>CAMAPE010000009.1:25595000-26880000 GCA_945859875.1 Cuscuta europaea
CTACCATCAAACAACTACTATATAAATATTTTGAACCAATTACTAATGCTTTTATAATTTTTTACAATATTCTTATACAATGGAGGATGAATCTGAAAATTATCTAAAAAATAGTATGATGGAGTATATGGCCCGGGAACCCCCGGCCCACAGACTCCTACTGCTCCAATAAAGGCCCAACAGGCCCAGAAAGCACAACAGGCCCAAATCACAGCGCCCAGAGTACCAAGCAGCCCACAATGTGCACCAGGGGTGCCTTCGGCCCCCTGGCCGAAGGCTCTAATTTTCACAGGAGGGCCAAGACAGGAAAACAAAGTTACTGGGAAAAACGGCGAAAATCAGTAGCCCTCGGCAACTGGAGTCCTCGGCACTAAGGGGGTCCCCGGTGCTCAGAGCCCTCGGCTAGTCATCTATGCCGAGGGCGCCTTTTCCGACATAATATCCGCTCCACATGCGTATGGATCACCGTACCCTGTACAACGTCCCATCCAACAGCCGCATTAAATGCGGCCACATGCGGTTGCCAGCGCCAACCAGTTAAGGCGACCTCTCGGCCAATGGACGCTTGACACGTGTCCCTGTCCGGCATTTATTGTTACTATAAATAGCACCCCATTTCCCCATTTGTAATCAGGTCACAAGACGCAAAAAACGCTGAACACTTTCTAATATACTTTCTCTCTCTATACTCATTTACTCTGCCTTCTCTCTAGTTACTCCCCGTAATAACACTTCGGATAAGCTACCCCCGGGTACACTATTCATCATTTGGTGCTCTCGATGAGAGCTCGAACAATCAAGTAAGAAACTCTCCCCCTCGACCAAACACAAAACGCCTAGCTAAAATGGTGAGGACAACTCATGCCAACTCCAAGAATGTAGAGGACAGGAACCTGGCCCTCGGCGAGGTCGACGTCCCCGAAGCCTCTAACAGGGCTCCCGGGGGCGGCGTCATCGCCGAGTTGGACCAGACGGCTGTTGACCTACGCCAGTAGATTCAACATAATGCCCCCGATGGCCGCCTCGGCATCGAGGCCAAGAAAAAGGACCGGAGCGAGAATCAAAATTAGCCCTCCGGTCATCACAATCGACGTGCAATCGGCGCTCTCCGCCTTCATCCAGACGCTCACTCAGAACCCGGGTGCCTTCGGCACTTTGGTTCCCCACCAACCTCAGGTCGGGGAGAATATTATGCCTCCCCCTCATCCACGACCCCTCGGTAACCCGGTCCTCCGGATGGGGAACTCCGAGGGGGTCGTGGCCCAAGATACGGCCTCCCAAAAAGTCCAGTCCCGGGACCGCCACAACGTAAACAAGGAACAACTCCGGACCTCCACCCTCGAGAGACTCGAAGGGGCGCAAGACCGCCGATGGGTCCAAGACCGGCTCGGGGGGAAGGCGTTCCAGAGGCCTCAGGAAAGTGGCGGGTCCGTCTCCAGGGCCAATGAAAGGCGTCCCCCTCAAGACAAAGGCAAGGCACCTCTCCATGCCGATGACGCTCACCACCAAATCAACCAGGCCCACTCGGCCTGGGTCCATTCGCAGGGGGCGGAGGCCCTCCCGAAGGACCCCCGGGACGAAATCATTGAGGCCCTCCAGCGTCGGCTTGACGAGATAGAGGCCACCAAAGCCCACGCCACCACTTCTGCCCCTCATACGGACCCCAAGTATGAGGCGATGATGGCCAAGATGGAAGAAATGCAGAAGAAGATAGCCGAGGGCTCCGGGGAACCCGCCATACAGCTCCGGACCCGGACGCCATTTACCCCAAGGGTATTGGCGGCCCGGATCCCGGAAAAATATTGAGGGCAGCTCATCAAGCCCTACGACGGAAAGACTGACCCCGAAGAGCACTACAGCAGGTATCAAAACAGCATGATGATGGTGGGGGCATCAGATGAATATTTGTGCCGCTGGTTCCTCTCCACCTTAGAGGGGCCGGCTTACGAATGGTTCAACCGATTGCCCGAGGGCTGCATTGACTCATATCAAGAACTCGCCCAACGATTCTTGAATAGACCAGTTCAGACTAGACCAGACCAAACTTAAATAGAACAAATAAGACAAGATTATATCATATTAGATTAAACCAGTAAATTTTATTTCAATTAAAAACATCTTTATTTGTATTATAATAATAATTTAATGCCACCCAATAATTAATTTTTGTCAAACTAATAAGTACACTTCAAATAGCAATTGTCTTTTTATAAATTAACGGCTCCTATATATAAGTTAGAATGTTAGTTTAATACGTAGTATTTTTTATTTATCCAAAATTTTAAATATAAATAAGCATATACGAAACTTAGATATTAACGGCTTTTATATTATCCTATACTATATCGAACTTAGATATTAGTAACACATATACGAAACTAGATCAGATGAGATCAGAATTGAACAATTCTGAATGTTTAGGTTTTTTGGGGTTATTGAAAAAAACTTTTTGTGCTTTGAAACTCGAGAGATTATATTTTGATTATTATTTTTATACTTTTCTAGTGTATTTTTGACTAATTAAAACCATTATAAATTTGAGGCACATGTGTTGCAAATAAATATGTTTCTTTTTGTACATTTAATGAGTTACGAGACTTGGCCAGATTTTTTATCGACAGTTCACGAGACTTGAACAGATTTTTTTAAAATTACATATATGATATTGGTGTCTAATGAAAGATCATAAAAAAATATTTAATTTGGTATAATTTCTATAAAAATTGAAGTAAAAATGAAAAAGTTATGACATTTCATAAAAAAAATAATTACTTGACACATGACATACTTTTATTGGATGTATAACTAAAGTTGAAATTCCTATAGACAAGAGAATAGCCGAGTCTGGAGCTACGGAGGTGTGCATAGACTTTTTAATTAACGTTGTAATTACACTTAGGGTTAATAAGAAGGCTAAATTTGTCCATTAAGGGTTATATTAAGAAATTTTGGGGGTGCAGGAAGCAACCTCCAAAACACAATGTTTAGAACTCGGTATGATAAGATGAAAGGGTTCTAGAGAGAGTTGAGAGCGTCTCTCACTAGGAATCCGATCCTAATTTGCTCTCTCTTCCCCCTCGGTTCGTCTCGGCGCCGCCACTCACGGTGGTTGCCGCCGCCGGGACCCTCCTGGCTCCGGTGGGCTGGGTTTCTTGATGTTCTAGAAATTTTTTTGGGAAATTTCCCACTTTGGTGGGATGTTCTTGACTGGTTGGTGTTTGATAATTGATCTTTTACGGTTTTGATGATGCTGGAACCGCTGGAACTGCCGAGCTTCATCCGCTGCTGAGAAAGGAAATCCAGCCGCGCTGGATTCAGAGCCACCACTGATGGCGGCCGGGGTCCAGGTTTTGAGTTGGTGACGTAAAGGTGATGGCTACTGGTCTGGTGCGAAACGGAAATCCTGGAAGGCGAAGTGGTAGGCTCTTGGTTCGTGGCGTTGCAGAGGATTCGTGTTGGGTTCTATGGCGGATTGCCGGTTTTGGACCGGAGAAGAAGGTAGGAGTTTATCCCTTCGCGACTGAGGGCTCCCCAACTTGACTCTCCCGTCTGGATTTGTTAAGGTATTCGACGACGTACAGGTTTCGCCGGAGAAGACGACCGGCCACGGGGAGTTGGAACCGCCTGTTCGTTGTGCTTTGTTTCTGACTGTGGTTTCCGGCTACTGTCATTCCGCCTCTAAACGCTGTCTACCAACGTCGTTGAGGGCTGCCGGGGCTCAACGGGGGTGGGGAGTGGGATGAGGACCGTCGGTTTGGCTTTGGTTACTGTTCCGGTTTGTGTTTTTGGTTGTTTTGGCTCACCGGGGAGCCTAGGGTCGCCGAACCAGGTGGGGGGCTGGGACAGGGGGGTACGGGTTTGGATAGCCTGTCAGATGTTTGACCGAATTCAAATTTTGAAATTCGAAATATGCTGGTGCGGCGCTGGAGCTTACGAGGAGAAACCCTTGGTCGCAGGCAGCTGGGTTGGGTTGGACTTGGGCCTTTTTGATGCGAATTGGGCTTCGCTTGTGCTGCTGGATGCTTACTGACGCAAGGCAGTTTTTTTTTGAATGCAAGGATGGGTTTTCTTTTTGGGCTTGGACTGGTGGATTTGATGGACATGTGGTCCTTTGACTGGATTTTGATTATGGGCTGGCCTTTTATAGACTAGCCCCTTTTGGTTACTGATTTTACTTATGCTATTTTTCTGGATATATATATATTTACATTTTATAAAAAAAAACACAATGTTTTTCAATATTTTATTTAACTCACTTCCGATTGCATTTTAAGCTGAAATTTGGTGGATGTAATCTACACTTCATGCATAACATGCGCACAATATATCATCAATTTTTTTTACCCGAAATGGAGGTGGTCAGACGACGTTCCGGGCAGAAAATTCTTGTTAGGATATTTGTCTTGCATAATATACATATTGTGGATCACGCCAATTCGAGCAGTTGTTATTTTACTACTTTAGTCGATTTTTATATTTATTATTTGTTTGTGATTGTATTTGTTGTTTGATTTCACAATAAGGAAATAGTATTCCGCTGATTATGTTATTAATTGTTCATAGTAAATTACAAATATTACTGTTCTGTTTATTACTACATACTTTTTACTTATGGTGCATTACTAGTAGAAGAATATTATTTTGAGGTTGAACTACCTGCTATTGGATGTGTACCTTGAAGTTATTAAACCTTTTTGTTTGACGGTTGATGTCTATTTTAAACCTTTATGTTGTTCTTATGATTAAACTTAATGTTTGCACTTGGATATTTTTGTGATATTTGAAAATTGGAATATCATGTATGTATAATGTAATGATCATAATTTCATCATTTAAAATTTGAATTTTTTTATGTAACTGAAGGGGTAAAATGTGTCCATTTTAAGAGGATAATAATTTTTTATTAGGAACCGAAAAAATGTAAGAACCGAAACGAACGGAATTTAACAACTACATTTTAAACTACAACCGAACCGAATTTAGCGTCTGTAATTTTTAATACGGTTCCATCGAATTTTAACAAGAACCGAACCGATCACAGGCCTATTTAATAGGAAAGTGACAAAGTTTTTTGGGACAATCAAAAATGGAAAGTTGGCAAAGTCCAATGGGACAGAGGAAGTATGATATAGAGAGTAACATATAACTTTTTTTAGAGTGAGATATTGAGTCTGTTTGGTAACACTAAAATCAATTGAATCGACTGATTCTGCTGAAATTTATGAAGTTCTGACTGAAATGGCTGGATCGGCTGATTCCGCTGATTCATGAAATATTATACTACATATATAAAATATATTTTATTAATAAGTTAAAGAAAAAATTACATGAAAAAATAGTTAAAATGATCTTCTACAGTAATTTCAGTCAATACAGTCAGAAAAGTAACTCTAAATTTATTTTTCTTATTATTACACAACTCAGTGCACATAATAAAAATTACGTGTTTGGTGTAAAAATTGGCCGATAAACGTGATAAACACAAAATCAGCATCACCAAATAGGCTTATAACTTTTTTAGCTAACAAACATACTACGAGTTTTTTTCCAAATTGATGTTAATTAATTAATTAATTACGAAAATAATGCTGTAAAAATATATTTACCGATCTACTGTTGGGTTTAACCATGGTTAGGGAAAGTCGCCCAACCGTTGGGCGACTTTTCCTTCCATATGAAGGCAGGCCAGCAGCTACTGCCAGCCACGCACGATCGTACCTGCAAGGGTAGGCACGGTCGTGCCTAATTCCGAAAACAGAATTTCAGCAGTTTTTTTGCCCCAATTCAAACTAGACGCATCTGTTTGCTATAAATAAGGTCTCCCTTCTCCTGTTTAAGTGTTACAAGCCAGATACAACACATTATAAAACATCTTGATACAGAAGTAATCATCCAAGAAAAACACATACAACACACCAGTAAAACACAGTACATACAATCATCCAATATTCATATCAAGTAATCATCTAAGACAACATACAAGAGAAAATGCGTAAAATGTTGTAAATTGTTCCTACAATATCTTCTGTACAAGAAAAACTGCAATACAAAAAACAAAGTAGAAGTTCTCATGGTCATCTTGATCACTCGGCCCAGGATCCGCTGTCACCTCCATGCCTACAAAAAAACAAAATCGTATTAGTTAATTTTTAGTATTATACGAATTATACTTTTTTTCATCATCCATTTTATTAATTAATATGTTTTCATGCAACGCTAAGATGAATTGTGAATTACTATAATTAACACCTTACCCACTGGACCCCCCATCATGTCTTGACGATCTCTTCACACATGTGGCCCTATTATGGCCAGATTAGTGGCATTTTCCACATCTAATCGTTCCTCGGGGACCTTCATCCATCTCATTCTTAATACGTGTCGACTTAGGTCTTCCCTTTGCCTGAAGCATGGATGGATCGTGCACGATTTCAGGTCCATTGTAAGTAGGCCAATAATCACGATTAGGAATGGGTTTGAAGACTCTATGATATGTGGCCGCGTATTGGTTAGATGAGAAAAACTTATCCACTAATGGAGCATAAGACAACCCACGTTGTCTGCACACGGGTTGTTGGAAAATGTGTTAAGAAATTGCATTAAATGGTCATTTTGGAGCAATATTTTGAGTGAGGCCCACTTCCGATTTGGATCGGATCAAAGTGGTTTCAGATTTTCCTTGTTAAGGGCTACAATTCGATATGTGGTACACTCAAAACGAATAACGGGTGAATGAGAAATAGATTCTAAAAGTTCAGCCCGTTGGAGCAGTCTACTGCCCGCAGCCGCTTGCTGAGTCCGCTGCTAGCGGCAGGTGCCTGCCCAGGCAGCCGCCTGCTGATCCGCCTGCTGAGCCGCCTGCTGCTCGCAGCCACCTGCTGAGCCGCCTGCTGCTCGCAGCCACCTGCTGAGCCGCCTGCTGCCCGCAGCCTGTTGCTTCCGTTACGGAAATTAAATGCCCAACGTTCCTTGCAATTAAATGGACTATTACGGACAATTCAATGCCAACTTATTGGACATTGATGTCCAAAGGTAATGTCCATTAAAACGTCATTAACACACAACAAATCTTCCTCTATAAATTGGCTAGCAGGTGGTTTGCAACAACACACATACAAACGTTCACCACGCACTCTTTAGCTCTCAAAAACACCTCTAGCATTTCTGAAAAATTCCTTGGTGTTCATACTTGTTCTCGTTTGCCGGAACAATTTGATTGAGTGCTCAAACTATTGTTCGTAGTCATCGTATCCTGGGAAACGATTGTGGCAACGCTCCTAGCACCCCGGAAGGCAACAAATACGTTTTAAGGACATCGTGCGTTGCATGAGCTTTGGTTAATTCTGCTCCATCTACTTTCTGTTTTTTTTAGTCATTTTAATTAATTTTATTAATTACATTTCTTTGTTTTTCGAAACACACCCAACAATCTTGAAACATATTCCGTGATTGTGTTACTGTGGTAAACAATCTTAAAACGTATTTTTCCAAGCTTGTATCACACAGATACAATCTTAAATCGTAGTTTGTCACTTTGGTGAACGAACTTATTTTTTTTGTGTTTTCGGAAAACGTTGAAAACGTTAAAATGGCTTCTCGAGAAATTCAGAATGTTGTTGGGCAAAACGTGCCAAACGACACTCACTCTGAAAGTGGAGCACCAGTGAACAATGGTTCACAACGCGGTGCATCTACTTTGGGCAACCAAAGGGCAATCCCTATGGTTACCGTGCCGAGCAACTCTGTGGAGAAACCTGAAAAATTTGATGGGTGAAACTTCAAGAGGTGGCAGAAAAAGATGTTATTTTACCTCACCACTCTCGGTCTTGCTAGGTTCTTGACCGAAGATGCGCCGGTAGCAACCGGGGGCGAGGTGGATGCCCAATCTTTCAACGCGGTTGAAGCTTGGAACATTCTGATTTCCTTTGCCAAAACTACGTGTTAAACGGGCAGCATGATGCTTTGTACGACGTGTATAGCAAATTAGCTACGGTTAAGGAGCTATGGAATGCTTTGGACCACAAATATAAGAGCGAGGATGCCGGTGCAAAGAAATTTGTTGTCGACCGATTCCTTGATTTTAAAATGGTGGATTCGAAGACGGTCTTGATTTAAGTTGAGGAAATGCAAATGATCTTCAACGAAATTCGAGATGAAGGAATGCCAGTTAGTGAGTGTTTCCAAGTGGCGTCAATTATCCATTTATTGCCGCCGGCTTGGAAGGATTTCAAGAAATACGTTAAGCATAAGCGAAAGGAAATGAACTTGGAGCAATTGATCCTCCGTCTGCAGATTGAAGAAGATAACCGGAAGAATGATGAGAAACTCCCAATCGTTAACGGCGCCAAGGCCAACGTGGTGGAGCATGCAAAAGGCTCAAAAAATAAAAATAACGGGAAGAGCAAGCTTGGTCCCAAGGGAGGCGTTTCCAAGACAAAGTACAATGGGAAATGCTTCAATTGCAATAAAAACGGACACAAGTCCGCGGATTGCAAGGCACCCAAGAAGAAGAGGGACTCTCAAGTCAACTAGTTTTGTCTAAATCGGGAATGTATGTGGGCAAGGAGTATGCAGTTGATGGACTGTTTAAGCTCAATGTAATGAATATTATTATTAATTATAATAATAAAATCTCTTCTGCTAACTTGCTTGAGTCTTCCAATGTGTGGCATGGTAGACTAGGACATGTTAATTTTAATTCTATACGTAGATTAATTAACATAGAACACATTCCTAAATTCACAATTGATGTGAAGCACAAATGTGAAGTTTGTGTTGAGGCAAAACTAACGAAAACATCTTTCAAATCGGTTGAAAGAAAAATGGAACCACTTGAATTAATTCATAGTGACGTTTGTGATTTGAAATCAATACAAACATGTGGCGGTAATAAATATTTTATTACTTTTATCGATGATAGCACTTGCTATAGCTATGTTTATTTATTAAAAAATAAACTTGAAACAATCGATAAATTCATTCTTTATAAGAATGAAGTGGAAAACCAACTTAATCGGCGGATTAAAACGGTTAGAAGTGATCGAGGTGGTGAGTATGAAGCACCAATTGATGACTTTTGCGCGAGCGTGGGTATACTACATGAACGTACCGCACCCTATCCACCTCAATCAAACGGTGTTGCCGAACGAAAGAATCGCACATTGAAAGATATGATGAATGCGATGCTAGTAAGTTCGGGTCTGCCACAAAATATGTGGGGCGAAGCAGTCTTGTTAAGCAATTACCTTTTAAATAAGGTACCCCGGAAAAAATATGATAAAACTCCCTACGAGTTGTGGAAAGGTAGAAGACCTTCCTATCAATATTTAAAAGTGTGGGGATGTTTGGCAAAAGTGCTTGTACCAACACCTAAGAAAATAAAAATATGTCCAAAAACGGTGGATTGTATTTTTATTGGGTATGCACAAAATAGTAGTGCTTATCAGTTTTTAGTGTACGATTCGAATAATCCGGATGTACATAAAAACACAATAATTGAATCAAGGAATGCATCATTATTTGATGACGTATTTCCATACAAGTCCAACGAAGGACCAAGCACGTCAAAACGAACATTTGACGTAGCTATGGAAAATACTAGCGAGGGGTCCGGAGAAGAAGCCGAACCCAGACGTAGCAAACGTGCTAGAGTTGAAAAATCCTTCGAACCGGATTTTCTCACCTACTTGGTAGAATTTGACTCGGATATTCTATCATGTATGGTAGAAAATGAACCGGATTTTGTAACATGTTTGGTTGAAAATGAGCCACGAACTCATACGGAAGCTGTGATATCTACCGAAGGTCCTATGTGGAAAGAAGCCATCAAAAGTGAGGTGGATTCTATCCTACAAAATCACACATGGGAATTGGTTGATCTTCCTCCGGGAAATAAACCTTTGGGATCCAAGTGGATTTTTAAACGGAAAATGAAACCCGACGGTTCCATCGATAAGTACAAGGCCAGACTTGTAATCAAGGGATACAAGTAGCGATGGACCAAACCGGCCCGGTCCGACTCTGAACCGGCCCGACCCGCCATTGTGCGGGCCCAGCCCGACCTGGTTAAGGATAGGGAGGTTCGGGCTTTGACCCGGCCTAGGGGAGCGGAGCGGTTCGGGCACGGTTCTGGAAATTGGCGGCCCGGCCCGGCCGGTTTGGGCCCGGTTTGGGCAAATGACTAGATTTTTTTTTTAAAAAAATTCTTTTGGCCATCCAAACAGGCCTTAGAGCCGTTGTGATTGAACCCAAACAGCTATATAGCCGTTGGGAGCCTTCCAGGGGGTCCCGGGGTGGGTTAGGGGGGTGGGGATACAAAAAATCTATAAATACTCCATTTTTTCTATACAATTTACTACGCATCTTCTCCAAATATTCCTACTCTCTGATCTCTATTCTCTACTAATCTTCTCCATCTTCATTTTCTCAAATTTATAACTACGTATATTATATTTATTATCTACTTATATTAATATCTAATTATTATATTATTGTTACTTATATTTATTTACTTATATTTACATATTACTTATATTTATTTACTTATATTTACATATATAATCATCTTTAATTTATTTACTTATATTTACATTTTAGATATACTTAATATATACTTATATATTAAAGTATTATATATAAGTCTATTACTAATCTTATAGTAATATACTTATATTATATATACTATAAACATAATATTATATATTACTAGTTAATCTACTTATTATCTACTTATATATATATATATATATATATATATATATATATTAAGTATATCTACTTATACACTTATTATCTAATTGTTACATTTATTAATTTCCTATCATAGTAGTTAATATGGCAATCTTGAAATCTGCATTTGGCAATCTTATGAAGAAAAAAAACCAACTCCGGTTAATGAACAAAGCTCGATCAACGAGCTTTCTTTGTATCTAACATTTCCTGTTGAGTATGAAGAAGGGGATGACTTTGATGTTCTTCAGTGGTGGAAGGAAAAAGAGAGAACTTTCCCGATCTTATCAAAGATGGCTAAGCAAGTGCTAGCAATGCCCGTATCAACAGTTGCTGTGGAACAAGAGTTTAGTGCGACCGGCAACGTCCTAACGGATTATAGAACGAGATTGAGCGCAAACTCTCTTGAGACACTTGTTTGCTTCCACGATTGGTTGAAGGCCAAACGTAGAACTCAAGGAATTAGCATTGAACCCACCCGCCACTTTATGGAAGAAACAACCGAAGATGGCGGAAATTCTGATTGATTCTTATTTATTAAAAAGTGTAATTAATGTTGTAATTTTTGCTCAATTTCCAATTGTACTACATATTTCAAATAAATATATTTTAAATATTTTATGTCCAACTAATATGAATTTAATTAAAAAATATTAAATAGCCCGAGCCCGGCTCGAACCAGCCCACTACCCACCGGGTAGGCCCAACCCGGACCGGACCCGGTATCACCCCGGACCGGTTCTGGGCCCATGATTCTACAAAAAAAAGCCCGCCCGGGCCCGGCCCGGAACCGGAATCGGACAAGCTCGGGTCCATCCCTAGATACAAGCAACGTGAGGGCCATGATTACTTTGACACGTATTCTCCTGTGACGAGAATAAATTCCATTAGGATGATACTAGCAATTGCCACATTGCGAAAATCGGAAGTTAATCAAATGGATGTAAAAACCGCTTTTCTAAATGGCGATATAGACGAAGAAATCTATATGGAACAGCCCGAGGGTTTTCGTGTTCCAGGCCAAGAAAGGAAAGTGTGTAAATTAATTAATTCATTGTATGGATTAAAACAAGTCCCTAAACAGTGGCACGAAAAGTTCGATCATGCAATGTTAATTAATGGGTTTAACCGTTTAAAATAAACGAAAGTGACAAATGCGTCTATGTGAAGAGCACAGTAGACGACTATGTCATTTTATGTTTATACGTGGATGATATACTCATCGTGGGTAGCAATAATCTAATGATTAATTCTACCAAAAGCATGTTAAATTCTAAATTTGACATGAAGGATATGGTGCTGGCCGATTTAATCCTTGGGATTAAAATAATTAGGGGACCTGACGGTCTTACGCTAAGCCAATCCCATTACGTTGATAAAATCCTTACGAAATTTAATAAGGATGATTATCAAGAGGCAAGGACTCCATTAGATAAAAACGCTCATCTTACCAAAAATCGTGGAGAGTGTATTTCTCAAGTAGAATATATGCTAGGATTATTGGAAGCTTGATGTATCTAATGAGCTGTATCGGGTCTGATATTGCCTTTGTGGTTAGCAAGCTAAGTAGATATACTAGTAACCCCAATGATGAACACTGGAAGGCAATAGTAAGGGTTTTGGGGTATTTACGTAAAACCCAAAACCTTGGACACACTATGGAAGATATCCAGCTGTACTTGAAGGGTATAGTGACGCTAGTTGGATATCCGACATAAAGGACTCTAAGTCCACAAGTGGATATGTTTTCACTTTGGGAGGTGCAGTCGTGTCATGAAAATCCTCAAAAAAAACGTTAATAGCTAGATCCACGACGGAGTCTGAGCTAATAGCCTTGGATAAGTGCACTGAAGAGGCTGAATGGCTAAGCCATTTTCTCGAGGATATTCCAAGTTGGGAAACGTCTGTCCCTCCAATATGCATACATTGCGATTGTCAAGCGGCAATTGGAAGGGTACAGAGCAATATGTACAATGGTATATCTAGACACGTTCGTCGTAGACATAACATCATTAAACAACTCCTCACAACGGGTGTTATCACTGTTGACTACGTGAAGTCAAAGGATAACATAGCGGATCCGCTAACCAAGACATTGGATAGAGAATTGTTGGAGAAATTGTCACGAGAAATGGGACTATAGCCCATGAATTGAAATGTTCTATAGTGGATACCCAACCTAGTTGGTCCTAGGTTCAAAAGGGACAACTAAATTATAGAGCAAAGCATGGTCACTGTGGGGGTCCCAGACTCCTACCCACTCCTCGTTTGAAACAGTGACTCCCGCATGAGGTTAGCAAACGTTTGATTTAATGATTCTGAAATGTTGATCTACTCGATAACATCGGAAGAGTATGCTACTCGTGAAAGAATCTCGTGAAAGAATCACCTATGTGAGAGAGAAGAGGACCGCTTCAAAGGAGAACTGTACAGGCTCAGTTCTTTAGAAATTCTTACAGAATCAGGACGGTGACCCATGGCCAAAACGGGCACACCCATGAGAACGGAACAAAGTTGGAAGGTTTTTGTGTAAGATAAGTCAATGTTTACATGACGGCAGTATAGTTCAAGTACATCGAGTCTACTAGACAGCCAAAAAATAAACGTGTCTTTACAACGGAAGGTTTAAAGGATCCTCTCCATGTGCAGGGATCATCCGGTGAACACAATGTGTCCTCCTATCTTCGTGTCTTTTTTAAGTCTCGAAAATCAATTTTCATTCATGTGGGGGATTGTTGGAAAATGTGTTAAGAAATTGCATTAAATTGTCATTTTGGGGCAATATTTTGAGTGGGGCTCACTTCCAATTTGGGTCGGATCAAAGTGGTTTCGGATTGTCCTTGTTAAGGGCTACAATTCGATATGTGGTACACTCAAAAAGGATAACGGGTGAATGAGAAATTGATTCTGAAAGTTCAGCCTGTTGGAGCAGTCTACTGCCCGCAGCCGCCTGCTGAGTCCACTACTAGCGGCAGGTGCCTACCCAGGCAGCCGCCTGCTGAGCCGCCTGCTGCCCGCAGCCACCTGCTGAACCGCCTGCTCGTGGCAGCCTGTTGCTTCCGTTACAGAAATTAAATGTCCAACGTTCCTTGCAATTAAATGGACAATTACGGACGATTCAATACCAACATATTGGACATTGATGTCCAACGGTAATGTCCATTAAAACGTCATTAACACACAATAAATCTTCCTCTATAAATGGGCTAGCAGGTGGTTTGCAGCAACACACATACAAACGTTCACCACACACTCTTTAGCTCTCAAAAACACCTCTAGCATTCCTGAAAAAATCCTTGGTGTTCATACTTGTTCTCGTTTGCCGGAACAATTTGTTTGAGTGCTCAAACTATTGTTTGTAGTCATCGTATACTGGGAAACAATTGTTGCAACGCTCCTAGCACCCCAGGAGGTAACAAATACGTTTTAAGGACATCGTGCGTTGCACGAGCTTTGGCTAATTCTACTCCATCTACTTTCTGTTTTTCTTTAGTCATTTTAATTAATTAATTAATTTTATTAATTACATTTCTTTGTTTTTCTAAACACACCCAACACGGCTAACACATGAGAGCATGGAATCTTATATATCTCCATCTTTTTACAAGTGCAAATTTTCTGTTTAAGATGGACAATTTGTTTTCTCCCACCCTTCCCCAACGTTCGACCACCACAACTGGTTTCCACTTGAAATAACCCTCAGCCTAAATCAAATGGAGTAACTATGTGATGCTTGGCCTCCTCTCTATTCTTATCAATTAAATCCGTGATGTATGGAGAGTACTCGTGGCCTTCTGTCACTCTCATTTTACTGGTTTCACGCCTATTAACAAAATAAGCATTAACCCGGTAAAAGGAAACCTGGACCAAAGCGGTGATGGACACATATCTGGCATTTTCATCACACTGTTGAAAACCTCTGCCAGATTAGAAGTGATGGTACCGTATCTGTACCCGCCATCGTGGTGCAACGACCACATTTCCGGCGGAATGTTCCCCAGAAATTTTCGTGCCTCCAAACTCATTTCACCTATCTTCTTGAATCCACCGTCAAACTTCTTTTTCTGATGTTGCCGTGGTGATCCAGACAAAAAGATTTTTTAGATGAATGTCTTTGAAATGAGTGTGCACATTCGATGCAAGATGGCGGATACATAGCCTATGATGCGCATAAGGCTCCTCCCAAGTACTGTCCACCTCACTCATTTCCCTGACAATACCTCCATGCCGATCAGAAATGACACACAACTCTCTATTAGTGACAAACTGTCTAATACATGCCATAAACCATAGCCAACTATCCCCATTCTCAGATTCAGCAACTGCAAAGGCCACTGGAAATATTTGGTTGTTCGCATCACAACCCATGACCACGAGCAATGTACCCTTGTACTTTCCATACAAGTGTGTGCCATCAATAGTAAGTACAGGTCGACAATGCTTAAAACCATGTATTGATGCCTTGAATGCCCAAAAAACTCTTTGAAACTGCATATAACCTGTGGGAGTATTAGGCAGTGGGTACCACTGCACAATAGTTCCAGGATTTGAATGTTGGAGCGTTGTCAGTTGGAGCGCTGTCAGAATATGACTTCTCCCAACCGCCAAATATTTCTGTTATGGCCTTTTGCTTCCCCATCTATGTTCTCCGGTATGATACCGTATACCCATACTTTTCCTTCAGCATCTCAATGATAGTATGCATTTTAAGAGAATGAATCGTGCGAACAATGTCAATCACATCTTTAGAGATGAAATCTGAAGTCAAAGCCACGTGATCGGTAGTGTCGGTGTTCCCAACACACGTAGCAGAATGAGGTCCAGGATAACGCATAATCGTGAAGGTGTCAAGGCTGCCTTTTTTCTTTGTGGCGCGTATTCTCCAGAGGCAAGTACATTCTTTCTTCCTTTTGCATTGTGCCACCCATTTGTGTTTATCGGACTCTATCACCCGAAAAAATTTGTTCCGTTTGATAGAATACAAGCTCACCATATTGATGACTTGTTCTTTGTTGTCAAACTGTTGACCCACCTCAAACTCACCTTCAGGAGTAAACCTTTTCTCACCTGATCCACTCAGCCACGCATCAGTAAAGCCTTCAGGGAGATCATACATTCTAGTAAAGTGGGTAGACGAGGCAGTTGTCGTGACCGTATCACCATCATCTTCATCAGATTCTGTCATGTCTTCACCATTGATGTTGTCGTCAGCATCATCATCACTTCCCTGGCCATCCACAAATAATGCACCGTTGTGCAAATACCTACCATCTTTCTGTATAACCATGTCCAGTACAGGAGCATTTGAGAAGTTCCTTGCATTCACACCTGCATTGACATAATGCCTAGATACAACAGCATTTGATGTTGATGGAGTACCATAAGCGTCACATATGGATTCCTCAATGTATATCTCCAGCATCGACAGATCCTCCATCTGAACTATGCCCCACATATTTGTTATAGCTAGCTCATCAATGAGGGGCATAAGCATGTACTTTCACCCGTTCATTGGTAATTTCATTTTCAAACGCAAAGAACGGCTAGGATGAATCATTGTAGTTGCATGTATTTTTTGAAGGATTTCGAGCATGCAAGCACCACGAGAAACCATGATAAATGTGGTTGTACCACCTTCATGACATATTTGCCCATCATCCTCATAATAGTTCCCTCCCCAATGGCACACGATTGGGAAGCTTTAGAAATCCATATTCTTATAACAATTCAAATATATCCAAAAGTCAAAATTCAGAAACAACTCACATTTCAATATGAAAATACCCAAATTTTGCTAGCTACATTCAAATCTACCAAAATGCTCAAATGTCAAAATACACTTTAAAATTTACAATCAATTTAAAATCAAATTTCAACATTTCATACATATCCACATTTCACAACAAGTCAAATCACAATCAATTCACAATCTAAAAATTCGAAAATTTTAACATTCAAAACCCTAAGTTCAAAATGAGATGAAATGGAGTTTGATTTACCTACAAGAAAGAAGAAAGAGTGTTGAAGATGAAGATGGAGGTTTGCCGGAGTGGGGTAGCTGGAGATGGAGGTTCACCGAAGTTCCAAATCGCTCGGTCGTCGTTCGTCCTTCGTCGCTGCGGCTTGAGGGATTTTGGGGATTGGGTTTAATTTACGCAGTGTTCTGTTCTGGCTGGTCGAAATTTTTAGTTAAAGGTAAGTCGCCCAACCGCTGGACGACTTACCCCGACCATGATTAACGCAGCAGTATATTGATAAATACTTTTAACCGAACCATATTTTCGTAATTAATTAATTATTTAACATTAATTCGAAAAAAAACTCTAGTAGTACGTACTTCTACTACTTTTAGGTAGATTTTTGCATGGAAACTAAAATCCTAAATAATAAAAAAAAACACTCCCTCTCCTTTACTTCTTAGGTCTTCATCTTTTGAAATTTCAATATATTTTTGTTCTTATTTTGTGAAATTTCCCATTATTAAAACTTCAAAACCCTCATTCAGCAAGAAGTTGCTATTTCTGTATCTTCTTCCATGGGATGGTAATTCTCTTACGCACATTTCCATTTTTCCTCTTCTGCAAATCTTCATCTTCTTCAACGCAAGGAGGAGGAGGGGGGCTGATCTTCTCGGCGCCAGATGAAAGCATTGCAGACGCAGCTTCTGCAGCCTTCCGCCATTGCTCACACTGCACCTTCACCCTTCTCAACTCTTCTTCCATTTCCGCATTGTACGCCTCCACCGCCTCCATCTGCTCCATCATTCCTTCCCTTCTCCTCCCATTTTCTTCATATATCATCTTCATTTCGGTCAATTTTTCCTTCAGATACCTAACCTCCCTCTCCAGTTCATATTCCCGCTGTCCGGACCGTCTATTCTCCAATTTCAAAGCTAGGTTTTCGTTCTCTTCGCATATCCCTTGCAATTCGGTTTCTTTATCCATAAGATTCGCCTTCAATTCCTCGATCTCTATGCTCAGTTTCTGTACTTCATCTCTAAGTTCGGTCTCTTTCTGGTTCGACGAGGAGATAACCTGTTCAACGAACTCGTAAGCGCCTCTGATCTCTACAGTACTTCGCGTTTGTTCTTCGGCATTTTTTGCTTCGGACGCGTCCAGAGCATCTTGGAGGGTTTCAATTTCGGATTCGAAGGTTCTGTGTTTTTCATTGAAGAGGGATTTTGCCCTAGCTTCGGACTCTTTGCAATTGCTTAGCTGGATTTTCAATTCCTCCACGAGCAATAGAGTCTCAGACAGGTTTTCCTTCAAGTTTTGAAGTTCTATTGTCTCATCTAAGGCGGGGGTGGGTGTCCGTTTCATCAATTGCTCCTGAGATTCTTGCAGTTTTGAAGATAAGTGAGAAAGCTGTCTTTTTGAGTTGTCTGCTTCTTGATTTGCTTGATCTTTCAATGCTTCTGTGGAATGCAACTCTTCTTTTACTCTCTTTAGATCATTCTGAAGCTCAAATATCTGAGATTCCAACTCAGTACGCCTGTTTGAATGCTCCTGCAATTTGCAACCACAAAAAATGAAGCCATAATGAATAATTCTAATATTTATATAAAATTACAAATTACAAATACAGAGTATAATGCTACAATGAAAATATTCAACCAAAACATAATATCTTTAATAAACATGGAAATTCGAAAACATTGGTTTTTTGTAAGAAATAATACCTAATACGAAGTATGTATTATACGACTGAAATAAAGATAAATAAATAAAAAAGTGACTTAGAGGCCATTTGGTAATACCTAAATCGGTTGTATTGACTGATTTTGTTGAAATGTATGAAGTTCTGGCTGGAGCAGTTGAATTGACTGATTTCTATTGATTTATGAAAAAATTATATTTAAAATATATTTTATTAATAAAATATAAAAAAAATTATATGAAAAATAGTTAAAATGATCATCTACAATAATTTCATCCAATACAACCAGAAAAAATAACTTCATATATTACACAATTTAGCTCGTGAAAAATAAAAAATTACTCCCTCCGTCCCTTATAACTTTGACAACTTTCCTTTTTTGGATGTCCCATTAACTTTGTCACTTTCCCTTTTAAGTAAAGAATTTGTGGTTTCAGTTATTTCTCTCCCCTGCACAAACCTCAACCACACAGTTTTTACTTTATTAATCCCCGTGCCGGTCAAACTTGGGCAAAGTTATTAGGGACGGAGGGAGTACGCGTTTGATAAAAAAGTTGGTTGATAAGCCCGATAAGCCCAAAAACATGATCACCAAACAAGCTCTTAATAACTTCTAGTGATTATAATTATATTCAAATTTTACATTATAATGACTATAAAAGTATACTCATGTCACTTTAGTCACGTTTCTATCCACAAACCATGTTTCTTTATATCATGATTTAATATGTGAGTAAATTTAACAAAATCTCTAAATTATACAAAAATACTAATCATTTTTCTTTTATTTCACAATTAAATCTGTTTTGGGATGTTTTGCGTATGGTTAATTATAACACATTAACACGGGGGTTTGACTCATTATTAAAATCTAAGAACTTATTGCGCGCAATTTATATATTACGAGGAGGTTAATGCATTAAATCCCTATCGAGTAGTGACGATCGAGGAATTATAAGATAATTCTGATGGTTACTATATAGTAAAATAATTGCAGTGACCAGTATGACCACCGTTGATTTAAAACTGAATTGTTCACTTTTGTGAGGGTGGTTGAACTTGTAGTACTCCGTATTACTCTATTAACAAATAAAGGCAAGGAGACTGGAGAGGCTCATAATGACTTTGAGGCTAGGTTCATACCTCTGACCCTACACTATGGGGTGAATTTAGTTCACTGGCTTTGGGACTTCCTTGCTCATTGGCTTTGGGACTTCTTTGCTTTTTACTGCTGCAAATTGAATGAGGAGAAGAAGTGGTAGAGCTAGAGGTGTTTGGCAAAAGCTGGCGGACAATCCTTGGCGAAATCTTTTGTTGAGATGCTGCATTGTGAGAGGAAGTTCGCGGAGAAACTTTTCTAGGAACATCATTGGAAACAGCTCGTGGTGAGATCTTTGTAGGAACTTTTGAAGGCACTGATTGTGGTGACCTTTTTCTTTGAGGTATGTCTGAAGTACGATTTCTGCCCAAATTTGCAAAAGAACAAAAAAACAATCAGTGGAGTATTGGACAATCACAACAGACATGAACTAATCAACAAAGAACTTCTAATCTGACATGAACTAATCATCAAACAACTACGGTCATCAAAGGTTAGACCAGCAAAGAGCGTTTAGCGAAAGATGTTTCTAATTCAGACCTTGTGTTGTGTGGAAAGGCGAACAATTCAAAGGTGTTCGGTATTGACTACAGCTAGTTTGGGAGGAGTCATTTGGCTTATATGTGGTAATCTTTAGATGCTAGGTGGTTTGAGCATATCAGTTTTCAAATCCATGTGTTCTTATTAAATATCAGATCGATTGCATGTTTCAAAGTAACAACCTCTAATGCCATAATAGGACTAGAGGTTCCATCCAACTTTTCAGAAAGAGTAATCTAAGACTTGAATCAATGTGGGTGAATAACTCATTCCAATAAAACACAATAGCTTATTCAACGTAGGATGAGCAGAAGAAGAAAAATGAGTACCAAAGGTGAGTTTTTGTTCCCAACAGGACACAGACACTCACTACATTAAAAACCAAGTTTACCCCCAACTGCAATCTCCAATCCAGTCTTCAACTGTCCATACAGAATTTAAAAAGGGAGGTAGTTAAAAGTGATGGAAGGAAGGAGTTGGATTTACCTTGGTTTTGGAGTCTGCATATCTCACTCAACCACCCTGTGTGACCACTTTCAATACCATGAATAAGAGAGTATATAAGTGAGAGTGAGTGAATGCTCTGCCCCCACAGTGCCTTTGCAGTAGATGTTGCTATCAACCCAAGCTTAGGGGTAAAACAATTAGATTATTATCACTGGGCATCCAATGCCAACACAAATCATTAATGCCACCCCCACCCCAAATAGCCAATTCAAGATTACTGACTTTTTAATGTTAAGAAATAAATATTTCTTCATTTCATTATTTTTAAAGACTTTCCTATAGATATCATGGAAGTAGAACTCATGAACAAAAGGCATTACTCCCTTTGTCCCAAAATGAAGTCTCAGTTTTTTATTATAAGGTGTCCCAATCTAAGTCTCATTTCATATTTTTTTTAAAAAACATTTATATAAATATCAAGTTTATTCTTTTCTTATTTTAAATCAATAGGTTCACCTTCTTTTTCATTTAGGGAAGGTAAGTAGTGGCAGAGCCAGAAATCTATGGTTAAGGGGGCCGAGCTTTGAGAATTTTACATTGTCGGGGTCAAAGTTTAAAATATCAACATATTTTCTCTAGATTCAAAGTATTTATACATAACATATACTTAAGAATTTTTTTTCTTGCAGGGGCCAAGGCCCCCTCCAGCCCCTCCCTGTCTCCACCCTGAAGGTAAGCAACAATGGCAGTCTAGGGGTTTCAACACAAGTTCTTAATCTAGGTGCATCCATAAATTTGAGACTTTTAATTTCAGACAGTGGGAGTACTACATGTTCACTATAGTCACCATGTAATATTAACTACGGAGTATAAATTAAAATTAAACATCATAATAATCACTACTGTACTGTGAAAATAGCTCTTAATTAAGTCTTTAGTCAATGCACATTAAAGGTCATAGTAATAAAGGTCATATAGGAGTATAATTTATTTTCAAAATACATTTTTGGTTTCGAACAGGGAGAGCCATAATAACCAAAAATAGATAATGGGAGAAATGGAAAATAATAATAGTAATCCTAGGGAGAGCATTAATTTCATTCTTATCCTATTGAATGCAATGTCACGAGGTCAATGGGACAAGCCTGTGTCGGTTGGGTGAGTAAATTAGAGAGAGCCTCATCCAGGGGCAATCTTGGCACACAAAAAAGATACCTCCATTAACGTCGGAAGCCTGGAATAGAAAAGGGCTGTTGTGCTTCATATACACTATTTTGGGTCTACACAATTTACTCCCTTTCCTTCAAATGTACCATGTACTAACAAAAGAAAACTGCAGAAAGTAATTAAATGTTGGGAAATTTTGGGTTTTCTATGATAAATCAGATTCAGATGAACAGATAATATTTCAATTTCAAGAATGTGTTCAAAGCAAAAAACATAGAAGAGGAAAGAAAGGTGAGAGCTTTACCAGATATGAACCTGCTCCTTACATGCAGACTTCATAGACTGTCATTAAAAAGAAAGCTCTAAATAAAGCATAATCATAACATTGCATGGGAATTGGGAAATATTAATCTTTAAAATAAACCCAAGAACAAAATAGGAAATGAGAGAAGGAACTTGCCCAGAAAAAATATGAACCTGAAGAAGATAATAAAAGAACTGTAGAATACGTGTTAACGAGAGAGATGATCAAGTTGAGGAATGTGCAGGGGAAGGTTAGCTGTTTTTGAGGAGGAAGAAGGTCAGAGGATTCGGAGTTCAGAGTTGTTGCAGCTCTTGAACAGTTGAACCTGCTTTCCTGACTGATTGTTTCTACTGATATCTCTCAGTCAATGACATGAGGTTTTCCTGATGCCGAAGACCGTCCTATATGTACAAAAAATTGCACATAAAGACCGGTATCCTTTTTTGTTTTGTTTGTTTTGGATAAACTTCGCCCAACTAATATCGGAGTCTGTTCTGTCAGGGGCCGTAAGTTGAATTGTTTACGGATCGTAAGTTCACTTGAATTGTTTAAGGATCGTAAGTTCACTTTTCGAATTGATATTTCTCTCCTATGTCTGGGTTACAAGAAATTCAATCTAGGATAACTCTTAAGACACTCTAGAACTTAGAAACAAAAACTAGAGTCAAACTAGTGAGTATATGGTTTGCTTTCTTGATATGAATGCCAAAAGTTATAAAGATATGTTGTATATCTTCCTCTTTTCTTCTCTGTACAAATATGGTGATATATATATCCATTTAATCCATATTAACCGTTCGAGGCAATTACATATGTTGTACGAATAATTGTGGTAGTTTTTGGAAAACTGCACGAAACTGCCCAACCGCTCTAGACCTCGGTCTAGAACCGCATAGTTGATCGTAAGTTCACTTTTCGAATTGATATTTCTCTCCTATGTCTGGGTTACAAGAAATTCAATCTAGGATAACTCTTAAGACACTCTAGAACTTAGACACAAAAACTAGAGTCAAACTAGTGAGTATATGGTTTGCTTTCTTGATATGAATGCCAAAAGTTATAAAGATATGTTGTATATCTTCCTCTTTTCTTCTCTGTACGAAATATGGTGATATATATATCCATTTAATCCATATTAACCGTTCGAGGCAATTACAACACGTTTGAGAATAATTGTGGTAGTTTTTGAAAACTGCACGAAACTGCCCAACCACTCTAGACCTCGGTCTAGAACCGCATAGTTGATCTATTGAGTGGTCTACCTTGAGTTCCACTGCTGTAGACACTTTGGAATAAAATTCGTTCTTATATACAAGTGTGCACTCCACACCTACTAGCTTGTATTAGAAAACGGCTCTAATCCCCATTGTCATTCATGTCATTTCCAATTACACAAAACGGCCGGTGACACTAAAATCACCAACAATCCTTCCCCATTTTAGTGTAACCCATGAAATGACATAACAAAGTTTTCAAACCAAAAATTGTACATAAATGAAAATGTCGATATGATTAAATTTTCATCTTAATATTTTACACATTCCAAATATTCGAGAATCGGGGTGTCCTATGGATTGAACCCGTCAACCCATTTGAATACCTGAAGATAAAATACATACAAGTTTTTATACTCCGCTAGAATACAAACTTGACACAATTATAAAGCCGTGTGTCCTAATCCCATTCATGACCGTATAAAAGCCCAGTCTCAAGCCTTTTGAAGCGCAGCTACACTTCACGATCATATAGGTAATTCCTTTACTCATGTACCTACTTACATTTTATCAAATGAATTATTATGAAATAAATTCAGCCTCCCTACTACAGGTCCGAACACATACCTTGGGATGATCTTGATTGTGTATTCCATAAGTGTGATCTTTCCGCATTGAATTCAGCCTCTAACGTTGTATTAAAGGGAAATTGGGTGTCTCACCATTAAGGATTAAATGGACTTTAAACTCATCCCTATCACGAACTTGTGCACTAAGTCCCGGGCCCAGCTTTTGGTCAAGTGGTCTGCCAAGTTATGTTGCGATCTTACATACTCCACTGAAATTACACCATTCATGTTTAGTTCCCTAATCATACTATGTCTAACACCCAAATGTCTAGACTTGCCATTATAAATATGACTATATGCCTTAGCCAAAGTGGCAGCACTATCACAATGGATAGAAATAGGTAGGGGTGGGAAAAACTGAACCGAAACCTAGAAACCGGCCCTGGCCCGACCCGAATTATGATATCGGTCTGAGTTTTTCCTTTTTGACCGGCCTGAATAAAAAAAACCCGGACCGAACCCGAAATTTCGGGCTCATTAACGGGCCCTAAAATCTTTAACCCGGCCCGTACCGATAAAAACCCGAAACAATTAGCTTTAATATAAAATCAATATAATATACCAATATAATTTATAAATTAATTCCTAATACGGAGTATATGATTAAAATCACGGTTGACAAAAAAATGACTTAATAACTTTTAGCTACTACAAATATGTTCAATTTATTTACCGTAATGATCATGAAAACATATTTATAGTAACTTTAGTCACATTTTTATCCATAAATTTTATTTCGTAACATTTTTAGAACACCTATAGTATCTATTATTATGTATCTTAATCAAAATATTATGATAATTGTCTTCTTTGTATTTTTATTCTTGGGTATTTTGGAGACTAATACTTGTTTTATTATTTGCGGTTTGTACTTTTTATTAATTTTATTTGAAAATAGAATTTAAAATATAAAAGAAAAATGAGATGATTTCACATTCGGGTTTTAACCGGCCCAACCCGAACCCGGACCGAACCCGAAATACAAAAAACCCGACTCGGACCGAATATAGTGGGTTGTGTTTCGGTCCCTAATTTTCATAACCCGCGACCTTACGAGTAATTTCCGGGTTTAGCAAAACCCGACCCAGGCCGGACCGATCACACCCCTAGAAATAGGTGCAATCGGTTTCCCCCACAATGGAATCTCAAAAATTAAATTTCTTAACCACTCCGCCTCTTTATCGGCAGTAGCCAACATAACAAAGTCAGATTCCATCGTTGAACTTGTGATACAAGTTTGCTTCTTGGATGCCCAAGAAATGAAACCTCCTCCAAGCAAGAATACTCAACCACTTGTAAAAGAATGATCCTCTACATTCGATATCCAACTTGCATCCGAATATCCCTCTAACACCGAAGGATACTCAAAGTAACACAAACCATAATCCAGGTTCCTTTTAAATAATTAAACACTCTCTTCATTTCTTGCCAATGTTGAGTACTAAGATTACTTGTATACCGGCTCAACCTACTCACGACATAAGCAATATCCAACCTGGTGCTTGTCATGGCATACATCAAACAACCAATGGCTTGAGAGTACTCAGGTTGTGATATTGCTTTTCCTTTATCAGACATCAACTTCACATTACGATCTATGAGAGTACTAACAGGTGAACAATCACTATAATTAAACCTTTTGAGAATAATCTCAACATAGTGAGCTTGTGTCAAAACAATTCTTTTGTTTACCCGTTTAATCCTTATTCCAAGGATCACATCCCCCCATGTCCTTCATGGGAAACCTTGATGATAACAACCTTTTGGTTTCATCAGCCTAATTTTGCTCTGTTCCAAAAATCAACATGTCATCTACATAGAGACATATAAACACATCTGCCCCTAAGACATCAAATTGGCTATAGACACACTTATCCGATTGGTTTAAACTAAAACCATTGGACAAAACAACTTTATCAAACTTTTGATGCCATTGTTTAGGTGCTTGTTTCAGCCCATACAATGATTTAACAAGTTTACATACTTTATGCTCATTTTCCGGCATAACAAAACCTTCTGGTGTTTCATGTAAACTTCCTCATCAAGATCGCCATTAAGAAATGCCTTCTTGACATTCATCTGATGTATAATCAGATTGTGTATAGCCGCCAAAGCAATTAACAACCTAATGGTTGTAATTTGAGCAACCGGCGCATAAGTATCAAAATAGTCAATGCCGGGTTTTTATCTAAAACCTTGAATGACTAACCGGGTCTTGAACTTGTCAATTGTTCCATCCACCTTGATCTTCTTTTTTGAAGATCCATTTGCAACCTAAAGGTTTAGAACCTGGTGGCAAATCCGACAACACTCAAGTGTTGTTCTCCAAAAATGATGACATTTCATCATCTATTGCCTCCTTCCAAAAGGCAACATCTGGGGAATCCATTGCCTCTTTAAAGGTCTTTGGATCGTCCTCAACTTGGTAACTGTTAGTCCCTGTTTTCTATTACAGCAAAGATTAATAGTATAACAAGCAGAAGATTAACCAGTAAGATGAACACAAGATGATCGATGATAACCTTCCTTGATATACCGTGAACTCGTACAGAGAAGAATATTGCGCTAAGGCTATTTGGAACGAGTACGAAAGTTAACGCAACCCTAAACCTGAAGCGCCTTTTTATATGCGCTGATATAGGGTTGGCGTAAAGGCTTCCAGCCTGATATGGGCCTGACATGTTGGCCCCATATCCTTTATACCCTAATAAATACAGATATAAAATACAAAGGATATAATAAAGCTAATCTATTACAAGATATATGACAAACTTGATTCACAATTAAATGATCTTCAACAATCTCCCCCTTTGTGATCAAGTGCCATCTTGCTATGGCTTCTGAGCTTTGTAGTAGTGCTTCCTCATGTTTAGCGCATGCTCATATTGTCTCAGCATGTTTGTCTTGTCCAGGCGGTCATCAATGGCTTTTAGAATGGCTTCCAGCGTCGAATGTTCCTTTAGGATGTATGACGATGCCTCCTCAAGTTTTTGATCACTCTGTTTCTTCATCTTCAGCAGCTGTTCTCTGATGATCTTCAGTGTTCCATCACAGTATTTCTCAACTTCGCTGATCATCATCAGGCGTTTTTCATTCTTTTGATTTAGATATGTAACTTCTGGTGGGGTGAAGAAAATGTGATATGCAGGGAAGTCTTCGAGCTCTTGACCATACAGTCTTGGCTGTGTTAGGTTTGTCTTTGTCATGTTGTACTCGATAGCCATCTGTAGGTCGTGAGATGAATGGACTCTGACTTGTCTAAGCATGAACCTCTTAATTGCTGTGAGGCCTTCGCTGTATGTTCTGCTTTTTCTGACTGGGAGGTATCTGTATGCCATAAACATTTGGTAGATGTCATCTGGTTTGAGAATGATGAAGTCGTTTTCCTGACATGTGAATTCACTTCCATCAGTGCGTTGAAGTTTGTATGAGTAGAATCTCACTCCATGATAATCCTCAACCACCTTTAGGATTTGATGAATTGGATGAATATTGGACTTCAGATCCTTTTCTAACAGCTCTTGTTGAGGCCCAGTTGACCGCTACATCAGCATATGAAGATGATCTCATGCCTGCTTCCCTTTGAGATGAGTGATCCCCTGCAGCTTTAATTCATTCAGAGGTCTGACTTTCTCCGGTCTACGCCATATACGCTCTCTAATTTCCTCTTGGAAGGGGGCTTTGATGCGTACATTTTCCCATGGTTTCTCTGTCTTGGGAAGTCGTCCCGCCGTTTGTCTGACAACAAATTCGAGTTCTTTTTGAGTTTCCTTGTAGTTTTCCCCTTCCTTTCGTTCCTCATCCTCGAGCCTGATTATATCCTCCGCACATTTGTTTATCAGTTCCCGTAAGAGCCAGCTCCTTTGCATGTCTTGCTGTTCTTCATCTTGCATTATCTGATCCATCTCCGTCCACTGTCTGGGCCATTTGTCATGAATGATGATGTCCTCAAGTTGATCGTGCATTTCGTCTGATGACATAGTGGTAGGAACTGGTTGATTTGGTAGTGACGGAGACCTGTTACCTGGGACACCGGGGTCACTAGGATTTCCCGTTGTCATCAGCTTCGAATGAGGTTCTAGCTGATGGCCTGATTTACAAGATGTACCTATAGTAGCATCATCAGGACTTCCATCCCCTCCTCGGTCGGTATCTTTAGGAGATACGCCTCGGGATGTTTCATCTAACTCGACCAAGCTAGAGAGTTTGGCTTGGGTTTGGTTGGCTACGGGTGGTTGTTGGGTGGTGGAGGTTTCAGGTTGATCGGGTTGTGGAGTGTGTCTGGTGAAAACAGTTTGCTCGAGTGTTCATGGCCGCTTGTTCTCCCCCTCATGAGGATCCGAATCGTCGGGGTCCTCATGGGAATGTTTGCGACCACGAGGACTGTCATGGCAATTGCTCTTGGTCTCAGGTGAAGAGAGGAGGGCATTTAGGATGGCTTGCTGGTAGGGGGTGAGGTTAGCTTGCGGTATGTTGAGGAGATGGTCCAGCATAGACGATGCCAAGGTGTCGAAGGGTAGCGACAGGAGATCGATGGAAGGTGTGGTCGGGTGTGGGGATAATACTGGTTCTGTATCATGGGTGCCCCGAGAAGGTGAAGAGATGGGTAGTTGGCTGATGGAGTGGTGAGAGAGGGCTGTGGAAGATATCGGTTGGGTATGAGAGATGAAAGGTTCGGGTGCAGGTTGATGTGCGGGATGTTCAGGCTGAACCGCTTGGGTGGTCCTAAATTCCTGTGCAAAAGCGGTCATTGCTCCTTGCACCCATGGTTTTATGGTGGAATCCAGGAAGCGATTCAGAAGAACATTGATATCTTCAAAGGTGGGATAGCCAGTTACGCGGGTTGTAACTGTTGTCACAACATCAGTGAAGATGGCTGATGTGTTGCCTGCGTTCAATGATGGAATCATTGTAGGCATAGCAGGACTTCCGACCGTCATAGCTTGCACTCTGGTCGTTGCGTTCAAGGTGGGTGCACCTGTATGTGCAGTGAATAGTGTAGGCGTCGTAGAAAAAGAAGAAAATGTGGGAAGTGTGACACCTAGACTCGATGTGTGGGAATGAGGGGTCGTGGCCTCGGGCGGTTGGCCAACAGTTCGCTCAACTGATTCGAAAGGAACCAGAGAGGTGGGTGAGTCCCGAGATGTTGAAACGAGAGCCTGTTGGGAGGCTAACGAGTGGCTGGAGGAGGGTTGTGCATGCGCAGTTGAGCCAGATGCTGCGGCTTCTACTCGGGAACCGAAAAGATCGACTCCTGTACTTAAGGATTCAGCTCAGCTTATGTGGATAAAGGGTTCACATCCAGCAAAAATTTCCTCATCAGCCTTATCTATTAGGCTCTTCCTGATGCGAGGCTGTGGCTTGGGCTTAGAGGATTTGTCGTTCTTGATTTTTGCCCGTTTCTCGCGGATGATGGCATCCCGAGTATTCTTGATGACGTGGGCCGCTTCATTGTAGTCAGCCTTGGAGCTGCAGATTTCTCTGTGTACACTCTTGGATTGTTGTACGTCCTTTATGGTGAACGTCTTGGGACGTCCGGCGAGTATGGGTGTTGCGTCCTCAGCAGTTATCCTTTTTGGAGACTCGGCAGGCAGCTTACCCTTCCTGATCAGAGCATGGGTATGCTCGACATCGTCACTGTCATCATCGTCATCATCGTCATCGGCATCTGAATCATTGGCATCAGTACCCACGCTATCGGATGCCTCATCGTCAGTGTTATTGTGGGCATCACTGGACGATTCATCAGCAGATTCCTCAGCGTCCGTTGAGGTGCCCTCAGCCGTCCGACTCATCTCGAGAGAGTCGTCGGACTTTTCTTCATGGGGCAGACGGGCCATTAGTTTCTGTGGCTTTTGGGCTCTCTTAGGACCCTCACGTTCACTCGGCTGTGTCCCCGGGGTAGGTCCAGCTAGGTTTTGCTGAACCATAGGGACAGTTCTCTCTACACTCTCTCTATACTGTAGGACTGCAGGATTGGTCTGATTGGCAAGATTGAGCCGGGACTCAGGGATCCGCAGTCCGATGACGGGGTTTTTGTCAGTCTTGAAGTAGAGAAGCTTTGGCGCGGAGAAATGGGGATCATCACTTCGTCGAGGAATTGAGTGATGCGCGGTCATGGTGTCGTGGATGATTAGCCTGAGCCACCTAACATATGGGATGGTGCTCGACTTGTTTTTCTCCTTTGCATTAACTAGATCCATGAGCTCTGAGAAATACAGCTCAGCCATGTCGTAATTTTTGTTGTAAGCAATACCGTGGAAGATCAGGAGAATTTGCCTGTTACATTTGTCAAACCCGGTATGCTTTGGTGACAGGCATTTGTTCACTAGCCCGAACAGGCTCTTCCATGGGTGATGGAGATATGCCCCATTGAAATTTGATAGCTTGGGGAGAAGAGAAGCATAGCCTAGAGCTGCAACGTCCTGGAGAAGGTCGGGAATGGACGGCAGAGGATCATAGGTATCGTGGACTGGCAGCTCTAAGGTGGATCGTAGTGTGGACAGCGTCAGGACTACGCGCATACCATTCAGTTTTGTCTTGATTTTGGAGCGATCCTTCACAGACTCAGTATGCATATGTCCCCAGAATTGTTGCAGATATATCTCTGGCACTGGTTTGGCGCTGTTGAGTGCGGGCTAGAGATAGTGACCTTTCATGATCGCAAGGATGACCGGGTCATGACATTTGAACACGGTGAGGTCTAGCTGGTAGTTGTTATCCAGCACCTTGATCCACTTCCCTTTTGGGTAGATGGTGTCGTCAATTTGAGCTTGATGTGTTCCTGCCATAATGAACTGTAAAAGCAGGGGGTCATCACATTAGTCCGTTGTTTGTTTGCTTTGGGGTTTGATTGTGATAAATTGTGTTTTTGGAGTTTTCAGAGAGAAAAAAAGGTTGCATGTGGACTTAAAAAAACCGCCAAGTCAAAATCTCGAGATCGAGATCTCGAGGTTTAAATCTCGAGATCGAGATCTCGAGGTTTAAATCTCGAGATCGAGATCTGCGAGATTTAAATCTCGAGATCGAGATCTCAAGGTTTAAAGCTCGAGATCGAGATCTCGAGGTTTAAATCTCGAGATCGAGATGTCAAGGTTTAAATCTCGAGATCGAGATCTCGGGGTTTAAATCTCGAGATCGAGATATCGAGGTTTAAATCTCGCGATCGAGATCTCGGGGTTTAAATCTCGAGATCGAGATATCGAGGTTTAAATCTCGAGATCGAGATCTCGGGGTTGAAATCTCGAGATCGAGATATCGAGGTTTAAATCTCGAGATCGAGATCTCGAGGTTTAAATCTCGAGATCGATCTCGAGATTTAAACCTCGAGATCCTGATATCGAGAGCTACATCTCGAGATCTCTTCTCGAAGATGAACCGACGAGATCGAGATCTGCAGATTCAAAACTCGAGAACATGAATCTCGAAACGACGATCCCACCTGCAAATACATAATACAGATAAGCAAAAACTATGCCATAACAATTTCGACCTGCAAATCAACCCTAAAGACCCATTTTGAAGGTTTTTCGTTCGATCAGTCAATTTTCAAGATGGTTTTTCGAAAAAGAGGGGTTTGAGAGGGTTTGAAAGATAAGAACGCAGTGGGTGGCGATGGAAAACTCGGTTTACTACCTTCGAAATGAGAACAAGAGAGGAGAAGAGTATATGGAGAAGAAGAGTGTCGAGATTGAGGAAATCGGGAGCTCTGGACTTTGAAGATTCTAACAGTGCGAGAACGAATGCGAGAACGAAGACCTTTTAGGGTTGGAGAGGCCTTTTTATACGCGAATTTGGGAGGGTTTGGGCCTCACGAGAAAAAATGGGGCCCAAACGGATGCTTGCCCATTTAGCCTATTTAAAAATGGTTTTAAAGGCCCAAATTTCCCACCCAAAAATACATTTGGATAGAATATTATTTATTAACTTTATTTGAAAACATCAGAATTGTGCAGCAGAAAATCAAAAGGGAAATAGGGGCGTTACCGCCACACTCGGCTCTAACCCAACCGAGTGCACATGCTAATCCCTTAAAAACAATTAAACTCAATAAGTGTCTTGAAAACTAAATTAAACTATAATGTTATCTACTAATTACATTTTCTCTAGCGGAAGCTCTCTCGGAATCAACACCTTCATCAAATCATCACTTGTACAAATAAAGTACAGAAAAAAAATAAAAGAAACAAAAATTAGCAACAATGCTAAGTAAGTTCCACCTAACCCCAAAAAAAATAAAAAAAAATAGAAATAATATATATATATATATATATATTTGTAAAACATTTCGTAAGTGAAACAACATTTATAAAATATTCTTATAACACAAATAATATGCAAAATATCAATATTTCAAATATAAGTACATATTTCAAAACGATAATAATTCCAAAATATCAATATACATAAACCACCAAATATGATCACATTTATTCCAAACCATAAATCAAACATCAAATATTCATCTCAAAATACATATAAATAATTATAAACGATATTCGACATAATCAAACCAAATCAAATCCAAAAGTATTTATACCCTAAAACCCCACAAATAATTTAATAACTCAATCCAACTCAAATTCAATCCAAATATAATCCAATCCAATAATCCAACAATTCCAATCAATTCAATAATTCAATTCCACCACAAATCCAATCAAATAATATTCACCTCAAGTCGAACGTAAGCCGAAAATATAATATAACGCATGAGTAATAAAATTCAACATTTTCTTCCAAAAATAGTTTCGACTAAAGCTCCTAGTTCTTTTTAAGATGGACAGTACTCGAGGTTACCGAGCCCAGTAAGCCGTTGTTGTTTACGAACTTACTCCGGAAATTCCGGTCTCCATCAACCACAAAAGTCGGAATCGGAACAACTACCTTAAGTGTGCACACCCCCTAAAGGGATTCCAAGCCCTCCGGGTTAGTAAGTCGCCCCGGGTAGCCAGGATGTTTTCTACCAACTACCCCACCAAAAATATTTAATCTTGAATGATCAGGAACTGATAAACCCAAAATACTAACAATCGAACAATCTATAGCAGTTAATAAGAAGGCAGATAGAAAGATATGTCGAAGATTAAACGCGAATCTGGTATACCATATGAAAACCGGCCGCTGCTCTCCCTGGAGAAGAAGAGCAGCGGCAACCCTAATCTCTCTATCTCTACGCCTCTGCGTCTCTAAGCCTCTTTTGATCGTTTCAATCGTTAGGGTTCCCGTAAGTTAACCTCCTTTTATAGGAAAAGTTGGCTAACTTACGGGTTACAAGGAAGCCCCCGGGCTGATACACATTTGTGGTCTGTATTACACGTTTAATTGATAACTACACAAATACAAAGATAACTAACTAGATTGAACACCATAAAATATTCCCAACAATCTCCCCTTGGTGATCAATCATGTTGAATCAGCATTGCAGCGCAGATATCTTTGTCTTTGTTGTTATTGAGCTTCCTTTGTCTTTGAACTTGACTTCTGAGGAAGGCTATCTGAAGAAATCCTTGCAATCTCCCCTTTGATGTCTTCTTGACAATTTGATCTTTGATGCCGGGGGTTGAGGGACCTTCAGTATCTTGCATGTAGTCCTTGCCTTCCAGAAGTTGCTCTTGATCAGCTTGGATGAAGTCCGGTGACGCCTCTAGAATGAATATTCTTTGGAGAATAGGAGACGCCCATGGAATTCATCTTCAGGACACGAGTATTTGACCTCTGTCTCCTCCACAATGTAGTCTTTTTGACTATTTGGAATGAATGCATTTGAGGAGAACTTGTCGGTGGCACAGCGGAACATAATGATTTTCAATTTGAGAGTGTAGCTGACCATTTGATTTGAGTTGTAGAGATAACAGAGAAGATATTGATTTTTGTGATGGAGGAGTGAAGTGTCCCAGAATGATTTGTTCAGTGTTAACAGCATGTGGACCACTCTCCCCCTCATGACGATCCGATGAATCGGGACGTCATGCTTTTATTCTTTTATTCTGCGGAAATAAAAACAGGGAAAACAAGCAGAATCTAAAGAAGATAACGTAGCCCCCCGGGGTCTTGAAGACGCCCGTTATCATCACTATAGAGATAAACTCTTTAGCAATGGCCTGAAAATGTTGGTGATTCTTATGTTGCAACAGCAGTTCTTCCTTCCAATCATTGGTCTACATCTGTAATAGATGAGCCCTATGGAAGTTCTCGCGGGTCATGAAGACCTGCAACTGACTCTAAAAGTGCGGCCGTGTCCTAGAAACTTTCAAAACATTTGGGAGTGAGTAACTAGACACGACGTGATCAATGAAAGTTCAGTGACATGGGGCTGAGGCCACTGTAGTCAATATTACTTTCCTTGGAAGGAGACAGTAATGAGAGATGCGGTTCCCCGTGAAGTATGATTAAACACCTGTCTGTTGGGAGACAAGTGAGTGGTCTTGGGTAGGGTTCAATGTGCACTGTTGGACAAGATGCAGTGACTTCTACCCGGGATCTGATTAAATCAGTCCTGAACCTATTTGGGAATTGTCCAGAGTATTTGAGTGGCTAGGAGTAAATGTTCAATGGATAATAGGCAGTTGAGGTAGCAGACTCATCATTGATTATTGTTTGTCTTCTCACTTGAGCCTTCTGCTTCCTAATGCTCATAATGTTCACTCACTCACTCGCTCACTTACGCACTTACGCTCGACTTTGTCCCTTGGGTAGGCTTAGTTGGGTTTACTAAGACATAGGGACATGTTCTCTCATTACTTTCTTCATTTTCTCTCTGTACTCCCCCTCAACTGGAGCACTCGGTATGCTTTGTCATTGTTAGGCACCGGGAAGGATAACATTGAACACTCCCCCTAAAATGGTGCATTCTTTGAGAGATTCCTTGCTTTGTCGGTGTAAGGCGCCAGGAGGAGAAAACTGAAACTCCCCCTCAGAATGTGCAAGGTTGATTGCTCACAGCTTGTCATACCCGCCATGTGTGTGGAGCAATCTAAACAAGTACCACACATGACGGTTTCCCTGAGCTCATCATGTAGAATTTCAGCAAATTGATGATCACATAATGTTGATGAGTTAGAGGAGGCTTCAGTGGTTGATTGTTGATTGTTGTAAGATGACCGTTGACGCGAGGTTGATTGAATTATCTACGATTTTCAGACCTTTACATTGAAGTTTAGAAAAGCTTTGACCTCAGGGTTGACATTGAAAGAATTTGAACAGATTTGCCTAAGTTTTGACCTGGACATCGATGATTTACAATGTTTGTCGGAAAACTAACGTTTTGACCCTCAAAGACTGCGAGTTAGGGCGCGTGAGAAAGGGTTCTGGGGCATATCCCGAGAATTAATGTAGATCTTTTCGTTAGCTTTCCAACAAAAAAAAGTTTGCTCAAATCGGATCACCGAGTCAAAAGTTATGGCCAAAACAGTGCAGTGTCGCAGAAAATCTCTAATTTTGAGTTTTTGAGGAATTTCTTCGAAGTTGAGGTTCTCAATGATGAATATCGAGAGCAGGTGGATTTTAAACAAAATTCTAAGGCAATACTTCGAAATCCTAATCTCGAGGTTGCTCGAAGAATAATGGCGAAATCCACCTGCAAAACAAACCTCAGAATATCGAAATCTACAGAATTTCAAAATGTTTGAACATCGAAAACTTTGGAGTTTCGAAAACCTCATAATCTCGAAAACTTGCTGTTTGAAAAACATCAGAACATCGAAAACTCCTGAAACATTTATAAGCAGGGAATCATTCAGAGATCCTATAATGTAAAGCTTCGATGAACTGCAAAGGATGTCAAGATTCGAATTATGAGTTCCAAGAAACTGCAAACTTTGAAAGATTCAAAACATCGAGAAATTTTGAAAATCTCGAAATCTTCAGAATGTCGAGATCCAAAACATCGAGAAATTTTGAAAATCTCGAAATCTTCAGATGTCCAGCCCAACAATATAAAAAATTCCTTTCCGTTAGTAAATAAGAGAAGCAATCGTACAGAGTATACGGTTACGTACTATACGCTACAATCGTCTTTTTCGCTTGTCAAACGCAGGGAAAACGGTGTACCCTCTTCGTCGACAGTGATGGAGACGGCGGAAAAATCCAGCGGCTCTGCAGTGAATTCCAGTAGTGACGCAGAACGTCGTGGCTCAGTTGTCCTCCCCGGCGGCGGCTCATCTTCTTCCGGCGTAGAGACAGTTCAGCTCCGGCACACTAGTTTCCTTTCCGGCGGCATTAAACATCAGTGGGTCGGTGATATTTGGAGGCATCCAGTAGCAGTCCGGTCCGAGGTAGAAATTCAAGCTTCTCCCCTTCCTCCGTTTGTCCGGCATCAACCAGTCCGGCGAGCATGGCTACGGTACTCCGACGATCGTACCTTTCTGTAGCGTGGGACTTCTGAAGCGGCACTAAGGCGTGCTATTATTACTCCGACGATTCTGATAAAGAAGGGAACGGGACCACAGGAGGTTGGTGGCAACTTCGGCTGACAATTTTCTTTCGCTCCGGTGGGTCGTTATTTGCTTCTCCGGCGACTGGTTCTTAAATTCTACAGTAACAACCGGCCGTGATACTCTTCCTCGGCGATCTTCAACAGTACTCCGATGGCTCTTCTGTGTTGTTTCTTTCACTCATTGTAGCAGAACATTAACGTAGGCCGGAGTACGACGTATATAAGTGTGGATGTATGCATATTCGTAGGTGTATATATTTCTACGCAAGATATATCCCTGAGGATTCTAGACTGTTCAGCGGCTCACGTATTTTTGGCATTTATTTACAGCGTATGAATCGGCAGCAACATGTATAGCCATAAATGTATTACCATATACGAAGTATGTAAAAACCTAACCGACGATTCTAGATTTACCATTTCAGTTGTTAGAAATGTTTTCCATTTATTTCCATTACTAATGTTTCATAATTAATAGGAGTACATACGTAACCAATGATTCTAAGCCTAATATTTTATGTGTAAAAAAACCGTTTCGGCTGTTTCCTACTAATGACCTGCGCATATGATGTACGTATGTTATAATAGTATGTACTTGTAATATGTATGCAGGTAGAATAGTTATGTATCATGTACGTTGATGATTCAAATATGCTTAGCTAAATATTGTAATGTACTATCATCACATTTCATTTTTTTATTAATGCTGTCAAACAATAATTAATGCTTTATTTTATTTTCTACTTTTTTTTTACATTCCACAATTTATATTTGATTTATTTTTATGAGATAAATTTTATCTGCTTTATTTTTATTTTATTATTATCTTTATTTAAAAATTTTATGGTGTCACATAGGGGTTTGAGGTCTCTTGAGCAGCTGTGGTGTGTAGTGGAGATGTTTCTGGCGTTGTAGCAAAGACATGATCATCCACTCCTCTGTGATTGGATTGAGGAGTCGAAGGCGTAGATGGTACATTACCTGGACCGGTAAGAAGTGGAATCTCAACTGTGGGAGTAGGTTGCTGCGGAGCTGTTGATGTTGAAGCTGGTGTGCATGGAGGAGATGAAGGTTGTGAATTCTCATAGAAGTTTCTGAAAAGAGAATTAAGAATCACATCTTCAAGTTCTGAGTTCGAATCAGCTTTATCAGAAGCCATTGGTACAACATGTGTTGGATCAGCCTGTAAATGTTCAGTCGTGAAGTCAGCCATTTCATAGAATGTAACATTCACACTCTCGATGACTGTTCGCTTGTCTCTTAGATAGACCGTGTAAGCTTTGGACTGCGGTGAATAGCCGATAAACACACCTTCTCTGGCTTTGGGGTCCAGCTTACTTCTTACTGTTCGATCGTTCAGTATGAAACACTTGCAGCCAAATATCTTGAAGAAAGAGATATCGGGAGTTCTGTTGAAGAGAATTTCATAAGGAGTCTTGTCGAAGCGTTTATGAATGGATGTTCTGTTCTGGGTGTAGCACGCAGTATTGATTGCCTCTGCCCACATGAAATGAGGCAGTCTGGATTGGATTAGCATGGTGCGTGCTGCTTCAACAAGAGTCCTGTTCTTTCTCTCAACAACTCCGTTTTGTTGGGGAGTTTTGGCTGCTGCAAATTGCTGAGTGATACCGAGAGATTCATAGAAATCAATGAGAGTTTGATTTTTGAACTTGGTACCGTTGTCAGTTCTGACTATTCGAACACTGTGTTGTAGCAGTTTCTGGATGGTTCTGATGAAGGTCACAATGTTTTCTGCTGCCTCGTCCTTTGAACGAAGAAATTTCGTCCATGTGTATCTTGAGAAATCATCCATTGTACCCCCACTTCGTCCCTTGAACCTTCCACTAAATACAAGTGAAAATCGGAACCAAAGTCTTTCACAATGCGGCCTCTTTTGCTTTTTCTAATTTGTGGTGTCTCCAAATCCGAAACACCATCCAAACATACTGGACCTTGCACCTTACTAGTGCTTGGAAGTAAATCTTTTGGTCTTTGAATTGATGTAAATCTCTTCTCATCAAAGATCACATCCCGAGACTCAATCACGGTGTTAACCGCTACCGTATCGTTAGGTTCTATTACATAAAACCTATAAGACTTGGAATTTTCAGCATATCCTATGAATATGCAATCAATTCCCTTTTATCCCAAAGTTTTGCTTTTGGGCTCAGGCAATTTTACAACCGCTCGACAACCCCAAACCGAAAATATTTCAAATTAGGCGTTTTCTTATACCAAAGCTCATATGGGGTTGTCTTGTTCCATTTGTTTGGAACCCTATTCAAAACATAACAGGCCGTGAGCACGGCCTCTCCCCAAAACCCTTCACTCAAACCCGAGTAGGAAAGCATGGAATAAACCATTTTCTTTAAAACTCGATTTTTCCGTTCGGCCACACCATTTTGTTGTGGTGTATACGGAACCGTGGTCTCATGAATGATTCTAACAGATTGAAAATAATGGGGATCCATATATTCTCCTCCCCGATCAATCGTAAGACATTTAATTGGATTGCCCAATTACAATTCAACCTCGGATTTATACAATTTAAATTTCTCTAAAGCTTCATCCTTAGTGTGTAATAAATACACATAAAAAAGCGAGTTGAATCATCAATAAAAGTAACAACATACTTTTTATTGTCAAGGGAAGGAGTTGAGTGAAAATTACATAGATCACTATGTACAAGATCCAAAATAGCAAAATTCTTTTCAATATTAGGAAACGGTTGTTTTGTGATCTTAGTAAGAATGCAAGTCCTACACTTATCATTGTTAATATCAAAAGCCGGAATTAAACCATCTTTAGACATTTCATGCATTTTTCTAAAATTAACATGAGCTAGTCTAGAATGTCAAATAATACAATCACTCATGGAAGATGGCACAAAAACAGAATTATCACTAGAAATTAATTTATTCACAACATTTAAACGAAACATGTGATTTGATAATATCCAAAACCAACAAACACACCACACTTGGACAGAATATATTTATCGGATTCAATTACTTGTTTGAACCCTAAATTATTCAACATACTTCCCAAAACAAGATTCTTTCGAACCTTTGGTACATACAAAACATCAAATAACGTAATTACTTTTCCAGAAGTAAATTCTAAAACAACTACACCATTTCCCAAGATTGGTGCCATTGACTCATCTCCCAGGTGTAAGAAGGAATCGACCTCTACTAGTTCTAGGTCTTCAAACCATTCTTTATCCTTACACATATGGTTCATAGCCCCCGAGTCAATCCACCATGCACAATCATCATCTGTACATAAAAAGATTATGGAATGAGAGATACATAATTGTAGATAGAATTATCAAAGTTAGTCAAGAATTGATCTCCTTTCTGTGGAACCAGGTCCATAGACCGTTCTTGTCCACTCCCGTTCGTTCCAACGCCATTCTTGTTCAGTTTCACGTGGCAATCACGCTTGACATGCCCAACCTTTTGACATCTCCAATGAACCAAACCTTTCGATTTCTTGCTGGGTTTTGTCATGGTCTTCATACTTGCGTTTCTTGCCTTTCCCCTTATTGTTCGGGTTAGATTTTTTATCCTCAACTAAGTGAACATGAGGCTGTCCAGATTCAACTTCACCCTTAATTTGGTCATTCTCTTGCGCACAAAGGGACTCATCATCGTGCAAGTGACTCCTAAGTTAAACCAGTGACAATTCCTCATCTTGATGTTTTAAGGAACGTTTAAAGTCCTTCCAAGAGGGTGGAAGTTTGTCAATTATACTCGACACGGTATATGATTCATCAATACCTATCTTGTGGAGTTTAAATTGACAAAGAACACGAAGGAGTTCATTGTATTTTTCCATAACCGGCCTTTATTCAACCATTTTATAATAATTAAAATCAATCACCAAGAACTTCTTACTAGAAGCATCTTTGCCGATGTATTTTGACTCGAGAGAATTCCACAATTCCTCCGCACTCTCAACGTTTTTGGTAAATATTAAATAACGCATCGGACATACCATTAAGAATGTGGCCTCTACATATGTAGTCATCACTACTAGAATTTTCTATATTTTCCGCTCCTCATTTTCTGCGGGCCTAAGAAAAAACACAACAATTAATTGATTTGTACATGTATTTGTTGCGGTCGTAAACAAACCGCAGCAAATACCTATCTTTTTTGGGACTTATTGCTGCGTTTTATTAGGAACCGCAAAAATTACGTAAAAGAATTACATTATTTGTTGCGTGCAAGCAACAACCGAAGCAATTGCTGCTTAAAATATGGACCATTTACTGCGGTCATCCAAAAACTACATCATTTGATATGTAAAATTACCGCAACAATAACAATGCCAAACTCGATAGTAGCCTCATCCCTAAGCCAATCTTCCGCCCCCTCTCAATCTGCTGCTACCCCTTTGAGAACTTCGCCGCTCCCCTATGAGAAAGAAGCTACCCTAGTCGTCCGTCGCTGTATCTCCCAGTCTAGGAAACAAGTCACCGTATCCCCAGCCTAGGAGACAAGTCGCTGTCTCTCCCAGTCTAGAAAAGAAGCCGCCATCACCATCTCTCCCAGTCTAGAAAATAAGCCGCCATCGCCATCTCTCCCAGTCTAGAAAATAAGCCACCATCCTCTACAAAAAAATCACCGGCCACCTCCCAAGTTGAGTTGCTGCTGCACCTTCAGCCACTTCTTGCGCCTCCTACATTCTCGCAGCCCGCCTCTTCTCATATTAGAGGTTTATTTCTAAATATTTTATAATTTCAATTGCTTTGTTTTAATTATTTCTCATTTTATGAAAGTTTAATATTTTATGAATTTATAAATTAATATTGATGTTAATGTTGAATGAAGTTTGGATTTTGCAAAATTAGCTCTACTTCCACTTATTCCTTAATTATTACGGCATATTTTTATGTCAGACCTTATTTGGATTGAAAAATATCTATTTTGTTCACCTGGGTGAGTTATTTTTGGTTGTCCTGTTGAAACTTGAAATCTCATTTTTAATCGATATAATCAATTGCTCTGTCGTCTGATTTCAATGTAATTGCTGGTTTTATCTAGTAAATAGTGATGAACAAGAAATGAAAATAATTAATTGTTGGTATTTATTCTTAAATTTGAACTGAGAACAAAGAAAGAAGTGATAGTTTATAGTCTCATTTCGTGCTTGAACCTTATGTAGTCATATGTATGCACATTACATTGTTGAAAAGAAAAGAGAATTAGAACTAAGTGATCGGATTTTCCCCAAATCTTAATCTTCCACTTGTTAAAATATTGCATTGTAGTATACAAATAGAACCTATAGGAAAGATCAAAAGGCTGTGGAGCGTTAACAGATTCAAAAAGTCTTGCAACTAAGCTGTATAGGTTCAAGGATGATCCTAATTGAGAATGAAACAAGCAAAACTGGAGAAAGATCCACGTGATAGGATTGTAGAGAGTGATACATCACATTCCAAGGCTAGCTTTACCAATCTGGAAGGTTTTCTAAGCAACATGACCTCCGATTCAGAAGCAGGTTCTATTCCAGATTTTCAAGAACAAGCAATTCAACTTGTATGATTGGTTTCGGAGCATATTCTAGTTTGTAATAGTCTTAGGAAACTAGAAAATATCAAGAATGAAAGGTCATGCTTGGCAAAATGGTCATAGTATCTTAGGATATCTTTGAATCTAACTTATATCTTTCTATATACAAACAGCTGTGGAAAGCCAGGTGAGTTTCCCGCCCATTTCTACAGGCTGTAAACGGGTCAAGTGGGGTCAAACGGGTCACACAGCACAACACAAGTCCTAAGGATGGTACTGCATTTAATGTTTGTTGCTTTGATAGTTTTTTATTAGCTCAAACAGGCTGTAAAAGTCATGGCTACGAATGCTTTAAATATTTGTTGCAATGTGTCTGTTCAAAACTTTTTGGTTCATTTACTACAAAAGCAGTTTGATCTTTGAAAAACCCATTGAATATCTGCCAAGATTTTTTTTTAGCTCAAATCGCAGAGTTGATCCTTACAACATTATGTATGCATTAAATGAAGCGTACTATCATATCTCGTTGAGTACCACAAAATATAAAGTGTGATCTTGAAGTACATTGACATTAAATGCAAAGCAACTACTAAAGAGAATTTCAAAGTAATGTGCATATTCAAAGAATATGCAAAGCATATTCTAGTGTGTAATTGTCTTAGGAAACTAGGACATATCAAGCATGAAAGGTCATGCTTGGCAAAATGGTCATAGTATCTTAGGATATCTTTGATGCTAACTTATATCTTTCTATATACAAACAGCTGTGGAAAGCCAGGTGAGTTTCCCGCCCATTTCTACAGGCTGTAAACGGATCAAGTCGGGTCAAACGGGTCAGACAGCACAACACAAGTCCTAAGGACGGTACTGCATTTAATGTTTGTTGCTTTGACAGATTTTTATTAGCTCAAACAGGCTGTAAAAGTCATGGCTACGAATGCTTTTAATATTTGTTGCAATGTGTCTTTTCAAAACTTTTTGGTTCATTTACTACAAAAGTAGTTTGATCTTTGAAAAACCCATTGAATATCTGCCAAGATTGTTTTTGAGCTTAAATTGCAGAGTTGATCCTTACAACATTATGTATGCATTAAATGAAGCGTACTACCATATCTCGTTGAGCACCACAAAATATAAAGTGTGATCTTGAAGTACATTGACATTAAATGCATAGCAACTACTAAAGAGAATTTCAAAGTAATGTGCAAAGATTAGGGTCCGGTGGTTATTAGGTTATTCTTTGCCTACTGTGTATTAAACCAACCAGTTCACAATATACAGGTCATGACTCGGTATAAATAGTGTTAGTACCCAATTTTGATAGATTTTGATGATGCCACTATAATTAGCACGTGTACATTGTTTCACAATATTGTTCGTATGTTAGCATTCAAAATTATGTGACAAAATAATTTGTACAATTTTTGAGTCAATTTGAATATTACTGGAAAAATTAAAATGTAATAAGGTAATATTTATTTACCTTAATAGGATATTTAGATCCTACCGGTATATTATTTTAGCTCAAAATTTAACTGTATGTCACATTATTAAAGAAAAGAAGCTCGGAAATTATATACATTGAATGTATATGATTGAAGACAAAAATTGACTGGCAATTAATACATGGGACCGAAGCATAGGACGCATTTATTATTATGAGAAGATTTTCGGAAGAGATGCTTCAGCGGCTGAGATACTCAAGACAAATAAATCATCCCAAATAAATGCTCCAGCACAAAAAGACGAATGTACAATTCATCCTAACCAACGGATGAGATTAATCCAAAGGAGAAGCCTATAAATATAGGCTGAAACAAAAGTTTCTAACCAAGCTTTGAGCATCCAAAGAGAGAAATTCTTTCACAAGCATTCACGAGCTATCTAGCAAAAGAGAAAGTGCTATACTAAACTTTACTCTCTGCTTGGACTCATGCTTCACTAAACTTCCAGTTTACAAGCTATTCATTGCTAGATCATAGAAGTTTAGTTCCTAGTTGGAGGTTAGAACTTTCTTGTAACAAATCACACATTGTTGTAAACACTTAGGAGAACAGTTGTTCGGATCCTACAGTGTAAGTAGATAGATAGAGTACCTTTTGATCCCCACTGGTTCATTAGAGAAAAGTCTAAGGACAAAGTAACTTTGAGTGGTGCTATACTCATCGTGAAAAACCTTCAATCTAGGCCTAAGTGTTGTAAAGGCTAGATTGACACTAAGTTTATAGGGTTTAATACTTTAGTGAAATCCATCTGAAAGAGGGTGGGACTGGACGTAGAAGGATTACACCACCTCTGAACCAGGATATACTGTGTGTTGATTAACTTTCATTCAACAAAGCACACACTTAGCACCTCTTACAAAACGATTGAAGTTTGCCAGCAGAATCCTAAGCAGTTGTCTTAACTGACTCAACTGCTTATCCTACTGCTTAATTACTTACTTTCTTTGAGATCATTTTCATACAAGAGAAGTGCACCAATATCACCAAAAGGCCTAATCTAATATTTCCAGAAACTCATAGCAGGTGCCTCAGCAGTTCCTTGGAATCCACCCAACTGCTGAGCCCTCTGCTCATATATACTTGCTTTTTGTCAACATCTCAACATCACCAGATTGTCACTACATCATCAAGAAGTTTGCTTAACCCAATAAGCTTTTGACCCAAGCAGGTGCCTCAGCAGTTCCCTCACATTCACCCAACTGCCGAGTCCACTGCTTCAGTAAAAAGTTATAGTTTCTCTTCACTTAAGCATACTTACTAAAAGGCCTTACCATACTCATCAATCAACTATCCTTACCTTCATCATATACTCTGCATTTCCTGAGCAGTTGCCTCAGCAGTTCCCTGCTACTTAGCAACCTGCTAAGCCAACTGCTAGCCTTCTAAGCCAAATACTCTCCAAGTTAGAAAGTGGCTAAACACTCATTACATAAAGGGTAAAGACTTCCGTTGTGCATCTATAAATCTCTCAAAAGTTTATAGATTAACTCTTTTAGAGGGAAAACTTTTTAAAAGTTGAAAAAGAATTAAAAGTCTATTCATCCCCCCCTCTAGAATTTTACCCTATCCGGGACCATCAAGTGGTATCAGAGCAGAGTGTTCCTAGAGTCATTTACTGACTATTTTGAACTAAAGATCCAAAGCCACTTCCCCTCCCAAACACTTTCTAAACAATGGACAGTCAACTAGCCAAGCATCTCCTGTTCAACTTAAACAAATTTGATGATTGGGAAATCAGGATGAAAGTACATCTCAGTGCTTTACATGATGAAATGCTTAAGGTAATTACTGATGGACCTATCAGAATAATGAAGGTCAGCACATCCAATCCTGATGACCAGGAGGATATATACATTCCTAAACCAAAATTGGAATGGACATCTGAGGATAGGAAGAGGAATAATCTTGACAACATTGCCAAAGATATTCTCTTTAAATCTGTTGATGAGTCCATATTTCCCAGAATTAGGAAATGTGAAACTGCAAAAGCAGTATGGGATGAGCTCACAAAGATCGGAGCTGGTGATGAACAAGAAAAGGACAACAAACTGACCATAGCCCTCAAGAAATTTGAGGACTTCAAAATGTTGTCAAATGAGTCTATTCATGAGATGGAATCCAGGTTCCTAAAGATTATAGAAGAGGTCTCAGACCTAGGGAAAGATCTATCCCAAAAGGAGATTTCCCTTACAGTCTTAAGAGGCCTGCCATCTAAGTGGGACATGAAGGTAACTGCTATGAGAGATAGCAGAGATCTCAGAACTTTGTCAACTGACAAACTCTTCAGTGATCTCAAGGCCTATGAATTTGAAATGAAGGAGATCAAAGAAGAGAAGGAAGATGAGTCCAAGACACTAGCTCTAGTGTCTGAGCCAAGCACTTCAAAATCTGCTGAAAAATCCCTCAATAATCTCCTCACTGACGAGCAGTTCGCTATGTTTGTGAGGAAATTTAAAAGATTTATGAAGAAGGAGGGAACTGCTCCAAAGAAAGCATACAACCGGCCACCTAGAAGACAAGGGATACCTCAACCCAGCGGAGGAGACTGTCCTGTGCTACAACTGTAGACAGCCAAGACATTACAAAAATGAATGACCTCCGCCCTTAGCCCAAAAATATCAAGGGCAGCAGGGGACTGCTCAAAAAACTGGTTACAAAAACTTCAAAGGCAAAAGGCAAGCCTTTGTAAGTGAAAACAAAAGGGAGGAAATCCAAACTGATGATGAAAGCAGCTCAAGTGACGAGAGCTCCTCATCAGATAGCTCAGAAGAAACACTTCTCTGCCTAGGATCATGGCAGGTGACTGAAGAGAGCAGGAGGTGGCTCAACAAGCCTTCCACCAGTGATTAAAGCTGATGAAAGCTGCTCCCCCAAATGCTTAATGGCCAAGGACCACTATAACGATGTTGAGGTAACATCCTGCTCCTCCTATAGCTCTAGTGATTCTGGACCAAACAATATAACACTGGAATCTTTATTACAAGATTTCCAAAAAGTCCAAAATCACCATGTTCTCTTGAATGTTGAAAATGATAGACTGAAACAAGACATTAAGGCCATTCATTCTAAATTACTAGATGCCTTAAACAAAAATGATGTCTTAGAAAAGGAGAACAAAGAGCTGAGAAACTCTAGCACAAATAGTAAAAACTCTCACCCTACTGCTGAAGTTACTCTAAATAGGAAGAGAAGAGGTCTTGGTTACTCATCCCCCACTAGACTCAATCAAAACTGTACATCTACAAGCCACAAATCATACACAAGAAAGCTAACCTACTAAAAAACCCATTCCCCAAATGTTCCCAAAAGAAGGAACCAACCTGCTCCCAAACAAAAATCCAAACACCTGTATAAATCAACACCCCCTCACCATCTAAACCAAAGAACCTGTTGGCAACCAATCAATAAGACCAACCACAACCAAAATACCAAGCAGACTCCTCAAATTAATAATCCACTTCGCACCTCAAGGAAGAAAAGGATTAACAAGTATATAGCCATTCCTTTTGATTACAACACCTCAAATGGCTATAGACCAATCTCCTTAGAACTCAATGGTTCTAGATGGGCATGGATGCCTAAACTTGTACAAGGGAAGTCATCCACTAACTTGTGGGCTACTGCTCAACATTAATCTATATAGGAAAGTGCTGGAGCAGCTGAAACACAAACATGGTACATAGATTCAGGCTGCTCCAGGCACATGACGGGCAACAGGCGGCTCCTGTCAAACTATACAGCAAGGGAAGTGTAAGGAATATTTGTAATTAGATTTTGATGATGCTAGATTAATTAGGACTTTAAAGTACCCCTCTTTAGACTTAATGTATTAGAATTTCCTTTGTAAAATTCTTTAGTATAATCGGCTTAGCAGAAAGCCTCCAGAGCAGAAGACCTACTAAGCAGAAAGCCTCCAGAGCAGAAGACCCTTGATAAGGCATTGGTTGAATAGAGGACCCTTGGTTCTCTGCTTTAGAACAGAAGACCTCAGGGTCTCTGTTAACCTTTACTCTGACAGAAACCCTCCTGGTTCTCTGTTGGATATCTTCTCAACAGAAGTGCTCAAGACCTTCTCTGATCAACTCTCTGTTAAAGACACCAGAAGGCCTGCACTTAGAAGAATTCCACCAAGCCGGGAAACCAACTGAAAGATTCCTTCAACGACTAGGAGTCTTGAACGGAAAAGCTACAGTGCGCGCATTAAATGCACATTTAATGCTCCCCATACTCCGTAGAGTAATTGCAGATGATTGGCCGCAATGTCAGGATTACTTTATCCCAAAATAGTAACCCGCCAACTTTACCGGGTCCTACTGGTCAAGTCAACTGCTCGCTCATTTAATGCAGTTGTCCTCCTTCTCCTCCAACGGGAAGACAACCCCAGTATAAAAGATACACTACGAAGAACAACCGGATAACTTTGCTAAACTTTTGCTACAACTCTGCACATACAAGAAATTCAAACGCTACAAAGCAAAAAGCCTGCTTGAGATTAAATCTTCATCATCTTCTACAAGAGAAGGCAGAAGTTGGAAAAATCCTTATTTCCAACTCAAGCAAAGTTCCAAGTGTTCTTCAACTCTTCAAGCTCATCACATACAAACTCTTTGTAACGAAGCATGTTGGAGGAACCTCTGTTCTAAATAGAACCTCTTCTTTCACAAGAAGGACGTCCAAGTACCTGGAGCAGTGAAGTGGTGATACTTCTGGAAAGCTCAGTGAAAGGACCAGTCTTAGGGAAGCCGGAAGTGCATCCAAGAAGACATCTACACTTGAAGAAGACGTGGAGAGCTTCTTAAGTGATAGGGCTAAGGCATTGTAAACGGACGTTTTTACAAGCTTAGTGGAACAGTGGACTAGAGGAACAAGTTGTTCCTTGAACCACTATAAAAAGCCCTGGTGTCATTTACTTACTGCATTACATTCATTGTTTTTGTTTGAACTGCTTAACTCCAAAGACTTGGTATCTGTGTTCAGCAGAACTTGTTTTGTGAGTTAACAGAAGGTCTACTGCCTTTGCTTCTCTAAGGCTACTAACAGAAATCCCTACCAGAACTCCATCCGCTGCCAGTCTGTTCTGTCAACAGAACAGGCTATTCTGTTAAATCTGGTACTTAGCTTGAAAAAGTTAAAAACCAATACAGTCTATTCACCCCCCTCTAGACTGTATCCAATACAACCGGGACCAACAAGTGGTATCAGAGCCTCATTGTTCTAATAATCTCTTAGGTTATTTGCTGAACAAAGATCCACTTGTTTTTCTGTTTTACCTCATTTTTATATGATATAATGGATCACTCTTTGTCCAAGAATCTTATGTTCTCAGATCTCAAATTTGATGACTGGAGGATCCGGATGAAGGCACATCTCTGTGCTCTGCATGATGAGATGTTGGAAGTACTTGACATTGGGCCCTTCACAAGCTTCCAGAAGGTCAACCCTGAACATGCTATTGACAACACTAGACCTCAGATGATCAATAAGGCTAAATCTGAGTGGACTACTGAAGAAAGAAGGAAGTACAATCTGGACAACATTGCTAAGGATATTCTTTACAAGTCCATCGATGATAGGTACTTCAACAGAATAAAGAAGTGCAAGACTGCAAAGGACATCTGGGATACTCTTGAGCTCATTAGAGCTGGAGATGAGCAAGAGAAGGACAACAAGCTGACAATAGCCAACAAGAAGTTTGATGACTTCAAGCTTCTTCCTGGTGAAAGCATCTCCAAGATGTATGACAGGCTCCTCACTCTCACTGGAGAGATCTCTGAGCTTGGCAAGGAACTCACCACCAAGGAGATCAACCTTAAGGTGTTGAGGGGACTGCCCTCAGCATGGAAGATGAAGGTGGTTGCTGTCCAAGCCTGCAAGGATGTGAAGACTTATCCCACTGATAAGCTCATTTCAGATCTCAAAGCTCATGAGTTTGAAATGATCGAAGAAAAAGAAGATGTACCAGAAGAGAGGACCACTACAGCCCTCACTGTCAGCACATCAAAGGTAAATGATTTTGACCCTTCAGTACTTTTATCTGACGAATATATGACTGCTTTTGCTAGGAGATTCAAGAAGTTCATGAAGAATCCTAAAGATGGAAGAAGTCCATCATTCAGCAGAAAGCCATTCCAGAAGGTCAAAACAACAGAAAGCAGTGGTGAGCTTCTCGGTTACAACTGTAGACAACCTGGACATTTCAAGGCAGAATGTCCACATCCAAGAGTGTCCAAGAAACAAGGGCATGATGGAGAAAAGAAGAAGTATGAAGACAGTTCCAGAAGAAGAAAAGCACTTGTGACAGAACAGCTCGAGAAAGACCCTCTGTCAGAGACAGAATCCAGTTCTGACTCTGATTCTGATGAGGCCTTCTGTTGCCTTGATACTGAGACAGAAGACCTATGCCTCATGGCTCATTCTGATGATGAGGTAACCACTACTTCTACATCTAGTTTTTCTTCGGTAGGCCTAGCTTTTGATTCTGATTCAACGTCAGAATTTTGGGAAGAGTTTAAGGCCATCCAAGCCACTTATTCCTCTGTAACAGAAGAAAACAGTAAGTTGAAAGCTGAAATTCTTGACTTGAAAAAGGAGGTTGAGATCAAAATCAATCTTCTAATTAAGGAAAGAGATCAGCTGGAGACTGAAAATGTTTCTCCTCTCAAGAGAATAAGAGAAATAGAGCCTCTCGAGATTAAGTACAAAGCTTACCAGAAGGCCCAGTCTTCCATGGAAAAGATTTTACTTGATCAACAGATTGGCACTGACTTTGGTCTTGGTTATGGCTCAACAGAATCAGGTGAGCCTTCTGTAATGCCTAACACCAATGTTGCTAAGGCAGATAAGGTCATAGTGCCACTGATTTCTAGCCCCATTTGTCAAGCTGGTGTATTCGGCACCAAGGTTGTTCATGAGGAAGTTAGACCAAAAAAGGGAAAGATAAAGGTTCAACAGAAATCCTTTTTGAAAAATAATGAACCTGGCAGAAAACTTAACAACAGAAAAGGTTTTCAGGATTACAAAAATAAAAGACCATTCATTGACAGACAACCTCATGACAATCGTGCCAGAAATGACCACCAGAAGGGCAAATATCAAGAGAAAGTTAACTTTAGGCAGAAGAGGTTGGCTGGTCAACTTCAGAAGCCCAAAGCTAACCGTCCCTCTGCTCTTGATAGTATATGGGACTTCTTTCCAACAAAGAAAGCTATGCAAAAGTATGTAAACAGGAAGCATGACCCTCACAAGCATCTGCCCAAAGTGAATCACACTTCAGTTTCCTATAACTACCAGGTGGACAATGGGTATCACCCACCAAGGTTTCACCTGATGAGACCAAAATGATACCAACTACCCAGACTCCATGACCCCCCAGGACCCAGCATTGCTTGGGTACCTAAATCTTTCTTTTGATCTTGCAGGAAATGTGTGCTGGAGCTATCTCAGAGCAAGAATGGTTCATTGATAGTGGATGCTCCAGGCACATGACAGGTGACAGAAGTTGCCTAACTAAGTTCCAGAAATGCAAAGGACCTAGAGTACTTTTTGAGGTAATGACAAAGAAGGTCAAACAAAAGGAAGAGGAAAGCTGATCAAGAACCAAATAGTCATTGATGATGTCTCATATGTTAAAGGACTGAAGTTCAACTTGCTGAGTGCTAGCCAATTCTGTGACAAAGGCTACACTGTTGAATTCACTAAGGACTTCTGCTATGTGAAGCATGAGACAACCAAAGAAGTGGTTCTTACAGCATCAAGGAAGAAGAACATCTATGTGGTTGATTGGAATACTGCAAAGGATAGAGTTTGTCTGATAGCCAAGGGAGATTCAAAACTAAGCTGGGACTGGCACAAGAAGCTTAGCCATTTGAACTTCAAAACAATCAACAAACTGGCAAGAGAACACATTGTTGATGGACTGCCAGACATAGTTTACAAGAAAGAGACCCTCTGCAGTGCATACCAGAAGGGAAAACAACAGAAGAACTCTTTCAAACCCATAGCTGGAAATCTTTCTACAAGTCCTTTAAATCTGATCCACATGGATTTATTTGGACCTGTTGAGACTCCAAGTGTTGGTGGCAAGAAATACACCCTAGTCATGGTTGATGACTATTCCAGATATACATTGTAATACTCGAGATTAATTTAAGAGGATTAATAGTACTACTCATACCAACAAGGTGCATCTCCTTTTAAGGGAGCTCATTAGCCAAGAACTCTAAAGTTAAGCGTGCTTGCACGGGAGTAGTCTTGGGATGGGTGACCCCCTGGGAAGTTTCTCAGGGCGCGCACGAGTGTGGACAAAGTGCGCGGAAAAGGCTAGTGGCGGTTTGTGAGGACAGTACTAGAGGTCAGAAGTAACTACCTCGGGGCCTACAGGGCCGGGGTGTTACAAATGGTATCAGAGCAACCCTGCGACAGTGTGTTGACCCGTTAGATATCGGGCAGGCACTTAGCGGGGCAAGATTCTGGGGTTTGATTGAGAGTGTTAAGGGCGCAACGAGGACGTTGCGATCCTAAGTGGGGGTGATTGTAATACCCGAGATTAATTTAAGAGGATTAATAGTACTACTCATACCAACAAGGTGCATCTCCTTTTAAGGGAGCTCATTAGCCAAGAACTCTAAAGTTAAGCGTGCTTGCACGGGAGTAGTCTTGGGATGGGTGACCCCCTGGGAAGTTTCTCAGGGCGCGCACGAGTGAGGACAAAGTGCGCGGAAAAGGCTAGTGGCGGTTTGTGAGGACAGTACTAGAGGTCAGAAGTAACTACCTCGGGGCCTACGGGGCCGGGGTGTTACATACATGGACTATCTTTCTATCAAAGAAAAATGAAACTCTTCAGAAGTTGACATCTCTGTTAAAGCAACTTTAGACTGAGAAGAACTTGAAGGTTAAGACAATCAGGTCTGACAGTGTCACGCCCCGGACCTACCCGGACACGTCAACAACCCGCCGTACAGTACGAATAGCCAACCGCAGTCCAACTCATCCATACTATACAAGGCGTCTTGAATACCATTCACACATAGTACATCCATAAACAAACATAATGTAAAATAAACATTTATAGCAGCGGAAACATTTAACACAAGTGTTTATGCCACACCTTGGCAAACATGGGCATACAAGCCCCCAAATAATTATTCAAAAACAAAATCCATGAGCATTATTTAAATTGTTTTCAAACAGAAACGGAAGAAGCACGAACCACGTCTTCTTCCTTTGATCTTCCTGAAGCAACGGGCAGTGGCAGCAACCTTCAAGTTCTACCTGAAACTGTGAGGTGGCCTCCCCCGTGAAGGGGAGGTCAGTACTTGGAAATATTTGACAAGTACAATAGCAACTAGACTAAGTGTAATTGACGTTTCAATTTCTAAGACCCTCAACTTAGGGTGATATTATACTATAGGCCATAACCCTCGGTTACCCCTTTTTCTTTTAACTGTACTTACTTTATATAGAGTCAAGTAGTCGGCCCGTGGGCCCATATTCATTTAGAATTCATTATTTTCTTTCCCCCGTGACTGCATGTCACGATAACCCCGTAGGGTCCCATCGAGCCCTGATTTTATAGCAAGGGCTCGGCCCAACTACATTTCTATAAAATCCTCTAACTCGATTTAACGCATTAAAATTGTATGGCAAGGGCTCGGCCCAACTACGTTTCCATACCAACCATAAATTCGTGGCAAGGGCTCGGCCCAACTACGTTTCCACGGAGATCACATATACATGGCGAGGGCTCGGCCCAACTACGTTTCCATGATAATCACAATACATGGCAAGGGCTCGGCCCAACTACATTTCCATGCAATCCTAGAGTCCAACTCTACTTTATTTTCATAGTCCAATTCTCAAGCAAATCCTATGCATAGAATCAATTCACTTTGGGTAGCCTTTAGGCCTACCCCTACCACACCTTAGTGTTCATACAATTCAACCTTAAAGTATCTCTTAAGACTACTTAAGGCATACCCATTTACAATCCTATCTCTTAGGATTAAATCCATCATTCATTTATATTAATCTCCCGACTAGTATTCCAACACTAGTCGGAAAATTCTTAGAACCGCCAAGTTCTTAACTCATAGCCAATTAATTCATCTCAATTGATTTTCCAATCCAAATATATTTTAATCTCAATATCAAAAATATCACTTTTAACCATTCATGAATTTCATACATGAAGTAAAAGTATATTTTATCACAATATTATCATAGTTAATCCCATCATCATACCATCACTTTTTCACATGCAATAGTATTTTCATTTAGGCATTATTATTCATTAATAATCCATGAAAATCACATTTAATAACTTAGGTAATCTTACGAAATAAACCCAACAATTATAAGCAATATAGTTAGCCATCCTCACCTCGTGATGTGCTACAATAGTTGCCTTTGTTAAGACCCTCGATCAATCCCCGTTCTAGGCCGATTGAAAGTGAGAAGTTGGATTTCTGGGCCAAATCCGGGCGGCTTTCACGAAAGCCGGGCGGCTTTCGTGGTCTGCAACTACGACTAGCTCCTTTGAAGTGGCGGTTTCCGGCGATTTCGACTCCTATCGATTTGCCAACCCTTCTAAGTTAATTACCACCACTTTATATCAATATTCTACACTTTTTAAACGTGTAGAACCCGAAGTTTAATCCACCATATGATTTCTTAAAAATCATATACAAAAAACTAGTTAAAGAATACTAGTTGGATTCTTACCTTGTGTTCTTGCTAATTTCCTTTGGATTTGCTCCCTTCTTGCTTTCTCCTAGCTAGAGCTTTGTGAGGCTATGTCTTAGAGCTCTCCCTCCTCTCAATCATCCGTAGGATGCAAAATGATAGAGGAAGTCCCCTCACAACCACTTGCTCCCAATAATAGGAAGGGCAGGATCATGGTGGGTATGGGTTTTTGTCTCTTGGAGACTTCCCACCTACTAGGTACACCCCCAGCTGCTTCCTTGTCATTTGCAGCACATTGGGTCGTGGGGTGGACCCCACTTATGTGGGAGGTCATCCCATTATATCCCGGTGTGTATAATTGGCCCCGAAAGTTGTATTTTTCGGACTACTTTAGTCATATTTTATTTTATCGGGCCGGATAAAATATATCACGCGTTCCCAACAATTTTGGGCCTTTAGAAACGATGTACATTCCCCAACATTAATTTAGGAGCCTCCGAAACTAATTTCGGGCTGTTATCCGCTAAATTACCAATACCGGTAATTGGGCCCCGTTTGACCAACCGGTCAACTCCATGCCTTTCTTATGGCCCAAATAAAATATCCACCTCTATGTAGATGTCATCTAGACCAAGATGAATATAATATGCGGTTCGGGAATTATCGGGCGACCCCCCCCGGTCCGGGCGTGGGCCCCACATGCAATTTACTATTCACGTAAAAGAATTAATAAAATTTACATTTTCGCAAATTCATAAATCATCCTTCAAGGTTTATTACATAATTTACTAAAAGTAAATATGCTTGGGGACGGTGCTACAGACAGAGGAACTGAATTTGTCAACCAAGTCATAAAGGACTTCTGTGATCAAAATGGAACCTTTCATCAACTCTCTGCCGCCAGAACCCCTCAACAGAATGGCGTAGCAAAAAGGAGGAACAGAACTTTAAAAGAAGCTGCAAGAACAATGATTGCAGAAGCTGGACTACCCATGAGATATTGGGCTGAAGCAATCAATACTGCATGCTATACTCAGAACAGAAGCATGATCAACAAGAATCACCAGAAGACCCCTTATGAACTCTGGAAAGGAAGAAAACCCAACATCAGTTACTTTCATGTGTTTGGATGCAAATGCTACATCCTTAACAATGGAAAGGAGCATCTGAAAGTCTTTCAACAGAAAGCTGATGAAGGTATCTTTATAGGCTATTCAAACACCAGTAAAGCCTATAGAGTACTCAACAGAAGGACTCTACATGTTGAAGAGTATATACATGTGAAGTTTGATGATAGCACCTCTGTTAAAGAAGTAACAGAGATCCTCAAGGAAGTCAGCATAGAAGACAAAACACCAGACCCAACAGAAGAGGTAGCAGATAACCCTACATTTCCAACACCTGCACCAAACCCCCTTCTGTTGAATGAAGATGAAGACTCAGAAGATGAAGAACCAGAGAGACCCATACAGCTGCTGACAGAACCTGATCTGACATGGTTAAGAGACCATCCCTCTAATCAAGTTATTGGGCATATCAGAAGTGGTGTGCAGACCAGATCAGCATCAACAAGGAGAGAAGCAATGCTTGCCTGCTATATATCACAGATGGAACCCATGACTGTGGAAGAAGCTCTTGCAGACTCAGATTGGATCAATGCAATGCAAGAAGAGCTGACTCAATTTGAAAGGAACAAAGTATGGGAACTTGTTCCTAGGCCAAAGCATCAGAATGTCATTGGAACAAAATGGGTGTTCAAGAACAAAGCTGATAAAGATGGAAACATTGTAAGGAATAAAGCAAGGCTGGTAGCTAAAGGTTATTGTCAAGAAGAAGGAATAGATTTTGATGAGACTTTTGCACCAGTTGCCAGACTGGAAGCCATCAGAATATTTCTAGCCTATGCTGCCTACAACAACATCAAGGTCTACCAGATGGATGTCAAAAGTGCATTTCTGAATGGAGATCTTGAAGAAGAAGTTTATGTGGAACGACCACCAGGTTTTGTCATTCCTACTCACTCCTCCTGTGTCTACAAGCTTAAAAAGGCCCTCTATGGTCTTAAGCAAGCTCCCAGAGCATGGTATGACACATTGTCCCTTTTCCTAGTGAACCATGGGTTTACTAAAGGAAAGGTTGACAAAACTCTATTTCAAATCTCTGTTGCTAATCATATTCTGTTAGTACAAATATATGTTGATGATATTATATTTGGTAGTACTAATCCAGAACTGTGCAAGAAATTTTCTCAAGTGATGCGGAGTCAATTTGAAATGAGTATGATGGGAGAACTTAGCTACTTCCTAGGACTACAAGTCAAACAAGTTCCAGAAGGAATCTTTATCAATCAAGGGAAGTATACTAGAGATCTGATCAAGAAGTTTGGAGTGGAAGGCAAATCCTCAGTGAAGATTCCCATGAACACCTCACAAGGAGTTGGTCCAGATGATGAAGGAAAGGATGTAGATGCAACAACCTACAGAGGAATCATAGGATCTCTTCTCTATCTAACTACAAGCAGATCAGACATCTCATTCTCTGTTGGAATATGTGCCAGATACCAATCAAAGCCCAAGGAGAGCCATCTTAGTGCTGCAAAGAGAATCATCAGATATATCAAAGGAAATCCAAATGCAGGCCTATGGTATCCAAAGGGAGGTAACTTTGAACTAATTGGTTACTCTGACTCAGATTTTGCAGGTTGCAGATTAGACAGGAAAAGCACCTCTGGTCACTGCCAAATGCTAGGAGGAAGGCTTGTTTCCTGGTTGAGCAAGAAGCAGAACTCTATCTCAACAAGTACAACAGAAGCTGAATACATTGCAGCTGAGAGTTGTTGTGCTCAGCTACTCTGGATGAAGCAACAGCTGAAGGACTATGGCATTCAAGCAAAGGAGATCAAATTGCTGTGTGACAACACCAGTGCCATTGCCATCACTCAGAATCCAGTTCTTCACTCCAGGACAAAGCACATTGAGATCAGACATCACTTCATCAGAGATCATGTTGAAAAGAAGCACATATGCATGGAGCATGTGCCAACAGAAGACCAGCTTGCAGACATTCTGACAAAGCCTCTTCCTGAGGCTAGATTCAACAAACTGAGAGAGGAATTGGGAATGATGGATGAAATTCCAAGAGAAAGTTGAAAAGGAAGGCCCTCTGTTGCAAAATCTCTGCTAACAGAATACCTGTTGCAGAACCCCTTCTGTTAACCCTCCTCTGTTCTCTATCCTGGCAGAACACCTCAGCAACAGAAACCCTCTCTTCCTTCCTTCAGAAAACCTCTTCTTCAATCTAACAGAAAAGGTTGTGGACTTAGCAAAATTCTGAAAAACCGGGTGACCTAGTAAATTATTAAAGGTCTTTTACCCTTTTACACTTAAAACGGTATACAGCCGCAAAATATTTACTGCACCTCCTTTTTCATTTATTGGTACCTTGGAACCGCAAATTATCTCAAACGTCCACTAACCCGTACCCATATATTCCCCTCATTTCAACCTAAACCGCTACTGCTTCCATTACTCTCAAGCTTTTGAATTCTTATCTCTCCAAAACTTTCAACCGCTAAACCGGCTATGGCTTTCTTGAACTTCAATGATCTTTCCAAGGAACAAAAAGCAACCCTGCTCAAGAATGTGTTGACAGGGATGAAGTGCGAACTGGATGTTCTACCCAGATTTGCTGAGAAAAGAGAGAGGATGACCAACATCATTGACGGGCTAACAGAGTGTCAATTAAGCAAGGTCATCACCTAAGTCTACAGCAACATTGACACTATTGAGTTCTATCTCAACGCGTCCTTCAAGAACGAAACCATCACCTCCAGTGTCCAAGGAGAAGAAATACTGGTTGATGCTGACGTCATCAACAAGGTATTTGACATTCAACTAGAGGAAGGCAGGGCCTCTCTATTTGATTTGGAGGAAGCTGACGTCACAGTTCTTGAATTCAAGAGGAACTATTGCAGAAAAGGGGAAGAAGTGGAGAAGGTGAACATCAAGAAGAATATGCTCAAGAAGGACTTTGAGCTGCTCATCAACATTTTCCACAAGTGTTTATGGTACAAGTTTACCTCTACTGATGATGTTACTACTGCAAATGCCAAGGCCCTATATGCAGTACATCATGGGGTAAATGTCAACTGGGGACAAGTTATGGTTCGATCTCTGATTGAATTCATCAAGAAGAAGAACCCCAAGACAGGCCTTTACTCTGGAAAGCTAGGGCATGGGCTGCTCATCTCAGAACTGCTTCTCAATCAAGGTGTAACCTTGAGGAAGGCCATACCTCTGGATCACACAAAGGTAATCTTCCTTTCTGCCTCTCCAAACAGGGAAATAGCAATCAAGGCAGAGCTGAAGAGACAGCTTCAGCTTGACAACAAAAGACAACAAGGAGACAAGGTTCAGAAACCTATCTCTGAAGCACCTTCTGTGGAAAAGAAGAAGAAAAAGGTGAAGAAAACAGAACTGGTTGCTCCTCCTCCACCCATGAAGGCTGGACAGAAAAGGAAGAGGACCACCAAAACCAAAAAGAAGGTTGCTAAACCTTTGATCACCATGTCTGAGAAGGTGGCTGACATTCAGGGGGAACCAGAGAACCCCACCTCTGTTGCCACTCCAGAACAGAATAGGGTGCCAACTTCAACAGAGCACCCCGGCACAGGCAAAGAAGGGTATCTGTCTTTGCTAGATAGACAATTTGCTCGAGTTCTTGAATGGAGAAGATGGAGGATGGGACCCCTTTACAAGATCATCCAATTCTTTGATTATTATGAGCCTGAAGAAGAGGCTATCCTGAAGTGGGTAGGCACTGATGATGTCTCCAAGTGCTTTGCCCTCAACTTCCTCCATTCTGTCCTAGAGAAGAAGAAGGCAGGTTACAAGGGAAAGGCTATCCTCATATCCTCACCTTCAGAGGAAACAGTCAAGCCCCTGGAAGAAGGAGAGATAGAAGCATTTGAAGAATGGCTTTTTGCCAAGAAGGCAACGGAGTCTGTTCAACCAAACTTCACCCCAGGAGAACCCTCTGTACCTAAGACAGAAGGGCAAGCTATGATGGAACTCATCAAGGAATGGAGGACATCCTTGTTTGAAGAAAATATAATTGAGGTAATCTCTCCAACTCCTTCTGTTCACATCTTAACAGAACCCCAAGTCCCTTCACCACTTATTACAACAGAAACCCCTCCAACAGAAAACCCTCAACCCAAATCCCCTGAACAGAAAACCTCCACCTCTCCTCACTCATCCAATAAGAAAACCAAATCACCTTGCAAAGAACTTATCCCATTCAGAAACCGCTCCCCCTCACCTCCACCATCTCCTCCTCAACAGAATGCCTCCCCTCACCAGAACATCTCTTCTCCCCAACCTTCACACCAACACCAGAATTCCCTCCCTCAACAGAAATCCACCTCTACTCAAAACTCATCCTCACCTGCAGCAAATTCCCCCAGAACATCTCTACACTCTGCTGCATCCACACCCAAGAGACAGCCTCTTCACCGCATTCTTTCATCTGAAAGTGATAATAATGGCTTTCTGTCATCTTCTCTTGCTAGAGACCTCACTTCAAAACGCCAACCTACTCCTCCCAGAGAACCCTCTCCCCAGAAACCCTCTCTGCAACAGACCAGAAGGCCTCCCATGCACAGGTCCAGAGGACTAGGAATGCCAGAGCCTGAAGAATCTATACCTCAAATTCCCTTCAACAAGTTTGTTGAAACTGCAGAAGAATATGGTGGTCAATTCCTGGAAGGCATGGACAAATTGATCCAGATAAATGATAAGCACTTTGAGCACCTTGCTCATGTCAATGATAATCTCAATTCTGGGATGCAGTTTATCTCAGACCGCTTTGAAAATCTCACAGAATCACTCCACAACTTCATGGCCTCCTCCTCTGCCAGAACAGATGCACTGTCAACAGAAGTGGTAGGTATTCACAAAACCCTTTCTGTTTTTCAGCAAACTCTACTAAGTCAAGGACAGGCCATCAGCACAATCTCAGAGAATCTTGAGGTACTACAAAGATCTGACACCAGAACTAAGAAGCAACTGATTTCCATAGAGGAAATGTGCAGAGCCCATCAAGCTCAAGCTCAACATCTTCTCTCTGCTGACAGAGACAGATACCAGAAGATGGTCCTGCTAGAAGCCAACAACAAGGACATCTTCTCTGCTATTCAGAAGCAGCAAGGACTAATAGAAGGCCTCACTTCTGTCACTCAGACCTTACCAGAGGCCCTTGAGCAGATAGCCTCCTCACAGGCCTCAGAGTTCCAGAAGATCAGCATGATGCTAGAGGACCTCAATGATGCCAAAAAGGGGGAAGAAGACCCTCAACAGACTAAGCCTCGGTCCACCAGAACTCCTGCTAGAGCATCCTCTTCTGCTGAACCAATAGTAGATCCTGCACCATACTTTGAAGCTGCTTTACAGAAAAAGAGAGCAGCAGGTATACCTAGACCCCCATCTCCAGCAAAGAAAGGCACCAAGAAGAAGAAAATCCTCAGTTTCACTGAGTGGAGATTGGGTGGATCCCAGAAAATTGATAGAATTCAGTTAGAAGAAATCAAGATGAAAATGACTCTCACCCAACAACAGAACCTCTTTCTGGATAAGGATGGTGTTGTACGAGTCAGATATGGGGGATCCCTAGAAGAAGCTGAAGATTGGTACAAGAAGAATATTGTTCCTGGCAAGACAATACATGAAGGAGTCCTCAGCTATCTGGATTTCAAGCTATCTCCCATATGGGCATCCTATCAAAGCTCTGGCAACTTATCTCAGATGAAAGGAGAAATCAATGAAGAGCTGCTAAGGCTTCAAATATTGGAGGAAGAAGCTCTGCAAGCAGCTACTATGGAGAATGTGTAAGAAATATCTCTGTAAACAGTATCTAATAAAATCACATCGTTGCCTTTTCAATTTATAAGGCTTTTCCTCAATTCCTGTCTCTTTGCTTTGTGTCAGTGTTTGTTTGCTTATTGAACTATTATCTGCTATCTGAATGTACTGCACTCTTACTATTTTCCTATGCCAAGTTGCCCACCAAGATTTTAATGAAAGTTTTAAACTTAATTCTTTGTGGTGAAGGCACTTCTCTGGAAATAGTTAAAGGGTTTTGGCATCATCAAAAAGGGGGAAATTGTAAGGAATATTTGTAATTAGATTTTGATGATGCTAGATTAACTAGGACTTTAGAGTACCCCTCTTTAGACTTAATGTATTAGAATTTCCTTTGTAAAAGTCTTTAGTATAATCGACTTAGCAGAAAGCCTCTGTTGGTCCCGTTTGTAATGGGAACAGTCTAGGGGGGGTGAATAGACTGTTCAGGAATTTAAACTTTTCTCTAAGTCAAGTCTGACTTATCAGAGATGGTCGAAACTGGTGATAGAGATGGTCAAGTTCTGATGGCAGAACTAGACCAGGCAGCGGATAAGTTTCTGTCCGGGAAGCCTCAAGAGAAATGCTAAGGCAAAATGCCTTTCTGATAACTCTGAAGGAAGATCTGCTGGACACAGAGTCCAACCTTAAGAGTTAATCAGTAGAATCTTAAGTGCAGGAATTAAAAGCTTAAAGTAAATGACACCGGGGTTTTTATAGTGGTTCAAGGAACAACTTGTTCCTCTAGTCCACTGTTCCACTAAGCTTGCAAAAACAACTGTTTACAACGCCTTAGTCCCTAGAACTTAAGAAGCACTCCTCGTCTTCTTCAAGTCTAGTTGCCACCCGGGATGCAGTCCTGCTTCCTGATGGCTGGTCTCGTTTCACTGAGTCTCTTGAAGTATCCCCACTTCACTTACTCCAGCTAGTTTGAGACGTCCCTTCTTTTTCAAGAAGTGTTTGATTCAAAATCAGTTTTCTCCAACGTTGCTTCTTCACAAAAGATGAGTAGATGAAGTATTCGAAGTGTTGAAGAACTGAGTAACTTTGCAACTTGCTAGTTGGACGAGGGATTAGAAAATGTATCTTCCAACTGTAGCCTTTTCTTGTTAAGGATGAAGTTTGAATCTCAAGAAGGCTTTGAGCAAGTTCGTTTTTCAGATGTTGTAGCAAAGTTATTTTACGCAAAGTTATCCTCTTAGTTCTTCAGAGTGTATCTTATATACTGGGAGCAGTCTTCCCGTTGGAGTGTAGAAGACAGCTTCATTAAATGCTTGTACTGTTGACTTGACCGGTTGGACCTTCGACTTGCTATTTTGGGGGTGTGAAGATACCCGCACGGTCAATCATCAACTTTAAATATCTCTTCATACGTACAACATTAAATGTGCATTTAATGCGTGTACAGTACCATGTTTCCGTTGAAAGGTTCGTAACCGTTAGGGGATTTCCCGTTAGTTTAACGACCGTTGGAAAGTGCTTCCGGAATCTGGTGTGTTTAGCAGAGTCTGATGAGGTTCTCTGGTTCAATCTCTGAAGTCCGTCTCTGTTGCCAACTCTGGTATCTTTCCGATGACCAGTTTCTGATGGCTTCTCTGGTGAGCAACTCTGGGAGCAACTCTGGTAGAGGCAAAGTGGTTCTCTGGCAGACAGACTAAGCTAAAACTTACAAAAGAAATTTTAATACAAAATTTCTAATGGGGTACTTTCAAATTCTAATTAACCTAGCATCATCAAAATCTAAATACATTTATTCCTTACAATTTCCCCCTTTTTGATGATGCCAAAACCCTTTAACTATTTCCAGAGAAGTGCCTTTCACCATAAAAAAATAAAGTTTAAAACTTTTCATTAGAATCTTGGTGGGCAACTTAGCATAGGAAAATAGTAAGAGTACGATACAATCAGATAGCAATAAAAGCAAAAAAGATAACAGAATAAACACAAGAAAGGTAAAAAGGAACATATATTTGAATAAGCCATGCAAAAGGAGGCAGAGAAGGTATCTTATTAATCTGATAGAGAAAAATAAAGTATTACAGAGTCAGAGATAGAGAGTTAGAGGTCTTCTTCATCTACCTGTGGTCCTGCTCTGTCAATCCTTTCTAGTTCTGCATTTACCTTAGCTTTGATAGAGGCTAGATCCCTCGGATTCTGATAGTCAGCCCAATGAGGTGCAAGTTTGCAGTCCAAATAGTTTCTGACAGCTTCTGCAGAGTTCTTGCCAGTAAGAATCTTCATTCCATACCACATCTCTGCTTCTTGGATTGAACCACCATGGTTGATCTGGACAAGTCCATCACTATCCATGAACAGATTCTCTCTTTGAAGGGGAGTCATCAACTTCCTCATTTGTTCAAACTGAACTCTGTCTGGCCTTGACAGACCGCTCTTCGTCCAATCATTGAATGAAAAAGATGAAGTCTTTTTCTTTGAGCTTCTTGGAGGGGGAGGTGGAGGTCTGGTACCTGCAGCAGCTAGTCTCTTCTTTCTGGTTGCATCAAAATATGGAGCAGGATCAACAGAGGAGGGTTCTCTGATAGATAGGGCTCTGGTGCTAGGTCCTTCCTCTTCTCTGGTATCTTCCCCCTTTTTGGCATCACAAAGATCACCAAGGAGGAGCTCAATCTTTGAGAACTCAGAGGCTTGGGCATCTCTGATCTCATCAAGAGTCTCTGGCAGAGTTTGAGTGACAGAGGCAAGTCCTTCAATCAGGCTCTGTTGCTTGTCTACTGCAGATTGAAGATCCCTAGTGCTGACTTCTAGGAGAACCATTTTCTGGTATCTTTCCTTATCCGACTTGAGGAGAGCTAGGCCTTGCTCTTGATGCTCCTTGCATAGGGAGTGTAAGATATTGAGTTTCTGAGATGAGCTGTCAGCAGATTTCTGAAGATTATTAACAGAATCTGAGATCTGGTTGATTGTTTGGTGCTGGGCAAGCAGAGCTTGAGAGTGAGAGTGAAGAATAGAGTTGAGACCACTGACATCTCTGGAGACAGAATCTATTCTCAAGGAAGATGAATGCATGAAGGAGTGCAGAGTTTCTGACAGTGTAGCAACCTTATCTGTCAAATGCTGGAATCCAATTGTGATTTGCAGGTTGGTATGGGTTAGCTCTTCATGATGCTTGTCATTCAACTCAATGATCTTGCTCAGATCATGAACCAACAGACCACCAAATTGTTCTGCAGATTTCACAAATTGGTTGAAGGGAATCTGGGGTTCTTCAGGTGTAAACCCAGGCATTTCTAATCCTCTTCCCTTAGGAAATGGAGGAGCTCTGGTGGATGGTGGAGGGGAAGGAACTCTGGGAGGTGTCCTTCTCCTTTTAGAAGTTTCATCAGCAGCAATGGAGGAGGTGAGGAAACCATCATTATCACTGTCTGAAGAGGGGACTCTGAAGATTGGTTTCTTCTTTGGTGTAGAGGCTGCAGAATGATGTGATGATCTCTGTGGTGAGGCAGATTTGGAGGGTGGTAAGGATTTCTGAAGAGGTGAACTCTGGGGAAATGGGATTATTGGTTGAGGAGTAGGTTGGTGTGAGGGGGATGGAGGGGGTGAAGGTGATCCATTTCTGGTATTTGAAGGTTGTTTGCAGGGTGATGAGGGTCTGGAGTTGGGTTTCTGGTGAGATGGAGTTCTGGTGGAGGTTGAGGTTTTCTGGTCTGGTGAAGGGGTTTTCTGGTGGGGTGGAGATGAAGGTTTAGAGGGGGATTTGGAAAGGGATGGTTGATTAACAAGAGATTTGGGAGGGGAAGGAGGAGGTGTAGGGATTACCTCAAGAACTATTTCTGAGAACATGGATTCTCTCCATTCCTTGATCAGCTTCTCCATGGTTAGAGCAATGTCATTTGCTGTGGAGGGTTCTCCTTCTTCAAGGGCACTATGGCGAAACTTGATGAGAGATTCTTTTCTCTTCTTCTCCATCAGCCATGCATCAAATTCTTCCATTTTTTCCTCTTCCAAGGCTTTGACATGCCTTTCAGGAGATAGATCAGTTGTTGGAACTTTACCTTGATATCTGTCTTTCTTCTTCTGTAGGACAGAGATCAGAAAGGCAAGGTTGAAGCATTTTGACACATCATCTGTGCCTACCCAGTGAAGAACAACAACTTCTTCTTCTTCATAGGCATCAAAGAATTGAATGATTTGCTGGAGAGGTCCCATTCTCCATCTTCTCCATGCTAGGACTCTATCAAACTGCTTTTGCAGAATGATGTTGTAGTCAGTTTCTGGTTCCATCTCTGGTGAGGCTTCACGTTCTGGTGAGAGAGCAGAGTTTGGCAACTCTGGTGCAGATTCTTGTTCAGCCTCTGGTTGAGTTCCAGATTCTGGTTCAAGTTCCCCCTGAACTTCTGATCCCTTGATAGGTGAGATTACCTTTGTTTTCCTCTTCTTTTGTCTTGGTTGGGGGCTTGAGTTGTCAGAGTCACCACTCTGTACAACTAGCTTTCTTCTTCTCTTCTGCTTTAGCTTTCTGGCAGGAGATTTTCTGGTTGCCTTTGGGGAGGGCAACTCTGGTGCAACTTCTTCTGTTGCTTCCTTTTCTGGTAGTGACAGATTGTCACTCTTCTTCTTCTTCCTGACTTCCCTTACAGCCTGTGACAGCTCAGGTTGCTTTGAAGTCTCACTGGGCTTCTTGGGAGCTTTCTTAAGAGCAGGTTTAGACTTAGCAGCCTGTTCTTCTCTTTTCTTCTCTAGCCTTTCCTCTCTCCTTAGCTCAGAGGAGATGGCTATGTTGAATTTTGGAGAGGCTGTGAGGAAGATAGTCTTGGAGTGATCAACTGGGATGGTATCCCTGATTTGAACTCCTTTGGCAGCAAGGATGGCAGAAATGAGAAGTCCATGTCCCATTTTAGTAGAGAAGAGACCTGTTTCAGAGTCTTTCTTCTTGATGAATTCAGTCAGGGAGCCAAAAATTACCTCGCCCCAGTTGATGTTCATGCCATGGTGAAATGCAAAGATCGCCTTGGCATTGTTTTTGTTCATTTCGTCTGTTGAAGCAGTTTTGCACCACAGGCACCGGTGCAGAATGCTGACAAGTTTCTCATAGTCCTCTTCAGCAGGAATTTCTTCATGTATAGTTTGTCCAGTCCGGCAGCCTCCGGGCGACAGTATGTCTGAACAAATCCTTCAGTGGAGACTTCCACTGAGTCAAGGGCAAGAAGATTGTTGGCTTCCGGGTCTTGGGAGTCTAGTTGTACTCCAAAGAACTCATTTAGAGCATCTAAATTCAGAAAGATGCGTTGACCCTGCACCTGGGAGTGAATGCCAGTCTTGGAGATGGTGGCGTTGAGGTAGAACTCAGCCACATCTTTGATGCTGAAATGCTCGTAGGGATGAGCAACAACCTTTGAAAGTTGTGAGTCAGTCATCCCCTGGATGATCTTGGTCATCCTCTTTTGATTTTCTGCCAGTAGTGGTAGGGAAGACATGTCGACCTTCATTCCGGAAACAATGTTGGCGATGAGGGTCTTAGCTTCTTCCTTAGAGAGATCATTGATGCTGAGGAAATTCATTCTGAGTGAAGAGTTACGAAAAGCTCTAGGGATTGAAAGGTTTAGGATCTGAAGGCTTTGAATGCTAGAGCAGTTTAAGAGAGATGAAGTTGCAGTAGGGATTAGGTTGAAGACGGTGGATATAAAGGGGTTTAGAATAGTGGACGTTTGATATATTGGTAGTTTCGAGGTAGCATTTAATGAAATGCGGGCGGAAAACGTTTCCGTTAGAAGAGTAACGATCAAGGGTATTTTGGTAAAAGACCGTTTCAGTTAATTAGGTCTTGCCCGTACCTTGAAATATTGCTAAGTCCACATCCGTATCTGCTGTCTCTCTGATAGGGATCTCTGATCAGAGAAGGGGGATTCTCTGATGTGAGATTCTGATTAACAGAGATAGAGGTTCTCTGATCTGAGTTTCTGGTGCAGAAGAAAGCAGTTCTGGCTCAGTGAGTCTCTGATTCAGGCATCTCTGGGAAGATCATCCATCATTCCCAGTTCTTCCCTTAGCTTGTTAAACTTGCCTCAGGTAAAGGCTTGGTTAGGATGTCTGCAAGCTGGTCTTCTGTAGATACATGCTCCATACAGATGTGCTTCTTCTCAACATGATCTCTGATGAAGTGATGTCTGATCTCAATGTGCTTTGTCCTGGAATGAAGAACTGGATTCTGAGAGATAGCTATGGCACTAGTGTTGTCACACAACAGCTTGATCTCCTTAGCTTGAATTCCATAGTCCTTCAACTGTTGCTTCATCCAGAGTAACTGAGCACAGCAACTCCCAACTGCAATGTACTCAGCTTCAGCTGTACTTGTTGAGATTGAGTTCTGCTTCTTGCTAAACCAGGAAACAAGCCTTCCTCCTAGCAATTGGCAATGACCAGAGGTGCTCTTTCTGTCCAATCTGCAACCTGCAAAATCTGAGTCAGAGTAACCAATTAGTTCAAAGTTACCTCCCTTTGGATACCATAGGCCTGCATTTGGATTTCCTTTGATGTATCTGATGATTCTCTTTGCAGCACTTAGATGGCTTTCCTTGGGCTTTGATTGGTATCTGGCACAGATTCCAACAGAAAATGAGATATCTGGTCTGCTTGCAGTCAGGTACAACAGAGATCCTATGATCCCTCTGTATGTTGTTGCATCCACATCTTTTCCTTCATCGTCTGGACCAATTCCTTGTGAAGTGTTCATGGGAATCTTTACAGATGATTTGCCTTCCACTCCAAACTTCTTGATTAGATCTCTGGTGTACTTTCCTTGGTTGATGAAGATTCCTTCTGGAATTTGTTTCACTTGAAGACCTAGGAAGTAGCTTAGTTCTCCCATCATGCTCATTTCAAATTGACTCTGCATCACTTGAGAAAATTTCTTGCACAATTCTGGATTAGTACTACCAAATATAATATCATCAACATATATTTGTACTAACAGAATATGATTAGCAACTGAGATTTGAAATAGAGTTTTGTCAACATTTCCTTTAGTAAACCCATGGTTCACTAGGAAAAGGGACAATGTGTCATACCAGGCTCTGGGAGCTTGCTTAAGACCATAGAGGGCCTTTTTAAGCTTGTAGACACAAGAGGATTGAGTAGGAATGACAAAACCTGGTGGTTGTTCCACATAAACTTCCTCTTCAAGATCTCCATTCAGAAATGCACTCTTGACATCCATCTGGTAGACCTTGATGTTGTTGTAAGCAGCATAGGCTAGAAAGATTCTGATGGCTTCAAGTCTGGCAACTGGTGCAAAAGTCTCATCAAAATCAATTCCTTCTTCTTGGCAATATCCCTTGGCTACCAGCCTAGCTTTATTCCTTACAATGTTGCCATCTTCATCTGCTTTGTTTTTGAATACCCATTTGGTTCCAATGACATTCTGGTGCTTTGGTCTAGGAACAAGTTCCCACACTTTGTTCCTTTCAAACTGAGTAAGCTCTTCTTGCATTGCATTGATCCAGTCTGAGTCTGCAAGAGCTTCTTCCACAGTCATAGGTTCCATTTGAGATATGTAGCAGGTAAGCATTGCTTCTCTCCTTGATGTAGCAGATCTAGTCTGGACTCCACTTCTGATTTGTCCAATTACTTGATTAGGAGGATGATCTCTTAACCAAGTTAAATCAGGTTCTGATAAGGGTTGTCTTGGATTCTCTTGTTCTTCTTCTGATTCTTCATCACTATCTTTATCTTGTAGGATGGGATTCTGATGATGCATTGGTATGGTAGAGTTAGTTACCAATTCTGGTGTGTCTGTCTCTGGTGGTTCCAGTTCTGGTGATTCTTCTAGATTCGCTTTCTCCAAGTTTTCAGTTATGCTCTCAACAGAGTTGAGATCATCAAACTTGACATGAATCGATTCTTCAACAAGTAGAGTTCTTTTGTTGAGTATTTTGTAAGCTTTGCTGGTGCTGGAGTAGCCTAAGAATGTTCCTTCATCAGTTTTTTCTTGAAACACCTTGAGGTGATCCTTCCCATTGTTGAGTATATAGCATTTGCATCCAAATGCATGAAAGTAGCTGATGTTGGGTTTTCGTCCTTTCCATAATTCATAGGGGGTTTTCTGATGAGTTTTATGAATCATGCTCCGGTTCTGGGTGTAGCATGCAGTGTTGATTGCTTCAGCCCAGTATCTGTAAGGTAGACCTGATTCAGCAATCATGGTCCTTGCAGCTTCCTTCAAGGTTCTATTTCTTCTTTCTGCAACTCCATTCTGTTGAGGAGTTCTGGCTGCAGAGAGTTGATGCATTGTACCATTCTGGTCACAGAATTCCTGTATGACCTTGTTGACGAACTCTGTTCCTCTGTCTGATCCGATGGCTTTGACTTTCTGATTCTGCTCATTCTGTAGTAGCTTTAGCAGAGATTGTAGTTTCTGCAGAGTTTCATTTTTCTTGGTCAGAAAGATAGTCCATGTGAATCTGGAATAGTCATCCACTATGACTAAGGTGTATCTCTTGCCACCAACACTTGGAGTTTCCACTGGTCCAAATCAATCCATGTGAATTAGATTCAAGGGACCAGTAGAGAGATTTCCAGCAATGGGTTTGAAGGAGTTCTTCACTTGTTTTCCTTTCTGGCATGCACTGCACAAGTTCTCCTTCTTGTATACAAGGTTGGGCAGACCTTCAACAATGTGATCCCTTGCTAGCTTGTTGATTGTTTTGAAATTCAAGTGACTCAGTTTCTTGTGCCATTCCCAACTGAGTTTTGAATCTCCTTTAGCTACCAGGCAAATTCCATCTTTTGCAGTTGACCAATCAACTACATAGATGTTTTTCTTCCTTGTTGCTGTTAAAACCACTTCTTTAGTTGTCTCATGCTTGACAGAACAGCCTTCCTTGGAAAATTCAACTGTGTAGCCTTTGTCACAGAACTGGCTAGCACTCAGCAAGTTGAATTTCAATCCTTTGACATAAGAGACATCATCAATGATTATCTGGTTCTTTATCAGCTTCCCTCTTCCTTTTATCTGGCCATCTTTATCATTACCTCCAAAGGTAACTCTGGGCCCTTTGACTTTCTGGAACTCTGTTAGGCAACTCTTGTCACCTGTCATGTGTCTGGAGCATCCACTATCAATGTACCAATCTTGCTCAGAGATGGCTCCAACACACAGTTCCTAGATGGCTCCAACACATCTTAAAAGGAAGATTTAGGTACCCAAGCAATGTTGGGTCCTAGGGGGTCATGCAGTCTTGGCAGCCGGTACCACTTTGGTCTCATCAAGTGAAACCTTGGTGGGTGGTACCCATTGTCCACCTGGTAGTTATAGTAAACGGAAGTGTGATTCACTTTGGGCAGATGCTTGTGAGGATCATGCTTCCGGTTTACATACTTCTGCATAGCCTTTTTGGTTGGGTAGAAGTCCCATATACTATCAAGATCAGAGGGGCGATTAACTTTGGGCTTCTTAAGTTGACCAGCCAACCTTTTCTGCCTAAAGTTAACTTTCTCTTGATATCTGCCTTTCTGGTGATCATCTCTGACACGGTTATCATGAGTTTGTCTGTTATAGGGTTGTCTTTGATTTTTGGTGTTCTGAAAAACTTTTCTATTGTTAGGTTTTCTGCCAGGTTCATTAATTTTTAAAATGGGTTTCTGTTGAACCTTTATCTTTTCCTTTTCTGGTCTGACTTTCTCATGAATAACCTTGGTGCCAGATACACCAGCATGACAAATGGGGCTAGAGATCAGTGGCACTATGACCTTGTCTGCCTTAGCAACTCTGGTGCTAGGCATTACAGAAGGCTCACCTGATTCTGTTGAGCCATAACCAAGACCAAAACCAGTGCCAATTTGTTGATCAAGTACAATCTTTTCCATGGAAGACTGGGCCTTCTGGTAAGCTTTGTACTTAATCTCAAGAGGCTCTATCTCTCTTATTCTCTTGAGAAGAGAAACATTTTCAGCTTCGAGCTGATCTCTTTCCTTAATTAGAAGATTGATTTTGATCTCAACCTCCTTTCTTAAGTCACGAATTTCAACCTTAAGCTTACTGTTTTCTTCTTTAACAGAGGAATAAGTGGTTTGAATGGCTTGAAACTCTTCCCAAAATTCTGACATTGAATCAGAATCAAAGGCTCTGCCTACCGAAGAAAATCTAGAGTTGGAAGTAGAGGATACCTCATCATCAGATTGACCCATAAGACATAGGTCTTCAGTCTCTGTATCCAGGCAACAAAATGCCTCATCAGATTCTGATTCTGAGCTGGACTCTGTCTCAGAGAGGGGGTCCTTCTTTGGTTGTTCAGTGATGAGTGCCTTCCTTCTTCGGTGCTCATATTTCTTTTCTCCTTCCTGGCCTTGCCTTTTGGAGACTATGGGGTGTGGACAGTTGACTTTGAAGTGCCCTGGTTGTCTGCAGTTGTAGTAGAGAAGCTCTCCACTACTTTCTGATGGTTTGTACTTCTGGTGTGGCTTTCTGCTAGAGAGTGGACTTCTGCTATCCTTTGGCTTCAAGAATTTCCTGAACTTCCTAGCAAAAGCCGCCATATATTCGTCAGTTAAAAGAGTAGAAGGGTCAAAATTATTTACCTGAGAGGTGCTGGCGGTGAGGGCAGTAGTTGTTCTGTCCTCAACTTCTTCTTTTTCTTCTTCATTCATCTCAAACTCATAAGATTTGAGATCAGAGATGAGTTTCTCAGTGCTGTAGGTTCTGAGATCTTTGCTATCTCTCATGGCAGTGACCTTCATCTTCCATGGTGAAGGTAAACCTCCGAGAACCTTCAAGTTGATCTCCTTGGGAGTAAGTTCCTTCCCAAGTTCTGATATCTCAGCAGTGAGGGTGAGAAAGCGTGCATACATCTCAGCTATGCACTCTTTGGGTAGAAGTTTGAAGTCTTCAAACTTCTTCATGGAAATGGTAAGTTTGTTGTCTTTTTCTTGCTCATCTCCAGCTCCTATCAGGGTAAGAGTATCCCAGATTTCCTTGGCAGATTTGCACTTCTTGATCCTTGTGAAGTACATGTCATCTATGGCTTTGTAGAGGATATCCTTGGCAATGTTGTCAAGGTTGTATTTCCTCCTTTCTTCATTGGACCATTCATGACGCAGTTTGGTGATCATCTGGGGTTGACCACCACCTGTGATGTATTCAGGGTTGACCTTGGTGAACTCTGTGAAAGGACCTGCATCAAGAACTTCCCACATTTCATCATGGAGTGCGCAGAGGTGAGATTTCATGCGGATCCTCCAGTCATCAAACTTTGTCACTGAGAACATAAGATTCTTTGAAAGAGTGTTATCCATAATGTGAGATTAAAGAGGCTAAAACAAGTGGATCTCTTGTTTAGTGAGTAACCTAAAAGATTACAAGAACAAGGAGGCTCTGATACCACTTGTTGGTCCCGTTTGTAATGGGAACAGTCTAGGGGGGGTGAATAGACTGTTCAGAAATTTAAACTTTTCTCTAAGTCAAGTCTGACTTATCAGAGATGGTCGAAACTGGTGACAGAGATGGTCAAGTTCTGATGGCAGAACTAGACCAGGCAGCGGATAAGTTTCTGTCCGGGTAGCCTCAAGAGAAATGCTAAGGCAAAATGCCTTTCTGATAACTCTGAAGGAAGATCTGCTGGACACAGAGTCCAACCTTAAGAGTTAATCAGTAGAATCTTAAGTGCAGGAATTAAAAGCTTAAAGTAAATGACACCGGGGTTTTTATAGTGGTTCAAGGAACAACTTGTTCCTCTAGTCCACTGTTCCACTAAGCTTGCAAAAACAACTGTTTACAACGCCTTAGTCCCTAGAACTTAAGAAGCACTCCTCGTCTTCTTCAAGTCTAGTTGCCACCCGGGATGCAGTCCTGCTTCCTGATGGCTGGTCTCGTTTCACTGAGTCTCTTGAAGTATCCCCACTTCACTTACTCCAGCTAGTTTGAGACGTCCCTTCTTTTTCAAGAAGTGTTTGATTCAAAATCAGTTTTCTCCAACGTTGCTTCTTCACAAAAGATGAGTAGATGAAGTATTCGAAGTGTTGAAGAACTGAGTAACTTTGCAACTTGCTAGTTGGACGAGGGATTAGAAAATGTATCTTCCAACTGTAGCCTTTTCTTGTTAAGGATGAAGTTTGAATCTCAAGAAGGCTTTGAGCAAGTTCGTTTTTCAGATGTTGTAGCAAAGTTATTTTACGCAAAGTTATCCTCTTAGTTCTTCAGAGTGTATCTTATATACTGGGAGCAGTCTTCCCGTTGGAGTGTAGAAGACAGCTTCATTAAATGCTTGTACTGTTGACTTGACCGGTTGTGTAACACCCCGACCCCGTAGGCCCCGAGGTAGTTACTTCTGACCTCTAGTACTGTCCTCACAAACCGCCACTAGCCTTTTGCGCACACTTTGTCCTCACTCGTGCGCGCCCAGAGAAACTTCCCAGGGGGTCACCCATCCCAAGACTACTCCCGTGCAAGCACGCTTAACTTTGGAGTTCTTGGTGATGAGCTCCCTTAAAAGGAGATGCATCTTGTTGGTATGAGTAGTACTATTAATCCGTTTAAATTAAATCTCAAGTGTTACAGGTTGGACCTTCGACTTGCTATTTTGGGGGCGTGAAGATACCCGCATGGTCAATCTTCAACTTTAAATATCTCTTCGTACATACAGCATTAAATGTGCATTTAATGCGTGTACAGTACCATGTTTCCGTTGAAAGGTTCGTAACCGTTAGGGGATTTCCCGTTAGTTTAACGACCGTTGGAAAGTGCTTCCGGAATCTGGTGTGTTTAGCAGAGTCTGATGAGGTTCTCTGGTTCAATCTCTGAAGTCCGTCTCTGTTGCCAACTCTGGTATCTTTCTGATGACCAGTTTCTGATGGCTTCTCTGGTGAGCAACTCTGGGAGCAACTCTGGTAGAGGCAAAGTGGTTCTCTGGCAGACAGACTAAGCTAAAACTTACAAAAGAAATTCTAATACAAAATTTCTAATGGGGTACTTTCAAATTCTAATTAACCTAGCATCATCAAAATCTAAATACATTTATTCCTTACAGCCTCCAGAGCAGAAGACCTACTAAGCAGAAAGCCTCCAGAACAGAAGACCCTTGATAAGGCATTGGTTGAACAGAGGACCTTTGGTTCTCTGCTTTAGAATAGAAGACCTCAGGGTCTCTGTTAACCTTTACTCTGACAGAAACCCTCCTGGTTCTCTGTTGGATATCTTCTCAACAGAAGTGCTCAAGACCTTCTCTGATCAACTCTCTGTTAAAGACACCAGAAGGCCTGACACTTAGAAGAATTCCACCAAGCCGGGAAACCAACTGAAAGATTCCTTCAACGGCTAGGAGTCTTGAATGGAAAAGCTACAGTGCGCCCATTAAATGCACATTTAATGCTCCCCATACTCCGTAGAGTAATTGCAGATGATTGGCCGCAATGTCAGGATTACTTTATCCCATAATAGTAACCCGCCAACTTTACCGGGTCCTACTGGTCAAGTCAACTGCTCGCTCATTTAATGCAGTTGTCCTCCTTCTCGTCCAACGGGAAGACAACCCCAGTATAAAAGATACACTACGAAGAACAACCGGATAACTTTGCTAAACTTTTGCTACAACTCTGCACATACAAGAAATTCAAACGCTACAAAGCAAAAAGCCTCCTTGAGATTAAATCTTCATCATCTTCTACAAGAGAAGGCAGAAGTTGGAAAAATCCTTATTTCCAACTCAAGCAAAGTTCCAAGTGTTCTTCAACTCTTCAAGCTCATCACATACTGTAACACCCCCAAATTTCCCACCCAAAACGTTGATATAATTGAAATAAAACTTTTATTTATTGATAATGAAAATTTAAAGAAAGTACAGCGGAAGCCTTAATAAGGGAAATGGGGGTTACCGCCACATCCGGTCATCTCTCAACCGGATGCACAGGCAGCTAAAACATAACAGCTAATTTAATAAAAATAAAGTGTTTATAAAGTAAATGTTTATTTCATGTCTAGTATAACTAAGGCGACTACTAATTCGCTCTCGGGCCATGCAAGCAATAATCAATCGACAAAGTCATCCTCACCTGCACAAATAAAGTGCAGAAACAAAACAAGGAAAAGAAAACAAAAATTAGCCAACTACCCAACCCCGTAAAATAATCATGTTTGACTAAAATAGATCTTTATATAATAATATATAAAAATACTCACACCATCGAAATTCTTTTCACTTTGATTTTTCTCAAAACTACTTCTTTACAAAAATCCTCAACTTCTCTTTAAAACTTCATAATAACTCTTCTCTTTGATTTCCTCAAAAATCACTTCTTCTCTAACTTCCTAGTAATTTAGAAGGGCGGTGCTCAACCATTCGGTAGAGCCCGGTGGACCGTGGTTACGGACGGCCACCCCGAACAAGTGCCGGTACCACAACTGCTCTGTTGGAAACGAAACGACTACCTTAAGTGTGCACACCCCCTAAAAGGGATTCCAAGCCCTCCGAGCAGTAAGTCGTAACGAGTAGTCGGGCGGGACTCAGTCTACCAACTACCCCTGAATAAGATATCTGGAATGATTAGGGATTACTACTACCATAACTTCTTCTTAAAAGGGATCATCGATCCAAATATCACTTTAAACTCAAACTGTACTTCTTAGTAGTAGCAGACCTAATCACCCTCCACATTTATCCGGACGTGGAAAACCGACACCCCGGATTTCTCCCGTGATGCTCACCTCTTATGAAATCATTCTTTTATCTTGAATTAATATATTTCAAAATATTTCTCAACTTCTCAAACTGCTTTAAAAATATTTAGATAAAATATTTACCCCCAAAAGCACTTAGTTTCACGAATCATCTCAGAATCACATGCATAAAAATCATACTTCACACTTAAAATCACGTATCACATAATACATATATAATACGAGGAAACGATTTTTGGATTGGCAGAGACACTTACCTCAAATCACGATAACTCCTAACCGAAACTTCTATGTCGATCTTCTCCAAAAATCACCTTCTAAGAATATTAAAATTTCTAATATCAATATCTTATCCAATTATAGTTTATTTCTTCTATCCTTTGCTTATAAATTCCCCACCTTATTATTCTAATATTTCACAAACTATTAATCTATATTGTAGTCCATAATAATCAATTTTATTCAATTAATCCATTATTAACTAGCCCAAATAAGATATCTATTTATTAACCGGTCCATTTAAAATATCTCTATTTGTTCTACCCTGTTCATCTTAATCAACCAATTTTGTTAAACTGTCTTTTTATTATTTTAATCTAGTAGCCGACTCATTTACTAGTTCAAAATTACCATTCACTCAACCCATTTCGTAATCATCCTTATTGGTATTATAATCACTATTTTAGTATTATTATTATTATTATTATTATTATTATCCAGTCCAAGATAATCCGCCCAGAAAATTGTCCAGCCCAATTACCAAGCCTGTTTATTAAAATTGTCCGTGTATAACAAACCGACGACGGAAGAAGGGAGTGAGATGCGTACGTACATCAGTACTTCGTGTTCAGTACTCGACCGGCGAGGCGGCGACACGGTATATTTTCCTTGTCAACGATTTGCTCAGCGGCGATCCTCCGTTCTGGTGGAGATGCGGCCAGCATCGACGCAGAAGGATGTGACTTAGTCATCCTCTCCGGCAACGGCTCCTATTCTCTCCCGGCAACTTCGTTCGCAGTCCGGCATCTCCGTTGTTCGCTCCTTCACCCTGGCCTTCCCGACGTTATCAGCAAACATTCTGATAGTGATGTAGTCCGACGATCAAAGTTCGTTCTGTCCGGCGAGACATGCTACGGCGCTTCGGCATTCCACCGGTGATGTTTTCCGCTTGGCGGCAGTGTAGGGCTTCAACTGGTCCCTCTTTCTTACATTTTCTCTATTTTTCCTTTTCCCTCTTTCGTTGCAGCGGAACTTCGTACATAAACATGCGTGTATATATATAGGTGTGAATGAATAATTTCATAGGTGTTTGTAGGATTATTTATAGTAGGGTTCACAACGCTCCTTGGTGCCGAGGCCACTTCCATCGATCGTAGGAGTAAATTTAATCACGTATATGGAGAGTTCTAGATTGATAACGTACATGCGTTGGAAATCTTTCCTATTTAATACTCCGTATTATTGCCATCTTGTATATACTTATCATGTATGCATGTGTATATTATGTATGTATGCATTAAATACATACCATGCGCCACTACGTATGTATATATTTATTGCCGCATATGACTAACTATTACCATGTACATGTACATGCGCTATACTATACTCGGGAGCTCTTTATTTATACATTAAATGTGTATGTATGTATGTATGCCATATATGTATATATGGCATGTACGGAGTAGTATATATGGATTGAGTGTGAAAAGTTGAAAAGTCAACCTAATAATTACATTTTATGCTCAAATTTATACGGATTTTCTTTTGGTTAGTTTTTAAATTGGTAGATTCTATGGTACCCATAGAGTATCGTAACTTCATCCACATGGATCAATGAGAATGTAACAGTTAAATTATTTAAATCTAATTTAAAAATGATAAAGTGGTGTGGTCCAATCAAATGAATGGTAAATATGGTACCTCATTTTTTTTGAAAGGTACCGGAATTGTCACCTTTTAAATTACCCTCTTTTAATTTAACATTGTTAAAATGTCACTTCTTTAAATTTTGACATCTTATCTTATTAACATTTGTTATCAAAACGTCATCATTCATATTATTTTTTTTTATTAATAAAAATAAGGAGCGTCACACATACAAACTCTATGTAACGAAGCAAGTTGGAGGAACCTCTGTTCTAAATAGAACCTCTTCTTTCACAAGAAGAACGTCCAAGTACCTGGAGCAGTGAAGTGGTGATACTTCTGGAAAGCTCAGTGAAAGGACCAGTCTTAGGGAAGCCGGAAGTGCATCCAAGAAGACATCTACACTTGAAGAAGACATGGAGATCTTCTTAAGTGATAGGGCTAAGGCATTGTAAACGGACGTTTTTGTAAGCTTAGTGGAACAGTGGACTAGATGAACAAGTTGTTCCTTGAACCACTATAAAAAGCCCTGGTGTCATTTACTTACTGCATTACATTCATTGTTTTTGTTTGAACTGCTTAACTCCAAAGACTTGGTATCTGTGTTCAGCAGAACTTGTTTTGTGAGTTAACAGAAGGCCTACTGCCTTTGCTTCTCTGAGGCTACTAACAGAACTCCCTACCAGAACTCCATCCGCTGCCAGTCTGTTCTGTCAACAGAACAGGCTATTCCGTTAAATCTGGTACTTAGCTTGAAAAAGTTAAAAACCAATACAGTCTATTCACCCCCCCCCCCTCTAGACTGTATCCAGTACAACCGGGACCAACACGAAGGACCCAAAGTAACATTTGGGAATGTGGAAAAACAAGGAGAAACCAAAGGTGCTGGAGACCTATCAATTAATGAACTTACAATCCAAAACATATCCTATGTTAAGGGTTTAAAGTTCAATCTCATAAGCACAAGCCAGCTCTGTGACAATGGCTATAATGTTACATTCTCCAAAGACATCTGCTTGATTAGAGATGTCAAAAACGACAAAATTGTGCTCACTGGTAGAAGGAAGAAGGACATGTATATTGTTGATTGGAGCTCAACAAAGGAAGGAATCTGCTTAGTGACAAAGGCAGATTCAAACTTAAGTTGGGAATGGCACAACAAATTAAGCCATCTAAACTTCAAAACAATCAACAAACTGTCCAGAAAAGGTTTGGTGAAAGGACTCCCTGAAATCAACTTCAAAAAGGACCACCTCTGTGATGCTTGTCAAAAAGAGAAACAAACCAAGGTATCATTCAAATCAAAAGAAGTGGAATCATCAACTAGGCCCTTAAGCCTACTACACCTTGACTTGTTTGGACCAGTTGAACCAACAAGCTTAAGTGGTAGAAGGTACACCCTGGTTGTAGTTGATGATTATTCTAGATACACTTGGACCATATTCTTAAAGAAGAAGAATGAAACAGAGAAGAAACTGTCTGAATTGACGAGGCTAATTCAAAAAGAGAAGAGTCTCTCAATCCCGAAGATCAGGTCAGATAGAGGTACTGAATTTCTCAACTCCATCTTAATTCAGTATTGTGAAGAAAATGGAATCCATCATCAAACCTCAGTTGCAAGAACACCTCAACAAAATGGTGTTGCTGAAAGAAGGAACATTGTTGTTCCCTGTTTTCTATAACAGCAGTATAATATGGCATACAGATGAAAGATTAACAATAAAGATGAACACAGAAAGATCAAGTGAAAACCTTCTCTGATATACCGTGAATCTTTCGTACAAGAATGATAAGCGCTAAGGCTATTTTGAGCAGATACGAAAGTTAACCGCAAACCTGAGTCCTCCTCCCTCTTTTATAGGCGAGGCTCAGGTATGCGTACAAAGGCTTCTTGCCTGAGTATGGGCCTAACACTTGGCCCATATTGTATACTATTCTAACAGATATATTTAATCAGTACAGAATAGAAATAGTAAACATCTAACTTATTACAGACAAGACAGACAAACTTGATTCACAATAAATAGTCTTCAACAATCTCCCCCTTTGTGATCAAGTGCCGTCTTGCATTTATTTTTGAGATCTGAAGTAATGCTTTCTGAAATTTAGCGCATGCTCATACTGTCTCAGCATTCTTGTCTTTTCAAGTTGCTCGTTGATAGGCTTTAGGATGGTCCACACCTTCTCGTATACTTGGAGCTCTTCCTCGCTGGCGTCCACAAGTCTTGGATCTATATTTTCTTTGATCTCTTGTAGCTTAGTCTGAATGATCTTCAGAGTCCCATCACAGTATTTGTGAATGTCTTCTACCCACATGAGTCTTTTCTGTTCCTCGTGATTGAGATATATGATGGAGACTGGGTCCTTGAAGATGTGGTATGGTCTGTACTTTTTGAGCTCTGGACCGTTCAGAGTCGGTTTTACCAGATTCGCTTTTCGAACATTGTTTTCCAGGGCCATCTGTAGATCATGGGCAGCATAGAATCTGATCTGTCTCAGCATAAACCGCTTGATCGCCTCATAGCCTTCTTCGTGTGTCCTGTTTCGACTCAGTGGGAGGTACCTACTTACCATGAACATTTGGTAGATATCCTCCATTTTCATCATTATAAAGTCGTTTTCCTGGCAGATGAATATGCTGGAGTCTGTCCGTCGAACTTTGAAGCTGTAGAACGGGATGGTGTGATGATCTTCTCTGTGTATATCAAGGATAGCGTCAATAGGATGGGTGCTGGACTTCATATCTCTTTCCAGTACTTGACGTTGCTTTCCAGATGATATGTGCATCAACATGTGAAGATGTCCGCCAGCCATTTTTCCTTTGAGGTGAGTCAAACCACGGATCTTTAGTTCATCTAGCTGTTTGAGCTTGTCTGCGGTTCTCCAAATTCCCTTTCTGATTTCCTCTTGGAAGGGGGCATTTATTCTGATGTTTTCCCAGAGTTTTTCTTTTGGGGGCAGCTTGCTTGCCGTTTGTCTGATGACGGATTCTAGCTCCCTGGGTATCTTTTTGTAGTCCTCCCCTTCCTTGAGTTCCTCTTCATCAAGGCGTATGATGTCTTCTGCGCATTTGGCCAGTAACTCTCTCAGCCACCAATTTCGCTGCATATCCTCTGACTCGGCTTCGCTTCTAAGATCATCCCACTCTGTCCATTTTCTCGGCCAAACGTCATGTACCACAGCATCCTCGAGTGCATCGTGAATATCTTTGCCTTGGGGAATGTAGGGGACTCTCAGCTGTGGTGATTTTTCTCGTGAGTCACAACCGGGTTCACTAGGATTGCCCGTTGTCATCAGGTTAGAACTGAGTTCTGGCTGATGGCCTGACTTGACAGATGAGTCAGATATAGCATTGTCAGGACTTCCATCCCCTCCTCGAACGGTATCCTTTGGAGACACGCCTCGGGATGTTGTCATCGATTTCGAACTGTGTTTTGATCGATGGCCTGAACTTTGTGATGTACCAGAGGTAACCACTACAGGACTTCCATCCCCTCCTCGGACAGTATCTCTAGGAGATAAGCCTCGGGATGTTTCGTCTAACTCGACCAGGCTAGAGAGTTGGGCTTGGTTGTGGCTCGAGGAAGGTGGTGGTTGGTTGGTGGGCTGGTTTGATGAGGTGTTTGGCTGGGGTTCATGGCTGGTAGAGGCTGCTTGCTCAAGTGTCCGAGGCCTCTTGTTCTCCCCCGCATGAGGTTCCGAATCATCGGGATCCTCATGGGAACGTTTGAGACCTCGGGGACTGTCACGGCAAGTGCCGTACTGAGGGCGGTCATGTTTGAAGAAGATTTGGAGAAGGTCGCGTTCGAAGGGTGAAAGGTGGCAAGTGTCGACCTCCAGCAACCGAAGAAACAGGAGATCGGCAAGCTCAAGGCGGGATAGGTGGTAGGGATTGGTCGAGGCAGAGGGCGATACCAGTTCCGTATCGTGGGTTCCCCGAGAGAGTGAAGGGCTAAAAGGTGTGGTGGATGTGATAGGGATGACAGGAGTGGGTTGTGGAATGGATTGAGAGGGTGAAGAGTGAGGTTTGGGGTGGCTCTGTTCACTATGAACCGCTGGGGTTGGTTTGGAGTCCTGTGCCCAAGCGGTGAATGCTTGTTGCACCCATGGTTTGATGGTGGACTCCATGTAGCGGTTCATGAGAACGGTAACATCTTCGGGTGTAAGGTTTCCAGTTACGGGGGTTGTAACTGTTGTCACAGCATCAGTGAAGAGAGCTGATGTGTGGCCTGCGTGCAAAGATGAAGTCATTTTTGGTACAGCAGGGCTTCCGACCATCCTTGTTTGCACTCCGGTCGTTGTATCCAGGGTGTGTGCACCTGTATGTGCTGTGAAAGGTGTAGGTGTCCTAGAAAAATTGGAAAATGTGGGGAATGTGACACCTAGACTCGATGTGGAGAAAGAGGGGGTTGTGGCCTCGGGCGGTGGGCCACTAGAGCGCTCAACTGGTTCGGAGGGAACCAGTGAGGTGGGTGAGTCCCGTGATGTTGAAACGTTAGCCTTTCGGGAGGCTAACGAGTGGCTGGGAGAGGGCGGTGCATGCGCAGTTGAGCCCGATGCTGCGGCTTCTACTCGGGGACCAACAAGGTTGGCCCCTGTACTTAGAGATTCGGCTCGGCTTATAGAGATGAAGGGAAGACAGTCGTCGAAAATATGAAGGTCCTCTTCAGCAACCAAACTCTTTCGGACAGGACGCTGCTTCTTGGCTTTAGCCTTAGGGGACCGGGGAGCAGCAATCTTAGCTGTAGCTGTCTCCTTCACGGGTTTGAGGACTAATGTCTTTGGACGGGCAGCTATAAAAGGAGCTGCATCCTCAGGGGTGACCTTCTTTGGAGGTGAATCAATTGGCAGCTTCCCCTTTCGGATCAGAGCGAAAGTGTGCTCCACGCCGTCACTATCGTCGGAGTCATCATCGCCGTCATCATCCTCATCGTCTTTGGCCACGCTATTGGAGGCCTCATCTTCAGCCTTTTTGCGGGCCGGGCTGAACGATTCATCGGCAGGTTCCGCAGCGTCTGTACATGCGCCCTCAGCCGTCTGATTCCTCTCGAGAGAATCATCAGACTTCCCTTCATGGGGCACACGCGCCACTGGTTTCTGTGGCTTACTGGCTCTCTTCGGACCCTTACTTGCTCTCGGCTTAGGCCCCGGGGCAGGTCCAGCTGGGTTTGACTGAACCATGGGGCCATCTCTCAGTAGACTCTCCCTGTACTGGATGACTGCGGAATGTCGTGGATTTCCCAGGTCCAGCAGATAATCGGGTATGGTCATCCCCACGGTGTCATGCTTGAAGCGCTTGAAGTACTGGATTTTCGGAGCAGTAAACTGGTCTTCATCTTCGCGCTGTGGGATCCCTGGGTGGGCGGTCATGTAGTCAGCAATAATGAGCGCCAACCATCTGGCGTAGGGAATCGTCATACCCGTCTTTCCGTCCTCTTTGTCTTGGACTTGAGTGACCAGCTCAATCCAGAATAGCTGCGCCATATCGTAATTTTTTGCGAAGACGATCCCGTGGAAGATTTGAAAGATCTGCAGGTTGCACTTGTCATGACCGGCGTGCTTTGGAGAGAGACATTTGTTGACAAGGCCGAACAGTGTCTTCCACGGGTATGGCAGATTCATCAACTTGAAGTGGGACAGGAACGGTAGCGGAGCATCATAACCCAATTGCACTAGTCCTTCCATTAGTTCGGCCTTGGAGGGCAATTGTTCATAGGCATCGTGGATAGGCAGCTCCAGTATGGCTTGTAGAGTGGATGCGGTTAAAGTCAGACGTCTGTTGTGGAGCGTTGCACTCAGACTGGATGCGTCCTTCTTGGAAGTCAAGTGCATGGTCCCCCATAGTTGTTGCAAGTAGATTTCGGGGACCGTGATCGCTTTGCTTAGTGCTTGCCAGATGTAGTGCCCCTTGAGAATTATGGGAATGACCGGGTCAGGGCACCGGAAGACAGCTAGGTCGAGCTGAAAGTTGTTGTCCTGTAGCCGAACCCACTTGTATTTGGGGAACAGCTGTGTGTAGTGCGCATCGTCCTGGGGAGTATCTTGTTGTGTGCCTGACATTTTGAGCTGAAAGAATAGCACCCGTTAGTAAAAAAAAATCCCTTTGGGTTTAGGATTTCAGAGATGAGGAAACGAGTTCTGGCACCAAGGTTGTTAACTCGAGCCCAGGAGCACGAGTTTACAAACTCGAGCCCATGAGCACGAGTTTACAAACTCGAGCCATGGGTGCGAGTTAACAAACTCGAGCTCTGAGTGCGAGTTTACAAACTCGAACCCGGGCCTCGAGTTTACAAACTCGAACCCTGGCTGCGAGTTTACAAACTCGAACCCTGGCCGCGAGTTTACAAACTCGAACCCTGGCCGCGAGTTTACAAACTCGAGCCCTGAGTGCGAGTTTACAAACTCGAACTCTGAGTGCGAGTTTACAAACTCGAGCCCTGAGCGCGAGTTTGCAAACTCGAGCCCAGAGCGCGAGTTTGCAAACTCGAGCCCAGAGTGCGAGTTTGCAAACTCGAACCCAGAGCGCGAGTTTACAAACTCGAGCTCAGAGCGCGAGTTTACAAACTCGAGCCCAGAGCGCGAGTTTACAAACTCGCGGTCTGCTCGAATTTGAAACGGCAGTCCATGAACTCGAGTTCCAGAACTCGTGTTCGCACGAAGAAGACGATTAACACCTGTAAAAGCAAAACACAATACACAATCAACAAAAAGACTTTTTGAAAATGTTATTTGAACGAAAATGAGTTTTTGGATTTAGGGAAGGTTCGAAGTGTGTGAAGGTCTGTGAGAGGAGTGTGATGGGGAAGTACGAGGTGAAAAACTACCTTGGTGAGGAGTGTGTGGAGGTCTGAGAGAGGGAGGGAAGGTTGGAAGACGACGGAGAGGGAGAGATCGAATTCGAGCTCTGTGTTTTTTTTTTTGTTCTTGCGAGAAGGAAGCGTAGGCAATGAGAGGGACGGAGATGAAAATGGGTATATACGCGCGAGTGGAAGGAACGGGCCCAGAGAAAAGGAATTTGGGCCAGAACCGGATAGCTGGGCCCATTTGGCTTAAAAGGTGAAATGACCCATTTCTGATCAATAAACAGTACTCCCCTTCGGTGAGATTGATACACACACTAATTTTTTTTTTTTTTGGGATTCTCAAATTTTCTCCCCCTCGATAAATGCAAACGCACGCACACTATTTTTTTTTTATCTTTTTCAAGTTTTCTCCCCCTCGATGAATGCAAAACGCACGCACACTATGTTTGTATTTTTCAAGTTTTCTCCCCCTCGATGAATGCAAACGCACGCACACTATTTTTGTATTTTTCGCGGGCTTCTCCCCCTGGACACATGCAACGCACACAAAACACAAAATGCAACACACACACACTATTTACAAACACACACACACACTTTGTACAGGTCCCACACACACACACCCCTTTTTACAGACCAGTGGAAACAGAATTACAAAGGCTCGAGGTTCAACATGCCTAATTTGGAAACCAGGAACTGGAATCTCTTTTCATCCAGTGCCTTAGTAAACAAATCAGCCAGTTGAAGCTCGGAGCTTACAAAGTACATGTCAATATCCCCTTTTTCCACGTGGTCTTTGATGAAATGATATCGCAGGTCGATGTGTTTGGTGCGGGAGTGATGAACCGGGTTGCTGGTGATGGCGATGGCACTCTGTGAGTCGCTGTAGATCGGGATATGACAGAAAGTGAAACCGTAGTCTTTTAGCTGGGTCTTCATCCATAATATTTGTGAACAACAGCTAGCAGCCGCGACGTATTCTGCCTCGGCCGTAGATGTTGATACACAGTTCTGTTTCTTGGAAGACCAGCAAACTAACTTATCGCCCAAGAACTGGACAGCTCCCGAGGTACTTTTGCGGTCCATCCGGCAACCGGCAAAATCTGCGTCAGAGTATCCGACGAGGTCAAAACCTGAGTGTTTGGGATACCAAAGGCCTAGATTCACTGTGCCTTTGAGGTATCTCAGTATTCTTCGAACAGCCGTCAGATGGGACTCCTTTGGATTCGCCTGAAAGCGTGCACATAAGCATGTAGAAAAGACGATATCAGGCCTGCTAGACGTGAGATACAGCAAAGATCCAATGATTCCCCTATAGTTGGTGGCATCGACTGATTTCCCAGAAGGGTCTGAGTCCAGTTTGTTGGTGGGGGACATAGGGGTCGACATGGAAGACTTGCTATCGATGTTGAATCTCTTAAGCATTTCCAAAATATACTTGGACTGATTGATGAAAATGCCGTCAGAGAGTTGTCTTACTTGCAGGCCTAGGAAGAAGTTCAGCTCTCCCATCATGCTCATTTCAAACTTAGTTTTCATTAGTTTCTCAAAATGTTTGCACAGACGTGGATTTGAGGAGGCGAAGATGATATCATCAACATAGATCTGAATCAGGATGATGTCAGACTTCTGTCGCTTGATGAAGAGTGTAGTATCAATCTTCCCTTTTGAGAAACCTGAGTCAACCAGAAATTCAGTTAAAGCATCGTACCAAGCTCTTGGGGCTTGTTTCAGTCCATATAGAGCTTTTTTCAGCTTGTACACATGGTTGGGGTATCTGGGATCTACAAATCCTTCGGGCTGAGCGACATAGACTTCTTCTTCCAAGACTCCATTCAGAAAGGCAGTCTTGATGTCCATTTGAAAGACGGTAAAGTTCTTGTGGGCCGCGTACGCAAGAAAGAGGCGTATGGCTTCAATTCTTGCTACGGGTGCAAATGTTTCATCATAGTCTATGCCCTCTTGCTGATTGTATCCTTTAGCGACCAGCCGTGCCTTGTTGCGTATCACTATGCCTTCTTCGTCCTTCTTGTTCTTGAACACCCATTTGGTGCCAATTATGGTTTTCTGAGGGGGTTTAGGCACGAGTGTCCACACTTCTAGTCTGTCAAACTGATTGAGCTCATCTTGCATAGCAATCACCCAATCTGGATCAGCGAGTGCATCTGAGACTTTGGATGGTTCATTCTGGCTTAGAAAGCATGCATAGTGACATTCATTCATAGTAGCCGATCTCGTACGCACACCTTGACCCGGATTACCGATTATTTGTTCAGTGGGATGAGCTCTTGTCCATTTCCTCTCATGTACAAGAGGATTAGGTGTAATGATCGGTTGATCCGAGTCCTGGTATGGGATTGGTGACTCTTGAGCAGCTGAGGCGTGCGGTGGAGATGACTCTGATGTGGTAGCAAACCCGTGATTATCCACTCCTCCGTGATTAGTTTGGGGAGTTGACGGTGTAGATGGTTCATTATCAGGTCCGAGAAGAAGTGGAATCTCAGTGAAAGTAGTTGGTTGCTGTGGAATGTTTGACGATGAAGCTGGTGTGCAAGGAGAAGGTGAAGGTTGTGAATTCTCGTAGAAGTTCTGAAAGAGAGAATTGAGAATCACACCTTCAGGTACAGGGTTTTGTTCAACTGTGTCAGAGTCCACTGGTGCAGTAAATGACGGGTCAGCTTGTAAGTGTTCCGTTGCGAAGTCAGCCATCTCATAGAATGTCACATTAACACTCTCAATGACCGTTCGTTTGTCTCTAAGATAGACTCGGTAAGCTTTGGACTGCTGGGAGTAGCCAATGAACACCCCTTCTTGGGCTTTTGCGTCTAGCTTACCTCTATCAGTTCTGTCATTTAGTACGAAGCACTTGCAGCCAAATATCTTAAAGAATGAGATATCTGGAGTTCGATTGAAAAGGATTTCATATGGGGTCTTGTCGAAGCGTTTGTGTATAGATGTTCTGTTTTGGGTGTAGCACGCCGTATTAATGGCCTCTGCCCACATAAAGTGTGGCAATCTTGACTGGATGAGCATGGTGCGTGCCGCTTCGACAAGGGTCCTGTTCTTTCTTTCAACCACTCCATTTTGTTGGGGAGTTTTGGCTGCTGCGAATTGCTGTGTGATACTGAGAGATTCATAGAATCCAGTGAGAGTTTGGTTCTTGAACTCGGTACCGTTGTCAGTTCTGATGATTCGAACACTTTGCTGCAGCAGTTTTTGGGCTGTTCTGACAAAGGTCATAATGATTTCTGCTGCCTCGTCCTTTTTACGAAGAAATTTTGTCCATGTGTACCGAGAGAAGTCATCAACGATCACCAGTGTATATTTGCGGCCGTTGATGCTTTGGACTCTCATAGGTCCACACAGATCCATGTGTATCAGTTGCAGCGGTAAAGTAGATGATGGGACAGGCTTTGACTTGTGGGAGCTTCTCGTCATTTTGCCCATTTTGCAGGCACTACAATGATTCTCTGTGGAAGATTTTAACGGAGGAAGTCCCTTTACAAGTTTCTTTGATGACAGGATGGACAAATTTTTGAAATTAAGATGGGAAAGACGTCTGTGCCAGAGGTTGTTTTGTTCCGTTGAAGCTTTGGACAGCAGACAGATGGAAGTGGTGGATTGAACGCTTTTCAGATCAATAGTGTACAGGTTGGAGGTCCTGTAACACGTTAATAATGAGTTCCCTTCGCTGTCTAGAACACAGCATTGTTTGGCAATGAACCTCACTTCCATCCCACTGTCACAGAATTGTCCTATACTCAGAAGATTGTGTTTGAGTCCTTTGACAAAAGAAACATCTTTGATGGTGACGCTGGCACAGATGACATCCCCATATCCAAGAATAGGAGATGAGGCGTCGTTCCCGAATCTAACATTGCCTCCATAGCAGGTGGTATAGTTGCTCAGTAGGTACTTTACTCCGGTCATGTGGGTTGAGCATCCAGAATCCAAGTGCCACACATGACCGTCCTGCAAAACAGTTAAACAGGTTCAGGTACCCATCTTGGAATGGGTCCTTCCTCATCATTGAAAAACATCCATTCAAGTTTCGCTTTGAGCTGTGATCCAAAGTCCGCAGCTTTTTCAACAAGAGATTTATCTCTTGTGGGCTCTCTGACAGCCAGATCTGCTTTTGCAGTGGGTCTGATTTTCGGGACCCACTTAACAGTTTCCTTTTTAGTTTTGGTGGGTCTGAGATGTCTCATCTTAGGGACCCACCTTTCAGGTTCATTTTGGATGGGTCTTCGTCTGTGGACCCACCTTTCAGTTTCAGTTTGGATGGGTCTTCGTCTGCGGACCCATCTTTCAGTTTCAGGTCTGGTAGGTCTCATCTTAGGGACCCACCTTTCAGTTTCAGTTTGGATGGGTCTCATTTTAGGGACCCACCTTTCAGTTTTGGGTTTGGTAGGTCTCATCTTAGGGACCCACCTTTCTGCTTTAGTTTGAGTGGGTCTTATCTTGGGAACCCACCTTTCTATTTTAGGTTTAGGAGGAGAGTAGACAGGAGCTTTGTGATTGAAAGGCTGTTTCTTCAATTTAGTTTTGAAAATCTCCTCTTTAGAAAGCCGATTTAGATGTTTCCTTGAATGAACTCTGAGAGAATATTTCATATCAGGAATACAAAAAGTTCCCTTAGAAGTTCCTTTCTTGGTTTCTCTTTCGGGTTTGAGCTTTCTAAAAGGCTTTGATTTAACAGCATTCACATCACATTCATAATTGTGGGAGTCTGGAACAGAATAACCATAAGCAATAGTGGAATTATACAAAGAGCCATGTTCAAAGGATGTCATAGAATTTTTCAGCTTGGGACACAAGACTGAACTACTAGAAACTGAATTTACATGGACAGGTTTAGATTTAGTTTTAGAGTACAAAATGGAGCTGGATCTAGGACCAGGCTTATTCTCAAAAACTTTCTTCTTGCCAGCAGCTATTTCCTTTCTCTTCATCTCCCACTCTTTCTTCTCTTCTCCTCTTCTTTTCACTTCTTGTTCTGTGACAAAAGGAGAAGAGTGATGAGTGGTGGATTTTTCAGAAAATTTAGTTTTATCAGAAGAGGTTTGAGCAGTTTTTAAAGCAGAATGATATTTGTCACTTAATTCATCAAATTTGCTTAATAGTTCTTGCCAGTTGCTTTCAGAACTTTTCTTTTCAGTTTCAAAACGCTCTCTCTCATTTTCAAGGGTTTTCTGAAGATCTGCACATTTTTGAACTAATGGAGAGATGCACTTGTCTTGTCCAGACTTAAAAATTCCAGTTTTAGGAGTGGGACCCATTGGACTTTCGTAATATGGAACCCCTTTTGGGACATTAAAAATATCAAATCCCTCCTCGTTGTAGATTACCTTTTCTTTAGAAAGGGCTTTCTCAACTAGAGGAGAATAGTCAAAAGAGGTTTCAATTTTAGGATTACTCCTTTTCTCTTCTTCTTCTTTAGTGGTTTCTTCTTCACCCCCAAATTTCATTTTCTTATCAATGTCTAGAGTCAAGTAAGTTGCATCGTACAACTGACGGCAGTCAACTTTCTTTAAATGACGCGGGTTTGGTAATCCAAGACCAGCTTTTGGGTTGTAATGCTGAACGTCGCTTATACGATTTAGAAAAACTGTGTGTTCGGTTTGACCTCTTCTGACACATACATCTTCAAGTTCCTTTACTTTGCTTAAAAGACTGCTTCTTTTATTCCTTAAAAATTCACAGTCAGCTTTAGCTGTGTTTTTCTCAACTTCACTGTCTTGCAGTTTCTTAGTTAGTTCAGCTATTTTAAGTTCAAAGCTTTCAAAGTCTGAGGACACCCTTTGGATTTGATCTTTGGCATTTTCAAGTTGAACGCTTAAGGAAGATTTTTGGTCAAGGTTCTGTTTCAGTACCCTGTAATTATTGTCTAATCTCTCCTGCAGTTCTTTAATGAGGTGGTCCTTATTGTGTAAGGACTGAGTTTGTATAGTGTGAGAGTGATTAGAGGTACTTACAGTGCTTGTAGAGCATTCGCTTCCGGGGATCGCAGCATCACCCTTTTTCTCTTCTTCATCCTCCAGCCTTGCCATCAAGGCGAAGTTCTCTTCCTCTTCTTCTTCTTCTTCAGAATCATTTTCCGCCCACTGGACCAGCTCAGCATGTTTGCCAGAGGCTTCTGCTTCCTCCTGTTGTGCTAAGAAGAGCTTTTGTTTATTCATTAGAATCTTCTGTTTGTAGAAGTTTGCATCTCTCTTCTTTGGGAGCCGACAGTCTTTGCTGATGTGTCCAGGCTTCCCGCAGTTATAGCACACAGGGGCATTAGCAGTTGATGTAGCCTTCCTGGCTGAGCTTTGGTCCTGGTTCTTTTGTTTGTAGTTGGAAGAAGAGGTTCGCAGCTTATTTGAAGAGTTGTTCCTCTTGGCAAACTTCTTGGCCAGCAGTGCCATCTTCTTCTGGAGATCTGCAAGCTCAGCTTCAAGATCAGTTCCTTCTTCATCACTCTCATCTTCATCAGATTCAACCTCTACTACTTTCTTCTTCTTCTTCTGCAGAGGTTTCGACGCTCTTTTGGGCTGAGCTTCCATTAGTAGAGCTAGAGGATTTGGGCTTGATTGTTCCTCAGTGCATACAACGTCATTGACGAACTCCTTTAGCAGCTCATTCAAGGTGAAGAGATCAATTTCATCCATGTCAATGCGTTGTCTCAAGTCTTTTACTGTTTTACTCCAAGATGGGTGCAGACTGGACAGAAATCTAGTATTCAGTTCCAGGTTGGTTCTGAATATTTTGATTTTCCTCATTTCATTCATCAACTTCACAAGCCTGGCATGAGTCTCGTGAAGAGGTTCTCCAGGAGCAGCCTTGAACGAGTCATAAGCCATCAAGATAGCAGATTTCTTTGTTTTTAGGCTTATGCTCGTGCCTTGGAGTAATTTTTCAATCTCATCCCACATTTCTTTTGCAGTTTGCATACTGTCAATCATCACATACACTTCATTTGGGATGGCTTGGAGAAGGTATGTTTTGGCCATGAGGTCTCCTCTCAGCCTTAGCTTGTCTGCTTCAGTGTATTCAGAAGGCCTCTTTCGTCTTGTTTCAGGAGGAATGGGTGGATTATTTGTTGAGTCCCCTCCTACGTCAATCATCAGTACAGCTGGTCCTTCCAGGAGTGATTCCAGCATTGCGTCGGAGTTTTCTTTGTGTTCTAGGAAATTCAAGAAACGAGTTCTCCACATTTGGTATTCCCCTTTCCTAAGAGATGGAGGAGTACTGCTGTTTCCTTGCGCATTAGATTCAGAAGCCATTCCTGTTGCTGTAGAAAACTGACCGTTCGAGAAATAAGATCAGAAAATTTACTAAGTCAAGAACTCGAGTTCCTGAGTGTTCAAAGCCTAAACTCGAGGTCTGGGGAACTCGAGATGAGAGTTCGAGTTTGTGAACTCGAGGTCAAGAGTTCGAGTTTCTAAGAACTCGAGGTCTAAACTCGCAGGGTCAAAACTCGTGGTCAGACTGCGAGTTTGCAGGCTGCGAGTTTGTTGAGTGCGAGTTGTTGACCGCGAGTTTGTAGGCTGCGAGTTCTTGAGCTCGAGTTTGCAGGCTGCGAGTTTCTCAACTCGAGTTTACAGGCTGCGAGTTTATGCAAAAAAAACACCTGGCTGCGAATTCCTGAAAAAATAAAACTTCAGATTTTCAGAAATACAAATATGGTAAGTTGTAGCCCTTGTAGTAGAGATCCTTTTACCCAAGTTTCAGGTCAAAACGCTGCACAGAGCTTAGAGAAACGAGGGGTGCGAGTTCAAGGGTGCGAGTTTACTTCTGAAGAAAAATTGCAGAAAAGAAAAAGGAAGATATACTGCTTGATCGTCTTTGAAACGCGATTCTAACAGTATAACTTTTACAGAATTTGGTGCAGAAATAAGATTACAGATGATAAACTCGCTATTCTATAAAAACAGAGTCTTTCGCAGACAGTTCTTCTGATCAGCTCTCGATCGGCTCTGATACCATTTGTTGTTCCCTGTTTTCTATAACAGCAGTATAATATGGCATACAGATGAAAGATTAACAATAAAGATGAACACAGAAAGATCAAGTGAAAACCTTCTCTGATATACCGTGAATCTTTCGTACAAGAATGATAAGCGCTAAGGCTATTTTGAGCAGATACGAAAGTTAACCGCAAACCTGAGTCCTCCTCCCTCTTTTATAGGCGAGGCTCAGGTATGCGTACAAAGGCTTCTTGCCTGAGTATGGGCCTAACACTTGGCCCATATTGTATACTATTCTAACAGATATATTTAATCAGTACAGAATAGAAATAGTAAACATCTAACTTATTACAGACAAGACAGACAAACTTGATTCACAATAAATAGTCTTCAACAAACATGACACTCAAGGAAGCAGGAAGGACAATTTTAGAAGCAGCTGGATTACCCAAAAGATTTTGGGCAGAAGCAATCAACACGGTTTGCTACACTCAGAATAGAAGTCTTATTCATAAGATTCACAAGAAGACACCATATGAGTTATGGAAAGAAAGGAAGTCTAATGTTAGTCATTTCCATGTGTTTGGATCCAAATGCTTTATCCTAAACAATGGAAAAAACTATCTCAGACCATTTGATCCCAAATCTGATGAAGGGATCTTCCTGGGCTACTCAACAACTAGCAAGCCATTCCGGATTCTCAACAAAAGAACTCTGGTGGTAGAAGAATCAATCCATGTGGTGTTTGAAAATCACCCCACTGCTCAATTAAGGGATGAAGGTGAATCATCCAAATCAAGGGACACTGGAAAGGCTCCAAGCTGCCTTCCAAATAATAGTGTTCAAAAAGATAGAAAGGCAGTCGACTCAAAAGGCAGCACACTGCCAGCAGTTGACTCAAATGGCAGACCACTACCAGCAGTTGACTCAACTATCAGCCCACTGCTAGCAGGTGACTCACCAAAAGACAAACTTCCAGGCACTCATGACATTCCTAACTTTCCTATTCTACCAGATGATAGTGAAGAAGAAGAAGAGGAGGATGATGCTCAAATTCTAACCAAAACAAAAACATCTGACATCAGATGGATGAATAAACATCCTCCTCACCAAGTAATAGGAGACATTAATACTGGGGTTCGTACCAGATCAGCAATTCAGAGAGAAGAACTATTCTCATGCTTCATCTCTCAAATTGAACCCAAGAAAGTTGAACAAGCCCTACTTGACTCAGACTGGATACAAGCCATGCAAGAGGAACTCAATCAGTTTGAGAGAAACAATGTATGGGAGCTTGTACCCAGACCCTATCATCAACATGTGATAGGAACTAAATGGGTATTCAGAAACAAAATGGATGAGGAAGGCACCATAGTCAAGAATAAGGCAAGATTGGTAGCCAAAGGCTACTGCCATGAAGAAGGTATAGATTTTGATGAAACCTTTGCTCCTGTTGCCAGACTGGAAGCTATAAGAATCTTCTTGGCCTATGCTGCTCATAAGCAATTCACAGTCTATCAAATGGATGTGAAAAGTGCCTTCCCAAATGGTCTACTAGTAGAGGAGGTCTATGTGGAGCAACCTCCCGGTTTTGAAATCAATAGAGAGAAGGATCAAGTCTACAAATTACACAAGGCTCTTTATGGACTCAAGCAAGCCCCAAGAGCATGGTATGACACTCTCTCTGAATACTTAGTGAATAGTGGATTCACTAAGGTAAAAGTAGACAAAACTCTGTTTAAAATAGAAGAAGGTTCCCACATACTGCTTGTTCAAATCTATGTTGATGACATAATTTTTGGAAGCTCAAATCAAGCACTATGTGAAAACTTTTCAACTCTCATGCAAAGCAAATTTGAAATGAGCATGATGTGAGAGTTGAACTATTTTCTGGGACTACAAGTAAAGCGGACTCCTCAAGGTATCTTCATCAATCAAGCCAAATATACAAGAGTTCTCATGAAAAAGTTCAAAGTTGAGAACAAGTCTACAGTCAAGATACCCATTAACACATCACAAGGTCTAAGTCAAGATGAAGATGGCAAGGATATTGATCCTACACTTTATAGAGGTTTGATTGGGTCCTTATTATATCTCACCACTAGTAGGCCAGACATATCCTACTCAGTTGGTATGTGCAAGATTTCAATCAAAACCTAAGGAAAGCCATCTTCTAGCTGCAAAGAAGATTTTGAGGTATCTAAAAGGTAATCCTAACTCTGGATTATGGTACCCAACAAATGAAGGTTTTGAACTCTATGGCTACTCAGACTCAGACTTTGCTGGATGCAAAATTGATAGAAAAAGTACCTCAGGTACTTGTCAATTAATTGGTGGAAGACTTGTCTCTTGGTTTAGTAAGAAACAAAACTCAATTGCTACTAGCACTGCTGAAGCTGAATACATAGCTGCAGGCAGCTGCTGTGCACAAATACTATGGATGAAACAACAATTGAGGGATTATGGAGAAGAAACAAAGGAGATTAGCATACTGTGTGATAACACTAGTGCTATTGCTATCACTCATAATCCGGTATTTCATTTAAGAACCAAACATATTGAGATCAGGCATCACTTTATCAGAGAGCATGTTGAGAAGAAAACCATCAAGCTTGAGTACATCCCCACAGATAAGCAATTGACTGACATCTTCACCAAGCCATTGAATGAAGCTAGATTCAACAAACTAAGGCAAGAGCTTGGAATGTTAGATGATCTAGATCAAGTGAAGGAATAATCATGCATCAACTCAGGGGGAATTTGATTCCAAAATTAAGGGGGGATTCCTAGCCACCCGCTGAGGGGGGATTTCTGTGAAGTACTCAGGAGTAGCCACCTGCTAAAGGTAGGCTACTCAAAACATCAAAGGAATGAAGCATCACAGTCCAAATAAGTCAATATGAAGATATCAAGATCAAAAGGAGTTAAAATTCAGAAAATTGGCTCAGCAGTTGACTGCATCCTAGCAAGCAGTGGGCTCAGCAGGTGACTGGCTACTAGCCCACTGCTACTTGTAAAATGGAAGAAAATGCACACTTTCTCAAAAAGGAGGAAAAGGAATAGAAAGAGAAGGAAGGCAAATGGAGGTACAAACACTGGTTCAAGATTTCGCGCAGGTGACTGCCTCAAGAGCAGGGCACTGCTTCAGGCCAGCAGTTGGCTCAATTTCTGACAAAAATGCTCATGGAATCTCAACAAGTTACATACATCATCTTGATCCCCTAATATCAAGGATTCCAAAAAGCCAACTCTTGTTCTCAGAAACCTTCAAAATTTTACCCAAAATTGAGCCCCCTGCTAATAGTGTGAACACAGTTAATGCTGAAAAGGCCAGCCGTATTCTCCAACGGCTATATTCCAACGGCTAGTTCTCGATAGCCTATAAATACTCCCTCCGTACATTCTCCTTCACACTTTTCACTTTGCAATCTCTTTCTACCGTATAAAGCTCTCAAAGCTCTCTCTTAACATCACCTTGGACGAGGAAGCCTCCAAAGCAACGGTGTTTCTTCCCAAGGCTCAACACCTAAATACACTAAAAGTAAAGAAGAACATGCTGGTTCCAGAATACGCCCTTCTACTGGACATCTTGTACAAATGCATTGACAATAGAATCACCGCTCTGGATGAAGTCAATGCACAAAAGGCACCTGCACTGGTCGCAATCATCTCAGGGATCCCACACAATTGGTCAAGGTGTGTCTTTAAAGAACTTATGAGATATGTAACAAACTCTCACAATGATAGAAGAGAAGACGGTACCCTACCATTGCTAGGGTATGTGTTCTTGATTGGTGAACTTCTAAGAAGGAAGGGGATAATGGGGGAAGTCAAGGAGGAAACCAACAGGAGAAAGTTCCTCCATCAAACTTCTAAGGCAGGGGCACCACAAGTACAAAAAGCAGAGGACTCTTTCCACTCAAATGACCCTCTCTTGGTCTCCTTCAAAGTGGACACCAAGACTGCCAAGAGACTCCGATCTGGCCGTCACGTAGTCCAATCAAAGAAGATGAGGACAAACCTAACCCCTAATCTGCCAAGGAATATCAAAGATGAACTTGAAGCAGTGGCCTCCCCTCTACAGGTCATCCAAGAAGAAGCAGAGGCCTCATCCAACTCCTCAAATGCAAGCAACTGCTCAGCTATTCCTCTCTCCATTCTTATTCCAAGGATAACAAATCAACCCAATGAGCAGGCGGCTCACCCAGAAGAGCAGGGGACTCAATAAAAGGAGCAGGTGGCTCCCTCCAATGAGCAGGTTCCTCCATCCCCAGCAAGTAGCTCCCCACAACTAACACCTCTAGAGCTACTTGGCATTGAATTTGCAAGGGTCAAAGCCTGGAGAACCTGGAAGCTATCAAGGAGCCGTCTTCAAGCTAAATCCTTTGCACACTTCATCGAAGAAGAAGACTTTGTGGTGGAATGGCTTGGTACTGACTACATGGCAGACGCTACAAGGATGCACAAAATCAATGAAGTCAATGCAACAAAGTAGAAACAGCTCACTGCCAAGAACACATTTGAAGACTTTGATGATGATGATGATGATGATGACGCTGACAATGCACCTAAGGGTCCACCAAGCTCAAGAGGTAAGCAAATCGTTTACTCCTCCTCCTCTAGTGATAAAGAAACTAGGAGAGTTATGAAACAATCAAGGCTGGAGACTCAAGGAGGAGGAGAGTCCTCCAAAGCTCCCCAAGAGCAGTTGGCTGCTACTCTCCCACAAGGGACCCAACTGCTGGACCTCAACATGGAGCCTCACCAAGAAGAGATTCCAGAACACGAAGCTACAACTTCAGAACACGCCAAACATCAAATTCTCACCGATGGAGCTGAGGACACACCGACTCTAGCAGAGGTCTTCATCAATGAACGAAGAGCAACAATCAAGTTTGTCAGCAATGCCGAACTGAGACTTCACAAACGATTGATCAAAATGCAAAAGCATTTTGACAAACTTCTGGAAGCCAGATTTGCAGAAGTTCACTGCGACATCGAGAACAACCTCATGATCCAACAGGTATTCAATGCATAACAAAAGGCCCAGCTCAAAATGCAACTTTCCCAGCAGCCTGCCCAGCTAGAAGATATCCACAAGGAACTAGGAGCTCAAAGAGCTAAGGACTGGGAACTTGAACTGCAAATTCAGACTCTCCTAAAGCAACTTCATGATCAAGAGCAAACCGGAGCATCTCTACATTCTCTGCCACCCAACATCGAGAAGGCTCTCCAACAAATAAATGCACATGAAACCTACATCAACACTCAGCAAGGACAGGCAGAAGCTGTTCAGAGAGGCCTTCAGGACCTTCAAGCTCTATGTATAGAGATCCAAAGTCAGCTTCAGGCATTCCAGCAAACACAAGTTCCAACACAGCCCTCTGCCCAAGCAGAAGCAGAGCCCTCTGCCCAGGTACTTTCCAACTCTACCTTACCAACTAACCTTGAGCAGGCCCTTCAAACTATCCAGGTGCATGAGAAGTTCCTACACTATCTCAAAACCAAAGAGCTACCTGCCATCCTCAATCTCTCCAAGACGTTGGTCACCAAACAAGTGGAGCACTCAGAGGCAATAGGCAAGACTAGAGCAGATGTTGCTGATCATCTAGGCCGACTACACTCAGCTACTCAAGAAGCTCTCCTAAAGCAAGGAGATGAACTCAAGACACTGGGCCTACACCAACAAGCAACAACTCAACAGCTTCACAAACTTGACCAAGAAATCAAAGAAGAGGTCAAGGTAGATGTAACTGATCTCCGGAACATAGTCACTGCACTCGCCATCGAATTCAACGATCTCCATCCAACAAGGAGAAGACAAATTGAGGTTGACTCTGACCTAGAGATAGAAGCACTCTTCAGAAAAAGTGAGACCCCTGCTGATGCCAAAAAGGGGGAAAGAACAACACAAGCAGGTCCCTCATCTACAAGGTCTCTAGTAGTCAAGAAAGCAGCTGAAACCAGAAAGAAGAATAAGCGGCTACAAGAAGAAATGGAGATAAGAAGGAAAGGCAGAAGAGGCAAAGGCAAAGGAGGATGCCAAGAAGAAGTCACAAGAAGACAAAGAAGAATAGAATAGATCACAGTCCGAAACTGACTATAAACTATTGTACTCTAGACTTTAGAACAATGTACAAAAATTCAATGAAAATCAATAAACATATTTGGTTCTTGTGTGGTATAGTTTTGGCATCATCCAAATGGGGAAATTGTTAGTACCCAATTTTGATAGATTTTGATGATGCCACTATACTTAGCACGTGTACATTGTTTCTCAATATTGTTCATATGTTAGCATTCAAAATTATGTGACAAAATAATTTACAATTTTTGAGTCAATTTGAATATTACCGGAAAAAATTAAAATGCAATAAGGTAATTTTTATTTACCTTAATAGGATATTTAGATCCTACCGGTATATATTATTTTAGCTCAAAATTTAACTGTATGTCACATTATTAAAGAAAAGAAGCTCGGAAATTATATACATTGAATGTATATGATTGAAGACAAAAAATTGACTGGCAATTAATACATGGGACCGGAGCATAGGACACATGTATTATTATAAGAAGATTTTCATAAGAGATGCTTCAGCGGCTGAGATACTCAAGACAAAGAAATCATCCCAAATAAATGCTCCAGCACAAAAAGACGAATGTACAATTCGTCCTTGCAAGAATTTCAACGTCAGAGATTAATTCATCCTAACCAACGGATGAGATTAATCCAAAGGAGAAGCCTATAAATATAGGCTGAAACGAAAGTTTCTAACCAAGCTTTGAGCATCCAAAGAAAGAAATTCTTTCACAAGAATTCACGAGCTATCTAGCAAAAGAGAAAGTGCTATTCTAAACTTTACTCTCTGCTTGGACTCATGCTTAACTAAACTTCCAGTTTACAAGCTATTCATTGCTAAATCATAGAAGTTTAGTTTCTAGTTGGAGGTTAGAACTTTCTTGTAACAAATCACACATTGTTGTAAACACTTAGGAGAACAGTTGTTCGGATACTACAGTGTAAGTAGATAGATAGAGTACCTTTTGATCCCCACTGGTTCATTAGAGAAAAGTCTAAGGACTGAGTAACTTTGAGTGGTGCTATACTCATCGTGAAAAACCTTCAATCTAGGCCTAAGTGTTGTAAAGGCTAGATTGACACTAAGTGTATTGGGTTTAATACTTTAGTGAAATCCATCTGAAAGAGGGTGGGACTGGACTTAGGAGGATTACACCACCTCTGAACCATGATATACTGTGTGTTGATTAACTTTCATTCAACAAAGCACACACTTAGCACCTCTTACAAAAAGATTGAAGTTTGCCAGCAGAATCCTAAGCAGTTGTCTTAACTGACTCAACTGCTTATCCTACTGCTTAATTACTTACTTTCTTTGAGATCATTTTCATACAAGAGAAGTGCACCAATATCACCAAAAGGCCTATTCTAATATTTCCAGAAACTCATAACAGGTGCCTCAGCAATTCCTTGGAATCCACCCAACTGCTGAGCCCTCTGCTCATATATACTTGTTTCTTGTCAACATCTCAACATCACCAGATTGTCACTACATCATCAAGAAGTTTGCTTAACCAAATAAGCTTTTGACCCAAGCAGGTGCCTCAGCAGTTCCCTCACATTCACCCAACTGCCGAGTCCACTACTTCAGTAAAAAGCTATAGTTTCTCTTCACTTAAGCATACTTACTAAAAGTCCTTACCATACTCATCAATCAATTATCCTTACCTTCATCATATAATCTGCATTTCCTGAGCAGTTGCCTCAGCAGTTCCCTGCTACTTAGCCACCTGCTAAGCCAACTGCTAGCCTTCTAAGCCAAATACACTCCAAGTTAGAAAGTAGCTAAACACTCATTACATAAAGGGTAAAGACTTCCGCTGTGCATCTATAAATCTCTCAAAAGTTTATAGATTAACTCTTTTAGAGGGAAAACTTTTTAAAACTTGAAAAAGATTTAAAAGTCTATTCACCCCCCCTCTAGACTTTTACCCTATCCAGAACCATCAAATAGACCTACCTATTCAGTTCTTTTTCCATTCCACAATCACACAACATCACACTGCATGTTTCAATGGCAGAAAACCACATATATTCATTCATTAGGGAGGTTTACCACATGAAGACAGCTTGGGCTATTAAGGTTAGGGTTGGAAATGGTATTCTTTAATTCTTGCAGGGTGACAAAATCTACAGTTTAATACAGTTCATATATATTAAATATTTATACAATTCATATGAATAATTATAGTTTACTTAGATATTCTAGTCATATCTATTATACTAATTATACAAATACGGTACAAATTATTATATACTATCCTCCGTATCGCATTAGTTGCAACATTGGAATATATACACTATTCATGTACTCTACTTTGACTACATTTTATTTCTTAATGTATGTGAATAATGTTTTTTGAAAAATATTGTTAAATTCGTCTCATTACTAAGTTTTATAATCTGATTTTATTTTATTTTTACTAATACGGAATTAAATATAATGACGGTCAAAGTTATGCGATGGCAAACGTGAAAAAGGGAATGTTGCAACTAAAAAGAGACGGAGGAAGTATACTCTTAACACAGTTCGTATTACATATATTAATTAATTATTATTATATTATTATATATCATTATATATATATATATATTAAATATTTATATAATCCATAATTTCACTTATAATTGCAATTCGTATGAGTAGTTATAGCATACTTAGATATTGTAGTCATAGTTATTGTAGTCATACGAAGATATTGTAGCCAATGCTTATAATTATCCAGTTATAGTATACTTAGATAATGTAGTCATATCTATTATACTAATTATACAAATATGGTACAAATTATTATATACACTATGAATATAGTTCGTATTACATTATGTAATTTACATATATTATTTATATTTATATAAATATTATTATATTATTATATATAGCATTATAAGACTCATACGTTCATTGCATATGAATATACATGTATACTGTGTCCAGAGCATATAGTATATATGCAATCACCGTATCCTAGATCGAAAACAATTTAAAACAACTGACATAAATCTTTCTATATACAAACAGTTGTGGAAAGCTAGGTGAGTTTCCCGCCCATTTCTACAGGCTGTAAATGGGTCAAATCGGGTCAAACGGGTCATACAGCACAGCACAAGTCCTAAGGACGGTACTACATTTAATATTTGTTGCTTTGGCAGTTTTTATTAGCTCAAACAGGCTGTAAAAGTCATGGCTACGTATGCTTTAAATATTTGTTGCAATTTGTCTTTTCACAACTTTTTGGTTCATTTATTACAAAAGCAGTTTGATCTTTGAAAAACACATTGAATATCTGCCAAGATTTTTTTTTGAGCTTAAATCGCAGAGTTGATCCTTACAACATTATGTATGCATTAAATGAAGCATACTATCATATCTCCTTGAGCACCACAAAATATAAAGTGTGATCTTGAAGTACATTGGCATTAAATGCAAAGCAACTACTAAAAAGAATTTCAAAGTAATGTGCAAAGATTAGGGTCCGGTGGTTATTAGGTTGTTCTTTGCCTACTATGTATTAAACCAACCATTTCACAATATTATTTTTTGTATAAATATTTTATTATTGTTTTAATTATTTTTCTACGACTTTTATTGTTTTTTACTAATTCATATGAATTAAAACATTTAATTCTGACTTTTGACTACCTTTTACTCGTATTTAAAGGAAGGGTAAGAATAAAATGAAAAAATAGGTATGTTTCCAATATGACTAATATGGTCCTATTTTGGAATAAAAAACATAACAAGTTTTATTTTGGGTTTTTGACATAGTTTAGTTCTATTTGGAGTAATTTCCAAAAAGCAAATCATGGAATAGTTAGGATAGTCCCATTTTATACCCAAAAAAAGCAATCATATGGTTCAATGATGAGAGAAATTTACAGAAAGTGAAGATGGTGATGGTCCCATTTTATACCCCATATAGTATTTGATATGTCTATTATTCATTAGTAAGCCAAATAGTGCAATTGCGGAGGCAAAGTGAGACCCAAAATTACTCAACCGGACTGATGAGTTGGACCAGCCAGTCATATATTTGCATGAAAGAGAGTCAAATAAGAGCATATACTATACTGAAATCATCACATAAAGCTATCTACTAAAAAGTGTCAAAAAAATACCTTTACTTTTAATAAAGTGTCACATGAGTTCAAACAACCTGCTAGTAACTTGTTAATCCGGTTACTGCTTATGTGGCTCCATTGTTGCCACACTTGGCTTTCTTTTCCACGTCAGCCACCATCTTTCTCCTTAAATTTCTAAATCGACATCTTCTATTATACAAAAGCAAGAGAAAAACTGTACAGTGTTCCCGCCCAAACACTGTACAGTAACGGGTCGGGTCGAATTATCCATGGGTGCAGAAACGGGTCTGCAGCAGCCCAGTGGTAGCTTGAAAATTGGCACAGTATCCAATGCTGCAGTTTGGCTGAGTGATGCTTTTATGAATAAAAAATACCAGAATTTGTACTTATGAATCTTGAGCCACAAAAAACATTTAATGAGTTGTACTATGATATATTTAATTTTCATACCTCTCCCCAATGCTGAATTATGCTTTTGTGTGGCTCAAGACACAAATTTAATGCTCAATACAAGGATGTTCACTCTTCAAATTTCAAACAGTGAGGTTTATGTAATCAATAAAATTGGCCTTGAGCCACACAAACAATTAATGACATCCTTGAGCCACATAAACATTAAATGTTTGTACTATAAAATCTCAAAGTAAAGATTGAGCAATACATATAACCATAGGTTAATAACCAAGTGCTATATGTGAAGCTCTCATCTGCCACTATAAATACCCAAGTGGTGGGTTGGAGGAGCACACCACAACCAAGCTCTCCAGCATTAATTCCAATATTTGAATGTACAAAAAAAATCCCAGAGCAAGTCTTGAGCCACACAAACATTAAATGCACTATACTATCTTTACATTACAATAAAAGGATTTTGTACGCCACAATCCCAATTTAAAGATTGACTTGGAAATTATCCCTTGGTTAATACCCCTTTGGCAGAAACTGTTCTCTCCCTGACCACTATAAATACCCAAGTGAAGGATTTTCTAGACACACCACAAACGAGCAATTGCAGATTTAGAGTTTAAACTAAACAATGGCAGGTTCATCTACAACGGGGATGTGGTCTATGATCAAGGACATTGATCACACCAAGTCTACCTGGGCTCTGAAGGTTAGGGTTGTAAGGGCTTATGATGTGCCTCCTCACTCAAAAGGAGGGGAGACCCTCAAGATGGTTTTGCATGACGCCGAGGTACAATTTATACTTCTAACAAAAATATTTTATATGATAAAACGTTCGTTGTTAACTTTTGAATCTGTAAAATAGGGAGATCAGATTCATGCAATAATCAAGAGACCACAGATTGCCATGTACAAGACTATAATAACTGAGCACAAGATATATGCTATAAGGAACTTCTTAGTTCTAGACAATTACCAAACAGTGAAGACCACAAATCATCCCTACCTGATTCAGTTCATCTCTAAAACCCAATTCAGGGAGGATACGAAGACAGAATTGCCTATGATGGTCTACGATTTCCAACCTTTCGATATGCTGCATGCCCAAAGGGTTATCAATGACAAAACTCTCATTGGTGGGTAAAATCAAATTATAGACCTAACTAAATAACTTATGGAACTATGCTAACAACAGTTTCCATTCCACTGTTTCAGATATCATTGGGAAGGTTATCAATAAAAGCATTGTTCAAACCCATATCATCAATGGGAAGACAGAAAGGCTAATGGAGCTAACTGTGGCAGACCCAGAGTATTTTTTTTCATTTAGAAATGTTATGGGTACGAAAATAATTTGTTATGCTAATGGCTAAAACCTTTTTGAAATTACAGGGGAAACAGACTAGGCTGTGTTCTATGGAACAAATATATAAACCAGTATCAGGATTATGTTAATGAGAACAATGGAATTGCTGTTTTTGTGATATTTCAACTGTGTAGACCCAAAAGATATCAAGGTATTACAACATCTAATTTTGCTATTTCACCAACATCAACGTATCATCAACTGTTGCTTAACAATGTTATTTACAAGCAGACACCCTAAGTGTTGCTTCATCTTTTGATGTGTCCAAACTCATCATCAATGGAAACACAACCGAATTCTTAGAGTTCCAGAGTGAGTACGATTCATAATTTTTTTTTCTTATAATTATCTAATAATAATAGTAAGTTTTAAAAAACAATAACTTACTTTGCACAATGAAACAAATAATAGATTTCCGGCGGATGGTGATGACTCCATATCTCAAACATGCAACACAAACTGCTCACAAGGTGAAGGGAGTAGGGATGTGCTTAGTGGTCATGCTGTCATAACCACTATGGAGGATTTGATGAATGCAACTGAGGTAAATATGTGTTAGAGGGATTTTTGTAAGCAACATTTCTAATTGGTTATAATCATTGTGTGTCAAAAACATTTTGAATGAATAGGAGGAGATTTACTGGGTGCTTGGTGAGATAGTTTCTATCGAAAATACTCGGGAGTGGTGCTACCTAAGCTGCCCAACATGTCACAAAAAATTGGTACCGGAGGAGGAGAGGTTCAGGTGTTCTACTTGCAGCGTGACACTAGGAGAAGGAGTCTACCGGTACTATAATATCACCTTATTTGATGCCAGAGATAATGTTGTTGGGGTTAATGTATTGTTTTACAAATATGAATTTCAAATAAACTAACACATCATGGACCTGATAATGATTAAGTTACAAGGTCAGTGTGTGCATCATGGACAACACCGGGCACGGAAATTTTATTCTATGGGATAGGGAATGTATTGAGATTTTGGGGAAAACTTCTGCATCCCTAATGGCTGAAGTCCAAAAGGTAACATCTATATTTTATTCACGGCAATTTTATTCTATGTAGACCACTCATTCTATTTCATAATGCAACTTGGCAAAAAAAAACAGAAAACAGGTGATCCAACCCGTTTTCCAGAAGATATTGAAAGCTTGATTGACAAAAAGGGAATATTCAAAATACAGCTAAAGAAGAGAGGTGAAGAGAATGCCTATAAAGGTAGTGTTTCCCTTGGAGTTGTTAGTATGATTCGAGATCCTAATGTGCTGGCAATGTATGAAGGAAATCATGAGCAATTGGTATCAAATGAAAGCCATGAGTGTACTCCAGAGAAGGTATTTGAAAAAAATCTTTAATAGTTCATTTTCAGCTTAGATCTAAAGATGATGCCTAGAGTGAATCTTTCTATTTCAGATTGGTTCATGTTCAAACTTGGAAGGAAACGACAACTCGATAAGAGAGAAGTCTTCTGTTACTAAGGGCAAAGTAAAACGGATTTCAGCTGAGAAGGAGGTAAAATGCTCATCAACCTAACAGGTTTATAATGGTTTGAATTTCGAAATTCTGAAAATGGAGTTTCTTTCTATTCATACTAGGTTACTGCCCCCATTGAGCTCTCAGATTCGCCTGTTGCTTCTACACAAAGAGAGGTGATTGTTGAATTGGATGACGAGATAAAAAGGAATCTCAATGATGAGTTTTCAGGCAATGGGGATGGAAAGAAGCTGAAGATTAAAATCAAGCAGGAAAAACTGTAATTGGGTTTGCAACGAAGTGAAGATAACGTTTCGATTTTTGTGTGGAAACATCTAATGCGGTGTTGGTTTTTTTTTGGAAAACTGTATCAAGGGGCCGTATGTATTTTGGAAGTGAAACACTATGTGTGACAGACTTCAAATAACCTATATCATGTCTATAGTGTGGTGTGCTAATTTGATGATGCTATGTTGTGGACGTATTATACCTTGGTCCTCTATAGATTGTGTATTTCTTGAGCAATTGCAGGTTTTCTACAGAGAGAAGAAATTGCTAACTTTAAGGGATGTCTTTACACATAATTCATATTGGCAAGTTTTATAAAATAATTTTATAATGACACTGACACACTTATAAATGATTTGCAGGTGAAAAAAGTTTTAGGCATGTGGAGACTCCTAAATGAAGGCAACAAGTTTCTAACTACGGAGTATGTTTTGAAGTATTAGGAAACGTAAAATTTTGTAACTATGTTCATTCTTGAATGAGAGGTGTATTTATTTGATTTCAAAAGTGTATTCATTGGATTTCAAAGCTAATAAACAGAGAGGTAAAGTGACATACCTGACCAATTGGTATGGTTGATGAAACCTGCAATCCCTAATTTTAACTAAATAATATTACAGACCTTTTTGAATGTTTACATAAATGCAACCTTCTAAGGCTCCAGAACTATTTCTATTACATTTTTCTACATGGCTGTCATTGAAATACCCTTCAACTTGAAAATTATACCTGCAAGAATTAAGGTATAAAGAAGTCAGTATAGAGAGTCATTATATCCAATTAACTAATTCTGATCATAGAGCTTCAACAATCTGCAGTTTAATCATAAAGATTTAAACAAAGTTTTAATTTTAACCAATCTGTTAAAAAACAACAACTTTGTATTTCAAACAATCATTTGGTTATTGTATAACATCAATGTACTAAATAATTATATGTATCATTGACATAATAAACATCTATATACATAGTATGTCTTATATATATGATTTGGGTATAATAAAAGATGTTTGCTCAAGAAATTATATTTCAAGTGCAGTTGCTTTATACCAACACTTGAAAATTTAACCAATGTACTTCACTTGAAACTTCTCAAACCAATCATTTCTTGAAATGGACTTTTATGTTGTTGCTAGAAAAGAAATGAGGTATATATATTTTTAAATCAAGGAAGGAGAATTAACAGAGTCATAATTTTCAGTAGAGAACACTTATTGAAGCACGTAAACATGATTTAGTTAAAATTTGTGAAGTACATGGTTACAAAAGCAGCCGTTGAGCAGTTTTTTTGGCCTAGATATGCGGGCGCAGACATCCAATTGATTTGAAATGCCAAGGTTTTCCAATTAATAATTATTCATAGGCCATATAAGAGTTTGAAGGTAAAAAGGTTTATTCAAAGTAATATTATTTCAAAAAAAACGTAGATTGAATCATTTGGTTATAACCAATCTGTTAAATCATAAAGATTTAAATGAAGTTGTTGATTTAAACCAAACTGTTAAAAATCAGCAACATCGTATTTAAAACAATCATATGGTTATTGTGAAGCATCAATGTACGTAATACTTGACAAATCATTTGACATAATAAACATAATTTATACATAGAATGTCCCGTATATATGATTTTTGTATAATAAAAGATGTTTGCTCAAAAAATTAAATTTCAAGTGCAGTTGCTTTTTTGTAAAGGAATACTCTGTATTTAGAATTAACCACTAAGAAGTAATAATATATAGTGACTTACTGTGTTTAGGAGTACATAGTGATAAGAAAGCCATTAAATACATACCAGTTCACTATCAAATCAGAGGAAATAGGATGACTGTTAGGTCTGCACATTTAATAAAAGCATACACAGGAAACAAGGATACAAACCAAGTACATGATTTTTATAATTATGAAAATCTTTTTTCGCCAGGCATTTATTATTAATAACATTTTTAAACATATTTTCAATACATTTACACATGGTCTGCTAGCATTAAATGAACCAACCTGCAGGATCCCAATACTAGGATGGCGTGTAGGTCTGCTCATTAAATGAGCACATGCAGCAGGTACATATCACAATTAATAACAAATATTACTTACCAGTGGTCAATAACCATTACTGCAGTCTGGGTGCATATATACCATTGTAAATGCATTTACTCCCTGCTCAGAAACCCATTTACTCAGCTCAACCATAACATCTAAACAAATCAGGCTGCCACTGTTTCGAGTATAAAGTCTGAGCATTGATATTTCTACACAAACCTAAGGTATGTTTTCTACTATGGTTTTGAATGACAAAATGATCTAAAAATGATATAAGTACCAGTGAAATCTTTTTTATGCTAAACATAATGAAAAAAATTGAAATCAGTTTTAATACTTTTATTTTCTAAAAAACTTAATGACAAAAATTGAACTTTGCTGTTTAAGATGAGGTGTTGTTCATGTTCAAAATGCAATGCTCCAAAATGTCATGCATATGGAAAACACCCGGGGCTGTTTTGGTTGGTACCATGCTATTGGTGTAATAAAAATTTAGGCCACTTTTACTGCATGAGGCCTCTAAACAAGAAAAGGTATACTGAGAATTACATATGCCAACAATGTCAACAATGCCTAGATGCAGGCCCTATAATACCTAGAAGATCAGGTCGGTCTGGAACACTCAACTACAAGTACTTCAATGAAAACGTTACTGTGGGGATGAGTTTTGGTTGGCTTAAAATGGCATGACTGTATTCATGCATACTATGTACATGAAATATGCCTATGGTTTTTGTGGGATACGTAAGAGCCAAGCTGTTTTGTTTTTTGCAAATTGTGTGACATTTATGATCTCAAATAATCCTAGGCCATGTTTGTATTCTATGTAATGATTGTAATGTAATGTTATGTTGATGGTTGTATGCATATGCTTTTTTGAAGAAACACAACTGAAGAATGGTTAGATGAATATATAAGTTTATGCATTTCATAGGTTTTTCAGTACATGTTGAAATCCAAACTATATGGAATGCAAAGATGTTTTTGAAAAAATTGTAGAAATGTGAGGTTTTATTTACTTTACATTAATGGAATGTATGGCATGGGTTAGGTTACATGTATTAAGGCCATATATGACTGCCAGACCACGCAGATCCTAAGGCCACTTAGGTGGCTGGCAGGGAATCTGACAGCATATAGAATTGGCCAACTTACTAACAGCTCTTCAATGAAGAGGATCACCAAAAGCACCACAATCAACAGAAAAAGAAAGCTTGAAGACTTGACCAACAAAGGTAGTTTTATATGTTTATATTGTCTGAACTGATGTATAAGTTCAATAGTCCAGAGTCACAAATACAGATAACAGAATTGATAAACACCATTTATGGATGTATTAATTTCCAAACCATGTAGTGTGTCAAGATAGCATATAAAATATATGAACTCAACAACAAGCTTTGAAACCGAACATTTCCAGAAGTTCACAAATAAAAAATACAGTTTATAAAATAAATTTGACTCAGCCTTTGTAGATCTTTGAATACTATTGTTTGATTACAAACTGTATAGATCTGATTTGGCAAAGTGTTAATTAAAAAAATGCAAGTTCAAGACATATATCAATATGGTCTGAGATCATTCAATATCACCCAGCCTTCATAAATAACTGATACAAAAAAACAATTTAGGAGAAATCCAAATACGGTTGAATACATCTGAGATCCTTTGTTAATCATCACTCAGCGTTCGTGTCATTCATTTGGTATGGATCTACAACAAATTCCAAACTAAAGATACCAACAGACTCTAAATATTCAACATTATCATATTAAACAGATGACCTGCCGGTTTAAAAACAAAATACCAGAATAATAAGAGATCTAAAACAATCCACAACTTTTCGTTTAAAATCGTATAGATCTGTGCTTCAAAATTGGAATCTTATTATCCAATTGACATGCAAGTGCGAAGCAGTTAGCAGTATTAGGTCTGAGATCATTAGGTATCACTCAGCCTTAGTATAAAATAAAATGAATACATAAAAAAAGGGGGAAATACCAAAATCAAAGAGACATGAGGTCTGAAGTGTTTACATCCTTACTCGGTCTTTGTCGCCGTAGTAGTGGTGCAGTAATGAAACATCGGCCAAACCATGGACATATGATGCAGATGCGTGACTTTAGCCACCGTTTACAAAACATCCGCCAAAGGGTGGTTCAACATAATAATACAGAGAGGGTGAGAGAAAATGAGAGAAAACGAGGTATGCAGCCATCGGAGTAGCCGATGGTTTGTTGAATTAGCCGCTGAACAAATGTGTAAAACGTAGGGTATAGAGAGTTTATATAGCACGAGTTGGGTTAGGTTAGGTTGTTGGGCTGGGTTTTGTGTAATGGGTTGAGAATGGGCCTGGTATTGTATTATTGTGCTGGGCTGGGTTTATCATAATGGCACATACATAGAGCCTGTTTGGTAACACGAAAATCGGCTAATTCTGTTGAAATTTATGAAGTTCTAGCTGTAGTGGCTGAATTGGCTGATTCTGCTGATTTAAGATAAATATATTTTTAAAATATATTTTGTTGATACAATAAAGAAAAATTATATGTAAAAATAGCCAATTCAGCCACAAAAGTAACCTCACCTTAACTTTTTGTTATTATTACACAAAAACAAAAGTTACATGTTTGGTGAAAAAATTGGCTGATAAGCCTGATAAGCCGAAAATAGTGTTACCAAACGCCTCATAATGTTGTTGTTGTTATTATTATTAATTATTAATATTATTATTATTATTATTATTATTATTATTGTTATTGTTATTATTATCATTATCATTATTATTATTATTGTTGTTATTATCATTATTATTATTATTATTATAATTATTATTATTATTATTATCATCATTATTATTATTTTTAAGTGTGTGTGTGTGTATATATTTACATATTGGTATATTCATTAAGCTTAATTGTTAGCCTGAAAATTTGAGAAAGAATTTCCTAATATTTATGTCAATAACATAAATTTGTATGATTTGATAATAATAATAATATTAATTATTAATAATGTTAACCTCGATTGGAATTGATAAATCATCAATTTTAATGTGTTGTTTATGTTGTTCATTTTGAACAGAAAATTGTGATCCAAAAAACCATCAAGTAAAACATTTTTGAAGCGCATGTCCATAATAAGGGGACAAAAAGATAGAAATACAGAGCTCTACCCAAAACAAAACAGGTCAAATAACCCAAGATCGGACAGAAGTAACTCATTTTGGTTGGGAAGATATCATAATGATATATCTTATGACTAATAAACTACTATAATAGCATATTAAAATAAATAAATGCTTTTATTAATTGTAATTGTTGTTTATATTGATTAGAAAATTGTGATCCCAATCAAAGAAAACATGTACGACGCCATGAAACTGCCCCGTTGCATTGTTCTCTCAACACAACATCAAATGAAGAGACAGGGTTGTCTAATGTCTTAGCTGCTAAAAAGAACGGTAATTGTAATTATTATATCCATATTATTTCTATTATTTTCAGCATTCAGATTGTTTCAGTGGCCTGAGTTAGTATTATAATTTTTAATATTGAGCTAAGTTATTTGGGCCATGTTATTATTATTAAAATAATAATATGTAATTATAAATTATGTTATAATATTGAGAAAATTACCTCTCTTATGACTAAAAGAACATGATATTCCTAATATATGACTTGAAGTTTTTTTCCTAATGTGATGCTCGTACATGTATATGGTCATGCACGTGCCTTTTATTTATATTTTTAATTCCACTCATGTCCTCCCCACAATAATGAATAAGTAATTATTCCTCCAAAAATTAGCTTTGCACGACATCCATGCATGTAAAAAAGGGTAGCTCTTCGATGCACTTACGTTCTAGGATGTACCGGTGCATTCAACACATGGCATAAAATTACTTGACATATATTCCACGTCACTTCTTCATTTAAAAAATTCCGATTTTGGTGAATAAATCCCTACACCATGTGATATCCCTACACCTGCAATTCAATCGGCTAAGCGGCTAAAGTTCTGTCCATCTTCTTTCTCTTCTGATAATCGGCTGTTTAGTTCGGCTTTACCATTCAATCTCCTCCTCCGCATCTGCAAACCTTATCGGTGAGCTTTAGTTGACCGGTCCCTCAACCAAATCCCATCTACGCTCCGTAAGCTTCTCTTTTATTTTTACATTTTTGTCTCTTTATAATTTCTATCAGTTCTAAAGTATTCATTTTAGTCAAGCAAGTCTTGAATTTGCAAAATCAGTTTTAATATGAGGTTCTTGTTTTTGTTTGCAGTCAGCTACCAACAATTTTAACTATGACAACAAGCTGAGTGAAGGCAGATTCGGTAGTGTTTAAGTCATAAAATGACAAAAAAAATCAATCTTCAATTCAGTTTAATCATGAACTTGCTGTAATCAATCTAGATCTCATTAAAAAGTTAATCAATGGGGAGCAACCGGACCCATTCTGGATTCAGGCTTTGGGCGGTGATCTTTGTGGTTCTCTTATCTGTATATTCAGTTTATGCAGGGAATAGTAAACCCTAAATTCTAAAAATGTGCAGGTGGCTCTAAGAGCGGAGTCACCTGGCACCTCCTTATAACTTATTGATGTTGGGTACGTTTCTTTTCAACACCTCAAGTTTTCTTCATTCTACTTTAGCTGCAAAAGATAGGTTTATGGGTACATTGGTGAATCATTGTTTTTTAATGTTGTGGTGTTCTGTTAATGCTAAAATGAAGTTATTCCAAGCTATTGCTACTTGCATTCCATGCTATATAAAAGCTAAAATGGTTTCATTAGTTCAATTTTAGGTTGTAATTTGTTAAGGTAAAGTTTGCTGAAAAGTTATATGAAATTATAATGGCCTTTTGTATGGTAAAATATGTGAAACTGTTGAATGAAAGAAACAACAAGTTAGGCTATTTAAAAATGGTTAGGAACTACAAATTCCAACTACTTTAAAACAGATGAAATTTGATGAATAGGTTTTTCTCATCCACTTAAATCACATTTTTTTTGTTTTTCTAAAACCCAAGTTGTGGACCCCGAACATGCTATAATAATATTAGCCAGATATTATTTCTTGGTATCATAGCATAGGGTGCAATTCTGTAAAGTATAATTAGCAACGGAATACCTTTACTAGCCTTTGGCTGCGGCTCCGCGATACTTCTATGGAGTCTGGAAATGGTGGGAAAATATTCGAAAGTTAGTGTTAATTGACTTACATCTGTGGAATACCCTTTTTTAAATGAGAAAAGGGTCACATAAGGTCTTCTACTATCTTGTAATCATCAGATAAGGCCGTGTACTAAAATAATGTCACTTAAATATGTTTACTTTTAAAAAGAAGTCATATAGGGGTTATGACCTGCTAACAACCCGTTACTCCTGGTTAATGCTTCTGGCACATATTTTAGCCAATCTTTGATGGTTTCTCCACGTCAACCAGTCTGTGGAACTAATTTGCCAAATTTAGACATTCTGGAAAAAACCTGATCTCCTTTATCTTGTTCTACCACTCTTACTAACGCATGAAGAGATGAATCCAGCGCATTAGAGACAACGCGACTGAGAGAAATATGTTCGTTTCGCTGCTAGGGGTCTGATTTTCTTCAATCATCTTCGTGTGTTGTATATGTGTAGGGAAAGTAAGTGAGTTTACTATTCTGAATTTGAATGGTAGAAAATGCTGAGATTTTTTTGGTGGAAAAGGATTTCATATCTCCAGTTTTACATGGAATTTATAACATTAAATACACTCTGCTATCTTCTGATTTTCTTGAAATGAATTTGCATTTCATGTGTCTGGAAGGGTAGATAACGCCGATATTTTTGTGTTTCTTTGAAAATTTGGAATAGCACTTGTGTTAGGTTTATGATATACGACAGATTGACTACTACATCAAAACAACATAAAATGCACTCCCAATGTTTTGTTTTGTTTTGTTTCAGGATGGGTTTGGAAGTCGGATTGAGAATACACCATGGTGGGAATTTCAAGAGAATGCTAAATCTTTCCTATTGTAATGGTGAGCTTCATAGTGTATTTTTAGAACCAGATAGGATATTCTTCACTTGATGAAGTATATTACTGAAAATATGTATAAGAAAGTGGAATCATTATCGTTTAAATTACCTGATGAGAGTCTTGATATGTTGAGGCCATTATGGAATGATGTTACTACTTTAAAGCTAATTGAGATGGCTCATGATTACGGTGTAGTTGAAGGGTTTGTGGAGCACGGAATTGATGAACTAGAAATTATTGATCACTTAGAGTTGCCTACAACTGAAGATGTGGCGGGGAGTGATAAAACAGAGGCAGGAACAGTTCAGGCTGAATGTGAAGATAATCAGGGAGAAGATGATAGTGGTGCGGAAGGAAGTGGAGATGATGAAGAACATGAACAACATCTACACTCTGATGATGATTAGTTGATGACACTTCAAAAGTGTAATGTTTATTTCGATTTAGATAGATTTGAGATGAATGCTTTGTGATTGTTGTTTGTTAATCTTTGCATTGAATTTCAGAATTTCTGCTAATAATGTTGAGATGGGTTATATACTTATATCAGCTGAATTTCATGTATACATGTATGCATAAGGTCACACATCACTGTGAAGCTATATTCTTTGAGCAGACAATATAAAAGCTATAAGTAAATACAACATTTATTCCAGGATATATATTCCAAGACATGACCCGGATTCCAGACACCATATCCATAAACAAGTGATAAATACATACAAAAACTAGACCAGGTGTTGAAACCTACATATTTTCATCATAATATAACATTTTCACCACAAAGTGTTATTCAAAAAAGATGCAAACAAGTGGGCTTAAAGCCAGGTATTCTTCAAATCAAACAACATCAACAATATTATAGAGACCAAATCATATAACGTGAGATTAAAACATTACAAATCAGACTACAAGTGAGATAAAATGTTCAAGCATAAAAGGCTAAAAGCTGCCTTAGACAACAACATGAGACAACTATCTAGCATAACACTAGGGCCTAAATTGCTGCATTAGAGGTTGATGCACTACAGCCAACTGCATCAGGTAGAATGTTAGTTGCTTCACTCACACTTCTTATTTTCTTACTTGGTTTGGCAGCTGTATCAGACTTCAATATGAGACAACCATAATATTAGGGCCTATATTTCTTCAGCATGTTTCCCCTATACTTCATACTCCCGTTCACATGTATGTTCCTGAAAACTTTTTGTGCTCAAAATTAGGGAAAAGTTCCTTGATCTGATCACCTTCACCAAACCCTGCACGGAAACACACATTTTAATGCTGAAACCACAACTTCAAGTTGAACTTTAACTTTAACCAGGTTGTTTCAGCTTTAAACTTTAAAGTTCGAGTTTAATGTTTCAGGTACTTTCAGTTTCTATTTAAACTTAAACTTAAATTTTAAGTTTTAATTTGGTAGTTCACCATTTACATATGAAAGATTTGGCAATCTCTTGAAATTTAAATGTCAAATAACATATACCTAACAGAAAAACAATTTTAAATTCGGTTAGAAACTGAAAATTTTCAATTTTTCAATGCCACCCAAACAGATGACATCACAGTTTAAAGTTTAATCCAAAAAAGAAATGTTATAGAAGTCTAGATGCTGGACATCAAAACATTAACGTAAAATAAATGAAGGTGAGTGAAGAAAATCAATTCCAGAGCAGCGAAACGAAGCAAGTCATATCACGTAAATTTTTTTACTAAGGTCAACAGCACTTCCAGTGTCTCATACTCTCATCCATGTAAGGAACTCTAAAAAAAATTTAGAATAGCAAGTGATTTTTAGTCTGCAACTTATTGCCTCTTATCTACTTCAAAGAGCTTTAAGCTACTATGTAGGCCAAGCAGTGGTTTCCACATAGTTGTTTTTCACGTGTATTTATTGAGCAGGCAAACTGATATGCCTTTTTTCACAAGCCTGAATTTGAGACTTTTGAAAAGCTCTTTTTGGAGAGACACTTTTTTTTTGTTGAATGAAACTTTATGCATGATTAAAGTTCAGCCATAAAAAATAGATAACAATTATGGACAATTGGAGATTGTAGAATGTAAACTATTTCATGAAGTAAATATGCTAAACCTAAGGTTCTATGATGAAATAAGTACTAACTTTATGTGTAGGAGGGTGTGGAGAAACTTCAGACACGTGGATAAATTAGTTGAATGAATCTTTTGAACAAAGCTTCAACTATTACCACCACTTAAAGTCCAAAGTTACAAGCCTGGATATACTCGTTCTCAAAATCAACATTTTTTGTCCAAAGTGGTCGAAATACGGTGATGGCAATATCAAGCCATGGCTTCATGTTCCCATTGGCATGTTATCAAATTGGGAGAGAATGATAAATAAGTCTCCGTATTTGGGATGATGATATAGTTGTTCAGAGGCATTTAACAGGCCTTTGGAAGATAGATACAGATGGTAAAGTGGTGGTAATAGTTGTATACGGATGGTAAAGTGGTGGTAATAGTTGTATACGGATGTTATTGAGCAGGCAAACTGATATGCCTTTTTTCACAAGCCTGAATTTGAGACTTTTGAAAAGCTCTTTTTGGCTTTTATCTACATATCCTGTAAAGTTCTTCTACAACCCTTCATTAAAAACATCCATTTGACTTTTATCTACCCCAAGGTTGTCAAAAGCGCTCGCCCCAGCGCTTAAGCGCACAAGGCGCAACGACCAACACCCCCAGCGCCTGAGAATAGGAGAAGTGCGCATACCAGGGTCAGGCGCAACCTAAGCGCAGGAGGCGCATGAAGCGCTGAAGCGCTGAAGCGCACGCCTGGGACGGAAAAGGCTGATGGCCTTTTTTTCTTAACAACTTTCATAACCATTTAGCCCATATCTTTAATAACACTCAACCCATGAAGATAATAGGGTAAAACCAGTAAAACCTACATAAAATTAAGAGTCTAAGTATGTAAATAACGTAAAACTTGCGCAAGACACTACAGCTATCATCGCTAGCCATTCTTGCTCTCCTCACTCGACACTCAAGCTGCTATACACCAGTCTGTTCTTTCAGCTTTCATCACCATCTCAAGCAAACTCAATTCTCCCTCACAACACTAAACAATGTATGTGTTTTTTTTTTCATGCAGTCCTCTTCATCCAAATACTCATACTACACTAGTGTCTAAATATTAGTGTATATGTGTAATAAAGTTATAATACTATGTATTGGTATATTAGTATGTATATAATACTCATAGTACATAAATATACGTACTCTGCTTTGTGGTTTTCTAAAGATATTACTCTTAATCTTTCTGGTTTTCTAAAGATATATACTCAATTCTGTGTTTTTAACTTTTTCCAACAATAATCTGTATATAAACAAAGATATTAATGAAGATATTACTCTGCCATAGGTCAGTGCATATCCAACTTTGATAAACACACAAGTACACAACCAGCTTTGATAAACGCACAACCAGCTTCTAAAGATACTACTCTCTTTGACCCAACCAAAGTACAACATGGCTGTTAACAAAGGGCTGAGTAAAACATGTTTATCAAAGTGGATATCCACCTTTTACAACACACAACATGACAAACACAAATTTTAAAACTAAAAGAACATGATAAACACACAACCAGGTTTGTGTTTTTCATTATTGAGCAGCCATGTTCGAGTGTTTGACCCACAAATATATTACATATGTACTCAGCTTTGTGGTTTTCCAAATCTGTTTTCTAGTGTATTAAATAATTCCAGCTTTGTGCTTTTCCAGGATATGGAAGGTGGAACAAGGGCTGTCAGTGGTGCTTTGTGCTTTTTTATGCATTTGGTTCAATACGATGTTACATACATCATATTTGGTAATTATAGAATAGTATATGTGATATTATCTAAGTAATGCGCTTCACCCGAGTCAGGCGAGCGCTTTATTGCGCCTTGCGTCTCAGGCGCTGAGAGGCCACTAGCGCTTCAAGTGCGCCTTTCGACTTTGACTACCTTGATCTACCCCTTTGCGAAACCACAAAATAAGCACTGACTGCATCTTGCTTTAGTGTGTTACTGTGTTATGTTTACGGAGGCAAAAGGAAAGAGGTTAATGCTACAAGCAAATTTTAGAAGAACTTGAACAATTGTTTCCTAATCGTCATAAAGAAAGGTTTGTATGTACTATGTTTCCGTGGGTAACCAGACATTCTAGATTTGTTTTGAATCGGTGAACATTGAAATTGCTTTTTCTTTGAAGGCTTGTTTAGTTCGGTGAACACATCCTAGGCTCCAACTTGTTTAGTTCCTAGTAAGCTTATTTATCTGTTTTGTTATGAATTATATAAATTCTAAGTACTCAATGTGATATTTGAGTTTTTATGAAACAGGATTTCCAATCCATTATTTATCCAGGAACACTTCAATTGTATGCCAAAATCCAAATAAGAGTGTCCCTTAAGGGATATGGCTGGGTTGCAAGAGCCCTTTACACACTGCAGCTCTCTTCATGACCCAGCTCACTCTTGTAAACAAAAGCAACGTACAGGATATGATAGTTGACACTAAACCAATTTGCAATTCAAAATGCAAATCAAATCAGGAATAAAACCTAAATTGCAAAGAGTGAACAAATTAGATACGATACACTCACCTTGAGTTGTTCCGAAGTGAATTGAGCCGCTGCCACGAAGTGGTAGATCGGTGTGACCTTATGGATGATCGACGAGGCCAGCCTTCTGTTTGGAATATCGGTGCGAACTTAGCAGACGTGATTTCTTCCTTTAGCAGACACCCCTGTTTTCCCATGCCAGTTTATTCCCTTAGCAGGAGCCGACAGCCTCCGTAGGTACCGCCTCTGCCCAAGTTTCTTTCGTTAAAGAAAGAAGGGCGTATGGTTTGCGGGCAAGGAAGGGCCTCTTTGCAATATTAAACATTTTTAAAAAAATGTGACGTGGATTAAACCACCAATCAGAATGTGCCAGCCCTAGAATGCACCAAAACATCCTCTAAAGTTAATGCACCATAAAAATTTCCAACATATTAATTGACCTCCTAATAATTAGGGATTATTTCCATTATCGTGTAACTGTCGAAGTGTTGAGTAATGAGGATATAACCATATTAATTGACCTCCTAATAATAAGGAATAATTCCTACATAAATTAAATATTGTTCTTCCTAAAACTTAGGAGTTCTATTCTCATAGTATTATATCTTAAACCGCCACATTTAATTTCATTTCTTATAATTTTAAGTTTACATGGTAACGGCTTCCCCACCAGATTCTCAAGTGCACATAATGTGAAAAACAAAATTTTACACATAATTTCATTTACCTACCGTCTACACATTTAATTTACGGCCCAACTATATTTAAGTTTTATATAATTCCACACATTCTATTTATTGAAGTATTGCGCTAAAATATGTAACTCACTTCATAAAGACATTCAATGTACAAGCTCGTAATGAAGGGCATGATCTTGTTCACGAAGGCAATGAAATTCTCGGATAGGCTAGTAAATACGGCCTTGAACATATCTGCACACATCCAATGTACTCTCGATAAGCATTTAGTTTATTTCCTAAGCACATATGATTATTGTCCTTATAATATTTTTTTATAAGCATTTAGTTTATTTCCTAAGCACATCTGATTACTGTCCTTATAATATTTTTCATGAACAGCACACATAACACACTTTCACTTTATTATCTAATTTTTTTTTGCCTTTTTTCATATACTACACACATAACAAAAACTTTTACTTTACTGTTTAAAATTTACTGCTCACATAAAAAACACTTTCACTTTACTGTCCAAATTTACTGTCTTGAAAAAGTTAACTTCCATATATTTATTTATATTTATGTATATTAAGACTAGCTACGGAAAATCCATATATTCAACCCTTTTGTGCATAGCATTAAATGCTTTGACCCATGGCCTACAAATTTGCTATCACGTTTCCATTTAAAAAAGAAACTGCTTTTGTTCTTAGCCTATCTACCCGCATGAAGGATATGGGATATTAAGGTAAATTGATCTCCCTATTTTTGTGCAATGGATGCGTAACATGGATTTATAGTCATAGAAGCATACAAATTGGTTATTAAGTCATATCTTAGGAATTTCGTCCTCTTTTTGTCATAGATGCATATTTTTCCCTATAATATTCTTATTTTCATATTTCCTTATTGCAAATATGAAATAATATGTAATTATAAATTATGATGTAATATTCTTATTTTCATTTTCACTATCTTTCACAAAAAGAAATATGATAAATTATTATAATATTATTACTAAGATTGTTATTGTTATATACTATTCGGATGTATCATTGTTTTTTATGAAGTTTGTTAATTTATTGTGCATTGTTGAAAATCCAAATTATTATTGAGATTATTATCATTATATAAAATCATAAATTATGTTATAGTATTGTTGAAGTTGTTTGTTATAATTGTTTTTATTATTATCAATAATAGTTTTGTATTGCCATTACTAACTTTTTGTAAAAATGTAAAAATTTCAATTGTCTTTTATTTACAACAACTTCAATTGTAGTTCCTCACTTGAAATTTAATGGCGTTACAAGAGACATATCCTCAGTTGTGAATCCTATGTCTGAATCTTGGGGAGTTCATCGTGATCATCAACAACCATGTAATGGTACATCAAGAGAAGAAGAAGACGTGTTGATTCACCAATCAGACGGTGTTGAAGGTGTGATGATATGTCATTACACCAATTAAAATATACTATTATCTTACACAAACCCATGTTTGAAGTTATTTGTTATGATGTAAAAGCGTATGTATTTTAAATTTGTCACAGAGCTAATCAGTGCGGAATATTGGAGTGTCGGTGATTCGTCACACAATTGTGCGTACTGCGGAGCATTGTTTTGGTATGAAGAAAGAATTCTTCGAAGTTCTTCGAAAAAAGACCCGAAGTATTCTTTGTGTTGCACTCAAGGGAAAATTAAATTGCCACAGTTAAAGGATCCTCCATTGGAACTAGAACAATTCATTCATGGCATAGATTCAGTTTCTAAGCACTTTCAGGATAATATTCGCTCATACAACAACATGTTTTCATTCACTTCCATGGGAGGAAAGGTAGATAGAACAATGAACAGGGGTGGATCTCCCCCAATCTTTAAACTAGGTGGTCAAAATTATCACCTCATTGGGAGTTTGCTACCCCATGAAGGAAGTGTGCCGAAATTTGCACAACTATATATATATATATATATATATATATATATATATATATATATATATATATATATATATATATATATATATATATATATATATATATATATATATATATATATATATATGACACCCAAAATGAAGATGATAATCATTTGAGCTCAGTGAGGTAATTTATAACCTTAAAACTCATAAGAATATATAATCGTGCACACATGTTGTTAGGTAGAAATATATGATATTTTTTATTTATTTGGTTAAATCATTTTAGGGATGATGAAAAGAAGAACAATTTGCATGCACATATTGTGACTACATTAAGGGAAATGTTAGACCAACATAACATTTTAGTTAAGTCCTTTAGAATGGTCAGAGATAAACTAGCTGAGGGTGGGGAAACAAAAGTATCCCTTAAGCTAATAGGGAGGAGAACTAAGGATGCCAGAACTTATAATTTACCGACAGTTTCAGAGGTAGCGGCATTGGTGGTAGGTGATTTTGATGAATCACTTGGGCAAAGAGATATCATGGTTGAAACTCAAGGAGGTTATTTGAAAAGAATAAATGAGCTAAATCCGGCATATCTGGGTTTGCAATATCCGCTTTTGTTTCCATATGGTGATGATGGGTACATGGAGGATATAGCTTTTTCTGATGAGAGGTTGTCAAACACACGCGGTCGACGAAGTGTTAGTATTAGAGAGTTTCTTGCTTACAGATTGCATGAACGAGCAAACGAGGACTCTTTCATCCTTAAGAGTAGGAGACTATTCCAACAATTCACAGTCGATGGATACACAATGGTTGAGTCATCAAGGCTAATGTATATTAGAACCCATCAAAAACAACTCAGGTGTGAAATGTACAAAGGCCTATCAGATGCTTTGCTAAGCGGTGAGAGAGATGCATCAACATAGGGTAAGCGAGTTGTCCTTCTACCGACATTCGTAGGGGGTGCTCGATACATGGTTCAAAATTATAAGGATGCCATGGCTATATGTCGATGGGCAGGGTACCCAGATCTATTTTTGACTTTCACATGTAACCCAAAATGGCATGAAATTCTTAAATTCCTTTCTTCAAGGAATTTGAATCCCGAAGATCGTCCAGATATAGTTTGTCGAGTGTTTAAGATGAAGTTGGATGGCTTGATCAAATACCTAAGACAAAGTAAGGTGTTTGGAGAAATTCGAGCAGGTATATTAAATATGATGTGTGTAGATTTATATTTATATAAATACATGGTTATATATGTTTGTATGTGTGTGTAACATAATTGTTATGATGCCTGCTCGCAGTGATTTACACCGTTGAATTCCAAAAGCGTGAGTTACCGCATGCTCATATTTTATTATTCATGGGGAGTAAAGACAAATTCCCCACCCCAGCAGACATTGACCGCATTATATCAGCTGAAATACTTGATGAAAGGGCCGATCCTGATTATTTTAAAGCTGTATGTACACATATGATGCACGGACCATGTGGCAGTGATGCAAGGAACGCCCCTTGCATGGTTCAGTCTAAATGTTCAAAGCACTTCCCAAAGAACTTCAACGAGAAAACTAACGTTGATGAAGAAGGTTATCCTAAATATAGGAGGCGGAATGATGGAAGAACAATTGTCAGAAGTGGTGTGTCGTTTGACAATAGATACATTGTTCCCCACAACAGGTCGTTATTGATGAGGTATGGTGCTCATCTTAATGTAGAGTGGTGCAATCAATCGAGGTCAAAAAAATATTTATTCAAATACGTGAACATGGGACATGATCGTGTCACAGCGGGATTTTATGAAACAACAGGTAAAAATGACACTGAGAAACCTGTTGATGAAATAAAACTGTACTATGATTGTCGGTATATCTCTCCATGTGAGGCAATGTGGAGAATTTTTGGATTTGAAATTCAATATAAGAATCCAAGTGTTGAACGTTTGAGCTTTCACTTCCATAATGAACAGTATGTTTATTTTGAAGATGGTGCAACAGTGAGTGACGTTGTCTTGCGTGAATCTGTTAAGGAGAGTATGTTTCTTGCATGGATAAGAGCAAATGCCGAGTACCCCGAGGCAAGGGATTTAACTTATGCCGAGTTCCCTCAAAAGTTTGTCTGGAAACCGGCAACAAGAGAATTCGTGCCTCGGAAAAAGGGGTTTGCATTAGGTCGTCTAATGTATGTGCCGCCGGGATCAGAAGAATCTTATTATTTGCGATGTGTCCTTAATTTGAGACGTGGGGCTACAAGCTATGATGATCTTAGAATTGTGGATGGAATTATTCATAATACATATCGCGAGGCATGTTTCGCCTTAGGGTTGTTGGACGATGACAAGGAGTACGTTGAAGGATTTTCAGAAGGTAGTTATTGGGCTACTGCATGGTTACTTAGAAAGTTGTTTGTGATTTTATTGGCAGCAGATACAATGGGTAGACCAGAATATGTGTGGGACAAGTGTTGGACATTTATGTCAGATGACATTCTACACAAGCAAAGAAGAGCTTTAATGCATCCAGTTACTAAATCGTTGATATATTACACACACATATACCTATACACACATATGTATTTATATTTTCAAAACCATTCATTATATATTACACATGTTATTTGATATTACTCTTCTCATACATGTTATATCAGATTTGAAGTTGACCGAGGCTGAAATTAAGAATTATGCATTGACTGAAATAGAAATGATGTTGAGGAGAATTGGTAGGACTTTAAAGGACTATCCATCAATGCCATTCCCCACGATAAGTGATGCTGCATTGTATCAGAACAGACTTATTTTTGACGAATTGCAGTACGATCGTGCTGCCCTACGTGAAGAGCATGATAGATGCATGCAAAGTCTCAATGATGAACAACGTCACCTGTACACAACCATTATTCAATCTATTGAAGAAAATAATGGTGGACTGTTCTTTGTATATGGTTATGGAGGTACGGGGAAAACGTTTGTGTGGAAGACGTTGTCAGCTGCTTTGAGGTCCAAAGGAGAAATTGTTTTAAATGTTGCTTCGAGTGGCATAACAGCTTTATTGTTACCGGGTGGTAGGACGGCTCATTCACGCTTTGCAATACCAATCAACCCGAATGAAAACTCCACATGCAACATCAAGCAAGGTAGTCCATTAACACAATTGATAATTCGGTGCAAACTGATCATATGGGATGAGGCGTCGATGATGCATAAGTATTGCTTCGAAGCTTTAGATAGAAGTTTGTGGGACATCTTGAGATTCAGTAATTTAAATAGTGCTGAAAAATCCTTCGGAGGGAAAACAGTGGTATTCGGGGGAGACTTCGGACAAATTTTACCAGTTATTGCAAAAGGTACTAGACAAGACATTGTGAATGCCACGATTAATTCTTCGTATATTTGGCATGAATGTTTGGTATTACGTTTGACGAAGAACATGAGGTTGCAATCATTGACCGATGGTCGTGAATATAAAGATTTGCTTGAGTTTGCAAAGTGGATTGCGAGTTTAGGGGACGGGACTGTGGGGGAAGATAATGATGGCTTTGCCAATGTAAAAATCCCAAATGAGTTTTTGTTAGAGTGTGGAAGCGACCCCATTGCCACTATTGTCCAGAGCACCTACCCAAACTTTGAGAATATTGTGAATGACCCGACTTACATTCAAGAACGTGCAATTCTGGCTCCAACTCTTGATGTTGTCGATGCAATCAATGAATACATGACTTCTTTGAATATTAATGAAGAGTCAAGGACATATTTAAGTTCAGATAGCATTTGCAAGTAAGACTCGAATGCTGATTTTCTGGCTGATTTGCATACTCCAGAATTTCTCAACAAAATACGTGCATCTGGAGTTCCAAACCATGAGTTAACCCTAAAAGTTTGTACTCCAATAATGCTTTTAAGAAATATTGATCCTTCGATGGGGCTTTGCAATGGAACAATGTTAATTGTTACACGACATGGAAACCACATCCTAGGGGCAAAAATTATGGGCGGAAAATATGCCGAGCATGAGGTTGTCATTCCGAGGTTAAGCTTAACTCCTTCAGATTCAAGAATACCGTTCAAGTTTCAAAGAAGACAATTTCCAGTAATGACCTCTTATGCGATGACTATAAATAAGAGTCAGGGACAATCTTTGTCTCATGTTGGTCTTTTATTGAAGAAGTCGGTCTTCACGCATGGTCAACTGTATGTTGCAGTGTCAAGAGTAACAAATCCTAAGGGATTGAAGATATTGATCTGCGGTGAAGATGACCAACCAACTGACCTCACCACCAATGTAGTTTACAAGGAAGTTTTTTGCAATGTGTAGATTGTGAAACCCTACATAACATTTAGCTTTTTCTACTAATTTCAAAACATATTTTCTATCTATCTATGAATTCTCACTATCCGATCTTTAATAATAATTTATTATGCATGTTATGTGATGGTAATAATTAAAGAAGCGCTCATCGACATCAACAGAAAAGGGAACGAGCGATAGTATCGCTGAATGAAGAATAAGATACGAAGGTCGATGAAGAAGGCTGGTGGCCTGATGGGTAAATGGTTTGGCTGCTGAGCAAAAGGTTACTTATATATGAAGGATTAGGTTTGGGTTGTTGGGTAGGTTTTACTTTAACGTGTTGGGCTAGGTTGAATTTAATTGAGTCATGTATAACATGTTAAATTGACATGTACAAAGTCATAGTTGTCAAAGGTCTATAATTTTATTAAGTTAGTTAATAATATTGTTTGATTATATATTCAAATTATGATACCTATGATTTTAAAAATATATAAAATATATAAAATAGATTTAATTGGGTTGAATTTTATTGTTTCTATCTATATATAAAAAGAAGTGTAATTTTAGTCAATTTTCCCGCCCAAAACACTAGATTAAATATGAGTTGGGTCAAGTAAAAGGTAAAGCTCTACATAGCTGCTATAAATGCACATTTAATGCTCAGTACTACACTGTTACATTTGGATTGCGTTGTGCTGTATATTACGTAGGTTGCGTGTTACACTTACAAAATCTGACCTACGAATTGATTCAACAATTGGATTTCTGCGATTTTAAAAATATATAAAATAGATTTAATTGGGTTGAATTTTATTGTTTCTATGTATATATAAAAAGAAGTGGATTTTTACCCAATTTTCTCGCTGAAAACACTAGATTAAATATGAGTGGGGTCGGGTAAATGGTAAATATCTACATAGTTGCTATAAATGCACATTTAATGCTCAGTACTACACTGTTACATATTGGATTGCTTTGTGATGTATATTATGTAGGTTGCGTGTTACACTTACAAATTCTGACCTACGAATTGATTCAACAACTCGATTCTCGATTATTGTGTCTACGAATTATGATTGCAATGTGTAGATTGTGAAACCCTATATAATGATTAGCTTTTTCTACTTATTCCAAAACATACTTGCTATCTATCTCTGAGTTTTCACTATCCGATCCTTAATAATAATAATTTATTATGCATGTTACGTATATGACAATTTGCGTTCATTTCACACAACCAAATAACATTTAAAAATAATGTCATATCACTATTACATTTTAATATCCCGCGCATCGCGCGGGTGAAAATCTAGTGTCTGCAAAAGAGATGCACTCTGTCTGTTTCACATAGGGTTTGGGCATTCAAGTAAGGATGAAATTCACAGGGGACGACAACATCCGTGTGTACTGACTGCGTTACACCTGTCGTTTTTGGGGACGACAACAACGGTGGGTCTGGGGCTTGGTGCTTACGAGTTCTGGGGACGACAACCGCGAATTTCCGGAGACTCACTGCTTTGTTTGTTTTGCATTGTTCATCTAAGACTTCCGTCATTTGGGAAAGTAAGTGCAGGAACTTCAAGAGCATGTTAAGCCTATAAATGGACAGCAAGTTGAAGATTTAATTGCATGAATGTATAGGTCATATGTTAAACAGTAACTGCAGCAAGTTCAAGGGTATATTAAGGCTCCCTATGCAGCAACTTTTAGCTCTAGATGCAGCAAGTTAAAGGGCATATTAAGCCTATAAATGCACAACATTTTAAAACTATAATTGCATGAAAATATTTGTTAGATTTTAAGCTTTAAATGCAGCAACTTCAAGCTCATATTAAGGCTCCAAATGCACCAACATGTAGTGAAGTTGTTTATTAAAGATAAGTATGATTCTGCGATGGACATGAGCAACGTACATATGACCTGGTTGATGAGGAAATTAAAGCCAAGTGTGGCAACAATGGAGCCACATAAGCAGTAACCGGATTAACAGGTTACTAGCAGGTTGTTTGAAATCATGTGACACTTTGTTAAAAGTAAAGATATTTTTTTGACACTTTTTTTAGTAGATAGCTTTATGTGATGGTTTTAGTATAGTACATGCCCTTATTTGACCCTTTTTCCTATATTTGCACAAAAGGCTTACTAGAACATTTAGTTAATATACTTTTAGCTATAATTACAATTACAAATTGTAAATTCAGTTTGCTAAGGGTATGTTTGGGAGTTTGGAGGGAAGGGGAGGGAAATGCTTTGGAGGTATGTTGTTGGAGGGGAAAGAGAGGGCAGGGTGAGGAAGCTCTTCTTTGTATTTGGGAGTAATAAAATTGGAAGAAAAGGATTTTTGAAGGAATTATAATTAAAATCATTTTGAGATATAACAAATTCAAATCATTGAGCTGATATTTATTTCTAATTTAGCTTAAATTATCATCTTGTTTAATATCCTCCAACATCCTCCAAATTGGGGGAACTTAAAAATTAAGCATTTGGAGGGTTTTGAAGGGTTACAAAACCCTTCCAAAACCACCCCTCCATTTTTTTAAACTCACAAACATGAAAAGGATGATCATAAATCCCCATTAACCATCCTCTCCCCTCCAAAACCCAACTCCCAAACACACCCTAAGTGGGGGCTCCATTATGTACATGGGAAAAACAAACAAACTCAAAAGCAAATTGGGCCTTAGGAGAAGGGCTTGGAAACATTGGCTGCACCAGGAAAAAAAGACTGCGGTGCAGAAGAAAAATATAGAGAGAAGAACGCTGGGAGAAGAAAAAAGGTCGCCAGCAGCACAATTCCAGGAGAAGAAGCTTAAAGTTATTCAATTTAGGGTTGTAATAAATTATTTTTGAAAATAAATCCATTAAATTATTTTTCTTTGATTATGTTTATTAGAGGCTAAAATCTCGAGATAGGGGTAGGGGATTATCTACATGATTGTGATACTTTAAACTTTGATTTCAGTTTGAATTGTGTGATTAATTCCTTTAAATTGAATTTATTTGACTATTTTTTATGTGTGGCCAACATATAAATAGATTTTTTTTAGAATTATGTGAACGAATGAAAGTTGAAGCATGATTCATGTATTTTGAGAATAAATATATAATCATCGAATGGAATCATGTATGGTGTTATATGACACAATTCAGGTACTTTTACGGAGAACGTCATCATCATCATCATCACCCCAGTGCCGCAAAGGCTCCCACCCCGGTAAGGGGGTTGTATGTACGCAGTCTTACCTCTGTACTAAAGCACATAGACACTGTTTCCGAATGAAAGTGTTTAGTCTATTTTAACGTGAGCCATAATTGGGATCGTAGTGTATTAAGTGTATTCCTAATTGTCGTAACTGAATTTAGGAATATTTTAGTGGTACCGTGTTCATAAATTCAGGCTTGAGTGATAAGATAACCGTTGAATAATCATGATGGTGAAAAACCAATCCCTTGGCTATTATTTATTTCTGAGTTTAAAACTTTTGCCTCTCTATCTATTTTATTCGCGTTTAATTATCAAAAAAAAACAACCAATTTATTTTATTAAATCATAGATTAGTCCCAAACCAATCATTGATGGACTTGTGAACGGTGATCTTCCTCATCTCATTGATCAATTGCAGAAATCTGATGTAGATGTCTTCCAATGACTCTCCAAGTTTTGCTTTGAATGAATCATATGCACTAACAGTGTTGGCCTTCTTCACTTTCACTCTGATCTCGGTTCCTTGCATGATTTTAAATATCTCATCCCACATCTCTTTACGGTTAACATGCTGTCAATTTGCATATAGATGTCATTGAGGATGGCCTGCAGCAGGTATGTCTTGGCCAGGAGATCTGCTCCAATTCTAATTCTATCTTCATCGTCATATTCTTCTTCAGTCTTCAGCCCTTGGGTTTCACCGACTGGACGGGTTGTTTTCTTCATTTCTATTAAAAGTGATCATCAGTTGTGCAAGACTATTTGTGATAGAGTCCAATACACCAGAGGATTGGTCTTTGCTTTCAAGAAAGTTCAGAAATTTGTTCTTCCAGACAGTGTATTCACCTCTTCTGAGTAACGGTGGCCTTGTGTCGTTACCAATCGATAGAGCGTCCATGTTAGAAATTGATCAGGCTGAGCAGTTGATTGACTGAGTGTTTCTATTTTTGCTTAAGTACAACTTCGCACAATAGGTTCATGCACACACAGGTTCGCGCACAACAGCACGATGGCACATGACTTTTTCTTTCATGCACGGAGGAGATCACGCACGAATGAGATCGTGCACGGAAACTTAGCGCACCAAGGTTCGTGCACAGAAAGGATTGCGCACGGCTGTTTTCATGCACAACAATTTTCGTGCAAGGAGCTTTGCGCACAACTTCTTTCACGCACAAGGCTTAATGCGTGAAATGTTGTGTCACGCAGAAAGAGATGTGCCAACCTGTAACTTCACCCGTGCTTCTCCTGTTTAACCTATACGCAACTGATGGTCCCGGATAGGGTAAAAGTCTATAGGGGGGGGGGTGAATAGACTTTTAAATCTTTTCGACCTTTACAAAATTTTCCCTCTAGAAGAGTTGAGCTATAATCTTTTGAGAGATTAATAGATGCACAGCGGAAGTCTTTACCCTTTATGTAATGTGTAACAACTTTCTATGATGGATGAAGTCTTTGCTTAATGGTGAGCAGTTGGCTTGGCAGTTGGCTAGAAAGCAGGGAGCTGCTTAGTCGACTGCTTACGAAATACTTGGAGTATGATGAAGGTGCATTCGGAATCTTTCTTAGAGTGGGAAGAGCTTCCTGATGATGTACTGAGGTGGATAGATAATCAACCTTAAATGAGAGCAGTTGTCTCAGCAGTTGGGTGGAGACCAGGGAACTGCTGAGGCACCTGCTGAAGTAAAGGTGAAGGTATGGAAGGTTTGAGGTACCTGCTGGGTTATTACCCTGAATCACAGAGATTATTTTGAACAGACTTCTTAGAGACAAAGATGTAAAGGTCTAGTAATGTCAAGATGTTCACAGGAAATACTTTTGTGTGAGCAGTGGTCTCAGCAGTTGAGTAGTCCTTAGGAGACTGTTGAGGCAACTGCCATGCCTTAAGTAGTATTTCCTGAAATCTTAATGAAGCAGACCTTTTTGTTGTGATATTGTGAAGCTCGTGTATCTCAAAGAGAGTGAGTAATTAAGCAGTAGGATAAGCAGTTGGGTCAATAGAGACAACTGCTTAGGATGCTGCTGGCAAACTCCAATCTTTATGTGAGAAGTGTTCAGTGTGTGCTTTGTTGACTGAAAGTGAATCAACACACAGTATATCCTGGTTCAGAGGTGGTGTAATCCTCCTACATCTAGTCCCATCCTATTTCAAATGGATTTCACTAATGTATTAAGCCCAATACACTTAGTGCCAATCTAGCCTTGACAACACTGGCCTAGATTGAAGGTGTTTCACGAGGAGTATAACACCACTCCAAGCTACTCATTCCTTTAGGTTTTTCTCAATTGATCCAGTGGGGATCAAAAGGTACTCCTGACCTATCTAACCGCACTCAAGCCGGGAACAACTGTCCTCCTGAAGTGTTTTACAACACCTTTTGAACTACAAGGAAATTCTGGTCTCCAACTATAAACTAAGCTCTAAAAATATGAAGATGATGATCTAGTCTAAGAGCTTAGTGAAGCATGAGTCAAAGAAGAGTTGCTAGATATTCTTTGAATGCTTATGGAATCTCTCTGCTTTGAACTCAAAAACTTATTTTCGAACTCATGCTTCGGCCTTCATTTATAGGCATCTCCAGGAAAAAGGTCTCTTGTAACTTTTCTCTTTCTTCTGTTCTCGATGGCTTCGTTCAGTTTGAAATGGAAGACATTGTTGATATTCTGTATTGAGAGTGATGTCTCAATGTCTTGTGTCATCATCCATCTTAGAGAGAACGTCTCCTCTCCTATCATTCGTGGTCGGTTTTGAATGAGAGTATCAATATCTGATAATCTCCACTTCCTCCATTCCAGCACTCGCAATCGTTCCTGAATCAGTCGTTCCTTTTCTGCTGCAACTAGAACTTGGGATTCTATGAATGCAAGTCTTTCCTCTTGTTGAGGGGTTAGTGCAGTTGGCTTTTGGTTTTCAGGTTGTGGTGGAGCTAGTGTTAGTTCGAGAGATAGAGAGTTGAAAGAGGGATTCATTTTGAATATGCTGAAGGGATTTGTTCGGAGAAGATGATTGATGCTTGGTAGAGTAAGAATGAGTTTTAGAGACGAACTATCATACGTGTGAGGAGGAGGATTTATATCCAATAGTTCAGATTGTCTTTTCATCTTTCAAGAATTGTTAGGAGGTCGAGGCATTGTTGATTTAATGCTTTTAGCGGCGGATTCTCTTTTCAAGAGATAGTATGAGAATTTCATTAAATGGTATTGATGACCATCATTAATGAAGCCGCTGAGTAGGTTTACTCGGATCAACATGTGTTGCTCTTGCATGTTGCATGTGTCCTTAAATTTGCTCTGTTTTGAAGTCTGACACTTCCTTTTTGCATGCCTTGTTTGCTCAGAATATGGATAATTCTAGGATACTGTTTTAGCTTGTCTATGGCTATTTTTTGACAGTAATAAAAATAGTATACTAACTATATTTGTAGGTAACTTTTGTTTTATTAGGACGCTGCAGAGAAGCAGGATGCTCCTAATAAAATTAAGTTTCTTCGTAATAGCAGTATGCCTCTTTTAATCCATATATGAGTCTACTGCTGAATTTTATGGATCAATATCGTACCTTTGTGATTTGATATTTAATCTTCAGCAGTTTTGAGCTAGTAATTCCTCTTGTCCTCCAATGTCTTTCATGATCAATATTTCTCATCTTCTTCTTGCTTTTGACATCCTCTTTCCTTCTGATTAAGTATATGCAATATCTCTTTGTAGAAGTGGGTAGTTTGGCAGTCATCTTGGATCTTGCATGTGTTTTTGAGAGTGTAGCAGTGGCATGATGGGCAGTCACCTGCTGTTGTGAAAGTCAGTCACCTGCTTAGTTTGTTGCTCGGAATTTGAGTAGATGAGCAAGTGACTGTTCATAAAAGTTGGGGTATGTGTTCCCCCTCAGCAGATGCCTAGGAATTCCCCCTCAATTTCAGAGTTGAGTTCCCCCTGAATGGGTGCAGGGTAATTCCTTTGCTTTGATGATCATTCCAAGCTCTTGTCGTGATGTTTTGAATCTTGTTCAATTCAATAGCTGGGTTGGTGTAGAGACTTTGTGGATTCATGCTTTAAATGGCATGTTGTCTACTTTGTCTTTTGTGAACCCATTTTTCACAAAATGTTTAGAGAGTGTTTTTAACCATTCTTTTGGAGTTTGTCTGACTCCAGAGAATGATTAAGTTTGAATGCTTCATCTCTAATAATTCCAAATCAAGGGGACTGCTCCACGTAGTCCTCTTTTTTTCTTAGTAGACCGTTTTGAGGAAGGCACATCCAGTATGTGAATTTGCTTATGGGCAGCACATTGTTGGATAGATGATGTTGTAATGACCCAGAAAACGTCGAGTACTTTTGGTGCACTTCTGATGAGATCAGAATACTTTACCAGAGGTTGGGGTGGTCTGTTTAAGAGTTACCAGAGATCCTTCTCAGAGAAAATTTCAACAGAGAACCTCATCAGAGAACTTTACAGAAAACCTTGAACAGTGCTCCTCATCAGAGAACCTTATCAGAGAACCTCAACAGAGAACCTTGATTAGAGAGCCTCATCAGAGAACCTCATTAGAGAACCTTGATCAGAGATCTTCCTGGGTCTTTAGGTCAGATAGAGAAGCAACTCTGATTCTGATAGTAGGACGTTACTGGGGCAACTTTGGGCAGGGGTTTTATCAAAATCTAGTCCTTCTTTGTAGTACCCTTTGGCCACGAATTTTGCTTTATCCTCAACAATGATGCCTTCCTTTTTCATTCGGTTTATGGAGATCCCTTTTTCCTATTCAATGTTTGATGATAGGATCCAGACACAAGCTTTCAGGAAATGTTCTTTGAGTACTTCTTTCAAAGCTTGTGTGCAGACAGGACTTGGTAGGGCTTCTCCAGTTATCAGTAGTTTTATGAGGAGGATGTAGGTTCAACCAATGTGGTTTATTTGAGATACATGCTCATCCTTCTTCATTATCTGGTAGAGTGAGGACTGGGATCTTTTAAGCCTTGCGTTTGATTCGACTGATGTATCTGGACAGTTGATTTAGAATAAGTCAACTGCTGGCAGTGTTCTTCTATTTGAGTCCTCTGCTAGCAGTGGTCTGCTCTGTGAGTCACCTGCTGGCAGTTGTTTGTTACTTGAGTCAACTGCTGGTTCCAGAGTTCAGTCGTCTTTTTGCTTATTTGCTGGGAGGGCAGCTTGGAGCCTTTCCAGCGTCCTTTAAGAAGAGTCCCTTGCATGGTTTGCTTAATTACTTGTTGATGGTTTTGTAATTGAGATGAAGATATTACTTGATGATACCACTTGATGGTACCACTTGATGATTATGAACTTGAGATGGCCAATGATGTGATGCCATACTCAATTCATGTTTGAATCTGCTTTAGGGGCAGATTCCTTCTTTTGTATGCTCCAATCAATACCATGCTTCTTCTTCTTCCTTCTACCAGTTAGCACAACTTTGTTTTGAACATCTTTAATCAAGCAGATGTACATGGAGAATGTTATATTGTAAATATTTTTCTTGGAGCTGGCTTGTGCTTCTTGAATTTGATCTTCAATCCTAGGTTGGATTGAAAGTTCGCATTTGATTTGGATCTTCCAGCTCCTTTGTTTCTCCGCTTTCTTTCTCATTCCCAATTTGTAAATTGGGTCCTTCTTCCAGATTTCATATCTTGATAGTAGCCCTCTGCTAACTATCATGTGCATGGAGTAGCTTGAAGATCAATCTTTTCAATGCTGACTACTCCAGCACCTTCCCGTTTTCATCAGTTTTGAGTAACAGCCCACAAGTTTGTGGGCATCTTCCCTTGAATGCGTTTGGGCATCCATACCATTTTAGGACCATTTGGATTTGAGCTGATGGGTCTATAGCCGTTTGGATTTTTGTGTCCATGAGGAAAGGCTATATGTTTGTGATCATTATTCCTTGTGTGAGGGGGAGAAGGAATATGAGTTTTAGAAGTGATCAGCTTTTTGGGAAATATGTTGGTGGTCTTTGTAATTGGTTGCCAACCAAGTCTTTGATTTGGTTGGTTATTCAGGAAGTTGTAATTGTAGGGAAGATTGGATTTTGGTCTGGAGGAGGACTGAGTCCTTTTCTTTGACAGAGTTTGGGAGTGAGGTTGTTGGTGATTTGAATTCCTTGTGTCTTGTAGATCTGTGGTGGGTTTTGTGATAGGAGAGTATTTGGGAGAGTCTTCAAATGGCTTGGATAAGGGTGTGAATCCCAATCCTGTGTTCTTCCAGTTGTGATGGATTTCCTCACTAATAGGGGTAGTGAGGGAGCTCAACCTTTCTTTTAAACTGAAGTTTTCGAGTTCAAGAAAATCATTTCTCTTTATCACTTCACCCATTTGAGCTTGGGCTACTATTAGATTAACTTGAAGTCTACAGTTCTCGTTCATTAAAAGAAGGTGATCCTTTTGAAAGTTTTCAAATTGAAGGAGTAGAGCTTCCATGTCAACACTGGAACAGCTAGAGTGAAATGAGCTGTTTGAAGAACTAGATAATACCTCATCATTATCATTGCTTGCAGTTCCGGCTATAGAGCAGTCATTGGAGAAGTTTTCAACATGGTGCATTCCATAGAGACAAATCAGAGTCTATTCTTCATCTCCTGATGAACCGCTTTCATCACTTGAGTCTTTTTGATCATCAAATGATTGAATCATTGAGAGCTCATCCCAGACATCCTTGGTTCTCCAGTCATCATACATGTTTTGGTTAGACAAAGAATCTGTTGCCAACCGTTTGTCCATTTCAGAAAGTGTTTGGGGAGTTTAGTGGTTTGGATCTTTAGTTCAAATTAGCCAGAAACTGACTCTAAGAACACTCCGCTCTGATACCACTTGATGGTCCCGGATAGGGTAAAAGTCTAGAGGGGGGGGGGTGAATGGACTTTTAAATCTTTTCGACCTTTACAAAATTTTCCCTCTAGAAGAGTTGATCTATAATCTTTTAAGAGATTAATAGATGCACAACGGAAGTCTTTACCCTTTATGTAATGTGTAACAGCTTTCTATGATGGATGAAGTCTTTGCTTAATGGTGAGCAGTTGGCTAGGCAGTTGGCTAGAAAGCAGGGAACTGCTTAGTCGACTGCTTACGAAATACTTGGAGTATGATGAAGGTGCATTCAGAATCTTTCTTAGAATGGGAGGAGCTTCCTGATGATGTACTGAGGTGGATAGATAATCAACCTTAAATGAGAGCAGTTGTCTCAGCAGTTGGGTGGAGACCAGGGAACTGCTGAGGCACCTGCTGAAGTAAATGTGAAGGTATGGAAGGTTTGATTATGTGGTTTTGCTCAGGATGATGTGGGCTTTCTGAAGACGTGCTTTGGACCAAGTAAGAAGAGGTTTTTACTTAGGCAGTGGTCTAGGCAGTTGGGTGATAGTGAGGGAACTGTTGAGGTACCTGCTGGGTTATTACCCTGAATCACAGAGATTATTTTGAACAGACTTCTTAGAGACAAAGATGTAAAGGTCTAGTAATGTCAAGATGTTCACAGGAAATACTTTTGTGTGAGCAGTGGGCTCAGCAATTGAGTAGTCGTTAGGAGACTGTTGAGGCAACCGCCATGCCTTAAGTAGTATTTCCTGAAATCTTAATGAAGCAGACCTTTTTGTTGTGATATTGTGAAGCTCGTGTGTCTCAAAGAGAGTGAGTAATTAAGCAGTAGGATAAGCAGTTGGGTCAATAGAGACAACTGCTTAGGATGCTGCTGGCAAACTCCAATCTTTATGTGAGAAGTGTTCAGTGTGTGCTTTGTTGACTGAAAGTGAATCAACACACAGTATATCCTGGTTCAGAGGTGGTGTAATCCTCCTACATCCAGTCCCATCCTATTTCAAATGGATTTCACTAATGAATTAAGCCCAATACACTTAGTGCCAATCTAGCCTTGACAACTCTGACCTAGATTGAAGGTGTTTCACGAGGAGTATAACACCACTCCAAGCTACTCAATCCTTTAGTTTTTCCTCAATTGATCCAGTGGGGATCAAAAGGTACTCCTGACCTATCTAACCACACTCAGGTCGGGAACAACTGTCCTCCTGAAGTGTTTTACAACACCTTGTGAACTACAAGGAAATTCTGGTCTCCAACTATAAACTAAGCTCTAAAAATATGAAGATGATGATCTAGTCTAAGAGCTTAGTGAAGCATGAGTCAAAGAAGAGTTGCTAGATATTCTTTGAATGCTTATGGAATCTCTCTGCTTTGAACTCAAAAACTTATTTTCGAACTCATGCTTCGGCCTTCATTTATAGGCATCTCCGGTAGATTAATCTCATCCGTTGGTTGAGATGATTTAATCTTGTTCGTTGAATCTTGATCGCAGAGGATAAACAACTTGTTGTTTATCTTCTTCTTCGGAGCCGATAAAACTTTTTGTCTCTTTCTGCCTAGCTGCTGTAGTTCTCCTGCATTTATCCAACTAGACTGCGCTTCCCAATGCTTTGTACGTTCTTTGCATTAAACGTCCTCCATGCTTGGTTTTCCTTTTCTCTGATTGGCTCCGGTTTATCACGAGGTGAAAAAGCAATGAACGAACAGTTAATTTTTGAGTCTAATAAAATTTATACTGGTAGGATTATATCCTTTTAAGGTAATTGAATTTTACCTTATTGCATTTTCACTTTCCAGTATAAATTTTATTAGTCTTAAAAATTATACATTTATTTGTGCTCAATGAGTGGCGAAGAAATATGTTTTGTGATAAAGAAAATATATACCGGTAGGATTTAAATATCCGTTTAAGGTAATAAATTACCTTATTGCATTTTGACTTTTCCGGTATAATTTTCTTGATACAAAACATTTTGCTTTTGTCTTTCGGTCACTTCATCTAGTATTTCGAACATGAACTATTTATTTAACTGGTAGGATAACAAATCCTTTTAAGGTAACAATTATTACCTTATTGCATTTTGTGTTCCAGCTTAATAAATAGTTTGTTGGAGATGTTTTTGTGTTATTTGATGTATCAAAGAAATGTAACTGGTAAGGTCTATAAGAAATCCTTTTAAGGTAGTTAAAATATTACCTTATTGCATTTCATATTATCCAGTTAAATTTCTTTGATAATTGACGCTTTGAACTTAACACATTTAAACAATACTTTACTAGTTCAGTCAACTGCAGGAATACATGATAGCTACCAAAGATGGGGGGAAATAAAAGAGAAAACTATGGCATCATCAAAATATTAATTCCAAAATCTAGGGGACTAACAGCAACCAAAAACTTTGTGGACGATGCAGAAAATGATCAACAACAATAAGCAAAACATCTTCCAACATTCATTTTTGGCTTTTCAGCATGCAAAAATATCAAACAGAAACAACAAAAATGTCGCGCACGAAGCAGAATGGTTCGCGCATGGGAGAAATGTTCAGCTTTAATCGGTCGATCAGCTCCGACTCTGATACCAGATGTTAGGCCCCTTTTTCTACACTACAAATATGTCAAAATGGAGCTCAAAGAGGTAGAATGAAACTTTCCATTGATGCCCAAGAAGTTTACATAAGGATGAAGAATTTTAGCGTAAACTTCCTTGGGGGTTTTGTGCTCTGCCGCTCAGGTGGAATAATATTGAAAAGCTTAGGACCTGTTTACTAACAGAGATATTTTCCTGTTTTCTACTTCTGTTTTTCGTTCTCCAATTTTCTGTTTTTATTTTTCCATTTTTCTATCTCCAGTTTTCTGTTTCTATTTTCTAGTTTTCCATTTTCAAATCTGAAAACATGTTCATCAATTTTTTCATCCAGTTCTGTGATCATCCACAAGACTGACACTTTACTTCACAGGTTACTAAATGGTGCTTATTAAGACTCGCGTTAATAAGCGACGCATAAAATAAGCAACATTATAAGATAATGTTTACTTCAAAAGGTTTAAAACACCGTTTAACATTAAAATGTCCAAAATAACCCTATACATATATAGACACAGAAATATATAATATAATATGTGGGGTCGATCACCTCGTACGTGTACCCCTACTTCTAACCCCTACTCTGCCCTTATACCTCGTACCCCCACCCTACACCCAATTCCACACCCTTGACCCCTACTCCTACCCTTATCACGATCTTACACTCTACCCATACTCTACCCATACTCCCCTACAACTCTTCATACCCACCCATACCTACTCATAGGGGTCTGGGTAGGGAAGGAAGGTATGGATGGGGGTGGGGTAGTAAGGTCTAGGGGTTCGGGTTGGGTGGGGTAGTGGGTGGGTTAGGGTGGTGGTTAGGGGTAAGGGTGGGGGGTAGTGAGTGAGGTTGGGGTTGGGATACGGTAGGGGTAGGGTAGGGAGTTGGGATAGGATGGCGGTAGGGTGGGGCCGGGATCAGGGTGGGACGGAGGTAGGGGAAGGGGTAGGGTGGGGGGTAGGATGGCAGTAGGGTTGGTGGGGGTAGGATGGCAGTAGGGTGGGTGGGGTTGGATGGCGGTACGAGGGTGGGGGGTAGCAGTAGGGTGGGGCTGAGGTAGGGGGCATGTGGGAAGGGTAAGGTAGGGGTAAGGTGTAATATACGAGGTGGGGTAGGGTAGGGTGGGTCAGGGTGGGGTTGAGGTGGTAGGGGGTGGCGGTAGGGTAGGGTGGATCGGGGTGGGACCGATGTAGGGGCATGTGGTAGAGGGTGGGGGTAGGATCATTGTAGGGAAAAGGGGTATGCAGGGTTGGGTGGGTAGGGTAGGGTAGGGGTAAGGTATGAGGATGGAGGTACTAGAATGGAATCGACATCGGAGCGGGACCGGACCCACCACTAAGTGTAAGTATGCAAATTCATTTCAACGGCCTATAGCATATGCTTTTCCCAAATTCGGAAAACTAGTAAAAGTCACTTCTCCAAATCATTAAGGAAAAGAGAGACATGTCTCATTTTTTTCGTTTTGGAAAACGGTTTGGTAAACGCGTGTTTTTGTTTTCCTTTCTTCAGTTTTCCATCAATTTTCTTTGGTAAACGCGTTTTCTGTTTTTTGTTTTCTAGTTTTTCAATTTTCTGGAAAACTTGAAAATATCTCTGTTAGTAAACAGGCCCTTACCTACTGCATTCCCTAAAGGCATGTTTATAGCCTTTGGGAATAGGTAAGTCAAAATGATTAGACTCTAACATTTAGGAGGCCCATATTCCCTTTTAGCACACTTTGCTAATTAAAGCTATTCTACCCATTATTTAATACAACAAGAGGCCTATAAAAATTACATTGATCACAATACAAAAATATCTCTAACAATTAATTTATTAATGTATTAGAAATTTAATTTTTAACCTTGTGAGTTTAAAAGTATTTATACTCTATTAATATAACATTCTATTATGTCAAATATTCTATAATAGGAAACATATATTTTGTGTATTTTTGTTTTCAATTACATAGTATATTATGTAATATATTTTATATCACTCTCTCAGCATTATTAAAATTTATCAGCTTATGGGACAGAAGTAATGTTTATTTGAAAAATCTATGCTTTTGGTTTTATTAATGTGTTGGAAATTTAATTTTTTAGCTTTGTGAATTTAAAAGTATTTATACTCCATTAATATAACATTCTATTTTGTCAAATATTATATAATAGGAAACATATATATTGTGCATATTTTGTTTTCTATTATATAGTATATTATGTAATGTAGTATATTTTATATCACTCTCTCCGCATTATTAATATTTATCAGCTTATGGGATGGAAGTAATGTTTATTTGAAAGATCTATGCTTTTGGTTTAATTGTTTTTTTCAAATGGATCAATGATATCAAATTTACCTTTTTATCATTTGTGACACTCTTTTAGTGATTAGTACGTATGTGACAAGATGTAAGCAATTTTCTTAGATATTAGATATTAAATACTCTGTATCTTATTGATGGTATAATTATCTTAACCATGGATAAATGTTGATCGGGTTAACATGGATGAAAACAGGTTGAAAGTTGATGTGCACGATAACTATGTACGAATGATGATAAGGTATAAGAGGAGCTCATACGTGGTGACCATGCGCGAGTTAGAGGATAAAAGATTGTACATGGTGACTGTGGACGGAAGTTAGTAGAAGACCAGGGAGTACGGAGTAACCGTGGATGTCATGGTTAGCTTATCCAAAGAGCACGTCCACAGCAACCATGGATGCAAGTAGAAGATCAGAGTGCACTATAGCCTTGGATGCCATGGCTAGCTTATATATAGAAATGTCCATGGCGACCCTGGACATAGTAGTAGAAGCTTATCCAAATAATCTATACATGGTGTTTCTGGGCATCATGGCAAAAGCTACATGGCGATTCCGTACGACAAACTACATCAACGACGTCTTTTCAAGATATTCACACAATCAACAAAGGATTCCGCGGATCCGGATTATTGATTTGCATATCAATTTGAACATGGCGACCACGTCGCCTAAATCTTTTATGTCTTATTTTCTACTATAAAATCATGTAACCTTTGGAAAGTTAAAAAAGCTGAATACATTGAATTCACTACATACATTTATTTCTCTGAAGATTATCCTGAGCACTTTAATTATTTTCGGATCTCTTATTGATTATTTTCCGGTGGATTTAGTTATATCATTTTGGTGCTTTCATTGAGAGCCAAAGGTACACTCAGGCAATTTCAGACACTGTAACAATGGCTACAACCAGGGCTGAGAAGGATGTACCCACCGATGGACACACTGCGTCCAACTTATCGGGTCAGGACCTTCGTAACCGACTGAGTCGCCCTGTGGTGGTTCCCGTAAAAGTGCCTAATGTCCATGGTGCCATCCTAGGGATGACCAGGATGTTGGGTACTCTTGCGAAGGACGTACGTCGTGCAATTCATGGCGCTCAAAAGCCTCCTCAACCACATGGAACTCAAGCTCAAACTAATCATTTGGTGGTGGAGATGGAGGTGACATCACCAGCACCATCTCGAAAAGATGGAGAGAAAAGAGAGGGATGAGGGATCCCTGTCCCTTCGAACCAACCGGCTCAGAGTGAAACCTCGGTGTTCAGAAGGTTGGGAGACCGAAGATGCTCTGCTAAGGACCGTCTCGGACGATCACACCGTGTTGAGAAAGAAAGGGATACACAAAACCACCGTGGACGACGCGACCACGGTGAAGAGGAGCGTGGGCAAGTTCCCAAAGTCGCCCATATGACTGCCAGTCACCATTCACTCGGACACATGACTGAGCATGTCGGTGGGACTAAAATACGCTCACAAAAAACGAGGAACACAGAGGGAGAGGATGGTGGCAGGAAACGTGTGATGATTCACACAGACAGAATCGGAAATGATTCGAATGATGGGGAGGTGAGGAAACTGTGGAGAAGAATTGAGGACCTGCAGTGACGGGTAGATGCAGAAGAGGGCCACACAGACACTAAACTAAAAACGCTGACCCCGTTCACCACATGGATCATGGCGTATCCGTTACCAGTTGGCTTCAAGGCGCCCCATGTCAAGGCCTATTCGGGAACCACAGATCCCCAGGATCATTTGTCACGTTATTATGCTAATATGATTATGATTGGGGCATCGGAGGAATTAATTTTCCGATGTTTCCTAGCTACGTTGGAGGGAACTGCGTGTGAGTGGTTTAATTTTCTCCCCCATAGCTCGATTGATGAATGGGAGGACTTAGCGCAGAGGTTTCTTCAACACTTTGCTGCTAGTAAAAGAACCAAGCAACACTACTCGCATCTCCTGACCGTGAAACAGAAGAAGAGCGAGGACTTGAAAGATTTTGTGATACGATGGAGGAAGGAGTCTGCTGCCGTGCATGGGGTGGACGATCAAACATGCCTTGCCATGGGACAAAAGGCACCATGACATCAATTTCATTTATGGAGGTAATGCCGGCGAGGAATCTTCCTCCCTTAGAAAGAAATGGGCTCGTCAACTGTACATTGGTGAGATCATGCCATGGTTATCAAAATGGAGATCAATGATCCTGTAATACATCGTACCCTGGTGAACACGGGAAGTTCCATGAACATAATGTACCTTGACACTTTCGAGAAACTCAAGTTGTCCAAAGGAAAACTCCATGCGATAAAAAATCCATTGTCCGGGTTCACGGATGACTCTATCGAGGCAGAAGGACTCTATCGAGACATGGAGCCTCCCCGTAATGTTAAGGAGGTCCAGCGATTAACAGGACGCTTAGCAGCACCAAACCATTTCTTATCAAAACTAGCTGAGAAGGCCACACCGTTCTTCCACATCATGAAGAAGTCAAAAGGTTTTGTGTGGATGAGGAGTGTCAAACTTCGTTCGAAGGATTGAAGCAATATCTCTTATCTCCTCCGGTGTTATCTAAACCAGAGACGGGGGAAACCCTTTATCTATATCTGGGGGTCTCCCCGAGTGCAATAAGCTCTGTCTTGGTACGTGAGGAGGGTGGTGCTCAGAGACCTATTTATTATGTCAGCAAAACCTTGAGGGATGATGAGCTACGGTACACTGCCATAGAGAAATCTGTCTTGTCGATGGTGTGGAAAGTCAAATGACTGACACAATACTTCCAAGCTCACCCCGTCCATATTTTATCACACCAACCTCTAGGCGCGCTGATGAGGAGTCCCACATCATCATCAAGGATGGTCAAATGGGCAGTATACCTTAGTCAATTCCACATAGAAGTAAGGCCTCGCCCTTCAGTCAAAGGGAAAGCTCTTGCGGATTTCATTGTGGAATGCACAACACGTGAAGAAGCGACGAAGACGAGGAATGAAGACCATGATTCCGAGTGGTGGGTATTGTCCACAGACGGCTCATCCGCGGCCAAATCTTGTGGCGGAGGAGTGTTTCTCACCACGCCCGAAGGATTTAGGGCCTACTATGCCATCCGGTTCAATTTTAAAGTATCTAATAATGAAGCGGTGTATGAAGCTCTGTTATGTGGTTTGCGCTTAGCGGCGAACATGCGGGCGGAGAAGGTCAAGATCCGATGTGATTCAAAGCTAGTTGTGGGACAAATCACAAGCGAATTTGAGGCAAAGGAGGAACACATGAGGCAGTACCGCGATACTGCATTGGAGCTCTTAAAATTGTTCATAGCTTATGAGATTGAACAGATTCCGAGGGGACAGAACGTTGAGGCCGACATGCTATCCAAACTCAGTGCAGAGACCCCTGAGAGGATGTCAAGGATTGCAAGAGTGGAAGAACTAGACACTTCTAGCATATATGCGTGCCCGATGCACACCATAATTGCTAGAAACGAGGACCGGATGGACTACCTCATCAAATATATTCGTGAGGGAGTGCGTCCCACGGAGGAGGTTGAAGCCAAGGTGACTAAGATGAGGGCGCCGAGTTATACCATTTTGAATGAGAAACTGTACAAGAGGTCTTACAATGGAACGCTTCTCAAGTGCTTACGACCACATGAAGCCGAGGTCGCCATGGAAGAGATACATGCAGGGATATGCTCAGCTCACCAAGGAGCACACACCATGTCCCGAAAGGTAATCCTACAAGGTTTCTTCTGGCCAAACATAGTTAAGGATTGCGCTGAATTTGTCAAGAAGTGTGTGGTGTGTCAAGAGTTCCAGAAATCTTCGGGACGTCCAGCCACCAACTACACCCCCATTAACACAGCTATACCTTTTGCAAGGTGGGGGATAGATCTCATTGGTGCCTTACCACGGGGAACAGGGAGTGTGAGATGGGTTATCATTGCCATAGACTATTTTACTAAATGGATAGAAGCAGTACCCCTGGCAAGTATCACTGAAGGGCAATGCAGGAAATTTGTCATGAAGTACATCCTTTGTCGCTTTGGAGTACCCCAATAAATCATAACCGATAATGGGAGGCAATTCGGAGCATCCATGTTTAACGAATTCTGTGAGACTTGGGGGATCAAACACAGCAATGCGTCAGTTGCCTATCCCCAAGCGAATAGTCAAGTGGAGAATGCAAACCGCACAATCATGGACGGTTTGAAGAAAAAGCTAGAAGCCGTTGGAGGGGAGTGGGCTGAAGAACTACCACAGATACTCTGGGCATACAGGACCACGTCAAGAAAGGCCACAGGGGAGACACCATTCGCCTTGACATATGGTTTCGAGGCGAGGGCACTGGCAGAAGTAATTCTCCATAGCTGACGAGAAGAGGAATATAACCCTGAGACGAACGAGGAGGTCATGGATACCGAGCTTCTTTTTATTGAAGAAAGAAGAGAAGCGGCTTTCTGCCGTGCGGAGAACTATAGAAGACAGGTGAAGGGATACCATGATTCTCGAGTTCGCAAACGCAACTTTGAAGTTGGGGACTATGTCTTGAGAAAAAGGGTGGTCAGCAAACCCTTGGAAAGGGGGAAATTTGCCAAAAATTATGAAGGCCCTTACGTGATTAAATCAGTGATTCGTCCAGGGACGTTCAAACTCCAGACACTGAAGGGAAAAGAAATTGAGAGGACATGGAATGCATAACACTTGCTCAAGTTTTACCATTGAAAATTTATCGTTGATACTCCACCTGATGATTATGATGTATGGTAACCACGTATGGTGGTAAACGCGGTCCCTTTCCATCCACTATGTTCAAATAAGAGGTCTCCTTGATCCACACAAAGTGAATAATGCCAATCCCTGGTTACAAAAAAAATGGTGACGTTCAAAGACACCACCGTGGGTGTCAAACTCACCCAAAACAAAAACAAATTACAAGGTGTCATCCAAGGACACCGTGGGTGTAAAACTCACCCAAAATAAGCAAAAACGAAAGAAAAAATGAAGTAAAAAATAGCCAGGCATGTCTCCTATGACATAGCTTAAATACTCAACACGTAAGGGTTGTAGACTCGCCCCTAGAAAGAGGACGAGGATACATCGCAAATCGATCCCAACAAATGTGTAACCCTCAGGGTTGTATGGTCAGGTGCATCTGTGAGATTTATCGGATAGCGGCCATGTTTCCCAAAAAACGTTGTGTGCGCTAGAGCAAGCCTAGGTCACGCAGATGTTAGGTTCGCTCACTTAGTCTTACTTTGGGGCTATGTGATGCGCGCAATGTAGCGAAGGAGGAGGTGTCAACGACACCTTGTGCCTATCGTTGTCCTTAGTCACTCTATATAAATACACAATGCCTCAATTCAAAATTAGGCAGATACGGGGCTATAAATGCACCAAAGTTATACACTTGGTGTAGTATCGCCATATACTACTATAAGTGGTCAGGCGAACCGTGCCAAACGAGGCATGGCCGCAGCCTGGTCTCGTGAAATCAAAATATTGGTCAAATAATTAATTATGCGACAATACTAAACAATAACGAAAAGGAAATAAGACATGCGTCATTATTAGTTTATGAAATTCAAAACAGCTTTAGCAAGTCAAGTACTCTTAAGGAAAGACATGTCGGAACTGAAGTTTACACTACGCCCATCTATCAGTCCCGTGGACGCTCTAAGGCACGGAAACGATCGAAGCTGGGGTGATCCAAGGTGAATGACATATGAACCCCTTTATCTTTCTTGGAGGGGGGATCACCAAGCTCCTCATCAGTAGGGGATATGGAAAAAGGAATGTCCTCCCGAAGGGAATCAGCCACCGAGATCTCGGGATTGGGAACCTCAAGAGGAACCCAATCGTTGATGCAAGAGGTACCCGCCTTATCCCTCAAGATAGGATATATTTTCTGTTGAGTGGCATATATCATGACCTGGTAGGAAATGTAGCTCTCTAAGGCGAGTTTCTCACGGCCATTTGGAGTAAACAACCAACGCTTGGTAATGTCACCGAGGTGGGCATTGATGTAAGCTTCCCGATCAGACATGAACTCTGAAGAACTCTTGTACGCATCCACAGCCCTACCCCTTGCATTCGCCAACTCCACGACATGCATGTCTTTAAGCGTCGCGACCTCGGCTGCATGTGAATCATGACTAAGCTTGAGCGAGGCCACCTCTTTTGCTAATTCGGTAAGTTGTAGCAGTAACTCTTGCTCGCGCTCGTCTTTCCTTTGGTTCACCTCAGAGATGGATGTCAGAAGCTACAAAAAAAACAAAAGAAAAATAGTATCACGAGATGCATAGATAAAAAGTGGCGAGGAAATAGGAATGTTACCTCTGCCAGACCATGGTGACTCTTCCTCTCTAGAGCAACGTTGTCAAGTGCTGAAATTTGTTCCTTCTCAGTCGCCGGGATTGTCTGTGATAAGAGCGGGGGCAACTCGATGTTACCTCGTAACCAGGTAGTCATATACAAATTGTTACCTCAGTTGCCGGATGACACATATACAAATTCTTCTTTCCAATTAGCTTTGTTGCTACGAGTGACCTTCCACATGTCAAAGTGGTTGCGCTGTGAGATAGACATCCGGGATAGACTATCAGATGTCGAGCACTGTCCAACTCAGAACATATGCTTGAAGAGGTCTAGGGACGGTTCAATCCCAAGTGTACACCAGATCAAGAAAGCTACCAGATACTGATGACCGAGCGGAGTCAGGTGACAAGGTGAAATTTCAAGGTCATTTAAAAACTCGATGATCAAAGGGTATGTGGGGAAGCGAAATCCTAGTTTTATGGAAAGAATATGCACCCCGAAAAAGTGACCCTTAGGAGGATCGGTTACAATATCCTCTGAATTTAGACATCGGACAGTCACTGTGGACGGAAAAAAAATCTTATACTTTTGAAACTTGGGAACTGAGAGGCACGACCTGCAATATAGAATGGGGCTCGGGTCTAAGGATGGATACGGACCGCGGTTACGACGTTTTGGTGGTTTGACTGGAGCGGCTAGTGGCTTTACGGGACTAATTTCTTCAACATCAGAATTAACATCTGTCAAGGGATAAGGAAAATTCTCCAACGCTAATTCACCGATATCACTCAATAATTCATCAGAATATATGGAATTTAATACGTCCATGAATTGATGGCAGCTATTCACAAAAACAAATTATTATTAAAAAAATGTCAAGAATGTGGCCAAGGCAGCTACCGTCAAAGCAAGGCACGTCTAAAGCAAAATCAACATGCAGCTATGGTCAACACAAAATCAAGACATAGTAATATTCCTTTATTTATTTGGGGAAAGAAGAATCAAATCAAATCAAAATAAATGGAAAGAAGACAAAGGGGAGACCGGTGCTTACCTGCGTATTGCGTGACCTAGCAGCGGCGGTGCAAGATCCAGATCAAGACGACGACGACGGCTGAATCGGGATGGACAGCCAAAGCAAGGGGGCGACGGCACGAGTGCTAGACGGCGGCAGCGAACAGTGCTGGTCGTCGCCGGAAGGCGCCGATGACCGGCAAGGGCGAGTTCGACGTCCGGCGCTACATGGACAACACCGGTGGGGCTGAGATGTTCTGTTCGCTCGCGGAAACCGTCTGGGGCTGAGGGAGTACAAAGGCGGGTGACAACTTCCACCGTGGGTAGCCTGGTCGCGTGATTGGACGTCGGTGGCGGCGGGCGTCGTTAACCGACCGGTGGTTGACGACGAGCTGCGACCTGGAATAGGGCGAAGGAACTGGTCGTGGCCTGCAATTCTATCTGGATGGTTGGTTGAAATTAATTTTAAGTCATGGAGCACACCATGGTTATAAAATAGAAGTCTAAATGATTGAATGGGTAAAAACAAAAAACGAAATGTGACATGGTGACCATGTACCTTTATAGCCACGTCAACTATGTCTCTGTACTCCTTATAGCCAATATGTTATTTGGCTTAAGGAGTGGGGGGCTTGTGATGGTATAATTATCTAAACCATGAATAAATGTTGATCGGGTTAACGTGGATGAAAATAGGTTGAAAGTTGATGTGCACGGTAACTATGTATGAATGATGATAAGGTATAAGAGGAGCTCATACATGGTGACCACGCACGAGTTAGAGGATAAAAGATTGTACATGGTGACTGTGGACGGAAGTTAGTAAAAGACTAGGGAGTACGGAGTAACCGTGGATGTCATGGTTAGCTTATCCAAAGAGCACGTCCACAGCAACCATGGACGCAAGTAGAAGATCAGAGAACGCTATAGCCTTGGATGCCATGGCTAGCTTATATATAGAAATGTCCATGGCGACCCTGGACATAGTAGTATAAGCTTATCCAAATAATCTATACATGGTGTTTCTGGGCATCATGGCAAAAGCTACATGGCGACTCCGTACGACAAACTACATCAACGACGTCTTTTCAAGATATTCACACAATCAACAAAGGATTCCGCGGATCCGGATTATTGATTTTCATATCATTTCGAACATGACGACCACGTCGCCCAAATCTTTTATGTCTTATTTTCTACTATAAAATCAGGTAACCTTTGGAAAGTTAAAAAGGCTGAATACATTGAATACACTACATATATTTATTTCTCCGAAGATTATCCTGAGCACTTTAATTATTTTCAGCTCTCTTATTGATTATTTTCCGGTGGATTTAGTTCCATCACTTATAATATTCTCTAGGAAATTAACTACATGTCGCAATTGGTGAAGTTGCACAATTTATAGTTGGAAAAAGGTGGATGGAGTTCTAAAACACAAAAATTAATTTCTTCATATGCAAATGAGGCCAATATAATTAGAAGTCTATTCTAAATATGTTACACATACTTTATTCTAAAAAATGTCACATAATAAAATGTCACATTTTATTTAAAAAACTACCGTCTTAAAATATGTAGTGCATTAGGTATTAGATCGAAGATACACTAACAATTGATCGGGGGAATTGAGGAGGAGAATTTGTTCTCTCATATTAATGCTTTTAGGTATTAGAAGTCAAGCTTGCTAACAATTGAGCGGGATAACTTTCTCTCTCATATGTAGTTCTTTTAAGTATAAGATTAGTGCTTTTAGGTATTAGAAGTTAAGCTTGCTAACAATTGAGCGGAATAACTTTCTCTCTCATATGTAGTTCTTTTAAGTATAAGAAGATTAGTGCTTTTAGATATTAAAAGTTAAGCTTGCTAATAATTGAGCGGGATAACTTTCTCTGTATTTCTTTTAAATATAACATAAGTCGTCTAACAATTGAACGAGATAATTTTCTCTCTCATTTGTATTGCTTTTAGTTATAAGAAGCTAAGAAGATAAACTTGCTAACAATGGAGTGGGGAAATTTTCTCCCTCATTTGTAGTGCTTTTTAGTATAAGGTAAGATAAACCAGCTAACAATTGAGCGGATAAATTTTCTCTCATATTTAGTGCTTTTAGATATAATATTTTAAATACAAGAAATATTAAGCCATAAGCTGTCTAAGAATTGAGTGAAATATTTCTCTCACTCCCCCTTCCCCCCCTCTCTCCCTCCTCATAAGCAGTGCTTTTAGATATAAGATTGATGGAGTATATGGGTCTGAGCCCCAGGACCCACATACTCAGAAGAACAGAAAGCACAAGTCACTGAGTGGTGCCCTCGTCGGCCAAGGGACCCCCGTCGGCCGGAAAGGTACCAACTCAGAATATGGTCCTGAAGCCAAGGAACCCGGGTGCCCTCGTCGGCCGTGCCCTCGTCGGCCGTGCCCTCGTCGGCCACGCCCTCGTCGGCCACGAAGACCTCACAGAACCGGATTTTACACTTACTCATTTGTACAGCCCATTAGTGGCTTTGTATTCGGCCCAGTAGGGGTCCAGTTGTAAATGGGCCTCCCAAGCCCAAGGCTTGGGAGCCCAGCCCATATTTTCCCTATAAATACTTCCTCTGGAGGTAGTTATCAGGGTTACAAAATCATTCTATTGAAGCATATTATTGCACTTCTCTCTCTAACTCTCACTTCTCTCTAGATATACTCTATCATTTGGTGCTCTCGTTGAGAGCTAGAACAATCAAGTTAGCACCCTTCGTCACTACCAAGCACAGCTAACCACTGATCATGGGAAGAACTAAATCAAACCGCAACCTAGTCAGCAAGGCCATCCCTGAGGACCAAGAGGTCAGGGAGCACGAAGAGGATGCTACGGCCGACCAGGTCTGCGGAGGGGACGTCTTCCTGGAGGCCCTGATGCCCGCATCGGCTTGGACAAGAAACGAGCTGAGAAGACAGACCACGCCCCGGCCCAGCCTATGGTCGCGGCCTCTCCGTCTGTGGATCCACAGGTCCAGGCCGCGCTGTCGGTCATCATCGCCAGCTTGGCCCAGAACCCCACCGTCCTCAGTGCACTCTTGCCAAGGACCGGGGGGAACGTCACTCCACCTCCTTAGCCCCAACCGTTGGTCGTCCAGATAGGCAACGATGAGGGCGTGATGGCCCAGGACACGACGTCGTCCCACTCCCACCCCGCTTCCCCTCTTCGGCCTGGGTAGACCCCAGCGCGTGGAAAAGCCTCTGCCTTCAATAGGCTAGGTGACACGTGCCGTCGTCCGGTTTCGGAGAGGATGGCAGGGCGGATTGGTGAGCGCCGGCCTGGCTCACCAAGGGAAAGCTTGGGGTATGTGTCCCGGACAGCGGACCAGCCCCGCCCGGACAAGGGTAAGGGGAAGCTGCACGAGGACGACGCGCGTCACCAGATCAATGCGGCCCACGACGAGCGCATGAGGAACCAGCAGGGCGCCGCTGCGGGCGCCAGGGACCCCCGGGACGAGGTCATTGCCCAGCTGGAAAGAAGGCTGGCTCAGATGGAGGCCAGGCAGTCGGCCAACACCCCCACGGCTGGCGTTTCCAACAATCCCGGCCTCAACGCTCTCATGAACAAGGTCAGCGCTCTGGAGAGGGAGTTGGCCGAAGGGCGAGGCGACCCCATCATCCAGGTCAGGACCAGGACCCTTTCACCAACAGGGTGCTCTCGGCCCCCATCCCAGAAAAGTACACGACCGGGGGAATGCCATCAAGTCTTACGATGGCCGATCAGACCCCCAGGAGCACTTCAGCCGCTATCAGAACAACATGCTGATGGTGAACGCGTCGGATGAATATCTCTGCCGTTGGTTCCTCTCTACTCTTGAGGGGCCAGCGTACGAGTGGTTCAACGCGCTCCCCGAAGGGAGCATTGACTCATGGCAAGACCTTGCCCAACTCTTCCTCACCCACTTTGCCGGGAGGAAGCGTGCGAAGAAGTATTTCACCCACCTCCTCTCCGTCAAGCAGCAACACGATGAGTCCCTCCAGTCGTTCATTGATCGGTGGACGAGGCAGACCGAAGAAGTCGAGGGGGCCGATGAGCGCACCCTCCTCGTCCTGTACCAGGGAGCCCTCCGCAGCTCCCCATACGCCAGGAGCCTCATCACCGACCCTCCAAGGTCGTACGCCAAGGCGCTCCAGCGCGGAAGCTTGTACGCCGACGCCGACGAGCTCCACAGCCACAAGAAAGAGGGAGGCCATCCCTCCAAGAAGACAAATCCTTCGCCGGCCCCAGGTCCGTCCCTGGCCGGCCAGGGTGCCTAGGGCCGTCACGGCTCTGGTGGACAAAGTAAGAAAGATCGCCACTGGCGGCCGAGGTTGGAACGGCCAGGAGTTGCCCTCACTCATCCTGTCGGCACCATCCTCGACTATGCCGAGAAGCACGGCCTCATCGAGCAGGCTCCTCGGCCGGCCGAGGAGGTCCTTGCCATCCAGCAGGGCGGCACATACTGCCGGTTCCACAAGAACTCCTCGCACAACACCGACGACTGCATCACGCTGAAGAAGGCCATCGAGCGTCTTATTCGTCAGGGGGAACTCTCCCAGTTTGTTAAAGGTGGCCCACACAAAAATACATGGGTAAACACCGACAAACCAGGGGGCGGACCCTCTACGAAGAAGTGGGAGATTGGCAGGCTCAGCGACGACGAGGACTTCGAAGAGCCCCCGCCAAAGAAGAATCACATTCACCTCATTGTGGGTGGGAACACTGGGGGGACTCCGTCACCCAGAGAAAGAAATGGTCCCAATCCCTCTACATAGGGGAGGTGTCCCACGTTCCCCCCCAGCAGAAGAAGCAGCGAACGGAGGCGATCACCTTCACCGACAAGGATCTGCCTCCGGGTACGGAATCACATAGGGATGCCCTCGTCGTCCGGTGTGAGATCGGTGACACCATCATCCACCGCACTTACATCGATACGGGGAGCTCCGTCAACGTGATGTACCTGGACACCTTCAAGCAGCTGAAGCTGGACAAAGCTCTGCTGAAGCCGATCAAGACACCGTTGTCCGGCTTCACCGGGGACTCTATCGACGCCGAGGGCACGATAGTCCTCCCCACCGCGCCAGAATTGACATGGAATTCATGGTGGTCAACCTCCAGTGCGCCCACAACCTGATCTTAGGGCGGCCAGCACTGGAGGACTTGGAGGCCATCATCTCCATGAAGCACTTGTGTCTGAAGTTCCCCACCAGTGACGGCATCGGCTACGCCAGAGGAAACCAGAGGATAGCCAGAGCATGCTACCTCAAGCTAACGAGGCCGGCCGAAAGGGAAGGACAGAGGATAGACACCATCACGACAGCCGTTGCCAAGGACGAGGAGAGGCCGCATGCTGAACCGGCCGAGGAGGTCGAGGAAATCCCTCTGGATACCTCCCGGCCGGAGCGGGTCCTCAGAATCGGGAAGCAGCTCCCACAGGACCAGCGCGACGCCATTCTCCTCGTCCTACGGTCATACGCCGTTGTCTTCGCATGGGGCCCGGACGACATGTCAGGCATCAGCCGCCAGGTGATCACTCACCGGCTGACCGTCGATCCGGCCTCCGCACCTGTCAAGCAGAAGCGGCGCTACTTGTCCGCCGACAGGCGGGACTTCGTCAAAGGGGAGGTCGCCATGCTCCTCTCAATCAACCACATCAAAGAGGTGAAGTACCCGACGTGGCTGGCCAACGTCGTCCACGCCCAAAAACCGCCAACCTTCAGAATGTGTGTTGATTACACTGACCTGAACAAGGCGTGCCCTATGGACCCGTTCCCTCTCCCCAACATTGATCAGCTGGTGGACGAGACGGCGGGGTGCGAGTTGATGTCGTTCCTCGATGCTTTCAGAGGGTACCACCAAATCTCCATGCATGAAGATGACGCTGAGAAGATGACATTCATGACCCTAGAGGGAATCTTTTGTTACCTTGTCATGGCCTTCAGACTCAAAAACTCCGGCGCCACCTATACTAGGATGGTGGCCAAGATCTTCAGAGCAGTCCTCGGCCGGACGATGGAAGCATACGTCGACGACATGATCGTCAAGAGCAGGCAGGCCTCCACCCATGCCGACGACCTCCGGGAAATCTTTGAAATCATGAAGGAGTTCAGGCTCCGCCTCAACCCCAAGAAGTGCGCCTTCGGCGTCCAAGGCGGCAAGTTCCTCGGCTACATGGTCAGCCGGAGAGGCATCGAGATAAACCCGGAGAAGACACAGGCTATCATCAACATGGAGCCGCCCCGCAACGTCAAGGAAGTGCAGCGCCTGACAGGGCGCCTGGCGGCCCTGAACCGTTTCCTCTCCAGGTCAGCCGAAAGGGCACTCCCCTTCTTTCAGATCATGCGTAAAGCCAACAGCTTCAAGTGGACGACGGAGTGCCAGGAAGCGTTCGAAGAGCTGAAGAGGTACCTATCGTCCCTGCCCGTGCTCTCCAATCCCAAAGCCGGCGAAACCCTCTTCTTGTACTTAGGGGTGAGCACGTCGGCCATCAGCTCCGTGCTCATCCGTGAGGATGAAGGGGTGCAGAAGGCCATCTTCTACATCAGCAAGACACTCAGGGAGGCCGAGCTCAGGTACTCCCCCATTGAGAAGACGGTGATGGCCATCGTCCATACGGTGAAGAAGCTGGGGCACTACTTCCAGGCCCACGCCGTCCATGTGCTGACCCAGCAGCCCCTCGGCGCGCTCATGAGGAGCCCCACTAGCTCCTCAAGGATGGTGAAATGGGCAATCTTCCTCAGTCAGTTTCAGATTGAAATCAAGCCAAGGCCATCCGTCAAAGGGCAAGCTTTGGCCGACTTCATCACCGAATGCACGGCAAGGGAGACAGCCGCTACCGCCCCCGGGCCAGAGCCCGATGACACATGGATCCTCTTCACTGACGGCTCGTCGGCCGTGAAATCATGCGGTGGCGATGTCGTCCTCATATCCCCTGAAGGATTAAGAGCTTACTATGCCATCCGCTTCAACTTCAGGGTATCCAACAATGAAGCCGAGTATGAGGCCCTCCTCAGCGGTCTCAGACTCGCCGCCGGCCTCAGATCCCGACACATCAAAATCAGGTGCGACTCCAAGCTGGTAGTGGGCCAGGTTGAGGGTACGTACGAAGCAAAGGAAGGCCGGATGAAGCAGTACAAGCAAGCAGCAGAGGAGCTGCTGAAGGCGTTCGAAACCCACGAGATCACACAGATCCCAAGGGCCGAGAACGTCGAGGCCGACATCCTCTCCAAACTCCGCTCGGACACCCCGGAGCACATCACCCAGCTAGCCAAGATCGAGGAGTTGAGCATGTCCAGCATCCATGCCAGCCCCGTCTTGTGCGTCCAACAGCGACCAGAGGACTGGATCTCCGACATCATCACCTTCATCACGACGGGGGAGCTGCCCCCGGACGAGGAGAGGGCCAAACTCGCCAAACTCAGGGCCCCAAGCTACACCATTGAAGATGGCAAACTCTACAAACGATCCTATAATGGCACTCTCCTTCGATGCCTGCACCAGGATGAGGCCGACGTGGCCATGGAAGAAGTTCATTGTGGTGTTTGCTCCTCGCACCAGGGCCCTTTCAGCATGTCCCGGCGTCTCATCGTCCAGGGCTTCTTCTGGCCGACGATGGCGCGAGACTGTGCGGACCTGGCCAGGAAGTGTACCACGTGCCAGGTACTCCAGAAGGCCCCTGGTCGGCCAGCCATCAACTACGCCCCAGTCAGCACTGCTATTCCATTCTCAAGATGGGGGATTGACCTGGTCGGCCCTCTGCCCAGAGCTGCCGCCAACAACCGCTACATCATCGTCGCAGTCGACTACTTCATTAAGTGGGTCGAAGCGGAACCCTTGGCCAGCATCACGAGGGTCAGGTGTCAGAAGTTCGTTCACAAGAACATTCTCACCCGCTTTGGTGTCCCCCAAGAGATCATATCCGACAACGGCACCCAGTTTGAAGCGGCGCCCTTCCAGGAGCTCCTTCGAGAATGGGGGATAAAACACCATTTCTCCTCCGTCGCCTACCCTCAAGGCAACGGGCAGGTTGAGAACGCCAATAGAACCATCATGGAGGGGCTGAAGAAGAAGCTCCAGGACGCAGGAGGTAGTTGGGTCGACGAGCTCCCCAACATCCTGTGGTGTTATCGGACCACGCCGAGGAGGGTGACAGGTGAAACGCCCTTCGCCCTGTGTTATGGCTTTGAAGCTAAGGCACCCACAGAGGTCACCATCCCCAGCCGACGAGTGGAGCAGTATGACCCAGAGGTTAATGAGGAGAACATGAAGATCGACCTCCACCTGGTCGAAGAAAGACGCGAGCAAGCATTCATCCGAGCAGAGAACTACCGGCGTCAAGTAAAATCATACTATGACACCAAGGTACGCTCGAGGGAATTTCAGGTGGGGGACTACGTCCTCCGCCGAAGGGAAGCAAGCCAGCCGGCGGAGGGTGGCAAGCTAGCATTGAAGTACGAAGGGCCCTACATCGTCAGTGCCGTGGTCAAAACCCGGCACCTACAAGCTTAAACGCCCGAATGGGTCCAATGTACCACGAACGTGGAATGTACACCATCTGGTGAAGTTTTATCAGTAATCCGAAGGAGGTGCAGACGGCGAAGCCCTCACCCCTTAACGGGTTACTGACTGAACGCCACCCTCGGCCTCGAGCCACTTATGAATAAAATCATGTTCCTCTTGATTTTTTCTTTGGAATTTAAAGTAAAATATTAGCAGGTGCCCTCATCAGCCACCTTAGAGCGAAAGACTCAGGTATGGCCGACGTGGCACCTTGCATTTGCAGCCTACGAGCGACAAGCTCAGGCATACTCCATTGTATTTTGTATCAGCGAAGGGCTCAGGCCTAGCTGAGAGAGCACATCGTCCTGGCCCCGTAAGCCTAGAGTGAAACGCTCAGGCATGGGCGACGATGTCCCCAGGACGATGGGCCCGCAAACGGCCCGCGTCTTGAAATAGGAAGTTCACCGCGTCGTCCACGCGCCAGATCGCAGGACGACAGGCCTGAAACCATGGCCGAGGTGGCAGAATCCCCCCACTCAGGGTTGGGCAACGGCAGCCGTTGGAAACCAACCAAAAGTCTAGCCCGCGTCATAAATAGGCGACGGGACCCCCCTGAGATCATGGACGTTATAAACGAAGTCCGAACCGGCCGAAGGACGAGCACACCCTTCGGCCGAAGCCTGAAAGAAGGATACTCCCCGAAATAGGGAACGGAAATGAAAAAAAAAGGGAAAATAAAAGAGGGAAGCCGAGGACCGCACACACTTGCCAGCCTCGAGCAATGAAAAAATAAAATCCCCAACTCATGCCAAACTTGGCTAAGTACATATCAGTGGAACACAAGTGTAGTACCACTAACAGGTGACATGGACGATATGGCCACACGTCTATCACAGACAAGGGAATTATTAAGGACGAAGCATACGCCTATAAAACCCTAACTAGAGTGGTTGGGTGACACGTGAGTGGTAACCTTCATCGGCCACAGCCCTTTGAAGCACCAACACTTAGTATGAAATAAAGAATTACAATCCTAAAGATGACCACCGGAAAATTTGCCCAGGACGAAGCGGGCAGTATTACACCCGCGGAAGAGTTAAGCATTCAAGCAACAATCCCTACCGGCCACAACATTCCGGATGGCCGTTACAGGCACTAAAACCCAGGCGGTTGGCCAAGCGGAAGATCTTTGGGAATATTTGTCCAAGTGTTTACCAAACACTTAGAGAAAATTCCTGAGAAAAAAGGTTCCTTAAGAGAATTTCGACACTTAGAGAAACTCTTGAGGAAAGCAAAAGGCACCCTCATCGGCCACAAAGCCAGACCTTGGCCGATGAAGGTAGGGCCGTCTCTTGGACGACAACGGTACCACACAGAAGGAACTATGTCTTGCATTTATACTTAGAAAAATCTCTAAGTATTTAAAGGGAGAACCTCTAGACGAAGCGGGCACCTGAATACTCGCAGGCCGTTAGCTACCTATGTCTTGCATTTGTACTTAGGAAAATTTCTATGTTCAAAGACCTAAGTTCAAATGACCCAAGGCAAGAAACGAAGACATACAAGGCCGAAGGGGACAACAACCCATGCACCCTTATCGGCCACAACACTAGGATCTAGTCCGACCTCCCTGATCAGATCAGGAACAAGGGAACACAACGGCCACGAAGAAATCCAGGCCAACAACAACACCACGCGTGGCATATTGGTTCAACACTTAGGGAATTTCCCAAAGCATTTGTCAACAATGAGGAGAGGCTCAACACCAGGATGATGAGAACACCCACCTACTTGAAGTTGGACACTTAGAAAAATTCTAAGACCAAACAACAAAAGGAATGAGCAATGCCAAGACGCAGCGGACACCCCAGCATGCCCGCTTCGGTCATGACGGAAAGGAAGCACCTAAGTGGATCTCAAACACTTAGAAAATATTTGAAGAAATCCAAAGTGTTGCGACAGCGAAGAAACGGCGGAAAGGCCGATAAGGCCACCAGACTAAATTGACTACCTTACGGACGCAGTAAACACTCGCGGGTGACCTAAGTTGTTAACTTAACACTTAGACAAATTTCAAAATCAAAAAGGCAAAGGAAACAAGCATAGACATCAACAGCCGAAGAGGCCGGCAGAGCATTCATTCATCAAAATGTTAATTACAAAAGGGGGCGTTACGGCCATTACATTCAGTTGGGCAAAAATTGGGATGCTACTAATTACAAATAAAAGATAAGGGGATGGCCGATCACGCCTCCTGGGCGCCCTCATCTGCAACATGCTCAGCATGGGTCTGCTCATCGGCATCCTCGGTTTCCTCCTCGGCCTCAGTGTCCTGACCGACAGCGACTACAGAGCTCGTAGCGTCGTCCAAGAAATCAAACTCATCGTAGTCCGGCTCGCCGAGGCCGGAACTATCGATCGGGGCCTCCCTTTCCGAAGGAGGGAGCTTGGCCTGCTCCTCGGGATCCTTCATCAGCCTGGGAAGCCTCAGGTTCCGCCTCGCCCACCCAGAGGTGTAGTTCATCGCTTTAAGGGCACGCGCCAGCCGCCGGCACAGGAGCCTCTGCATCCGTTGTTGGCCCATGTTGTAGTACACGGACATCTCCCTTTGAAAGTACTCCTGGCCGGCGGGGGAGTTCATTCCCCAATCCTCGAGCTTGGCGGCCACAACTTCATAGCACCAGGGGAGCCGCTCGTCGGCCTTCCAGTCCTCGGCCAGGAATTTTTGGACGGCCTCATCAGCGGCCTTCACAGCAGCAGCCTCGGCCTCAATCTTAGCCTTCACGGCCTCATCAGTCATGCGCCGCTCAACCTCAAGTGCCCTCTGGCTCTCCGCAAGCTTGGCCAGGGCATCGTCCTTGGCTGCAGCAGCCTCATCGGCTCTCTTCTGCAGAGCTTTGGCATCCTCTCGAAGCCGATCCAAGCAGGCCATCGCCTCATCGGCCGAGGCAGCCTTTTGCTCGAACTCCTTCAGGCGAGCAATCTCCCATTGCTGCCTTTTGTGGCTCTCCATGAGCATAAAGGCACCCTGCAAAACAAAGGCAAACCAAAACTCAGGCAATGACTTCACACAGACGACAAGGAAAACAACAAATCAAAGGGAAAGGAACTTACTTGGACGACGAGGTCCATCCCGCCGTCATAAATCTTGACATCCCCGAGCTTGTCGAGGTAAACCCGATCCTTGGCCGGCATGGCCTGGGCAAGCACATCATGGCCGTCAACGCCATCATCGAAGACACCCCCGCCAACGGGGTACTCCACCACTTTCTGGTAAGTGGCAGTGGCAATCTCCTTGCCAGCCCGCTTCGTCCGAGTCTCCTGGACGAGAGGGAGCGGTTGAGCAACGGCGCTGGAAGGAGCAGCGGTAAGATCCACAATGGTGCTGGAAGGAGTAGTGCCAGAACCACCATCGTCCACATTTGGGACGGACAGAACGCCGACCTCATCAGCAAGGGAAGGAGACGACGCCCTCTTCGTCTTCTTGGCGGGCTTCAGACCAGTCTCGGTCAGCTTTTTCTGGCCGTCAGTGGGAGGCCGTTTCTTCTTTGACTGGGCAGGCTTCGGGACCACACCAGCAGCAGCCCCGCCTCCCTCGGCCGCGGCACGCCTCGCCGCCTCGGCCGCCTTTGCAGCCAGCTCCTCGGCCGCCTTGGCCTTGGCTATGGCCATTATCGAACGGCGATCCATCACAAAGTCTACACAAAGGAAAATAAACAGGTTAGCAAGGTAAAGGAACAAAAACAAAGGAAGAAAGCCGGAGGAAGTATTACCATCGGCTTCAGCAGGAATGCCCAAATCCGGGCCGTCGGCCTCCTCAAAGGTAATGGTCATCCTCGGCCACAGTTGGGCATCGTCCTCCTTGTCACCATACACATAATATCTGAAGAAGCCAAGGGCGGTCATCTTATATTCAGTAATGTAATCTTTCACGCTCCTCGGCCCCCCGTCCAAGAACGCCTCCACCTGAGCGTCCAAGATCGAACTCTTCGGCGGGTCGTGCAGATTGAACCTCCCAGTATGGCCGAGAGAGGGAAATTCAGTGCCGTTCTCACCAAGGGACACGAAAACAAACTTACTCTTCCAACCATGGATGGACGAAGGCAAGTGCGTGAAGCTCCTCTTCTTCGGCAATTGTTGGAGGGTAGCGTAGGCCGCACAGTTCTTGTGGCTTCCTCGGCCAATCTGGTAGAGGTTCATGAAGAGAGCTGTCGTCGGCTTGTAGCCCAACTCTTCACAGCGGAGCAAGAATCCCACCATCAACGAGTAGCTGTTCGGGGTCAGCAAGGCCGGAGGAAGTCCCACCATGTCCAAGTATTCCGTGATGAAAGGATGAAGGGGAAATCTCAGCCCCTTGGCGAAGCTCATCGGGTACACTCCGAAGTATCCCGACGGCGGATTAAGTACATGGTCCGTCGGCCTGGGTGCCCTAACTCTCCCGAACGGCCCCACATACATCTGCGCGACTAGGTAATCGGCCGCGTTGCTCTCCGGCTTGATAAGGTAGATATTCGTGAGATCCAGGTGGGAGTACCCTGGCCCACTCCTCGGCCTCCTTATCCTCTTCGGCCTCTCTGCTCCCTTCACGGCGGACACCGGCTTCGGGCACGGAATAGCAGTGGAAGTGGACGCCCCGTCCACCACTCGGGACGCACCTGCGTCCTCGCCTTCCGAAGACGAGGCAAACTCCTTGCCCTTACCCTCATCGTCCTCTAGCTCTCCAGACTTATAGGGGCTCAGATGCTCTATTTCCTCCTCAACCTCCTCAAGCACCTCGTAGTCAAGGGACCTAGTGGAGGGCTGGTCGTCGTAGGGGTAGTACTCCTCGTCCAGGCTCTTCATCTTACAACTATTAACGCCCTAAAGGTCTCTACTTTGGATCTAAGTGTGAATCCCCTATTAACACTAGATCAAAGGCCCAGGAAGCAAAGTATATGAAATATGAAAGGAACATGTGAAGAACTGACCTTCGAATATTTGAAGAAATGGAAAAACACTTGAACAAACACCTCAGAGACTCTCTCTCTAGAAATTTCAGCAGCACTTCGTGGGCACAGATTGCAAATGAGGTCACCGCGTCGGAAGGGGAGGGGTATTTATAGACCTCCTCTCCAACGGTCACTACACGTGGCACCATATCAGTGGCCACCTCAGCGGTCACCTTCCCAGCAGCCAATGAGGTGCCACCCCTTCGGAAATGGGCTGGGCTCGTGAACTAACCTACCGGCGGAGTAAAACCCTACGGATCACACGGACAACGAACGCCCACAACGGCCTATACGCTTGCCGGCTTCACAAATGCCAGCAAAGCACCCACAACGGCCTATACGCTTGCCGGCTTCACAATGCCATCAAAGCGCCCGCAACGGCCAAGGCACCCAATGCCTCCACAGCGATAAGGAGATGATAACGGCTAGGAACGTCATGAACGCCCGTAACGGACACAGAACCAAAGAAACAAAGAACCCGCAGCCATCGGCCTTCGTAACGACCCCTGATGATAACTCTTTACAAGCGATCTGTGTACAAGGGTTCTCCCACAGGGTTACCTTGGCCAGAAAATCGCCATAAGGGTTGGATTCAGGGGCACTACGGAGAGGCCGCTTCGGCCAGGGACTCAAGCAACTCCTTCACCCCTCACACTCTTCGGCCTGAAGCAGTGGGGGACTGGGGGACTACATCGGCCTCAACAATACAGACAAAGGAAAAATGCAAAGAACACAAATGTAACCACAAAGCATGGCCACATCGTCCATGTATCACAACGGCACCAAGGTTTTCGTGACTCCATCTCCGGCCAGGTACTTTGGACAACACGGCGCCCCGTCGGCCAAAGGCACATAACACCATCAGCAACGGCCAACGGGCCACCTAAGGCAAGGACATTCATCGTCCTTCGCCAACAGTTAATCATAATGGGCTCTTTGGCCATAAACACGAAAGCCAATCAGCGACGGCCAAAAGGAGTGCACAAGCACCCTCATCGGCCATCGTCCTCGAAGCAAGGTTCAACCTCAACGGCCTCATCGGCCCAAATGTAAATCTCAACCATCAACGTCCAAGAAAGGGAAAACGCGCCTTCAACGGCCACCATCGAAGCAGGACACTCATCGTCCCCAAACGAACACACCAAGGAAACAACGGCCTCCCCATCCACAGCGAGGAGCGGGTAACGGCCAAGCACTGAACAAGATCACCAAAATGGAAACAACGCCAACGCCGCAACAGCTAACGGCCTGGGAGTGCCTGCATCGGCCAAAAGCACCAAAGCACGGGAATCTACTCTCCTTCACTTCGTCTATGTCTCAGCTTAGAGAGTGGGGGACTCCTGATGGAGTATATGGGTCTGAGCCCCAGGACCCACATACTCAGAAGAACAGAAAGCACAAGCCACTGAGTGGTGCCCTCGTCTAACAATTGAGCGAGAGATGTCTATCTCTTATAAGTAGTGCTTTTAGGTATAAGATAATCGAGCTAACAATTGAGAGGGGAAATTTTCTCTATCATATATAATGCTTTTAGGTATATGATAAACCGACTAACAATTGAGCGGGAGCATTTTCTCTATCATATGTAGTGTTTTTAGCTATTTGAAAATAAACTTGCTAACAATTGAGCGAAACAATTTCTCTCTCTCATATAGTTCTTTTAAGTATAATATAAACCGACTAACAATTGAGCGGGAGAACTATCTCTCTAATATGTAAGGGTTTTATGTATATGAAGATAATCTTGCTAATGGTTGAATGAGAGAATTTTCTCTCTCATGTATTGTTTTTAGATATTAGAAGATACGTTGCTAACAATTGAGCGAACGAATTTTCCCTCTCATGTATAGTGCTTTTAGGTATTAGATAAGAAGGCTAACAATCGAGCTGAATAATTTTCTCTCGCATATGTATTGCTCTAACATATAAGAAGCTAAGAAGATAAGTTTGCTACAATTGAGTGAAAGAAATTTCTCTCATATGTAATTGTTTTTAAGTATAAGATATTGCGGCTAACAATTGAGCATGCAAATTTTTTCTCCCATTTGTAATCTTTTAGATATCACACAATCCGATTAACAATTGAAAGAGAGAATTTTCTCTCACATGCAGTGTTTTTTATATAACAAGATAAACTTGCTAATTATTGAGCGGAAGATTTTTTTTCTCACATATGTAGTGCTTTTAGGTATTATAAAATAATAACCTTGCTAACAATTGAGTAGAAAAAATGTCATATATGTTGTTCTTTAAGTATAAGATAACCCGGATAACAATTAAGCAGTAAAAATTTCACTCTCATACATAATGTTTTTAGGTATAAGATAAACCGGCTAAGAATTGAGCAGTATAATTTTCTCTCTCTAATGTTAGCACTAATTTAAATAATGAGTAGCAAAATATGAAGTATTCGTTACTTTTAATATTTATTGTATTCACTTAACCTTTATGCCAATCACTTATTGTACTCACTTTTTTAGAATAGTATTTAATTTTAAAATTAATGTAATCATGAAAATTAATAAGTTGCAAATTCTAATGAGTGTTGTGAATTAATTTTTCCTAATATACGCTTCATTGAATATATATTGTACGGGCTATACTCTATGGTATTAGATTATTGTACTTCTGTTTTTTTGAAAATGTTGAATCCTACAAAGTTATTTTTATTTTAATATTTAATTAGATAAGGTGTAAAATTATATGCTCGGACTGCTCTTTCCCGTGCGTATGCACGGGTACTAGACTAGTTTTATATCAAAACTAGTCTTTCACCCGTGCCTTGCACGGGATAATAGACTAATTCTAAAGTGTCTTGACAATGCCGAAAATAAGATAAAATATTAGATTTTTTAAAGATAAAACAACTTGTACATTCAAAAAATAAAATAAAACAACTTGTAAATGACTCGTTTCAAATAAAGTTCGGTTCTCTTTCATTATTGTTGTGTTAAGAAAGCTTTAGAGAGAAGCAAAAGAAGAAAGCATACCAGATATTGCATTTTATCTCTTATTGTTATCACTAAGTTCTTTGGTAAATAGACCATAACACAAAGAACACCAACGTGTTAGGAATCTTATACGCAATCATTTGGTGAATATAGATTTGTTCTTAGTCTTCATACACACCTCAAAGAGATGATACTCGTATATTACAGAATTATTTCCACTTTGTTGTGAACTTCTATGGCGATTAAGTCACTTCCCGTGTTAGTGAAGAAGTATTGGTTTTCCCAATTTTGGTGCTACAATATTAAACTTTTTTGCCTTTTGGCCTTTTTTGTCTTATGTCTTGCTAAACACTCAGCAAAATCTCACATTAAATTAGATTCATTTTACACATTTTTAAGAGCATTTCTATCATTTAAAAAGTATTTTTGAAACTCCGTAGTTTGAGGGACTAAAAGTTACATGTGAGCCGATATAAAGAAGAAACACTTAGCATATAGATTATGAACCCGTTTGGTAAAATTAAAATTGGCTGAATTGACGAATTATGCTGAAATTTATGAAGTTCTGGCTGAAGTGGTTGTATTGGTTGATTCTGTTGATTCATGAAAAATTTATATTTAAAATATTTATTATTAATAAATTAAATAAATAATTATATGAAAAATAGCTAAAATGATCCTCTACAGTAACTTCAGCCAATACAGCAAGAAAAGTAACTCCAACCTTACTTTTTCGGCTTATTACAAAATTCAGCGCACGGAAGCACAAAATTATATGATTGGTGAAAAAGTTGGTTGATAAGCCTGATAAGACGAAAAGATGGATCACCAAACGGGCTCTATGTGCATGAGTTTTAGTCAATATCCAGTTTAACATCCAAAAAGTCACTTTGCTATCCAAACTGTATGTATACTTGAGAACGACCACCTTTAGAAGTAAAAATAACACATTTATAAACATTATCAATAGAGTATACGCATAATATAATGCTACACCTAATTATTATAGAAATGCATAATTGGTTAAGCCGTTACAGAACATAATTGGTTTCAAATATTTCAGAGACTCACGAGTTGGTATAATATATTATTAAATGTGACAATTCTACCATTCATGCATGTTGATGTGTATATGCGTGTATATTTTTTTATACACACATAAACACAACATTACTAATCATGATTATGCAAAAATATTGATAAAACTACAATTTTTATGTCCCCGCCTAGGCGCCTAGCTCCTTTTAGAACATTGCAATTACCCGACCAATTCAGTTACAGTTACCGGATCCGACCAATTACAGTTACCGGATCCGATCAGTTACAGTTACTAGATCCAACCACTCACCAAATCCGACCAGTTACCCAATCCAGCCAGTTACAGTTACCCGCCTGACTAATTACAATTACTCGTTTCAACCGTTTATAGGTACTCGGTTCAACCATTTAAAATTACCCGACTAGATTAGTTATACGATCCGATCAGTTATAAATACTCAATCCAATCAATTACAATTATTCGGAGCCGATAAATTACAGTTACTTGGACCGTCCAGTTATAGTTACCACACGGACCACTTATGGTTACCTGGTGACCACCGCTAGCCACCACCGGCTGCCAGCCACCGCCCCTACCAACTGCTCTGTCAGTTAACCCCTCACCTCTCCGGTGGCCAACCGTCTCTAGCCCCAACCCCAACCCGGCTCCAGCCTCCCCAACCCCCTGCCACCACTGCCACCGCCCAGCCCTCTCCCCAATCTTGCACAATCGCGGCCCCACCTCCTTACCCCGCCCCTGTAACCACTGCATCCCACCGCCGTACCCCGCCCCCAGATCCAGCACTGACCAGATGAACCCTAGCCACCCGACGGATTCAACATGACCTAGTCCATTTTTATTTGAATTGAAGACTACACTCTTTCACTAAGTGCTCATTTGATGATGTGGAAATGCAACCCACCGTTGCATTGGAGATGACTTAAGGAATGGGAAAAGCTAGCAAACAGTTTGGACATGAGGGATAGGGGCCTATCAGTCCGATCTGTAATTATCTAGTTTTTTTTTGTCAATTCAAATCCTAGTCCTATTTTTATCCAATCAAAAGTCCATGGTATTATTTTTATAATTGTTTCAACAGAGTATTTTTTCAATAGAGTTTTTTTTGAAATTATTATTGAAAGTTTGAAGCAAAATACGGCTAGAGTTAACCAATCACATGCCAAAAAATTGAATACAATTTATTCGGTAGTATAATTGGAATTACTATTATAAAAAATGGTAAATATACATAACTAAACACATTTTTGTAAACAACAATTTTTACATATTTATGATTAAACTCAAAATTTTAATTTACAATTTTATTGTAATAACTTTAACCACAATAATTTATGTTCAATTTTTACCATTAACTGATCATGACATCATACTATACTACTCCGTACTATAGTAATTATTAGTCATAATTTTGTAAATTAGTTTTATTTTAGTAACATTTTTTATTGTAACTTTATTTTCTCATAAATTAAAGTTTGAATTGTGATTTTGATTACAATATTAGAAAAATGGCTTACAGTGATACTAAATTAGTATCACTAAAAGTTTTAACGATACTAAAAAAGTGTCAAAAAATGAGGGCGAGTAACACTAAATTTAGTATCACTGATTGCTAAACAGACTTTTGTCATAAAATTGTGACATTATGATATCATGCATAATTGTGATATTATAGTATCATTAATCATTTTGAGACGTTTTCATCATAAATCTAAATGATACATTGGCATCACACATTGTATATATAGCAAAAAAATGTCAATCCCTTACTAGCTTTACTTTATTACTTCAATTCTAACAAAGAACCAATCAAACAAACATTTGTAATAATTTTAAATTGTCATTTATTTAAATAGTAAATTTGAATGGACATTGGTTTGAATTCACTCCAATTTATTTTTGTTGACACTGTTGCTAGTACGGATTATTTTTATTGACATTTTTAGTATGAATTATTATTATAGAATTCCTAAAAGTATGAATTATTCTTGTGAATTTCACCAATATTAAATGGAATAACTTCAAGCAAATCACTATAATATGCTCTGGATTTCTTTTAGAAATTTACATTTAAGTAATCTTATTGTACTATTTTTTTAAAACATATGTTTAAAGTTTGCGATGCATTTAACCCCCACTATAATTATGCGACTCTTCTTACTAGTTACTAGAGGTCTTTTAGTTATAAGAGTATATATAAAAAAAACTTATTCATTCACTCTCTTCCAATTATCCTATCTATATTTGAATTCATATATGAATTAGGAGCATTCATGTCTGAATTAGGATGCTAGATCACACCATGGCCGGTGGACGGTGTGAGTTTAAACAACGAAACTACATGGACGCGGCACATGCAACTCTATGAATGGGGAAATTTGAATGAATATATTTCTTACACGTGCACAAGGATATGCATATGCCGATGATATGCTTTTGTTGAAAAACACCACACTACTGGGGAAAGAGCATTTCCATCATTTCTTAATACAAATGAAATAATGGACTATCTTGTGCAAAGGTATGATGAGTTCAAATGGAAAAAAGTATTTCATCTTTGAGATGTTTTTCTTCTAGCACTTTTCATGAGAAGACATTTGCTACTATATATAATACAGACCTTTTCCAATGCATTTCCATTTTAGTGATTCCAACTTGGCATATCTTTTCCTTTCTTATTCAAAACTTCAATATGCTAATGATGTTTTGCTCATTGTTTTTTTTTTTAATTTTACTAGATGGTCTAGGTAATATATACGGAGTATATATTTTGACATCTAAAGTTAATTCGATTCAGTTCTTGACTCGTCATTTAAAAGAACCGTTGACTCGTTTAGCATTCTAGGAGATTATGTACAACTTTATCGGAGCTTTTCCAAAACAGGACTGCTATATTTTTCTTCCCAATATAGGAATAATATAGCAATATTTAATTTATTGTCATCTTTTAATCAATACTACCAAATAGTTGTAGTACTAGACATTTAACATGACAATATTTATTATAATTAATGACAGTATTTTTCAATCATGTGACTATTTTCATTCATGACATTAACATCTCATGTGTTTGGAAGAAACACATAACATATCTATTTTGGAATTTCAAAACCTATTTAGGATGTTTTTACTTGGACCGAATTCGGTCCCAGACCAGATCAGTCCACCAAATTATAGTCCGAGTAAAAACATCCTTAGCTTACTTCTGTTTAGGGCAACTTTCCTAATAAATTTCATTATTAAATGAAACGTATTGGATAATTCCATTTCTCTTCGGATTAGGTAAAGAAGTAAGTATTGTTTATCCATGTAATTTTACATTTCCTTGTATGAGAAAATGCTAAATCAACCTATAAACATATATAGAAACAAATTAAACTGCTTTATCATGTACAAAGTATGTATGTGTATTAGTGTGTCTACATGAGCATGTAACGTTCATGGAAAGCTCATATATAATAAGCCCAAATCAGATCACCCCTCTCCAGTCCCACTACATAGTAATCATATGATAATCATGTGTTTTCTTGACAAAACCCCAAAGTTATATTCCTCCTTCATGGTTTTACTCTCTTTTGCTATAATAGCAATGCAACTAGGAGCTGTAAGTGCTGGACATAGAAAGGTTGTGAGGATTCTTGATTTGATCCCACCCAATAACAATGTCCAACCTTCAACAGGAGAAGTATTAGTGCATTGTCGGTCTAAAAACAACGATTTAGGGGTTTGGAATATGACTCAAAATACCCAGAAAGAAATCCACTTCCGCCCCAACATATGGAAGATTACTCTCTTCTGGTGTGACTTTGGCTGGGGCACAAAGGCCCGGGGCATCATCGTATACGACGCCAATGATGTTTCGTGCGATGGGGAAAGGTACTGTAATTGGAATGTGAAGACTGATGGATTTTACTTTGCCAAAGGGGAGTTTCCTAAAGAAACTGATTTCACAAAGATGTCTGATTGGAGAGGCGCTAGGAAACACCGATGTAGCCACCACCGTGGTCGCGGGCGACACCACTAGATCAGCGCATGCGGCGGGTAGCCTAGTGTGCTATTCTGCAATGAATATATATATATATATATATATATATATGGAGTATATATTACTAGTATTGTATAATAAGTAAATGAAATCTGCTACCAATGCATAATAATACTAAAAGAATAATGCTTGCATTATTAAATGTGTCAATATACGAGATAATAATACACATCACACATTATGATATATCCCAAATCCCCATACACACATATTTATCTTTATATATTGAAAGCAAACTTGGTAATAGTTTTTTATGTTAAATTGCTTCTTGAATTGATTGGATATAATTTGCTTTCAAAGAAATCCCATGAATAAAGATGAACCTATTAAGAGAATAAAATTAATTACCATATATAGGAACAATAGGGTGGATATATTATAGTCCTTTATAACTGAGTTGTTATACCTGGGAGCATCCATGGTGAGCATGGTGCTCCCACAGCTAAGGCGTGCGTGGACAACAACTTTTTTTTATCTTAGTAGCAGGGTGATGTAACTCGCATATAAAAAAATGTAACTCAAGTTGATAAAAATATAACTATAGGCAAGTCGAAATGTAAATTGTATAAGAAATAAAATATGATTTCAATGTAAACCATGAAAAAGAAGTCTAATTTTTCAATTACTTTACATAAATAGTGAATATGTTTTGTTTTTAATTTAGTTGTAATTTAATTAGTCCAAATGTTATTAGTTAATTACATTTGGACATGTTAATTACGTAAAACAAGTCCAATTGTAACTTGCACATCTGAAAATGTATATAACTTGTGCATATATAGATGTAACTCACATATATGAAGATGTAACTCGCGCATAAGAAGATGTAACTCGTACACAAGAAGATTTTAGTCGCGCACAATAAGATGTAACTCGCGCATAAAAAGATCTAACTCACGCATAAGAAGATGTAATTCCATATATTATCGAACGTAACTCCAGGAATCTGAATAAGCAAACTCAATGTTTGAAAATATCTAAAAACATATACAAGAGATAAAAAGAATATATTATAGAATATAAAAAATATATTACAAAAAGTATAAATTTAAAAAAAACATTATAGAAAAAATGAATTCGATTGTTATTTCAGTTAAAGATATAAAAAAGTAAAAAAAAAACAGTGTATGATTATGAAATACGTAGTACATTATATTTATTTTATGTGGTTTAATCAGATATTTTAATAAATGTGTAAAGAAAAAAATGTAAATTCAGTTGTAAATTAATTAGTTAAAGATAAAGATGAGTATAGCCGCAATTAAAATTTTAGTGTTTTGATGGAGAACATAAAAGAATTGAAGTAAATAAAAAAGAAAACTAAAGAGAAAGAAATCACAAACCTTGAGGGAAAAGAAAGAAAGCATTTGTAGTGTAGGGAAAAGCAAAAAACCGTATAATATTTGGGACCGGTATACCATGCACATGTTAATACCGGTCCCATGGTATAATTGGCGTTTATAACCAATGTTATCATTTTCAATATCATATACGAGTATAACCATTATATTATAAAATATATTTTCCCCATCATTCTTTTTACCTTTTAATATTTCCTTTTAAACTTTTCATACATTTCATGAGGTGTTTGGTAAACTCTATAACTCACTTTTCTCCCCCCCAAACTTATCTAGTGATATTTCTTAGTGTGTGATGTTGTGATACTACCTCTATTACTACACTGCCTTGTATTGTTTCCCTATGCTGCAAAAATGTCTGACTTCAGTTTGGGAGATATAATCACACAAATGTCACCCGACTCATTATCCCGCCGCACATCTATCCAACCTCCTGTTTTTAAAACCTGCATTTGATAAATACATGTTGTTGAATTTCAAATCTCAATAATAACTAGCACACATTTGGTCAAGTATTCCTTTTAGGTCAATATTAAAAGTGTGAACTTTGATCACTGGCCAGATGTACCTGGAAGGCTCAAAACAACATACATTAGGAGAAGAGATCTTGTCATTAACAGGCATGACATAGTGTGATAAACAAACATATACAGTGTATAAATAAATAGACCAAACTAACACACCAGTATCTCAAAGAACACTTTTTCACTTTTTGTCATTGCTCAGATGGGTGCTTCCAAACTTGTCTAGGCAAGCAATTAAAAAAAGACATGTACCCCCAATTGAAGCAACTAAAATAACATAAGAACAAAGGAAGAAAGTCTAAGAAAAACAACACTCATACACACATACACATACATAGTGAAAGCCCGCAAGGGACATATGGCTTTTGCTTTCAGCTATGCATTCAACTATGCATTTTATGAAACACGATATATTCCTTTTGCATTACAGCTTTAGAAAAAACTGAAATATAATGCAACAAGAGTAAACTTCAAATGGTCAAGTTGATTAAAGTGGCTTAATAGTTCTACTTCATCATGACTTTGACATTGCACCTTTAGATCAATTGGCTGAGAAAACTAAAGAGTGTTTTAACTATTTAAAACTGAATCCAAAATTAAGATTTAAAACCAGAAAGTGATTATTAGCAACTAAATTGTCAACATGTAAATTTTGGAAGTTTCAGATATCTCGTTAGGTGTTTATACAACATTGAAAAACAAACACACAACAACCTTGCGATTCTTGTATGAACAAATGGAAATAAAGAACCCACTTGTGCATGTGGACACTTTCAGCTTTCCTCATATGGGAATGAAGAATCGTCTTTTATGTTTTCGTTAAAATAGAATTCATCACACCAGAGTTGATTAGAACTCATACCCTGAATTCCACTAACCTCTGAATTACAAATTTTCTGAAATTGCAGTATAGTTCAAAATTTATACCTTGACCAATGACCCTAACAGGACAACCTTCTCCTTTATTGTTTGGTCAAATGAAATAGCATACCTGCATTGAAACATTGAAACAATGAAATGAAATAGTGTACACAATGAAAAATGTAAATGAACGAAATGTATTGTTACTAAAAACGTGCATAGAAACCATGAAATAAGGATATAGTAATGAGAAACTCAACCAAAAATATAGGAGAAAAGAAAAAAGGGGGAAGATATTTCTTATTGAACATATATTATTACATACACAAGGTACATAATATATGTAAAATACCACATACCTTTAAAATATGCTTCCTTGGAAGAAGTATCAACACCGATGTTTTACTACACATTTTTTTAGAACTCAATCACCATTACGTTCACTATACAGCATGTTATAGACAAATATAGAGTCACCTTATTGATCAAATGACTTAGACCTTAAAAAATAACTTGGAATGAACAATTAATACTCACTTGCACAATGTGTAACTAACTACTCACTTGCTTTATATACTCAAATAAGTTAAGAAGACAAAAAATAGGTAAAGATCTTCAGAGAAAATGGTGAATGACTTGATATTTAGAACTGTGTTGTATAGAATATAATTTGCAATTATGTGGTAAAATTTAAGGGAGATTTTGATTTTACACCCCAGTTGTTGGGTGATATTGGACTTTGCACCCCATTTTAAAAAAACTTTGAATTTGCACCCCATTTCACTTAAAAATCCTTTGATTTTGCACCTCACTCATTAATTTTTCTTCACAAAATGTTATGTGTTGGGGTGTAAAATCAAAGTTTTTCCAAAATAGGGCGCAAAGTCCAATATCACAAAAAAAGTGGGGTGCAAAGTCAAATTCCCCCAAACTTTAATGGCCTAAATCTTACATTCTGAAACGGATTGAACAAAACCACCATTTAAAACAGCTTAAAGTGTAAAACCTTTAAGTAAAAAAAAAACTTGTTACATTAGATAAAAAAGATTGAAATTGAGAGTTTTGATATACGTGGTATATGTTAGCTTGTAACTAATAAAAGAGTATTCTTTGAAAGATTAAACTTAGTAAAATAATTTGTACATGCAAACTCACTAAAATCAATTCCTTTCTACTATGCTTGGTCAATCGATTTTTTGTAATATATACTCCTACATTACAGTTCCAGTGGGTTGATAAAATCATTATGGGATTTTGGATCTCATGAATGGGTCGATTTCCTTAACCGTAATAAAAAATAAAAGTCACAATTGAAAATAAAAATACCACATAAAAACCATAAAAGTGGAAATTTATGGTGTGAAATCCAAAAAACCCAAAGACGTATAGACAATCCATGGGCACATACATATATATTTTCTGATTCAGAAAAACCTTTGTAAGGAATGAAACCTTTCAAGACTAAATACAAATAAAATTATAGATTCTGCACTGAAAAGTTTTACTACAAAGAAACAAAAAAAATACACATTAAAATTAAAAAAGTTAGAAACCTGAAGCAAAAGAGTTTCTACTCAACTCTAATGTTGCTGAAATCAGACAAAATGCAGTAGAAAAACGAAATAAGAGTAAGTTGTATTTAAATTATATGGACATGGAGTGAAACTAAGATGTAAACATGCCTAGGGACAGGGGCGGCTTTGAGGGAAGTTGGGCCAGGCAACTGCCTTGGGCCTCAACTACCAAGGGGGCCTCCAAAAAATTCTACTCCGGTATTAATATTAGGTGTTATTCATAGACCGCCAATACATCAAGCGGCAACTGCAAGCAGAAATCAGCTTTATAGTTCCCTTTTGACTATTCGTCCTTCATCAAAGTTGTAGCTAATGACGTCTTCTATCCAACACAACTTTCAAAACTGGATTTGAATCATCCAATAAAAATATTTAAATAAAATGGTGGAAGGTCGCATTCTGAAATCTCAACGGAGATTGTCTGACTTCATCGTCTGTTTTCACCTTGCTTCTCTCAGATTCTCACAATGGTGTCTTCATATGATTTGTAGCCCTTGAAGTTGGCTTTCATATGAAACTTGAATCATGTTTTTTGGATGTTCCTAAGAAACGATATGCTTGAACGATTGACAGAACATCATCCTGACCGTTGTTTTCAAGCTCTATTCGTCTTCTTTTGATCCCGTAGCCAATTCTAGAGCTCTTTTGTCTTCAAAACTTTGTCTTTAACACCTCACTGATCTCCAATGCTCCTAATCAACTCTAAAATGCTTCTCAACTCGTCCCTATTGCTTCTCAAACACCGGTGCCACGCTCAAATTCCCTCATTTTGACTCCGAAAATACCAAAACTCGAATCAACAGTCGATAAATATGACTTGAGCTTAAAATTGAGACTTATGACACTTTAAAGTTAGGAAAAAACTATCAAAATCCGATCTCAACACGCATCAACGTCCAACAGAAACCGCTAATCAGCTACTGTATATATGCCTCACTGCCCGCCGTTGACATGGGTCCTTGGTTAGTGAATCAACCAAGACTCTTCAGCTCTTCTCTCTAAGTCTCGTTCTTGAAGTCTCTTAATACTTTTACAAGTACATGTTTGCCTTGTGTTTTGAATAAGTTTGCATTTTAAAATTTATCCTTTTGAATATTACAAATGTTGAAGTTTATTCCCCTCAACCCACAGGCCCAACATGTAACCTGGGGGTTTCGAATGGGTAGAAGGCAAACAAACTCACTAAACAACGGGGGGGGGGGGGGGGGGGGGGGTGGATTAATGACTACCTTATTCACTGTAACGATTACAAGCAAAAAGGTCGAACATACTGAATATATATTATGTGTTGCTGATGCTATTACAATTCTAGAGTAACGAAGTGCGAACCCCTTTCAACGAAATAAATGCGACTATTTATAGTACCCCATGGTGGTTGGGGGCTGACGTGGCCGGCTGTGGGCGTCATAATTCCAACTACCAAATCTTCAGCATTAAATGCGCTTCCCGCCAAGATCTTGGTTTCCCGCCATAGCATGGAGGACGTCCGTCCCCTAAACTGGAATCAACTCCTTGGTGGCAACCTGGGCCCTTAAGTATAGCCCACAAGACGTCCGTCCCCTGGCCCTTGGGCCCTGGAGACCTGACTATGCTGGGCTACATACGTCCCCTAACCCTTGGACCCTGAGGCCTGTCTATGCTGGGCTACGTACGTCCCCTGGCCCTTGGACCCTGAGGCCTGGCTATGCTGGGCTACGCACGTCCTCCGGCCCTTGGGCCCTGGAGACCTGATTGTGCTGGGCTATGCACGTCCTCTGGCCTTTGGACCCTGAGGCCTGGCCATACTAGGATACGTACGTCCCCTGGCCCTTGGGCTTTCCGGGGTTGGTGGGCCGGTCCTGGTAGGCCATTAACCCTACACAAGTCCCCCACTTCTGATGTTCCGAGCCTACGCAGGACATAAAGAAGTAAGATAACTTCCGCCGTACCGCCTCGAGCCGTTGCTCCCTTTTTTCTGGGTGACGGTTGCTTCCCGCCGTTGTTCGCGGGGCTCTAGGTGCCAGCTATCAGGCCGGTTCAACTTCCAATAAAAAGGTAATCATTTCGTATCAGCCCGTCTCTGTGCGACACGTGTCCCTGTATACGCTCCTTGCCACGTGTCGCCCGCGGGTTGGTCACTTAGCCGGCACCTGCCCTTATTAATACCGGAAATCAGGGAAGGGTTAGGGCTTTTCATCTGTTGTCTTCTCTTGCCTTCTCAGCGCCGTTCAGCGAGTATTTCGGTCCCGGTGTTCGTTTCTTTTCAAAGCTTCTAGCAAGGTAATTCCCCGATTCCAATTTCTTCCTTTCTTCCCATGGCCTGTTCCATGGAGATTTCTTCCTCTTTGGAAGCTAGCTCCGGTTCTTCTACCGGTTCTTTAGCCGGTTCATCTTCGACATCAGAACTCAGATCTCGTTCCTCAGCAGAAGCGAGCGGTTCCGGCCGTTACAGTGCTTCTTCAATGACAGTCCCTGATGCAGTAGCTGACGCCGCCATCCCGGTCGATGGGGAACACGTTGATATGGCCGTTGCGATGGTGGTACAACCTGCCGCGGCGGCGGGGCATCCAGCCGACCACGACTCGGGCGAGGAGGCTGAAGAAGGGGACGACCTCCGGGTCTACAAGCGTGGCATCCCTATGGACCATCACAGGCACATAGTGCTTATTCCTAACGTAGCTGTGATCGAGCAGGTTTTTTCCAAGAGGGCCCTGAGGGAACTGCAAATTATCCTCCCCCACCTGCCTATTATAGCCTCCGAGGCGCAGATAATCTCTTTATGAGACGCCCGGGATGGTGATGGTACACATGGACTCTCTAAAGGCCGGACTGCGCTTCCCGCTACACCCGTTTTACCTGGACTTCTTCAAATTTTATAGTGTGGTCCCGGCTAAATTTATGCCGAACTCCTACTGCCTGATCTCTGCGTTTCTTGTCCTCTGCAAATCATCGGGGCTCGCCTTTTCACTGGAGTTGTTCCATTATTTTTTCCAAGTTACTCCTCAAAACGCCGATGGGTTCCTGAGTGTGGCCGCTCGTCCCAAGAGAAAGCTGTTCGAGGGGGCTCCCTCCTCTATCCACGACAGGAAAAACCGCTACTTCTTTATTCGTTACGCGGACGATCGGCTTCCTGTGTGGTGGAATGGGTACCCTCCGAAGGTTCAGACACCAGAGCTAACCCTGGTGTTGCGAGAAGCCGTGGATAAACTGAGGTTGGGCGGCGTTAGGAAATTTAAAGGCCTTCTGACCATTGAGGCACTCTCCAACGCAGGGATAGGTACCGCCCGTGATCCCTGGACTGGCCTTCTCTAGTGTTCATCTTGTGGGCCCGGGCGGTCTGTTCCCTGAGGTAAGTGCCTTTGTGATTCGCACTGCCCGGTACTAACGTTACTTTTCCGTTTTTCAAGTCCTTTCCCTACTCAAGAGCAAATGGACAGTGCGGCTATGGCAGCTCATCGTGAGGCAAAGGCTGCCAAGGAACGGGAGGTGCTAGCTAAGGCCCGTGCAACCGCTCAATCTTCGGGGGCCACCTCTTCCGCCACATCCCTGGCTAGTCAGCGCGTTGCTGATGCAGAGTGGCTTCTGGTCGCTGAGGTGACTGGGCAAACCTCTGAGGCCCTTCCTCAAGATAACCGGGTTCTGAATGTGAACCCGGTCGGCGTTGGTATCCCTGCTGGAGGGGAGAAAGATAAGGGGAAGAAGACGAAGAGGCCACGCCTTGAGTCCTCTGCTCCTAAGTCCACGGGCGTCGCGGTACCCTCCGTCGTTCATCCCATTTCTGAAGTCTGGAAGGACATGGCCCTCCAGACCGGGCTGGAGTTATCAGGTCGTTCTTCGGGCGACTCTGTTGATAATGCTCTGCTTCTGAGCCTTGAGGTATGTTCTCCACATTTCCCTTTACTATCTTCTGAATCTGTTCCTCGTTTCCCCCTAACCCATTTTCCTTTCTTGCAAGTTGGGCTGAGCTTGCTGTAGGCTAGGGCTGCTCGGGAGAAAGATCTCGCCGAGCTCAAGAGGAAGGCCGATGCGGCTTCCAAGAGGGAGCAGGAGGCTTCGCTGCTGCGGGAGGCTGCTCAGGCGGAGGCGAAGAAAGCACAGGCTGCCCTGGCCCAGGCCCAACAGGAGCTCCAGGTTGTTCGTGCTCAGGGCGAGCGTGAGAAACAAGGCCTGCTTGCTGAGGTAGCCCTTGCTGAAAAGCATGGGATTTCTTTTGTTCCTTCCACAGATCCTGCCCCCCGTCCCGAAGGTGGAGATCCTCTCAGTGACGTTCTGACCCTGGCGATTAATGTGGAGGAGTTCAACAAAACTTCTCAGTTCCTCTAGGCCGCTTATGAGTACTGTTGGGGCGCTGCTGGAGATGTTTTTGAAGCCGAGCTGCAGTCGGTGACGGATACGAAGCGTCTAGGTCATGGGGTGCAGCTTTTTGGGAAGACCGCATTTGGTGGTGAATGGCTTGCAGAGCTTGCCGACGATGCCTTCACCAAGGGGTACTTTGAAGGTGTCAAGGCCCTTAGAAGTGTGCTCCCTCTAGTCGGCTGTCCCCCGTTCAACGTGGATGATTATACCAATGGGGCTGAGCTTCGGCGAGTCATGGGAAAGCTCGTCCGAGATGAGCAACGCGCAACGGCCGTTCAGAGGGGTGATATCCCTGATCCCCCCACTCCCGAGCTTCCCATGGTGCCATCAGAAGAACCACCGGCCTCCCCACGCTCCCCTCCCCATGGTTTCCTTTCATAACTTCGCTAGTTTCCCCTTCTGCTTAATTGTATGTTCCGGCTAGTAGAGACGAAGAATAGAGCCTCCTTTTGTATTTACAGCTTGCGTTCCGTTCGTTTACTCATTCGTACTCTTTTTATTTTTACGAGGGACAGGTCCTGTCCCCTTTTGCTCATGTCTCTTTCCTCTTCTTCTGACGAGGAACGATCCCTGCTTCTTTTGCACATGGGCTCTTTCCTCTTCTTCTGACGAGGAACGGTCCCTGCTCCTTTTGCTCATGGGCTCTTCTCCTCTCCTTCTGACGAAGAACGGCCTCTTCTCCTTTTGCTCGTGGGCTCTTTCCTCTTCTTCTGGTGAGGAACGGCCTCTGCTTCTTTTGCACATGGGCTCTTTCCTCTTCTTCTGATGAGGAACGGCCCCTGCCCCTTTGTTCATGGGCTCTTTCCTCTTCTTCTGACGAGGAACGACCTCTTCTCCTTTTGCTCGTGGGCTCTTTCCTCTTCTTCTGGCGAGGAACGGCCTCTGCTTCTTTTGCACATGGGCTCTTTCCTCTTCTTCTGACAAGGAACAGCCCCTGCCCCTTTGTTCATGGGCTCTTTTCCTCTTCTTCTGACGAGGAACGACCCCGATTTTTTCCTCCGTACCTGCTATGTCTTCTCTTGTCCCCAGGCCATCCGCCCATGGCCGTTCCGGAAACTCATCCGATAACGGCTGTAACTCAGGGGATGACCTTTCGGTCTATAGGCGTGGGATGCCCCCCAGCCTCCTCGTTTCTCTCTCAACTTCCATCTCGTTCGGCGTCAACGCCAACATCTGCTTCTTAGTGAGAAGAGCATGATTTCCCAGTTGCTTCCCCCCCCCCCATGGGTTTAGGATGCAAGGTTCCTCCGCCATCCTATGCAGCATCTTCCTGGCCACGTGGTCATTCATCTGGACTCTGTGGCAGCGGGTTTCCTTTTCCCGCTGCTGCTTTTCCATATTTCTCTTTTCAGGGGACTTGGTATTGCCCCGGCCCAACTCGTTCTGAATTCCCATCGGATTCTTGCTGGTTTCATAATCTGGTGCCACAACGTGGAGGTCGAGCCGTCTATGAAGTTGTTTCTGCATTTCTTTCGGCTTTCCCCGTACGGCCAGACGGGTGATCTCAGTGTGGTGGCCCATTCGTGGAGGGTTCTTTTTCCAACAACCCTTCCAACCCGAACAGCTGGGAGGAGAGGTTCTTTCTCGTCGGGGTTGATTCCCCCCTTCCCTTCTCCGATCGGTGGAATGCCTTCCCGGTCAAGTTTGAGCCTCCGGTTCTCCATTCAGCCGAGCTAGAACAGGTCGGCATGAGGGGGTACAAAACCTGCGTTTGCTGGTGAATGACACCAACTTGGGCAAGGCCGGCATAGGTACGTCCTCGTTGTGGCCCGGGTTTTGGACTCTCTTTTTTATGACTCCCAACTTTGTTCTGACAATTTCTCTTGTTCTTTGTGCAGGGCTTTATCCCAGATCCTCTGCCATGGTTCCCCAACCCCGTGCTACTCCCTCCTCTGTCCAAGCTGATGCTAGCAAGGGAAAGCAGATTGTTGGTGAGGATCAGGGCCAAAAAAGGCCCAAAGCTGAACCTGCTGGGGATGAACTGCCCCCCAAAAAGTCTCGCCATGGAGAAGGGTCCTCCAAAGCCGTGGTGGTTCTTGACGGGTCTAACAATGAGGCCGCCTCTCCTCCTAAGCCGCCCCCCAAACCCCTGTTGGGCCAGGGTTCGAACGATCCTCCTCCGTCCAGTTCAGAGGATTCGTTATCTGATATTATTGAGTTCTCCGGGTTGGGCCCCCGTGCGGAGTCGAAGAGGTTGTTTGGGCAGACGGTCTCTTCCATTTGGTGTTCCTTGGGGTTGAAACTCCCTCGAGATTTTGCTGCTCGTGACAGCGCGGTGGACCTTCATGAATGCGGCCTTAGCACACTCAACAAGGCCGCCATTTATTTCTGCAAGGCGCGGTTTGCCTATGAAGCTCAAGAGCGTGTTTCCGCCCAGGTGCGTTGTGAAGCCGATGATCTGGTGAAGAAGGCCAAAGAGCGTCTGCACCAGATGCAGCAGGATTTGAACGCCGCCCTTGGGCTCGCTAAGGGAAACACGTCTCTGCAGGAGACGATGAGGAAACAAGCCGAGGAGCTGCAGCTGCTTCGTGCCAAAGTGGCCGCTGTGGAGAAGTCCGACGTGCAGCTTCGCCAGGTTGGTACGGATGGGGCCGTTCCTGTTTTTTAGGCTGACATTTCCAAGATCAAGGAGGCTGGCTCTATTGAGTTCCAGTCTTCCAGAAGTCTCGTGCCTATGTCGATGCCGTGAATGTTCGTGTGAAGGAGCGCCTTGCCTAGAGCTTTGGGGAGTTTCTGGCTAAGAGTTTTGATCCGCTGAAGGATGGCATTGAGTTGGTATCGGGGACCTTCGTCGGCCAGGAGTTCCTTGCAGAGCTTGCCGATGATGCCTTTGCTAAAGGTATGATCGACCTTTTGGCCGGAAACCTCCCGGCTCTCCAGCGTTATCTCCCCACCCCGTTTGATCCTGAGGCCGCTGGTTTCAATGCTTCGTTCATTGAAGCTTACGGGGAGGCTTTGAAGGGTAAGTGCCAGGTGACGGACGGTCCCCCCTGGCTGGGTGAGTTTGTCAAATTTTGCTTTCCAGCCGTACCTCCTGGCTAGCCGGCCGTTCTTCCCGAGGCAGCTAATGTTTTTAAGATGGCTTACTTTAGCCCTCACGCCTCTGGGTTCAAAGAAAGCTCTTGCAGTCACATCTATATTCAAGGATAGCTCCCCGAGGCATGATGGTTCCGATTATTTTGTACTCTTGATTTCACTCTGAACTCGTGTTTGTTGTACCTTCCGGTCGGTAGAGCCGATGAATAAAGTGTATTACTTGCTCGCCGCGATCGTCTTTGCAACTTGTCGTCCGTTTGTCTTTTCTTCTTATCCTTTTTCTTTTGGGGATTCCCCAGTGCCTCTCTCAATTTTTTTTTTGAAGAGGTATTTGGTTTTGCTCTGTCGCTCGTTCGTCTTACCTGCCCATTTGCCCGGTCCTTGGGATCCTGAGCTGGGCTCGGCCGCGATTGTGACGCGGAGTGGGTTTATCCCCTTTGGGGATTCCCCGGTCTTCGTCCCGTCATCCGTTCGTCTAACCCGCCCATTTGGCCCGGTCCTTAGGATCCTGAGCTGGGCTCGACCGCGATTGTGATGCGGAACGGGTTTATCCCCTTTGGGGATTCCCCAGTGCCTCTCTCCATTTTTTTGGAGAGGTCTTTGGTTTTGCTCCGTCACCCGTTCGTCTTACGTGCCCATTTGGCCCGGTCCTTGGGATCCTGAGCTGGGCTCGGCCGCGATTGTGATGCGGAGCGGGTTTATCCCCTTTGGGGATTCCCCAGTCTTCTTCCTGTCATCCGTTCGTCTAACTTGCCCATTTGGCCCGGTCCTTAGGATCCTGAGCTAGGCTCGGCCGCGATTGTGATGCGGAACGGGTTTATCCCCTTTGGGGATTCCCAGTGCCTCTCTCCATTTTTTTGGAGAGGTCTGTGGTTTTGCTCCGTCGTCCGTTCGTCTTACCTGCCCATTTGGCCCGGTCCTTGGGATCCTGAGCTGGGCTCGGCCGCGATTGTGACGCGGAGCGGGTTCATCCCCTTTGGGGATTCCTCGGTCTTTGTCCCATCATCCGTTCATCTTACCTGCCCATTTGGCCCGGTCCTTAGGATCCTGAGCTGGGCTCGGTCGCGATTGTGATGCGGAACGGGTTTATCCCCTTTAGGGATTCCCCAGTGCCTCTCTCCATTTTTTTTTCGGAGAGGTCTTTTGGTACAGTGGTTATACCGTTTGGATGATTAGTACCGCCCGGTGGGGGATGTTGGTTTCCCCCGGGAGGCTCGCAGTGTTTTTGTGATGACGTTGTACACTATGATTTTATCGTGGAAACCCGAAAAGGGAAAAACCACGGGACTTTTTGGGCTAACGTCCAAGCCTCTTGTTTTTATTAATTCCTGCTGTTACATTAGTATAAATGGAATATTCCTTTATGGTCTCTTCCCCCTGTCTTTTTTTTTTGTTCAGGGGGACCCTACTGGTAGAATTTCTTCAGGTGCTCCACGTTTCATATGCCAGCGGAACGTCCTTCCATGGTTTGTAAGAGGAACGTCCCTGCCGCCAAGCTCTTCTCGTATACCCTGTACGGCCCTTCCCAATTTTTGGCCATTTTGCCTCCTTCAAGCGGCTTGCTCTTCTCCCGCTTCCGTAACACCAGGTCTCTGACCCTGATTTCTCTTATTTTTACCGCTTTGTTAAAATACCTCTCGGTTGCCCGATGATATTCCTCCATGCGTCGTGCGGCTAGGTCCCTTCTCTCCTCGATGAAGTGCAATTCGGCCCTTAGGTTCTCCTCGTTCTGTCCTGGGTCAAAGTGCAGAGTCCGGTGCGTGGGCACAAGTACTTCGGTGGAGACCTTGGCCTGAAATCCGTATGCCAGTGCGAACGGTGTTTCCCCGGTCGCCGTTCTTGGAGTTGTCCTGTATGTCCACAGGACATAATTCAGCTGCTCCGGCCAGGTTGAGGAGTAATCTTCCAATTTTTTCTTTATGCCATCCATGATGGTCCGGTTCATATTCTCCACCTGGCCGTTTGCCTGCGGGTATGCGACTGAGGCCTTTGAATGCCGGATGCCCCACTTGGCCAGATATGCTTCGAATCCCTTGCCGACGAACTGTCGGCCGTTGTCTGTGATGATCTGTTCCGGGATGCCGAACCGGCATAATACGTTCTGCCATACGAATCGTTGGCATTGGAACTCAGTGATGTTCTTCAATGGTTCGGCCTCCACCCACTTCGTAAAATAGTCAATGGCCACTATTATGAAATTCTTTCCGCCGGTCGTCCTGGGAAGGGGTCCCAGCAGGTCTATTCCCCATCTCGCAAATGGTAGGGCGACGGTCATCGGGGTGTAGAAGCTGGCCGGTCTTCCTGGCATAGGTGCGTACTGCTGGCACACCGCGCACCTCTGGGTGTGTTTGAAGCAATCCCGCTGGATGGTTGGCCAGTAGTACCCCTGTAGGGTGATCTTCCTTGCCAGCGTCCGAGGTCCTTGGTGGCTGGAACAGATGCCCTCATGGATTTTCTCCATGACTGATGCTGCCAAGTCCGGTGATAGGCATCTGAGATATGGCCCGCCGAACGTCTTTTTGTACAGTTCTCCCCCAATGATCTCAAAGCTTGTCGCCCGTCTCTTTACCCATGGGGCCCTTCCGGAGGTGCGTCCATCTTTCTCGAGGGGGAGGGTCCCATCTTTGAGATGATCTGCCACCTCCTTCACCCAATTGGGATCTACATAAGAAACATCATTTACCTGGATCATTTCTGTTGCCGGTCGGAGTAGTGCCTCCTGTCTTGCAAAATTCCGGATATGTTGTGGGCCAGCCGGCGTCTGTTCCCCGGGCAGGGGATTGCCTAGATTGGATAGGATATCAGCTTCGGCATTCTCTACCCGAGGTACTAGGTCTATGATCACTTGTTCGAACTGCGCAGTCTGCTCCTCTGCCAGTTCCTTGTAGGCCTTCATCCGTTCTTCCCGAGTCTCAGCAGTGCCATTCATCTGTGTAACCACCAACTGGCTATCCATTTGTATCTTCAGACGAGTTGCTCCGAGGGCCCTCACATATCTCAATCCTGCGATCAGAGCATCATACTCGGCCTCGTTGTTGGTGACTTTGAATTTGAATTCCATGGAGTAATAGGCCTTGAATCCCTCGGGGGAAGTGATGACCGCACCCCCCCCCCCCCCGCATCCCTTTGCACTTGCTGCCCCATCGGTATACATTTCCCACCAGTTGTCTAGGTCACTGCTACCGTATTCTCCTTCCTCCGTTCATGCTGTACATTCGGCAATGAAATCTGCCAGCGTCTGTCCCTTGATCGTCGGCCTGGGTTTGAATTCCACGTGGTACTGCCCGATTATCAAGGACCACTTCGTAATCCGCCTACTCGCCATTGGGTTCCTGAGGATAGTGGCCAAAGGCTGAGTGGTGAACACCGTCACCGGGTGTGCCTGGAAGTATGGCGCCAAGCGCTTTATTGCCGCGATCAATTCCAGGATCGTCTTCTCCATCAGTGTATACCTTGTTTCCGGGCCGTTCAACGCTTTGCTAACGAAGTATATAGGCCGCTGAACACCCTCAACCTCCTTCAGCAACACAGAGCTTACTTCCAGATCAGCCACCGCCAGATACATGTATAGCGGTTCCCCGGGATCTGCTTTGGTTAGGACAAGTGGAGAGGAGAGGTACGTCTTAAAGTCTTCAAAGGCTACCTGACATTCCGGAGTCCACTCAAATGGGTTGGGTTTCTTCATGATCTGGAAGAAAGGGATCGCCCGATCGGCCAGTTTTGACATAAACCGGCTTAGTGCCGCCAAACGCCCCGTGAGTCTCTGTACATCTTTCAAATTTTTGGGGGCCTCCATGTCCATGATGGCTTTGACCTTCTCGGGATTAGGCTCGATCCCCCGCTCGCTCATCATGTAACCCAGAAATTTCCCCCCTTTGACGGCAAAGGCACACTTCTTTGGGTTTAGCCTCATGTTCGCTCCCTCCATAATGGTGAAGACCCATTCCATGTCCTATACATGATTCTCCTTTTTCCTGCTTTTGATCAGGATATCGTCCACGTACGCCTCCATGATCTTCCCCAGGACGTCCTTGAACAATATCCCGATCATTCTCTAGAAGGTGGCCATCGCATTCCTCAAACCAAACGGCATAACCACATAGCAATACACCCCGTCTGAGGTGACGAAAGCAGTTTTCTCAGCGTTGTCTGGGTGCATGAATACCTGATGATACCCTCCGAAGGCATCCATAAAGCTGAGGAGCTCGCATCCTGCGGTTTCATCCACCAAGAGGTCAATCCTCGGAATGGGATAGGGGTCCATCGGGCAAGCTTTGTTGAGGTCGGAGTAATCAACGCACATCCGCCAGGTAGTCCCTTTTGGAGCTAAGACGACGTTGGACAGCCATTCCACATGCATGACAGGCCGTATGTGGCGTATGTCCAGTAGGGTGGTGACTTCCACCTTGATGAAGTCCCTTCGCTCGACTGCCATGTATCTTTTCTTCTGTTGCACAGGTCTGGCATCCGGCCGAATGGCCAATTTGTGACAGATGATGCTAGGATCAATTCCTGGCATATCCTCCAGTCCCCTAGCAAATAAGACTTTGAACCTCTGGAGAATCATGATCACCCCTTCCCGGATTTCCGGTTCCAGGCCGGTCCCAATGGACACCTTTCGATCGGAAGGATTGTCCAGTTCTACTTCCTCTAGCAAGGTAGCCGGCTCTGGTCGGAACATGGCCTCCTCCTTCCGGGCTGTCTCCGCAATGCTGTTAACCCTCATGTCCTTCTCTGTCATCCTCTTCACCGCCTCCTTGTAACATGCCCTTGTCGTGTCTGGGTCCGTACGGGCCACGCCCACCCCAGTTTCTGTGGGGAACTTTATACAGGAGTGTCGTACGGAGCAGATGGCTTCCAGGTCCTCCAGTCCAGGTCGTCCCAGAATGGCGTTGTGGGCGCATTTGAGCCGCACCACCACAAACGTCATGGGGATCGTTGCCCTGTGTTCGCCATCCCCAATTTCAACCGGTAGGATGATAGTTCCTTCTGCATCGATGTTGTGGCCAGTGAATCCAGCCAGGGGTGTCCATAGGGGGCTCAAATCAGCCCTGCCCAGGTGCATTTTTTCGAACACGTCCCAGTAAAGGACATTGACGCTGCTCCCTGTATCAACCAGAACTCGCCGGATTATCCACTCCCGGATATCCATACTGACTACCAGCTCATCCCTGTGCGGCCCTGGCGTTTGCGGCAGATCTGTTGTCCCAAATGTGATGGGCTCGACCTTGTGCTTCTTTGCGAGCGGTGCAGAGATAGAATTTATCCGGAGGGCCCTCTCGAACTTCTTCCTCTCCGTCGGGGTATCCCCGGTCTCCGCCCCTCCAAAAATCATTTTAATTTCCATCTTCTTCTTGGAGCCGACCGGTCCGACGGATGCCTCTGGCCTTTTGCCGCTATGACGGAAATCCTCCTCCTTGACTCCAACCTCTCGCCGATCATCCCGGCGCCAGCTGTAGGGCCTCCTATGCTGCTGCGAGGATCCCTGATATGCTCCTCCCGTGGTGAATTCACCCAGATACCCCCTATCAATGAGCTGCTGGATGGCGTACTTAAGACTTTTACAATCGTCCGTACAGTGTCCCTGCTTGCGGTGATACTCACAATATGATCCCGCGTCTCGTCCCATCATGAGCCCCTTGGTGGGTACCGGCTCTTTGAGCAGCCCCTGGTCCTTGATGGCCCCAAAGATTTGGCTGATTGGGTAGGCCAGGGGTGTCGGCCCTATGTTCACATGGGGGTCGTCCCTCGTGTGTTCCTGTGCGGCCCACGGGACATACCCGCCGACCGTCTTCTTCTTTTTGAGGGGTGGCGATTCCACCGGTCCGGGGCCCAATCAGTCTGATGCTTTGCGCGCTGTGGGGGTTGATGCCCCGTCCCGCTGTGAGACCTCTTCCTCTATTGCCACGAATTTGTGCGCGCGGGCCAGTACCTCGGCGTAGTTGTTCCCGGGGTTCCTTTTCAAATCTAGGTAGAGGTCCCCGGTTGCCAATGCATTGGTGAAGAGGGTGATGTCGGTGCTCTCAGGAAGATCCTCCACTTTCAAGGTCTCATCCCTCCACCTGATCAGGAAAGCAGATATGGATTCTCCTTTATTCTGGTGGACGTTCGTCAGCCAACTGAAGTGCTTCTTTGACGTGGAGCTGGACACGAACTGGGCCATGAACTGCCGGGATAGTTGTTCAAAGTTGTCGATAGATCTGGGCCTGAGCTGCCCGAACCACTCCTGCGCTGGCCCTTTAAGGGTGCTGAAGAAAAGTCTGCAGACAGCCTCATCGGAGGCTCCTAACATGGAGAGCGTCCCTTGATAAGATAGTAGATGGGCTTTGGGGTCCCCGTCATAAGTTAGTGTTCCAGGGGGGCGAACGTCCCGTGCAATGTTTATCGCCATGACCCTGTCAGTGAAGGGGGTGAAAGTGCAATCCTGGGCTGGGCCTGAGCGTTCTCCGTCCGTCGATTCAGCTCATTTATCTGCCTCTGCATGTCCAGGAGCATGGCATCTTGTGGATCAGTCCCAACGGGCGCGAGGGTTATTACCGCCAAGGTGTTCCCTCTTGGCGCGACGCCATGATTGTGTTGGCCATGGTACACTCGGGCCTCCGCCGTCATGCCTCCCACCACGAGGGTATGTTCCCTGTCCGTTCTTCCATCGCGGGGCATGACCGGCGTGGGGTCCGGGAACGTGTGGCGCTGTGTTCCTCTGAAGTGCCTAGCCCCCGTGGCACCCCCATACCCGGAGAGCGGGTGTTCTGGGTTATCCTGGAATGGACCGAACGGCGGGGATTGCTATTTTCGCCAGTGTGTTTGGCGAAAGACTGCATGGGATGGACGGGTGTGAGCGGGGTGCACTCGGTATTGGCAGTGTACACATGCTCTTCCTCCCGCTGGTCCGCCAGTCGGCGGATAGTATCCGCGATATCTCGCAGTGCGTTGGGGTCCCTACGGAGTTCCTGTGGAATCAGGTCGGTGAGTATCCCGAAATCCCTCGGCTCCATAGACTGGTGGATTGGCCCCCCACTGCCTGGTTACGGCTCCTCCTGCTATGAGCCAGTCATGATGATAGGTCTTGAGAATTGCCCACGTTGTTAGTGTTCATTTTGTTTGTTTTTCGGTTGTCTTAGAATTTTTAAAAGGAGAGCTTGATTGAAAGAGCTTCTTGATCAGTTTCCCACAGACGGCGCCAGTGTTGAAGTTTATTCCCCTCAACCCACAGGCCCACCACGTAACCTGGGGGTTTCGAATGGGTAGAAGGAAAACGAACTCACTAAACAACGGGGGGGTGTGGATTAATGACTGTCTTATTCACTGTAATGATTACAAGCCAAAAGGCCGAACGTACTGAATATATACTACGTGTTGTTGATGCTATTACAATTCTAGAGTAACGAAGTGCGAACCCCTTTCAACGAAATAAATGCGACTATTTATAGTACCCCATGGTGGTTGGGGGGCTGACGTGGCCGGCTGTGGGCATCATGATTCCAGCTACCAAATCTTCAGCATTAAATGCGCTTCCCGCCAAGATCTTGGTTTCCCGCCATAGTTTGGGGGACGTCCGTCCCCTAAACTGGAATCAACTCCTTGGTGGCAACCTGGGCCCTTAAGTATAGCCCACAAGACGTCCGTCCCCTGGCCCTTGGGCCCTGGAGACCTGACTATGCTGGGCTACGTACATCCCCTGGCCCTTGGACCCTGAGGCATGACTATGCTGGGCTATGTACGTCCCCTGGCCCTTGGACCCTGAGGCCTAGCTATGCTGGGCTACGCACGTCCTCCGGCCCTTGGGCCCTGGAGACCTGATTGTGTTGGGCTATGCACGTCCTCTGGCCCTTGGACTCTGAGGCCTGGCCATACTGGGATACGTACGTCCCCTGGCCCTTGGGCTTTCCGGGGTTGGTGGGCCGGTCCTGGTAGGCCATTAACCCAACAACAAACATTATATCGTGGACTTTGAATAAGCTTTTTTTCATAAGGCGATTTTTATTCAATTTATCTGATTTTAAAAGTGATTTGTACATAGTAAATATTTTTCGTCTGGGGCCTCCAAAATGCTCAAGCCGCCTCTGGCTATGTTAGCAACATATGCAATGTAAAAAATCAAAATCAGTTAACTGGATAAAACAATGAAGCATATGAAAAAGAGGACAACGGAAAGAGGAAGAAAGCTAGCCAAAAAACAGTGAAAAAAAAAACAGCAAATGAAACACAACAATCCTAGCATCTAAAAACTTGTATCCCTTATATAGATATTGTTTAGGATGTTATAAATTCCAAATTATTAATTCAATAAGATAAAGTGTGGAGGCTAACCAAAATGACAAAAAAAGTCATACACTTAAATACTACGTATGATATTTTCAAGAAATGAAAAGTTGTAAATTAAACATGGAAGGATGAAAAAGTACACCTTTAGAGAGTTGTTCAGGGGAACAAACTGATCAAACACCAGAAGTAAGCATGGTGGAGTCTATTCTAGAAAGTCAAAGTTGACTAGCTAGTTATTAGTTAAAAGCTGTTAGTAACTAATAACTACCTTCGTTTGTAAAGGTTATAAATAGAATAAATCTGCAGAGGGAAGGCAGGCTCTTGTTAGATCATTTGTCTGGAACAGGGAAGTTGGAGTTCTATCTCCTTCTTTGGGACAATTCTTGTACGGATTACCTTCAGTGAATAAAATCTCAGTTTTCTTCTTTTCTGCTTGATTAATTTCTATTAATTGTATTGAGATAGTGAAGATCCTATCATTGGTATCAGAGCGATTCGATCGTTGGATGAGATATACGCGCGCCAAAATGGAAGGGAGGGTCAACGAGGTGGAACGAAGTCAGCGTGACATGCAGGCGAGTATGGATAATCTGGCGACAATACAAGCAACGATCCAGGCTAGCATTGCAGACTTACAGGTTCAGATCAATCGTCGATCGAAGAGCAATTCGCAGAGAACGATCAATTCTCATCGAACCACACAGCACAGGCATTCGAGGAATGAAGATTCTTCTGGTGACTCGGATAATCAATCGAATCACACAAATTCACGAATTCAGTACGAGCAGAGACGGAATCACAGAAATAATCCGAGTATGGGGAGGAAGATTGATCTGCCGGTTTTCAGTGGGAAGGATGTCTGCGGATGGATGTTGAGGATGAACCGGTATTTCCGGTTGAATAGAACTGCGGAAGAAGATAAGTTGGATGTTGCAGTGATCGCCTTGGAAGATCAAGCTCTTAGCTGGTTCCAATGGTGGGAGAGACAAGCAATACACCTAAATTGGAACGCATTTACTAAGGCGCTAATCAGTAGATTTCAGCCGGAAGTAGTACAAGATCCTTTGGGACCTCTATTCAGTCTGAAGCAGAAAGGTTCTATCGCTGAGTATAGAAACCAATTTGAAACAGCCATTTCATCTCAGGAACACTTATCTGAAGAAGTGCTGAAAGGAGTCTTCCTCAAGGGACTGAAGAGGGATATAAGGGCAGAGTTGAAGCTATATACTACCAGAACTTTAGCTGAAATTATGGATACAGTTTCCTTGATTGAGAACAAAAACATTGAAGCTGTTTTTATGAAAAATAAGGAGGAAAGTAAGAAGAAGAGTCAGAACAAGGTTATCAGTCAGTCATCAGGGCAGAATTGGAGTGAAAACAGCAGGTGGAGAAGCCATCCTGGAACCACCAACCACCTTGGAAATTCTTCTAAAGTGACAGTTGATAATAAAAACAACAATGAGGTGAAGGAACAGATGGTGAGGAGGCAGGGGCCTAGACTGTCTCAAGAAGAATTACTGGAGAGAAGTAAAAAGGGCCTATGTTTTAAATGTGGGGAAACCTGGGGAAGAGGACATGTTTGCATAATGAAGAATTACAAGATGATTCTAGTAGAGAATTCTGAAGGAGAGGAAATCTCTGATGTGGAATATGAAGAATCAGAAGGGAGCCAGTACAATAATTCAAATCAGATGGACATGAATAAAATGCAGCTATCAATTTTAAGCAAGGAGGGCATTTCTTCCATGACAACTTTCAAGGTGAGAGGGAAATTGAAGTGGCAGGGTAAAGAGAAGGAGGTAACTATTCTGATTGATAGTGGGGCCACCCATAACTTTATGTCCAAAGTTTTGGCAGAAAGGTGGGATATACCTTATAATCCAATCAAGGGGTATAAGGTACAAATAGGGAATGAGGATCACATTCCTAATCTAGGCCAATGCACTGAAGTTGGTGTCAATATACAAGGAGTTGATATTCATCAAACATTTTATGTACCGGAATTGGGAGGAATTGATTTAGTCTTGGGGATGGAATGGTTGACTGAGCTGGGGAATATGGAGGTCAATTTTAAACAGCAAATAATCAAATGGAAGAATCAGGGAGTCACTTGCATGATAAAAGGCAACAATGTAGCAAATCAGATGGAGGTTTCAATGAAAACTATGGCTCACATACTACACCAGGTGGGGGATGGTTATCTGTTATACTATGAGGGACAACAGGGGGTTCAGGAACAGAAAACAGATGGAGGAGAATGGGAAGGGTTGATTGCAGACTTTCCAGAAGTATTCACAGCAACTCTGAAATTTCCACCTGCCAGAGATTGTGATCATGCCATTAATATTAAAGAAGGAGCAGATATACCCAATATCAGACCATACAGGTACTCCTTTGATCAGAAGAATGAAATTGAAAAAATCATAGTTGAAATGTTGAAGTCTGGAATTATAAAAAACAGCAATAGCCCTTATAGTAGCCCCATTCTTTTAGCTAGGAAGAAAGATGGGGGCTGGAGGTTTTGTGGAGACTATAGGGCTTTAAATAAGGTGACCATACCTGATAAGTTTCCTATTCCGGTGATTGAGGAACTTCTTGATGAGTTAGGTGGTGCCAGAATTTTTTCAAAGCTAGATCTTAAAGCAGGTTATCACCAGATCAGGATGAAGGCCAGTGATACTCATAAGACAGCTTTTAGGACTCATGAAGGGCATTATGAGTACCTAGTTATGCCTTTTGGGCTGACCAATGCACCATCAACTTTTCAATCTATTATGAATGAGGTGTTGAGACCTTTTCTGGGGAAATTTGCTCTAGTGTTCTTTGATGATATCTTAGTTTACAGTAAAACTAGAGATGATCATAAAGAGTGTAAGGAATATTTGTATTTAGATTTTGATGATGCTAGCTTAATTAGGATTTTAGAGTACCCCTCTTTAGACTTAATGTATTAGAATTTTCATTTGTAAAGTTCTTAGAATAATCGACTTGGCAGAATGTCTCCCAGAGTAAAAGACCTTCTGAGCAGAAGGGCTCCAAGAGCAGAAGACCCTTCTAAGGCATTGTTGAACAGAGGACCTTTGGTTCTCTGCTCCAGAACAGAAGACCTCAGGGTCTCTGTTAGCCTTTACTCTAACAGAAACCCTCCTGGTTCTCTGTTGGATATATTCTCAACAGAAGTGCTCCAGACCTCCTCTGATCAACTCTCAGTTAAAGACACCAGAAGGTCTGACACTTAGAAGAATTCCACAAAGCCGGGAAATCAACTGAAAGATTCCTTCAACGGCTAGGAGTATTGAACGGAAAAGCTACAGTGCGCGCATTAAATGCTCATTTAATGCTCCCCATGCTCCGTAGAGTAATTGCAGATGATTGGCCGCAATGTCAGGATTACTTTATCCCAAAATAGTAACCCGCCAACTCTACCGGGTTCTACTGGTCAAGTCAACTGCTCGCTCATTTAATGCAGTTGTCCTCCTTCTCCTCCAACGGGAAGACAACCTCAGTATAAAAGATACACTACGAAGAACAATCGGATAACTTTGCAATTTTTGCTAACTATTGCTACAACTCTGCATACAAGAAATTCAAACGCTTAAAAGCAAAAAGCCTCCTTGAGATTAATACTTCATCATCCTCTACAAGAGAAGGCAGAAGTTGGAAAAATACTTTTTCCAACTCAAGCAAAGTTCCAAGTGTTCTTCAACTCTTCAAGCTCATCACATACAAACTCTTTGTAACGAAGCTTGTTGGAGGAACCCCTGTTCTAAATAGAACCTCTTCTTTCACAAGAAGGACGTCCAAGTATCTAGAGCTGTGAAGTGGTGATACTTCTGGGAAGCTCAGTGAAAGGACCAGTCTTAGGGAAGCCGGAAGTGCATCCAAGGAGACATCTACACTTGAAGAAGACGTGGAGAGCTTCTTAAGTGATAGGGCTAAGGCATTGTAAACGGAAGTTTTTACAGCTTAGTGGAACAGTGGACTAGAGGAACAAGTTGTTCCTTGAACCACTATAAAAAGCCCTGGTGTCATCTACTTACTGCTTTTCATTCATAGTTTTTACTTGAACTGTTTGACTCCAAAGACTTGGTATCTGTGTTCAGCAGAACTGGTCTTGTGAGTTAACAGAAGGCCTACTGCCTTTGCTTCTCTGAGGCTATTAACAGAACCCCCTACCAGAACCCCATCCGCTGCCAGTCTGTTCTGCCAACAGAACAGGCTATTCTGTAAAAACTGGTACTTAGTTTAAAAAGCTAAAAACCAATACAGTCTATTCACCCCCCCTGTAGACTGTATCCAGTACAACCGGGACCAACAAGTGGTATCAGAGCCTCCTTGTTCTAATAATCTCTTAGGTTATTTGCTGAACAAAGATCCACTTGTTTTTCTGTTTGACCTCATTTTTATCTGATATAATGGATCACTCCTTGTCCAAGAATCTTATGTTTTCAGATCTTAAGTTTGATGATTGGAGGATCCGGATGAAGGCACATCTTTGTGCTCTTCATGATGAAATGTGGGAAGTTCTTGACATAGGACCCTTCACAAGCTTCCAGAAGGTCAACCCAGAACATGCCATTGACAACACTAGACCTCAGATGATCAATAAGGCCAAATCTGAGTGGACAACTGAAGAAAGAAGAAAATACAATCTGGACAATATTGCTAAGGACATCCTCTACAAGTCCATTGATGATAGATACTTCAACAGAATAAAGAAGTGCAAAACTGCAAAGGAAATCTGGGATACTCTTGAACTCATTGGAGCTGGTGATGAGCAAGAGAAGGACAACAAGCTGACAATAGCCAACAAGAAGTTTGATGACTTTAAACTTCTCCCTGGTGAAAGCATCTCCAAGATGTATGACAGGCTCCTCACTCTCACTGGAGAGATCTCTGAGCTTGGCAAGGAACTCACCACCAAGGAGATCAACCTGAAGGTGTTGAGGGGACTGCCCTCAGCATGGAAGATGAAGGTGGTTGCTGTCCAAGCCAGCAAGGATGTAAAGACTTATCCCACTGATAAGCTCATTTCAGATCTCAAAGCTCATGAGTTTGAAATGATTGAAGAAAAGGAAGATGTACCAGAAGAGAGGACCACTACAGCCCTCACTGCCACCACATCAAAGGTAAATGATTTTGACCCTTCAGTACTTTTATCTGACGAATATATGGCTGCTTTTGCTAGGAGATTCAAGAAGTTTATGAAGAATCCCAAAGATGGAAGGAGTCCATCATTCAACAGAAAGCCATACCAGAAGGTCAAAACAACAGAAAGCAGTGGTGAGCTTCTCTGTTACAACTGCAGACAACCTGGACATTTCAAAGGAGAATGTCCACATCCTAGAGTGTCCAAGAAACAAGGGCATGATGGGGATAAGAAGAAGTATGAAGACAACTCCAGAAGGAGAAAGGCACTTGTGACAGAACAGCTTGAGAAAGACCCTCTGTCAGAAACAGAATCCAGTTCTGACTCAGATTCTGATGAGGCCTTCTGTTGCCTTGATACTGAGACAGAAGACCTTTGCCTCATGGCTCATTCTGATGATGAGGTAACCTCTACTTCTGAATCTAGTTTTTCTTCGGTAGGCTTAGCTTTTGATTCTGATTCAATGTCAGAATTTTGGGAAGAGTTTAAGGCCATACAAGCCACTTATTCCTCTGTAACAGAAGAAAACAGTAAGTTAAAAGCTGAGATTCTTGACTTAAAGAAGGAGGTTGAGATCAAAATCAATCTTCTAATTAAGGAAAGAGATCAACTGGAGACTGAAAATGTTTCTCTTCTCAAGAGAATAAGAGAAATAGAGCCTCTCGAGATTAAGTACAAAGCTTACCAGAAGGCCCAGTCTTCCATGGAAAAGATTGTACTTGATCAACAGATTGGCACTGGTTTTGGTCTTGGTTATGGCTCAACAGAATCAGGTGAGCCTTCTGTAATGCCTAGTGTAAGGAATAAATGTATTTAGATTTTGATGATGCTAGGTTAATTAGAATTTGAAAGTACCCCTTTAGAAATTTTGTATTAGAATTTCTTTTGTAAGTTTTAGCTTAGTCTGTCTGCCAGAGAACCACCTTGCTTCTACCATAGTTGCTCCCAGAGTTGCTCACCAGAGAAGCCATCAGAAACTGGTCATCAGAAAGATACCAGAGTTGGCAACAGAGGCGGACTTCAGAGATTGAACCAGAGAGCCTCATAAGACTCTGTCTAACACACCAGATTCCGAAAGCTCTTACCAACGGTCGTTAAACTAACGGGAAACCCCCTAACGGTTACGAACCTTTCAACGGAAACATGGTACTGTACACACATTAAATGCACATTTAATGCTGTACGTACGAAGAGATATTTAAAGCTGATGATTGACCATGCGAGTATCTTCACGCCCCCAAAATAGCAAGTCGAAGGTCCAACCGGTCAAGTCAACAGTACAAGCATTTAATGAAGTTGTCTTCTACACTCCAACGGGAAGACTGCTCCCAGTATATAAGATACACTCTGAAGAACTAAGAGAACAACTTTGCTACAACATCTGCCAGACGAACTTGCTCAGATTATACAACTCAAATACCTCAAAGCCTTCTTGAGATTCAAACTTCATTCTTAACGAGAAAAAGGCTATAGTTGGAAGATATATTTTTTCTAATCCCTCATCCAACTAGCAAGTTGCAAAGTTACACAGTTCTTCAACACTTCGAAAACCTCATCTACTCATCCTTTGTGAAGAAGCAACGTTGGAGAAAACTGATTTTGAATCAAACACTTCTTGAAAAAGAAGGGACGTCTCAAACTAGCTGGAGTAAGTGAAGTGGGGATACTTCAAGAGACTCAGTGAAACGAGACCAGCCATCAGGAAGCAGGACTGCATCCCGGGTGGCAACTAGACTTGAATAAGACGAGGAGTGCTTCTTAAGTTCTAGGGACTAAGACGTTGTAAACTGTTGTTTTTGCAAGCTTAGTGGAACAGTGGACTAGAGGAACAAGTTGTTCCTTGAACTACTATAAAAACCCCGGTGTCATTTACTTTAAGCTTTTATTTCCCGCACTTAAGATTCTACTGATTAACTCTTAAGGTTGGACTCTGTGTCCAGCAGATCTTCCTTCAGAGTTATCAGAAAGGCACTTTGCCTTAGCTTTTTCCTTTGAGGCTACCCGAACAGAAACATATCCGCTGCATGGTCTAGTTCTGCCATCAGAACCTGACCATCTCTGTCACCAGATTTCGACCATCTCTGATAAGTCAGTTTTAACTTAGAGAAAAGTTTAAATTCCTGAACAGTCTATTCACCCCCCCCCCCCCTCTAGACTGTTCCCATTACAAACGGGACCAACAAGTGGTATCAGAGCCTCCTTGTTCTTGTAATCTCTTAGGTTACTTACTATACAAGAGATCCACTTGTTTTAGCCTCTTTAATCTCATATTATGGATAACACTCTTTCAAAGAATCTTATGTTCTCAGTGACAAAGTTTGATGACTGGAGGATTTTCATGAAAGCTCACCTCTGCGCACTCCATGATGAAATGTGGGAAGTTCTCGATGCTGGTCCTTTCACAGAGTTCACCAAGGTCAACCCTGAATACATCACAGGTGGTGGTCAACCCCATATGATCACCAAACTGCGCCATGAATGGTCCAATGAAGAAAGGAGGAAATACAACCTTGACAACATTGCCAAAGATATCCTCTACATTGCCAAACCATCAGAGAGTAGTGGAGAGCTTCTCTGCTACAATTGCAGACAACCAGGGCATTTCAAAGCCAACTGTCCACACCCCATAGTCTCCAAAAGGCAAGGCCAGGAAGGAGAAAAGAAATATGAGCACCGAAGAAGGAAGGCACTCATCACTGAACAACCAGAGAAGGACCCCCTCTCTGAGACAGAGTCCAGCTCAGAATCAGAATCCGATGAGGCATTCTATTGCCTGGATACAGAAACTGAAGACCTATGTCTTATGGGTCAACCTGATGATGAGGTATCCTCTACTTCCAACTCTAGTTTTTCTTCGGTAGGCAGAGCCTTTGATTCTGATTCAATGTCAAAATTTTGGGAAGAGTTTCAAGCCATTCAAACCACTTATTCCTCTGTTAAGGAAGAAAACAGTAAGCTTAAGGTTGAAATTCTAGACTTGAGAAAGGAGGTTGAGATCAAAATCAATCTTCTAATTAAGGAAAGAGATCAGCTGGAAGCTGAAAATGTTTCTCTTCTAAAGAGAATAAGAGAAATAGAGCCTCTTGAGATTAAGTACAAAACTTACCAGAAGGCCCAGTCTTCCAAGGAAAAGACTGTACTTGATCAACAAATTGGCACTGATTTTGGTCTTGGTTATGGCTCAACAGAATCAGGTGAGCCTTCTGTAATGCCTAGAACCAGAGTTGCTAAGGCAGACAAGGTCATAGTGCCACTGATTTCTAGCCTCATTTGTCAGGCTGGTGTATCTGGCACCAAGGTTACTCATGAGAAAGTCAGACCAGAAAAGGAAAAGATAAAGGTTCAACAGAAACCCATTTTAAAAATTAATGAACCTGGCAGAAAACCTAACAACAGAAAAGGTTTTCAGAACACCAAAAATCAAAGACAAACCCATAACAGACAAACTCATGAAAACCGTGTCAGAGTTGATCACCAGAAAGGCAGATATAAAGAGAAAGTTAACTTTAGGCAGAAAAGGTTGGCTGGTCAACTTAAGAAGCCCAAAGTTAATCGCCCCTCTGCTCTTGATAGTATATGGGACTTCTACCCAACCAAAAAGGCTATGCAGAAGTATGTAAACCGGAAGCATGATCCTCACAAGCATTTGCCCAAAGTGAATCACATTTCCGTTTACTATGACTACCAGGTGGACAATGGGTACCACCCACCAAGGTTTCACTTGATGAGACCAAAGTGGTACCGGCTGCCAAAACTGCATGACCCCCTAGGACCCAACATTGCTTGGGTACCTAAATCTTCCTTTTAATTTTGTAGGAACTGTGTGCTGGAGCCATATCTGAGCAAGATTGGTACTTTGATAGTGGATGCTCCAGACACATGACAGGTGACAAGAGTTGCCTAACAGAGTTCCAGAAAGTCAAAGGGCCCAGAGTTACCTTTGGAGGTAATGATAAAGATGGCCAGACAAAAGGAAGAGGGAAGCTGATAAAGAACCAGATAATCATTGATGATGTCTCTTATGTCAAAGGATTGAAATTCAACTTGTTGAGTGCTAGCCAGTTCTGTGACAAAGGCTACACAGTCGAATTTTCCAAGGAAGGCTGTTCAGTCAAGCATGAGACAACCAAAGAAGTGGTTCTAACAGCAACAAGGAAGAAAAACATCTATGTAGTTGATTGGTCAACTGCAAAAGATGGAATTTTCCTGATAGCCAAAGAAGATTCAAAACTCAGTTGGGAATGGCACAAGAAACTGAGTCACTTGAATTTCAAAACAATCAACAAGCTAGCAAGGGATCACATTGTTGAAGGTCTACCCAACCTTGTATACAAGAAGGAGAATTTGTGCAGTGCATGCCAGAAAGGAAAACAAGTGAAGAACTCCTTCAAACCCATTGCTGGAAACCTCTCTACTGGTCCCTTGAATCTAATTCACATGGATTTATTTGGACCAGTGGAAACTCCAAGTGTTGGTGGCAAGAGATACACCTTAGTCATGGTGGATGACTATTCCAGATTCACATGGACTATCTTTCTGACCAAGAAAAATGAAACTCTGCAGAACCTGCCATCTCTGCTAAAGTTACTACAGAATGAGCAGAATCAGAAAGTCAAAGCCATCAGATCAGACAAAGGAACAGAGTTCGTCAACAAGGTCATACAGGAATTCTGTGACCAGAATGGTACAATGCATCAACTCTCTGCAGCCAGAACTCCTTGATCGGGCTAAACTTGCAAGTGTACAAGTGCCGATATAGTAATAAATTCCGGTAAAATACCGGGTCGAATCCACAAGGAAACGTTGTTTAATTAGAGTCCGAGAGTAGATAACTTTAAATGAAGAATTGAATAAAGTGCAGGGATTTTGATTTGTGTTTTATATTTTTGGTTTTTTCACTTTTTGTTCAACAAGATAATTGTTAACTAACTTTGAGTTCAAGATAAATGATAACAACAACTAAGGCTTTGGGAATCACTTAAATGCTTAAATAGGATTGAATATTAGTTCTTTGCCAATAATTATGAATACGATGTCGCTAATATATTCTCAACTCCGGTTAAGGCAGCGAGAGCGTGGTTTTCGTTACGTGTAAGTCCCGTTACGGCTTACATTCATCTACCGAAAACCCCGTTGAATATCAAGACATCACACCCGTATCATATAAGACTGGATATATTTCTATTCTCGGTACTATATATGTTTATCCTTTAGTGTTCATAGTTTCGACTTCAACGTTAATTGCAAGTATAAACTAAATTTAACATACTTCTATGTTGTACACCATAGTCATAAACAATCAATATATAAAGGATAAATCACAATTTATTGGTTTAGAACTTTTATCAAACACCTAGTGGGCATAGAAGTTCATCCCTAGCCTTAGCTAAGAAATTAGCCTCTAATGCTCATATTAATCACAATAATGCTCATAAGAAATTAGTCTCTCCCGAACATTTAGGGTCTTGGCCCTAAGATCTTCATTGACGCCGAACAGTTGCATTGCCCTTATTTCGTCATAGTCAAGGTCGCTTAGCACCACTTGAGAGTTCATGGAAAAGGGAGTACCTACATCAACGATGTTGAGTAGGTTGCAAAGCCGGCGTTCGTTCACCGTGATTTTTGTACCTTTGACGGTGCTTACAATGTCACCGTAGGGGTCATTCTTCCTTTCAATGTTGGCGTAGAATTCCCGCACAAGCCGCGGGTAGTATGCTCCAGTTAGAGTGAGCATGATAGCCCACCCTAGAACGTCAAACGCCTCAGAGATCCGGTAGAGTTCATTGAGTTGCGGATCCACAGTTTTCTCAATGACAATTTTCCATTTCTTCCTCGTCTCGTACCACGCTTCATTCTCCGGGGAGGTGAAACGGGGCACGGAAGAAGAAGAAGAAGAGCTAGCACCTTTTCCTCGTTTGGGTGCCATGGACCTGCAAAATTAGTTCAACACATATGCAACACAACATATATTCATCCACTCAAGGTAATTTAGGTTTATCAATTTCCCCAAATCTCATGTTCATACACAAATTTCTTTCAATAATTGTGTTTAGAAGACTATATATCAACACTAAATCATATCAATATGCTTCTAAACATCAATTATATAGAGAAATTCATCAATGAACAAGAAATTCGAAATTAGGGTTCTTAGAAATTTTTTTCAAGAACTTCCCCTAATTTTGAACTTTAATCTCAAATTTTTTGGCAACAAACAAGGTTATATACATCAAATGAGCATATGAAAACAATTTTCATCAATGATAATCATCTATTTTGCAAAAAAATTAAAGAAATAAAAGATTTCAAAAATTAGAGAAATTTGGGATTAAAGCTAAAATACCTTGAATTGATGTTCAAATAGGGGCGAAGAAGATTGAGAAGTGATGTTTGATGTTGAATCCGAGCTCCTAAGAGTGATTTTTGGCTTTGGCGGGCGGATTTGGGCGTTTGGGGGTGTTTTCCGGCGAAGAGTTCTCAAAGTTTGGGTGAAGGGTTCGAAAATGAGGTCTGAGATGCGACCTGATGATGATTTTAACCGGCCCGACCGGCGCCGGTTGTAGGGTGTCCGGCGCCGGTTACGCGTGAACGCCAACACCCTAAAGTCTCTGGAATCGTACGGCGCCGGTTATGTGGCTGACCGGCGTCGGTCCTTGAATTTTTTTTTTGTTTCAATTATAAATAAGTGTGAATGTTTATAAACAAATTTATTTATAATTGATTTTTATTCAATTTATAGATAAAAATGAATATGCATGACCAAACATCCTTATTTATAATTGATTTTTTTGTTGTTGGGTTGCCTCCCAATTAGCGCTCAGTTTAACGTCATAGGCCGGACGCAACGTACCTTTTTAGTCCTCCAATTGGCAAGTGGTGGTTGCCAAGGTGTTATGGTACTCCATGTATGGCTTAAGTCGGTGACCATTTACAAGAAATGGTGTTTGATCACCATTTTGAATCATCATTGAGCCGTATGGTCGGACCTCAGTGATTGTGAATGGTCCCGACCATCGGGTTTTTAGCTTTCCGGGAAAAAGGCGAAGTCTAGAGTTGAAGAGTAGTACCTTTTGGCCAACGTAGAAATCCCTTCGGTTGATGTTTTTGTCATGCCAAGCTTTTGCCCTTTCCTTGTAGATGCGGGAATTCTCATATGCATCCCTTCGGAGTTCTTCAAGTTCTGCCATTTGGAATATCCTCCTCTCCCTTGAGAATGCAGGCTCAAGATTTAGCTTGGAGAGTGCCCACTGTGCTTTGTGTTCAAGTTCTACGGGAAGATGGCATGACTTCCCATAAACAAGCCGGTATGGCGACATACCCAACGGTGTTTTGTAAGCCGTCTGGTATGCCCATAGCGCATCATCTAATTTTAATGCCCAATCTTTTCTAGAGGTGGTGACTGTTTTCTCTAGAATTGATTTAATCTCTCGGTTGGATACTTCAACTTGCCCATTGGTTTGTGGATGATAGGCTGCCCCGGTTCGGAAATTGCACCCATATTTCTTTAGCAAGCCAGAAAAATGGGCATTCTTGAAATGTGTGCCATTGTCACTTATGATGGTACGGGGCACACCGAAACGTGAAAAAATGTTTTTCTTCACGAATTCCCCCACACTTTTGCTTGTGTTGTCGGGTAGAGCTATTGCCTCCACCCACTTGGAGACGTAGTCTACTGCTACAAGGATATAGCTTTTCCCGTATGATTTAGGGAAAGGTCCTGTTAGTCCCAGAATACTAACAATCATACAACCATAACAATGATAAATAAGCAGATAGGAAGAAATCGACAAGATAAGAACCGAATCTGGTATACCGTATGAAAACCTGCCGTTACTCTCCCTGGAGAAGGAGAGCAGCGGCAACCCTAATATCTCTCTATCTTGCCTCTGCTCTCTCAGCCTCTATCGATTAGTTAGGTTCCCGTAAGTTAGCCTCCTTTTATAGGAGAAGTTAGCTAACTTACGGGTTACAAGGAAGCCCACGGGCTGATACACATTTGTGGCCCGTATTACACGTTTAATTTATAACTACACAAATACAAAGATAACTAACTAGATTGAACACCATAAAATATTCCCAACAATCTCCCCCTTGGTGATCAATCGTGTTGAATCAGCATTGCAGCGCAGATATCTTTGTCTTTGTTGTTATTGAGCTTCCTTTGTCTTTGAACTTGACTTCTGAGGAAGGCTATCTGAAGAAATCCTTGCAATCTCCCCTTTGATGTCTTCTTGACAATTTGATCTTTGATGCTGGGGGGTTGAGGGACCTTCAGTATCTTGCATGTAGTCCTTGCCTTCCAGAAGTTGCTCTTGATCAGCTTGGATGAAGTCCGGAGACGCCCATGGAATTCATCTTCAGAACACGAGTATTTGACCTCTGTCTCCTCCACAATGTAGTCTTTTTGACTATTTGGAATGAATGCATTTGAGGAGAACTTGTCGGTGGCACAACGGAACATAATGATTGTGGATTTGTGAGTGTAGCTGACCATTTGATTTGAGTTGCGGAGATAGTAGAGAAGGTGTTGATTTTTGTGATGGAGGAGTGAAGTGTCCCAAAATGATTTGTTCAGTGTTAACAGCATGTGGACCACTCTCCCCCTCATGACGATCCGATGAATCGGGACGTCATGCTTTTATTCTTTTATTCTGCGGAAATAAAAACAGGAAAAAACAAGCAGAATGTAAAGAAGATAATGTAGCCCCCCGGGGTCGTGAAGACGCCCGTTATCATCACTATAGAGATAAACTCTAAAGTAATGGCCTGAAAATGTTGGTGATTCTTATGTTGCAACAACAAGACTTCCTTCCAATTATTGGTCTACATCTGTAATAGATGAGCCCTATGGAAGTTCTCGCGGGTCATGAAGACCTGCAACTGACTCTAAAAGTGCGTCTGTGTCCTAGAAAATTTCAAAATATTTGGGAGTGAGTAACTAGACACGACGTGATCAATGAAAGTTCAGTGGCATGGGACCGAGGCCACTGTAGTCAGTATTACTTGCCTCGGAAGGAGACAGTAATGAGAGATGCGGTTCCCCATGAACTATGATTAAACACCTGTCTGTTGGGAGACAAGTGAGTGGTCTAGGGTAGGGTTGTGCATGCGCCGTTTGGACAAAATGCAGCGACTTCTACCCGGGATCTGAATAAATTCAGTCCTGAACCTATGGGGATAGTCCAGAGTATTGTAGTGGCTAGGAGCAAATGTTCAATTCATAGCAGGCAATTGAGGTAGCAGACTCATCATTGATAATTGTTTTTCTTCTCACTTGAGCCTTCTGCTTCCTAATGCTCATAATGTTCACTCACTCACTTGCTCACTCATGCACTTACGCTCGGCTTTGTCCCTTGGGTAGGCTTAGTTGGGTTTACTAAGCCATAGGAACATGTTCTCTCATTACTTTCTTCATTTTCTCTCTGTGCTCCCCCTCAACTGGAGCACTCGGTATGCTTTGTCATTGTTAGGCACCGGGAAGGATAACATTGAACACTCCCCCTAAAATGTTGCATCCTTTGAGAGATTCCTTGCTTTGTCGGTGTAAGGCACCAGGAGGAATTAACTGAAACTCCCCCTCAGAATGTGCAAGGATTGATTGCTCACAGCTTGTCATACCCGCCATGTGTGTGGAGCAATCTGAACATGTACCACACATGACGGTTTCCCTAAGCTCACCATGTAGAATTTCAGCATATTGATGATCACATAATGTTGATGAGTCAGGGGAGGCTTCAGCAGTTGATTGTTGATTGTTGTAAGGTGACCGTTGATGCGAGGTTGATTGAATTATCTACGATTTTCAGACCTTTACATTGAAGTTTAGAAAATTTTTGACCTCAGGGTTGACAATGAAAGAATTTGAACAGATTTGCCCTAAGTTTTGACCTGGACATCGGTGATTTACAATGTTTGTCGGAAAACTAACGTTTTGACCCTCAAAGACTGTGAGTGAGGGCGCGTGAGAATGGGTTCTGGGGCGTAGCCCTAGAATTAATGTAGATCTTTTCGTTAGCTTTCTAACAAAAAAAAAGTTTGCTCAAATTGGATCACCGAGTCAAAAGTTATGGCCAAAACAGTGCGGTGTCGCAGAAAATCTCTAATTTTGAGTTTTTGAGGAATTTCTTCGAAGATGAGGTGCTCGATGTTGAATGTCGAGAGCAGGTGGATTTTAAACAAAATTCTAGAGATTGCCTCGAAGAATAATGGCCAAATCCACCTGCAAAACAAACCTCAGAATATCGAAATCTGCAGAATTTCAAAATGTTTGAACATCGAAAACTTTGGAGTTTCGAAAACCCTCATAATCTCGAAAACTTGCTGTTTGAAAAACATCAGAACATCGAAAACTCCTGAAACATTTATAAGCAGGGAATCATTTAGAGATCATATAATGTAAAGCTTCGATGAACTGCAAAAGATGTCAAGATTCGAATTATGAGTTCCAAGAAACTGCAAACTTTGAAAGATTCAAAACATCGAGAAATTTTGAAAATCTCGAAATCTTCAGAATGTCGAGATCCAAAACATCGAGATCCCAAATGTCAAAATCCCAAAACTCGAAATTCCCAAACTCGAAATTCCAAAACTCGAGATTACAAATCTCGAGATCTTGATTTCGAGATTAAAATCTCGAGATCTTGATTTCGAGATTCAAATCTCGAGATCTTGATTTCGAGATTCAAATCTCGAGATCAAGATGTCGAGATGCAAATCTCGAGATCAAGATGTCGAGATTCAAATCTCGAGATCAAGATGTCGAGATGCAAATCTCGAGATCAAGATGTCGAGATGCAAATCTCGAGATCTCAAAAGTCGAGAAGAGGAAATCGAGTCCCTAAATGTCGAGATCCTGCAAAACGAAAACATTGATTTTTGAAAATATGAAACCTGTTCTGAATATCCCTGAAAGTCGAGATTCTCATGTACCAGTTTCAAGCCAAAAACGTTTCTGCAACAGTGGAAAATAGGGATTTCGAGATCTCAATGTAGAGATCTTCGAAATATAAAATTGCAGGAAACGAAAAAAAGAGGTATGCTGCTGGATCGGTTTTGAAAGGCGAGTCCAACAGTATGATTTTTACAAAATTTCGTTCACAAACGAGATTACAGGAGCAAATCTCTACATATAGAAAAACAGAAGAAAAAACAGAGCAGTTCTTCGTTAGATCCAAAAATCGCAGACAGATCCAACCTGTTTCACGCCTCGGCTCTGATACCAAATGTTAGTCCCAGAATACTAACAATCATACAACCATAACAATGATAAATAAGCAGATAGGAAGAAATCGACAAGATAAGAACCGAATCTGGTATACCGTATGAAAACCTGCCGCTACTCTCCCTGGAGAAGGAGAGCAGCGGCAACCCTAATATCTCTCTATCTCGCCTCTGCTCTCTCAGCCTCTATCGATTAGTTAGGTTCCTGTAAGTTAGCCTCCTTTTATAGGAGAAGTTAGCTAACTTACGGGTTACAAGGAAGTCCACGGGCTGATACACATTTGTGGCCCGTATTACACGTTTAATTAATAACTACACAAATACAAAGATAACTAACTAGATTGAACACCACAAAATATTCCCAACAGGTCCCATGAAATGCAATCCCCATAAATCAAAAAGCTCAACCACAAGGATCATATTTTGAGGCATTTCATTCCTTCGGCTAAGATTTCCGGTTCTTTGACATCGGTCGCAAGCTTTCACATAACTCCTTGCATCTTTGAATAGAGTTGGCCAAAAAAAATCACATTGGAGCACCTTGCCGCTGTCCGATCCGGACCATGGTGGCCACCACAAGGAAGGTTGTGGCAATGGTTCAAAACAGACATAATTTCCTCATCGGGGATGCATCTTCTAATAATTCCGTCGACACAATGCTTGAACAGATATGGTTCATCCCAATAGTAATGTTTCACATCACTTAGTAATTTCTTCCTTTGATGGAAAGTGAGTGATGGAGGGAGAATTTCTTTTGCAAGAAAATTAATGAAATCAGTGAACCATGGTAGTTGTACCTCTTTGATAGCCATGATTTGTTCATATGGGAAATCGTCTCGTATCTCCTCCTCCTTCTTGTCATTTGGGGTGCCTTCAAGTCGTGAAAGATGATCCGCCACATGATTTTCACTCCCTTTTTTGTCTCGGATTTCAAGGTCAAATTCTTGGAGTAGTAAAACTCAACGAATTAACCTTGGTTTGGCATCCTTCTTGTTCATGAGATATTTGATGGCGGAGTGATCGGTATAAACAATCACTTTTTTACCGATTAGGTATGATCGGAATTTGTCAAAAGCATAGATGACGGCTAAGAATTCCTTCTCGGTGGTGGCATAATTGAGCTCTGCGTCATGGAGCAACCTCGATACATAGTATATGGCATGAAGTTTCTTTTCTTTTCTTTGCCCAAGTACTACACCAATAGCATGATCACTTGCATCACACATCAATTCGAATGGAAGAGACCAATTCGGTGATGTGATAATAGGGGCCGTTGTGAGAGCTTCCTTTAGAGTGTTGAAAGCTTTGAGCCGAGTTGGGGTGATTTCAAATGGGACATCTTTGGCTAATAAATCGCATAGAGGTTTGGCGATTTTAGAGAAATCTTTGATGAATCGCCGGTAAAAACCGGCATGCCCTAGAAAACTCCGGATAGCTTTCACCGAGTGTGGAGGAGGTAGCTTCTTTATGACTTCAATTTTTTCTTGGTCTACTTCAATGCCATTGGGGGAAATTTTGTGCCCCAAGACAATCCCTTCGGTTACCATGAAATGACATTTCTCCCAATTGAGAGCCAAGTCGGTTTCTTCACACCGAGTTAATACTTTCTCAAGGGAAAGTAAACATGACTCAAAAGAATTTCCAAAAACAGAAAAATCATCCATGAATACCTCCATGAAGTCCCCCACCATATCCGCAAAAATTGCCATGACACATCTTTGAAATGTTCCGGGGGCGTTGCATAATCCGAACGACATCCTTCTATAGGCAAATGTGCCAAAAGGACATGTGAATGTTGTCTTTTCTTGATCCTCGGGAGAGATAGCTATTTGAAAATAGTCGGAGAACCCATCCAAGAAACAAAAGAATTCATTGCCCGCAACACGCTCCAACATCTCATCCATGAATGGAAGGGGAAAGTGGTCCTTCCTTGTGCTGGAGTTTAATTTCCGGTAGTCTATGCACATCCTCCAACCGGTGACCATTCTAGTAGGAATTAATTCATTCTTACTATTGGCCACCACCGTGATTCCACCCTTCTTTGGTACGACTTGAACGGAGCTTACAAATTTACTATCCGAAATGGGGTAAATTATGCCATAGTCAAGGAGTTTGAGAACTTCCTCCTTAACTACCTCTTTCATGTTGGGGTTTAGCCGCCTTTGGTGCTCTACCGTAGGTTTATGATTTTCCTCCATAAAAATCCGGTGCATGCAAAGAGAAGGGCTAATACCCTTGATATCCGCCAAGGACCATGCAATGGATGTTTTGTGCTCTCTCAATACCCGTAGTAATTTTTCTTCTTGTAGAGATGTGAGTGAAGAAGAAATTACTACCCCGGGAAAGTTGAGTTATCTCCAAGAAATGCATATTTGAGATACTCCGGTAGAGTTTTCAAAGATGGTTTTGGTGGAACTTCAATAGATGGTTTTAACGTGGACTTACTTGTTCCAAGATCTTCAAATTTTTGTCAGAAATGTTTGAAAGGAGCTCCGGCTTGCAAGTACATAACTTCTTCAAGAAGTTCATGGCTTTCTTCTTTTTCATTGCACCCTAGCATGATGCAAGTCTCCAAGGGATCTTCATGGATCATCTTTCCAAAGCATTCTTGAGTTAATGTGTCAAGAATGTCAATGCTAAAACAAGAGGGTTCATCATGGTGCTTTTTCAGGGAGTCCCAAACATGAAACTCTTGTTCTTCATCTCCAACACGGAATTTGACAATTCCGTTTTTGACATCAATGAGGGCTGCTGCAGTGGCTAGAAATGCTCTTCCAAGAATAATCGGGATCTCCATTTCCTCCATTTCTAAAATAAGAAAATCCACAGGAAAATAGAATTTCCCAACTTTGACAAGCACATTCTCCATAACTCCAATAGGGTAGCGGATTGATCTATCCGCTAGTTGTAAAGCTATTGTAGTAGATTGCAGTTCCCCCACACCAAGCTTTTTAAATAAAGAATGGGGCATGAGGTTGATACTAGCACCAAGATCACAAAGGGATCTTACCTCTCCAATTTTGCCGATAGAACACGGTACCGTGAAGCTTCCGGGGTCCTTCAATTTAGGAGGGAGTTTGTTTTATAGGATAGCACTACACTCCTCCGTGAGGGCAATGGTAGCAAATTCCGCCAATTTTTTCTTATTTGAGAGAATGCCCTTCAAGAATTTGGCATAAGATGGAATTTCCGCTATAGCTTCGGCAAATGGAATGTTGATGCTCAATTTAGTAAAAATATCAAGAAATTTTCTATATTGAGCACCATCATTCTTTTTCTTTAACCTTTGAGGATATGGAATGGGAGGAACATAATTAGCCATGTTCGAGGGTGGCATCATATGCTCCTCACTTTCACCTTCTTTTTGTTTTTCCGGGATCTCCTCCTCTTCCGGCATCTTTGGATCCTCCGTTGTCTTACCACTCCTTGTGGTAATGGCCATTACGTTTTCCCTCGGGTTCATCTCCGTGGTTGTAGGAAATTTGCCTTGCTCCCTAGAACTTACTTTTTGGGCAAGTTGTCCCATTTGAACTTCAAGATTCCGAATGGATGCCTTGGTGTATTGCTCAATGGTGTCGATGCGTTGATTAAGCTTTATATTTTGATCTTCAAAGCGAAGATCCAACTTGGTGAATTGAGAGTGAAGATTCCCAATGGATGCCTCCACTCTATGGTGATTCTCCTCATTTTGGGCCTTCATGCTTGTCATGCTTTTGGACATGAATTGCATCATATCCTCCATGGTGGTCTCCTTGGTTTGCCCAAAATTAGGTGCTCCGGATTGGGGTTGTGAGGAACTAGCTTGTGGCTTCCACCTTTGTTGATTTGAATAGTTATTGTTCCCCCGATTCCCGTAAGAGTTCATATAATTTACCTCTTCAAGATGTTGGGATAAATCACTTTCCGGGCTTGGTATGCTCTCTACGTTGGCTATTTGCTTGACTCCTCCCAATACGGCTTGTAGAGCCGTTTGGAACTTGTGTTCAATCTTTGATTCCATTTCTTCAAGCCTTTTGTTTATCTCCGTCGTGATGGAGATTTCATTAATCCCGACCACTTTGTAATCTCCTCCTTGGAGTTGAGGATTCGAAGCAATGGATTCAATGATTCAGAGTGCTTCGGTTTCATTCTTGTTGCCAATATAGCCCTCGGCTCGGTTGTCCACAATGGCATGGCAAGATGCATTCAAACCATTGTAGAACGTATCAATTTGAAGGTCTAGATGAATGCGGTGATGTGGGCATTCCCTTAGCAATGATTTGAAACGCCGCCATGCATCTTGAAAGAGCTCACCATTTTGTTGTTTGAAATTGAAAATGCGTTGTCTAAGCTCTTGAGTCATGGTGGGCGTGTAGTATTTAGACATGAAAGCATTGTATATACCTTCCCATGTTGTGTAACTTGCCGGAGCTTGTTCTAGGAACCATCCTCTTGCCGCCCCTTTAAGAGTATAGGGGAAGCATTTGAGCTTAAGTTGATCCTCCGCCAAGCCATTTCTAGGGATTCCTTGAATGAATCCGTAGAATTCCGTGATGAAGTTGAGTGGGTTTTCCCCAAGTAAACCATGAAACTGAGGCATAGCGTTGAAGTAGCTTTGCCTTAGCTCATAGTCTCTTGCTTCCTCGCTCAAAGTGATGCAAGATGGCGTGGCGGCCACCACGGGTCTCTTCCTTTCGTTCAATGTTGGCAACATTTTTGTAGCTTTTTGTTCCTTCCGAATGTGTTTGCACGTTCTTTCTATTTCAAGATCAAGTGGTTCAAAAAATTTAGAACCTTGACTTCTCAAATGCATGCAAGCACAAAGGAATATCTACACACACAAAAATAAATCCTTCCAAGATCAAGTGAAGTTGTGAAGAATAAATTCAGGGTTTATTAGTTTTTTTAGGACTTTATTAAACAAGACCGTTTCCCCGGCAACGGCGCCAAAAACTTGATCGGGCTAAACTTGCAAGTGTACAAGTGCCGATATAGTAATAAATTCCGGTAAAATACCGGGTCGAATCCACAAGGAAACGTTGTTTAATTAGAGTCCGAGTGTAGATAACTTTAAATGAAGAATTGAATAAAGTGCAGGGATTTTGATTTGTGTTTTATATTTTTGGTTTTTTCACTTTTTGTTCAACAAGATAATTGTTAACTAACTTTGAGTTCAAGATAAATGATAACAACAACTAAGGCTTCGGGAATCACTTAAATGCTTAAATAGGGTTGAATATTAGTTCTTTGCCAATAATTATGAATACGATGTCGCTAATATATTCTCAACTCCGGTTAAGGCAGCGAGAGCGTGGTTTTCGTTACGTGTAAGTCCCGTTACGGCTTACATTCATCTACCGAAAACCCCGTTGAATATCAAGACATCACACTCGTATCATATAAGACCGGATATATTTCTATTCTCGGTACTATAGATGTTTATCCTTTAGTGTTCATAGTTTAGACTTCAACGTTAATTGCAAGTATAAACTAAATTTAACATACTTCTATGTTGTACACCATAGTCATAAACAATCAATATATAAAGGATAAATCACAATTTATTGGTTTAGAACTTTTATCAAACACCTAGTGGGCATAGAAGTTCATCCCTAGCCTTAGCTAAGAAATTAGCCTCTAATGCTCATATTAATCACAATACAATAATAAATGTAATGGAACATGAAATTACAAAGGAAATAATACCTAAACACCAATGATTTCGGAGGATGAACTTCCCTCCTCAAGAACTTGAAGAAAATATCAAGAACAAAAATATAAAAGCTAAGAATTAATCTATGGAATGGAATGTCTTTGCATGATGAATTGAGGGGTTTATATAGGCTAAAGAATGGCATCTTTTAGTCTATTCGAACCCAACAATCAGATATGGAAGCAATATTTGATTAGCATTGAGGAAGATGAAGTTTTCCCATCAGAAATCGTCTAGCACGTTGCTGTGTTTTTAGCAGAATCCGACCCAACCGGTGCCGGTTCTGGCCTAACCGGCGCCGGTCATGTGTATTTTTTTCGGAAATTAAAATACAACCGGCGCCGGTTGGAGTGTGTCCGGCGCCGGTTACTGCGCCAAAATGTTTACTTCCTTTTTCTTCTCAACTTTGTGCCTCCGATTTATCCAGAAGTGCCGATTTTCGATCCCTTTTGACTTTTGACTCCGTTTTTGTTGCTCCTAGCCATATTCCACATTTTTGAACACTTTGGAATATTTACCTGTTTTCGCTCTATATTTTTGTGCGGATAAATATAGTTACCTATGTAAAACATAAGTAATTATTGTGCTTATCACTCCTCAACAGAATGGAGTTGCAGAAAGAAGAAATAGAACCTTGAAGGAAGCTGCAAGGACCATGATTGCTGAATCAGGTCTACCTTACAGATACTGGGCTGAAGCTATCAACACTGCATGCTACACCCAGAACCGGAGCATGATTCACAAAACTCATCAAAAAAAACCCCTATGAATTATGGAAAGGACGAAAACCCAACATCAGCTACTTTCATGCATTTGGATGCAAATGCTATATACTCAACAACGGAAAGGATCACCTCAAGGTGTTTCAAGAAAAAGCTGATGAAGGAACATTCTTAGGCTACTTCAGCACCAGCAAAGCCTACAGAATATTCAACAAAAGAACTCTACTTGTTGAAACATCGATTCATGTCAAGTTTGATGATCTCAACTCTGTTGAGAGCATAATAGAAAACTTGGAGAAAGTGAATCTAGAAGAATCACCAGAACTGGAACCACCAGAGATGGACATACCAGAATTGGTAACTAACTCTGCCATACCAATACATCATCAGAATCCCATCCTACAAGACAAAGATAGTGATAAAGAATCAGAAGGAGAACAAGAGAATCCAAGACAACCCTTATCAGAACCTGATTTAACTTGGTTAAGAGATCATCCTCCTAATCAAGTAATAGGACAAATCAGAAGTGGAGTCCAGACCAGATCTGCTACATCAAGGAGAGAAGCAATGCTTACCTGCTACATATCTCAAATGGAACCTATGACTGTGGAAGAAGCTCTTGCAGACTCTGATTGGATCAATGCTATGCAAGAAGAGCTTACTCAGTTTGAAAGGAACAAGGTATGGGAACTTGTTCCTAGACCAAAGCACCAGAATGTCATTGGAACCAAATGGGTATTCAAGAACAAAGCAGATGAAGATGGCAACATCGTAAGGAGTAAAGCTAGGCTGGTAGCCAAGGGATATTGCCAAGAAGAAGGAATTGATTTTGATGAGACTTTTGCACCAGTTGCCAGACTTGAAGCCATCAGAATCTTTCTAGCCTATGTTGCTTACAACAACATCAAGGTCTACCAGATGGATGTCAAAAGTGCTTTTCTGAATGGAGATCTTGAAGAAGAAGTTTATGTGGAACAACCACCAGGTCTTGTCATTCCTACTCAATCCTCCTGTGTCTACAAGCTTAAAAGGCCCTCTATGGTCTTAAGCAAGCTCCCAGAGCATGGTATGACACATTGTCACTCTTCCTAGTGAACCATGGGTTTACTAAAGGAAAGGTTGACAAAACTCTATTTCAAATCTCTGTTGCTAATCATATTCTGTTAGTACAAATATATGTTGATGATATTATATTTGGTAGTACTAATCCAGAATTGTGCAAGAAATTCTCTCAAGTGATGCAGAGTCAATTTGAAATGAGCATGATGGGAGAACTAAGCTACTTCCTAGGTCTTCAAGTGAAACAAATTCCAGAAGGAATCTTCATCAACCAAGGAAAGTACACCAGAGATCTAATCAAGAAGTTTGGAGTGGAAGGCAAATCATCAGTAAAGATTCCCATGAACACTTCACAAGGAATTGGTCCAGATGATGAAGGAAAAGATGTCGATGCAACAACATACAGAGGGATCATAGGATCTCTGCTGTACCTGACTGCAAGCAGACCAGATATCTCATTTTCTGTTGGAATCTGTGCCAGATACCAATCAAAGCCCAAGGAAAGCCATCTAAGTGCTGCAAAGAGAATCATCAGATACATCAAAGGAAATCCAAATGCAGGCCTATGGTATCCAAAGGGAGGTAACTTTGAACTAATTGGTTACTCTGACTCAGATTTTGCAGGTTGCAGATTGGACAGGAAGAGCATCTCTGGTCATTGCCAATTGCTAGGAGAAAGGCTTGTTTCCTGGTTTAGCAAGAAGCAGAACTCAATCTCAACAAGTACAGCTGAAGCTGAGTACATTGCAGCTGGGAGTTGCTGTGCTCAGTTACTCTGGATGAAGCAACAATTGAAGGATTATGGAATTCAAGCAAAGGAGATCAAGCTGTTGTGTGACAACACCAGTGCCATTGCTATCTCTCAGAATCCAGTTCTTCATTCCAGGACAAAGCACATTGAAATCTGACATCACTTCATCAGAGATCATGTTGAGAAGAAGCACATCTGTATGGAGCATGTATCTACAGAAGACTAGCTTGCAGATATCCTAACCAAGCCTTTACCTGAGGCAAGGTTTAACAAGCTAAGGGAAGAACTGGGAATGATGGATGATCTTCCCAGAGATGCCTGAATCAGAGACCCACTGAACCAGAACTATTGTCTTCTGCACCAGAAACTCAGATCAGAGAACCCTTATCTCTGTTCATCAGAATTTCACATCAGAAAAACCCCCTTCTCTGACCAGAGATCCCTATCAGAGAGACAGCAGATACAGATGTGGACTTAGCAATATTTCAAGGTACGGGCAAGACCTAATTAACTGAAACGGTCTTTTACCAGAATACCCCTGATCGTTACTCTTCTAACGGAAACGTTTTCCGCCCGCATTTCATTAAATGTTACCTCGAAACTGTCAATATCTCAAACGTCCACTATTCTAAACCTTTTATATCCACCGTCTTCAACCTAAATCCCTACTGTTACTTTATCTCTCTCAAAACTGCTCTAGCATTCAAGCCTTCAGATCCTCTAAATCTTTCAATCCTCAGAACTATTCGAAACTCAGAATGAACTTCCTAAGCATCAATGATCTCTCTAAGGAAGAAGCTAAGACCATCATTGCTAATGTTGTCTCCGGCATGAAGGTCGACATGTCATCTCTTCCACTACTTGTAGATAATCAAAAGAGGATGACCAAGATTATCCAGGGGATGACAGACTCACAACTCTCAAAAGTTGTTGCTCATCCCTACGAGCATTTCAGCATCAAGGATGTGGCTGAGTTGTACCTCAACGCCACCATCTCCAAGACTGGCATTCACTCCCAGGTGCAGGGACAACGAATTTTTCTGAATGCAGATGCTCTAAACGAGTTCTTTGGGGTACAACTAGACTCCCAAGACCCGGAAGCCAACAATCTCCTTACTCTTGACTCAGTGGACATCTCCACTGAAGGATTTGTACAGACCTACTGTCGCCCGGAGGCCACCGGACTGGACAAGCTGTACATGAAAAAGTTCTTGCTGAAGAAGGACTATGAAAAACTTGTCAGCATTCTGCACCGGTGCTTGTGGTGCAAAACAGCTACAACTGACGAAATGAACAAGAACAATGCCAAGGCGATCTTTGCAGTTCACCATGGCATGAACATCAACTGGGGCGAGGTAATTTTTGGCTCCTTAACTGAATTCATTAAGAAGAAGGACTCAGAAACAGGTCTTTTTTCCACCAAAATGGGACATGGACTTCTCATTTCTGCCATCCTTGCTGCCAAAGGAGTTCAACTCAGGGATACCATCCCAGTTGACCACTCCAAAACAATCTTTCTCACAGCCTCTCCAAAATTCAACATAGCCATCTCCTCTGAGCTAAGGAGAGAGGAAAGACTAGAGAAGAAGAGAGAGGAACAGGCTGCTAAGTCTAAACCTGCCCCTAAGAAAGCCTCCAAGAAGCCCAATGAGACTTCAAAACAACCTGAGCTGTCACAGGCTGTAAGGGAAGTCAGGAAGAAGAAGAAGAGTGATAAACTATCAATACCAGGGAAGGATGCAACAGATGAGGTTGCATCAGAGTTGCCCTCCCCAAAAGCCACCAGAAAATCTCCTGCCAGAAAGCTAAAGCAGAAGAGAAGAAGAAAGCCAGTTGTACAGAGTGGTGACTCTGACAACTCGAGCCCTCAACCAAAACAGAAGAAGAGGAAGACGAAGGCAATCTCACCTGTCAAGAGATCAGAAGTTCAGGGGGAACTTGAACCAGAATCTGGAACTCAACCTGAGGCTGAACAGGAATCTGCACCAGAGTTGCCAAGTTCTGCTCTCTCACCAGAACATGAAGCCTCACCAGAAAAGGAACCAGAGATTGACTACAACATCATTCTGCAGAAGCAGTTTGATAGAGTCTTAGCATGGAGAAGATGGAGAATGGGACCTCTCCAGAAAATCATTCAGTTCTTTGATGCCTATGAGGAAGAAGAAGCTGCAGTTCTTCACTGGGTAGGCACAGAAGATGTGTCAGAATGCTTCAACCTTGCCTTTCTCATCTCTGTACTACAGAAAAAGAAAGAAAAATATAAAGGTAAAGCTCCAACAACTGCCTTGTCTCCTGAAAGGCATGTCAAAGCTTTGGAAGAGGAAGAAATGGAAGAGTTTGATGCATGGCTGATGGAGAAAAAGAGAAAAGAATCTCTCATCAAATTTCGTCACAGTGCCCTTGAGGAAGGAGAACCCTCCACAGCAAATGATATAGCCCTAACCATGGAGAAACTGATCAAGGAATGGAGAGAATCCATGTTCTCAGAAATAGTTCTTGAGGTAATCCCTACACCTTCTCCTTCCCCTCCCAAATCTCCTATTACTCAACCATCACCTTCCAAATCCCCCTCTAAACCTTCATCTCCACCCCAACAGAAAACCCTTTCACCAGACCAGAAAACCTCAACCTCCACCAGAACTCCATCTCACCAGAAACCCAACTCCAGACCCTCTTCACCTTGCAAACAACCCTCAAACACCAGAAATCGATCACCTTCACCCCCACCATCCCCCTCACACCAACCTATTCCTCAACCAATAATCCCTTTTCCCCAGAATTCACCTCCTCAGAAATCCTTACCACCCTCCAGATCTGCCTCACCACAGAGATCATCACATCACTCTGCAGCCTCTACACCTAAGAAGAAACCAATCTTCAGAGTCCCCTCTTCAGACAGTGACAATGATGGTTTCCTCACCTCCTCCATTGCAGCTGATGAAACTTCTAAAAGGAGAAGGACACCTCCAAGGGCTCCTTCCCCTCCACCATCCACCAGAGCTCCTCCATTACCCAAGGGCAGAGGATTGGAGATGCCAGGGTTTACACCTGAACAACCCCAGATTCCCTTCAACCAGTTTGTGAAATCTGCAGAACAATTTGGTGGTCTGTTGGTTCATGATCTAAGCAAGATCATTGAGCTAAATGACAAGCATCATGAAGAGCTAACCCATACCAATCTTCAAATCACAATCGGATTCCAGCATTTGACAGACAAAGTTGCTGCACTGTCAGAAACTCTGCACAACTTCATGCATTCATCTACCCTGAGAATAGATTCTGTCTCCAGAGATGTCAGTGGTCTCAACTCTATTCTCCACTCTCATTCTCAAGCTCTACTTGCCCAGCACCAGACAATCAACCAGATCTCAGATTCTGTTAATAATCTTAAGAAATCTGCTGATAGCTCATCACAGAAACTCACAGTCTTACACTCCCTCTGCAAGGAGCATCAAGAGCAAGGCCTAGCTCTCATCAAATCTGATAAGGAAAGATACCAGAAGATGGTTCTTCTAGAAGTCAGCACTAAGGATCTTCAATCTGCAGTCGGCAGACAACAAAGCCTAATTGAAGGTCTGGCTTCTGTTACTCAAACTCTGCCAGAGACTCTTGATGAGATCAGAGATGCCCAAGCCTCTGAGTTCTCAAAGATTGAGCTCCTCCTTGGTGATCTTTGTGATGCCAAAAAGGGGGAAGATACCAGAGAAGAGGAAAGAAATAGCTCCAGAGCTCTATCTATCAGAGAACCCTCCTCTACTGTTGATCCTGCTCCATACTTTGATGCAACCAGAAAGAAGAGACTAGCTGCTGCAGGTACCAGACCTCCTCCTCCTCCTCCAAGAAGCTCAAAGAAAAAGACTTCATCATTTTCATTCAATGATTGGATGAAGAGCGGTCTGTCAAGGCCAGACAGAGTTCAGTTTGAACAAATGAGGAAGCTGATGACTCCCCTTCAAAGAGAGAATATGTTCATGGATAGTGACAGACTTGTCCAGATCAACCATGGTGGTTCTATCCAAGAAGCCGAAATGTGGTACGGAATGAAGATTCTCACTGGAAAGAACTCTGCAGAAGCTGTCAGAAACTATTTGGACTGCAAACTTGCACCCCATTGGGCTGACTACCAGAATCCGAGGGATCTAGCCTCAATCAGAGCTAAGGTAAATGCAGAACTAGAAAGGATTGACAGAGCAGGACCACATGTAGATGAAGAAGATCTCTAACTCTCTATCTCTGACTCTGTAATGTTGTTATTTTCTCTATCAGATTAATAAGATACCAACTCTGCCTCTTTTTGCATGGCTTATTCAATTATCTGTTCTGATTCACCTTTCTTGTGTTTATTCTGTTACCTTATTTGCTTTTGCTTTAATTGCTATCTGATTGTATCGTACTCTTACTATTTTCCTATGCTAAGTTGTCCACCAAGATTCTAATGAAAAGTTTTAAACGTTTTTTTTATGGTGAAAGGCACTTCTCTGGAAATAGTTAAAGGGTTTTGGCATCATCAAAAAGGGGGAAATTGTAAGGAATAAATGTATTTAGATTTTGATGATGCTAGGTTAATTAGAATTTGAAAGTACCCCTTTAGAAATTTTGTATTAGAATTTCTTTTGTAAGTTTTAGCTTAGTCTGTCTGCCAGAGAACCACCTTGCTTCTACCAGAGTTGCTCCCAGAGTTGCTCACCAGAGAAGCCATAAGAAACTGGTCATCAGAAAGATACCAGAGTTGGCAACAGAGGCGGACTTCAGAGATTGAACCAGAGAGCCTCATAAGACTCTGTCTAACACACCAGATTCCGAAAGCTCTTACCAACGCTCGTTAAACTAACGGGAAATCCCCTAACGGTTACGAACCTTTCAACGGAAACATGGTACTGTACACACATTAAATGCACATTTAATGTTGTACGTACGAAGAGATATTTAAAGCTGATGATTGACCATGCGAGTATCTTCACGCCCCCAAAATAGCAAGTCGAAGGTCCAACCGGTCAAGTCAACAGTACAAGCATTTAATGAAGTTGTCTTCTACACTCCAACGGGAAGACTGCTCCCAGTATATAAGATACACTCTGAAGAACTAAGAGAACAACTTTGCTACAACATCTGCCAGACGAACTTGCTCAGATTATACAACTCAAATACCTCAAAGCCTTCTTGAGATTCAAACTTCATTCTTAACGAGAAAAAGGCTATAGTTGGAAGATATATTTTTTCTAATCCCTCATCCAACTAGCAAGTTGCAAAGTTACACAGTTCTTCAACACTTCGAAAACCTCATCTACTCATCCTTTGTGAAGAAGCAACGTTGGAGAAATCTGATTTTGAATCAAACACTTCTTGAAAAAGAAGGGACGTCTCAAACTAGCTGGAGTAAGTGAAGTGGGGATACTTCAAGAGACTCAGTGAAACGAGACCAGCCATCAGGAAGCAGGACTGCATCCCGAGTGGCAACTAGACTTGAAGAAGACGAGGAGTGCTTCTTAAGTTCTAGGGACTAAGGCGTTGTAAACTGTTGTTTTTGCAAGCTTAGTGGAACAGTGGACTAGAGGAACAAGTTGTTCCTTGAACCACTATAAAAACCCCGGTGTCATTTACTTTAAGCTTTTATTTCCCGCACTTAAGATTCTACTGATTAACTCTTAAGGTTGGACTCTGTGTCCAGCAGATCTTCCTTCAGAGTTATCAGAAAGGCACTTTGCCTTAGCTTTTTCCTTTGAGGCTACCCGAACATAAACTTATCTGCTGCCTGGTCTAGTTCTGCCATCAGAACCTGACCATCTCTGTCACCAGATTTCGACCATCTCTGATAAGTCAGTTTTGACTTAGAGAAAAGTTTAAATTCTTGAACAGTCTATTTACCCCCCCTAGACTGTTCCCATTACAAACGGGACCAACACCTAGCACCAGTGTTGCTAAGGCAGATAAGGTCATAGTGCCACTGATTTCTAGCCCCATTTGTCAAGCTGGTGTATCTGGCACCAAGGTTGTTCATGAGGAAGTCAGACCAGAAAAGGGAAAGATAAAGGTTAACCAGAAACCCTTTTTGAAAAATAATGAACCTGGCAGAAAACCTAACAACAGAAAAGGTTTTCAAGATAACAAAAATAAGAGACCATTCATTGACAGACAACCTCATGACAATCGTGCCAGAAATAATCACCAGAAGGGCAAATATCAAGAGAAAGTTAACTTCAGGCAGAAGAGGTTGGCTGGTCAACTTCAGAAGCCCAAAGCTAACCGTCCCTCTGCTCTTGATAGTATATGGGACTTCTTTCCAACAAAGAAAGCTATGCAAAAGTATGTAAACAGGAAGCATGACCCTCATAAGCATCTGCCCAAAGTGAATCACACTTCAGTTTACTATAACTACCAGGTGGACAATGGGTACCACCCACCAAGGTTTCACCTGATGAAACCAAAATGGTACCAACTACCCAGACTCCATGATCCCCCAGGACCCAGCATTGCTTGGGTACCTAAATCTTACTTTTGATCTTGCAGGAACTGTGTGCTGGAGCTATCTCAGAGCAAGAATGGTTCATTGATAGTGGATGCTCCAGGCACATGACAGGTGATAGAAGTTGCCTAACTGAGTTCCAGAAATGCAAAGGACCTAGAGTTACCTTTGGAGGTAATGACAAAGAAGGTCAAACAAAAGGAAGAAGGAAACTGATCAAGAACCAGATAGTCATTGATGATGTCTCATATGTCAAAGGACTGAAGTTCAACTTGTTAAGTGCTAGCCAATTCTGTGACAAAGACTACACTGTTGAATTCACAAAGGACTTCTGCTATGTGAAGCATGAGACAACAAAGGAAGTGGTTCTTACAGCATCAAGGAAGAAGAACATCTATGTGGTTGATTGGAACACAGCAAAGGATGGAGTTTGCCTGATAGCCAAGGGAGATTCAAAACTAAGATGGGACTGGCACAAGAAGCTTAGCCACTTGAACTTCAAAACAATCAACAAACTGGCAAGAGAACACATTGTTGATGGACTGCAGACATAGTCTACAAGAAAGAAACCCTCTGCAGTGCATGCCAGAAGGGAAAACAACAGAAGAACTCGTTCAAACCCATTGCTGGAGATCTTTCTACAAGTCCTCTAAATCTGATCCACATGGATTTATTTGGACCTGTTGAAACTCCAAGCGTTGGTGGCAAGAAATATACCCTAGTCATGGTTGATGACTATTCCAGATATACATGGACTACCTTTCTATCAAAGAAAAATGAAACTCTTCAGAAGTTGCTATCTCTGTTAAAGCAACTTCAGACTGAGAAGAATTTGAAAGTGAAGACAATCAGATCAGACAGAGGAACTGAATTTGTCAACCAAGTCATAAAGGACTTCTGTGATCAGAATGGAACTTTTCATCAATTCTCTGCCGCCAGAACCCCTCAGCAGAATGGCGTAGCAGAAAGAAGGAACAGAACCTTAAAAGAAGCTGCAAGAACAATGATTGCAGAATCTGGACTACCTATGAGATATTGGGCTGAAGCAATCAACACTGCATGCTATACTCAGAACAGAAGCATGATCAACAAGAATCGCCAGAAGACCCCTTATGAACTCTGGAAAGGATGAAAACCCAACATCAGCTACTTTCATGTATTTGGATGCAAGTGCTACATTCTTAACAATGGAAAGGAGCATCTGAAAGTCTTTCAAGAGAAGGCTGATGAAGGAGTCTTTATAGGCTATTCAAACACCAGTAAAGCCTATAGAGTACTCAACAGAAGGACCCTACATGTTGAAGAATCCATACATGTGAAGTTTGATGAAAGCATCTCTGTTAAAGAGGTAACAGAGATCCTCAAGGAAGTCAGCATAGAAGACAGAACACCAGAACCAACAGAAGAGGTAGCAGACAACCCTGCATTTCCAACAACTGCACCAAACCCCCTTCTGTTGAATGAAGATGAAGACTCTGAAGATGAGGAACCAGAGAGACCAAGACAGCAGCAGACAGAACCTGACCTAACATGGTTAAGAGATCATCCCCCTAACCAAGTGATTGGTCAAATCAGAAGTGGAGTTCAAACCAGGTCCACATCAAGAAGAGAAGCAATGCTTGCCTGCTATATATCTCAAATGGAACCTATGATTGTGGAAGAAGCTCTTGCAGACTCAGATTGGATCAATGCAATGCAAGAAGAGCTTACTCAGTTTGAAAGGAACAAAGTATGGGAACTTGTTCCTAGGCCAAAGAACCAGAATGTCATTGGAACCAAATGGGTGTTCAAGAACAAGGCTGATGAAGATGGCAACATTGTAAGGAATAAAGCAAGGCTGGTAGCTAAAGGTTATTGCCAAGAAGAAGGAATAGATTTTGATGAGACCTTTGCACCAGTTGCCAGACTTGAAGCCATCAGAATCTTTCTAGCTTATGCTGCTTACAACAACATCAAGGTCTACCAGATGGATGTCAAGAGTGCATTTCTAAATGGAGATCTTGAAGAAGAAGTTTATGTGGAACAACCACCAAGTTTTGTCATTCCTACTCAATCCTCCTGTGTCTACAAGCTTAAAAAGGCCCTCTTTGGTCTTAAGCAAGCTCCCAGAGCATGGTATGACACATTGTCCCTTTTCCTAGTGAACCATGGGTTTACTAAAGGAAAGGTTGACAAAACTTTATTTCAAATCTCTGTTGCTAATCATATTATGTTAGTACAAATATATGTTGATGATATTATATTTGGTAGCACTAACCCAGAATTATGCAAGAAATTTTCTCAAGTAATGCAGAGTCAATTTGAAATGAGTATGATGGGAGAACTCAGCTACTTCCTAGGACTACAAGTCAAACAAGTTCCAGAAGGAATCTTCATCAACCAAGGAAAATACACCAGAGATCTAATCAAGAAGTTTGGAGTGGAAGGCAAATCCTCTGTGAAGATTCCCATGAACACTTCACAAGGAATTGGTCCAGATGATGAAGGAAAGGATGTGGATGCAACAACATACAGAGGAATAATAGGATCTCTGTTGTACCTGACTGCAAGCAGACCAGACATAGCATTCTCTGTTGGAATCTGTGCCAGATACCAATCAAAGCCCAAGGAAAGCCATCTAAGTGCTGCAAAAATAATCATCAGATATATCAAAGGAAATCCAAATGCAGGCCTATGGTATCCCAAGGGAGGTAACTTTGAACTAATTGGTTACTCTGACTCAGATTTTGCAGGTTGCAGACTAGACAGAAAGAGCACCTCTGGTCACTGCCAGTTGCTAGGAGGAAGGCTTGTTTTTTGGTTTAGCAAGAAGCAGAACTCTATCTCAACAAGTACAGCTGAAGCTGAGTACATTGCAGCTGGGAGTTGTTGTGCTCAGTTACTCTGGATGAAGCAACAACTGAAGGACTATGGAATTCAAGCAAAGGAGATCAAGCTGTTGTGTGACAACACCAGTGCCATTGCTATCACTCAAAATCCAGTTCTTCACTCCAGGACAAAGCACATTGAGACCAGACATCACTTCATCAGAGATCATGTTGAAAAGAAGCACATCTGCATGGATCATGTGCCAACAGAAGACCAGCTTGCAGACATTCTGACAAAGCCTCTTCCTGAGGCTAGGTTCAACAAACTGAGAGAGGAATTGGGAATGATGGATGAAATTCCAAGGGAAAATTGATAAGGAAGGCCCTCTGTTGCTAAATTTCTGTTAACAGAATTCTTGTTGCAGAACCCCTTCTGTTAACCCCTTCTGCTCTCTACCCTGGCAGAACACCTCAGCAACAGAAACCCTTTCTTCCTCCCTACAAAAAACCTCCTCTTATGTCTAACAGAAGGTTGTGGACTTGGAAAATTCTGAAAACCGGGTGGCCTAGTAAAATATTAAAGGTCTTTTACCCTTTTACCCTTAAAACGGTACACAGCCGCATAATATTTACTGCGCCCCTTTTTACATTTATTGGTACCTTGGAACCGTAAATTATCTCAAACGTCCACTAACCCGTACCCTTATATTCCCCTTCTTCCAACCTAAATCTCTACTGCTTTCATTACTCTCAAGCTTTTGAACTCTTATCTCTCCAAAACTCTCAAACCGCTAAAATCGACCATGGCTTTCTTGAGTTTCACTGATCTTTCCAAGGAACAAAAGGCAACTCTTCTCAAGAATGTGCTGACAGGAATGAGATGCGAACAGGATGTTCTACCCAGATTCGCGGAGAAAAAGGAGAGGATGACCACCATTGTTGACGGACTGACAGAGTGTCAACTGAGCAAGGTCATCACTCATGCTTATGAGGCCTACAGTAACATCGACATTGTTGAGTTCTATCTCAACGCATCCTTCAAGGATGAAACCATCTCCTCCATCGTCCAAGGAAAAGAAGTTCTGGTTAAGGCTGACGTCATCAACAAAGTCTTTAACATTCAACTAGAGGAAGGCAGGGCCTCTCTATTTGACTTGGAGGAAACTGACATCCCTCTGCCTGAATTCAAGAGGAAATTCTGCAGAAAAGGTGAAGAAGTGGAGAAGGTTAATATAAAAAAGAACATGCTCAAGAAGGAATTTGAGCTACTCATTAACATTTTCCACAAATGTTTATGGTGCAAGTATACCTTCACTGATGATGTCACAATTGCAAATGCCAAGGCCCTCTATGCAGTACATCATGGGGTCAACATCAACTGGGGACAAGTTATGGTAAAGTCCCTGATTGAGGTTATCAAGAAGAAGAACCCCAAGACAATCCTCTACTCTGGGAAGTTAGGGCATGGACTGCTCATCTCAGAACTGCTCCTCAAACAAGGTGTAACCTTGAGGAAGGCCACACCGTTGGATCACACCAAGGTAATCTTCCTGTCTGCCTCTCCAAACAGGGAAAAAGCTATAAAGGCAGAGCTGAAGAGACAGCTTCAGCTTGATGTTAAACGACAACAAGGAGAGAAGGTGCAGAAACCCCTCTCAGGAGCCCCTTCTGATGAAAAGAAGAAGAAGAAGACCAAGAAGGCAGAACTGGTTGCTCCTCCAACCATGAAGGCTGGACAGAAGAGGAAGAGGATCACAAAGACCAAGAAGAAGGTTGCTAAACCTGTGGTCACAGTGTCTGAGGAAGTGGCAGACATTCAGGGGGAACCAGAGATCCCCACCTCTGTTGCATCTCCTGAACAGAATAGGGTGACAACTCCAACAGAGCACCCCAGTCCTGTCAAAGAAGGGTATCTGTCCTTGCTAGACAGACAGTTTGCCCGGGTCCTTGAATGGAGAAGATGGAGAATGGGACCCCTCCACAAAATCATCCAATATTTTGATCACTATGAGCCAGAAGAAGAAGCCATCCTGCATTGGGTAGGCACTGATGATGTATCCAAATGTTTTGCCCTCAATTTTCTTCATTCTGTTCTTGAAAAGAAGAAGGCAGGCTACAAAGGAAAGGTTGTCCTCATTTCTTCACCCTCAGAGGAGTTAGTCAAACCTCTAGAAGATGGAGAAATAGAAGCTTTTGAAGAATGGTTGTTTACCAAGATGGCAACTGAATCTGTTCAACCAACCTTCAACCCGGGAGAGCCTTCTGTACCCAAGACAGAAGGGCAAGCTATGATGGAACATATCAAGGAATGGAGGACTTCTTTGCTTGAGGATAACATCATTGAGGTAATTTCTCCAACCCCTTCTGTTAATATCTCAACAGAACCCCATATCCCCTCACCTCTCACCATCACAGAAACCCCTCCACCAGAAAACCCTCAACCTAAATCTCCTGAACAGAAAACCCCCACCTCTCCTCACTCACCCAAACAGAAAACTGCATCACCTTGCAGAGAAATTGTTCCCTTCAGAAACCGCTCACCTTCACCTCCACCATCTCCTCCTCAACAGAATGCCTCACCCCTTCAAACTTCACCTCAGCATCAGAACTCCTCATCCCAAGAGAAATCCTCTTCACCTTCCGAGTCTGAACATCAAACCCCTCCACAAGAATCACCTCCACCACACCAACCTGCAGATCAGCTTAAACCTGTCTGGTTTCTCAGAGACTCTGACCCTACAACTATCTCCCCCATCTCTGCACCCCAAGGCCATTCTAGGCATTTTACTGCCCCCAATCCCTCCTTCCGGAAGAAGAAGAAGGTCATCAGGAACAGAATACCAATATACTCTTCGTATGAAGACTCTTCTGACATGGATGGTTTCATGGTCAGCAAGTCATACAAAGCTACTTCTAAGAGACAGAAGACCCCTCCTCTGACTCAACTTGAGCATGAACTGCGTGTCCAATCTCTCTCCTCTGTCCAAGAACATCACCCTTTGCCTAAGGGAAGAGGTTTAGAGCTGCCTCCATCTGATGGACAACAGAATCGAATTCCCTTCAACAAATTTGTTGAATCAGCAGAAGACTTTGGTGGACAAATCCTCCAAGGCATGGACAAGCTGATCCAGATCAATGATAAGCATTTTGAGCACCTTGCTCATGTCAATGATAATCTCAATTCGGGAATGCAGTTCATATCAGATCGCTTTGAGAACCTCACAGAAACACTCAACAAGTTCATAGCCTCCTCCTCTGCCAGAACAGATGCACTATCAACAGAAGTGGTAGGCATCCACAAGACCCTCTCTTTCTTTCAACAGACACTTCTAAACAAGGACAGGCAATCAACACAATCTCAGAGAGTCTTGAGGCTCTGCAAAAATCTGATGCTAGAACTGAGAGGCAACTGACCTCCATCGAGGAAATGTGCAGAGCTCACCAAGATCAAGCTCAACTTCTCCTCTCTGTTGACAGAGACAGATATCAAAAGATGGTGCTGCTTGAAGCCAACAACAAGAACATCTTCTCTGCCATTCAGAAGCAACAAGGTCTCATAAAAGGCCTTACTTCTGTCTCTCAGACTCTACCAGAGGCCCTTGAGCAGATAGCCTCCTCTCAGGCCTCAGAGTTTCAGAAGATAAGCTTGATGATGGAGGACCTACATGATGCCAAAAAGGGGGAAGAGGACCCTCAACAGACTAGGCCTCGATCCAACAGAACTCCTGCTAGAGCACCCTCCTCTGCTGAGCCTACAGTGGATCCTGCTCCTTACTTTGAAGCTGCCTTACAGAAGAAGAGAGCAGCAGGTATACCTAGACCCCCATCTCCAGTAAAGAAAGGCACCAAGAAGAAGAAAGTCCTTAACTTCACTGAATGGAGATTGGGTGGATCTCAGAGAATTGACAGAGCTCAATTTGAAGAAATGAAGGCCAAAATGACTCCCACCCAACAACAGAACCTCTATTTGGATAAAGATGGGGTTGTGCGAGTCAGGTATGGGGGATCCTTAGAAGAAGCTGAAGAATGGTACAAGAAAAATATTGTCCCAGGCAAGACAATACATGAAGGTGTTCTCAGCTATCTGGACTGCAAGCTTTCTCCCATATGGGCATCTTATCAAAGCTCTGGCAACCTTTCCAAGATCAGAGCAGAAATCAATGAAGAACTGCTCAGGCTTCAAAGATTGGAGGAAGAAGCTCTGCAAGCAGCTAATTTGGAGAATGTGTAAGGATTATCTCTGTAAAACTTATCTAATAAAATCACATCTCTGCCTTTTCAATTTGAAGAGCTTTTCCTCATTTCCTGTCTTTTTGCCTTCTGTTTGTGTTTGCTTATTTCATTTATTTTCTGCTATCTGAATGTACTGTACTCTTACTATTTTCCTATGCCAAGTTGCCCACCAAGATTTTAATGGAAGCTTTTAAACTTTAATCTTTCTTTATGGTGAAGGCACTTCTCTGGAAATAGTTGAAGGGTTTTGGCATCATCAAAAAGGGGGAAATTGTAAGGAATATTTGTATTTAGATTTTGATGATGCTAGCTTAATTAGGATTTTAGAGTACCCCTCTTTAGACTTAATGTATTAGAATTTTCATTTGTAAAGTTCTTAGAATAATCGACTTGGCAGAATGTCTCCCAGAGCAGAAGACCTTCTGAGCAGAAGGGCTCCAAGAGCATAAGACCCTTCTAAGGCATTGTTGAACATAGGACCTTTGGTTCTCTACTCCAGAACAGAAGACCTCAGGGTCTCTGTTAGCCTTTACTCTGACAGAAACCCTCCTGGTTCTCTGTTGGATATATTCTCAACAGAAGTGCTCCAGACCTCCTCTGATCAACTCTCAGTTAAAGACACCAGAAGGTCTGACACTTAGAAGAATTCCACAAAGCCGGGAAATCAACTGAAAGATTCCTTCAACGGCTAGGAGTATTGAACGGAAAAGCTACAGTGCGCGCATTAAATGCTCATTTAATGCTCCCCATGCTCCGTAGAGTAATTGCAGATGATTGGCCGCAATGTCAGGATTACTTTATCCCAAAATAGTAACCCGCCAACTCTACCGGGTTCTACTGGTCAAGTCAACTGCTCGCTCATTTAATGTAGTTGTCCTCCTTCTCCTCCAACGGGAAGACAACCTCAGTATAAAAGATACACTACGAAGAACAACCGGATAACTTTGCAATTTTTGCTAACTATTGCTACAACTCTGCATACAAGAAATTCAAACGCTTAAAAGCAAAAAGCCTCCTTGAGATTAATACTTCATCATCCTCTACAAGAGAAGGCAGAAGTTGGAAAAATACTTTTTCCAACTCAAACAAAGTTCCAAGTGTTCTTCAACTCTTCAAGCTCATCACATACAAACTCTTTGTAACGAAGCTTGTTGGAGGAACCCCTGTTCTAAATAGAACCTCTTCTTTCACAAGAAGGACGTCCAAGTATCTAGAGCTGTGAAGTGGTGATACTTCTGGGAAGCTCAGTGAAAGGACCAGTCTTAGGGAAGCCGGAAGTGCATCCAAGGAGACATCTACACTTGAAGAAGACGTGGAGAGCTTCTTAAGTGATAGGGCTAAGGCATTGTAAACGGAAGTTTTTACAGCTTAGTGGAATAGTGGACTAGAGGAACAAGTTGTTCCTTGAACCACTATAAAAAGCCCTGGTGTCATCTACTTACTGCTTTTCATTCATAGTTTTTACTTGAACTGTTTGACTCCAAAGACTTGGTATCTGTGTTCAGCAGAACTGGTTTTGTGAGTTAACAGAAGGCCTACTGCCTTTGCTTCTCTGAGGCTATTAACAGAACCCCCTACCAGAACCCCATCCGCTGCCAGTCTGTTCTGCCAACAGAACAGGCTATTCTGTAAAAACTGGTACTTAGTTTAAAAAGCTAAAAACCAATACAGTCTATTCACCCTCCCCCTCTAGACTGTATCCAGTACAACCGGGACCAACAAAGAGCACTTAAGAGAAGTACTGGGAGCTTTACAAGATAATCAATTGGTAGCAAATATCAAGAAGTGTTCATTTGGACAGGATCAACTGAGTTATCTGGGTCATATAATTTCTGCAGAAGTGGTGGCAGCTGATCCTGAGAAAATTGTAGCTATGAAGAACTGGCCTATACCCAGAGACTTGAAGGAACTGAGGGGTTTCTTGGGGTTAACTGGGTACTACAGGAGGTTCGTAAAAGGGTATAGTAAGATTGTTGCACCTCTTACTCTTTTACTCAAAAAGGATGGGTTTAAATGGGGAGAATTGGCTACTAAAGCTTTCAATGATCTGAAGGAGACCATGATTTCATTACCTGTTTTGAGGGTACCAGATTTTACAAAACTGTTTGTGATAGAGACAGATGCTTCTGGGAAAGGTCTGGGTGTTGTGCTTATGCAGGAGGAGGGTCCTATTGCCTACATGAGTAAAGAATTATAACCTAGACATTTGACTAAATCCATCTATGAGAAGGAACTCATGGAAATTGTGTTTTCCATTCAGAAGTGGAGACCTTACCTCCTTGGAAGAAACTTTGAGGTTCATACTGACCAAAAAAGTTTGAAGCATTTGACTGAACAGAAGGTAATGGGGGAAGAGCAACAAAAGTGGATAGCTAAACTTATGGGGTACAATTTTATTATTAAATATAAACCAGGGATTGAGAACAAAGCTGCAGATGCCCTATCCAGAAAAGCTACCTATGTAGCCCTTTCCACAGTGACTTGCCAAGAATGGGAGGGTTTGGGAGAAGAACTTGAGAAGGATTCTAAATGGGGGGAAATGATTCAGAAGATAGTGATACAGCCTGATTTGTGTATGGATTACAAAATGAAGGGAGGGTTTCTATACTATAAGGGGAGGCTGGTATTGCCAAAAGGAACCCACAGAATTCAGACTATTATGAAAGAATACCATGATTCTGTCGTAGGGGGCCACTCAGGATATTTCAGAACCATGAAGAGGATCTCAAATCTGTTTTTTTGGGAAGGTATGAAATCAGACATCAAGGACTACATTCAAGGGTGTGAAACATGTCAAAGAAACAAGTACCAGGCATTGAAACATGTAGGATTGCTTCAACCTTTACCCATTCCAGATCATGTGTGGTCTGATATTAGCATGGATTTTATTGGAGGTCTTCCAAAATCCTAGGGCAAAGACACTATCTTAGTAGTGGTGGACAGACTGACCAAGTTTTCACATTTTATACCCTTGGCTCATCCTTTTAATGCCAAGGGAGTAGCTGAAGTTTTTGTGCAGGAAATTGTAAGGATACATGGATTTCCCAAATCCATTGTAAGTGACAGAGATGGCATTTTTCTGAGTTCATTTTGGTCTGAGCTATTCAAATTGGCAGGGACAAAACTGAAATACAGCACAGCTTATCACCCTCAAAGTGATGGGCAAACTGAAGTGGTGAACAGGTGTCTAGAGACTTATTTAAGGTGTTTGAGTGGCAGACAACCAAGACAATGGGTGAAGTGGCTTCCTTGGGCTGAATACTGGTTCAACACTAATTACAACAGTTCTTTGAAGGGTACTCCCTACCAGGCCTTATTTGGACAACATCCCCCTTCTATCATTCGAGGAGATGTTACTTCGTCTGCAATAGATGAAGTGGCCAAATTGACAGCTGAAAGGAATATCATGTTGAAGGAATTGAAAGACAATTTGGCCAGAGCTCAGAATTTGATGAAGCAACAGGCTGACAAACATAGGAGGGAAGAAATACTAGAAGTAGGAGATAAAGTCTTTCTCAGAATACAGCCCTATAAGATGAAAAGTTTAGCTAAGAAGATAAATCAAAAGCTAAGCCCAAGATTCTATGGTCCCTATGACATTGCAGAGAAGCTCAGTTCTGTAGCTTTCAAACTCAAGTTACCAGAAGGGAGTAGAATCCACCCTGTATTTCATATATCCTTGTTGAAGAAGGCACTGAAACCTACAGTGACTTACCAAAACCTCCCAGATTGCCTCACAGAAGATTGTGAGCTGCAAGTGAGACCTGAAGGTGTGAGAGATATCAGGCTAAATCAGGAAGGGAAGAAGGAGGTCCTTATACATTGGAAGGAACTTCCTGAATTTGAAGACTCATGGGAGGATATTCAAGTAATACAAGAGCAATTTCTTGAATTCCAACTTGAGGACAAGTTGGTAGTTCAAGGAGGGGGTATTGATAAGGACCCGACTAGTCTAACTAATAGGAATAGATTCTATGGGCAAGTCTATTCTAGAAAGTCAAAGTTGACTAGCTAGTTATTAGTTAAAAGCTGTTAGTAACTAATAACTACCTTCATTTGTGAAGGTTATAAATAGAATAAATCTGCAGAGGGAAGGCAGGCTCTTGTTAGATCATTTGTCTGGGACTGGGAAGTTGGAGTTCTATCTCCTTCTTTGGGACAATTCTTGTACGGATTACCTTCAGTGAATAAAATCTCAGTTTTCTTCTTTTCTGCTTGATTAATTTCTATTAATTGTACTGAGATAGTGAAGATCCTATCAGTGTTCAATCATAGACGTAGATGGAGATTTTAGAGGAAGGTGAATATAGAATCATAAAAAACACCTCTTTCATTTCCTTCTTTGTCACAGACAAAGGAGGATGAGCCGATTTTTTTTTGTGTTTTAAGTTTTAACCAATTGCTGTCAAATGAGTTTTTTTAAATGTAGAGCAGCAAATGACCTTTTTGGTTAAAACACTTGAATAGACCGTAAAAATAGCTAGAAGAACATATTATACTCTACAAAGTGTCCTGCCTAAGACTTCTTTACACCCTGTTTTTGCAGAAATAGGTATATGAAGATGCTTTAGAGCTATATAATGCAATGAATGAACTCTACAGTTTTGATTCTTTAATTGCCTGCAATTTCAGAAAGTACTTAACTTTATATTGAAGTTTATTAGGTTCTTAACGACTAACAAAGCTGGTTGGTAAAGTCTTTGTTCAAATTGAGGTTATAAAATGCATATAATATTGCTAACCTCCATTGTTTATTAAATCCTGCAATTTCATAAATCACTTAATATATATTTCTGTTTTTTAGGTTCATAACCATTAACAAAGTTGGTCAGTAAAGTCTTTATTCAAGTTCAAGTTTGAAAGTGAGATTTTTTTTTTTTGATTTGAAAAGTCTTTGTTCAAGTAAGGAAGTAATTTAACTTATACCACTTAAAGAAAATGAAAATGTTCTTTGTTTTAAAACTGGAAAAACAAAATCAGTCAAATACGAAGTAATATATGGCACTGATCACACAAGAAGATGTCAAAGCTATGAGAATTGCATTGTGCTACATAATTTCTAAAGTTTGGAAAGCTAGAAATTCAGATAGTTTTGCTAAAAGTATGCTAGCAAACACAGTATAAGCAAGAAAAAAGTTGCAGTATGCATGAAAAAAAATGCTTTTTTCACTCTTTGTATTCTGAAGAAAAAAGTTTGGAAGTCACGTTTTTTCACTCTTTTTTCACTCTTTGACAACTTGCTATAAAGATTGAATTAAAATTGCATGGAATTCACGTTTTGTAAGATCTGCCTCCATGATACTCTGTTGTTATAAGACAATGGTTTGGGTAAACTTATGAAAAGAAACAGAAATAAAAAAGAAGGAAAAGGCATGCAGTAAGGCCAGTCCAAGTAATTTTTTGCTTGATCAAGTAAGTAATTTTTTGGACTGCCAGGGAGACACATAGAATAAGAATAAGAATAAATAACTTGACAGGAGCTTGACATTGTGATCATTATCCAAATTATTAAGCAGATTTCGATTTTTACAAACTGATATTAACAACCAAGCCACTTCGATTTTTACAAACTGATTATAATAACTAAGCCAAATTAAAAATCTGAATGTGACATTTTTACAAACACCTTAAATGCACTAAAAACTGAAAATCCTAGAACTGTATAGTTTGACACTCCATCTCAAATTCAAAGCAATTGAGTTTAACTTTTTAAATTTACTCGTTTTGAATTTCAGTTTCTTTAAATACACTCAATAATAAAGAAGAATAATAAGAGTTGTACCTCCTCGTCAATGAGAACCATTTCAATCTACGTACTACTCTGAGCAATTTCCCTTGTTACGAACATTCCATCTACGTACTACTCTGAGCAACAACACAGCCTTGTCGTCCAGCTGGGTATTAACATTCTTCAAAACAGCCTTGTAAGGAGCACAGTCAGCCATTGGAAAATCGATAGAGATGATATACGGCTTCCTCTAATTCTAGGGTTTTAGATGAATTTAAGGGGGAAATTGAGATTGATAGTGCAGGTGACATCTATATAAATACGAAGTATAAAGAGTTTGAATTCGGGTAGAGTACTAACCGAGATGGACTCTCCAAGGCATGAGGGGAAGCAATTCCAAATATTTCATAGGAGTCCAGATCATAGTGGCGATTGAAGTAGTAGGAGTCCAGATTGAATAGAATACTGGAGGCAGAAGCGAAGTAGTAGGAGTCCAGATTGGAGTAGTAGGAGTCCCTGCGGGTAAAGAAACGTAAGAAAGTGAAACCTAAGAAGAAGCCAAGAAGGTAGCGGTGATTAATAAAAATTTAGAGTAGTTACAGGAATGCCCGGTGAACGGGAACTCACTTAACTCACTTAATATCTATATAGATTCAAATGGGAAGGCATGTAAATAAATTATTTAAATAAGCCCTACCAAATTTCAGATACAAATTCAATCAAGAAGACAGTCAAATGATTTTCTGAAATATATTGCGCTGTCTAACTGCACAGTTATCTTCAAAAATTCATTTGACCGCGTTCCCGATTGAATATTTAGCTGAAATTTGGTATGAATAAACTAGACTTAATGAAGAATATAATAAAAAATTTCATCAAAAAATGACACCGTAAATCGCCGCAAATGGCGACGGCCGGACAGAGCCTCCTATAAAAGGGCTTATTTGCACTTTTTATGAAAGCTGGAGGGCTTATTTGATAGTTCTCCCCTTTATATATTATAAACATCACGATGTTTTTCAATTTAACATTTGACTGATTTCTCGATCTCATTTTAAACTGAAATTTTGTGGAGATAACTTTTACTTCATGAAAAACATGCTCACAAAAGTTCATCAAAAAATTTCACTCGGAAGACCCTCAAACGGGATTGGCCGAACGATGGTTCCAGTGAGGACGTCTTGACAGAAATGCCACTCTAAATATATGTACATGTAATCTTTTTAAGACCTGAGTTTCCATCCTAAAAGGTCAACCTGATAGGAGGAGTAGCCCATGTCTTAATATAGCACTTCATTGACTCAAACATTTCCGGTGTGCGATTTAACACCCCTCCTCACGACCAGACTCTTCGCCTTGATCGTGCCATCATTCATTTTTTTTTCGTCAATTCGTCATTGTCAATTTTTTATAATCATGTCAATCATTTTTCATAAGGGGTCCACACCATGGATCGATTTGGCTCTGATACCATGTTAACACCTGAGGTTCCATCCTAAAAGGTCAATCTGATAGTAGGAGTAGCCCATGTCTTAATATAGCACTTCGTTGACTCAAACATTTTCGGTGTGGGATTTAACAAATCTATTATTTGAAACAAATTTTTAGTATTTGTATAGTTCTTATTTGTTCTTATGTTCCCTATAGCTTACAATTCATTATCACTCATATTTCAAACAATCATGCTACTCTATGATGTCTCAATCTTAGTAAGATTTTGAATGTAGTAACATCTTTGTTCTATATATGGGGTTGCATATTATGCCATTTTCTCTTCTTTTGTAACACATACTTAATTGAAAGATACGTGGGCATCAATGAAGAAATGCTTCCTAAAAAGGTACTACCCTGCCTCCGTCTCGTCATCTTTGAAAAAACAAATAAGCAACATCGATAAAAAAGATGATGAATCCTTATATGAATATTGGGAGCGATTCAAAAAATTATGTGCTAGTTGCCCATACCATGGGTACACAGAACAAGACCTCATCCTCTACTTCTATGATGGTCTTGCGGAGCAAGATAGACGAATGGTAAACGAAGCATCTGGAGGGGGGGGGGGGGGGGTTGTCAACAAAACCCCTTCCCAAGCTAGAAATGTCATCTCGGAGTTGGCCAAGAATTCTAGACACTACAATGGGCGGTCCTCAACCCGAAGGGTTGCCGCAGCAGAGTCCAACACATCATTGGAAAGTCAAGTAGCCGGCTTGACTTCTTTGGTAAAAGATTTTCTTTTAAAACCCAAAACTCAAGAAGTCAAGGTCTGTGGCATTTGTGCAACACAAGGGCATCCTACTGATTCATGCCCTTCACTACAAGAAGAGAACCCCGAACAAGTCAACGCCTTCGGGTTCCAAGCACAAAAGAGATATGAACCCTACTCAAATACATACCATCTGGGGTAGAGAGATCATCCAAATTTGAGGTATGGAGATCCTCAACAACCAAATTCTTCTTCCCAACAATACAACCAACCTTCTCAAGGCCAAACTAGAAGCTCAAATATGCCCATTGAAGATATGATTCGAGCACTTACCATGAGTGTATCAACGATACAACAAAGTGTGGCCCAATTTCAAGAAACGACTAAATCTAGCATCCAAAATTTGGAGAACCAAATGAGGCAAATTCGAGTGTTGTGAGCCGGCTCGAGGCAAAAGATTCGGGTAGACTCTCCTCTCAAACGGAGCAAAACCCGAGACAACATGTTAATGCAATCATGTTGAGGAGTGTGACGACATTGAAAGAGGTGCATAAGGAAGAAGAGCAAGCTAAAAAGGAGGTTGACCTTGAAGAAGACTTTCAACCAGAAGAGAGGACCATAAAAGCAAAATTTCCACCATTGTCCTCATATGAACCACTACCCCCATTCCCCGAAGCACTGAAGGAAACAAGGAAGCTGGAGAAAGATGCTGACATGTATGAGATTTTTGCCAATTGAGGTAAACATTCCGCTCCTTAACTTAATTAAAAGTGTTCCCCGTTTTGCTAAATTTTTACAAGAATTATGCACAATGAAAAGGAAAAGAAAATTGAAGGGAAAGCAAAAGGTGGAGGTTAGTGAACGTGTCTCGGCGATATTCCAAAAGAAACTTCCCCAGAAATGTAGTGATCTAGGCATTTTCACAATCCCATGCAAAATAGGGGACACTTTATTTCCTAGGGCCTTGTTGGATTTAGGGGCTTCAATCAATGTTATTCCATATTCATTATACAAGTCCCTAAAACTTGGCCCAACGCATGAAACTGGGGTAGTAATCCAATTGGCAGATAGGTCTAGCACATACTCAAAGGGCGTCGTAGATGACGTACTAGTAAAAGTTGAAAATTTGGTTTTCCTTGTTGATTTCAACATTCTTGAAATGGAAACCGATAATCAAGCTACACCCATCCTTTTGGGAAGACCTTTCTTAAAAACTACCCAAACAAAAATAGACGTGTATAATGGTTCATTAACCTTAGAGTTCGATGACCAAAAAGTAGAATTCAACATATTTGATTCTACGAAAAAACAAATTAAAGATCAATCTCTTTGCTCTCTAAATGTTTTTGAACCAGGAGCACCGGATGTTTTTATCGTAAAAGAAACAGAGAAAACATCAATTTTTGAAGAAAGAAATGAACAAAAAAAATCTATTTTCAACGGAGAGGAATGGAAAGAATCACCTCAATGCGAGTTTAAACCACCTACGTTTGAGGTGGTAACAAGGAAGAAATCCCGGACTTACTGGAAAAGGCCGAGAAAGAAAGATGAAAAAGGGGATGTTCATGATCCCACATAAAACTGAAAATAAAATAAAAATATCGTCGAGCCACGACGTTAAATAAAGCGCTTCTTGGGAGGCAACCCGAGTTTTTTATTTTAATTATTTTCATTTATTTTCAGTTGTTTGTGTGTTAAAACATTTTTAAAAAAAAGAAAAAAAAGTATAAAAAGGGGGCTTGGGGCACGTACCCGGCCGGGTACTAGATGTCACACGGTCGGGTATGTAAAAAAAAACACATTACCCGCCCCATCGCCCGGGCGAGCAGAGCCAAAACATTCAATTCTTCATACACCCGACCGGGTAATTAATCCCACCCGGCCGGGTACAACCATAGAAGGCTACTACTAACCCCTGGGATGAAAACCCGATCGGGTAGAACTAAATACCCGACCGGGTAATTGAAAAAAATTCGATCCCAGACCACTGCTTTGGAAATCCGACCGGGTCGACCCATATACCCGGCCGGATAAAATAATAAAATAAAAAAAAGTCAGAATTAACTAATACCCGATCGGGCATCCATCCCACCTGGCCGGGTATCTGTTCCAGTGACTACTGGGTTGGATTTAATGAAAGACCCGACCGGGTAACCTAACCCACCCGGCTGGGTATTCGTTTCCAGTAGCCTCAGGATTGGCTGCATCACAGGGCCCGACCGGGTAAATATTTCCACCAGGCCGGGTGGACGGGAAAAATCACAATAACCAGGTCGGGCAGACCCTTCCCTTTCCATTCTTCATCTTCTACCTACGAACCAAACAACCCCAAACCACCATTTTTACACATTAAAACCTTCGAACCTTCCCCATTTTCCCACCAAATCCATCAAATAAACCCATTTTCTTCATCTCCTCATCACCCTATTCACTACTAAACTCCATACATTGACGCACTACACCCACAAAACCTCCCAAATAACCAAAAATCCAAATCCCCTTACTCCACAAACAACAAAAGCTGAAATTTCCTCAACTAAAAAGAAAATAAATGACATCAAAAAGGGCAAAGGGATTCATTCTATTGGACATGTCGGACACAAGAACTAGGGACAGTGCTTTGATTAGCTTGGGGGGAGAGTTCCATGGAATACTCACATTCATACTCTTTATTCTTGTTTTAAAAATAAAAAAACAAAAAAAAACTTGTTAAGTTGAAAACCTGAAAGGACAATTTAAGCAAAAATAAAGCAAAAGTAAGAGTGAGTTGTGAGGATTAAAATAGAAAAATGTGGGAAGCTGGGATGAAAAACCGAAAGGGCGCCTAGACAAAATGAGAGAAACGAGAGAAAGAATATCTTTGCAGGATCCTAACTGTAACAATGAAAAAAAAAAGAATTTGATAGGAGATTTGGAGTTGAAGACCCCTCTTTACTGTTATATTTTTGGGGATATTTTTTGTGGTGTTCTAAAAACATACGTGGATGTTGGTGTTGATACTCTTGTCATTTTAAGGACTTCTTGGGCTGGATTTGATTTACTTGAGACGAGTAAAGGTTCAAGTGTGGGGGTGTTTGATATGCACTAATTAGTAGTGCATAAATGTATCTTTTTATTTTTGATTTGTGTGGATAGTTTACCATTTCATATAGTTTGTAAACATTTGTGTGATTTTAGTTGTAATTGTATTTTAGTTCTCATTTGTAAGTTGTAAAGTAGAGTTAGGATTTATGGTATTGGAAAGGAAGACTTTGAAGTGAAGAAAAATGATTATTGGCTGCCCAGGACAATCACCCGGTCGGGTGAGACATTGAAAAGCGAAGGTGGCTGGAAACTACAATCACCCAGTCGGGTGAGGTATTGCAACCGGTCGGGTCTGACTTGACCCGGGACATTTTAATGTGCCGAAGATCACCAAAACGTGGAGGATATCTGATTTTGACTGGACCCGGTCGGGTACCCGGCCCAAGGTGTTGAAAAACACCTATAAATAACACATTTTTCCTTCACAAATAATCATCCCTTCTTCCATACTCTTAAGCTCAGTTTAGAATAGCATTTCTTTATAATTTTCTAGCTATGTTTAGTCTCCAAATGAGGAGCAAAACTTCCATTCTTGGTGTTGTTCTTGAAGCTTGTTGATTATTAAAGTTGTGAGTTATTTTCTTAACTTCTTTCCTTGAATATTAATTCTTACTTTAAATACTATTTCTATATCAATTTTGGGGAGTGTTACTAAGATGACAATCAGTTAACATCTTGACATTAGTTACAGTAATAGTTATTTCTTCCTCTATGTTAATATTGGGGAGTGTTACTAAGATGACAATTAGTTAACATCTTGATATTAACTATAGTAGGATTCATCTTCTTTAATATTCTTCCTTGAGTATTAATTAATTTCTATTCATATTTCATATTAATATTTTGAACAATACTTAAAGGATCAACTAGTTTTGTTTCATATATTAATTATTACTAGAATCGATCGACGAATACGCTTGTTAATCGTTGATGGTTTCACAAGTAAGTAATTGCGGTTTATTAATGCATGGTCGTGGTTAATAAACTTAAGAGGAATTAATTTTGTTGGTTAAACTGAAACCGTTGTGTTGAGGTTGTCAATCTCAATTGATTTCATCAAGGAGTTAAGAGATTAAATGTTATTATCAAGTCGGTATATGACGGTGTTCTATACTTGACTAATAGTAAGGGTTATTAATGAACGGTCATTGTTAATAACTACCCTCGATGAATTGGATATACTCTTCGATTGAGTATTCGAGAGGTAATAAGTTATAGATATAACAATGATCGACTAAAATATATCAACAAGTGGAAAGTAGCAATGCCAAGTCCTTTTTATCTTTGAATTAAATCTCATATAAGTCGTTCATCTTCGTATTTAATTAAATTAAATCACTCAATCCCAACCCCCCCCCCCCCCCCCCCCCTTATTTACTAGTTCATAAAAAAGAAGTATTACTTTCCATGTGGATACGAACTCTACTACGCTATTGTGATACCTTGGAAATTTGAAATAAAAATAAATAAATAAATAAATCAGATAAGTTATATCTGATAAATCAAATGAAAGTAATATAAAAATATTTTGTATTATACTTGGTGTATAAAAATATATGCATGCTACATGCAATAAAATTAAACACTTATGTGGCATCGAAAAAATAAAATAAAAAATAAAATAGAAATAAATCAGATAAAATATAGATGACGGAATAAATAAATAAATAAATAAATAAAGTAAGAATATTAAAAATTACTAATAATAGCATCAAATTAATAAATGAAAATATCAGATCATAAAACAATGACACATGCTAGGATCACCTACCAAATAATGTATATACATTATATACATATTTTTACATATATAATTATATATATTTATATGTAAAACTAAAATGAAAGAAAATAAAATAAAATAAAATTAAACATTAGCATAAATGGGAATCAAATCATGAATCAATACACATGCCATGTTCATCAACTACCAACCTATCATATACATTATTATTATTATTATTATTATTATTATTATTATTATTATTATTATTATTCATACAATTATCAAATAAATAAAATAAAACATAAGGACCATCTAGACCTATAAATACACCCTCTTAGCCATTCCAAACACTGCAAATCGGAGAGATAGAAGCTATTTATACATATAAATATATAATCTCGCCGGAAAATTTATAACTATACTATTTTACGTATCAAACTTCGTAAAAACGATAGAGGAGGGTCGTGAGAGGTCTAGGAATACTTCCCAATAAATTCCAGACCGATTCGTAGTCACCGGAGTTGCTTAGACGTCGCCGGAGTGTCAAGCCGTGCAAACGGGTCTTCAGCAAAAGCGGACATTTGGCCGTAGATAGGGGTGGAGGAGCTTCGTCTCGACGTGAGGATCATTTTGCAATTTGAATCGTCTAAATCCGTTACGTGTAAGTCAAGTTATAGCTCGCCGAAGTTTTCTAATTTCCGGCGAAGTCGCCGGAATCGCGACCTGGAGAAGATGACCCAGTTGTCTGGGTCAGAACTTCTTGGGCCGGGTCATTTTAATAGGCCAGTGTGGCCCAGTTTCAATAAAAATTAAAAATAAAATAGTAAATGAAATAAATAAAATCTGGAAAAATATAAATTAAATACATAGTCTAAGTGTACATATTCGGACCAACCAGAATTGAAAAATAATATTTTTAACTATTTTAATTGATTTAATTGTAATTGGGCCAATTTGTACATATTTAGTAAATAATTAACTAAACGACGAAATAAATTATGAAATAATTATTGGAGTAAACTATATTAAATATATGACTAACTAGGACATTTGGGACCATTTATATTTAATAAAAATTATGATTAGTATATTTAATTGTAATTAAACCGGTTAATAGATATATGGAATTAAATGAATAAATAAGGGAAATAATTCTAAAATAAATATCTGGACAACCTAGGTCAAATATAGACACCAAATATAGTTATGAACTATTATAAATTTATAAAGTCGATTATTAAGCTATTTAATTTAATTGGGCCATATAAAACTAGTTAAGTAATTAAATAAGAAAATTGATTAATAATGGTGAAATAAATAAAATCACTAAGATGGGAAATAATATTATGGACTAAAAATGAGGTTTGGAATAAAATAATGAAAAGAAAATAAAGTTGGGATAGCTAGTATAAATGAATGACTATATTTGGACTTAATCAATAAATCATTTAATTAGTGGACAAATTAAATTAGTGTGATTAAATTAATATTTATCATCCTTAATTGTTACTTTTTGGACTTCATATAAATTATTAAACTATATGAACTCATAAAAATTAGTTGATTAATACAAACTAATTAATTAAGTAATATGTACTTAATAATTTAGTTAATCGACTCCATTAGACTAGTTTAACTAAATCAATTAGTTTAATGGATAAATTAATTAAATTATGGACGTATTAATATTGTTGGACTTTATATTAAAAATATAAAATTAAAACGAAATTAGAATTTGATTGATTGCCTTAATTGAAATAGATTAATGTATTTAACTATATTTATATAATTAAACTTATTTAGTTGATGAAATTAATTAAATTAATTTAGTTAGCCAAATAAATAAACTGGAGGATTGAATTAGTTATGGTAATTGGATTAGTTAGTATAAATAAACTATTAAACTAATTAAAGTTATTATTGAGAATAGATTATCATTAATGATTAATATTTCGAATTATTGCTTACGGAAAATTATTATTCAAAGGTTTATTAAATAAATTATATAAATTATGTAAACTGAAATTGAACTGAAATTGATTATTTAAATTCGAAATATTGAAACTATTATGTAATTAATTTAATTAGATTAGTTAACTAATTAACCAAATAAGTTAAAGTAAATTATGGAGGGGATTAGTATGATTAAAGAAAATAATAAGGTTGGATTGAAAATTAACAATTAAATAAGATTTATGAATCTAACGTAAAAGTTATATTTAAATAAGGAATTATGAAATTAAAATAATTAAAATAATTAAAGGTTGGATAGATAGGAAATAACACAAATAATAGAATAAGTATTGATTTAGAATTTTGATATATATTAGAAGGTGAATTCAAGTGAAGGCCAAGCTAGAGATTTTATTAAGGGGATTATCGCAATTTAAGGTAAGTTCTATGTCAACCAAAAATGTTTTATATCGTATTTATATGTATGCAATATTTGAGCTATGTGGATTATTTATGAATTGAAAACTATTTGTTTGACATGGAATGAATATTTTGAATGTATGGATATTGGTGGATTATTATCTATTATGGATTATTAAATGTATATTTTTTTATTAAAGAATATTGGTGGATAGATATTTATTACAAAGTATATTTTTGGAAAGTGTGACAAGAATGACTTTGGGAAAAACTTAAAGTTTTTCATAATATATTTTACGTCTCGAGAGAAACACGAGGCGTGGGTGATTAGGACTACTACTACTTTTGGTGAAATTTATTTGGGTCGGTAACCAGTCCGGCAATGACATGCTCCGGTAGACATCCCGGGCTTTTATTTGAGGACCAAAGGTCCTTTGGTGGTTGTAGTAGTAGTTACCTAATTTATCCCTGGACAATGTCCCTTGTGAGTAGGTGGTAGAAAACATCCTGCCTACTTGGATTTCTTACTACTCGGATGGCTTGGAATCCCTTTTAGAGGGTGTGCATACTTAAGGTAGAAATTCAGCTTCCAAATTGGTGGTCGGTGGGAGCCGGAATTCCGGGATGAGTCGTAAATAACAACGACCCGTTGGGCTCGAGGAATCTTGAGTTTCGTCCACTCTTAAAAGAAATCTAAAGTATTACTTTTAGAGGAATTGAGGAATGACATTATCTATTGAAGAAATTATTTTGAGACATGAAGTTATTTTGGAGATATGAGAGGGTATTTTCTATATATATACCTATACCAAACCTATTTTCCAAATTATATTATTTTACGGGTTCGGGTGGAATCTTACTTAGCTCTAAAGCTAATTTTTGTGTCTTTTGTCTTCTTCTCTTTTCTCTATTGTACAGATGATTATGATTATGAAGATTGATGTACTTGCTGCCCGAGTGTTCCGCTAGTTGCACACATTTGATTAATTATCGTTGTTTAAATTTGTAATTCATAAACTTTGTCCTAAGACTCATTTCATTGTTATTTGAACATATGGTGGATAGCATGTGCACTCAATCATGTATAGGTTGAGTGTGGCGGTGATGCACCTGTTTTTCCCTTAAAGACTTCCGATGTATTCTAAATATGTTTAATAATAAAGATGGTTTCATTTAAAAATGTGATTTAATATGTAACACCCCGGCCCCGTAGGCCCCGAGGTAGGTACTTCTGACCTCTAGCACTGTCCTCACAAACCGCCACTAGCCTTTTCCGCACACTTTGTCCTCACTCGTGCGTGCCCTGAGAAACTTCCCAGGGGGGCACCCATCCCAAGACTACTCCCGTGCAAGCACGCTTAACTTTGGAGTTCTTGGTGATGAGCTCCCTTAAAAGGAGATGCATCTTGTTGGTATGAGTAGTACTATTAATGCATTTAAATTAAATCTCAAGTATTACAATCACCCCCACTTAGGATCGCAACGTCCTCGTTGCGCCCTTAACTATCTCAATCAAACCCCAGAATCTTGCCCCGCTAAGTGCCCGCCTGATATCTAACGGGTCAGCACACTGTCGCAGGGTTGCTCTGATACCATTTGTAACACCCCGGCCCCGTAGGCCCCGAGGTAGGTACTTCTGACCTCTAGTACTGTCCTCACAAACCGCCACTAGCCTTTTCCGCACACTTTGTCCTCACTCGTGCGCGCCCTGAGAAACTTCCCAGGGGGTCACCTATCCCAAGAATACTCCCGTGCAAGCACGCTTAACTTTGGAGTTCTTGGTGATGAGCTCCCTTAAAAGGAGATGCATCTTGTTGGTATGAGTAGTACTATTAATCCATTTAAATTAAATCTCAAGTATTACATAATATATCAACAAGTGGAAAGTAGCAATGCCAAGTTCTTTTTATCTTTGAATTAAATCTCATATAAGTCGTTCATCTTCGTATTTAATTAAATTAAATCACTCAATCCCACCCCCCACCCCCCTTATTTACTAGTTCATAAAAAAGAAGTATTACTTTCCCTGTGGATACGAACTCTACTACGCTATACTACGTATTAGCCGTTAGTAGTGAATTTATTTTGACGCACCGTGACAAAGTGCACGTCAGGACTCTAGAAGTGCATGGGTAGACAAGGGGTTGTGATTGATGACATGCATGGTGATGTGCTTGAGTTGGAATCTAGAAATGCATGAGAGATTTGAGGTTGTAGCCTATGGTGTGCATGGTGATGTACTTGAGTTGGAGAATTAACATGTGTCATACGATTTGCATGGAGATGTACTTGAGTTGGACTCTAGAAATGTTAACATATGTGTTAGGGTTGGACCCTATGAATTGTCGTGACTTGTAGTTACGAGGTATTGGGTTGATGTTTTGTAAACAAACTTTGGGCCTACGGGTCGACTACTTGACTTTATACATAAAGTAAGTATATTTTGAAAAGGGGTAACTTGGGGTTACGACCTAGATTATATTATCATCCTATTTGAGGGTCTTGTGTTTGAAATACTTGTTGTATATCTATTAGATGTCATCCACAATAGTACTTTATAGTCATATAGAGTACTAACCCCCATTTGGGGGGCGTCCCACCACCATTTCAGGTTGAGGCTGGTTGAGGCTAGAGCTTGATACCTGTGCTCATTGCTCGGGTGATCATCTTGGAGAGAAGACTTGGTTCGTGCTTCCTCCATTCTGTTTTTGAACATTTATGAACATGTACATGAATATTTTTTCACTATAGAGCATGCGTGCTCATGTTTGCCCCGTGTGGCATTTGTTTTCAAACTATGTTTTCCGCTGCGTATTGAATTGCTTACTATGTATGTTTATGGATGACTTATGTGTGGATATTCGAGATGCCTTGTATAATATGGATGTGTTAGACTGCGGTTGACTATTCGTATTGTACGGCGGGTTGTTGACGTGTCCGGATAGGTCCGGGGCGTGACAATTTAATTGGTATCAGAGACTTAGTCCATAAACTTCATAATGAAGACTCAAAATTCTCTTTTTCAAAATGATTTCGAAAACCATGAGCATAAATGTTTTGTACTTATAGAACTTTTGATACTTGAGTTGCAAGGTCTCTAATTGTTAAGCTGGTACCCTTAGCAATTGGTATGGCGGAAATTTGAGCCAAGTAGTGTCTTAAGTACCTATCCGTCAATTGACATTTGATACGAGTCTAATGACTCTTTCCAAAAAATTAATTTCTTTTAGAAATGGACGGTGGTGGCAAGGTTACGAGAAGAAACCCGACAGGCCGTGCACCGGTGGCAAACGGGCAGAGAAGCCGTGGGGCTTCTAGAGTATCTAGAGGGGCGAGCCTTGGAGGCTGATCGCAGACCATGAGCGACGGTCATGTTGACACCGAGAGTGAAACCTACTTGTTCTATGAGGACTCGACTTATCAACCGGAGACCGAGCCGGTTGAGATCCCTTACGAAGGGGACGACGATGATGTGAGTGATGAAGAGGGGGGGATGACTCCCTAGCAAGAATTGAGGCGCTGCTCCAGTAATACCAGCGGGAGCGCGAAGAAAGGAGGGAACGCCGAAGGCACCGAGGAGGGCAACCTTCGGGTGGAGCTTCAAGAGGAAGGAGCCATGGCGACTCTAGGGTTCACATTGAACCACATGGGGGCCGGGGTGATGGAGGTCCAATCATAAGGATCTAAAAATATCTCAAGGAGGCGAGAGACTTGGGGTGCAAACCCTTCGATGGAACGGGTAACGTCTCGGTCGCCGCTGAGTGGATCAAGAGGTTGAACGAAGCAGCCCTTGACATGCAACTCACGCTCGAGTTCAAGCTAAGGGTGGCGGTGAGATTGCTTGAGCGGATGGCGTCCACGTGGTGGGACGGATTCAAAGGGAAATATGGTGGAACCATGACTTGGGAGAATTTCCGACATGAATTTTTTGCCCAATATTATTCTGATTTTGAAGTAAACGCTAAGAGGAGAGAATATGCCCTCCTAACCCAAGGTGGTAATTAAATTGACGGTGAGGCAACTTGAACACAAATTCAAGGAGCTCGCCGAGTTCATACTTGAGTATGTGACGAGAACCGAATGGTTAATCACTTCTGGGATGCCTTAGACTTGGAGGTGCGTGAGAGGGAAACACAATTGCCTAACATGACCTTTAGCCAAGTAGTTGAGCAGGAGTTGAAAGGAGAAAAGGAATAAGAAGAGAGGAAGATGAAGAACGCCGAAGAGGCGAAAAAGATGAAGTGAGAAAACCATGGACCTCAAGGTCCTAATAAGAAGGGGAACCACGAAGGAGGGGGTCTTTTCGCGCACCCCCACCGCCATCTAGGGAAACTCAAGGCCCGAGCGGGCACGAACACATATCACAAGCCTCAGGGGCGACTCATTGCAAAAATTGCAAGAGGAGCCACCCTGGAAAATGTCGTGACCCTCCTAGATGCTACCAATGCGGGAGCATCGGGAACATGAAGATGAGTTGCCCTTAACTGGGCGGAGCAAGGGCATCAGGACCAAGTAGTGGTACTATCGGGACACGAAATCAAGCCGGGGCTTCCCAAGCGTCCAGGGGACAAGGGGGAGCAAGCGCGAGCAACGCGCCGTCCGTGAACCAAGGAAGGACACAAGCTAGAGTATATGCAATGACGGAGGCGGATACTCAATCTAACCCGGACTCCGTTGCAAGTATAACCACTTAAGTACTCGTGTTGTATCCACTTGAAATGGGGTTAGAAGTCCTAGGGGTCAATTGCAAATAGCCTTAGGATCAAACCGGGCGATTTCGGGTGAAATCGGGATGATTTTTTCCCAGGCATGCCGTGTGAATGGCCCACGCACACATGCATCCCTCCGTGCATCCCTCCGTGCGTGTGTGACAGTAGCCATCCGGGGGGGGGGGGGGGGGGGGGGGGGGGAATTGCCTGCACGCACGCGTGCGTAGCTGCACACACGCCGTGCGTAGCTGCACGCACGCGTGCATCCCTCCGCGCGTGGGTGGAAGTAGCCATCCGGGGAAAATTTGCCTGCACGCACGCCGTACGCAGCTGCACACACGCTCTGCGTAGCTGCACGCACGCGTGCATCCCTCCGTGCGTGCCATCCAGACTGCCCATCGTCAATTTTTCACACCGATTTGCGACGTTAAAACCTCTCCTTGATCCCAAACATGTGTATGAACATAATAAACCTCTATAAATGTATATAGATGGTAGGAAGACATCTTACATTGCTTATAAATGTAGCAACACTAAAGATTAATGGGAAAGGTGCGTGAATCCTTATCGATACCGGGGCGCAACGTTCATTCGTGAGTGAGACGTTCGCCGAAGGCTTAGGGATACACTCAATACCGATGACACAAATCCTAATGGTATTAACACCATTAGGAGATGACATTGAAAGAAATTGTTATTATCCATCTTGTGAGGTTGAAATCGATAGTCAAACCTTGACGTGTGATTTCGTACCGCTGAGCATGATTGATTTTGATGTGATCCTAGGGATGGATTGGCTAGAAACGCATCATGCTAGGGTAGATTGCTACATAAAGGTTCTAGAACTCGAAGGCAATGTTGGGAATGTCCTACGCTTTGAGGGTGATCGAGGCAAATCAAATAGTTGCATCATATCCGCCGTGAGAGCGAGGAGTGTGATGAGAAAGGGATGCCACACATATCTAGCATATGTGGTTGACAAAACTAAGGAGGAACCGAACCTTGACGATGTAAGGGTGGTTTGTAAGTACCCGGATGTCTTCCCTAAAGACCTACCGGGGCTTCCACCCGATAGAGAGATTGAATTTGTGATCGAGGTTGAGCCCGACACCAAACCAATCTGTATACCACCATACCGAATGGCACATGCGGAACTGAATGAGTTGAAAACCCAATTGCAAGAGCTATTTGATAACAGTTTCATCAAACCGAGCTATTCACCGTGGGGAGCACCAGTTCTTTTTGTGAAAAAGAAGGATGGGACTCTACGTATGTGTATTGACCACCGACAATTGAACAAGGTCACCGATATTATCTAGGATTGATGACTTGTTTGACCAACTCCAAGGAGAAACAATATTTTCAAAGATTGATTTGAGGTCAAGGTATCACCAACTGAAGATCAAAGAAAGTGACATACCGAAGAGTGCTTTCCGCACAAGGTATGGTCACTTTGAGCTCTTGGTTATGTCGTTTGGGTTAACTAACACCCCAGCGGCATTCATGAACTTGATGGACCGAGTTTTTCATAAATAATTGGATCAGTTTGTAATCGTGTTCATATATGACATCTTGATTTACTCAAGGAATGAAGAGGAGCACGAGAGACACTTGGTTCTGGTTCTTGAAACACTACGAGAGAAACAACTCTATGCGAAATTCTCTAAGTGTGAGTTTTGGCTTAAGGAGATCGGCTTTCTCGAGCACGTGGTTTCTGAATCAGGCATTGCTGTCGACAACAAGAACATTGAGGCCATCACATAATGGGAAAGACCTAAGAACGTGAAGGAGATTCGTAGTTTCCTTGGACTAGCGGGATACTATAGAAAATTCGTGGAGAAGTTCTCAGTTTTGGCATCACCATTTGTTGGGATATATCATCCCGACCTATAACTGTTCAGGAGCTCAAGACTTTACGTAGTACGGAGCCTAATCAGTAAGGCCCATTTTCGCCTATCATGCCTATTTCGGCCTTTGGGACCATTTCTGCCCATTCGGCCCACCTAGGCCCAAGAGGTCCGTTTCGGCCCACTCGGCCCGTTAGGGTGGAGCACCCCTCCCCCTTTCCTCTATAAATAGGAGGATTCCCCTCCTTATTAAGGATCCCTCTCTTCTTCCTCCTTCTCTATAGTTAGCTTGAATCCTCCATTAATGGAGCTTGTATAATGTATTGGTGAGGAGAGCAGTAATAAGGATGTTTTTACTTGGACTGTAATTTATTGGTCTAGTTTGATCTGATCTGGTTTCTTTGTATTTTTATAACTATCCAAGTCTGGTCTGGTCTGGGAGGAATTACAGTCCAAGTAAAAACATCCTAAAAGGAGCGGACTTGGACATTAGCCTAAACAGTCCCGTGGTTTTCTCCCTTTCCGGGTTTCCACGTAAAAATCATTGTTTATATTTTATTATCATTCCATAACCATGAAACCCTCCCGGAAGGGGTGTTGAACTTCCGGGTTGCGCCGAATTAACCTCAACACTGGCGTCGTCTGTGGGAATATTGTTCAAAAAGATTTCACGTGTTCTTGACATTTCTACAAAAAAATTCATACGAAGTGGACTTATTCCAGCAAAAAGAAGGAAAAACTACTGATTTGAATGGGAGGAAGAGGAAAAATGAGGATTCGGAAAGATCTGGGCTGTCTGGATCTTTCTCCGTTTTGCTGCCGCCGCCGGAGCATCGCCGCCGCCAGAGCATCACCATACCGCCATCTTCATCGCCGGTCAACTGCTGGCTACTCCCCCACCTGGTCGTTCGCCGTTCGAGCTTCCACGACTCGGCCGACGCAACCTGTGGGATATGCCGGTGGAGAGCTTCATGATTCCGCCATTAATGGTGGTTTACGAGCTCAGAATTAGTAGGTTCAGTAGTTCGGTCGAGCTTCCGCCGGAGATGAGCTTTTCGGCCGCCCTTGCTCTGCTGCGACCGCCATCTCCACCGGCGGGAAGTGGCCGACACGAACAGCCTGCGCTTGGGTTGGTAGAACGGTGCTCCACCTGCCCTTTCTAAAAGATATACTCCGCACAAAATGTTTTGGTCTAGAGCAGACCACGTCCTTTGGATAGCGGTGGCAGATGGGAAAGGATGGGAGCATCCTGACCAAGTCAAAATTGGTACAGAGGATGCAATCTGACTCTACAGTCCCTGCTGGCCGAGGCTTTATCTCCAAAAGCTAAGTGCATATACTTCAAGATTTTACATTTAATTGCTAATAGCTTTAAAGTATTATTGCTAGTATTATTTGTTATCACCATTATCTAATAGGGATTAAAATATCCCGAACTTAGTAATGACCAAGCGAAGCTCTAGTGATAAATGACTACAGTCATTTTAATTAAATGACTATGTCGGCAGGCTTGTGGGTCCACCCTGGCCGGCTTGAATAAGCGACCGAAGCGTATTTGAACGACCTGTAGTAGGATAAGTATTATTACTACTGCCCCTCATATCACTATTATTTATTAGGGACTAAAAGATCCCGAAATTAAAAATCATCGAGCACAGCTCCAATGATAGTTTATCCCATCATCATTTCAATATAGATAACTGTTTTTAGTGGGCCTGTTGGCCCTCTCTCGATCAGCTTAATTAGCGATCCGAGCGTCTCCAGAGGGCTCTGCCCCGATGACGCATTTTAATTAGGGGGTTACGCATTAGTCCGCACGGCACCAATGGCTCGAGCAACGATCATACCCCAGTACCATCTGCGCCACGAAGCGCAGAGTGTTTGTTGCCAATCGTGGCCCGTAAGGGCCCGAGGGCACCAAAGATGCTCAACCTCATTTTTTCGAGGGCAGAGCGGCAACGTGGGTCTGAGTTTTCAAAACTCACGGAGCAGTAATTTTTCTATGCGACGTTTGGCAAGCCACTAAGTGGCCTCGCCCCGGACGGCCGTAATCCCGCACGATGAGCCGGGCCGAGGGTCACAATAACCCATAGGCCGGCAATCACGAGCATTGGAAAAAGAATAAAGCCACGTAGATGGCCATATGTGTATATATATTGTCGAGCCGAACGGCCCATTACCATGTTAGTTATGCAGTCAAGGTTGCTCAATGCGCCTGAGCAAAAAATTAAATGACGTTCGGCATGGGTTCAGAAGACGTTCCAAACCGGATAAAGAAAGGGGCCGCGAGACGTTCGTACTTCCCCAAGAGGCCGAGGGCCAGGAGGAGACCGTCGCGGGCAATAACCGTGAGACGAACATCTCCACACCAGGAGCCGATGGCCCAGAGGAGACCATCGCGACCGAGGGCCGTGAGACCATCCTTACATCACGACCGACCTCACGGAACGGCGTGTTTACACCTTGGAGACCGGTATCATCCCTGCGCCGCGCGAACGAGGGCCGTTGCATGGAAACACTTGATCAGCCCCTCATGACCGACACACGTATATCACGAACGGCCTCTCGGCTCGGCATACATCACCATATTCAGAGACCCCTCAAAAAAAGCAAAAAAAATCAGAGGGGCACTGGGGGAATCCCCAAAGGGGATAAACCCGTTCCTCATCACAATCGCAACCGAGCCCAGCTCAGGATCCAAAGGACCGGGCCGAATGGGCAGGTAAGCGAACGGATGAAGGAACAAAGATTCCATCCAGCTCAGAAATCGGCCCCCAGCGCAGACATCATTTCATGGCCACCGACCCCCTGGTACGGTGCCATCATCATATTTGAAGACCGGCCTCACCCCCGCTCCTCGCGGCTGAGGATCGTTGATTATTTCAGACCGGCTCCCACCGTTGTCATCATTTCATGGCCACCGACCCCCTGGTACGGTGCCATCATCATATTTGAAGGGCGGCCTCATCCCCGCTCCTCGCGGATGAGGACCGTTGATTTATTCTTTCAGATCGGCCCCAGCGCCGACATCATTTCATGGCCACCGACCCCCTGGTACGGTGCCATCATCATATTTGAAGGGTGGCCTCATCCCCGCTCCTCGCGGATGAGGACCGTTGATTTATTCTTTCAGATTGGCCCCAGCGCCGACATCATTACATGGCCACCAACCCCCTGGTACGGTGCCATCATTATATTTGAAGACCGGCCTCGCACCCGCTCCTCGCGGATGAGGACTGTTGATTATTTCAGATCGGCTCTCAGTGCCGACATCACTACATGGCCACCGACCCCCTGGTACGGTGCCATCATCATATTTGAACACCGGCCTCGTCCCCGCTCCTCGTGGATGAGGACCGTTGATTATTTCAGATCGGATCCCACCGCCGACATCATTTCATGGCCACCGACCCCCTGGTACGGTGCCATCATCATATCCGAAGGACGGCCTCGTCCCCGCTCCTCGCGGATGAGGACCGTTGATTTATTCTTTCAGATCGGCTCCCAGCGCCGACATCATTCATGGACACAGACCCCCTGTTACGGTGTCATCATCATATTAGAAGACCGGCCTTGTCCCCGCTCCTTGCGGATAAGGACCGTTGATTTATTCTTTCAGATAGGCTCCCAGCACCGACATCAGTACATGGCCACCGACCCCCTGGTATGGTGCCATCATCATATTTCAAGACCGGCCTCGTCCCCGCTCCTCGCGGATAAGGATCGTTGACTATTTCATATCGGCTCCCACCGCCGACATCATTTCATGGCCACCGACCCCCTGGTACGGTGCCATCATCATATTCGAAGGGCGGCCTCGTCCCTGCTCCTCGAGGATGAGGACCGTTGATTTATTCTTTCAGATCGGCTCCCAGCGCCGACATCATTCATGGACACCGACCCCCCTGGTATGGTGCCATCATCATATTAGAAGACCGGCCTTGTCCCCGCTCCTTGCGGATAAGGATCGTTGATTTATTCTTTCAGATCGGCTCCCAGCGCTGACATCATTCATGGCCACCGACCCCCTGGTACGGTGCCATCATCATATTTGAAGACCGGCCTTGTCCCCGCTCCTTGCGGATAAGGACCGTTGATTTATTCTTTCAGATCGGCTCCCAGTGCCGACATCATTCATGGCCACCGACCCCCTGGTACGGTGCCATCATCATATTCGAAGACCGGCCTTGTCCCCGCTCCTCGCGGATGAGGACCGTTGACTTATTCTTTCAGATTGGCTCCGAGCACCGACACCTTTATATGGCTGATGGATATGTGTACCCGAGGGGTATCTATCTGAGGGGTTATTACGGAGAATAACTAGAGAGAAGTCAGAGCAAGTAAGAAAGAGAAAGTGTATTGAATATGTAAGTTAAGGCTTTTTTGAGCGTGGTTTACAACGGGGAAATGGGGTTCTATTTATAGTAGCAATAAATGCCAGACAGGGACACGTGTCAAGCATCCATTGGCCGAGGGGTCACCTCAACTGGTTGGCGCTGACAATCGCATGTGGCCGCATTTAATGCAGCTGTTGGATGTGACGTCGTACTTGGTACGGTGATCCATGCGCATGTGGAGCGGACATTATGTCGGAAAGGCGCCCTCGGCTGTAGATGATTAGCCGAGGGTTCTGAGCATCGAGGACCTCCTTAGTGCCGAGGGCTCCAGGTGCCGAGGGCTACTGATTTTCGCCGTTTTCTCCTAGTAACTTTGTTTTCCTGATTTGACCCTCCTGTGAGAATCAGAGCCTTCGGCCAGGGGGGTGAAGGCACCCCTGGTGCGCACTGTGGTCCGTTTGGTACTCTGGGCGCTGTGATTTTGGCCTGGGCCTATTGGGCCTTTATTAGAGTAGTAGGAGTCTGTGGACCGGGGGTTCCCGGGCCATATACTCCATGAGGAGTCCCTCACTCCTTTTGCCGAAAGGTACTTGAGGAAAAAGGAGTAATTGTGTTTGTCCTCTGCCGTTGTTCCGTTGTAGTTTGTAGAGTTGTGGGTAGTTTGCTGTTTGTTTATTCTACCGAGGGCAGTCCCTCAGTTACCCACATGTCGGGACTTGAGGGGTCATGTTTGCTGTTTGCGGGAGTTTTTAGCATTTTGCACTTTTTGTGATTTTTCCAGAGGGGGTTCTCCAGTCCCCCACTCCTTGAGGCATTTGCAAAGTGGTGAAAAGGAGTAGAGTAATCATGTTGCTGTATTGGGCCGAAGGCTGACGCTTTTCGTTTCATTTTGGGGGGATGCCTCGTTAAAAACCTCATTAGGAAAAACCCTGTGGGAAAAAATCCTAATGAGGGAAAAAGAGTGCACTGAATTCCCCCAACGATGAATCGAAAATGTGAAGCCCTGGTTTGAAATGGAGTACAATGTTGATGCCGAAGGCTATCCTTGTTCTGAGGGCGCGTGTGTTGATTAACCGGAGGCTTGCTGTTGATATCTTTGGAGGTGCCGAAGGGGAGTCCCTCAATCTAGGGATCGAGGGCGTGATGAATGTGAGTAGTAGTTGGAGTGTTACCGGGAGGTCCCCTGTTTGTTGATCAGTTGGTGAGGAGGGTATCCGAGGGCTCCCGTTACCTGTGTGCCAAAAGCTATCCGTCAATGAGGTGTACTCCCCGGGGGCTACCTGGTCCTCAAAGTGTTGAGGGGGGAATCCCCGAGGGGTGTGCCCGTTATGAAGTCGTGGGCTCATGAAGGAGTAAGCCTGAAGGCATTTGTTATGTAGTATGAGGGGCATGAACCGGGAGCGTCTCTGAGTAAATGCACCGGGAGCTCCTTTTGATGAAGTGGAGTGAAGTAAAAAGCCCCGGGGCTAGTTTCTTGGTTGATGAAGGAGTGGTCTGTGATCATAGCCGGGAGCTCCCAGAATATAGTCGTTGTAAATATAGCCGTTGGAATACCTAATGTCAAAAATATAGCCGTTGGGGGGTGGGGGCTTCCACGTGGTGCGTGCTCGTTGGCCGCCCGTGGGTGGGCGTCACCGATTCGGCAACTCGTCGGTTGGCAATGATGATTTCGTACCGGAGGCCCGGTTTTCAGGCCCAAGCCCGGATTTGGGCGCCTATAAATACCCCAAGGCCAGGCCACTTTTCTCTGTGCGATTTCATTGTAGCGAAGCTCTGCCGGATTTTTCCTAGAGAGAGAAACATTTTCCCTCGATCTAATTCCCGTTCCAAGGTCAGTTCCCACCTGCTCTTCTCCTCTCTAAGTTAGCTGTGCCTTGTGTCCTTAGATTAGGAGTTAGAATTCCGTAGGCAACCCTCGGTGTAGAGTACCGTCCTTGTAGCTGTACCGAGATGTCGTCCCAGAGCGATTCTCAGGACATCTCGAGGGACCCTTCGGTTGAGGATGAAACCGTCTCCGATATGGAGTCCTCCAGTGAGCAGCCTTCAGTGGGGCTTGATGCTGCTGTGGCGATGGAGTTGCAGAGAGCCCTCGTTGCTGAGGTGGAAGCCGAGGGCTTCGAACAAGAGTGCGAGGATGAGGAGCTGGCCATCGCCTGGCAAGCGGCTGAAGAAGAGGCGCAGAGAGAGAGCGCGAGGGTTACTGTCGCTATTCTCCCCCCTCGCGACGCTGGTGAGGCCAGCACCTCTCGGCCACTGAACGCAGTCCCTCTGCGGGTGGCCCCCGGGAAAAAGGAGACGAAGGGCGCTGCTTCAAAGAAGAAAGGCAGTGTTGCCGGCCAGGGGAAGCCTGTTGACATGCCCGAGGGGTATTCCTACTTGAATACCGCCGCCCTTGACATACGGTCGAAGGCTGATGGGGCAGACCTCTACGTTACTCAGCTCCATGTGGGGCCCTCGGCGATGGTAGTGCAACCGGGAGCTGATGATATCCTCTTTCGGGCACCCGAGGGGTGTATAGCCGTCCACATTCTGTCGGTGTCTATGGGCCTCCGATTCCCCCTGCACCCCTTCCTGCGTGAGTACCTTCGGTACTTAGGACTGCTCCCTTGTCAGCTCACGCCGAATAGCCATTCGTACATCGCGGGCTTCCTCCACCTCTGCAAGTCCCGGGGGGGGGGGGGGGGGGTAACGCCTAGCCTGGACTTATTCTTCCAGAGCTTCAACTTGTGCGGGGGGGGGGGGGGGGGGGCATGCGAATGCCGAGGGCTTCACTAACTTGCAGCAGGTGGCACTATTCAAGCTGTTTACTGAAGCGCCTTCCTCCAACAAAGGATGGAAAGACCGATGGTGCTATGTGAAGCTGCCCGAGAGCCCGTTCACGGGGGAGTTGCGCGACCAGTTCAGGCGTCATGAAAAGAGGAGGAGCGCCGCCCTCAAGAAAGATGGCAGGATCCTGGCTAAGATCCCGGAGGGTCGGAACAAGAACATCACTATCAAGGAGTGCACCCAGGAGGGAGATCTGTACGCCCTCGGGTTTCGCCGGTACCGTTTCCTGGGGGAAACAGATGAAAAGTACCCGATGTTCGACAGAGCCTTCGGGGTTTAGGAGGTAGGGGCCGAGGGCATCCAACCTTTAGACTTATGAATATTTTTGTTAGGCGTAGATATATTTTTTTTGTTGCACCTTTTCTCCTCCGGTCTTAACCGCCCTCATTCTTTTGCAGGTATCAACATGGATCTCAACGCCTTCGCTGCCCTCAAGAAGCAGAAAGCTAAAGTCCCGGGCCAGAAGGAGCCCAGTAAGCAGAAGCCCCTCGGGGAGTTCTCGAAGAAGGGCAGTGAGCCTTCGGAAGAGGCCGCCAAGAGGAAGGCCGCCGACAAAGCCCCAATCCCCGAGGGGAAGAGGCAAAAGAAGGGGGACGCTGGGCAGAAGGCTCCCCCAGTGGTGGTTGTGGATGAGCACTCCACCTCCGAGCCCTGTGCCCAAATGATGACGACTGCTTCCCATTTGCCCTCGGGTCAGGGGGGTGAGGTAAGCTTGCCCCGGGAGGACATAAGGTTTTCCCTGCCGAAGGGGGCTGCCATCACACATGGCACCGTAGACCCTCGGGAGTTCCTGGGCGGAGCTACCCCTGCATTGGACAGGAAGGCCCTCGGGAAGCTCGATGATGAAGCTCTCGAGTCAAAAATCCTCCGGTCCTCCCTTACTGTAAGTTCTTCTCCTTCGTTCTTCTTTTTGCATAGTGGTTTATTTTCCTATCTGTTGTGTGATTGTAGCCTTACCCTCTTACGTTGTTTTTGTTAACAGGCCTGCATAGCCCTCGGCGAGCATGCCAGAAGATTCAACGAGTGGCGTCTCCAGAAGGCGCAACAGGATGAGTCAATGAGAAAACTCATCCATGACAATGTCGAGGCCATGAGGCAAATGGCTCAGCTGGAAGGGGACCTCCAGCAGGCGAGGGCTGCAGCGGAGAAGGCAGCCAAGGAGAAAGCTGAGGTGGAGAAGGCTGCTACTGAGGCCGTAAGGAAAGCTTCTGAGGACGCAGAGGCCGCCAAAGCAGAGGCCGCCGCCGGTGCTGTTGCTGCCTTCATGGACGAGGGGTGGAAGGTAGAGGGCCACAAAGATTGGGTGGCCTCCGTCGTGGAGGGATCCGCCGATGGGTGGGTGAAGGGCCCGGGGGCGATGTGGCTAGCCGAAGGCACTCCAGGAGTGGACTTAGCCATTTGTTGATGATGTTTGTTGAATAGTATCTTCGGTAATTATGATCTTCCAGGTACCGAAGGTGTTCCCGCGGGGAGCCCTCGGAATGTTCCCGTGAAATTGTCGGAGTGGTGTACTCATTGATTTCTCGCTGAGTCTACTCCCCTTCACCACCTTTTTTTTTTGGATAAAATGTAAATGTATATATATCTAGAAAAATAACATAGTACAATGCATCATGCGTACAATCAAAGTGCATATCCCGATATACAGGATACCACAAAATCAAGTCTCACATTCTCACATGTCCATATTTGGGACTCAAAACAAAACACAAAAAACAGTCTTACAAAACCGCCTCAACAATAATAAGGTACCCCTAAGTTAACATCCAAAGAAAGACCGGAAAGGAGTAGTGAACTTTGAGTCAAAGCAGACTTCCCCTTTTTTCTTAGTAACTCCAGGTAGGCTCTCAAGACATTTGGCGGTGAAGGTTAGGCCCTTTTTGTCCAAATCATCCGTAAGTCTAAGAGAAGTATCCACTCTAAGCACACTATCATGCACAAATCTAAACGATTTGACAAACAACTTGAAAGTCTTACCATTTAGTACCTCACATTCGGTGACGACATCATGTTGATGCAAATCATTTTCATTCGTAATTACCCTCTTATTTTCTTCCAAGGTGGCTTCATGGTCACCAATCGAGTTTTTCTTTAAAGAAGTAGCCTTTTGTACATCTTTGGACGACCCTTGGACACGTGGCCTGCCCTCGATAGAAGCTGCAGAAACCTGGATATCAACCTGCCGTGGAGACCCAGTCGGGTTACGAGAAGACCCGGTCGGGTTCTTGCCCTGGGCAGTGCTTTTCCCCTGAGACCCGGTCGGGTAAAGAGCTGGCCCGGTCATGTTCTTCCCCTGGGCAGATTCTGGCTGAGCGGAAACAGATTCAACTTCTACAATTTCATCAACTACAACATCAAGTTTTTACTTTTCCCTGTTTACCTCAACCCCACATTTTGATAATTTCTTACAAATAAATGGGTGGTGCCCATATTCTTTGCAATGAAAACAATAGCTAGGAAAAGTTTCATAAACCACACTTTGTTTGAATACCTTTTGGGAAGGCAGTCGTATAGGAAACGAGAGTGGTGGTGGCTTTGAGACATCAACCTCTATCAACACTCGAGAGTAGTCATTGTTAATCCTCTCTTGAGTGATTTTATCCGTAGTTATTGGAATTCCAACCATGGAAGCCACCTCACTCATAGCCTCATCATTCCACAATTGCATTGGTAAATCATGAAACTTAACCCAAATAGGAACTTTTAGAAATTCTTCATCCTCAAACGAAAAATTTTCCGAAAGTTCCTTGAGCGTTAGGAGTTTTCCAAACACGGTGTACGGCCCCCCATGTAGTACCTTTGATCTATCCTCCTCACTTTGAAATTTAAATATCATCCACCCCTTTTTGTGGGACCTCACTAGGCATTTAACACCCCATGTTGCTTTAAGATCATGAACCGCTTTGAGTCCGGGGAAATTTCCGGAGAAGTGTCCAACTAGGCAAAAACCCCACATTTCAATCATTGAAGGTAGTACACGATCACCAAAGTCCAAAGTTTCACCTTTTGGAGGTACATACCTCAATTTGATGCCATGCCTTGGGTCACGATTGTCTTTGAACAAAGCATTCCAAGGTTTTTCTGCCAAAGATATGGCTTTAGTGGGCTGTCCAGTAGCTGTGATCTGGCTAAAATTCGTTTCTGCATCCGGCTCAGTAGCATTAACTGCACAGGCAGTACCTCCACCCTTCACAACAGCCTTAACTCCAGTATTTATATTTGGCTGGGCAGTACCTCCGCCCTTCAAAACAGTTTTAACTCCAGCAAGAGGTGTTACATCAATACTCTCAGGTAGTATCTCTGCATCAGTGACCTGTTTATACACAAGTTTAGGAATTACCTTCAAGGCAGTGGCAGAGGATGATTTTTTCCCTTCAAGTCCAGGCCCAGTACCTGCTGAGCTCCCCTATGTGTGCTTCCCATCCGTTGCAACTCGTAGACTTGGGAAATCTTCTTCCAGAGCATCCCGGACATTGTAGCCGGCTGCTACTCTAGACCTGGTGCTCACAGAAGGGGTAGCCGTGCCTTTACCCTGTTTTTTTCCAGCCATAACCAAACCGGATAGATTTTCACCAAATTCGCAGGCCTAACAGCTACACTACCAGTCGAGGTCAGAAATAACTCCACTCTGGTGAACCAAGCTTGAAAGAAAGGGGTGACCTTCGTCCCAGCTAAGACTGAGTTCAGACACCTGTGAAACAAAAATTCCCCAAATTGCAGCAACCTAAAACCTTTCCCGCCTACACTGACGAGCTTCGGTTTACGCAGATACAGCCCAATCCCAACTCGAAGTACAGAGAAACAATCAAAAATCTCCGCAGCAGCTAGGTTAGCGAAGTAAAATCAAATCGCGAATGAACAGTAACATCGCATAAAACCAGTTCGTATTTGCGTTATTTGGCCATCGTTCAACATTGTAACACCAAATCCAAGCTCAGAACTGATGTTAGGGCTGAAATCCGACCAAGAAAGAACAAACAGAAACCAAAATCCTTCCTCACAAACCAGCGAAATACGTGAAATTCATAGCGCAAAAGAATTGGGGAAAATTTCCCAGGAGAGAGAAGCTCTCAACTTTTACCACCTTTTTTTTGTAGTGAAGGGAAGGCTTCAAGAAACTTGGTTTCTTGGTAAGGCTTGGCCTATTGGGAGGTAACAGAATACACCATTAGCTCCCCCCTCGGGTTAACCTTCCGAGTTCCGAGGGGATCGAGGGTCGTTTCCTGGGTACAAGATATGGTGGTCTGTAGCCTGCTTCCCCTTGGGGGATGGCACGGAAAGCGCCTCAGTTTTGAAAGTCGTCCCCTCGGCACCAGACATAGTCCGTGGCTTGCACACCCTTGGGGTAGTGGCGCGGGGAGCGTTTCGATTTGGAAGTCGAATCCTGGGCATATTAGATGCCCGCCAATCCCTTGGGGAAATGGCGCGGAAAGCGTTCTGTTTTTGAAAGTCGAATCCTGGGCATATCACATGCCTGCCACACCCTTGGGGTAGTGACGCGGAAAGCGTTTCAGGGAAGGGTTTTCATTTGCACACTAGTTGCAAATGGCCGAGGGCACTACGTGCTACCGGCACCGATAGGTGGCGCCTTCGGTATAGGCGTCCTCGAGGGGTACGACTTTAGAAACAACACTTGGTGTTTGTTCCGATGTACGTCCCCCGACACTTGGTACCGAGGGGTCTTCTGTGAAAACACTTGGTGTTTTCTTCCGTTTGTTGAAAGTTGATTGTGGTGCATCCCCCCCGGCACTTGGTGCCGAGGGATCTTCTGTAGGAACACTTGGTGTTCTTTTTCACGCTGCGGATGGCAGTATAGTATACCCTCGGTACTTGGTGCCGAGGGTTCTTCCTTGTAGGGGTCGATATGAGGGCTTGGCCGCTCATAAGAGTCTTATTCCATGTTCTTGGTGTCTTCAATATGCCTTCATTCTTCAAAATTTCTAGGCCTTGGGCCGCAAAATAATACATTCACTAGTTATGAGGGCTTGGCCGCTCTGATGTTATTGATAAAATTTAACTAAGTGATGTACATTCCAATGTCTAGGGACTTCAGTCCCATTGGGGCATTTTAGTTTGTAAGTTCTTGGTTTGATGATGGCTGCCACGATGTAGGGGCCCTCGAACTTTGGTGCCATCTTCCCGCCCTCGGTCGGTTGGCTGGCCTCCCTTCTTCGGAGGACATAATCCCCCACTTGGAATTCCCGGGAGCGGACCTTAGCGTCAATGTAACTCTTCACTTACCTTTGGTAGTTTTCGGCGCGTATGAAGGCTTGCTCTCGGCGTTCTGAAATAAGTGGAGATCGAGGGCCATATTGGCGTCGTTGGCCTCTGGATCATACTGTGTGACCCTTCGGGTTGGAAGAGTTACCTCAGTGGGGGCCTTAGCTTCAAATCCGTAGTAAAGGGAGAACGGTGTCTCACCAGTTGCCCGCCGAGGGGTGGTACGGTAGGCCCATAAGATGTTTTGGAGCTCTTCTACCCAACCGCCCCCTTCAGCCTCCAGTGTCTTCTTTAGGCCCTTGAGCAAAGTCCTGTTGGCGTTCTCCACTTGACTGTTGCCCTGAGGGTAGGCAACGGATGAGAAGGTGTGATTGATGCCCCCTGCCTCCAGGAGGGCACAGAAGGGGGCTGCTTCGAACTGAGTCCCGTTGTCGGAGATGATTTGTTGGGGGATGCCAAACCTTGTGAGGATCTTTTTGAGAAAAAAATGACAGCACCTGGCCTCAGTAATGCTAGCGAGGGGCTCAGCTTACACCCATTTGGTGAAGTAATCGATGGCGACGATGATGTACCTGTTGTTGGAGGTACCCCTCGGCAGAGGGCCCACAAGGTCTATGCCCCATCGAGCGAAGGGTATGGAGGTGCTCATGGGGGCACAGTTGACCGCTGGCCTGCTGGGGGCTTTCTGGAAGTGTTGGCATGCGAAACACCTTCGGGCGAGATCTGCACAATCCCGGGCCATCGTAGGCCAGAAGTAGCCCTGGATTATTAGCCTTCAGGACATGGAGAAGGGTCCCTGGTGAGCTGAACAAGTGCCACTGTGCACTTCCTCCATCGCCACTTGGCTTCATCTTGATGAAGGCACCGAAGTAAGGTCCCGTTGTAGGACCTCTTGTAAAGCCTTCCGTCTTCGATAGCGTAGCTGGGAGCCCTCAGTTTTGCTAGCTTGGCGTGGGCCTCATCCTTGGGCAGTTGCCCTGTGGTGACGAAGGCGACAATGTCTGAGATCCAGTCATCCTGTCTTTGTTGTATGTTCATGACGGGGCTAGCATGTATGCTAGAGAGGTTGAGTTCTTCCACTTTGGCAATCTTTGAGATGTGCCCAGGGGATTCGGCCGAGAGCTTGGATAAAATGTTGGCCTCGGAGTTCTGAGCCCTCGGTTTTTGAGTAAGAGAGTGTGCCTCAAATACCTTAAGCAACTCCTTGGCCGCCTCCTTGTATTGCTTCATTCTCCCTTTCTTGGCTTTACTCCCCGGAAATTTGGATGCCAATTATTTTGGAGTCGCATTTGACGTGGATTTGTCGGGCCTTCATGTTAGCCGCCAGCCGAAGGCCACAGAGGAGGGCCTCGTATTCGGCTTCATTGTTAGAGACTTTGAAGGAGAAGCGGACTGCATAATAGGCCCGGAAGCCTTCGGGTGAGATGAGAACCACCCCTCCTCCACATGCCTTGACGGCGGAGGAGCCATCGGTGTAGAGGATCCACCAATCATCCGAAGGGGCCGAGGGCTCCTCGTCCGTGGCTGATCTTGCTGTACATTCCGTCACGAAGTCCGCTAGGGCTTGGCCCTTGATTGCGGGCCTAGGACGGATGTCGATGTTGTATTGGCTCAAGAAGACAGCCCATTTTACCATTCGGGAGGAGCTGGTGGGGCTCCTCATCAAAGCGCCGAGGGGTTGGTGAGTGAGGACCTGGATCGGGTGAGCTTGGAAGTAATGGCCCAACTTCTTGACGGTCCACACGATAGCCAACACCGGTTTTTCCACGGGGGAGTACCAGAGTTCTGCTTCCCTGAGGGTCTTGCTAACATAGAAGATGGCATGTTGGATGCCATCCTCCTCCCGGATGAGTACTGAGCTGATGGCTGCCGGGCTAACACCCAGGTAAAGGTATAGGATCTCCCCCACCCTGGGTTTAGAGAGCACAGGGGGCGAAGATAAGTACCGTTTTAGTTCCTCGAAGGCCTCCTGACACTCTGAAGTCCACTGGAAACCGGCGGTTTTTCTCATGATCTGGAAGAAGGGTAAGGACTTCTCCACCGATTTTGATAAGAAGCGATTGAGGGCTGCCAGGCGGCCCGTCAATTGTTGGACCTCCTTTACGTTGCGTGGGGGCTCCATGTTGATGATGGCTTGGATCTTCTCGGGGTTGGCCTCGATACCCCTTCGGCTCACCATGTAGCCCAAGAATTTGCCCCCTTGAACGCCGAAGGTACACTTCTTCGGGTTTAGCCAAAGGTTGAATTTCTGCATGATGGCGAAGATCTCCCTCAGGTCGTCAGCATGGCTTGCTGATTGCTTGCTTTTTACGATCATGTCGTCAACATATGCCTCCATGGTGCGCCCTAGGACAGCTCGAAATACCCTGGCCACCATCCGAGTGTAGGTGGCACCTGAGTTCTTTAGGCCGAAGGCCATGACAAGGTAGCAGAAGATGCCCTCGGGAGTAATGAAGGCTGTTTTTTCAGCATCTTCCTCATGCATAAATATTTGATGATATCCACGTAATGCGTCAAGGAATGACATGATTTCACACCCCGCGGTTTCATCTACAAGTTGATCAATGTTTGACAAAGGAAAGGGGTCCATGGGACACGCCTTGTTGAGATCCGTGTAGTCCACGCACATGCGGAATGAAGGCAGTTTTTGTGTGAGGACTACGTTTGCTAGCCATGAGGGGTACTTTACCTCCTTGATGTGCTTGATAGAGAGGAGCATGGTGACCTCCTTCTTCACAAACTCCCTCCTCTCGGCCGATAGGGGTCTCCTCCGCTGCTATACTGGTTTGGCCGAAGGGTCCACCGAGAGGCGATGGGTGATGACCCTTCGGCTGATCCCCGGCATGTCCTCCAGCCCCCATGCAAAAACGATGGAGTAGGCGCGGAGGGCGCTGATGATTCCGGTCTTCAAGTCTTCAGGGAGCTTGGCTCCAATCTTCACGACTCTCTCCAACTTGGCCGGATCGAGCGCGAAGTCTTCTACCTCTTCGGCTGGTTCAGCCCTCGGCCTCCTTTCTTCCGCTTCCACAGTTCCGGTGATGGTGTCAACGCGGAACTCCGTCTTGCTAACCTTCTTTGTTACTTGGAGGTAGCAAGCGCGGGCAAGTTTTTGGTTCCCCCTTGAGTAACCGATTCCCCCCTCGCCTGGGAACTTGAGGCAGAGATGCCTCATGGAAATATGGGCTTCGAGGTCCTCGAGGGCTGGACGGCCGAGGATGATGTTGTGGGCGCAGTCGATGTTGACGACGACGAACTCCACTTCGAGCTTGGCTCTATGGAGCCCGTCGCCGAAGAGTACCGGGAGGGTTATAACCCCCTCGGAATCAATGGTGTCACCGGTGAAGCCGGCAAGAGGGGTCTTGATGGGCCGAAGGGACCCCCTCTCCAGATGCAGCTCTCTGAAGGTACTTGTAACACCCCCAAATTTCCCACCCAAAAATACATTTAAATAATGATTTATTAGAAAATATTTTTAACTTTATTTGAAAACATCACAAAATGTGCAGCGGAAAATTCAAAGGGAAATAGGGGTGCTACCGCCACACTCGGTTCTCTCTTAACCGAGTGCACAGGCTAAAACAACTTAAACATCAAAATCAAAAGCTCATTGATTAAAGTTATTGAAAAAGAAATTTACAATGATTTACTAATAATGTTTTCTAGCGGAAGCTCTCTCTCGAAATCAACTTCAACATCGATCAACTCAACACCTGAACAAAAATCATGTACAGAAAGAAAAATAAAAGAAACAAACATTAGCAATAATGCTAAGTAAGTTCCACCTAACCTTTTAAAATAATAATAAATACTATATATAAAATTCGTACAACCTCATAAAATATTTTTCAACACTTTATAAACCATAAATCATAAGTAAACGATATCTATATAAACTCCCAATCACATAATTAACTCGTAAACCATAATAATTCCAAAATACATGAAACACCAAAATTCTCCTCTTTTGAATTTCCCCCAAAATCACTTTGTATCTAACTTCCTAGTAATTTAGAAGGGCGGTGCTCAACACTCTGGTTGAGCCCGGTGATCCGTTGTTATGTACGGCCACCCCGGAACTATCGCCGGTACCACAACTGCTCCTTGGAAACGGAAACAACTACTTTAAGTGTGCACACCCCCTAAAGGTATTCCAAGCCCTCCGGGTTAGTAAGTCGATCCGGGTAGCCGGGATGTTTTTTACCAACTACCCCACCTCAAAACCTGAATGATTAGGAGCTACTACTACCACTACTACTCAAAAGCCGGGATGTTTTCTACCGACCGACAATTCACCTCAAACCAACACAAACCAAAAATTGCGTAGTAGTAGACCTAACCATCCTCCACATTTTAAGGGACGTGGAAAACCAACACCACGGATTTCTCTCGTGATGCTCACCCTTTATGAAAATATTTATTTCTCTTTGTTTTCTCAAAATCAATCGAAGTTTATACTTCACGAATTTCCTTTTTCATTAAACTCCCACAAAGATAACAAATTACGTACTATTACAAAATCTTCCAAAATAACTCATATCAACAAACTAATATCTCAAATACAATCCTTTTATATAATGATATTCAAATTCAGCACACATAAATTCAATTCTCAAATATGCACACAAAAATATGTAAAAGAAATCACGAAGAAAAAGAACTAATATCGGTTGACGTGAAACTTACCTTAAATCCCGATGCTCCTAATTCTCTTCTTCAGTCCCGGTCTCTAAATATTCACCTTTTTAATTAATATGATATAATTAGTCACTTATTCTCTTTGTAATTATTTTACCCGATTTTCTCCTTTTATTTTATTATTCGAATTTATTAACTTAATTTATTAGTTATTCGAATTTATTTAATTAATCACTTTTTATTAATCAAATTACCTTATTAATTCAGCCATTAATTACAATATTTGAATTCTAATATTAAATACAATATCCGAATATAATTAACTACAACATCCTATTTTTTTTTATTCAATAACCACCACTAATTTACTCTACTCATAAATTATTATCTAATTGCTTTATTTATATTAACCCATTAATTTATGAATTCAAATATTTTAAATATTTATATGAAGTCCTAATATCTAATAATAAATTATAAAAATTATTAATTGAATTAGTCCACTAATTACATAACTAAGTTATTTATTAAGTCTACATATAGTCAATTATTTATGCTAGCTAACCCAACCTTATTTTATTTTCCTTATTTTTTTCCAACATTATTTTTAGTCCAGAATATTATTTTTCAATCTCAGTGATTTATTTATTTCACCATTAATATAAATATTTCCTTATTTAATTACTTAACTAGTTTTATATGGCCTAATTTAAATAAATAGACTAAGAGTCGACTTTATAAATTAATAACCGTTTATAACTATATTTAGGGTCTATATTTGACCTAGGTTGTCCAGATATCTATTTTATAATTATTTTCCATAATTATTCCTTTAATTTCATATATCTAATAACCGGTTCAATTACAATTAAATATACTAAATCTTTATTTTTATTAATTATAAATGGTCCATAAGGTTCTATTTAGTCATATATTTATCATAGTTTACTCCAATATTTATTTCATAATTATTTTCGTTATTTAGTTAATTATTTACTAAATGTGTATAAATTGGCCCAATTAAAATTAAATCAATTAAAAATAGTTAAAAATATTATTTTTCAATTATGGTTGCTCCGAATATGTATATTTATACTAGGTATTTAATTTATATTTTTCCAGATTTTATATATTTGATTTACTATTTTATTTTTAATTTTTATTAAAACTGGGCCGAACTGGCCCATTAAACCGACCCGGCCCAAGAGTTCTGACCCAGACAACTGGGTCATCTTCTCCAGGTCGATTCCGGTGACTTCGCCGGAAACTAGAAAACTCCGGCGAGCTATAACTTGACTTACAGATAACGGATTTCGACGATTCAAGTTGCAAAATGATCCTTGCGGCGAGACGAAGCTCCTCCACCCCTATCTACGGCAAAATATCTGCTTTTTATAAAGACCCGCTTCCACAACTTGCAACTCCGGCGAGCGATATCTCTCTCGTTTCACGACCGTTTTCAACGATTCTTTCTCCGTTGGATTCGTCTCACGAAGGAGAATGTTTTTATGTGAGTTTTGGCTTCGGTTTTGGGTTATAACGAAGGGTAGAAATTTCTGCACATATAGATATATATACGTATATATGTATATATTGATCGGCTTAGCTTGGACGTGAAAAGAAAACGCAGGCATGGCGGCTATTTATAGTGTAGGTCGAGGGTAGATAGGTTAGAGTTTGTGTTTAACTTGAACAACTTCTTCCGCAGCTTCGATCTTATCTTTGTACGTAGTTTACTCTTCGTAGGAAGCTTATTGCCAGCCGAAGGAGTTTTATTCAACGAGGACTAGGAACCTTAAGTTTTTCTTAGTTCAGATCCATCCGTTCTTAAATCTTAAGTATTCATACATCTTAATAATTGACTTATGAATGGTTTTGTAGGTATAGTAGGCTTTTATCTATATTCGTATTTTATAGTAGTAGTAAGTTTTGTATTCTAATTTTTTATTACTTAGTATGTATTTTTATGCATGTGTATAATAAATAATTGTACACCTATTATTAAGTGTTTAATATTTATAAAATGTGACTTACATAATTATCATAAAAATGTTACTTCTATAATTGAAGTATTTTTATCTGACTAAAACGTCATAAACTTCGATTTTTTTTTATCTGATTAGAATGTGACAACTGTTCAATTTTTGTTTGACTCACTTAATAATTAAAATGCCATTCCCGTAAAATTTTATCTGACTGATAAAAATTATTTTTATTTTTATTTAAATATCTTTTTTTTTAAGGAGTGTAACATTCTACCCTCCTTAAAAGATGTTTCGTCCCGAAACATAAAATAAAATAACCAAATTCTTAAGTATTACATTCTATTTTTATTTTTTTTTAAATTTTTGGAGTGTCACAGTACTGAGGTACATTACATTGACGGAGCTGCCCGTGTCAACGTAAGTTCGGTGAATTATAGTGTCACTGATCTCTGTGCGGATGACAAGGGCATCCCTGTGTGGGGAGGACACTGGGGAGAGATCAGCGTTAGTGAAGGTGATGGGTTCCTCCCTCAGCCGCTTTACTGGGGGCATATGAGTGACTTCCCCCACGTAAAGCGACTGAGCCCACTTCTTTCGTTGACTTGTAGAGTCACCCCCGGTATTGCCCCCAGTGATCATGAGGATGTGGCGCTTCTTTTCTTGGTACTGGGGGTACTCCTCCTCCTCCTCTTCCAAGTTCCCAATCTCCCTCTTCTTGCCGAGGGGGGGTGGTGTTGGGGTTTACCCATGCATTTGCTCTCGCAGTTTGCCGTCGGGGTGGCCCTTGGTGAGGGGGGCCCTGTTGCTGAGGGCCTTGAATAAATTGGGACAAATGGCCCGCTTGTATTAATTTTTCGATGGCCGCCTTCAGCTGATGGCAGTCATTGGTTCTGTGCCCCTGATGTCGGTGGAAGCGACAGTAGGGGTAGTTTGGATTGATGGCATATACTTCCGGGGGTGCGCGGGAATCTCGCTCCACCAGGCCCCTCTACTCGGCGAAATCAAGAATGACGCTGACGGGGTGCGTCAAAGGTGTCTGAGGGTGCTCCAGGAGAACAGGCTGTGCCCAAGCCCTCGGGTTCCCCTTGTAGCCTCCCCCGGGCTTGGCTTGGCCATGCCGGGGGCGATCAGCGGAGGAGGCAGAATCCTTGGGATGATTGCGGGGAGCCCCCGGCCCCCGGTTACCTTTGTCATCTGGCCGAGGGCGTCGCTGATCCGGGACGTGGTGCCATTTCTCCACCTCCTCGACTTCGGCGTACCGGTGCCCCGCTGTAGGGCCCTTATATAATCGTCGGGGGGTTCGATGATGAGGCTCCTCGAGAAGTTCCCGGGGCGGAGTACCGTTTGGAGGAGGGCCAGGAGGGTCCCGTCGTCAGCGCCATCAACTTTATCAGCCTCCGTTCTCCAACGTTCCAAGAAGTCCCGAAGGGTCTCCTCCTTCCTCTGCCTCACTGTCAGCAAGTGGGAGAAGTGTTTTCTTGTGCGGCGCCTTCCCGCAAATTGCGTCAAGAATCGCTGGGCGAGTTCTTGCCATGAGTCAATGCAGTCCTCGAGCAATCGATTGAACCATTCGTAAGCCGGCCCCTCTAAGGCGGAGAGGGAACCAGCGGCACAAATATTCATCCGATGCCCCCACCATCATCATGCTGTTTTGGTACCTGCTGTAGTGCTCTTGGGGGTCAGTCTTTCCATCGTAGGGCTTGATGAGCTGCCCTCAGTATTTTTCCGGGATCCGAGCCGCCAATACCCTTAGGGTAAATGGCGTCCGGGTCTGGAGCTGTATGGTGGGTTCCCCGGAGCCCTCAGCTATCTTCTTCTGCATTTCCTCCATATTTGTCAACATCGCCTCATACTTGAGGTCTGTATGAGGGGCAGAAGTGGTGGCGTGTGCTTTGGTGGCCTCCATCTAGTCGAGCCGGCGCTGGAGGGCCGCAATTATTTCGTCCCGGGGGTCCTTCGGGAGGGCCTCCGCCCCCTGCGAATGGACGCGGGCCGAGTGGGCCTGGTTGATTTGGTGGCGGGCGTCGTTGGCATGGAGAGGTGCCTTTCCTTTGTCCTGAGGGGGACACCTTTCATTGGCTCTAGAGACAGATCCGCCACATTCCTGAGGCCTCTGGAATGCCTTCCCCCCAAGGCGGTCTTGGACCCCTCGGCGGTCTTGCGCCCCTCCGAGTCTCTCGAGGGCGGAGGTCCGGAGTTGTTCTTTATTCACGTTGTGGCGGTCCCGGGACTGGACTTCCTGGGAAGCCGTATCTTGGGCCACGACCCCCTCGGCGTTCCCAATCCGGAGGACCGGATTCCCGAGGGGGTGTGGATGAGGGGGAGGCATAATATTCTCCCCGACCTGAGGTTGGAGGGGAACCAAAGTGCCGAAGGCACCCGGGTTCTGGGTGAGCGTCTGGATGAAGGCGGAAAACGCCGATTGTACGTCGATTGTGATGACCGAAGGGCTAATTTGGTTCTCGCTCCAGTCCTTTTTCTTGGCCTCGATGCCGAGGCGGGCATCGGGGGCATTCTATTGAATCTGATGGCGTAGGTCGACAGCCGTCTGATCCAACCCGGCGATGACGCCGCCCCCGGGAGCCCTATTAGAGGCTTCGGGGACGTCGACTTCGCCGAGGGCCAGGTTCCTGTCCTCAACGTTCTTGGAGTTGGCACGAGTTGTTCTCACCATTTTAGCTAGGTGTTTTGTGTTTGACGAGGGGGAGGGTTTCTTACTTGATTGTTCGACCTCTCAACGAGAGCACCAAATGATGGATATGTGTACCCGGGGGGGTATCTATCCGAGGGGTTATTACGGGGAATAACTAGAGAGAAGTCAGAGCAAGTAAGAGAGAGAAAGTGTATTTAATATGTACGTTAAGGCTTTTTTGAGCGTGGTTTACAACAGGGAAATGGGGTGCTATTTATAGTAGCAATAAATGCCAGACAGGGACACGTGTCAAGCATCCATTGGCCGAGGGGTCACCTCAACTGGTTGGCGCTGGCAATCGCATGTGGCCGCATTTAATGCGGCTGTTGGATGTGACGTCGTACTTGGTACGGTGATCCATGCGCATGTGGAGCGGATATTATGTCGGAAAGGCGCCCTCGGCTGTAGATGATTAGCCGAGGGCTCTGAGCATTGGGGACCTCCTTAGTGCCGAGGGCTCCAAGTGCCGAGGGCTGCTGATTTTCGCCGTTTTCTCCCAGTAACTTTGTTTTCCTGATTTGACCCTCCTGTGAGAATCAGAGCCTTCGGCCAGGGGGCCGAAGGCACCCCTGGTGCGCACTGTGGCCGCTTGGTAGTCTGGGCGCTGTGATTTGGGCCTGTTGTGCTTCCTGGGCCTATTGGGCCTTTATTGAAGTAGTAGAAGTCTGTGGACCGGGGGTTCCCGGGCCATATACTCCATCAATGGCCATCGACCCCCTGGTACGGTACCATCATATTAGAAGACCGGCCTTATCCCCGCTCCTCGTGAATAAGGACCGTTGATTTATTATTTCAGATCGGCCCCAGCGCCGACATCAGTTCATGGCCACCGACCCCTCGGTACGGTGCCATCATCATATTCGAAAGGCGGCCTTGTCCCCGCTCCTCGCGGATGAGGACCGTTGACTTATTCTTTCAAATCGGCTCCCAATGTCGACACCTTTATATGGCCATAGACCCCCTGGTACAGTGCCATCATCATATACAAAGACCCCTCAAAAAAAATTAAAGGGGCATTGGGGAATCCCCAAAGGAGAGAAGGCCGTTCCTCACCGACTACGTTGGCTACGTTAGGCTCAGGATCCAAAGGATCGGGCTAGACGAGCGGGTACGACGAGGAGCGGGTGATGGAACGAAAAGATAAAAGAATCCAAAGAAGGATCAGATAAAAGAAACCAGAGAAGGAAGAGATAAAAGAATCCAAAGAAGGATCAGATAAAAGAATCCAAAGAAGGATCAGATAAAAGAATCCAGGGAACGAAGAAATAAAAGAATCCAAAGAAGGATCAAATAAAAGAATCTAGAGAAGGATCACAAAAAGAAGAAAGAGAGAAATCCCCGGAGAAGGGGGAAAGTCCGTTCCTTCACTGACTACGTTGGCTACGCTCGGCTCAGGGTCCAAAGGACCGAACTAGACGAGCGGGTACGACGAGGAGCGGGTGATGGAACGAAGAGATAAAAGAATCCAAAGAAGGATCAAATAAAAGAATCCAAAGAAGGATCAGATAAAAGAATCCAGAGAAGGAAAAGATTAAAGAATCCAAAGAAGGATCATATAAAAGAATCCAAAGAAGGATCAGATAAAAGAATCCAGGGAACAAAGAGATAAAAGAATCCAAAGAAGGATCAAATAAAAGAATCTAGAGAAGGATCACAAAAAGAAGAAAGAGAGAAATCCCTGGTGAAGAGGGAAAGGTCGTTCCTTCACTGACTACGTTGGCTACGCTCGGCTCAGGGTCCAAAGGACCGAGCTAGACGAGCGGGTACGACGAGGAGCGGGTGATGGAATGAAGAGATAAAAGAATCTAAAGAAGGATCAAATAAAAGAATCTAAAGAAGGATCACAAAAAGAAGAAAGAGAAAAATCCCCGGAGAAGGGGGAAAGGCCGTTCATTCACTAACTACGTTGGCTACACTCGGCTCAGGGTCCAACGGACCAGGCTAGACGAGCGGGTACGACGAGGAGCGGGTGATGAACCGAAGAGATAAAAGAATCCCAAGATGGATCAAATAAAAGAACTCCTAAAGGGATCAAAACTTTTCCATTCCAGAGGACCCGAGGGCCTGGAGACGAGCATTTCCATTCCAGAGGACCCGAGCGCTTGGAGACGAGCATTTCCACTCCAGAGTCCGAGGGCCTAGAGACGAGCATTTCCACTCCAGAGGCCGAGGGCCTGGAGACAAGCATTTCCACTCCAGAGGACGAGGGCCTGGAGACGAGCATTTCCACTCCAGAGGCCGAGGGCTTGGAGACGAGCATCCCCACCCTTGAAGATCCAAAAAAAGAGAGAGAATGAGCTAGGTACAACGAGCAGATGAGGACGACCATCTTTTGCAGTACGATCGGCCCCTCAGCGCCATCGTGTCCACTTCACGGTTCGGCTCGCCCATCCCTTCCAGGATGGCGACGACCGTCTTATGCAGCACGATCGGCCCCTCAGCATCATCGTGTCCAGTTCACGATCGGCTCGTACATTCCTTCCAGGATGGCGACGACCGTCTTATGCAGCACGATCGGCCCCTCAACGCCATCTTGTACAGTTCACGGTCGGCTCGTACATTCCTTCCAGGATGGCGACGACCTTCTTATGTAGCACGATCGGCCCCTCAGCGCCATCGTGTACAGTTCACGGATGGCTCGTACATTCCTTCTAGGATGGCGACGACCGTCTTATGCAGCATGATTGGCCCCTCAGCGCCATCGTGTACAGTTCACGGTCACCTCGTACATTCCTTCCAGGATGGCGACCACCGTCTTATGCAGCACGATTGGCCCCTCAGCACCATCGTGTCCACTTCACGGTTCGGCTCGCCCATTCCTTCCAGGATGGCGACCACCGTCTTATGCAGCACGATCGGCCCCTCAGCGCCATCGTGTCCACTTCACCGTTCGGCTCGCCCATCCCTTCCAGGATGGCGACGACCGTCTTATGCAGCACGATCGGCCCCTCAGCGCCATCGTGTCCAGTTCACGGTTTGGCTCGCCCATTCCTTCCAGGATGGCGACCACCGTCTTATGCAGCACGATCGGCCCCTCAGCACCATCGTGTCCACTTCACGGTTCGGCTCGTCCATCCTTTCCAGGATGGTGACGACCGTCTTATGCAGCACGATCGGCCCCTCAGCGCCATCGTATCCGGTTCATGGTCGGCTCGTACATTCCTTCTAGGATGGCGACGACCGTCTTATGCAGCACGATCGGCCCCTCAACGCCATCGTGTCCACTTCACGGTTTGGCTCGCCCATCCCTTCCAGGATGGCGACGACCATCTTATGTAGCACGATCGGCCCCTCAGCGCCTTCGTGTCCACTTCACGGTTCGGCTCGCCCATCCCTTCCAGGATGGCGATGACCGTCTTATGCAGCACGATCAGCCCCTCAGCGCCATCGTGTCCAGTTCGGCTCGCCCATTCCTTCCACGATGGCGACCACCGTCTTATACAGCACGATCGATCCCTCAGCGCCATCGTGTCCACTTCACGGTTCGGCTCGCCCATCCCTTCCAGGATGGCGACGACCGTCTTATGCAGCACGATCGGCCCCTCAGCGCCATCGTATCCAAATCATGGTTGGCTCGTACATTTCTTCCACGATGAGGACCACCGTCTTATGCAGTACGATCGGCCCCTCAGCGCCATCGTATCCATCCAGTTCACGGTCGGCTCACCCATTCCTTCCAGGATGGGGACCACCGTCTTATGCAGTACCATCGGCCCCTCAGCGCCATCATATCCAGTTCACGATCGGCTCGTACATTCCTTCCACGATGGGGACCACCATCTTATGCAGTACGATCGGCCCCTCAGCGCCATCATATCCAGTTCACGATCGGCTCGTACATTCCTTCCACGATGGGGACCACCGTCTTATGCAGTACGATCGGCCCCTCAGCGCCATCGTATCCAGTTCACGGTCGACTCACCCATTCCTTCCAGGATGGGGACCACCATCTTTTGCAGCACGATCGGCTCCTCAGCACCATCGTGTCCAGTTCACGGTCGGCTCACCCATTCCTTCCAGGATGGGGACATCCATCTTATGCAGCTCGATCGGCTCCTCAGCGCCATCGTGTCCAGTTCACGGTCGGCTCATCCATTCCTTCCAGGATGCTGACCACCATCTTATGCAGCACGATCGGCTCCTCAGCGCCATCGTGTCCAGTTCACGGTCGGCTCACCCATTCCTTCCAGGATGGGGACCACCGTCTTATGCAGTACGATCGACCCCTCAGCGCCGTCGTACCCAGTTCATGGTCGGGCTCGTCCATACCTTCCAGGGTGACGACCGCCATCTTATGCAGCACGATCGGCCCCTGAACGCCATCGTGTCTAGTTCATGTTTAGCTCGTCCATACCATCCGGGGGGACGACGAACGTCTTATGTAGCATGAACGGCCCCTCCGCGCCATTCGTGTCTGGTTCTTGTTCGACGTAAGACCACAACATGGCAAAGTAAGACCATATCTCGGCAAAGTAAGACCATGCTGTGGCAAGGAACGTCTTATGCAGCACGCTCGGCCCCTCAGCGCCGTCATGCCCGGTTTACCGATGACATTCACCGCTTTGTATCACATCTTACATGCCATCTCTCATACATGTCACTCATACATCACATGCATTCATACATTCAAGCATCATCTCTCATACATCCATACATACATGTACATCATATCGAACCAGTTCCGTGTCGTCGGCTTATATTGTACAGGGACCTCTAAGCTTCTCCATTGGAAAGCTCGAGTCAGAGTCCTCTACTCCCATCTAGTACATTCAGAGGGAGAGTGTCCGGGGAAGAGCATCCCTTGCCCGACCCCGTCGGAAGGGGAGCGCCTCATCAGCAGGGTATATTCAGAGGGGCAGACACCCACCCATATATTATGATTATTCGAAGACTCAGTTTCCAGCAAGACAGAGGAAGAGCGCAGGCAAGAGTATATTTTCTCGAACAGATTCGCACACTCACTACTCAAGAAACTGGAGGACTTGTGTTGGGATATATCATCCCGACCTATTACTGTTCAGGAGCTCAAGACTTTACGTAGTACGGAGCCCAATCAGTAAGGCCCATTTTAGCCTATCAGGCCTATTTCGGCCTTTGGGCCCATTTCTGCCCATTCGGCCCACCTAGGCCCAAGAGGTCCGTTTCGGCACACTCGGCCCGTTAGGGTGGAGCACCCCTCCCCATTTCCTCTATTAATAGGAGGATTCCCCTCCTTATTAAGGATCCCTCTCTTCTTCCTCCTTCTCTATAGTTAGCTTGAATCCTCCATTAATGGAGCTTGTATAATGTATTGGTAAGGAGAGCACTAATAAAAGGAGCGGGCTTGGACATTAGCCTAAACAGTTCCGTGGTTTTCTCCCTTTCCGGGTTTCCACGTAAAAATCATTGTTTATATTTTATTATCACCCCATAACCATGAAACCCTCCCGGAAAGGGTGTTGAACTTCCGGGCTGCGGCGAATTAACCTCAACACCATTGATGAAGCTCACTCGAAAAGAGGCCAAGTTCGTATGGGATGACTGATGTGAGAGGGGATTCTTAGAACTGAAGAAGAGGTTAACTAAGGCACTGGTACTCGCCTTACCAAAACAAGGTATGTGGTACAATGTCTATAGCGATGCGAGCATCGAAGGACTTGGATGTGTATTGATGCAGAATGGGAGGTTGATTGCCTACGCTTCACGGCAGTTGAAGAAACACGAGGTAAATTATCCTACTCATGACTTAGAATTGGGAGCGGTGGTTTTTGCACTAAAGATATGGAGGCATTATCTCTACGGAGAGACATGTCACATATACACTGACCACAAGAGTTTGAAGTATGTGTTTACTCAGAAAGAGTTAAACATGAGACAACGACGGTGGATGGAGTTGATAAAGGACTACCACCTAGTGATTGATTACTATCCACGGAAAGCAAATGTTGAGGCTGATGCCCTTAGTCGGAAGAGTTCATCAAGGGCATTGATAACCAACTTGAGAGCATTGAGAGCTCAACTGGAAGTATCTACTAATGGTGCCTTGGTGGCGAGATTTAAGGTGAGACCTACCTTACTTGATCAGATCAAGAAGGGACAGAAACTAGACGATGAGCTCAAGAAGGTTCTAGAACGCATGCTAGCGGGGCCGGTAGAGGATTTCCGTGAGAGAGATGATGGTCTCTTGTTATTCCGTGATCGAGTGTGTGTACCATCTAATGATGAGCTCCGAAAGTCCATTCTAGAGTAGGCTCATTCATCGGCGTACGCTATGCACCCGGGAGGCACGAAGATGTACATGGATCTGAAAGAAAGCTACTGGTGGTCTAGTATGAAGAAGGAAAATAGCAGAGTACATCAGTCGGTGCCTTACTTGTCAACAAGTTAAGGCAGAACATCAGCATCCAGCGGGCTTATTGCAGCCACTTTCCATCCCTGAATGGAAGTGGGAACATGTGACTATGGATTTCGTGGTAGGCTTACCACGGACGATCAGGAACAATGATGCAGTTTGGGTTGTTGTTGATAGGCTCATGAAGAGTGCACACTTTTTACCTATCAACACCACCTACCCACTTGAGAGGTTAGCCAAATTGTATACGGACGAGATCGTGAGGTTACATGGTGTTCCGGTGACCATCATATCCGATAGAGACCCATGATTCACGTCACATTTTTGGCCAAAATTTCAAGAGTCTATGGGAACGAGGTTGAACTTCAGTACTGCTTTCCATCCACAGATGGATGGGCAGTCTGAAAGAGTTATACAGATCTTAGAAGATATGTTGAGGGATTGTGTGTTAGAGTTTCAAGGAAGTTGGGACAACCACTTAGCACTCGTGGAGTTTGCCTATAACAACAGTTATCAGGCAAGTATCGGCATGCCTCCATACAAAGCATTGTATGGGAGGAGGTGTCGTACACCGTTATGCTGGGATAAGGTTGGCATGGCCAAACTCGAGAGTACTAAGTTGGTTGAGATCACCAAGTCAAAGGTGAAGTTGATTCGAGAGAGACTCAAAGCGGCACAGGAGAACCTTAGAGTTTAAGGTTGATGACGAGGTATTCCTGAAAGTTTCTCCTTGGAGAGGATTCTGGCCGCAGGGATATTTTCCAGTGCGTAGAGTTGCTTGTCTGGGCCATATCTCGAGCTACACTCATCCAAATAAGGCATGTGAGGTGTATACAGAAAGATCTAAAGATACGGAATCAGTAGACGTTCTGTTTGTAGAGAACAGACCAGTTTAAGGCCTCCAAATCATCGAAGGAAAACGATACCTCGCTGAATACGTTTTTGTATTCATAGTAAGTTTGAACCCAAAATCTTCCTTTTCATTATCTAACTGATATGAACGATTGGTGGAGCTATTATACACTATTTAAAGTGTATAATATTTTCCTTATAAGGTTACTATATTGAAGTAATTGTTAGATGCTAACCTAGAACAAACCTTGAAAGGTTAGGAACGATTTCGCCGGAAAACACTCATTCTAGGGGTTGTTTTCGTATCATCGGTTACGAGTTGAGCTACCACCTTGAGGAGTCTGTCTAACAATCATTTCTAAGCAAGGAATCAGTTTTCAAACTTCCTAGGCCGAAGCATTGAGCATTGGATTGAGAAGGAAAGGTTTAAAGCTCATTTGAGGTGAGAATCGACATCTAGTTGCTTACAACTTGTAGGTTAAGCATGAGATTACCTAAATGCATAAATCATGTTTTTCATGGATTATGAAGATTGATTATTGATGAAATATGGATATATTTGATAAGGAATGGAATTGGAAATGATATGGAATCATATTGATAAAAATGGAGTTAAATGAACTATTACGTAAAATAGGCATTTTTACTCATGTGTGAATTGTGTAGATACATAAATGAATATGTATGTATTACATTGGATACTTAAGTTGCTGTTACATATCTCTAGATATGTAGGTACTTACAAGTAGAATATTTGATTTATAAGAATAATCTTAATAGTATTGAATTACTAGTTAATGATTGTTTGTAATTGTCAAGGAATTGAATCTAAGAATTTGATTGTAAGTGATGTGCTTGAATGTGATTCAAGTGACTTAATTGATTTGGTATGAAGCTACGATCATGTTATGGGCAGTCCGTAAGGATGTCCCAAAATAGATTTTTGATATCTCAATTCTAGGCATATGTTTTCTTAGGAATTGAGTCTATGCCACGGCACAGTGATGTGCTTGAATTGGAATCTAGAAGTGCATGGGTAGACAAGGTGTTGTGATTGATGACATGCATGGTGATGTACTTGAGTTGGACTCTAGAAATGCATGAGAGATTTGAGGCTGTAGCCTATGGTGTGCATGGTGATGTACTTGAGTTGGACTCTAGAAATGCACGGTGGAGTAATTAACATGTGTCATATGATTTGCATGGTGATGTACTTGAGTTGGACTCTAGAAATGCAAACATATGTGTTAGGGTTGGACCTTATGAATTGTCGTTACTGGTAGTCACGAGGTATTGGGTTTATACATGAAGTAAGTATATTTTTAAAAGGGGTAACTTGGGGTAACGGCCTAGATTATATTATCACCGTATTTGAGGGTCTTGTGTTTGAAATATAATACTTGTTGTATATCTATTAGATGCCATCCACACCAGTACTTTAGCTGTATAGAGTACTGACCCCCTTTCGAGGGGCGTCCCACCACCATTTAAGGTTGAGGCTAGAGCTTGCTACGTGTGCTCGTCGATCGGGTGAACATCTTGGAGAGAAGACTTGGTTCGTGCTTCTCCATTCTATTTTTGAACATTTATGAACATGCTCATGGTTATTTTTTCACTATAGAGTCTGTGTGCTCATGTTTGCCTCGTGTGGCATTTGTTTTCAAACTATGTTTTCCGCTGCGTATTGAATTGCTAATTATGTATGTTTATGGATGACTTATGTGTGAATGATATTCGAGATGCGTTGTATAATATGGATGTGTTAGACTGCGGTTGACTATTCGTATTGTACGGCGGGTTGTTGATGTGTCCGGATAGGTTCGGGGCGTGACACGGACCGTAACCTAATTTACTAGTACGTTTTTCTATTTGCGTGAAGTCATTACTATTATTCGTCTAGCCGATTGCATTCTTCCCGTTCCCTACCCCGGCAACCGAACCTGAACATCTCTCCCAGTACCACCATCTTCTAAAATTAGTCTTTAAGATCGATGGAGTTTAAAAAATGTTCCACCAAATAAAAGACGGATTACTCTCCAAACGTGCCTCCAAAAACTTGAAATTTGGATAATATTGTGCTTTAAGCACTGGACTCATTAGGCCACCCGACTCTGTCACATGTTTCCACACCTGTTTCACCAACATTGCTAGATTAAATTCCGTACCTTTCTAAAACCCAAGCACATTTTGATTTACATAAGAGCTCCCATCCGCAAATAAAAAGTTGTCATCCGCAAATAACAAGTGGGACACATGCGGTGCTCCCCTAAAAAAAGCCGCTCCATGAATATAAAATGTTGCTTCCGCACTCCTCAACATTGCGCTCAACTCTTCCGCCACCAGAATGAAGAGATAAGGTGCAGATAGGATCTCCCTACCATAGTCCCCTACCATAATACATAACACCCTTTATCAAATTGTATGTAGTAACTCATTGATGTCACACATTCCATAATATTGTGAACCCACCTCCTATCAAAATCCATCCGGAACATTATATCTTTCAAAAAAGCCCAATTAACTCGGTCGTAAGCCTTACTCATATCAAGCTTTAAAGCCACACAACCTTCTGATAGTCCATGTTCTTTAACAATCAAACAACCATAACAGATAAAGAAGAAGCAGATAGAAAGATATCGAGATGAAACCAAATCTGGTATACCGTGAACATGGCCGCTGCTCTCTCTCGAGAAGGAGAGCAGCGGAAAACCTATCTCTCTATCTCGACTCTACCTCTTGAAGTCTCAAACCTTTTCGATCCTTAGGGTTTCCATAAGTTAGCCTCCTTTTAGAGGAGAAGTTGGCTAACTTATGGAATACAAAGAAGCTAATGGGCTGATATACATTTATGGCCCATATTACACGTTTAACTAATAACTACACAAATACAAAGATATTTAATTAGATTGGACACCATAAAATATTCCTAACACCTTCTCTCCCATAACACTTCCGTTTCAAATGTTGGGATAGTTTCAAAAGCTACAATTACATTATCCACAATCGACCGATGTGGAATAAAAGTACTATGGTTTTCCCCACTAAACTGTCTAATAAAAGTTACAATTACATTGTCTACAATCATTGGTAACACTGGCATTTAAAAAGTTCTCCTTTGTCCCAACTACCATGGGAAAGGGCAGGAAAAATGGGAAGGGAACAAAGGCACCTTCTGTGGAGGTTTCAACATCCAAAAATGTTGGCAAGGAGAAGGTGACTGATGAAATGGAAAGAGATGAAAAAGAAAGAAATGAAGAGGGAAAATTAGAAAGCCTAGAAGAGATACAAGCTGACGAGAACATCGTTTCTACTCTAATACAATTTGGAGGAACTAAGATTAATAGTGCACACCACATGTTTGATTTAAATTCTGAACCAAACATTGAGAAGAAAGCTAATAAACCTTCATGGGTAGGGTTGTTCAAAGATAATCGAGCTCCATCAAGAGGAATGAAGCTAAAGTTTATTCCCACCGAAGGAGACTATGTGGACTTTAGTTTGGACGAACCAGTGAACATGATTGAAATGTGGGGATATTGTTTGGTGGGTTTTTTTACAGGAAGATTTCCCGGGATGAAGGCTGTTAACAACCTTATTGAACAGTGGGGAGTTAGATGCAAAATCCTACCTCATTCCAGGGGCTGGTTGGTGTTCCAGTTTAAAACGGAGGAAGATAGATCTAAGGTACTAATAGAGGGACCATATGAAGTATTAAAGAATTGTCTGAGGACTTCTCATTTGACGATGAAGAATTTCTTAAGTTACCTCTCTGGATTAAATTCCCTAGACTACCTATGGAATGTAGGAAGGACGATAAGATTAGTAAGATTGCTTCTAAAGTTGGACTGCCTATCTATATAGACAGAGTAACTTTTGAAAGAACCAAATTGGACTACGCAAAAGTGTTGATTGAGGTGGACATATCCAAACCTCCACCACTGTCAGTCAAACTTAAGCTCAAATCTGGAAAATATTTCACCCAATATGTAATATATGAAACCTTCCCAAATTTTTTCTTCCATTGCAAAAAAATTGGCCACCACCCCTTTACTTGCACTGTCCTTCATGAACTAGAAACAAAGAAGAGAGAAGATATGGAAAAGGAAAGACAAAAAAGCAAAGAGAAAGTTCATAAAGGAGCTTATCACTGAAACTTCTAATTCAGAGCACTTAGACAAGAGTGTGGAAATTGAAGAACCACAAGTATCAAACGAGGAGGTTAGATGTTGGGCCGCGGGTATGCGGTGCCAGCAACAGCCAGCCTGCCAGTGCAATCGGACCGCGTGGCGCTTCGCTTGTGCTATAAAGGGGGAGGAGCGTGCTTCACTATCAGCGATTGCTTTTAGTGTAGCGGTAAGCGCAATGATCCACAAGTGGTATCAGAGCCAAGGTCACGGGTTCGACCCCCGACAACAGCATGCTGCGCAGTTGTAGGCTGGCAGGTGCTGGGGGGAGATTGTTGGGCCACGGGTATGCGGTGCCAGCAACAGCCAGCCTGCCGGTGCAATCGGACCTCGTGGCGCTTCGCTTGTTCTATAAAGGGGGAGGAGCGTGCTTCACATCAGCGATTGCTTTTAGTGTAGCGGTAAGCGCAACGATCCACATTAGAGTTGATGAAGAAAGTCATAGTGTGGTTAATGGGGGCATAAAAAGTCATAGTGTGCAAAAGGAGCAACAAAACAAGGAAACAGAGCGGAGACACAAAGAGAAAAAGGTGAAAAGAATAACATAGTGGACAGTGGAAATCTTTAGAAGACTAATAAAATAAAAACTAACGAAGGGATACATATAATGATCCTAAAACCTAACCCAGGGAATAAGGAGCAGGCTGGACAGAAGGGGTCTAAACAAAATGCAATTAGAAATGGGAGAGGGGAAAATGGAGGAGGACGAACTTCTTTGTCTCGTTTTAAATGAAGTTGTTATCTTGGAATATTAGAGGCCTAAATAGGGCCTCAAGACATAGTACTATTATTGATTATATTAGGAAAAATAATATTACTTTTTGTTGTCTTATGGAAACTAGATTGGCTACAGAAGACAAGCTGGAAAGGTTTGTTAACACAAACTTAAGAAGTTGGAAGAGCGGGAACAACTTTAATCTGAGAGGAGGAGGAAGAATCGATATTCTTTGGGATCCGGGTAAAATCATTGTGAGACATTGGAGGTTGGACAACAATACATTCATTGTAGAATAAAGTGTTTGACATCACAGTTTTCTTTCTTTGCTACTCGTGTCTATGCTTTGTACACAGTAAGTGAAAGAAAGGAATTATGGGATCACATTAATGTTATTGGCCAGAGTATCACCATTCCTTGGGTGAAAATGGGGGACTTTAACTGTGTGTGCTATCCACATGAGACGACGGGTAGTAGGGAACCTGTTAGTTACCTGATGAAAGACCTATTAGAGTGTAGAAATGCTCTGAATTTGGAGGATGCACCTGGGTGATACTCTTTTTCTAGAACGCATGAGCTCAAGAAGGTTCTAGAACGCATGCTAGCGGGGCCGGTAGAGGATTTCCGTGAGAGAGATGATGGTCTCTTGTTATTCCGTGATCGAGTGTGTGTACCATCTAATGATGAGCTCCGAAAGTCCATTCTAGAGTAGGCTCATTCATCGGCGTACGCTATGCACCCGGGAGGCACGAAGATGTACATGGATCTGAAAGAAAGCTACTGGTGGTCTAGTATGAAGAGGGAAATAGCAGAGTACATCAGTCGGTGCCTTACTTGTCAACAAGTTAAGGCAGAACATCAGCATCCAACGGGCTTATTGCTGCCACTTTCCATCCCTGAATGGAAGTGGGAACATGTGACTATGGATTTCGTGGTAGGCTTACCACTTTCCATCCCTGAATGTCTTCTTGCCGATTGTGAACCATTACACATCCTGGACTATCTTTTCTCTTGCTAAATTCTCAATCACTTTTCTGTTAGTTGTTTAATCATTTTATTTTCATTCATTTAAATTCCTTGCATCCATTTTAATTCAAGCTTTAATTTTCAGTTTCAAATCAAACAAATTCAAAATTCATTTTTTTAGTTAGATTAATTTAACTTTTATTTTTATTAATAGTTTTTCAATTACTTAGTTGCACTTTCCCCGTGGATTCGACCCTTACTTGAGCACTGTACTACTGTGACTCGTGCACTTGCGAGGACTTATAAATTGTCTATCAACAACAAAATGGAGTCGTTGAAAGGAAATATCAATCCTTTCTTAATATGGTTCGAAGCATGCTTAAAAACAAAAATGTTCCAAGAGAATTTTGGGCCGAAGCCGTGGATTGTGCGGTTTATTTGTCAAACCGAACTCCTTCTAGAATTGTTTGGAACAAAACCCCCGAAGAAGCATGGAGTGGAACAAAGCCCGGAATTGCCCACTTGAAAGTTTTTGGGAGTATTGCTTATGCTCATGTTCCGAATAAAAAAAGAAACAAATTGGATGACAAAAGTGAGAAGTTTATCTTTATTAGATATGATGCAAGAGCAAAGGGGTACAAGTTATACAATCCAAGGTAATGGAAAATTGTGGTTAGCCGCAATGTTGAGTGTGAAGAAGAGGATTGGACTCAAAAGGAAGAAGATTACAATTTCTTGCCTTACTACAATGAAGAAGAGGACCAAGAGCTGACCCATGAAGAGGCCACGAGTCCAACTCGACCATCACCCGAGCAAGAAGGATTCACAAGTGAAGAAACTCAAATGAAAGGCCGCCTCGCTTAAGGAGCATACAAGAGCTATATGAGGTAACTGAAAATATTAATGATCTAACATTGTTTTGTCTTCTTGCCGATTGTGAACCAATAGGTTTCGAAGAAGCGACTAACAACAAGAATTGGAGGGAAGCCATGGATGAAGAAATGAAGACCATCATGAAACATGACACGTGGGAATTGGCCACCCAAAGGGCACAAAGCAATTGGTGCAAAATGGGTGTTTAAAGAAAAGAAGAATGCCATGGGGAAAGTTGAAAGGTACAAAGCAAAATTGGTTGTGAAAGGGTACAACCAAAGAGCTGGCATCGACTATGAAGAGGTATTTGCTCCCGTTGCCCGTTTGGAAACTATAAGATTTTTAATTTCCTTGGCGGCTTAAAATAAATGGAAAATTTTCCAAATGAATATGAAATCCGCATTTTAAATGGGAAATTAGAAGAAGTTAATTTAGAGCAACCACCGGGATATAAAATAAAAGGGCATGAAGATAAAGTTCTAAAGTTTAAAAGGGCACTTTATGCTTTGAAGCAAGCCCCAAAGAGCTTGGAATACTAGAATTGACAAGTATTTCCAAGAGAATAATTTTATGAAGTGTCCTCATGAACATGCTCTTTATGTCAAAAAAGAGAAAAATGGAGATATCTTGATTGTTTACCTTTATGTTGATGATCTAATATTTATGGAAAATAATACCAATTTATTTGAGAACTTCAAAAAGGCAATGAATCAAGAATTTTAAATGACCAATATGGGATTTATGTCTTATTATTTGGGAATCGAGGTAAAACAAAGTCAAAGTGGAATTTTCATCGGTCAAGAAGGGTATGTGAAGAAAATTCTTGAGAAAAGGTGGTGCTCATAATGTTCAAGAGCTTAGTTTGGAGCTTACGATAAAAACACATTATCACAAAATGGTAGTCGGTCTTGAAAATTTGTCTGTTGACGGTCTTGTAGCCACCTCTTCCATTGCTTTGACTTCCATCACACCGTCTTGAATTTTAATTTCTTCCATTTTGAAAAGTCTCTTTATGCCTTAGGGTGAGCTTGGTTTGAAGGGCTTGCTCCAATGGCTCTTCTTTTATTCTCTTCTTGAATTTTTCTTCATGAGCTTGAAGAGATCCCAAGAGTTGATCGACCGTCATAGTTTCTAGATATTTAGATTCCTCTATTGCAACAACTATGTAATCATATTTTGGATCTAAAGATCATAGAATTTTTTCAACCACTCGGTTGTCTTTAATTTCTTCTCCATTTCTTCTCATTTGAATAACGACGCCTTGAACTCTTGAGAAATAGTCATCAATGGATTCTGAAGAGTGCATTCTTAATGATTCAAACTCACCTCGAAGAGTTTGGAGTCTTACCTTCTTCACCTTATCTACTCCTTTGAAAGAATACTCCAATATCTCTCAAGCTTCCGTACTTGTAGCTGCACACGCCACCTTGTAAACATATATAGCTTTATCCAAAGCTTGATGGATGATGGAGAGCGCCTTTTGATCTCTCTCTTTAATATTTCTAAAGGCATTCTTTTGAGTTTAATTTAAAGCATTGATGTCCTTGGGTTCCTCAAAGCCTTTCTCTATCATGTCCCATACATCTTCCGAATCAAGTATTGCATTCATACGAATGCTCCAATAATTATCATAAATAATTATCATAGTTCTCCTTTTTTAGTAGAGGAACTTGAAGGAAACCGGCCATTTTTGGGTGATGACCGAACGAGCTCTGATACCATTGTTGGAAATAAGTGAAGGAAGATTTGGGAAATTGGGAGGCTAAATTAGAAATATTATGAAAGAGATATTTGAACAAAGGGAAAGAAATCTTATATTAGAATGACACAATTTGCTTGATACAAAGTGATGGTAGGGGATCTATATTTATACTAATACAAAAATATCTATACTCTGCTATAATTAATGCATTCTAAACAATTAATGATAGGAGAGTTCTAGAAACCCTATATTCTAGAGAAGCTCTAGAATTTATCTTTCTATATCTCTACTACTTGAGCCTTTCCAATAATAATTTAATACTACTTGGCCGCACGTCGCCTGAGCCTAACTTGAGGGAAAGGCCGCTGGTTTGAGTCGGACTTTTTAATACCTAATAGAGTCATATGTTTAAATATGCAAGCAGAATTGTTAATATTAATCATACTTAGTTTCCTTTATATTTGCAAAATCAACAAAAATACCATGTACTGGCATTTGTTTTGCTTTCCAAAACATTACTCAAACGTGTCGTAAAATAATGATTTTGGAAGACCTAACAGCTCCTGACAATACATCTTAAGGTATTGATACATTTGAATTTTTTGAGTAGTCCTCCAAGCTGTGAAATAACGGGGAAAGGTGCTCTATTAGGAGCCCTGGATGTCTATTTATAATAAAAGAGTTTAATACAGAATAGGAAACAAATCTTCCTAATAATATTCTAGGAAACAAATCTTCCTAATAATATTCTAGGAAACAAATCTTCCTAATAATATTCTATTACACCCCCTCAAACTGTGCGGGAGATACAACGCGCAGGTTGTCTTTTAAAAAATGAAATTGCTGACTAGAAAGACTTTTAGTAAAAATGCCAGCTAACTGTAACTAAGTAGGGATGTACTTCACAATTAGATCTCCATGAGCCACACGCTCCCTGACGAAGTGATAGTCAATCTGAATGTGCTTGCTACGAGCATGCTGAACTGGATTAGCAGTGAGATAAGAAGCAGAAATATTATCACAAAATAGCTGGACCGGCGTAGTAATGGGATAGCCGAGCTCAAACAATATGGAACGTATATGCAGGGTATCCTGAACAGTGTAAGCAATGGCCCTGTATTCAGCTTCTGCAGAGGATTTGGAGACAGTAAACTGCTTTTTGGACTTCCAGGAGATAAGATTCGTGCCCAAGAAAACTGCAAAACCAGTTGTGGAGCGGGACGTATCTGGACAGCCAGCCCAATCAGCATCAGAGTAGGCAATTACACAAGTAGCTTGAGATGTAGGCTGAAGCCACAAACCATGCTCAATAGTCCCCTGCAAGTATCTAAAAATTCTCTTGACAGTAAAAAGACGAGTAGTACAAGGAGCATGCATAAACCGAGACACTAAATGCACAGCATAGGTAATGTCAGGTCGTGTCAAAGTTAAATATTGTAATGCACCAACCATACTACGATACTCAGTAGCATCAGCAAGAAGTTCCCCATCAGTGAGGGATAAAGATGTGCGAGTAGCAAGCGGAGTGCGGACAGACTTGAGAGTATGGAGATGAAATCGAGATAGAAGATCAGAAACATACTTATGCTGGGATAGGAACAAACCTTTATCTGAGCGGACAGTCTGGACTCCTAAAAAATAATGAAGATCACCAAGATCCTTCATAGCAAAATGCTGAGCAACAAGCTGAATAAAAGATGTGATAGCCACAGAAGAATTGCCAGTAATAATGATGTCATCAACATAAAGTAATAAATAAATGACATTATTATTCTGACGAAAAATAAACAATGAATTATCAGACTTGCTGCATGTGAAATGATGAGAAAGTAGAAAGCTACTAAACCTATTAAACCATGCCTGCGGGGCTTGCTTGAGCCCATAAATGGCTTTTCGCAAACGACATAAATGATTAGGAAATGAGGGATGAATAAAGCCCCGCGGTTGACGCATATATACCTCCTCAGTTAGATTATCATGCAAAAAGGCATTTTTAACGTCCAACTGACGAATAACCCATCCAAGAGAAATAGCAAGAGTAAGAAGAATACGAACTGTGGTGGGTTTAATAACCGGACTAAAAGTTTCAGAGAAATCCACACCTGCCTGTTGATTAAACCCATGGGCAACTAATCGAGCTTTGTGAAGCTCAATAGAACCATCAGAATTATACTTAGTCTTATAAATCCACTTAGAGCCCACAACATTTTTAGTGTGATCAAACGGAACTAAATCCCAAGTATTATTTGAAATAAGAGCATTAAATTCCTCCGCCATTGCCTCACGCCATTTTAACTGTTTGTTAGCCTCTGAATAACAAGTTGGATCGGCTGATAAAACAACTGTGTTTAAATTAAAAATCATTTTGGGTTTAAAAATGCCCGACTTAGCCCGAGTTTGCATTGGGTGACAATTAGCCAACGGACCAGAGGAAGATGTATCTGGTGCACTGGCCGGTAGCTGCGGTTGCACATTTGGAGCATTATCAGGACGGGTGAAGACTGCTTCAGGCGCATCTAATTTGTGGGAAGGAGTCGCATACCGAGAGGCAGGTAAGGGAGTGCCTGGAGGTGGAGTCGGGTGAGGGCTTGGTATTGATGGGGTTCGGCAATTATAATTTGGTGTGGAGGGAGGTGTTTGAGCATTGGTTTGCCCTGGTGAAGTAGGAAGAGCTGAGGGCGTGGGGATTGTATTGGAGTGTTCAATGGGTGAAGTAGGAAGAGCTGAGGCCAGGAGTATTTAATGTAATATTACCAATATTAGCTATGGGAAGTTTAATGCCATTTGCAACACTAACAGACATGGAGTCAAAATAAGGGGATTTATTTGACAAAATACCTTCAGACGAGATCATGTGAGCAGAAACTCCGAAATCCGGATACCACAAAGCATCATTAGTTTCCCCAGTTGGAGCAATCAAGGCAGGTGTAGCAGACTGTGAAAAGCAAGACGGATAGTGTAATGCAGAATGACCTGCAGAGAAATAAATTTGACACACAACCGGGGATGGAACTGACCCAAGAATACCCTCAGCGGATGGGAAACCTGCATAATGTGAGTAAGTACCAGAATTAGATTAATATAATCGAATGGGATTTAAATTTATAACCTGTTTGGTAAGTCTCACTTTCGATTCATCAACTACTTTTTTATGAAGCACATCACTTTTAAGTTTTAACTTCACATAATGGATTGTGCATTAACTAAAATCGTTTAAAGTTGCTTTTCTAACAAGTTAACTCAAATCGCTGAAGAAGATTATTTCAGCATATTTTCATACAATTTTTCTTTCTTATTATTAGATTTTTTTTCATAATTCAGATTTAAGAAGATTCAGCTAATTCTATCGATTCTGTCAAAATTTCATCAATTTCAATTGATCCAGCCGATTTAGCGAACTTTTTTTTTGGGGAGGGGATGTAAATATATAGATAGTAACCAAGTTTATGTACATCGTATGAGCAAAATTTGAGGCATATCCAAGCATGGATACCCTATAACATCAGAAGCTGTTTAAGCTTAACCTCTAAGTACTATCATCTAGCAAAACAATAGTCATCACCTCATGACAAAAAACAGACTAGTTTATACTTCAAAAAGGGGTTATATTACCAAACGAGCTCTAGCTTAGAGGTGCTTTAGACCCCAATTGTTAGTATTTTTGCGGATTATTATCATTATCAACTAACTTTTTATAAAATAATGAAGTTTTGATTTTAAGATTATAGTTAGTCATCTCTCACAAATAGTTGAGTTGGCTGAAAGAAACTATTTTAGATCATATTTTTGCTTTAATTATGGATAGAATATATTGTCGATAACTAGATGCGGAGTACATCTTTTCACAACTAAGCCAATTCAACATTATTAAGGGCTAAATATTATTTTATTAATTAATTTTCAATCACAACTAGGTTGTTTTTAATTGGACTGAAAATTTATGATCTGATCTGGTAAATATTTGGTTTCTGTGTATTTTATAACAATTCAATTATAATCTAGTCTGGTCTGATCTCGTTTACGACTGAATACAATCTAAGTAAAAACATTGCTAGTAAGATTTGGGTAGTTGTAATTTAGTAAGATTGTCATAATTTTATTACTAAATAAAAGTATTGACAGCATTGAACTTCGAACATGACGATATTTTCTAAAGTTAGCAAGAATCACTTCTACATAAGAAATGAAAACACGATAATCTTATTTAATTTAGAATTCTCAAACGTTTTTACTCCGGAATTTTCCCTTTTAAAAATCTTCTTTTCTGAGGGAAACACGTTTTAAAAATCTGCATACATGTCTCACACAGTCACACTCTCAATCACATATGGAAGTTCCATCATGGAACGATGTAACATTACATCAGTATATCTATATTTGTATAATAAGACCAAAAATACTACCTCCGTCCCTTAAAACTTTGTCAAAGTTGACCGGCACGAAGAATAATAAAGTAAAAACTGTGTGGTTGAGGTTTGTGCAGAGGAGAGAGAAATAACAGAATCCACAAAATAATTGATTAAAAGGGAAAGTGGCAAAGTTTTTTGGGACGTCCCAAAAAGGAAAGATGGCAAAGTTTTAAGGGACGGAGGGAGTATGTATTTTGTATTCATTGCACGGCAGAAGTTAAATTACAAACGTGATCCTTTTGATACCGTCAGTTTATTATTCATAATCGAAGACCCAGATCTAAAAAAAAAAACAAAAAAAGGATGACCCCATCCCTGAGGGCCCCCAACCCCGATCGGACGGTACGTTGGAAGGATGTAAGTTGAGCTATAATCCCAATCTAACAGATAGAGAGTGAGGCTCTGTCCCCGGTACTTGCAGAGGCCCTATGCATTTTTTAGCATACTAACCCCTCATCGCAGTTGTCGGGATTCAAACTCGTGACCTAACTCTTGTGACACTCCCTCACTACCAGTTGAGCTACGTCAACCCGTATCGAAGACCCAAATCTAAAAGCTATAGCCGATTAATTTATTGCCCTGTCGTCCGATATTAAAAGGACCACCGCCGGCCAAATGGCAGCGTCCTATTTAGGCTAATTTCTGTACGAAGTATACATGCATCCCAGTATCCCACTACAGCCAAATTAAAAGGGCCCCAATGTTTGAGAATTAAGATTTAATATCATGCTCTAGTCAGCCATAGCATCGTATTTATAATAAAGAATATTAAGAGTAATTACACATAAGTCTTTATAATTACACTATTACACTCACTTAATCTGTGCTGAAAAAATCACGTGCAGATTGAAACGTAAAAATTCAAAACGCTGACTAGATAAATTTTAAGTCATAAAATTTTAGTAAAAATGTCAACTAATTGATATTGAGTAGGGATGTACTTGATAACCAGATCTCCATGTGCTACATGTTCTCGAACAAAATGGTAGTCGGTCTTGATATGTTTGTTGTGGTCATGCTGGATGGGATTTACAGTAAGATAGGAGGCGGACACATTATCACAGAATAGTTGAACATGTGCTGAAATCCGAATGTCCGTGTCAAGGAGTAATGACCGAATTAATAAAGAATCCTGGACTGTGTAGGAAACCGGTCTGTATTCGGCCTCGGTGGAGGATTTGGAGAGAGTGAGTTGCTTTTTGAAACGCCAAGAAATAAGGTTGCCACCTATAAAAACAGCATAGCCCATAGTGGATCTACAAGAATCTGGACAACCTGCTCAATCAGCATTTGAATAAGCAACAACCACTGAAATACTCTGCCGGGATCGAAGCCAGAGGTCGTGTGAGGAGGTGCCCTGTAAATACCTGTAAATTCTTTTCATAGTAGCAAGATGAGTAGTACCGGGAGCATGCATAAACTAAGAAACCAAATGTACGACATAAGTAATAGTCAAGTATTGTAATGCACATACCATACTGCAATACTTAATGCCATCACTGAGAAGATCCCCATCCGTGAGAGACAAAGTAATGAGATCAGTAACATGTTTATGTTGAGACAAGAACATACATTTGGGAGTGCGAAGAGCTTGAATGTCAAGAGAATAGTGAATATCCCCTAGATCTTTCATGGCAAACTGACTGGATAATAAACTCATAAAGTGGTGGACTAATAACAGAGAACTATCAGTGATAAGAATGTCATCTACATATAGTAAGACATAAATGATGCGCAAAAGATAGCAGTATGTAAACCTAGACGAGTCATTTTGACTCTGAGAGAAGCCATGGGAGAGTAAACAACCGCTAAATTGATGAAACCAAGCCCGTGGAGCTTGTTTCAGACCATAGAGAGCTTTCTTAAGCTTACAGACATGAGAAGGAAAATTGGGATGAATACAACCTAGCGGTTGACGTGTGTATACTTCTTCAGTAAGGTGACCGTGAAGGAAGGCATTCTTGACATCTAATTGACGAGCCGTCCATCCCAAGGAAATAGCTACAGAGACAACAAGAAAATCGTGGTGGGTTTAACCATCGGACTAAAGGTCTCAGAAAAATCTACCCCAGCCTGTTGATTAAATCCTTGAGCTACCAAACGAGCCTTGTGACGCTCAACAGACCCATCAAACGGAGACAAACCACGCAAATTTGGTGTGGGCAAACGATTTATGATAAACATAGTCGTGTAGAGGGCATCAACCCAAAAAATAGATGGCAGTTGCACCTCTATAAGCATAGTGCGAGAGAGTTCAAGGATATGTCGATGCTTACGTTCAGCCACACCATTTTGTGTGGGCGTATCCAGACAAGATTTTCTAAAAAGAATACCACATTTAAGAAAATGATTTTGAAAAGAAGAATTCACAAATTCAACCACCACCATCGTATTTAATTTTGCAATCAAATAAATTATCAACTGAGTTTTGAAAATTGCAAAAAAAAAGACTAAACACTTCAGATTTCTTATGCATAGGATAAACCCAAGTATACCTAGAAAAATCATCAACAAAAGATACTATCAATAAGTACATAGTATTTAAAACCTAAATTGGATAACACGGGCGATTGTCAAACATCTGAATCAATAAGTTGTAAAGGAGCAGTAAAGTTATGAGTAACATCATGAAAAGGAAGGCGATGAAACTTGCCCAGTTTACATGAAACACAATCATGAGAAAAAGTACTAGTGCTAGAAATTAAATTATATTTCCTAAGTGAAGAAAGAACATCATCCCCACAATGACCAAGACGTTTGTGCCAAACTGGATTAGAAACAAGTGTAGTCTTTAAAGCAAGAGATGAGGAAGTCGACTGGGTTGCTTTAAAGGGATAAACCGAGTCTCTATTGGATGCCTGGAGGAGTATGGCTCCCGTATGATTCTCCTTAACAAAAAAAGAATTTTTATTAAAAATAACAGAGCAATCATTATCCACACACAAACGTTTAATAGACAATAAATTATATTGAAGGTGCGGAACATGATAGACTGATTTTAATAAAAGCGGGTGACTGGCAGTAGATAAGCTAGCATTACCAATGTGAGAAACGGGGAGATTGTGACCACTAGCGACACGTACAGAAAACAGACTAGTATAAGTGAATTTATTAATTAAAATACCTTCATGCGGTGTCATATGAGCTGAGGCACCGGAGTCCGGGTATCACACAGACGCATTTGTTTCAGTTGTAGGAATAGCCACCAGAGCTGGTGTACAATTGGTGAATCTAGGACATGATATGGCTGAGTGACTTGGGGAATAACAAAGCTGACAGACAACAGGCGGTGCAAGATATTTATAATTTTGCTCAAAGATGAGAACCCTGCAATGTTGGGGTGAGTAACACAAGTAGATAAAGCATTTATACTATATCAAACTTTTCCAAAATTTCTTGATCCCATACCTGGAAACCCGGTCTGTGGAGGACCCCGAGGAGGACCCCCTGCTACCACACATACGATCCAGGAGCTGTAGCAAACGGTGGATGTCTAGCCGCCTGTTGGTTGTCGTAGCTGGCCTGTTGTCCACCATAGCTGGACCCCTGCTGGCCGGTATAGCCTCTGCCTCGTCCACGGTGCCCTCGTGTTCGGCCGCCGCCACAAAAATCCCTGAAACCGTTACCACATGCGGGACCACTCCCTCGGCCTGAAGGGCGTGCTGCAAAAGGTTGGTCATGTGCCACAAATGCTTGATGTCCGGTATGTATAATTTGCGAGCGAAGATAAAGTGCCCTTTGTTCCAAAGCCATTAATTATGGTCGCAAAGATTCAAAAGTGAAGATATCCGGGAACAAATTGACCGAAGTAATAACAGACTCATATTCAGGCCTCAAACCAAGAATACTAGACTGAAGGAGTTCACAATTAGTGACTGGAGAATTAATGGAATTTAGTGCATCAGTCAGAATAATGATCTCTCTCAAATAATCATGCATGGATTGATCTTCCTTTCTCTTTAAACTAGAAAAAAGTCTTTTAAGCTCCATGGACCGAGGTATACTGGTTGCCATAAATCGAGTCTCCAATCTTTCCCAAATTAAGGCAAAAAAATGAAGAGTATGCACTTCAATTAAAATATTGCGAGACAACCACAACCTAACACTTTGATCAATTTTAAGCCAGGAATGATATTCGGGATTTGGGGAATCCCGATTAAGGGCATAAAAAATGGATTGTGATGGTGCAGGGATAGAGCCATCAATAATTCCCAACAGACCATGGGACACTAAAAAAATTCAAACTGATTACGCCAAGGGAGATATTCTTCCACCATGGAAAACCACTTATGAACATAGTAGGAGTACCATTAAGCAGACAGTCCCAGCATATAGCGCAATGCGAATTCAGATTTCACAATATTACTAATGTTGGGGGTTGAGAACGTTAACTGGGACGATAAATGAGATGAGAGAATGACATTTACCGTAGAGGTGGGCTGCCAGAGTGGTGGAGGAAACTCGAATGGTGACCAGCCAGGCTGATTGGAGAAAGTAGGGTGGGAAAAATGTGTGGAGATGGACCGGCCGAAGGTGAAGCAGTGACTGGCACGGGCTGTGGAACCTGCAATGGCAGCGTGGGCAGTGGCGGATGTGTTTAATTCAGAGGTGTTCACGTGAACACCCAAAATTTTGAAAATAAAATGTAAAAATACACGTATAGAATTTATGTAATGATTTATATATGATAAAATGGAAACTAATAATCTAACCTTTCAGAGGTCTTCTTACAATAGTCCCATCTTTTCATTATTCATGAATAATCCAACATTTGCACTCCATCTTCATTCATTGGTCCCTGATCGATTTATGATCTGTTATTCCAAATTATTTTCTTATTTTTGTAAAACATTATACCATAATTCTCACCTTATGATCAAAGTAAAAACTAGCTAAGTAGCTATGGAGCTTTTCATACCCAGGGATGGAGGTACTATACGTATAGGGGTAAGGGATAGGGGTGGGAAAAACCGAACCGAAATTCAGAAACCGGCCTTGGCCCGGCCCTAATTATGATATCAGTTTGGGTAATTTTGTCCAAGTGTGATGAATTTGGTCCTATGAAACGCAGTTAACATTTTCGGTCCTATTTGTGCACATCAATATACTTTTAGTCGGTCATTAACTCTTATTTATTTTACTGACTTTACGATTGAATTTGAAACTAAAATTTTGTCGATATGAAGCACATTCTCTCGAGGTTCAAACGGAGGAGACCGGAGAGTCTTTGTCCAAATGGCTGAACAGGATCTTTGCTGCATATGCATATTAAATGCGATGCAAACTTATTCTGCAACGAATAATTTCATACGTGGTATGTGTGTCACGTTGTACTCCGTATTATGATTTATGATGATATTGCCGTTTTTCAAAGAGCATTTAATTTAGGAATGAAGCATCAAATGTATTTTAATTTAATGTGTAGCCTTAGATTTTCCGCTGTATTAATGAATTTTTGCTGTTCGGCGAAGAAATTGTGGTACGTAGTATAGTAGTGAGTGTATCCTTGTACTTTCAGTAGTATCGACATATGAGTCTACAGAAACTTTTACGCTGGACCAAATAACAACCTGGGAATAATAATTTCAAGATATTAGGGATTTTGAATCTATATAAAAAAAGCTGCATACAGAGTTTTAATTTAAACTACCAATTAATAGAATCATTCTGGTCACATTTCAAAATAAGCTAATTAGTATTTTTATGGGGGGAAAGTGAAAATATATTTATGATGTTTAAATCCTAGTGCAAGTATGTCCTCCATGTCTTTAATTGAATTGAAATTTTCTAGTCTACTATGATCAACAGGGCCGGCCATAGGGGGAGTTACCCTAGACAAGTATCTAGGGCCTCCAAATTTTAGGGGGCTCTAATTTATAAAATAAGTTTATTAATATTATTTAGGAGACTTTGTCCGGCCGTCAACATTTGGGATAGTTTCCTTTGTAATTTTTTGATGATATTTTTTTAGAATCTTATTCATTATGTCTAGTTTATTCATACCAAATATCACCTAAAAATTCAATCGGGAAGACATTCAAATGAATTCTTGAAGATAACTGCGCAGTTAAAAGCGCAGTTATCTTCAAGAATTTATTTGAATGCCTTCCATGTTGAATTGTTAGCTGAAATTTGGTATCAGTAAACAAGACTTAATGAATAAGATTCTCAAAAAATTGCATCAAAAAATTCCACCAGGAACTGCCCCAAATGACGACGGCGGGACAAAGTCTCTTATACAAGGGCTTATTTGACCTTTTTGGTTAGTATGTGGGCTTATTTGCTCCTTTTTCCTTTTTTTCTTTGTTGGCTAGGGCAGTAGGGCTAGGGATTTAGGATAATGAGTATTCTAAATATATTTGAATGCTTATTGAATAATTGAAATTGTAATTTGTTATTTTGATTCATCGAAATATTGAACATACTTATAATTTTTTATATTTGATTAAATTTAGTGAATTAAATTTATATCTATGAACCATTAACTTATATTTAGTGATAGTATTATTTTGAATGAAATTTTATGTTTTGTGATGATTGGAAAATAAAATATGAATCAAGATGTACAAAGACAAAGAAAAAAATTAAGAAATGATTTGGTCATGATTAGATACACACTATGAAATAATCATAAAAGATTGGGTCAAAACTACCTGATAGAAGTATCCATTTGAGATGCTTTCGGGAAGAGAATATTTTGATGATATTTTGTGAGCGTGCTTTGATGAAGTGTAGATTATGTCCACCAAATTTCAGTTTAAAGTTCAAGCAAGGAGTGAATTAAATAAATTATGGAAAAACAGAATGTTTTTATAGACATTTTGGCGCAATATTTTTCAATAACTTATTTAACTGACTTCCCGATTCAATTCTAAACTAGATTTTGGTATAAATAATTTGCACATCATCAATGACATTTTCACAAAATTTAATAAAAAAAATACACACAGAAGCATCTCAAACATATATAGGGACTGGATGGCAGATCATGTCGGTAGTTTTGACAAGATTATTTTTCATGAAACAACTTAATATGAAAATATAGAGAAACTATTAATAATATTTTTACTTAGCCAAAATTGACTTTTCAAGTCAATGACGTCTAACTTTGACCGATTATATGTTTATATAGAGAAAATATTAATAATATGAAAATGATATGAAAATGTTCTTTGTTCAAAATACTATCATAAAAGTATAAATTATTAAATTTTACATAAATATATTAGTTTAAATAATTGATCAAAGTTTACCACCTTTGACTGGAAAAGTCAAAGATTACTAAGTAAATTGAGACAGAGAGAGTATATGATTAAAAATATGACCAAATATATTTTATTCCTCAAATAGATCGATCTTATATAGTCATACTAAAAATAATTTTATTAATTTTTTCCAAAATATGATTGAAGAAGATTTATTTTGATAATAAGACAATGATATTTCTATTTCAATTTTATTTTTAATTTATTTTAGTTCTATTTAGGAAATTTTCTCTTTATTGTTTATGTTCTTTCTTAGCCCCTATGACTAAATGTTGACTCCGTCCCTTGTTCACACCTAAAATCAATCCAGAACCATGCCATTCTCATCATCCCTTTTAATTTTCATACTCTTCCCGAGTGATTTCGAATACCAAGACAAATTCGAATTCTCAAATATGCCTTCCACAAACCCTCAGATTGGTTATCATCCACTTTTATAAACATCCTCCAAAAATTCTCAAAATCTGTGGCCACTTTTAAAAAAATGCAAGAGAACCTTGAGAGACATATCCTCAGTTTTTAGTCACGCAACACTACAAGATTCTGTTAAAATGACAAAGGCTTCGTTTGTTTTTCAGCGGATCGGTAGCTAAGCGCTGCATTTTGCAGCGTTTTGCTGTTTAATTAATCAGCGGTTTGCTCCATCTGCTATTATCCAAACGAAGGCAAAGAGCCATAAATTAGAACAGGTCCCATATCAATTTGATGATAAAACATAAAAAAATACCTCTTTTCTCCAATTTCTCTCATAGAATCCCTTTACTAGTTTGGTGATACTCTGAATTTCACCGTCTTTTGGGTGATAAATGTACTCACCAGTGATCAATGTGGTGTTACGTTGTATCTTAGTGACTGTATTAAAACTTCTTAAGAACAACGAATTAGTTTAATTTTACTCAGTAGTAATCATGAAAGTATAATCATAGTATGTGGTCCCATTTCTATCAATAAATTTTATTTTAATAACATGTTAGAAAAAAAGGAAATTTACCCTAAATAAGAGTAAATGAGGTTTGTAATTCCAAAGTGGGACTACTATGTTTTTCTTCCCGAAATAAGTGTTTTTACGGCCATGTATCAAAAATACTGTCATAATTAAAAATAATGACATTAATTATAATAAACATTGTCATGTTAAATGCATTTTACTGTAACTATTTGATAGTCACACCTACAAGATGACAGTAAATATTGTCATGTTGGTCCTATTTCAGGAATAAAAACATAGTAATCCTATTTTGGAATTTCAAACTTCATTTACTCCTATTTTGGGAAATAAAAAAACGTTAGTGACTGTATGAAATTTTTCCTCCGATTTAAGTCTAAACACATTGCACAAGTAGTTGTACATAAATAATTGTTCATATAGCAATACTTATTAGAATATAATGTATTTTTTTAATATTTTATTAATGAATTAAAAGACTGTGTTCTTCTTCCATTAGATCTTGGTACGTGGTTGGTGCGAAGTGGTTTTCCGTTTGCTTTCTACATGGACTAGCAGCTGATCCGTTTGACTTTTAGTCTGTAGGACCTAATAAGTCCAACAAAGCAGGAGAAGGCGTTGTCCTATCAGTCTTTCACACTTAATTAGTACTATAGCAAGTAATTAAATCCAATGAGAAATTATAAGAGTGAGCAATTACTTCGAACTCGCTATAGATTAATCAAATAAACCGTATTAAACAACATAAAACTTTGTGCATCTAATATTTAATCCCTCTATCCTTATTAAAGTCTCATTACATGATTTATACCAGTTGAATTAGCACTTTTATTAAATAATGACCAAACATAACGTAAATGAAGGGAGTTGATAAAATGTGACATTTTTTACTTTAATGATTATAATAGTGAATTGAGTGACCTTGATTCTCTTCATATTTATATTTGTTGGGATAATGGGCCAGGCCCAGTACCGTCGACCCGATATCCCTGAGCTTGGGTCCAACAAGGCCCGGGACGCGGTCTCACGAGCGGGAATCGTCCCGGGCTCATTTACTTATTTGTCGGGCCGGTTCGCCCATTAGCTGGAAGATGTATTATTAATTTGGGTCCATGTAGATTAGATTTTGGGCTTATGATGGATGCCTATAAATAGGCCATCAACCCCCATGTATTGGCTACGTTACTTTTACTATATCGAAGTGCTGCCGTTTTCTCTCTCAAGCTATTTTCTACCAATATTGGTGCTTTCATTGAGAGCTCTTTCTCATTCTTTCGGTAGAAACTTTGAAGAAGAAGATGGCAGGGACATCAAGGTAGGAGCGAGTTTCCGTCCACATCGAGCGCTCGGAGCAGCCTAATGGCAGTCGCGTGAGGAGCAAAGTGGTGAGGCCGACGGGGGACATGAGGAACAGCTTGTCGAGCCCTGGAGACTTGAGAGGTTCGTTGAACCAGAGTCGTGAGAGGCGATCCGTCCACGATCGCCTCGGAGGCAGGCATCGTGCTGCTCCGCAGCGGAACCCGACACCGCTGGATGCGGGGGTGCATGCACTCCAGGAAGCCACTCGTGCGATTGAGGATTTGGCCCGGGGATTCCAAAGACTATGCCGCAGGAGACAGAGCACGAGCGTTCGAGTCATACCACCCCTAGAGACTGGGAAGCATCCTCCGGGCGGTATCAAGGGATCCCGTAGGGAGGCATCCCAGCGAGTTGAGCAGCTACGGCATCCCGGAAGGAGGCCTTCCCGGCAACCCTCGTTACGGGAAGGAGGGGATGATTCGTATTATCACTCTCGTCAACCAGGTAGGGGGGTTGGCTCCCTGGGTGGATGCCATGCTGAATCCAGTCATCACACAGGCGAGAGGATTGCAGAGTCTTCTGCGCAAGTTCAGCTTCGCACTGGGTGCGCGCAAGCGGAATCAACACCCGACGCGGTGAAAGATCTAAGGCTAAGACTGGACGAGATGAGGAGAAGGGTCATCGGGGGAGAGCCATACGTGGCCGACCTCCATATCCCGGAACCATTCACTCGTGCAGTAATGGAAGCGCCGTTGCCAAGGGGATACAAACCTTGCAATGTCAAGACGTACAAGGGCACTTCGGACCCACGACACCATATATCACGATATATGTCGTATATGGTCATGATGGGATATGAAGATGTCATACGATGTAGGGGATTCGCAGCTACGCTAGACAGCCCGGCTCGAGAATGGTATGACATGTTGCCCGACGGAAGCATTGGAAGTTTCAGGGAGCTGGCCAGGCATTTCCTCCTAAGGTTTGCGGGTTCCCGCCATGTGAAGAAGAATTTCAGTCACCTGTTCAGTCTAAAGCAGGGACACCTATGGCACGGAGTTGTTACATGAAGGCATGCAAGCAGCTCGAGCAAAAGGACCTTAGGGTCCACACTATCAACAGTAAAGCTATGAAGTACGAGGAGGGTCAGCTCCGCGCTGAACCCACCTCCGAAGTTGAAGAGGTTCAACTCGATCCCAAACACCCGGATCGAAAAATAAAGATCGGTGCGGGGCTCCCAGTCGAGCTGAGGAAGAAGATTATCCAAGCTCTGATCACGTTCAGTATGGTCTTTGCATGGGGACCTGAAGATATGCCGGGATTGGACAGGAGAGTGGTCGTTCACAGGCCAGCAATTGACCCGACAGTGAAGCCGGTCCAGCAGAACAGGAGGCTCGGTAGAACGAAGAGAGTCCGTGAAGAAGGAGTTGCTATGCTCTTAGACATTAAACACATCCAGGAGGTATTGTACCCGGAGTGGCTGGCAAACGTGGTCCTTGCATCGAAGCTGCCGACTTGGAGGATGTGTGTTGATTACACGGATCTCAATAAGGCATGCCCGGTGGACCCTTTTCCTCTACCTAACATTGACCAACTAGTTGCCGGGACGGCCGGGTGCGAGCTCCTCAGCTTCATGGACGCATTCCGGGGATTTCATCAGATATTCATGCATGAAGATGACACGGAGAAGACCTCGTTCATTACCCCGGAAGGAGTCTTCTTCTATTTAGTCATTGGTTTTGGTCTGAAGAACTCTGGGGCAACGTATACAAGGATGGTCGCAAAGGTGTTCTGGACCGTGCTGGGAAGGAACACGGAAGCGTACGTTGGTGATATGTTCGTCAAGAGCACTCGGGCGACAGACCATGCAGAAGACCTCGAAGAGATCTTCGGCATCATGAAGTCAGTTCAGTTGCGCTTGTACCCGAAAAAATGTACCTTTGCCGTTCAAGGGGGCAAATTCCTATGATACATGGTCACGCGGAGGGGGATTGAGCCAAATCCCAAGAAGGTAAGAGCGATACTTGACATGGAGCCCTCGAGATCGGTGAAGGAAGTCCAGATTCTCACCGGTCAGCTGGCAACCCTCGGACGCTTCATGTCTATGTCTGCCGAGAAATCTCTACTTTTCTTCCAGGTCTTGAAGAAACAGAATGGCTTTGTGTGGACTGACGAGTGCCAGAGAGCCTTTGAAGATTTGAAGAAATACCTCCTCTCTGAACCTTTACTCAGCAAGCCGGAGAGGGGGGAGACACTGATCCTATACCTCAGAGTTTCTCAGGGCGCGATCAGTTCCGTTCTGGTTCGCGAAGAGGACGGTGTTCAACACCCCGTCTATTATGTGAGCAAGGCTCTCCAGAATGTCGAGCTCCGATACACTCTGCTTGAGAAGACTATCTATGCAGCCTATGTCACGGCAAAAAGTTGACTCATTATTTCCAGGCACACCTGGTCAGAGTCTTATCGGAGAAACCTCTAGGTGCAGCGTTAAGGACTCCCGAAACAACTCGGGTCGTGAAATGGTCGATGCTGCTCAATCAATACGAAGTAGACTTCCAACCCTGATCATCCATAAAAGGGCAGGCGCTCGCCGATTTCATCGTTGAGTGCACGGCGAGAGAAATGACAGAGAAGCAAAGGGACGGTGAAGAACAGTGGTGGACACTAGCGACTGACGGGTTATCCAGAAGTAAAGGTTGCGGCGGTAGAGTTGTCCTCATTTCGCCTGAGGGATTCCAAGACGACTATGCTTACCGTTACTTGTTCAAAGTATCAAATAACGAGGTAGAGTATGAAGCTCTACTATCCGGGCTACGACTAGCTGCGGCCATGCGAGCAGAATGGATTACAGTGAAGTGCGATTCCCGGCTGGTCATATCCTAGGTCAAGGGGAATTTCGAAGCGAAGGAAGAAAGGATGGAAAAGTACATGGATGCTATCAGGGAACTGCTCGGGTTGTTTAAGAAAACAGAGCTAGTTTGCATTTCGCGGAACCAGAGTGCAGATGCAGACCTCCTGTCTCGTTTGTCACAAGGATTACCCGAGCACATCTTCAAGATTGCTCGAGTTGAGGAGATGACGACATCGAGCATAGCAGCTTCTCCGCCCATCACCGTCCTACCTATACATCGGGTAGCTCGGAGTTGGGTGGACGATTTCCTACAATACATAGCCGATGGAACCTTGCCTGACCTGGAAGAGGAAGCAAAGCTCGTCCGGAGACGAGCTCCAAGCTACGTTGTTTTGGACGGCAAGCTGTACAAGCGAGCCTACAACGGAACACTTCTCAAATGTTTAAGACCGCATGAAACAGACATGATCATTGCGGAACTTCACAGTGGAGTGTGTTCGGCTCACTAGGGAGCATGCACGTTAGCCATGAAGGTCGTCCTGCAGGGATATTTCTGGCCTACGATCATGAAAGATTGTGCAAATTTAGCAAGAAAGTGTGATACATGTCAGAAGTTTTAGAAGAGTCCGGGAAGGTCGACAACGATGTATACACCTATCAACACTGCTTTACCATTCACCCGTTGGGGAATAGATTTGGTCGGTCCCCTACCGAACGGATCCGGGAATAGGAAGTTCATCATCGTAGCCATGGATTACTTCACCAAGTGGGTTGAGGCTGAACCACTGGCAAGCATAACACACCTCCAGTGCAAGAAGTTCATTTGGAAAAACATTTTCTGCCGGTTCGGGGTTCCCTTGAAAATCATCTCCGACAATGGGAGACAATTTGACTGCGAACCATTTAAACGATTCTGCTCAGAGTGGGGTGTGGAATCCAGTCGGGTGTCTGTTTGCTATCCCCAAGCAAACGGACAGGTGGAGAACACCAATCACACAATTGTGGATGGTCTCCAAAAGAAGTTAGAAGCACTTGGAACTGCCTGGGTTGAGGAGCTGAACAACGTGTTGTGGACATTTCGAACGACTCCTAGGAAGGCGACGGGAGAGACTCCTTTTTCTCTATGTTATGGTTTCGAAGCAAGGGCACCCTTTGAAGCAGTGATCCCTAGTCGACGGGTAGAAGAATTTGAGCCGGTTAGCAATGAGGAAAGACTTTGAGCCGAACTCCACCTCATTGATGAAGTGAGGGACTGGGCATTCATCAAAGCGGAGAACTACCGCAGACAAGTAAAGACATATCAAGACAGCAAAGCGGTACCTCGAAGCTTCGACGTAGGAGACTATGTGCTAAGACGAAGGAAGGCAAGCAAACCAACCGAAGGGGGGAAACTCTCCATCAAGTGGGAGGGCCCCTACGTCATTGAAGCCGTGGTCAGACCAGACCCGGGACGTACAAATTAAGGACCACGACAGGGAAGCTTCTTGATCGTGTGTGGAATGCAGAGCACCTTCTTAAATTTTATCAGTAATGCTATGTAATACTTAGTCCTTTCATTACTCTAATAAAACTTCGTTTGCATTTTTCAATCTTGAATTTAATGAGATCCGACTTCACTTGGAAATAAACGGGTGGCGGCTAAAAAAAGAAAAAGAAAAGATATATATATATATATATATATATATATATATATATATATATATATATATATATATCACGCCCCGCTCTCGGTGTTTAGTCGACCACGGCTCAACTCTCGGGCAAGGAAATGATCAAACTATTTTCTAAGTCCGGGGATAGCTCCTCGGTCAGGGCAATGGTAAGACTGGCTTCCGAGGCGAAAAGGTATGCGAGAGGTCGTGCCCCGAGCGCCTCTCGTACATCCATTGTCTTGCATTGCTGTCTAAACAGCTCGCATTCATGTATGACCCTATCAACGATGCGACAACTATATGACCGGTCTCCGGACCGAAGGTATGCGGAAGGTTATGCTCCGAGCTCCTCCCGCACATCCGTTGTCTGACGTTGCTAGGCCTAGCAGCCCACATACGCGCTTGACAGGATCATCGGTGCGGGTCCGTTCTGGTCTGATCATGCAGGGCCTTGCCCTTACGTTTGGCTGACTTCGGTTAGACTTTCATAAAGGGAACAACCAATATATTTCCTAAGTATGAAACTAGATGTACAAGTCAAGGTGATGTAAGACCGACCTCCAGGTCGAAGGTATGTGAGAAGTCGCGCCCCGAGCCCCTCTCGTACATCCGTTGTCCAATCACTTGCCAAACAGCTCGCACAACTCGTTGGTCCTAGACCGAGAGTGTGCGGGTCAGGCCGCCTAACCCAGCAGGGCACAGTCAAGGTCGACTTTGCCAGCTTTCCGCCCCTCACGGCCTAGGTGGGGAGCCAGATCCCCGATAAGTTATCCAAGTATTCTTGAATGAAAAACACCTAAGTAGATAACAAGGACAAACAATGCAAGCATGCAAGCTCCAACATCAAACTGGTATGATAAATAAAGAATAGAGTTGAAGACATGAATCTCAGAAGCAGAGTAAAGTGTCAACGTCAAACGGAAAAACAATACAAGAGTAAAACTACGATCTATAATCTAGGGATCGAGCGGCTCCTCAGGAATACCTTGGAGAATGGTCTCAAAATCAAAGCCGTGAGTAACATCTTCCAGATCATGAGGAACTCCCGGGAACGTTTGAAGATTCCAACATGTGTGGCCATCATCATCACCCACCATGTCCTCCTCCTCAGGATCAGGTGCGAGCACAGGTAGGCCAAGCTTTTCGGGCCCAAAGCCAGGAAGACGCTCTGTCAGGCTCTCGTACAACATCTTCTGCATGTCATACCGACCACACTGGAAAGAGAACAAGTCTTGCTCCTCGCACCAGTCACACCCCTCCTTGGTCTGCAGCCAAACATAAATTTGCTCCGCATGGGGGGCGGCCGTCCTGGAAGCGACAAGCTCTGAAAACTCCTGGGACACTTTAAACATCACAACTGCTTGCTTCCACGCATCCTCAGTCTGGGAAGCAATAAGCTCTCAGAACTTCTGGGAAGCCTTGAATGCGGCGACCGCCTGTTTCCCCGCATCCTCAGTCCTAGAAGCGACAAGCTCTGAGAACTCCTGAGAAGCCTTGAACGCCTCAATCGCTTGTCGCCTTGCATCCGCAAACGACGTCTCTAGCTGGTTATATTTAGACTCCATTTGGTCGCTGACGTGCACTTGTCGTTAGGTGCACTCAAAATAAATACAATACAACGAATATACGTAGTATAACGAAGTAAGGTTCGTATCCACAGGGAAAGGAATACTTTTTCTTTTATATAAATAGTAACAAGGGGGGTTTAGATTTGTTTGGTTTAAAAACACTAAGATAAACAACCTATATGAATTTAATTCAATGAGATGAGGACTTGGTTTTGCTTTTATCCACTTAATGAAATGTTCGTCGATCCCGGTTATATCTTTAACTATCTTCCTCTTGAATACTCAATCGAGGAGTATATCCAGTTCATCGAGGGTAGTTATTAATAACGAGATGCGTTCATTAATAAAACTTACTATCGAGTCAATATAGAACAAGCGCCGTATATTAACTTGATAGTAGCAATAAACTTAAGATGAAAACGATTGAGATTGATAACCTCAACACAAGTGGTTTATTGGTTTAATCAATATAATTAATTCCCCTTGACATATTAACCATGAGATGCATGCATTAATATTCCAAGTTTACTACCGTTGAAAGAACCGGATTAATAACAAGTGTATTAACCGATCGATTCTAGTAATAATTAATATGAGAAACAATACTAGTTGATACTTTAAGTAATGTTTAAGATATTAACATGAAATATGAATAGGAATTAATTAATACTCAAGGAAGGATATTAAAGAATATGAATCCTACTATGATCAATATCAAGATGTTAACTAATTGTCATCTTAGTAACACTCCCCAATATTAACATAGAGGAAGAAATAGCTATTACTATAACCAATGTCAAGATGTTAACTAATTGTCATCTTAGTAACACTCCCCAACTTTGATATAGAGATAGTATTTTAAAGGAAGAATTAATATTCAAAGAAGAAGATTAAAGAAAATAACTCACAACTTACAAATTCATTAAGCTTCAAAGTAGCAAAACCAAGATGGAGGAGTTTAGCTCCTCATTTGGAGACTAAACATGATGAAAAATATAAAGAAAGAGCTATTCTATACTGAGCTTAGATGTACAAAGGAATTGGATATCTTTTTTGTGAAGGAAAGGAGGTGTATTTATAGGCTTTTGGGATGGGATTCGGGTACTCGATCGGGTATATACATGGTACCCGATCAAGTATGTGTGTAATACTCGATCCGAGGTATACTCGACCGGTTTCAGGCTGTTTTCCATAAGTATACCCGATCGGGTATATATTAATACCCGGTCGAGTATGCTTAGAAAATGGTATTCGGACAATACTCGACCGATCTTCGTTTAAAACTCAAAGGCATACCCGATCGGGTATGTCGGTCTACCGGATCGGGTATAGACATTAAATCGTGGCCGAAATCTTCCCGGCATGTTCCCTTGTCTTCGGATCTGATCCGATTTGAAGTTCCAACCTAATACCCGATCGAGTATAGTTAATACTCGACCGAGTATAGACCAAAATTCGGGATCTTCTTTTGTCTTCAAATTTTTGCACCTTCTTTCCACTTTTTGGGTTCACCAACTGTACTTCGAGTGATCAAGACCTGTTTGAGCTCAGAATATATCTAATCTAACCTATTTACAAGAATTTAACAAACTAATCTATTACACCAAAAGTGTGTAATTTCCATAGTAAAGATCAAGCAAAACTAATTAAAAACACAAACATAAATATGGAAATTACAAACGTATCGGTCGCACTTTGATTGAAGGTCGGTCAGGGCTCTCTTATCTTCTTTGTTGCATGATGCGTGTATCCTCAGATCCGCCTCCACATCATCTTCTCACTGTCGAGCCCGAGTAGCCTGGAGGTGGGCTTCATCAGCCTGACGTTGGAGCTCCGCATGTTGATCTTTCATAGTACGGAGCAATGCAGCCAGATCCATCAGTCCCTGCAGAGAAAAGAAAATCAATCATGAGACATCTATCGAGATTTGCGAGCCAGGACAACACCGAAGGTAGGGGTAAGGTGATCCACCTCAGTGTAAGCCCGAGTGGTGCGCTCAACTAATGGAAAGAGACCGATAGACGCCAAATACTCTTAGCCCTCAGAAGATATCAGGGAGGGAGCTAGAGTGGCCGTTGGTTCCATCTCTGCGACTGGCATGATACTAGGAACAGGGCCGGGATAAATGACAAGAGGGACACTGGACGGGCCGGACTCCTTCCGGTTGGATTCTGCAACTCTACTCGGCACAATGGGTAGCTCCAGTCGCTTACTCCTCTCGAGATTTTGCCGTTCACACGAATGAGAAGGCCCATGTTTCCCCTCATTGCTAGACGAACATGGATCAGATGACAGGGAACGTGATCTAGGATCTTTCTTCGCGGCCAAAGCAGCAAGTTCGCTTTTCCGACCAGACACATCTGCAAAAAAGATAAAAAAGGTGAGTAGAGGCCCTACTGGTGGGGTTATTTCCCCTATCCATCCTAAGGAGCAGGGTGTACCTTTGCGTTTCTTAGCGGGTGGCCCCTCACCAGAAGGGGAAGACCTGTGCTTCTCCTTGGCATCGCCGGAACCTGAGTGAGATGTCGGAGGGCAAGATTTGGCATCTTTCATTGCGGCCAAAGCAGCGAGTTCGCTTCTGCGACCTACTGCATCTGCAAGGAAATATAAAAAAAATATTATTAGTAGCCGAGTACCCGCTAGCAGGGATATTCCTCTTACCCGTCTTAAGGAGCGGCTCATACCTTTACTCTTCGTGGCAAGTCTCTCAACATGAGGCGGGGAAGTTGCACACTCTTCTACGGCACTGGACGGACTGGCACCAGATAAGCAGGGCTGAGGGTGAACATCCCGCGCTATAGCTAGAGCGGCAAGGGCGCCTCTCCTGCCAGTCATATCTGTGATAGGCAATCAATAAAGGTGAGCAGGAAGGGATAGCTTAGAGCAATAAGACATTTTCCGAGCATGAAACTCACCCAAATATGAAGTGATCGGGAAAGCCCCCCTGAAACAAAACATCAATCTCTTTCTGGAGGTCGGGGGTAATGTCATCAGCTTCATACCTACGCACGCAACTGCCCCAGATGAACGTGACGGGAGATGCAATAGGAGCAGACACCCAAACCCATTTACTCAGCCACCTCTTGTTGTTGTCGGGGTGTGGACCGAACAACTTATGGGTGTGTGCTTGGTGGAGCGACAGAATAATACCACAGTCTAGATCAGAAGTAGTGCGCCTCCAGCAAAAACAGTATCAGAAAAAAGGCAAAGACGGCTGGATGGGCGTGCTCCCACAACGGGATATAAAGACAGCTATGAACATGTGAGAAACAGGAGTCAACTGGCTCGGCGTTATCTTGAGATATGTAAGGACCTGTACCAGGAAGGGATGCAATGGGATTTGCATTCCCCGCTCTACAGACGCAACATGAGCTCCAAAGAATGCGCTTGAAGGAGGATTGATGAGGTTGCTGATGCGCTCCGGAAGCACCAGGGTATAGTCACGACCAAGTAAACGCTCCACCAACTTCAGGTCTTCTGCCGTACTGGTAGGGTGTAGGCGTCCCAGCGTGTCGACATGCGGGAGACTCAAATAATTGGGGTCCCCGACACTATCTGACTCTGTCAATCCGTCGGCCACCTGGGAAGCATTATCTTCATTGGACCAGGAAACCTCATCTACGGGGGAAAGAAGGGGCGACTGCCCAGGACTTCCCCGGGAACCATCTGGAGAAAAACGTAGATGTCCCTCAGAAATAACAATCCACCTCGGAGGTCTGCCTAACCTGGAAGATGTAACGAGCTCCCGTCTATCATCAATGCTATTATTGGAGGACCCTAGGGTCCCATCTACGGGTTTCCTGGATGCAAACGATTTTGTGGGCAAGGTTCCAACCTTAGCTCCGGGATCGGGTTCCCCGTGCATGCCAACAGATCGGGCACCTTCACTCGCAGGCATAGCCGCACCGTGACTCGGTCCAGTTCCAAGATCCCCGTGCTTCGAAAGATGTTGCCCGTCAATTTCCACGTAAGAACGACCCACCTCGGAGTGAACGTGGTCTTTATCCGGGAACAATTTCGTCAACTTGGCTTTCCCGTCACTTGGGGCTTGCTGATCACCCTGTGGTTCATCCCCACCGGCAAGCGCGCGTGCCTGCAGTCTCTTCCTTTGAGACGGAGATTGGCCATCGGGCTTGGGGGGATTTCCATTGTCATGATTTCCAGAATTCTGCCCTCTGGGAGCGTGACTAGGTACATGCTCGACGCGGCCGGGACGGGCAGGTGAGGACGACGAAGCTTTGGCATCCAGTTCACGTGTAGCCGAACTAGAAGATTTCCGATCACGACGAGGGCTAGGACCACACGAGATTTTCCGGCGGTGCAATCCGGGAGACGGCGGCGGTGATCTGCTCGAAGTTCGGGCCCTCCCGCAGGTGACCTTCGCGGCGAGATGTTGTTCCATATTCGGTGGCTTGAGCTAGGCGGAAGCGGCGGCGCCATTGACGGAGGTATGACGAAGCTCGGACGAGTGAACTGCGGCTGGGGAGCGAACTGCTTCTTTGGGCGCTTTGGAGGCAGCACGTGGGTCAAAGCATGTTTTTAAATGAAAATAAAAATAGACAATTGATTCCAATTAGGAAGGAAATAATGTGATATCTTGGAACCCAAGAAGGATTGCAATTGAAGGCTTAATTTTTCCATCCGGGAAAAATTGTAACATGTGAATATCGGAGCCCAAATTTGAAGACCGCTGGCCCGAGTTGAGAAAACTGATGAAGAATGCTGCGTACCGTTCCTTTCGCAAGCAGTAGGGATCAAAGTAGCATGTCCGATCAAGACCCGGGGAGCTAACCTTCCCCTGTTTATTTTGAGGCACCGGTGTACTCTTTTTCCTTCAATATGATTTTTTCCCACCAGGTTTTTTCCTAGTAAGGTTTTAACGAGGCATCCCCTTATCATAAACAGAGGAAGAGGTCTTCCCGGCTGGAGCAAAGAAGACATCGGGCTGGTGATCAGATGACCAGGCCCCGGGCTGCCACCCAGACAAGGAGGGCCTCATCCTTGCGCAGACAATGGGACCATAGTGGACAGTTACATGACTTACTTTTCCAGGCACACCGCAAATCATCATTATCAACGCACATCTATGTAACTAGCTAGATATCTTGGTAGCCGGGCCGACTCCAAAGCAGCTCAACTACTCCCTTTTAGCCGAATCTACTACTCGACTGAGGGAGTGGGGGACTCGTGTTGGGATAATGGGTCAGGCCCAGTACCGTCGGCCCGATATCCCTGATCTTGGGTCCAACAAGGCTCGGGACGCGGTCTCACGAGCGGGAATCGTCCCGGGCTCATTTACTTATTGGTCGGGCCGGTTCACCCATTAGCTGGAAGATGTATTATTAATTTGCCCAGCCCACATAGATTAGATTTTGGGCTTATGATGGATGCCTATAAATAGGCCATCAACCCCCATGTAATGGCTACGTTACTTTTACTATATCAAAGTGCTGCTGTTTTCTCTCTCAATCTATTTTCTACCAAAAATATTATACCATAGGAGGGGCAAATCGTAGCAGGCCGGCCTGACGAAAACCGCCGTCAGGTCAAGGCCATTTAGGGATCTTCCCGGTGGATTTTTTGGATGAAATGTTATGAACATGTTCTTCATCAATTCTAGTTTATTCATACCAAATTTCAGCTAAAAATTCAATCTGGGAAGAAGTCAAATAAATTCTTTACGAAAACTATGCTTTATGTATATAAACAACACAGTTTTCGGGTGGATGAATTTCAGGAAACCTTACAAATGGCTTTTAGGAAAGATGTTGTTTTTGGGCATTCTTTACGAGAGAGTAATTGGGCTGCGCATCATTTAGCCTTGGGCCCGGTGGACCGAACTATGCATTATAAGGACATGGGTCAACTTCCTTTATTTGTTCGCAGGGTTTTTTGGATGGATTTTTTTGACATTCCGACTTTTAGATATTAATTCTTTCCAGGTTTGGTTTGGCCCCCCTGGTTTTTTGTAATCTCATTTATATTTTTAATAAAATCTAGTAAATGTCCCCCAGTATTTACCCCACTGATTATGGTGGTTGACCTTCAGGGGTAAAAAAAATAGCACAGTTTTCTTCAACAATTTATTTGACTGCCTTCCTGATTACATTTTTAGCTGAAATTTGATATGGATAAATTAGACTTTATGAGGAACATGCTCAAAAAATTTCATCAAAAAGTTCCACCGGGAAGAGCCTCTGATGGCCTCGGCCGGATGGCGAGTCCTGTTAGGCCGGCCTGACATGATCGCTACTCTACTCCATAGTATCTATGGTATACACATAATAACTCTAGTCACATTTATGTCTGTATATTTAAATTTTAATAATCTTTAAGGAAAAGGCTCTATTTTTAATCTATGGATAACAACCCAAGAGAAACAAAAAGGTGAGAAAACATGTCAAATTTGTGTTCTTATAACTTATATATTCAAAAAACATATGTACTGAACTAGTTTGTGAATCTAAAAAAGAATCAAGTTCCCCATTCTCTGTTTTTTTAAATAGCGTTTTATGTTTTCAAAATAAATACAATTTTCTTATGTTAATATATCAAACACGACTCCAAAGAACACAAAAACAATCTCTAAATACCATAGTTTTTTTTGACAGATAGATACCATAGTTGTTAATAATTTACACGTTTGCTGGAACATTTGTCCCAATGGTACTATCAAAGCCCGGACCAAATACATTAAGTCCAACACGGCCGGCAATAAAAGCATGGGATTTTGTCATTAATATCACCAAATGAAAATTCATAGATAAAATGAGATTTATATTCGACCTAAGAAAGGGAGTATGCACAGGAGGAGGAGAGTTTTTAAGTTTGAAAATATATGGCTTCATGAAAATGACTGCCCCGGAGGGCATGGAATAACTCATCTGGCCCGTAATGATGTATGTAAAACGCATCTAGCAGCTCTGAGGGCCGAGGGAGGCAGATGGAATGCGGCTGAGTTCAGCCGGGTGAAATAATCACTAGTTTACCTCCTCGAACAGCAAAACATATTCTGAAAACAGCGCGCAAAAACCTTTTGGCTTAGGGAAGGTGATAAAAATACAAAATTCTTCCACAATGCTGTGAAGCAGAGACGTAGGAGAAATAAAATGAAAGGGTTGAGACTTTCGAGTGGAGAGTGGGAGAGTGGGAGACGGATCGCACCAGGCTGGGCCGTATAGTGGAAGACTATTTTTCAGAGCTCTTCACATCTCATGGTACTTGTGTGGATGAGCGGACGATGGGGGGATTGACCAAGGTGAAGCCGGAACATAATCATGACTTAATGCGGCAGATTACGGTTATGGAAGTTCAACGAGCTGTCTTTGATATGCACCTCGACAAAGCTCCAGGGCTGGATGGTTTAAATTCGTCTTTTTCGAGCATTATTGGGAGATTGTGGGCGAGGACGTTGTGCGTTTCTGCCAAAACATTATGGAGTCTTGTAAAGTCCCCCGCGAAGTAAATAAAACTAATTTAATTCTTATTCCTAAAAAAGAAAAACCTGAAGGTATGGGGGATTGGCAGCCAATAGCGCTATGCAATGTTGTGTTTAAAATCTTTAGCAAAGTCCTTGCTAATAGGACAATAAAAATCCTTAATGAATTAGTCATTGTAAACCAGAGTGCTTTTATCCCGAGCAGATCAATAATTGATAACGTCATGATAGCTTTTGAATCACTGCATTATTTTAAAAGGAAGACCCAGGGGAAGGAGGGTTATGTGGCCCTTAAGTTTGACATGAGTGAGGCTTATGATCGTGTTGAGTGGGGCTATGTAGAGGCTATTATGTGCATTATGAATTTCATACCAGGTGGATCGGCCTGATCAAGGAATTCATGGAATCGGTGGAATATTTTATTCCTTTTGATGATGATATTAATGGACCGATTGTCCGATTTGTCCCTAGCCGAGGCATACATCAGGGGGGCCCACTGTCCCCGTATATATTTATTTTGCGGAGGGACTAAGTGCTCTTATCCGCAAGCAGGAGAGTATGGGTAATATTTTGGGCATCTCTGTGGCGAGGGGAGTCCCTAGGATCTCCCACCTATTTTTTGCAGACGATAGTTTTTTGTTTTTCAGGGCTAGAGAAGGTGAATGTAAGACTATTAAACAACTCTTGCAAACGTACGAAGAATGTTCTGGGCAGATGATGAATTATCAGAAATCTACTCTTAAATTTAGGCCAGATCTGGATTAAGGGAGACGAAAGATTGTAGGAGATTGCCTGGAAGTGAAAACAGAAGGAAACAATGCTTCTTATCTGGGTTTACCTTCACTCATTGGTAGGAATAAAAAGGAGATTCTCAGTTACTTGAAAGAGAGAATTATCACTAGGGTGCTGAGCTGGAATAATAAAATTCTTTCCAAGGCGGGAAGAGAAATTTTACTCAAAACCGTGATACAGGCAATGCCGACTTATGCTATGAACGTTTTCCTTCTTCCTAAGGAACTATGCTCTGAAATTGAGGTGATTATGAATGACTACTGGTGGCGTAGAGCGGGTCAAAATAGAAAAGGGATTATCTGGAAAACTTGGCAAACACAGTTTGTATTCCGAAACAGAAAGGAGGCTTGGGATGTAGATCTTTGAGAGATTTTAATCTAGCCTTGTTGGGCAAGCAAGCATGGAGATTAATCAAGTACTCAGAGTCACTAGTTGGGAGGATTTTTAAAGCTACATATTTTCCTAATTCTTCATTTTTGCAGGCCGAATTAAGGAATAATCCCTCTTTTATCTGGAGCAGCATTATACAGACACAGGAGATGCTTGAGAGAGGCATACGGAGGAAAGTGGGCAATGATCAGACCATTTCGGTCTGGCGGGAAAGATGGCTACCAGGGCAGGGATCGGGGCGGGTTCAGTCAAGTCCTCCGACAGGAATTGCTGACATGAATGTAGCGGCGCTGCTCAATGAGCAAGGAGATCAGTGGAACATGGGAAGAATAAATATTATTTTTTCAGCTGAGGATAGAAGAGCTATTTTGTCTATCCCCATAAGTAGTAGGAGACCACCGGACGATATTTGGTGGAATGAAGATAATAGGGGAATCTATTCAGTTAAGAGCGGCTACAGAGTCCTTCGTGGGGAATGCATGGGCCAGGGTTGGTTGGGTTGGACAAAATTGTGGAATTTAAAAATTCAACCAAAAATGAAGTGCTTTGTTTAGCAGATGATGACGGGATGCCTACCTACCGTAAATAATCTTCGTCGCAGGCATGTGGAGGTAGAAGGAATTTGCAAAATTTGTGAAGCGGAGGATGAATCAGAAGAGCACATATTTAAAGCTTGCAGGCTAGCTTCCATGGTGTGGAGGAAATTGGGAGTCCGCTTTGTCCGACAAGGGCGGAATTTTACTGATTGCATTAAAAAAATTGATAATTTGCACGATGATGACATATGTATTTTTAGTGCCAATCTTTGGAGCATATGGAAGAGTCGAAATGAAAAAGTTTGGAAGAATCAAGATGCGGATTGGCACCAATGTGTGGAGGTGGGAGCAGCGGTCTTACGTGGATGGAAGATAGCTCAGGAGATGCCTGGTAGCACAGGATAGGTGACAAGTCAGGTGACTGGATGAAAGAAACCAGCGGAAGGCATAATTAAAATCAATGTGGATGCGGCGCTAGACTTGCAAAATAACATACGAGCATGGGCATGGTGATCAGGGATTCACACGACAAATTCATTGGCAGTGGTTGGAAGGTGCAAGGAGCAAGCTGGTCAGCAAAGATCACTGAAGTGATTGGTGTACGTGAGACACTGGATTGGGCAAAAACATAGAGCTGGGGGAGGATAGAACTGGAGAAAGATTCTTAAGTGGTTGCATATGGTCTAGTAAAGTGAGATGGAGATTCCTATTTGGACACTATACTGGATGATATAAGACTCAGTCTTCTTAATGAAGCTAGGACAGAAGTCACTTACGGTAGAAGATCCGCGAATGTAGTCGCTCATAAGTTAGCTAGGACTGCTCTTTCTATGTCGGATGGTTTTTATATGGTATGTAACCCACCATATTGTATTATCTCTTAGTTACATACTGAGAGTTTGAGTTGAGTAATGATAAAGTTTCCTTTCAAAAAAATGAGATTACTTTTAAATGGTTTCAAAAAGAGATCTATATGGCTTTTATATTCTCCACAGTTATAGTTAATCACCTCGCCCGGATACAGTTATTTGACCTATCCAGTTCAATTACCTAACCCAACCAATTTCAATCATTCGACTTGATCAGTTATAAGTACCCAGACCCTCCAGTTACAGTTACCTGGACCGATCACCTACAATTACCCGATCTAATAGTGAACACCACTAGCCACTATTGGCCACCACCATGCCGACCGCCACCAACACCGGCCACCACCAACGTTGGCCACCACCACATATCTAGCTAGCCTTCTCAGTCCCACCCTAGCCCCAGACCACTGTCATTTCCCATCACAATCCCAACGCGCTGCTAGAGCTTTACTCCATACACCATCCGGCCTCCAGCCACCGCGCACACGCTTCTACCCCACCCATGCAATCGCTGCATCACACTCCACAAATCCATCCGACATCGTCGTTAATCAGAAACCACTACCCCTCAGCTAATCAAGATTGCCACACATGACCCCTCAGCTAATCAGGATTCCCATCGTAGAGGGAATCGAATCAAAGAAAAAGGAATTAAATAGCAGAACAAGGAAGGTTTTGATTCATTTGGAACACAAAAACTTATTTATAATCAAGTTTTTGCTCAAGTTTAAGAATGGACTTCCCCTCTATTATTTGCTTGCATAACATAACATTAGTATCAGACAATCAAGTTTATAACTTTCAGCCTTTAGCTAAAGCAAAATGATTATCCCATTCTTACCCCCTCCGCAGATGAATTATTCGAGGTCTCAGAAAAATTCCATTTTTTTAAAGAGGAAGGTTTTGATTCTATCAGAATTGAATCAAAGACTTTTAGATTTGGTGTCAGGAAAAATGAGATGGTCATTTTTGAAATTAAAAAATCCTCATCACACAGGATTAATTTCAATTTGGAGCTTGGACCACACATCTACCGATTTATCACTCAACTCACAAGCTCAAAAAATTTTACTCATAGGCAAGCTAAAAGATTTGGTTACATCGAGGTTACTTCAGAATTCAACAAATCAGGCCGATTTGTGAAGATTGCTAAGGAAAAGGGGAGCTTCATTCTAATTCCTATGGACTCACAAAACTCCAATCTTCAGAAATTCATGACAACATTCTCTAATTTTGTGGGACTAACAAATTTTGTGCAAGAAGAAACAATGCACTTGGAACAGATGACTGTAGGAGATACAGAGGACATATCGATTTCCAAACTCATATTTAACTTTGAAGTTCAGAAAGCATACACAGAGAAACATCAACCTCAATCTCCAGAGACGCAACCCAGGATACCACTTCTACAGCCCTACTCAGATGCATCAGACAGCTTTGACCCTTCAGACGACTCATACTTCTCCGATGATTTTTTGGGACATGCAACAGAATCTTACCGTCGACCACCTATTTCTCAAATATATGATATTAAGGACTCCAAATTCAACAGGGCTATTTGCAAGAAATCTAAGCTCATTACTTCAGAAAATTGTCTTCCGACTGACAATCTGAACACTCAACTGAAAATCTACAAGAAATCTTCATTAGAATAAAAGGCGTCATAGCATGAGGACTAGATCACAGTCCAAACAATTCCCTTGGGTCTAGTTATTTATTTTTTTGTTTATTTTTTTTTCTTCCTTTCTGTACGATTGTGTATTTCCTTTTTGTTTTGTTTTTGTTTTTTTGCACCGTACTTTCTTTTCCTTATCAATAAAATTTCCCTTTTCCTAAAAAAAAGGAACAAAATCATAAAACTTTGAAAATCTCCATTGGACCCGTTTTAAGAACCTAGAACCCGGACTGAATCGATCCGTTTTGAGATTTGTTATCCTCGGATCAAACCTACCCGTTAAATGGAATCGGCGATTCTTGAAAGTTTATCAATTATCCACACCAAACCTAGTGTGGAGAGAAGAAGTTGTGTGGAGATAAGAGTTTAATCGGGGTAATTTTGTTCATTCATGATGGGTCTCTTTTGATTCATATATTATAAGTCTCTTTTGTGTCTAATTTAAAATTTAGTCCTATTTTTGTCCATCTAAAACCTGATAGTATTATTTTTTACATTATTTGAAAATTTATAAGTTCATTTGATTCATTTGGAACACAAAAACTTATTTATAATCAAGTTTTTGCTCAAGTTTAAGAATGGGCTTCCCCCCTATTATTTGCTTGCATAGCACAACATTAGTATCAGACAATCAAGTTTATAACTTTCAGCCTTTAGCTAAAGCAAAATGTTGCTCCCTTCTATGATTCATGTTCTATAATACTTTCGTTTGTCTTTACCTTAGGAATCTCCGAGCTACACAGTACGTTGTGTAAAAGAAAGGTTATTAAAATTTTTCTATAGGCTAACTATATTACAATATACTTCTTACGGAGTACATGTTTGGTATATTATAGGTTTATACATCTGCAACACTTGGAAGATCAAAAAAAGAAGATAATTAAAAGGTAAAAAATGTAGATGACGCACAGACTTGCAAAAAACGATATTGAGATTGCATTTAGGAAATAATTTCAGTTAAATTGCGAGAAAAGAAGATGAAATGAAAGAAGAACTAGCAAAACAAAAGCATAACATGTCAAAGTAATACAAAGCTTATTTTTACATCAAGAACTATTTATCATTCATATCAATATGATGGAGGCAGGGGTTGAGCTAGGGATAACATAGGCCCCGGCTCGACCCCAAATTTGAAAATATCTTTATTTTTAATGTAAAAAATTTGTGTAATTTTTTTTCAAAATTATTCTTTGTATTGACTCTATCCGGTCTTGTGTTCATACCTGGCTATGGACGGAGGTAATATCATTCTTGATGGGGTTAGATATCTTCACCCATGTGACCCATCAAATATCCAGAGCTCTAGATATCCCTTAGCTACCTAAACATGGACCATTTTAGCTAGGAAATGGTTTATGTGGCATTAATTATAGAGAGTTGATCGCATGAATTAATGGAGCGTTCAGAAGCTTTAAACTTAATTATTGTAACATTTTCTATGTATTATTAAGTTCTTTAAAGTGATTAAGGATGATATTAATTGTAATTGTAATTGACCAATCTTTATGGTAGATTCAAAATCGTCATAACGGACGGCCAACCCGTCAACAACGGACAAAACAATCATGAGAGCATTAACTACTCTTCCTATAAATATGATATCCCTCATTGTAATCAGGAGTTTCACATTCGAACAATACACTAAACTTTACTCTTATTTGTTCACTTGTCATCTTCCGTATTGTTCTTGTACGAGACTTTATCTACATATAATTTTCTTTTTAATTACTTTTAGCTTATCAAATTATTTTTTAAACAACGATTATGCAAGGTCAGTATCATCATGTTCACTTCTCTCAACCAACCATCGTATTCGAGCCCAGACGCTGTTTTAGTACATAACCAAAGGATTAATACTAGGGGCATTACCAAGGATTTAATACTAGGGGCATGTATGGTAGGATATGATTTAGGGGGTGTTTGGATCTAATTCTTAAAACTGCTTCTACTCCTTCAGGGAGCAGAAGTAGAAGTTGGAGTGTTTGGGTGAAAATGCAGAAGTGATTCTGCTGCTCTAATTTACTCCTAGAATCAGTTTTTTTAGAAGCTGGGGTACCAGCTTCTGAAAACTGATTCTGATTCTGCTTCTGCTTTAAAAATAGAAGCAGAAGCAGAATCAGTTCCAAACACCCCTTAATTGTCATTAGCTTCTGATTCTGTGGAAAATATTTGGTAAAAGCAAACATAACCTGGTCGGTGAGAACATCAAATTAGAGTACGCTGAGTACATACAGTCTAGTCGACACCTAACGACCCAACATGGCCCAGTCGCCCATTAGTCCGTTCTAACTTTTTACTCCTTTTGTAAGAAATTTATCACTTTCCATTTTAATTGATTAAGTAATCAATTACATTGTGAGTCATATTATATCCATATCCTCTACAAAAATCTCCATCGCAAAGTCCCTGTATTAATTAACTTGATAAGGTTATAAGCGATAGAATGATACTCCGCATTATTTTATTATCAACAACTTTTTATGGGTCATGTAACTTTTGATTTTTACATGCTGAATCACGTAATAATCAAAATAAGTAAGAGTTGGAGTCACTTTTCTTGCTGAATTGACTAAAGCTAGTATAGAACATCGTTTTAGCTATTTTCATGTAAATTTTTCTTTACTTCAGTAATAAAAAATATATTCTAAATATAAAATTTTCATAATTCAGCAAATTCGGTCAAATTTGAAAAATAAAAATAAAGTAGAAGCATCAAATTTAATTTAAAACTCAAGGTCTCAAAATGATTTTAATTGGACTAATTTCAATCTCACATGAGACCATATCAGTCTTTAAAAAAATATCAAACCCGAGCAGATATCCAGAATATATAATAAGCATAAATCAGATATTTAAAATATCAGGTCAGACCAAACTAGATCAAACTTTAATAGACCAAACTAGATCAGACCAACTAGAGTAGAAAATTACATTCCGGTTAAAGGCATCCTAAAAAGGCGGTGGTATATTGGTGAGTAAATCAAAACTTTCCATCATTGTAAATATGCATTACTTTGAACGTTAAGGTGCATTATAGGTGGACAGAAGTGCACGTGTACATTTTTATCACTACAAAGTAAGCATTACTTTGAAGTTCAAGATACACTACGAATGGGTAAAGATGTATCTATGTGCATTTTGCATGAGAAACTCTCTTTATTTGAATGTAGTCTCTTAAAGCATCTTCAATCCCTAAGGTGGATTGGTGCTTAGGTGTACAATAAATGGAGATGGTGTATTAAAATTGTGAGATAAAAGTAATCGAGTAAGAGGGTCCATTAATACTCTACTTCAATGGGCGAAGTGAAGACTGTGCAAAATAGAAATCATTATTTAAAATATCAACATAGCAAGGAGATGAAGGTGAGACCGAAGGTCTCAAACTAGACCTTCTACTCTTCTAGTAGACCTTGTGCATTGCCACATATGATGGACCTCGTTCATTTCTTTTTGTATTCAAAAGTGCATTTTCTCACAAAGGATCCATTTGGTGAGGTGGATGACATTTTTTTGGGAATACACCTCTCCATTGGAGATGCCCTTATAAGCGTTTAGTACTCCGTATTATTTAAATGTATAGATTCACTAACAAACAAGTATAGACACTAGACTTGGTTTGTTCGAAGAATGAGTTGAAACTAAAGTCTACCGTCTTTTCTAGAGATTAGTCATCTATATAAAAGTTGTTGAAATTGAAATGCTAGATGAGCGAAGTACATGAGACTTGTTTGACTACACAGCTGACATATCTCCTAAAAATTGTAAAATAGTTGTAAATATGACCATATACTTTCTCCAAAGTAATATTGAAATTAAATTTATTGATAAAAATGTAAATATAGTTACTATGAGTGTAACATCACAGTCACTATGGTGCAAAAATGAACAAAGTCATTGTAACTAATTAAAAGTACTAATATACCGTTACTCTATATAAGATGACACATTTTTATCTTCACAGAAATACATAAAATTTCAATATAGGAGAATAAAATTAACGTAAGGTCGCAATAAAATAAATAGTTGAACAAAGACTATATCAACAAATTATTTAAATATACTCCATGGTGCGTCTCCCTTCGTTTAGGGTTTTGAGCTTCTCCGCTTCGTCTCCTTCGGTGAAGAGCAGCAGTCCAATTGTGCAGGCATCATCGGGTTTCAGGTCGAGACCAAGGGCTCTTCTCCTTTGGTCGAGCAGGGTCATTTGAGTAGAAACGATTGGAGGACTTTGTCAATCAGGTTTCTCCCTTCCGTCGTTGTATGCGGTTCAATTCCCAATCAATGAGGGTGGCTTCCAAGACACCGAATGTGCACAAGGTGATGGCAGGAGAGCAGCGGCGAACATGAGGGCTTATCGGGAAAAGTAGATACTCCGTGGGAGATGGTGGGCAGTGGGCACGACAGATGAGAGACAGGGCAAGAGGAATCTACTCCGATTGCTTGATGCTTCCATCCACTCCGCGTCAACAATCATAGCGATGATCCGGCCTCCTCCTGAGCCACCGCCAACTAGAATTGTTAGGGTGCAGCTGAATTTCCACTATTTTATTTTATTTTTCGTTATTTGCTTTGATCAGACTGGTTTTGTTGTTGTCATTTACTTTTAGTTTGGTCAGGCTCTTGCATTAGTGACGAGCACTTTGTCACAGTGCGTCAAAATAATTTTCAATACTAAACACTTATACGTAGTATAGCGTAGTAGAGTTCGTATCCACAGGGAAATGAATGATTCTCTTTTTATGAAACTAGTAATTAAAAAGGGGGTTTTGGTTTTGAGTGATTTAATTCAATTAAGAAACTAAGATGAACAACCTATATGTGTTTAATTCAAGAATAAAAGGGACTTGGCTTTGCTACTTTCCACTTGTTGATATATTTTAGTCGATCCTTGTTATATCTATAACTTATCCCCTCTCGAATACTCAATCGAGGAGTATCTCCAATTCATCGAGGGTAGTTATTAACAACGACCGTTCATTAATAACCCTTACTATTAATCAAATATAGAACAACGACGTATACCATTATAATAGTAGCATTCAATCTTTTTAACTCCTTGATGAAATCAATTGAGATTGATAACCTTAACACAACGGTTTCGGTTTAACCAACAAAATTGATCCCTCTTAAGTTTATTAACCACGACCGTGCATTAATAAATCGAAGTTACTTACTTATGAAACCACCAACGATTAACCATCGGTTTGTTGATCATTTCTAGTAGTAATTAATGTCGGGACGTTAACTAATCGTCACTTAGAAACCCTCCAACATTAATATAGAATGAGATTAAGGGAAGAATTAATAATCAAGAGAAGAAGTTAAGAAAATAACTCACAACTTTAATAATCAACAAGTTTCAAGAGCAAAACCAAGAAATGGAAGTTTAGCTCCTCATTTGGAGACTAAACATAGCTAGAAAAATATAAAGAAATGCTATTCTAAACTGAGCTTAAGAGTATAGAAGAAGGGATGATTTGTTGTGAAGAAAAAGTGTGATATTTATAGGTGTTTTTCAACACCTTTAGCCGGGTACCCGACCGGGTTTAGTGCTTACCCGACCGGGTACCGGTCAAAATCAGATTATCTCCCACGTTTTTGTGTTTCAGCACGTTAAAATGTCCCGGGTCAAGTCAGACCCGATCGGGTCAAGTAGGGGACCCGACCGGGTTTGACTCAAAAATCAGATATTCCTTATTCGGGCGATCCTTGGCACGTTCTGGTGTTCCGGGTCACATCTCACCCGACCGGGTCAAGTAGGGGACCCGACCGGGTCTAGCTATTTTCTCAAGGATCTGGTTCTCAACTCAGACCCGACCGGGTGTAGTGCATGACCCGACCGGGTTAGCGCTCCTGGCCATTTTTATCTTCAGCTTTTCTCCTTTTCCTTGCTAAAAACACTACTACTATTCTACAACTATAAATGAAAGCAAAAACAATTACAAACAACATAAAACAAATGTTTACAAACTAACTAAAGAGGAAAGAAAATCCACACAAAGTTAATACAAAAACATACATTTATGCACTATAAACTAGTGCATATCAAATATCCCCACACTTGAATCTTTACTCGTCTCGAGTAAATGTAATCCAAGAAATCTATAAATGATAAGTTCATCACCATAACCATCACAAAGTTTGTTGAAAAAAAAAATTACACAGTATCCCCTGTAACATAAAAACGACCACATCAAGGGGTCTTCCATTCCAATTTCTTATGCAATGAGCCTTCTTCAGTCATCACCCTTAGGATCCTGCAGAATAAAAAGAACTACTTCTCTCATTCTCTCATTTTGCCTTGGTGCCCTTTCGGGTTTTCAACCTAGCTTCCCACATTTTTTTATAAATCTCACAAACTCACTCTTATTTTTGCTTTATTTTTGCTTAAGCTGCCCTTTGTGGGTTTTCAACTTAACAAGCTTTATTTTATTTTATTTATTTTTTTAAGGAAGATAACAAGAATAAAGAGTGTGAATGTGAACATACTGGGAAGATCTCCCCCACCGCTAGTTCGTGGCACGTCTCTAGTGCCTGCCCGCATCTCCGTCATCGAAAAATCCTCCATAGCCCATATAGTGTGTATCCTCGTCCATATGATCACCGCTGTATCCGTCTTCCCCGCCTCCACCACTAGAGGTCGATCCACCAAAATAAACCCATTCAGTGGGGTTGTACCATGAGGGTGCCGGAGGAGGAGTGGTCATAGAGGTGAAGTTTCCCTGATGTGCGATATAGGAGTAGATAGGCCCAAAAGTCCTCCTTTGGTCCTCTTCATATCGGCGCCAATCTTCTCGCCTTTGTTCTTCAATCCTCTCGAAGCTATGCCTTTGCTCATTTCTGTACAACCTGACTTCCTCCCGAAGTTGGGTGTAATTGAGGTTAAGAGCATTCATGTTGTTTAGCATTTCTTGCTCAAATGGAGAGTATTGATGAGCATGAGGTTGTGGGCGAGGTTGTTAAGGAATGATGGGTGGTGTTTCAAGTGCAGGTTGTTCATTGGCGGCATCATTGTCCCCCGCCTCATTTTCTGGGGGTGCAAAATGTGGTGGAATTCCCCCGGGCATACAATAGTGGTGTCCATCACCGATTTGGTGATCGATGATGTTAAGCGGGAGGTTTTCGGAAGGGAAGGGGTAGTATAGTTCTTGGCCGGGTTTGATGTGCCAATTATAGATTTCTAGGCCATCATGTTCTATGTGTGAGAGGGTCACATCACCAGCATTCTTTAAAAATTGAAGGCCAAGAAGGGTCCTGTGGTTTTGTGCACCATTGCATACAAAACCATATAGTGTGGCAATGTGGGTAATTAGACCCCCTATCAGAATTTTTCCTCCACCATTTTTAACATTGATGATGTGATCCCAAAGAACTGTGGTCACATCGTATGGGCCGGCACCCGGAAGAACATCTTGTGCTAATAGGCATACATCACACACTCTAGTTTGATGGTTGTTTGGTCTTCCGAAAAAGCAATTAGCCAAGAATTTTAAGAAAATTCGGAAGACCGGGTGTTGGACGTGGTTGACATTGAGGTGGGAAGTACGAACATTGACAATTCTGGTCATTCTTCTCCATAGTTCATAGGCCACCGGTGAACTATACGCTACCGTGTCATCAAGGAAGGGTAGGCCGAAGTGTTCAGCGAATTCTCGTTTAGTGAGTGAGCGGTTCTCGTTGAGCAGACGAAAGTTGATCGTGTTATTTGTGTGATCATTTTCATCTTTCACATGCTCAACGGAACTGTAAAACTCATACACCAAACGAGAATATGGCCAATAATGCATATCAAACATTTTAAGCATGCCACACCTTTGAAATATATCTCTCATAATATCATGAATCCAGAACATTGTTAATGTCAATTGGCATATAAAGCGGAAGGGTTTTACCTCTCGTTCGGATTGCTCAAGGAAACGGGTGCGTTGTGCTTCAGTCTCAAATTCCACCGATTCGAAGCCCTCGACGGGTGGAATAGCTCTTGGAGCTCTTGAAGAAGTAGCTCTTCCCTTTTTTGGTGCCATGGAATTGTTTTCCCCCTTTTTTGTGAGGGATTTTCGATTTTTTTGGGGAGGTGGGATTTGGTGAGGGTGAGTGGTATGGTTTTGTAGAGGATGATGAGGAGAAGAGGTATTTAGTGTTTGTTGGGGATTTTGGCTTGAATTTGGACCTTGAATGTCCAAAAAATGGAGGGGTTCAAAATTGGGGGTAGGGTTTATGGGTTTGGTTGATTTGGGGGATTTTTGAAGGATTAGTTGGTGTAGGGTGGAAGAGGGAGGTGAGGAGATGAAGAATATGATGTTATTTGATGAATTTGGTGGGGGAATGGGGGAGATTTGGGTGGATAAAAATGGAGGTTTTGGGGTGGGTTGTTCGAAAATGGAAAGAAGGAATGAGGAAGAATGTGGATGGCCCGACCTGGTATAGGCTGAAAGTCCGTTGACCCGGTCGGGTCTCCTTATTTACCCGGTCGGGTGAGCGTTCCAGAGGCTGGCAGAATGTTTTTTTTGCGGGATACCCGGTCGGGTCTCCTTCCTTGACCCGGTCGGGTAAGCTTTGTTGCTTAACCAGAGAGGTCTGGTAGTTGATACCCGATCGGGTGAAATGAAATACCCGGTCAGGTTTGCCTCTTTTTTTCAATTTTACGCTCCCCCACCCGAGTAGCCGTGCGGGTATATTCCGGAACCTTTTTTTATTATTATTTATATTTTTTTTACACACACACTCTACTAAAAAAATAGAAAGAAAAATATACCGTGCATGGGTTGCCTCCCAAGAAGCGCTTTATTTAACGTCGTGGCTCGACGATATCTTCTGTTGTTCCTCATTCGTAGACCGGTTCAGAAAGGTCTACGACTTTCACGTTTTTGGGTTGAAAACCCTCAAAGAAGGGTTTTAATCTCTGTCCGTTCACTTTCAGCACCTCTCCCGTCTCCAGGTTCTGAATTTCCACCGCCCCGTGTGGATATGTTTTGACCACTTTGTACGGTCCTGTCCAATGGGATCTCAGCTTTCCCGGAAATAGACGAAGGCATGATTGGAATAGGAGGACTTTTTCATCAAGTTTAAAGTCTTTTTGTATGATCATTTTATCATGCCACTCCTTCGTCTTTCTCTTGTATATTTCCGCATTGTTATAAGAATCCAGACGAAGTTCTTCCAATTCTTGTAATTGGAGCTTCCAATGTACACCGGCCTCGTCAAGATTGAGGTTGAATTCTTTAACCGCCCAATAGGACTTGTGTTCGAGCTCTACGGGAAGATGACATGCTTTCCCAAACACAAGTCTATAAGGGGACATACCGATTGGAGTTTTGTAGGCAGTTCGGTATGCCCATAGCGCATCATCAATGCGTATACTCCAATCCTTGCAGTTCGGGTTCACTGTTTTCTGGAGTATAGATTTCAACTCCCTATTTGAGGTTTCCGCTTGGCCGTTGGTTTGAGGGTGGTAGGCTGTAGAAATTTTGTGAGTCACACCATATTTTTTCAGTAGGGATCCCACAATTTTATTACAAAAATGTGTGCCTCGATCGCTTATTAAAATTCGAGGGACCCCGAACCTTGAAAATATGTGTGATTTTAGAAAACTAGTCACCACCTTGGCATCATCAGTTTTTGTTGCTTTGGCCTCCACCCATTTGGAGACGTAATCTACTGCAAGAAGGATGTATATGTTACCTTGGGAATTTGGGAAAGGTCACATGAAGTCGATACCCCATGCATCGAAAATCTCACAGAAAAGCATGGGGTTTTGTGGCATCTCGTTCCTCCTGGAAATGCTGCCCGCTCTTTGGCAATTGTCACAAGATTGACAAAAGCCGTGTGCATCCCGAAATAGACTCGGCCACCAAAAACCGCTTTCAAGTATCTTCATTGCCGTTCGTTTCGGACCGAAATGTCCTCCACAAGCATAAGAGTGACAAAACTCTATGATGTGGGCTATCTCATATTCAGGGATGTATCTTCGGATTATTTGATCCTTACGATCGTTAGTACCCAATTTTGGATAGATTTTGATGATGCCACTATACTTAACATTGTACATTGTTTATTCTAGTATTTACGTGACAAATTAAATGTACAACTTTTGAGTCTAAGAAATATTACCGGAAAAGTAAAAATGCAATAAGGTAAATTCTCTTTACCTTTATAGGATATTTGAATCCTACCGGCAAATACTATTTGACTCAAAAAGTTTTCGTATGTCACATTTTTAGATAAAAAGAAGTGTATCAAGTGAATGATTGAGAGACAAACATTAACTGGCAATCAATGCCATAAACGTACTGGGGCCGCGGCATGGGACGCACATTTGGAAGATGCTTCAGCGGCTGAATAATGCAAGACAAAGAGATCAGCCGCAATAAATGCTCCAGCACAAAAAGACGAATGTACAATTCGTCCTCGCCAGAAGATCAACGGCAGAGATCAATTTATCCTAACCAATAGGTAAGATTGATCAGCCAAAAAGCCTATAAATAGAGGCTGAAACGAAAGTTTCTAACCAAGCCTGAGCATCCTAAGTAGAGAGATATTCCACTGAGCAAGAAGTGCTATTCTATCCACGACTCTCTGCTTAGTCTCTTGCTTCACTAAACTTCACAGTATCAAGTCTTCATTGCTAATATCATAGAAGTTTAGTTCCTAGTTGGAGGTTAGAACTTTCTTGTAATCACTACCACAAATTGTTGTAAACACTTCAGGAGGACAGTTGGTCCCGGCCTGAGTGTGGTTAGATAGGTTAAGAGTACCTTTTGATCCCCACTGGATCAATAGAGAAAAAACTAAAGGATTGAGTAGCTTGGAGTGATGTTGTACTCCTCGTGAAACACCTTCAATCTAGGCCAGAGTTGTCAAGGCTAGATTGGCACTAAGTGTATTGGGCTTAATACATTAGTGAAATCCATTTGAAATAGGATGTGACTGGATGTAGGAGGATTACACCACCTCTGAACCAGGATATATCGTGTGTTGATTTCCTAAGTCAACAAAGCACACACCCAACACTTCTCGTATAAGAAATTGTAGTTTGCCAGCAGCATTTTAATCAGTTGTCTTAACTGACCCAACTGCTTATCCTACTGCTCAATCACTCACCTTTTCTTGAGATAACCTTTTCACAAGAGCTTCGCAACATCACTGTCTAAAGGTACACTTCGCCAGAAATCACTTCTCTTACTGAACCAGTTGTCTCAGCAGTTCCCTGATTTCACTCAACTGCTGAGACCTCTGCTCAGGCAAAACACCTTAAAATTCTCAAGCTCAGTATCCAATCAGGAAGCCCTCATCACACTATACAAGGTCACATAATCACCAAAAGAGTCGCTCTATCAGATTCCAAGAATTCACTCTTCTAGTATAGCAGAGACCTCGGCAGTGCCCTGGTGACCACCCAACTGCTGAGCCCTCTGCTCATATAAACTTACCTCCTGTGAACATCTGAAGTATCATCACAGATTTATAACCTCTCTAGCAAGAAGGCAGTTTGAACCAAGCTACAAATTCCAGTTTATAATTCAAGCAGGTGACTCAGCAGTTCACTCAGGACCACCCAACTGCTAAGACCACTGCTGAAATACAGCTGTAGCTTCCTCTCAACAAAAGATTGTAAACCACTGCCTTCATCATCCTAAACAATATTCCATCATCATTTCTGTCATACAGTCTGTATTTGACTAGCAGTTGCCTCAGCAATTCCCTTCTATCTAGCCAACTGCTAAGCCAACTGCCAAGCCAACTGCTAGCTATCTAAGTCCAAACTTTCCCAGATCAGAAAGTGGTTAAAACACTCATTATATAAAGGGTAAAGACTTCCGCTGTGCATCTATTAATCTCTCAAAAGATTATAGATCAACTCCTCTAGAGGGAAATCTTTGTAAGGATAAAAAAAATTAAAAGTCTATTCACCCCCCCCCCCCCCTCTAGACTTTTACCCTATCCGGGACCATCAAGTGGTATCAGAGTAGAGTGTTCACTCTCCCGATTTGGCCTAACGGTCATATATCGGCTCACTCACGCCGGAAACAACCAAACACCGCCAAGCACCACCGCAAACCACCATCAAACACCTCCCTGGAGCTCGTATATCCTCCATATTACTTCCTCCATATCTTGGTTGAGTAATATTTGGGATATCCCCGCTCCTTCTTCCCCAAATTCGTTCGCATATTCACTATTCACGAAAAAGGTCAACGCACTTTTCTTCTTCATCTACTAGGCTGATTTCGATTTTGAGCTTGGATTGGAGTTCGCCTTGGAGAGGAGATCAACCTTATCAAGTTTGTTTCATCATCAAGGAAGGCCGTACAACATCCTACTGTTCACAAACGACGCCATTGGTACGGATTTTTTAGCTCAAATCAACAAACAAACTCAAAGACTCTCGGATAAGGAGGGGTTGCTATTTTTAGCTACCCCTTCCATGAGTTGAAGTTCTTTCTACCAAAATGCCAAAGTCTACGGTTAAAAAGAAGGAGGTCCAGCCTCCTACGAAGTTCTCTTCAAGGTTAAAGGCCAAGGCAAAAACAAAGGACTTGGAGGATGCTATCTCGGCAATGGACCAATTGAGTGACTCCGATTTGGATGTGCACTCGTATGCTAGTGATTCCGAAGGTTCTTCTAGACATCTACCAGAATTTACTCCACAACCCCCTGAACCTGAGGTAACCTCCTTACTCCCTCCTAAAGAGGTTACAAATGTGGAAAAAATCATGGAAGAAAATGTGGAAAAAATCATGGAGGAAAATGGAAAGGAAATTGGTCTAGGTGAAAAGGTTGCGGATGGAGGAACAAATGATGCCTCTTTGAATGATGATTTGGAAATAACTGAACCCATAACCCAGGGGGGAGGGAATGTAAATGACTCCTATGTTGCTGCATTGGGTAAACCCTTACCATGGAAGCAAACCGAAACCCCTTTGGTCAAACCATTTGCATCTCTTTTCAAGGACAATAGGGAACCTTCAAAAGGGATGAAACTAAGGTTCATTGAACCAGTTGGGGAGTATGTGGACTTGAATAAGAGGATCATGCCATCAATAGAGGAGATTTGGGGACATTGCCTAGTGGGGTACTTTGCGGGGAGATACCCCGGTTTCAAGCCAATTCAAGAACTAGTATCCAAATGGGGTGTGCCATGCAAAGTGAGGACTCATGATAGAGGGTGGGTTATTTTCAAGTTCCAAGGGGAAGAAGACAGAGCTAAGGTCCTAATGGAAGGGCCATTTTCCTTATTTGGCAAGTCGCTATACCTCAAAACACTCTCGGAGGACTTTTCCTTTGAAAGTGAGGAATTCCTCAAAGTTTCAATTTGGGTGAAATTTCCAAACTTACCAATGCAAATTTGGAATGAGGATGTCATTAGTGAGATTGCATCAAGGGTGGGCATGCCTCTTACAACGGATAGAGTGACACAAGAGAGGGCTATATCTCGGTATGCAAGGGTTTTGATTGAAGTTGATGCCTCAAAACCCCCTCCCCTTACACTAAAGGTGCGGTTACCTAATGGTAGATTCCATTTCCAAAAACTAATCTATGAAACATTCCCGAACTATTGTTTCCATTGTAAGGCTTATGGGCACCATGCTTTCACTTGCAAAGCCATAGCCGAAATGGAGAAAAAAGAAAGGGAGGAGAAAAAGAGACAAGAGCAAGGAAAGGGGGATCAAGGCAAAGATGACAAAGGCAAAGGCCTAGCACCGGAGAGTAATGCCGCGTCATTCCATGGAGAGACATCTAGAACCGGGGCACATCCTAAAGCCGCGGCTACCAAGTCTAATGCCGCGGCAAAAAAGGCTAATGCCGAGCCTCCTACTTACATTCCAAAAGAAGAACACCCATTTCTAAAGGCAGCCCGCCTAAAGAAAAAGAAGAGGAAACCAAAGAAGAAACAACAACATAGAGAGGAAGGTGAAGCATCCTCGGGTTATGAAACCGTACAAGAACATGATGAAGAGGATGATCAACCAAGAAAGATTTCTAGCTTCAAGGAATTTTTTGATGATGAAGTCATAGTGGAGATGGAAGCGGAAGAGTTTGGGGAGCCTACCATCAAAGTGATGCATATAGATGAGGTAACCGAGCCCACTATTAGATTAAACCACCTACTACAAGAAGTGGATGGAACCAAACCAGGGGTTTACTTCACTAAAACTTGTTTCGAGAAGCTCCCGGGGGTAAGAAGAAAGAAGAAGGAATATGTCTTCTCATCACTTTTCATGAGAAGTGTGTTTAGGCATTACCTCTATAGGTACTTTGAAGATGGTCACATTATGGGTAATGGAAGCAAAGTGAAAGATATGAGAAAGTTCAAAGGAAAAACAGTCTGGGTGGTAAGAGATATCAAGGAGGCTTATTTGGATGATGTTATCACAAAGATAGACTTCAAAGAGGGGGAAAGGCCGAAGATACACTTGATGCATTGTGATGAGGTGAAAGTGATGATGACTAGACTAGACAACTACTTGGATGAGGAGGAAAGCTTGGCGCGCAAAGGGATAACCTTCACCACCGAATGCCTAAAGGCTCTTCCCGAGGCAACTCTAACGGAGGAAGGGTATGAATTCTCCTCTACTTTTATTACTAATGTTTATGATCTTTTCCTTGCTAGGTATAGGGGTTGTGAAGAGTACCGGGAGTGGAAGAGAAGGCAATGGGAGGTGGCTAGGCCGAACAAGAGGAAGGGAAGGAAAAACTAAATTGTTTTTATGATTATTACATCATGGAATGTAAGGGGGCTGAATCAAGCCTCAAAACAAACCAATATACTTAATTTCATAAGGGTTAATAAGGTACGTATTATTTGTCTTCTTGAAACCAAAATGTCTTTAACTAGTTTTGCTAATTTTATGAAATTTAAATTGTCAAGTTGGATGTATGTTACAAATTTTGATAAAATTGGTGGAGGCCGAATTGCTATCTTGTGTGATCCTTGTTATGTGGAAGATGATATATTAGAAATTGATACCTAACATGTGCATGCTAGATTTAGGTGTAAAATTACTCAAGTTAATTTCTATGCCTCTTTTGTGTATGCTTTGTATACGGTTATGGAAAGAAGAGTTCTTTGGGATCATTTGATTAGACTTAACACAAATATTCTTGGACCTTGGGCTGTTTTAGGGGATTTTAATTGTGTGGGTGCCCCTCATGAAAGAAGAGGATCTGCTCCTCCTACGGGTTACTTAATGAAGGATCTAAATGAGATGAAACTCCAAACTAATCTAGATGATGCCCCTTCTACGGGTGAATTTTTCACTTGGAATAGAGGTGCCATTTGGGCTAAGTTGGATAGGATTCTTATTAATCCTTTGTGGAGTGCTCAAGGGATTACTTGTGGAGCCCATTATTTTGAAATGGAATGTGATTTTGACCATGTGGCTGCCCTACTATGTCTTGGAAAGACAACCAAAAATGGTTCTAAACCGTTTAAGTTTTTTAACATGTGGTTGAAACATGACAATTTTGGTGGTATTTTAGAGGATGATTGGAATAGGAATGTTGGGGGTACAGCTCAATTTCGATTAGCTCGTAAACTCAAACTCCTAAAACGGCCACTAAAACAACTAAACACAAATGAATTCAGCCACATCTCCGCAAGAGCAAAGGAATCTAAAAGGGAGTATCAAAGAGTCTATCAATTAGCTCTCTTAGACCCCCTTGATGATGCTCTTAAAGAGAATTTAAATGTGGCTAAAAAAAGAGCTTTATTTCTCAAAGAGGCCGAGGAAGCCTATCTTAAACAAAAGGCCAAGGCTATTCATATTTTGCAATCGGATAGATGTACAAAGTACTTCCACTCAATTGTAAAAAAGAGGCAAGCCAAAAATGCAATTGCATCTATTCGGTTACAAGATGGGTCTCTCACCCATTCAATGGACGAGGTTGCAAAGGAATTTATTATATTTTTCAAAAATCTTTTTGGCACGGAGGTACCTTCTTTTGATTTTGATACAAATATTATGGCTTCAGGTAACACCATTGACCAATCTGCTTTTGACAACCTAATTAGACCCGTGTCTGATTTGGAAATCAAAGAAGCTCTATTTGATATTGGAAATGATAAAGCCCCGGGGCCGGATGGATACTCATCAGCCTTTTTCAAATCTAATTGGGGAAAGGTTGGTGAGGATGTGTGTGCGGCTGTTAAGGAGTTTTTTGAATCGGGGAATATGCTTAAACAGGTCAACCAAACCATTGTAGCCCTTATTCCTAAAACCTCTCATTCTCCTTCGGTTTCTGATTTTAGATCCATTTCATGTACGAATGTGACTTATAAGATCATAACCAAGATTTTAGCATCAAGACTTGGCCCATGTCTTTCTAGTGTAGTTGATCCATCACAGGGTGCTTTTGTGGATGGTAGACAAATGACTGATAACATATTCCTTGCTCAAGAATTGGTGAGGGGATACACTAGAAAGAGGGTCTCTCCGAGATGCATGATTAAGGTTGATATTAGGAAAGCATATGATACTATTTCTTGGAATTTCTTGGAAAAGGTTTTAAAGGGAATTGGGCTGCCCAACATTTTTGTTAATCGGATCATGGAGTGTGTGACTACCTCTTCTTTTTCAATATCCATAAATGGGAACTTACATGGCTGGTTTGAAGGGAAAAGAGGGTTAAGACAAGGAGACCCTATGTCTCCCATGCTATTTGTGTTATGTTTGGAATACTTGTCTAGGATGTTAGCTATTAGGACCTCAAATCCTAATTTTAACTATCATCCCTTATGCTCCAAACTAAAGATCTCACATTTAGCCTATGCCGATGACTTAATGCTATTTTCAAAAGGGGAGCCCAAGTCTATTAAGATTCTAGTTGATGCTTTAAATGAGTTTGGCAGGGTCTCGGGTTTACTAGTGAACCAAGACAAATCTAATATTTTTGTGGGGGGGAACATTGCACAAAAACTGCCATCTATATTACAATTGGTGGACTTTCAACAAGGATCCTTTCCGGTAAGGTATCTTGGTATTCCATTGGCTCCTCTAAAGATCTCTGTTGCCCAATTCTCTCTCTTGATTGATACGGTCACAGATTATTTTAATGCATGGAATACAAAGTCCTTATCTTATGCTGGGAAAGTTGAGTTGATTAAGTCAGTTGTCCAAGGGGTGCAGTCATTTTGGCTAGGTATCTTTCCTGTTCCCAAAACCATTTTGGATAGAATTGTTAGTCTATGTAGAATATTTTTGTGGGGGGGTAAACATGCTAAAGTGGCATGTGAAGATGTATGTTTACCGAAAGAGGAAGGGGGATTAGGAATTAGGGATACAAAGGTTTGGAATAATGCATTGCTGTCTCGTACACTTTGGAATATACATGAAAAGCAGGACACACTTTGGGTAAGATGGGTAAATGGAGTTTATCTTCATGGGAGAGATGTGTGGACTTTTGTTCCACACAATAGGGACTCTCAATTGATGAAGAGAATTGCTTTGATCCGAGACTCCATGGTATCTAAATACCCCTCTATACCCGAGACCATTATTAACCTTGGAAAGATGGCTCACAATGGTAAGCTTTCCTCTTCTAAGGTATATGACCTTCTTAGGATGAAAGGGACAACTCATGCATGGATGTCTTTCATTTGGAAAGCCTATATCCCACCCAAGTTTTCTTTCATAATGTGGCTGGCCTATCGTAATAGGCTACCTACGTATGACAACATGGTGTATCTTGATATTGTTAATGTTTGTCCTTTTTGTAAGGGTGGTCCGGAGACGGTACCACACCTATTTTTTGAATGTGTATGTACAGGGCAGATTTGGGAGAGTATCAAAGGATAGCTCAGAATCTCTAGGCAAATGTCTTCGTTGAGGAGTGCGGTGAAATGGATTTCAAGAGATTGCAAAGGAGCACATATTAGAGCAAAGGCTACACGGATAGCTTTCAGCTACACAATCTATTGGATATGGAGGACTAGAAATGCGATTCGTTTTGATGGAGCATCACCAAAGCTGGATGATACAATTGCACATATTAAGTATATGGTTTACAAAGTGCTATTCTCGCTATATCCGTATCACATGATACCTTTTTGAATTAGAAACTAGCCTGTTTTTTGTCATGAGGTGATGGCTATTGTTTTGACTAGATGATAGTAGTTAGAAGTTTAAGCTCTACAACTTCTGAAGTTATAGGGTATCCTTGCTTGGATATGCCTCAAATTTTGCTCATACGATGTACATAAACTCAGTTACTATCTATATATTTACATTTTCCCAAAAATAAAGAGTAGAGTGTTCATAGAGTCAGTTCTTGACTAATTTGAACTAAAGATCCAAACCACTCAACTTCCCAAACACTTTCTGAAATGGACAAACGGTTGGCAACGGATTATGTGCCTAACCAAAACATGTATGATGACTGGAGAACCAATGATGTCTGGTATGAGCTCTCAATGAATCAATCAGTTGATGATCACAAAGGCTCAAGTGACGAAAGCAGTTCATCAGGAGATGAAGAAGAGCCTGATTTGTCTCTATGGAATGCACCATGTTGAAAAGTTCTCCAATGACAGCTTTATGGCCGGAACTGCAAGCAATGATAATGATGAGGTATTATCTAGTTCTTCAAACAGCTCATTTCACTCTAGCTGTTCCAGTGTTGACATGGAAGCTCTACTCCTTCTATTTGAAAACTTTCAAAAGGATCACCTTCTTTTAATGAACGAAAACTGTAGACTTCAAGTTAATCTAATAGTAGCCCAAGCTCAAATGGGTGAAGTGATAAAGAGAAATGATTTTCTTGAACTCGAAAACTTCAGTTTAAAAGAAAGGTTGAGCTCCCTCACTACCCCTATAAGTGAGGAAATCCATCACACCTGGAAGAACACAGGATTGGGATTCACACCCTTATCCAATCCATTTGAAGACTCTCCCAAATACTCTCCTATCACAAAGCCCGCCACAGATCTACTAGACACAAGGAATTCAAACCACCAACAACCTCACTCCCAAACTCTGTCAAAGAAAAGGACTCAGTCCTCCTCCAGACCAAAATCCAAACTTCCCTACAATTTCAACTTCCTGAATAACCAACCAAATCAAAGACCTGGTTGGCAACCAATCAAAAGGACCAACAACTTATCTCAGAAAAAGCTGATCACTTCTAATGCTCATATTCCTTCACCCCCTCACACAAGGAATAATGATCACAAACATATAGCCCGTTCTCATGGAAACATAAATCCAAATGGCTTCAGACCCATCAGCTCAAACTCAAATGGTCCTAAATTGGTATGGATGCCCAAACGCATTCAAGGGAAGATGCCCACAAACTTGTGGGCTATTACTCAAAACCAATGAAAATGGGAAGGTGCGGGAGTAGCTAACATTGAAAAGATTTAACTTCAAGCTACTCCATGCACATGATAGTTAGCAGGGGGCTACTATCAAGTTATGAGATCTAGAAGAAGGACCCAATTTTACAAATTGGGAATGGGAAGAAAAAGGAGAAACAAAAGGAGCTGGAAAATCCAAATCAAATGCGAACTTTCAATCCTACCTAGGATTGAAGTTCAAATTCAAGAAGCACAAGCCAACTCCAAGATAATGTTCACACTATGACATTCTCCATGGACATCTGTTTAGATGCCCAGAACAAAGTTGTGCCAACTGGTAAAGGAATAAGAAGAAGCATGGTATTGATTGGAGTTTACAAAAGAAGGAATCTCCTCTCCAAAAGCAGATTCATACATGAGTTGAAAGATGGCACCACATCATAGCCATCTCAAGCTCAAAAACCATCAAGTGGTACCATCAGGTGGTATCATCAAGTGATATCTCCATCTCAATTACAGAACTCAATAAGTAATTGAGCAAACCATGCAAGGGACTTTTCTTAAAGAACACTGGAAGGCTCCAAGCTGCCCTCCTAGAAAAGAAGCCAAGAGACTACTTGTAAGGAATAATTGTATTTAGATTTTGATGATGCTATATTAATTAGGACTTTGGAGTACCTCTTTAGAAATTATGTATTAGAATTTTCCCTTGTAAAGTTCTTAGCATAATCGACTACCAGAAGGCCTCTCTACCAGAAGACCTCCGGACAGAGGATGTTGGCTCTCTGTCTAGGAACAGAAAACCTCAGGGTCTCTGTTACCCTTTAAGCTTGACAGAAACCCTCTTGGTTCTCTGTAAGCTACTATCATCAGAAGTGCTCAAGATCTTCTCAGATTAGTTCTCTGCCAAAGACACCAGAAGGTCTTACACTTGGAAGAAATCCACAAAGCCGGGAAGTCAACTTAAAGATTCCTTCAACGGCTAGGAGTATGAAACGGAAAAGCTACAGTGCTCGCATTAAATGCTCATTTAATGCTCCCCATGCTCCGTGGAGTAATTGCAGATGATTGGCCGCAATGTCAGGAATACTTTATCCCAAAATAGTAACCCGCCAACTTTACCGGGTCCTACTGGTCAAGTCAACTGATCGCGCATTAAATGCAGTTGTCCTCCTACTCCTCCAACGGGAAGACAACCTCAGTATAAAAGATACACTTTGAAGAACAACCGAACAACTTTGCTACAACTTTGCAACTTTTACAAACAAGATATTCAAACTCTGAAACGCAAAAAGCCTCCTTAAGATTCAAACTCATTATCTTCTACAAGAGAAGGCAGAAGTTGGAAAAATACTCTTTCCAACTCAAGCAAAGTTCCAAGTGTTCTTCAACTCTTCAAGCTCATCACATACAAATCTTTTGTAACGAAGCTAGTTGGAGGAACCCCTGTTTCAACAGAAACTCTTCTTGCTACAAGAAGGACGTCCAAGTAACTGGAGTAGTGAAGTGGTGATACTTCAAGGAAACTCAGTGAAAGGACCAGTGTTAAAGGAAGCCAGGCAGTGCATCCCAGGACACATCTAGACTTGAAGAAGATGTGGAGTGCTTCTTAAGTACTAGGACTAAGGCTTTGTAAACGGCAGTTTTTACAGCTTAGTGGAACAGTGGATTAGAGGAACGAGTTGTTCCTTGAACCACTATAAAAATCCCTGGTGTCGTTTACTTACTGCTTTTAATACTTGCACTTAGATAGAACTGTTTAACTCCTTGGACTTAGTATCTGTGTTCAGCAGAACTTGTTCTACGAGTTAACAGAAGGCCTACTGCCTTTGCTACTCTGAGGCTAACAGAACTCCCTGCCAGAACCCCATCCGCTGCCAGTCTGTTCTTTCAACAGGACAGGCTATTCTGTAGATCTGGTACTTAGTTTAAAAAGCTAAAAACCAATATAGTCTATTCACCACCCCCCCTCTAGACTGTATCCAGTATAACCGGGACCAACACTACTGAACTCTGGAATCAGCAGTTGACTCAAGAAAGCAGACCACTGCCAGCAGAGGACTACAATGGAAGATCACTGCCAACAGTTGACTTATTCTAAATCAACTGTCCAGACGCTTCAGCTAAACTAAGCACAAAGGCTTAAAAGATCCCAATCTTCACTCTACCAGATGATAAAGGAGGATAAGCAGGTATCTCAAATAAAACACAATTGAACCTACATCCTCCTCAGAAAATTATTGATAACTTGAGAAGCCCTACCAAACTCTGACTGCACACAAGCTATGAAAGAAGTACTCAAAGAACATTTCCTGAAAGCTTGTGTCCAGATCCTATCATCATCAAATGATAGGAACAAAAAGGGTCTCCAAAAATGAAGGAAGGCATCATTGTTGAGGATAAAGCAAAACTTGTGGCAAAAGGGTACTACAAAGAAGGACTAGATTTTGATAAAACCCCTGCCCAAAGTTGCCCCGGTAACGTCTTTCTATCAGAATCAAAGTTGCTTCTCTACCTGACCTAAAGACCCAAAAAGATCTCTGTTCAAAGCTCTCTGATGAGGTTCTCTGTTGAGGTTCTCTGATAAGGTTCTCTAATGAGGAGCTATGTTCAAGGTTTTCTATTAAGGTTCTCTGTTGAAATTATCTCTGAGGAGGATCTCTGGTAACTCTTGAACAGAACACCCCAATCTCTGATAAAGTATTCTGATCTCATCAAAACTACACCAAAAGTACTCGACGTATTCTGGGCCACCACAAAATCATCTATCCAACATCCTTAACAATGTGCTGCCCATAAGCAAATTCACATACTGGATGTGCCTTCTTCAAAATAGTCTACTAAGAAAAGGAGAACTACGTGGAGCAGTTCCCTTGATTCAAAATTATTAGAGATAAAACATTCAAACTTAAATCATTCTCTGGAGTCAGGCAAACTCCAAAAGAATGGTTAAGAACACTCTCTAAACATTTTGTGAAAAATGGGTTCATAAAAGACAAAGTAGACAACATGCTATTCAAAGCATGAATCCACAAGGTCTTCACAATCAAACCAAGCAAGTGAGTGAAGCAAGACTCAATACATCTTGACAAAAACTTGGAATGATGATCAAAGAAAAGGAATTACCCCGCACCCATTCAGAGGGAACAGAACTCATAAATTGAGGGGGAATTCCTAGGCATCTGCTGAGGGGGAACACATACCCCAACTTTTATGAACAGTCACTTGCTCATCTACTCAAAATCCAAGAAACAAACTAAGCAGGTGACTGACTCTCACAACAGCAGATGACTACCCATAAGTCCACTGCTACAACTTCTTCAAAGATTTCTGTAACTTGGCAGGATGACTACCAACAGAGCCCACAGGATAATTAAGCTAGAAAGAAATGATCTCTGAAATACTACTTTCTCTCCCAAGAGTATTCTATGCCTCACTTGGAAACTAGTTAAACTCCAATTGACAAAAATCCAGAAACCAGATGACTTGACTAACTTTGAGGATCAGGTGGGATTTGTTCAATAAAAACAAATCAATATGGCGGAGACCGGTCAAAGTTCTGGATAACAGAAGGAGACGTTCAAGAGGAGGATTAGTCATGAATGACCAGAAACTCTAGAAAGAAGAAAAGGAGTAAGTATCCGAGCAATTGGCTCAGCAGTTGACTGCATCCCAGCAAGCAGTGGACTCAGCAGGTAACTGCTAGCAGGTGACTGCCTCTGGAGCAGGCCCCTGCCTCAGACCAGCAGCTGGTTCAATTTCTGACAAATATGCAAGGAATCTCAGCCCATTGCGTATATCATCTTGATCACCTGATATCAAGGATTCCAGAAAGATGCATATTGTTCTCAGAAATCATCAAAAATCTACTCAGAAATGAGCCCCCTGCTACTTGCGTGAACACAGTTAATGCTGAAAGGCCAGCCGTATTCTCCAACGGCTATATTCCAACGGCTAGTTCCCGATAGCCTATAAATTCGTCCTCCGTACAATTCCTCTCACTTTTCACATTGCAATCTCTCTCTTACTCTTTCTAACTTGTTCTCAAGCTCTCAAATCACTCTAAAAAGCCTTCACCACTTCTACTCAAATACTCCTTCCCAACTCATCACCAAAGAACAAATGGCCTCCCTCGTACAAATTGCCAAATCCATTTTCACCGGTTCAATCCTAAACACCCCGAAAATCATTGAAAAAGCTGAGAACACTGATCTCATGAAGGAGCTCCTAAGGAAGCTAAATACAACGCGGCTTATGACAATGGCTACCTACCAGTACAACTGCTACTATCCCGAAATAGTAGCAGAGTTCTACATCAATTCCACACCCAAGACACTAAAATCCATTGTGCCTGGAGTCGAAGTGGAGATCAAAGAGGAAGACATCAGGCAACTGCTCTCTGTTCCTAGAGATGAAAACCCAGAGGTACCGGATCTCATAACAGACGAGGAAGGCTTCAAGGAAAAAGTGTTCCTCCCAGAAGCTCAAACCCTCAACACTCTCAAGGTCAAAAAGAAACTGATGGTCACAGAATATGCACTTCTCATGGACATCATCTACAAATGCATTGACAACCGAACAATTGCATTGGACGAAATGAACGCACAAAGGGCACCTGCAATGGCCGCGATCATCTCTGGGACGCCACACAACTGGACCAGGTACGTTTTCAAAGAACTTGTGAGATATGTCAACAAATCTCACAAGGATGAAAAGGAATATGGTACCCTACCATTGCTAGGGTATGGGTTCCTAATTGGGGAAATACTCAAAAGAGAGGGAATCATAGGAAACGTCAAAGAAGAAACCATCTGGAGGAAATTCCTACATCAAACCTCAAAGGCAGGAGCCCCCGTGATCCAAAAAGAAGACCCCACTCTTCACTCTCATCAACCTCTCCAAATGGAATTCACAAGGATTAAAACCAAGCTAGCTAAAAGACCACGCTCTGGATGTCTAGAAGCCAAATCTAAGCGGCCAAAAACTGCAACAAGAAATCTCCAGGCAGAACTAGAAGAGGCAGCCTCATCATTTCATCCTGAGGAAGCAGTCGCCTCACCATTAGCCATAGTTCAAGAGGAAGCAGAGGCCTCTGCCGGTTCCTCAAATGGAAGCAACAACTCTGCACTCCCACTTTCCATACACATTCCAAGCATAACTCAACAAGAAGAGCAGGTGGCTCTCTTACTAGAGCAGGTGGCTCACCTACAAACCACTCATGTAAGAGAGCAGGTGGCTCCCCCAGAGCCAGAGCAGAGTCCTCCTTCACCAGCAGTGGAGTCACTTAAAATGACTCCCTTAGAGAAATTGGATGCAGAATTTGCAAGGGTCAAGGCATAGCGCTCCTGGAAGCTGTCAAGGATCCTTCTTCAAGCAGATACATTCTCACACTTCATATAGCAAGAAGACTTCGTTGTGGATGAGGCTACAAGACTTCACACGATCAACCAAGTGTACGCATCAAAGAAAAAGAACCTGACAGCAAAGGATACAATCGAAGACTCAGATAATGATGACCTGGATGATGATGATGATGATGATGACAATGCTGGCAACACACCAAAGGGACCACCAAGATCAAAAGGTAAGCAAACCATTCACTCCTCCTCCTCTAGTGATAAACAACTCAGACAGACTCTTGAGAAATCAAGGATGGAGACTAAAGGAGGTGGGGAATCCTCTAAGGCACCCCAGAAACTGTTGGTTGCTACTATCCAGCAGGGGACTGCTATGATAGATCTCAACTTGGAACCCCACCAAGAAACAGCTCCTGAACAGCCTGCCACGTCCAATGAAATCAAGAACCAAATTCAGCATGAGGATGAAGAAGACACTCCAACACTAGCAGAGGTCTTCTTCAACGAAGGAAGAGCAACCACAAAATTCATTAGCAATTTGATGATACAGCAAGTATTCAACTCAGAACAGAAAGCTCAGCTCAACATTCAACTCTCAAACCAACCAGCTCAGATGGAGGCACTTCGCAATGAACTTGAAGCTTTGAAAGCCAGGGATGAAGAGCTGGAAAATCAGATTGTTGGCTCACTAAAGAAGTTAAGGGAAAAAGAACTAGCAGTGGCCTCCCAAGCAGCAGAGCCCTCTGCCCAGGTACCTCCTACCATCTCTTTACCTCCTAATCTTGAGCAGACATTCAAAGCAATCCAAGAGCATGAGGAGTTCATACAAACCATGCGGACCAAAGAGTTTATAGGCATTGGATCTATCGGCAAGTTGGATAACGACCCCCGTCTCATGTAAAGGTCCTAGTTCTAGGGACTTATATAGAGAATATGGGATGACATTGATTGATGCACCCAAATCTAACATAGCCCTAGAAGAACTAGAATTTCCGTATAGTGTACATTCCCGGATCACTATACTTTTTAGGCAATTTCTTTTGAAAAACGGCCGACACTCTTTCACTTACTTGGATTTTATGCTTGCCATTCATATTGTGTTTCCGTTTAATTGTGCAAAGTTCTTTTAAAAACTTTGCAAACCTAGGAACACCTTTTATTTAATTGAGAAGAGGGATATTTACCTCACATTTGCTGAAGGTCTCATAGATGTCTTTGTCATTGTTGTATTTTCGGTTATTCTTGAGAGCCTCCGGAAAAGGTGGCACCGGCTCATATGAGTCGAGCGGTGGGAACTTTCTTTGAGGTGTGATCCCCTCCTCTTTTTCCTCTTCATTTGGAGGGTTTGTGCTTGGCATCAAGATCTCCTCCTCCTCTTCTCCCACATGGATCTTTGCTTTTGCCTTAGCCATAACCAATTCTTTGCCACTTCTCAAAGTGACCGCATGAGCTTGTTGCCTTGGATTCGGCTCCGTTTGAGATGGGAGTTTTGCCGAATCCCTAGCTTCTAGCCTACTCACGGCATTTGAGATTTGGCTCATTTTGCTTTCCAAGTTGTGGATGCTAGACTTTGTTGTTTCTTGAAATTGGGCCACACTTTGTTGCATCGTAGTCATATTCATGGCTAATGCTCGAATCATGTCTTCGGTGGACATGTTCGAGTTCGATGTTTGGCCTTATTGTTTATATTGTTGAGGAGGAGGAGGGTTTGATTGTTGAGGGGGTTGAGAGTTTCCGTACCTTAGATTTGGATGATCCCTCCATCCTGGATTGTAGGTGTTGTCGTGAGGATCGTACCTCCTTTGGCCTTGGAACTCCAAAGCATTGACTTGCTCGGAGTTCTCCTCTTGTAAAGTTGGGCAAGAATCTTTGGGATGCCCTTGTGTTGAACAGATGCCGCAAACCTTGACTTCTTGGGTTTTTGGATTTAAAAGGAAATCTTTAACCAAAGAAGTCAAGCCGGCTACTTGACTCTCCAACGAGTTGTTGGATTCCGCCGCCATGACTCTCTTTGTTGACCGCCGATCATAGTGTCTACAATTTTCAGCCAACTCCGAGATAAGATTCCTAGCTTGAGAAGGAGTTTTGTTGACTATTCCTTCTCCACATGCAGCATTGATCATCCATCTATCATCATCGCAAAGACCATCATAAAAGTAAAGGATGAGGTCTTGCTCCGAGTAGTCGTGATACGGGCAGCTCGCACAGAGTTTCTTGAATCGTTCCCAGAATTCGTAGAACGATTCATCATCTTTTTGCTCCACATTGCTGATTTGTTTCCTTAGAGATGAGGAGATTGAGGCGGGATAATACCTTTCGAGGAAGCTCTTCTTCATGGCCGCCCAAGTGTCTATGCTTCCCGAGGGAAGATAGAATAGCCAATCTTTGGCGGTGTCTTTGAGGGAGAATGAGAAAGCCCTCAACTTAATTTGCTCCTTGGTAACACCGTTCGGGCACATGCTTGTGCAAACGATGTGTAACTCCGAAAGATGTTTATTCGGATCCTCTCCTCTTAGCCCGTGGAAGGATGGAAGTAGATGTATGAGTCCGGATTTTAACTCAAATGTAGCACCCGCATCAAGAGTTGGGAAGGTGATACATAAGGGTTGTTGGTTTAGATTGGGAGCTGTGAGCTCCCTCAGCGTTCTTGTTTCAAGAGCCATTGATATTGGCTCATCGGACTCGCTAGATTGAGAACTAGCACTTGAGAATTCTCCTGAGTCAGTACTTGAGAATTTACTTTTTAACCGTTCGAGAGCTTTTTCTATTTCGGGGTTTGTTTGGTAGGTGAGTTGGTTTATGGATCGGGTTTTTACCATATACTCAAACAAAGCTCAGCAAAATAGAAAACTTTATATATAATATTTTTTTTCTTGAAATAAAATAAAAAGAAAAATTAATTGCCTTTCCCCGGCAACGGCGCCAAATTTGACGAGCACTTTGTCACGGTGCGTCAAAATAATTTTCAATACTACACTTATACGTAGTATAGCGTAGTAGAGTTCGTATCCACAGGGAAAGGAATGATTTTCTTTTTATGAAACTAGTAATTAAAAAGGGGGGTTTTGGTTTTGAGTGATTTAATTCAATTAAGAAACTAAGATGAACAACCTATATGTGTTTAATTCAAGAATAAAAGGGACTTGGCTTTGCTACTTTCCACTTGTTGATATATTTTAGTCGATCCTTGTTATATCTATAACTTATCCCCTCTCGAATACTCAATCAAGGAGTATCTCCAATTCATCGAGGGTAGTTATTAACAACGACCGTTCATTAATAACCCTTACTATTAATCAAATATAGAACAACGCCGTATACCGTTATAATAGTAGCATTCAATCTTTTTAACTCCTTGATGAAATCAATTGAGATTGATAACCTTAACACAATGGTTTCGGTTTAACCAACAAAATTGATCCCTTTTAAGTTTATTAACCACGACCGTGCATTAATAAACCGAAGTTACTTACTTATGAAACCACCAACGATTAACCATCGGTTCGTTGATCGTTTCTAGTAGTAATTAATGTCGGGACGTTAACTAATCGTCACTTAGCAACCCTCCAACATTAATATAGAATGAGATTAAGGGAAGAATTAATAATCAAGAGAAGAAGTTAAGAAAATAACTCACAACTTTAATAATCAACAAGTTTCAAGAGCAAAACCAAGAAATGGAAGTTTAGCTCCTCATTTGGAGACTAAACATAGCTAGAAAAATATAAAGAAATGTTATTCTAAACTGAGTTTAAGAGTATAGAAGAAGTGATGATTTTTTGTGAAGAAAAAGTGTGCTATTTATAGGTGTTTTTCAACCCCTTTGGCCGGGTACCCGACCGGGTTTAGTGCTTACCCAACCGGGTACCGCTCAAAATCAGATTATCTCCCACGTTTTTGTGTTTCAGCACGTTAAAATGTCCCAGGTCAAGTCAGACTCGACCGGGTCAAGTAGGGGACCCGACCGGGTCTAGCTATTTTCTCAAGGATCTGGTTCTCAACTCAGACCCGACCGGGTGTAGTGCATGACCCGACCGGGTTAGTGCTCCTAGCCATTTTTATCTTCAGTTTTTCTCCTTTTCCTTGCTAAAAACACTACTACTATTCTACAACTATAAATGAAAGCAAAAAACAATTACAAATAACATAAAACAAATGTTTACAAACTAACTAAAGAGGAAAGAAAATCTACACAGAAATAATACAAAAACATACATTTATGCACTATAAACTAGTGCATATCAATTAGGTTTGGGCGATGAGGGGTCCATTTTAACGGCGTCAGGCTCATTTAGACCCATTATAAAATCAGCGAATCATATTGCTTTTTACAGGATGATTGTCTCTAAGTCTGATTCGAGAGTCGGCGGTTTAAAGTGACCATTTTATCTTCCTGTGATATCGATTTAAGCATCCTTTTTCCCAAAAAAAAACACCATGGTAAATTCAAAATCATTTTGAGATAAATTGGTCGGCGAAATATGACCAAAATCTGAAGTCACACAGACTCACAGGTGATGACATTAATTATGACGAAAGTTGCCAGCTAGGCTCGCTCATTCATCTTCCCCGCGGCCCCGCCCCTTTCATCCTCTATATAAACTCATTCAATGATCAAAACTTTGTTACACATCAACCATCTCTTTTAATTTGCATGCTCTCAAATTTTGTCAACAAAATACGGACGAAATAATAATGGGGTCAAGTGATACCTCACCGGCAACCATTTCTCAGCTCACATCTTCTCGCTCCGTTTCGCCGCCATCTTCACCGTCGTCCCCCACCACGCCGCTGCCGGCGGTGGTGGTGAGCCCATGCGCCGCATGTAAGGTTTTGCGGCGGCGATGCGCCGGGAAATGTGTGCTGGCGCCTTATTTTCCTCCCAATGACCCAATCAAGTTTACCACCGCTCATCGTGTCTTCGGCGCTAGCAATATCATCAAATTCTTGCAGGTTAGCTTCTAATAGTTTCAAATCCCTATCCATTTCTTATTTACTTTCTCTAAAAATCAATTTCATTCTTTAGCTTTTAGCTCCTCTTAATATGTTAATTTTTCTCTTTTTAGCAAAGAAGTCGTGATTCACAGCAACATGTACAACATTTTTTGCACAAAATTTCATTATGTACAATTTTAGATCATTCAATTCTCACTTTCTTACTTAATTTATGCCAATTCAAAACATAAGTTGATTATGAGATGGAAGAAATACTTTGACCAATAATATGGTATTTTGATACTACCTCCATCCCAAAATCCAAAACTTTGACCAATAATATATGCATAGTATTTATTAGAAATTATTTAAAATATAAAAATTATATGAAAATATTCTTTGTTAAAAATACTTTTATAAAAGTATAAAATTTATAACTTTCATAATATTATACTAATCAAAATCATTGTCTAAATTTTGAGATTCGACTAATCATTTTGGGACGGAGTTGGTAAGTACATATAGTATTGTTTATCAATGCATGTTGTTTGAGAATAAAATTCTCTTAACTAAATGGTTTGTATATAAATAAGAATTTATTTAGAAACGTCTCAGAAAGAATTATGTACACACATTCTGATAAATAAAAATCCCTATATTGCGGCGTTTCTAACACTATTCTAAACCCAATTTCATGTTCTTAAAATGACAACTGGATTAATAGTAGTGGCCGAAGGATTAGGTGAGAGCAGATAATGGTTACCTAATTATCAAATGTGTAACACGTAGCTAGTAATACTTCATGAAATTGAGTGGACTAAAAAGTCTGTGAATTAATTCTAAAACAGGATAATTATAATTTATTTCGTAAATAATTTAAGACTAATCACCTCAGCTTTGTGACATTATTATTCAACAACATTTTTACTATTATTTCGGGAACTTTCCATAATAATACTATAACTTGTGATTAAACCTTAAGGTTTCATACGTGAGCTATTATCTTTTAATCTTCTTTATAGTTAATCGTCACTTAACATAATAACATGCCTCATACATTGTTGATTTGTTGTGATTTGGTAAATCAATTTTAACATGCGTGGTGTTTTGTTACTAAAATTTGTTTAGTTTGATGAAAATAATAATAATAATAATAATAATAATAAGTATTATATTTGAATTCGCCGAATTTCCTAAGGTATATTATACATTCAATTTGAAATAGGTAAATATAGATTAATAAAGTAAATAAAATATACTTATGAAACTTAGTTAATGTAGTTTTAGAGGGCTGTTCTGGTGCGTCCGTCCACAGGAGATGCGCCGTCCGGCCGACGGCGTTTGGCCACCTTTCCCGTGGAATATTTTGATTAAATTTTTATGGCATGTTCTTCATCAAGTCTAGTTTATCCACAAAAACATTCAGCTAAAAATCAATCCGGAAGGTCTTCAAATGATTTTTTGAAGTTAACTGTGCAAAATTACACACAAAAAACGCAGTCAACTTCAAAAAATCATTTGACGATCTTCCGGATTGAGTTTGTAGCTGATTTTTTTTTGAATAAACTAGACTTTATGAGGAACATGTCATAAAAATTTCATCAAAAAAATCCACCGGGAAGGCGGTCAAAAGCCGCCAGCCGGACGGCCCTGTGGTGCGACCGGACGCACATGAATACTCCTCTGTAGTTTTATTCAAGATATAGTTCGTATTTTGTTATCGAGTACAAATAATAATTAATGAAATGCTCTTTCTAGTTAACTACGGAGTAGTAGAGTAGTAGGGTACAGATTTGAGAATCTGAATAATCTGTCATCGTTCATGAAAATGGAGTATTTAGTCATAACTTCAATTCCACACATTAATAAACTCATCCTCGTACCTTTGAAAAGTCATAATTGAGATTCGTGCTTAATTATTTAATTTGTCACATAATTTCAACCAATGTATTTTATTATCTTTAATTATTTTAGCAACCATATGCATCTTGTTCATACTTCATTCATTAGGTGTTCTCATTATCCACATGGATACTACAGAATATAAATATGTTATCCACTTGTGAAATTTAATTTGTTTTAATTTGTTACATAAATTATTGTGCAAATTCTACTATCCATTAATCAAAACATTATTATAAATAGATAATTCAAATATAAGAAAATGATAAATTGATGACACCAGTGGATGCTATTCATCAGGTACCAATTAATACACCACAACGTACGGCTTTGATCACCTTTTATTATTTATCCTACTTTCATAATTTAACAAATATTACGTTATGAAAATATAAAAATACCCTTTACATATTTATCTTGTATTTCTAGCTGGCTTTATATCCTTTCCAAGTATTTACGAATTAAGAAAACCGGGGTCGGATACTACTAAGCACGGAGTATATAAATATCCTATTTTAATTTCGGACGCTAAATTGATTATAGTAATAATAATTTTATTATAGATGATTATTCTATCTATTTTATCATATACTGTGTATGTTATTCTTAATCTTATTGAAAAAACATATCTTAATATTTTTTTCTCACTATTTAACATATTCATCCGTTTTAACTATAATTTCATCAATTTCAGCTCAATTCAACCGATTCCAGAATTATGTGACACTACATTTGTTGTTTCTATCATTAATGCATCTCCAACTACATCTTAAATTTAAAAAAATTATCAATGGCTAAATTATGTGTTCTTCCATCTGTCTTGATCTTCTTAATATTTAGGAATTGCCGGAGAGTGAGAGAAGCGACGCCGTGAGCAGCATGGTGTACGAGGCGAACGCGCGGCTGAGAGATCCGGTGTACGGCTGCGCCGGAGCAATCTTCCAACTCCAAAAGCAAGTCAGCATCCTCCAAGAACAGCTAGCCAAAGCTCAAGCCGAGGTGGTCAACATGCAATACCAACAGTCAAACCTCCTCGCCCGCCTTAACTACCACAACGACCACTCTGTCCGATCATCATCATCATCTCCGCCGCCACTTCCCTCGCCGCCGGAACAGTACTTTTCCGGCTCTTTTGACGGCAGGAATAATGACTTCTACGAACACAACTGCGAGTACGTCTACAACGACAGCGGAGACGACAACTTGGGTCCCTTCTGGGACGAACTTCACACTCTCGGCATGAGCGTGTGACATACACGCCCCACTTGCGAGAAGTCAATAATAAAAGCAAGAAGTATTACCTCCCTCTCATTGGTTTTTGTCAAGTTTGTATTAAATGTGATTAGGTGAAATATGGAAGAAAAAAAATTATGTGATCGAAAGTTATGTAGAAGACACAAGAATGAGTAGAATTACAAATTATTTACTCCTGCCTCCGTCCCGGAAATAACTTCCCAATTCGATTTCACACGTATTAAGGAAATTAATTTATTGGGGGTAAATTTTACTGTTTTGACATTGTTTCGACAATGTTTGATATTGTTTGCACTGTTTTGCATTGTTTTGATTAGATAATTTACCAAATAAAGAAGTGGAAAAAAGTGCAAAGTTAATTTTGGGACAGTCCGAAAAAGAAAGTGAGAAATTAATTTCGAGACGGAGGGAGTATAAATTAAAAGGAAGGTGAAAAAGTTTGTGTGATAAAAGAGAAATTGACAAATCCAATTAGACGAGTCACTAGAGGTACGTAATACTCCACGGTGAGCATGCTGCGGTGAGCATGCTGTTCTCGCAGGCAAAATTCGTTTGTTACTGTTCACGAGTGAACAATAACTTTATTTTTTGATTATTTCATTGTCTCAGTAGCACAACGATGTAACTCGCGTATAAAGAATTGTAACTCACGCTCATACGAAATGTAAGTGCAGGCAAGTTGAAATGTAACTTGTCTAATATGGATTATAAAAAATAAAACATTGATTTAAATGAAAACAAGGAGTCTAATTTTTCAATCAATTTATATAAATATTAAATATGTTTTGTTTTTAATATTAAGGCCATAAAAATGCTTTTAATCAATTTTTTGCCGAAAAAACTTTTTTTTGCCAATAAACTCTTTAATTTTTTGCAAAAAGGTTTTTTTTAGAACACGGGTATACTTAAATAGTGAATATGTTATGTTTTGAATATTAAGATCATAAAAATGTGTTTTTTGATTCACTTTTTTTGCCAAAACAATCACTTTTTTGCCAATTCTTTTTTTTTTTTTGCAAAAAAAAATGATTCTTTTGTTTCAATAGTAGGGCTTTATGTTGTGATATAACTTATGTTATCGAAATTGTAACTCATGTTGATGGAAAATCAAAGTTAGGTGTATGCAAAAAATAACTTGTTGACCCAAGATCAAATGTAACTCATGCACAAGTAAACGTAACTCGCACATAAGAAAATGTAACTCCATACACAATCAAATGTAACTCCATATAATATCTACAAACATAACTGACACATATGAAAAATGAAATGTCATGTTTTATCAAATTCAAACCGTAATGAACAAACTTAATATCTTCAAATCACTAAAACATATAAAAGAGAAAAAAAATATTATAGAAAAAGTGTATGAATATGAAAAATATTTTACAAAAAAAAAGTGTATAAATGTAATAAAAATACACAAAAAATAAATTTGGTAGTAATTTAAGATGAAGAAAAAAGTAAAAAATTGTGTATGATTATGAAATACAATATATATTAGTAAAGAAAGAAGTTAATTCAGTTGTAATTTAATTAGTTAAAGATAAAGATAAGTAAAAATAACAAATAACTAGATGTAACTTACGCATAATTAGATGTAACTCGCGCATAAAATAGATGTAACTCACGCGTAAATAGATGTAACTCCATGTATTATCAAATATAACTCAAGGAATTATGTATAAATTTAATTCATGCATATATGACACATGAAAATGTAATCACCAATTTTATGAAATGTTAATGTAAATAAACATACTCAATGTCTTTTTTTGAGAGCCAAATTAAACTCAATGTATTTAACACACTAAAAACATATAAAAGAAATAAAAAAATATATTGTAGAAAAGAATAATTGTGATCATGTTTTTAATATTTTAATAAAGGAGATTAAATAATTGAAGGAGAATAGAAAAGAAAAAGAAGATAGAAAATCGGGAAGAATGGCTAGAAAACGAAGGGGAAGCAGGGAAAGGTAGTGGAAGTTTCTTATTCGTGATTTCAGTATAGGAATCATGATTTCAAATTCTCTGTAAATTGTAATAAAAAATACACTGTTCTAATGCGACAATTGGAAATTAAAGGAAGCGGTGCGTGGGAATGGCAACGGAAAAAAAAGTGCAGTGGAGAAGAATAACGACCGACTACAGGTGAGAAGAAATTTGACTTGTTTTTAATTACTAAATTAATTTGCGATTTAATTATGCTAGTTTAACCAACAAATTAATTTTCTTGCACCCAAACATGGATGTACAATAGTACGTATATATGTATGAGGGTTTTTATTTCTTCATACGGAGTATCTTTTTTGCCTTTCTTTTGTAATTCAAAAAGATGGCAAGCTTGCCTTGGTAACCTTTTTCTCTTTTTGTATACCAACACTCTGAATTCTAATATTGTAAAGCACTCGGTCATTTGGTAAGTATTTAGATAATTTTGAATTTTCTATTTTGCAAGTTGAATTATATAATGCTCCCTCCGTCCCGTGAACAACTTCAAACTTCATTTTCACACATTTTAAGGAAATAAACTTACTGGGGAGTAAATTTTACTGTTTTGACATTGTTTTGACATCTTTTGGACACTGTTTGACATGCTTGGCACCATTTTGATGTAAAGAATTTGTCAAATAAGGAAGTGGGAAGAAGTGTGAAGTTAATTTCGGACTGCCCAAAAAGGATGTGGAAAGTTGTTTACGAGACGAAGGGAGTAATAGACCCTTTTGGGTGGAAGCAAACTTATACTAGTACATTATCTTACCATGACAACTCAATGTAAACATATACATATAATTGTATTTGCTCAAGATAATGTCGACATACAAATACAAATATCCTTTTGAATTGCAATATTGAATGAACTTGTCAATATATGAATCGAAGATATACCCTTCATAAATTCCAGACAACGTGCAGTACAATCTTTGAATGTTCGAAACATCATTGGACCGCACCAGTTTACCAAAGAAATGAAATAGTTGTGCGTCCTTCCTGTAGGTCGCTAATGTCTGGCGCGTTTAAAAACCCAATCCGGCCAGACTCGTTATTCAATTGATACCTTTCCAGCTACGTTTGACTTTTAACTTTCCAAAATTGACTTGCCTTTGATGCATGCTTTTTTTTATTCTCCAGTTCGTACATATGTGGGCACTCATTTACGTTCCAGCCAAACGTGACACCCACTATAAGTCTTTCACACGATTCAGCAACTCGCCCCATTTCATACATACCTTTCGTGTAACATCGACTAAATTTATTTAATTATTTGTTTATCATGCTCATGGCCGGACAAGCTTATTTAGGATTAACAATCTAATCTTAATTACTAGATTTCAGGAAAATACACTCGAACCTAGTCATGTCTTATCAGTTGAAAATCCACTAATATTAAAACAATGAAGAGGGGACTTAGCCAGGAGCGGGATGGGTCAATTTTTAAATAAATTTTTATAAATAATTTTTACACTAAAATACAAATAATTTTCAAATTTTGGATGGATCGGGACCCGATCGGCCCCCCTCTACCTCTGTCTCTGCTCGTATCTATGACACAAATGATTAGGAGCACCACTTTTAATTAAATTTAATTTTGAATTAATTCACATTTACATGTCTTGGCAGCTCTAGTGTTTTTATGATTTGTGGAGCCGAAATACAATTATGTGTTAGATTATTGGACTTATATTGCATGTAATATTCACAATATATTATTTATCGGGTTTAATTGTATGTTATATGCTATCTTATATTTAGGCCCAAAAAATTAGTGGTCCTATGGATATTAATTTAAGTGGGCTAATAAGTTATCTAATAAGGTATAGGGCTCAAATGTGTAGAGACCCATGGGCTTGACCTAATCAATGATGGGCTGATTAGGGTTAAGCACTCTCTATAAATAAGGGGTTATGGTCCCTAGTTGTACACGCCATTCTGTCTTTCTGCATCCCATCGCTAGAGAGATAATCCCGAGGGTGTGTATCAACTAGAAGACACAAACCCTAGCCTCCGTCTCCCGGATCTCTAAAGGCCATCTCCCATGGAGTCAGGTACGCTTCCGCTCAGTTAATTCTCCAGATAATTTCAATATGAAGATTAAAGTATTCATGGATTTATTCCAACAATTGGTATCAGAGCCTCCTTCATATTGAGTTATTTGGAGTATTCATATTTTTGTTTCAATCCTACACGATTGAATTTGTGAAATTTGTTTTGTTTTTTACTCAATCGTATTCATCATCTACGATTGGAGCATCGGAATGTTTTTTTTTTAAAATCCGCCATATCTGTTTTGTTTTGAATGTGGCAGTTCGGATTTTATTTATTTTTTTGGCACTTCAATTCAATCCCATATGGGATTAGCCGATTTACATTGGAATCGGAATTCATATGAATCTGTATTTTGATAGTCTCCAAGTGGGCCCTCTTGGCCACCCACGACCTTGGTTTTTTTTTTTGGAGAATCCCGCTCCTGTGTCCGCTAGCCAATCTCTGGCAATTGGTTTATGGCAAAGGGTCATATTCAAGATGTGAACAAATCGGAGTGAGACCTTAAAGACCTAGTACGACCGGACAGAAGCAGAATCCTAGTGTTCCCCTAGGGGATTGGCTTTCTGGTTTCACACAACTTCATCTAATCTTGATTTTATTTTTCTTTTGAGATTCAATCGACACTCAATTGATTAGAAAACTACAGTGGGAATTATAAAATTCTCTTTATGGTGTATAGATCTTGAGTGCTCAATAGTTAATCTTTTTTTTTCTTTCTATGGCTTTGGTAATTAAGTACATATATATGATTATTACCGATTTGGTAATTAAATACTTATATGTGATTACGGGCAAAATCAGTTCCATTAGAATTGCATATTTAGAAATAAATTACTTTTATTGGTGATCATGATTTACAGTTTAAAAATGTATTATGTGTTATGGATGTATAAACCCTAATTTGTGATCACATAAAGATTGGGTACAGGTTTTACAAATTTCGTTACACATAACACATTTGCATGTGATTCAGAAAAATTCGCCCAATTTTATTTTCAGATTGTTGATTTAATATTAGCATGTCTAATATTTGGGATGATTAATTGACGCAACATGCTGCCAAAGTAGCCTTTCTTGTTGAAATTAATTAACTCATATATTAAGATGATTGTGTACTTTCTTATTTCATGCGGATAGTAATCGGCCCAAAGGAAGGTTATTATTTGGCCGAAATTTAAGTACATTTGTGATAATAAAATTTGTGATGATTATGAAGTTTTTTCGTGTGAATATTAAGTCGGACCAAAGAAAGGCTTAATATTTGACAAGATTTTATTATCAAAATTTTATTATCACACCAAGAGTACCACTTGCAAGTCTAATTTATGTCCAAAGACAAGATTAGATGTTGCGCTAGGTATCTTGTGATGGGGATTGCTAATATTTAAATTTAAAATTAATTATAAAATTAATTTCAATTCCTAGAGCATATCATTTATATTATTTTTGTTCTCTTTCAGTCAACAATTCTGCTGCTACAATATCTGCTAATATTAATAGCATCCCAGTGCTTAACGGCACGAATTTTAAGGAATGGAAAGAGAATGTTATGATCGTTCTCGGTTGCATGGATCTAGACCTTGCACTTCGGACTGAGAAACCCGCCGCTCTTAAGGACACATCTACCCTCGATGAAAAGAGGGAGATGGAGAGGTGGGAACGCTCAAACCGCATGAGTCTAATGATCATGAAACGTGCAATTCCAGAATCATTCAGGGGCACAATGTCTGATGAGGCCGATGCAAAATCATTCCTTGCCGAACTTGAAAAGCGTTTTGCTAAAAACGAAAAGGCGGAAACTAGTACTCTTTTGAGCACTCTTGTTTCCATGAAGTATAAAGGCAAAGAGAACATAAGGGAGTACATTTTGGAAATGTCTCATATTGCTTCAAAACTAAGTGCACTAAAGCTTATTTTACCTGAGGAATTGCTTGTGTATTTAGTTTTGATCTCTCTTCCTTCTCAATTTAATCAATTTAAAGTCAGTTACAACTGCATTAAGGAGAAATGGTCTCTCAATGAGCTCATTTCTCATTGTGTTCAAGAGGAAGAGAGAATAAAGCAAGATAAGACAGAAAGTGCTCATTTGGCATCTACCTCTAAGGGCAGCAATAAACGAAAAATTAAGGAAGCTGCAAATTCGGGGCCTCCCAGGAAGCATCACAAGGAAACTAAGGAAGAAACTAAGGAATCTGGATGCTTCTTTTGCAAAGGGACTAATCACAAGAAAAAGAACTGCACTAAGTACCATGCTTGGCGTGCGAAAAAGGGTATGTCTCTTGCTCTTGTTTGTTCTGAGGTTAATTTAATTTCGGTACCAAAAGACACTTGGTGGGTAGATTCTGGTGCTACTACTCACATAAGTGTATCTATGCAGGGTTGCCTGAGCTGCCGAAAACCAATTGATGGTGAAAGATACATCTATGTCGGTGATGGCAAGCGGGTTGAAGTTGAGGCTATCGGTGTTTTTAGATTATTATTAAAGACTGGTTTTTATTTGGATTTGAAAGAGACATTTGTTGTGCCGTCATTTAGGCGGAATTTAATTTCTATTTCTGCATTGGATAAATTTGGTTATTCTTGTTCATTTGGAAATAGTCAGTTCAGTCTATTTCAAGATTCAAAACTTATTGGTACTGGTCTTTTATCAGTTTATGATAATCTATATTCACTTGATATAAATACCTCATATAATGAAACCTTGCATGTAAGTACTCGTGGTACTAAAAGAAAATTAACCAATGAGAATTCATTTTCACTTTGGCACAAGCGTCTAGGACATATTTCTAAAGAAAGAATTCAGAGACTTGTGTCAGATGGAATTCTTGATTCTCTTGACTCCTCAAATTCTGATATTTGTGTTGAGTGCGTTAAGGGAAAACAAACGAACAAACGGAGGTTAGGTGCCGAGAGAGCTTCAGATCTATTAGAATTGATATATACAGACATTTGTGGACCATTCCCTACACCATGTAGAAATGGCCAAACATATTTTATCACATTCATAGATGATTACTCTCGTTATGGTTACCTTTATCTCATTCATGAAAAGTCCCAATCAATAGACGTGTTCAAATCTTATAAGGCCGAAGTTGAAAATCAATTAGGCAAAAGAATAAAAATCGTTAGATCTGACCGTGGTGGTGAATACTATGGTAGATATGATGGTTCCGGTGAACAACGTCCAGGGCCATTTGCTAAATACCTAGAGGAGTGTGGAATTGTTCCTCAGTACACCATGCCAGGAACTCCTAGCATGAATGGTGTTGCTGAGAGACGAAACCGTACATTGAAGGACATGGTTAGGAGTATGATTTGTCATACTACTTTACCCGATTCACTCTGGGGAGAGGCACTGAAAACTGCAGCTTACATACTTAACAGAGTTCCCACTAAAGCTACAACTAAAACCCCTTATGAAATTTGGACTGGAAAGAAACCCAGTATAAATCATTTCCATGTTTGGGGTTGTCCAGCTGAGGCAAGGCCTTATAGGCCAAATGAAAAGAAACTGGACTCAAGAACAGTTAGTAGCTATTTTGTAGGATACTCTGAGAGGTCAAGGGGGTATAAATTTTATGATCCCACTACCAGGACTATTTTTGAGACGGGTAATGCCCGGTTCTTTGAGGATATTGAGTTTGGGGGGTGGGGAGATAAGGTTAGAGATTTTGTCTTTGAGGAAGAACATGTTACTCTTCCTTCAGTTGTCATTGAACATGATCAAGATATGTTTATTCCTAATGATGTTCAAGAAACAACTCCAGTTCATGACAATCTCGAAAACATCCCCAATCAAGTACCTGAATTTGTTAATGAGGATCAAACTCAACAACCTCAAGAACCTGAGGTGCCATTAAGGAGATCCACTCGAGAGAGGAGAAGCGCAATTCCGGATGATTATATTGTATTTCTCCTAGAACATGAGGAAAATTGGGAATTGGTGGAAGAAATAATTGTCTTCCTCCAAGAACAAGAATCAAATGTTGGTTTTGCGGAAGATGATCCGATCAACTTCCGTCAAGCCATGGAAAGTTCTAACTCTCAAGAATGGATTAATGCCATGAAAGATGAGATGAAGTCTATGAGTGACAATGACGTTTGGGAGATAGTCTCATTGCCTGAAGGTATTAAACCCATTGGTTGTAAATGGATATTTAAAATCAAGAGGGATTCAAAGGGCAATGTTACAAGGTTTAAAGCTCGTCTTGTTGCTAAAGGCTACACTCAAAAGAAAGGAATTGACTATAAAGAGACTTTCTCTCCGGTATCCTCGAAAGACTCTTTTAGAACAATAATGGCATTAGTGGCACATTTTGATCTTGAGCTTCATCAGATGGATGTAAAAACTGCGTTTCTCAATGGTGACATTGAGGAATCAATCTATATGGAGCAACCAGAAAACTTTGTTTCGGGGGATTCAAAGAAAATGGTTTGCAAATTAAAGAAATCCATATATGGGCTCAAACAGGCTTCTCGTCAGTGGTATCACAAGTTTCATAAAGTCATTATATCTTTTGGTTTTCAACCAAATGTCAGTGATGATTGTATATACCACAAGTTCAGTGGGAGTAAGCATATTTTCCTGGTCTTGTATGTTGATGACATACTGCTTGCTACTAACGATATAGGCTTATTACACGAAACTAAGAGATTTCTTTCAAAGAATTTTGAAATGAAAGATCTTGGTGAGGCTTCTTTTGTATTAGGAATTCAAATTCACCGAGATCGCTCCAAAGGCGTTCTTGGACTCTCACAAAAGAGCTATATCGATAAGGTTCTCAAAAGGTTTGGTATGCAAGACTGCAAACCAGGAGATACCCCAGTTTCTAAGGGAGACAAGTTTAGTCTCATGCAGTGCCCTAAGAATGGTTTTGAATCTAAAGAAATGAGGAACATTCCTTATGCTTCGGCCGTAGGAAGTTTGATGTATGCCCAGGTTTGTACAAGGCCTGATTTGGCATACATTGTTGGGATGTTAGGCAGATATTTGAGCAATCCGGGAATGGACCATTGGAAAGCAGCCAAAAGGGTCATGCGATATTTACAGAGAACAAAGGAATATATGCTCACATATCGGAGATCGGATCAGCTTGAGATCATTGGGTATACCGACTCTGATTTTGCTGGATGTCAAGATAGCTTGAGATCCACTTCAGGCTACATCTATATTCTAGCTGGAGGAGCTATCTCCTGGAGGAGTATCAAGCAGACTCTTACAGCTACTTCCACCATGGAAGCAGAGTTTATAGCATGTTATGAGGCATCCAATCAGGCACTATGGCTGCGAGATTTTGTTAGTGGACTACGCATAGTGGACAACATTGAAAGACCACTTAAGCTATTGTGTGACAATAGATCAGCAGTCCTCTATGCTAAGAACAACAGTAGTTTGACCAAGGCAAAACACATTGGAGTCAAATTTAAGGCTGTTAAGGAACGAGTACAAGAAGGAAAGTTATCTATAGAGCACATTAGCACAAACTCCATGATTGCGGATCCGCTCACTAAAGGATTGCCACCCAAAGTGTTTCATGAGCATGTTGCACAAATGGGTGTCAAATCAGTTGAGGATTATGAGTTTTAGTGGGAGTTTGTAATGTTTCTATATTTGGATAATTGACTTGATTCAAGTTTTTAAGGTTATTTTCTGCAGAAATTAAGTTTAAAGTTTTATGTACTCTTACAGTTATATTATTGATCTCAAGGTGGACCAGTTGGAAATAGACATTCTATTCCAGACCACACTTTATGTTATTTCCACGCTACACACCTATACTTGATCCATGTCGTTTATTATATTAATATATGTGATCATTGATGGGTCTAGTTATTCAAATATAGCAAAGACTTCTTTGATCCTATGTTGATATAATTAATGGACCGGATTGATTAAAGATGACTACAGTTTGATAGCAAAATTTTGGAGCTCCTAAAGTAAACATATAATTCTGAGGATTGTGTATACATGTGTATGTCGTCCAAGTGGGAGATTGTTAGATTATTGGACTTATATTGCATGTAATATTCACAATATATTATTTATCGGGTTTAATTGTATGTTATATGCTATCTTATATTTAGGCCCAAAAAATTAGTGGTCCTATGGATATTAATTTAAGTGGGCTAATAAGTTATCTAATAAGGTATAGGGCCCAAATGTGTAGAGACCCATGGGCTTGACCTAATCAATGATGGGCTGATTAGGGTTAAGCACTCTCTATAAATAAGGGGTTATGGTCCCTAGTTGTACACGCCATTCTGTCTTTCTGCATCCCATCGCTAGAGAGATAATCCCGAGGGTGTGTATCAACTAGAAGACACAAACCCTAGCCTCCGTCTCCCGGATCTCTAAAGGCCATCTCCCATGGAGTCAGGTACGCTTCCGCTCAGTTAATTCTCCAGATAATTTCAATATGAAGATTAAAGTATTCATGGATTTATTCCAACATTATGGTCACCTTACAATTAAATGAATCAGATTACTATATTAAAATGAGGCGTTAAGTAGTGGTTGAAAGCACTCTCGGAAATTTTTCTTTTGATGATGAGGAATTTCTCAAAGTCCCCATTTGAGTTAAATTTCCTAATTTACATATGAAACTTTGGAATGAGGAGGTCATGAGTGAAGTTGCATTTTTGATAGGGTATCGATTTCTACGGATAAAATCACACAAGATAGGAGCAATCACCATTTTGCTAGGGTTTTAATTGATGTTGATGTCTCTCAACCACCTCCGCTATCATTTCCTATACGATTACCTTCCCGTAAAGTAGTCAGCCAAAAGATGGTTTATTAAACTTTCCCCAATTTTTGTTTCCATTGCAAAATGTATGGTGATGTGAGTTTTCTCGCAATTCAAAAGATTGTAGAATAGTGGTGAAAGTACGAGTATCGTCTCCACAGGGATGGACAAAAGGGAATTAAAGATTAACTAAATTCAGCGATTAAAAAGAAATAAAATTAAATAAATGCGTCGTGCGAGATTGATTGGTTGAATTGAAATTAAACTAATGCGAATGAGTGAATAAAACTAAAGATTTGGGTTCTTAATTAACGACGAAGGGAACATGGATTGATTCCGTGGTAATCAGATTTCTGGCAGATCAGACTTAATTACATGAATTTAATTTAATTGAGCCTAGCTAATCAATACTAAGTTCTTACCGCTCTCGCGGCGTAGAGTACAATAATTTAGGGGACCAGGCTGATCTCTAATGCGACATGATCCTAAATTATTGCCAAGACGAACGAGCTTACAGCCCCTTAATCACTACTAATCTCTTAGCGAACGATTAAGTGTGTGTGAATGTGTCCTAGAATAAACTAGATCTCTCTTAATTTATTCTATGTGCAATTGTAATTCTAGCCGCGGTTCCAGATTACAAAAGATAACAATTAAATTATTCAAACACAAATTGAATGGCATTCATGTAATCAAACCATCAAGAAACTAGCCATACATCATGATAAACCCCTTCATCAACCCCAAATCCCTAATTAAAACTACTCGCAATTCATAATTGAAGAATCAACGGAATTGGGAAGAATATAATTAATTGTCATTAATAAAAAAGTATGAACTTACAAAGAATCTCAAAGAATTGAAAAACAAGGCTTGAAAAGCTCTCAAAATTCATCCTTAAGCTGCTAAATAAGTTCCATCCCCACTTATTAGGGTTATGAGGGTGTTATTTATAGGAAACAAGACAATTTGGGCTGAATTAGGACAAAACGGGATTAGGCACGGCGCCAGGCACGACCGTGCCTGCGACCGTGCCTACGGAAGCATTCCGTTTAAACGCGTCCAGGCACGACGTGCCTAACTGCCAGGCACGACCGTTCCTGGCCTCCAGTAGCTCGTTCCTCGTTTCTCTTCAGGCACGGCGTGTCTGCCTGCCAGGCAAGACCGTGTCTGGGTTCCAGTAACTCATTCCTAACTTTGAGGGCACGACCGTGTCTACTTAAATTCTGAATGTGGAAATGCTTCCTTCATGAAAGTTGTAGATAATGACGTCCTCTATCCACCACAACTTGCGGAATTGGATTTGAATCAGTTAATCAAGATATATGATCAAAACGGTGGAAGGTATCATTTTGAAATCGCAGCAGAGATCATCTGACTTCATCGTCTGTTTTCACCTTGTTTCTCTCAGATTCTAGCAAAGGTGTCTTCATATGATTTGTATCCCTTGAAGTTAACTTTCATATGGACTTTGAATCGTGTACATGGAATATTTCTACAAAGAGATATGCTTGAACGATTGACAGAAGGTCATCCTGATCACTGATTTTTAAGCTCCATTCTTCTTCTTTTGATCCCGTAGCCAATCCTAGAGCTCTTTTTCCTTCAAATCTTCATCGTGAACCTCCCGATGACCTCCAAAGATCTCAAATCTTCCTCTAATGCTTCCAAAATCTTCCCGATTGCCTCTTTAAGCATCGATGCCGGTCTCTAACTTCTTCAATTCAACTCTAAATGCAACAAAACTCGACCCAACGCCTGATAATTACATCTTGAGCTAAAATTGAGACTTGCAACACCTTAAAGCTAGGAAAACCATCAAAATCCGACTCCAACATGCATCAAATGTGTGTTGTAATACGAACTTATGTTAGGAATATTTTATGGTGTCCAATCTAATTAAATATTTTTGTATTTGTGTAGTTATTAATTAAACGTGTAATACGGGCCACAAATGTGTATCAGCCCGGGGGCTTCCTTGTAACCCATAAGTTAGCCAACTTCTCCTATAAAAGGAGACTAACTTACGGGAACCCTAAGAATCGACAGAGGCATTAGAGACGCAGAGGCGTAGAGATAGAGAGATTAGGGTTGTCGTTGCTCTCCTTCTCCAGGGAGAGCAGCGGCGGGTTTATACGGTATACCAGATTTGGTTTTAATCTTCTCGATATCTTTCTATCTGCTTATTCTTAACTGCTATGGTTGTTTGATTGTTATATCTGGGTTTATCAATTGGTATCAGAGACGAGGTGTGAAACAGGTTGGATGTATCTGCGATTTTTTGGATCTAACGAAGAACTGCTCTGTTTTCTTTTGATTTTCTTTGGTGTAGAGATTTGCTCCTGTAATCTTGTTTGCGAACGAAATTTTATAAAAATCATACTGTTGGACTCGCCTTTCAAAACCGATCCAGCAGCACACCTTTTTTTCGTTTTCTGCATTTTTTATATTTCGAAGATCTCTACATTGAGATCTCGAAATCCTTATTTTTCACTGCTGCAGAAACGTTTTTGGCTTGAAACTGATACAGGAGAATTTCGACCTTCAGGGCTTTTCAGAACAGGTTTCAGATTTTCAAAAATCGATGTTTTCATTTTGCAGGATCTCGACATTTAGGGACTCGATTTCCTCTTCTCGACTTTTGAAATCTCGAGATTTGACATCTTGACTTTTGTCATCTCGACTTTTGTCATCTCGAGATTTGTCATCTCGAGTTTTGTCATCTCGAGTTTTGTCATCTCGAGTTTTGACATCTCGAGTTTGACATCTCGAGTTTTGGAATTTCGAGTTTTGGAATTTCGAGTGTTGGGATTTCGACATTTGGGATCTCGATGTTTTGGATCTCGACATCCTGAAGATTTCGAGATTTTCAAAATTTCTCGATGTTTTGAATTTTTCAAAGTTTGGAGTTTCTTGAATCACTGATTTCTTCTAAATTTGATATCTTTCCTGTTCAGAACACTTCGAAGCTTTACATTTTTAGATATCTAAATGAATCTCTGCCTTTCAAAGTTTTTAGAAGTTTTCGATGTTCTATGTTTTTCAAACAGCAAGTTTTCGATTTTCTAATGTTTTCGAAACTCCAAAGTTTTCGATGTTCCAAACATTTTGAAATTCTGCAGATTTCGATATTGTGAGGTTTGTTTTGCAGGTGGATTTCACCATTATTCTTCGAGGCAACCTCTAGATTGTAATCTCGAGATTCAAAACTCGAGATTGTAATCTCGAGAGTTAAAACTCGAGATTGTAATCTCGAGAGTTAAAACTCGAGATTGTAATCTCGAGATTTAAAACTCGAGATTGTAATCTCGAGATTTAAAACTCGAGATTGTAATCTCGAGATTTAAACCTCGAGATTGTAATCTCGAGATTTAAACCTCGAGATTGTAATCTCAAGATTTAAAACTCGAGATTGTAATCTCGAGAGTTAAAACTCGAGATTGTAATCTCGAGAGTTAAAACTCGAGATTGTAATCTCGAGATTTAAACCTCGAGATTAGGATTTCGAGGTATTGCCTTAGAATTTTGTTTAAAATCCACCTGCTCTCGATATTCTTCATCGAGAACCTCAACTTCGAAGAAATTCCTCAAAAACTCAAAAATTCGAGATTTTCTGCGACACCGCACTGTTTTGGCCATAACGTTTGACTCGGTGATCCGATTTGAGCAAACTTTTTTTTTGTTGGAAAGCTAACGAAAAGATCTACATTAATTATAGGGCTATGCCCCAAAACTCTTTCTCACGCGCCCTCACTCGCAGTCTTTGATGGTCAAAATGTTAGTTTTCCGACAAACATTGTAAATCACCGATGTCCATGTCAAAACTTAGGCAAATCTGTTCAAATTCTTTCAATTTCACCCCTAAGGTCTAAGCTGCACTGTAAAGGTCCGAAAATCGTAGATAATTCAATCAACCTCGCGTCAACGGTCATTCTACTACAATCAACAATCAACCACTGAAGCCTCCCCTGACTCATCAACATTATGTGATCATCAATATGCTGAAATTCTACATGGTGAGCTCACGGAAACCGTCATGTGTGGTACTTGTTCAGATTGCTCCACACACATGGCGGGTATGACAAACTGTGAGCAATCAAACCTTGCACATTCTGAGGGGGAGTTTCAGTTTTCTCCTCCTGGCGCCTTACACCGACAAAGCAAGGAATCTCTCAAAGGATGCAACATTTTAGGGGGAGTATTCAATGTTATCCTTCCCGGTGCCTAACAATGACAAAGCATACCGAGTGCTCCAGTTGAGGGGGAGTATAGAGAGAAAATGAAGAAAGTAATGAGAGAACATGTCCCTATGGCTTAGTAAACCCCACTAAGCCTACCCAAGGGACAAAGCCGAGCGCAAGTGAGTGAGTGAGCAAGTGAGTGAGTGAAAATTATGAGCATTAGCAAGCAGAAGGCTCAAGTGAGAAGTAAAACAATAATCAATGATGAGTCTGCTACCTCAACTACCTGCTATGTATTGAACATTTACTCCTAGCCACTCAAATACTCTGGACAGTTCCCAAATAGGTTCAGGACTTATTTAATCAGATCCCGGGTAGAAGTCACTGCATCTTGTCCAACAGTGCATGTTGAACCCTATCCAAGACCACTCACTTGTCTCCCAACAGACAGGTGTTTAATTATATTTCACGGGGAACCGCATCTCTCATTACTATCTCCTTCCGAGGCAAGTAATACTGACTACAGTGGCCTCAGCCCCATGCCACTGAACTTTCATTGATCACGTCGTGTCTAGTTACTCACTCCCAAATGTTTTGAAATTTTCCAGGACACAGACGCACTTTTAGAGACAGTTGCAGGTCTACATGACCCGCGAGAACTTCCATAGGGCTCATCTATTACAGATGTAGACCAATAATTGGAAGGAAGTCCTGCTCTTGCAACACAAGAATCACCAACATTTCCAGGCCATTGCTTTAGAGTTTATCTCTATAGTGATGAAAACGGGTTTCTACACGACCCCGGAGGGCTTTTATCATTTACTCTTTCTGTTTGTTTCCTGTTTTATTTCCGCAGAATAAAAGAATAAAAGCATGACGTCCCGATTCATCGGATCGTCATGAGGGGGAGAGTGGTCCACATGCTGTTAACACTGAACAAATCATTCTGGGACACTTCACTCCTCCATCACAAAAATCAACACTATCTCTGCTATTTCTACAACTCAAATCAAATGGTAAGCTACACTCACAAATCAACAATCATTATGTTCCGCTGTGCCACCGACAAGTTCTCCTCAAATGCATTCATTCCAAATAGTCAAAAAGACTACATTGTGGAGGAGACAGAGGTCAAATACTCGTATCCTGAAGATGAATTCCATGGGCGTCTCCTATTCTCCAAAGAATATTCATTCTAGAGGCGTCACCGGACTTCATCCAAGCTGATCAAGAGCAACTTCTCGAAGGCAAAGACTACATGTAAGATACAGAAGGTCCCTCAACCCCCGGCATCAAAGATCAAATTGTCAAGAAAACATCAAAGGGGAGATTGCAAGGACTTCTTCAGATAGCCTTCCTCAGAAGTCAAGTTCAAAGTAAAAGGAAGCTGAATAACAACAAAGACAAAGATATCCGCGTTGCAATGCTGATTGAACACGATTGAACACCAAGGGGGAGATTGTTAGGAATATTTTATGGTGTCCAATCTAATTAAATATCTTTGTATTTGTGTAGTTATTAATTAAACGTGTAATACGGGCCACAAATGTGTATCAGCCCGGGGGCTTCCTTGTAACCCGTAAGTTAACCAACTTCTCCTATAAAAGGAGGCTAACTTACGGGAACCCTAAGAATCGACAGAGGCATTAGAGATGCAGAGGCGTAGAGATAGAGAGATTAGGGTTGCCGCTGCTCTCCTTCTCCAGGGAGAGCAGCGACGGGTTTATACGGTATACCAGATTTGGTTTTAATCTTCTCGATATCTTTCTATCTGCTTATTCTTAACTGCTATGGTTGTTTGATTGTTATATCTGGGTTTATCAACTTATCAGATTCCCCCACACTTAATCTTTTGCTTGTCCTCAAGCAAATCGAATAACGGGACTTACGATAATCATCACACGGAATTTAAAACAGTTAGCATGCACACGTAGCTAAAGGGATATTCACAGAACAGACAATCTAAATCAAGAAAATTATTCCCTAAACTACATCTTTGTACTCAAGCTAAACTATTTGACGAAGTAATCACAACATCCTCGAAGTAATGACAGCAAAACACAAATAAACTAGCTATCGATCAGGAGGACTTGAGAAGGTGATGGTGAATGGTAATAAACAGTCCTTTTCTTTTGAGAGATTGGAATATTCTAACAAAGACTCAGTGCATTCAGGAACTTTAGGGCTATTCTTAGGATCAAGGAACTCAGTAGGCCACAATTTAGGAACAATCATCTAAACCTATGCAAAGAGTAGACATGGTGTGTACAACTAAGCTAAACCGCCGCGGCACATTGGTGCTTTGACGTATACTTGAAGTACGCAGAGGACTAAAGCTAATTTTGCTAAAGCCTCCAAGTTCATTAAATAAGTTCAGTTTTCCTTGTCATGTTGGCACGAGAACGCCATTTCTTTCGAAAGATACCCAAGGTCTCATCTTATTGTGCAAAACACTTACGCTTTTTGACCGGGGCTCCCATTCTCTTTTTCACAAGGTAAGAGGTCTAGCTAAATTAATTTTTCACCTTTCGGATTCTTACTAGACATTACCCTATTCTAATCTCGGCCTCACCAAGAAAAAATGGCAATTAAAGTTCATTTATTAATGTGAATCCATGCCTACAATGCAATTCTCGAAAGTATCAAATTGCTCCTACACAAATTCCCTAAACTTAACAAATTAATCCCCTAGTTCCCTAAATGCCAAGGCTAGGTCAGAAATATTCACGGGTAAGGAACACGGGCCATTTGGTTATGGAGCTCAATTGATTGGGTAAGGAACAAAATGGTCAGGCTCAAAGTGGCTTTTCCTAAAGGACTTTTTCAGGTGAGATGGAAAAATTATGAATTAAATGGGTGACTAATGCATTCATCCTTTCAACAACTAGATTATAGTGCAAGCAATTTAAGCCTAAAAACTTCAAAGATGTCCTAAAAGCACAGTCAATCGTTAGCCAGCTCACAAAGACACAGTTTAAAGAAAAAATTTCAAAAATTTGACATGAATTTCCTATCAATATACAACTAACACTTGCGCATGCTAACTCTAAAAATCACATGTAACAACTACTGTTCGAATGCCCAATTCGCTCCCTCACACTTAAACTTTGGCATCGCCCTCGATGACCAAATATGCACTATGCACAAGGGGGTAAAGAGGAAAGGGTCACGCCTGCTCAATCTTAACTCAAGTCAACATTACACAGGCGATTAAAAGAGTCGCAGAAACTTCCCTAGGGCGCTGGTCGGTGCAGAACTAAACTGAGTCTAAGTGATCCTCGGCACATCATCCCCAAAGCAAGACCCTGAGCTGCAAAAACAAAACACACAAAACACACAAAACAAAGAAACATGCAAAAACAAAAGTGCAGAAATAAGCTTGGGTTGCCTCCCAAGAAGCGCTATTTTTAACGTCGTTTGCCCGACGATACCTCATAAGCTCTCAAATAACAAAGACTGCAGTGGTGCACTAATAATCAATCTCTCCAGCTTCCTCTCAACAAATGCCATTAGGTGGCGCAGATCCTTAAACTCTTGGAACCACGAAGGAATCACATGGTCTTCAAAAACCGTATCAGCACAGAACTGAAGGATCAACCTCACATCCTCCTTGAATGGACATATGTCATGAGTCAAAACTTTGATTACTCCAGGCATCAGTGGAAGCTCAAAAGATATTTCGAAGCAAGGATCTGAAGCAACATCAAACTCGAACTGCAGCATGGAAAAGTATTTTTCTTCCTCACAAATATATTGAAAATTCACAGCATCTCCTCTAGACTCTGTATCACTCCCCATGTGAGTAGTCCAACTCTCGGTAATACCGTTCTCATGAATGTCTTCTTGGATGATGTTGTCACTTTCCAGACAAAAAGGAATATCATCCTCAAGGAGGGAATCAAAGAAATCCAAACCTGGACTAACGTAAGAGGAGTAATCTTGTATGTGGAGCGGGACTTCTTTGTCATGGAGATCATCTACCTTGTTATCACTCTCTTGTAGCTCGTGATTATCTTTTCCCAACTCATCTTCAATACCCAAACCTACCTCAGTAGCACCATCATCATGACTGATCTTCTCCTTGCCCTCCTTAGGTGTTGAGACTAATGGTAAATCAAACGGCTGGTGAGTTTCTGTATGGAAATCACAGTGATTTGTGACTTCACCCGTTACATCTTGTGTCGTTACAAACTTTTTCATGTATTCTTCGAAAAACAACTTCTTCTTCATCTTCAAACATAGGCAAGTCTTCAACATCATCACGAAGTGTATCATCCATCATATTCCCACCATCATTGTCTGACTCACTCACGCGATCATCCCTATTGGTCTCCTCGGATTGGTCTTCTACCAGATGGCTCCTTATGGTATTTATATCCTTCATCATGGCAGAAGTGCTCTGCATTATGGCTGAAGTTCTCTCCGTTATGGCTGAAGTGCTCTCCCTCATCATAACTGTGTACTCAGACTCAATCTCTGAAAGTGTCTTCTTAAATTGATTATGTGGCTCATTATTCGGCAAAGATGTAGGAATGGCTGAAACATTTGTGTCTGTAAGTCGTGGGGAGGACGAAGTGGGGTACGCAGTTGCCCAGTAAGAATGGTCATATGGAGATTTAACGGGGCAAAAAGATATATGGTGGCATCCTCCATAGAAGGGACAAATATTATTCTTAGGCAGACAAGATTGCGTGGTTGGAGGGTATGAATAAGAGAACTGATAATTTTGTGGTGTAGGAGAGTAATTTTGATGAGGTGTGTAATATTGAGGAGGAGGAGGAGGAATGTAAGGAGAGTATTGCGTAAATGGTGAATATTCCATGGAGGTTTGAGGGTAAGGAATTCCTCCTGGAATTTCGTTGGATGGTTTCATCTCATGTTTCTTAAAAAAACCTGAAAGGTTAGCACAGAAAAATCCTACGGAAAACAAAAAGAAAAACAAACTTAAAAAAATCTCACTGAAATTAATTAACCCTTAAAACCGACACCGTCCCCTGCAACGGCGCCAAAAACTGATGTGAGTTTTCTCGCACTTCAAAAGATTGTAGAATAGTGGTGAAAGTACGAGTATCGTCTCCACAAGGACGGACAAAAGGGAATTAAAGATTAACTAAATTCAGCGATTAAAAAGAAATAAAATTAAATAAATGCGTCGTGCGAGATTGATTGGTTGAATTGAAATTAAACTAATGCGAATGAGCGAATAAAATTAAAGATTTGGGTTCTTAATTAACGACGAAGGGAACATGGATTGATTCTGTGGTAATCAGATTTCTGACAGATCAGGCTTAATGACATGAATTTAATTTAATTGAGCCTAGCTAATCAATACTAAGTTCTTACCGCTCTCGCGGCGTAGAGTACAATAATTTAGGGGACCAGGCTGATCTCTCATGCGACATGATCCTAAATTATTTCCAAGACGAACGAGCTTACAGCCCCTTAATCGCTACTAATCTCTTAGCGAACGATTAAGTGTGTGTGAATGTGTCCTAGAATAAACTAGATCTCTCTTAATTTATTCTATGTGCAATTGTAATTCTAGCCGCGGTTCCAAATTACAAAAGATAACAATTAAATTCTTCAAACACAAATTAAATGGCATTCATGTAATCAAACCATCAAGAAACTAGCCATACATCATGATAAACCCCTTCATCAACCCCAAATCCCTAATTAAAACTACTCGCAATTCATAATTGAAAAATCAACGGAATTGGGAAGAATAGAATTAATTGTCATTAATCAAAAAATAAGAACTTACAAAGAATCTCAAAGAATTGAAAAACAAGGCTTGAAAAGCTCTCAAAATTCGTCCTTAAGCTGCTAAATAAGTTCCATCCCCACTTATTAGGGTTATGGGGGTGTTATTTATAGGAAACAAGAAAATTTGGGCTGAATTAGGACAAAACGGGGTCAGGCACGGCGCCAGGCACGACCGTGCCTGCGACCGTGCCTACGGAAGCATTCCGTTTAAACGCGTCCAGGCACGGCGTGCCTAACTGCCAGGCACGACCGTTCCTGGCCTCCAGTAGCTCGTTCCTCGTTTCTCTTCAGGCACGGCGTGTCTACCTGCCAGGCACGACCGTGTCTGGGTTCCAGTAGCTCATTATTAACTTTGAGGGCACGAGCGTGTCTACATAACTTCCGAATGTGGAAATGATTCCTTCATGAAAGTTGTAGATAATGAAGTTTTCTATCCACCACAACTTGAGGAATTGGATTTGAATCAGTTAATCAAGAGATATGATCAAAACAATGGAAGGTATCATTCTGAAATCGCAGCAGATCTCATCTGACTTCATCGTCTGTTTTCACCTTCTTTCTCTTAGATTCTAGCAAAGGTGTCTTCATATGATTTGTAGCCCTTGAAGTTAACTTTCATATGGACCTTGAATCGTGTACATGGAATGTTTCTAAAAAGATATATGCTTGAACGATTGACAGAAGGTCATCCTGATCACTGATTTTTAAGCTCCATTCATTTTCTTTTGATCCCGTAGTCAATCCTAAAGCTCTTTTTCCTTCAAATCTTCATCGTGAACCTCCCGATGACCTCCAAAGATCTCAAATCTTCCTCGAATGCTTCCAAAATCTTCCCGATTGCCTCTTTAAGCACCGATTCCGGTCTCTAACTTCTTCAATTCAACTCCAAATGCAACAAAACACGACCCAACGCCTGATAATTACATCTTGAGCTAAAATTGAGACTTGCAACACCTTAAAGCTAGGAAAACCATCAAAATCCGACTCCAACACGCATCAAATGCGTGTTGTAATACGAACTTATCATATGGACACCACCCATTTATTTGCAAGAAATTGGCAACAAAAGAACAAGATGAGGCTTTTGTTGAGAATGGAGAGAAAACGGTTAATGAAGCCATTGGAACCGCATCAAAGGAAAAAGGAAAAGAAATTGTACCATCCCAGGAAATAGGGACTCAAGTGGGCTGCAAGAAAGGTGTTTTAAGAGATGAAGTTGGGGAAAAGATGCAGCCAACTATGGATGCCGCACCGGTCGTCCCAATTGCCACGCAGGAACCCGAGGAGGAAGACAGTACCGATGATGGGGAATCCGATGGTGAGTTCACTTTCTTAGATGAGGAGGAAGAGAGAATTATAGATTATTACTAGGAAAGAATCCGGCAACATAGGGAGAGGAAGGTAGAGACAGAAGCTAAGACTGCTCAAATCGGATTAGGCTGAACATTGGCGTTTATTTCTGATGAGGGTTTGTTTTCTATGACTAGGTGAATATGTGGGACGTCCTATTATCTTTTGGTGATAATTGGTGATAATTCTGGTTTTATTTTTTATTTTGATGAGTTGTTGATTAGGGTTAAAATGGGAAATGTCCCATTATTTTGTGATGCATGATGTTTAGGTTAGAGTATTCTAACTTAGATAGTCATGTTGATTTGGTACGATACATTGTAAAATGTTATATATTTTTGGGTGCTTTATATATATTTACATGTCATCCAAAAAAACGGGATATGAAACATTTTCTTGCTCTTTTGGAACCAAACAAGTACTACGTATAAGGGTTTTTTTATAATAAAAACCTCCTCCTTTTATTTTCATACAAACTATGGAACTCTATACGAATTCACTATGGAGTCATATAACTCATATGGTCTCATAACAATCATTCATTTTAAAGTCGATTTATAATGGTGTAACCTACTTCATAAATGAATGATTGTGATGATGTCAATTCAAGAGTGTTATATGACTCCATAGTTGAGTGACATAGGGATCCATAAAATTTCAAGAGAAATATATCCATAGTACGCATTGGCTAATCCGTTGTTTGATGTTCCATCAAATAAATTTATCTAGATAAATCTATTAAGTAACAAAGTAATGAAAACTTTCATCTAAATCACGAGCATGATTCTTAAGGTTCTAGTTCTAGAAGAATAGTTTCTTGTTAAGACTCATTGTTTCATCCTAAATTAAACCTTATAAGATGATTAACTCGATATCTTTATATAATATTAATCTTTTTTACTAATCCGGTATGAGACTAATACTTCATGATTAATTCAAGATCTTTGTATAGTGTTTTATTACTTTATATCAATCATGTGTGATACTAATACTTCAACACTAATACTTCAATACGCCCCCTCTTGAATCGTTGATGCATCTTTCCCAAATTACTTGACAAACATGCTGATTTCATCCTCAGATTCACTCTCAGATCAATGATTTCCATTTCCTCTTCTCGTGCCTTGAGAGCCATGTCTCTCTCCTTTCTTATAGTTTTAGCATCTTGTTCTTCTTGAAACCCTACCTCAAATGTCATAAGCATCAAGATTTTTCCATTAAAATGTGTTGATTTAGATTTGAATCCAAGACCAACTATCTGATTTTTTTATCATTTATCGTACTGAGAATGTCCAGTTCTAAAATTATTTCTAGGCCTAGTTTGTTCTCTAGTTCTCTAATATTGAAAATTTGTCTCCAGATTTTTGTTTTTAGAATACTGTCTCTCAGAAAGTAAATTGGATAAACTCAGCTCAAAGTTATCTTGATCGGATTCCACGTCGGAGTGTGCCATTAGACATATCTCAGCCTGACCTAAGCCTTTATCGTTTTCGTTTTCATCATCATTTGATGAATCTTCCCAGGCAGGCATGAGTGCCTTTTCAAGTCTCGGTTGAAGCTTTTGTCTTTGTTTTACCCTCGAGTAGAACTAGTCGTGTTCCTATCTTGATGGAGTTCTGTCATTCTTCTTTTTGGGACAATCTTTTGCTCTGTGCTCAAACAATCCACAAACAAAAGCACTATTGATTATCAAAAGATTGAAAAACTTCCTTATCTTGTTTTTTTCGGTTCAATTGTTGATACATCTTTTCAAATTGTTTGGCAAACATGCTCATTTCATCCTAAGATTATTCGCTCTCGATGGTTTCTGTTTCCTCTTCTTGTGCCTTAAGAGCAATGCATCTCTCGTTTCTTATATTTTCAGCATCTTGTTCTTCTTGCAACCCTAACTCATACTCCCTCAGTCCCAAGTTGTAAGATACATTTACTATATATATCAAAAGTTTATGAAATTTGAATTATTTTTTGCAGCTTTTGTAGCGGTTTTTATGTAGTCTCTGGATATGTAAATTATATTTTCTACAGGGGTCAATTTTCTTTATCATCGGTCAAACATTGTAAACCGTAAAGTATCTTACAAAATGGGACGGAGGGAGTATGTCATAAGTGAGCTCGTCAAGTCTTCTAGGATTAGGGTTGATAGATATTTGGCTTCCCTTATTTCCGTTGTTTTTTATTTCCATGTGGATTGCAAGCTTCTCATCACTTTCTTCACTTGGTCTTCAACGGATATTTCTTTACCTAGGATTGAAAGCTCATTAATGATATTAGTAAATCGTGTAATCATATCTTTAATTGACTCTTTAGGCTTCGTTGCAAAGAGTTCATAATTCTGCGTAAAGATATCAATTTTGGATCATTTTACACGAGAAGTACTTTCATGATCGAGTCACCTCGAGTAAACCATACATTTGCTTTGCAGGTGTGCAACCTAGAACCCGATTGTGTTCAGCATGATAAAGTCCACAAATCAAATACTTAAGAAGTGGGGCATTGTGCTCGAGAATTAGATAATCATAAGAGATGTATTCAGATTTAGGTTTGGGAATAATAGTACCTTCGTTTGAGACCTTTGTGATAACATTATCACCTTCCTCAATAATGTTACATACCTGATAGTTGTCAGCCTTGATAAAGTTCTCCATGAGGCTTTTCCAGAATTGATATAACTTGCCATTGAACACTGAGGACATTGGGTTGAATTTTTTTGTGAATGTTTTTTTTGTCCCAAGAAGCCACAGTGGTGGGGAAAGAGCGGGAACACTTTCCAAAAAATATTAAAATATGAAGTTACAAAACATAGTTCAAACATAAAATACAAGAAAAAGCACAGAGAGAAAGTTTAACATGTAAAGTTTGCAGGCACACAGACAGTTGTTGAGAGCGTTTGGTTGTATTTATTGTGAAATAGGATGGCCCTTTGCAGATATGGAGGGTAAGTTTTTGCCTCTGGGTGAGATGACTTATGACTTTTGAGTCATGTTACAAGCTTTTATGCTGAGTCATAGTTTGAGTAGATCGGATAGATATAATCGTCCTCTTCATCTTGAAGCAATTTTGATTGACTTCTGGTCATCAGGTGGTCCTCGGAGGAAATTCCCAAGGTAACATATTCCTTAACATATTCCAAAACTAAGTCTTGGGCCTCTTCCTCACCTTTTTCCTCTTGGGAGGCTACCAGGTGATGGAGTATATGGCCCAGGAACCCCCCGGCCCACATACTTCCACTATTACATTCAGGCCCAACAAGCCCAGAACGGGCCAAGCCCAGCATAATGAAGCTCTAGGCAGGCCACGAGGCATGAGGGAGTGCCTTCGGCCCCATGGCTGAAGGCCACCAGTGACAGAATAGGGCTCAGAAACATCGCAGAAGAACAAGGCTTAAAAACCAAGCCTTCGGCACTAGGAGCCCTCGGCACTATGGGACCCCCGGTACGCAGAGCCTTCGGACTGCCATCTACAGCCGAAGGCATCCTCCACGACAGAATCTCTCATTCGCATGCGCTGGATCAACGTACCAAGTACAAACGTCACATCCAATCACTGCATTTAATGCAGCCACTTGCGAGTGCCGGTGCCGCCCCAGTTGAGGTGACCCCTCGACCACCAGATTGTTGACACGTGTCCCTATCTAGCATTTTTTGCTGCTATAAATAGCACCCCTTTCCCCATTTGTAAACCACGCTGAATTCACATATTGAATACTCACTCTCTCTCTCTTACTTATTGCTCTGACTTCTCTCTAATTACTCCCCGCAGTAACCCCTCGGATAAGCTACCCCCCGGGTACACTATCCATCATTTGGTGCTCTCGTTGAGATCTCGAACAATCAAGTAAGAAACCCTCCCCTTCAACTAAAAACACCTACCAAAATGGGAAGAACCACTTGTGCTCAGTCCAAGAACCTTGATGAAAACAACCTGGCCCTCGGTGAAGTCAACGCCCCCGGAGCCTCCAACAAGGCTCCTGAGGGCGGGGCCATCACTGAGTTGGAACAGGCTGCTGTTGACCTACGCCTTCAGCTTCAGCAAAACGCTTCTTACGCCCGTCTTGGCATCGAACCCCGAAGGAGGGACCGGAGTGAAAATCAAGTGAGCCCTCCGATTCTCACTATCGACGTACAGTCGGCATTCTCCGCCTTCATCCAAACATTAACGCAAAACCCAGGTGCCTTCGGCACTCTGGTGCCACTTCAACCCCAGATTGGAGAAAACGTCGTACCTCCACCGCCCCGCCCCCCCTTCGTAAAACCTATCATTCAGATTGGGAACGACGAGGGGGTTGTGGCCCAGGACACCGCCTCCCAGGAGGTTCAATCCCGGGACCGCCATGGCGCAAACAAGGATAGGCCCCGGACCTCCATCCTGGAACGGCTCGGAGGGGCACAAGACCGCCAAGGGGTCCAAGACCGCCTCGGAGGAAAGGCGCTCCAAAGACCTCAGGAAAGCGGAGGTTCCGTCTCAAGGGCAGACGAGAGGCGTCCCCCTCAAGACAAAGGCAAGGCACCACTCCGAGCCGATGACGCAAGACACCAAATCAACCAGGCCCACTCGGCCCGTGTTCGTTCGCAGGTGGCGGAGGCCCTCTCGAAGGATCACAGGGACGAAATCATTGAAGCCCTCCAATGCCGCCTTGACGAGATGGAGGCCCGTCAAGCGCACAAAACAGCTTCCGCCCCCCAGGCGGACCCCAAATACACTGCCATGCTGGCCAAAATGGAGGAGATGCAGAAGAAAATGGCCGAGGGCTCTGGGGAACCCGTCATCCAACTCCGGACTAGGACGCCATTTACCCCAAGGGTATTGGCGGCCCGAATTCCGGAAAAATACTGGGGGCAACCTATCAGGCCCTATGAAGGAAAGACAGATCTCCAGGAGCATTACAGCAAATATCAGAACAGTATGATGATGGGGGGGCATCGGACGAATATTTGTGTTGTTGGTTCCTCTCCACCTTAGAGGGACCAACATATGAATGGTTCAACCGATTGCCCGAAGGCTGCATCGATTCATGGCACGAACTCGCCCAACGTTTCTGGACGCAATTTGCGGGGAGGCGCTGGTCAAGGAAACACTTCTCCCACTTACTGACGGTGAGACAAAGAAAGGAGGAGACCCTTCGGGACTACTTGGAACGTTGGAGGACGGACGCAGACAAAGTTGACGGTGCTGACGATGGGACCCTCCTGGCTCTCCTTCAAACCGTCCTTCGCCCCGGGAACTTTTTAAGGAGCCTCATCATCGAACCTCCCCGCGATTACATAAGGGCTCTACAATGGGGGGACCGATACGCTGAGGTTGAGGAAGTGGAAAAATGTCATCACAACCCCAATCAGCAACGCCCTCGGCCAGATGACAAGGGCAATCGGGGGCCGGGGGCTCCCCCAAATCAATCCAAAGGCTCAACGCCCTCCAGTGATCGCCCCCGGCATGGCCAAGCCAAGCCCGGGGGAGGTTACAGGGGAAACCTGAAGGCTTGGGCCCAGCCCATTCTCTTAAAGCACCCTCGGACGCCCTTGACACACCCCATCAGTGTCATCCTAGACTTCGTGATAAGTCCGTATTTAGACACGCATTTGATGCGTGTTGAGATTGGATTTTGATGTTTTTCCTAGCTTTAATGTGTTACAAGTCTCAATTTTAGCTCAAGTTATGTTTAACAGGCGTTGGTTCGAGTTTTGTGTCATTTGGAGTCAAAATGAGGATTTTAGAGTTCGGCACCGGCGCTTGAGAAGAAATCAGGATGAGTTGAGAAGCATTCGAGAGTGAATTGATAGATTTGGAGGTCACCGGGACGTTCACGATGAAGTTTTGACGACAAGAGAGCTCTAGGAATGGCTACGGGATCAAAATAAGATGAATGGAGCTTGAAATCGGCGATCAGGATGACCTTCTGTCAACCGTTCAAGCATATCTCTTTGTAGAAACATTCAATGTACACGACTCAAAGTCCATATGAAATACAACTTCAAGGGATACAAATCATATGAAGAAACTATTGCGAGAATCTGAGAGGAAGAAGGTGAAACCAGACGATGAAGTCGGATGATCCCTGTTGCGATTTAAGAATGAGACCTTCCACCATTTTGATCATATATCTTTCTTAGGTGATTCAAATCTAATTCCACAAATTGGGGTGGATAGAGGACTTCATTATAGACAACTTTTATGAAGGAAGCATTTCCAAATTCCAGGGGGTCACCCATCCCAAGACTACTCCCGTGCAAGCACGCTTAACTTTAGAGTTCTTGGCTAATGAGCTCCCTTAAAAGGAGATGCACCTTGTTGGTATGAGTAGTACTATTAATCCTCTTAAATTAATCTCGGGTATTACATTAATCTCGATGGGGGATCCAATGGTGTATATTGTTGCCTCCACATAGGCCAAGCCTTGCCAAGAAACCAAGTTTCTTGAAGCCTTCTCTTCATTGCAAAAAAAAAACAAAAAAACAAAAAAAAAATGGACTGAAAGGGAGTAGACTCAACGAGCAATCGACGAGTACAAACTCCAATAAAATAACTTTCGGCAGCTACCAAGAATGCTCCTCACAAGACATTCCAGACAATACCGAAGGCTTCCCTAGGGAACACCTCCGGCACCTGAAAGCTATTCAACAAGTGTCACCAAAATATGACTAAGTCCACAACTTGGGATGAATTTGGTTAAGTCCACATTACCCGAAGGCTCCCAAACCCTACAGTTGGGATGAATTTGGTTAAGTCCACATTATCCGGAGTTTCAAAAAATACCAAAGGCATCTTTTAAAAGTCCACATTTCCGTGGCCAAGCTCCGAAGGCTCTTGCTATACAGCACTCTCCATCACAAACATGGGCTTAAATTTTCTAAATCCACACTCCAGTAGCCTCCGGTAGTACAATCAACACCGGGGGCTCCCTGTCTGCAAATGGATTATTTCCTAAGTCCACGACACCAGTTCCCCCGGGGACATATAACGAAGGCTAGATACTCCATACGGCTGATGGGACGTATCAGCCGACGGCTCTAAGGCAAAGCACTATTTGAAAAATTCCTAAGTCCCAAATCTCATGCCTCTAGTCTATGCTAAGGCATGTTCAACTTGTAGATCATATATCTAGAGGGGTCTGGCAACCGAAGGCTCAGTGGTAAAACTACACTTAGAAAGATTTTCTAAGTCCTGGAATGATTGGCCCTCGAAGGCTCAGTGGTAAAACCACACTTGAGAATTTTCTAAAGTCCTAAAACGATTGGCCCTCGGTCAACTCAACATACAACAAAAAGGCCAAGTGGTGAACAATGTTGGGGAGTTTTCTAAGTCCTAGACGTTGGGCCCTCGGCCAAACGTTTAGCCAGACATACATTCATGCATGAAGCAAAACAAAGCAGGGAATAACACAAAAGGCATTCATCAAAAGAAAAAGCAAATTCATGCATCACAAGGCCCGAGGGAATCATATATAGAAGAAAAGGAGGACAATGTTAAGTGTTTGTCACATCGGACGAAAGCTACAGAATGTTTTTACAAATTCAAAAATATTACAAGTACAAATTACTAAGCGGTTCCTTCATCAGCTGCTTTGGAAGTGGCGCCGCCCTCAGCATCATCTTCGTCACCACCGAGGCCACACTCCCTCAAGGTCTCAGAATCTTCTAGCACCGGCCTCTCTTCGCCTTCGGGGAGGGGGGCTTGATGTCTGGCTGCCGAGGGGGAAGGCCATAGGCCTCCGGCTTGAAGTCCATCGGGGATACATTGAAGTGGTGGGCCAGCTTCCGGTAAATGAGGCGTTGAGTAAAGAACCCCCTGCTCTGGTAGTAAGAGTCTCCCCTCTCCGCTAGCCACGTCTTGCCGGGACCTCCGACCCAGGCATCTACCTTCTTCTCCACAACCGAGGACACCCAGTCTTCTTTGTCCTCGGTCATTCAGCCCCCGGTCATGAATGCCTCCACAGCAGCTTTCCCAGCCTTGGCCACCTCCTCGGCCTTTGCCCTCTCAGCCTCCTCGGCGGCAACACGGGCGGCTTCGGCGGCTGCTTCCCCGGCCTCAGCCAGGCCCTCGCTCTTGCCTTCGGCCTTCGCAGCCCGCACTCGCTCTTCCATGCTTTCGGTGGCCAGGCGAAGGGAGTCCTCGACTTCAGTCAGCTTCTTTCTGAGGCTAGCAGCTTCCTCCTCAACGGCACCCCTGGCCTCCATCATATGCTCAACCCTCCGGACATACTCACAAAGTCCCTGAAGGCCTGCATCAGTAAAGGTGTAAGGGGTCAGACACAGTGCATACATTACCCCCCGAAAGCAAATGAACATGATAGGGAAAGGCAACTCATGGAGGCACTATTCTGAAGGATCCTCGACTGGAGGCCCTCATCATTCATCCGGACGAGAGACAGCCTGTCAGCCAAAGGCATCATTTGGCTCATTAGTGCCGAAGGCACGAGGTTACCCTCCAGGATCGAGGCCCCCTTCGGCACAATTGCCTCTAGCTTATGCCGACCGAAGAAGTCTTAGTGGACACACTCCTGAGGGATGGGGCTGGAGGCATGCCCCTTGTCCACGATGACAACGACATCAGCGGCCGGCTGCTTGCCAGAGTCCGCGACCTTCAGCTTCTTGGCCGGGGGCTCAATCCCCTTATGTGACACCCCCAAATTTTCCACCCAAAATAATACTTTGAAATAGAGATGAACTTTTATTTAATGATTAAAACTTCAAAAGTTGCAGCGGAAATTAATAAAAACTAAGTAAAAGGGGCATGTCACCGCCACATCCAATCCGTGAATGATTGGATGCTAAGGCTATCTACCAAAACACGAGTTTAACAAAATAAAGATGTTCGAATCATAAGAAAATATTAAAGTTTATTTCTAGTGAACTACATAGTTGTCTTCTAATTCGCGCTCTCAAAATTTGCAGCATCAAAATCAACATGATCACCTCCTGTTAAATACGAGCATAAGAAAAATAAAAGAAAACAGACATTAGCAATAATGCTAAGTAAGTTCCACCTAACCTTTTAAAATAATAATAAATAATATATATAAATTCGTACAACCTCATAAAATATTTTTCAAAACACTTTATAAATCATAAATCATAAGTAAACGATATCTATATAAAATCTCAATCACATAATTAACTCGTAAACCATAATAATTCCAAAATACATGAAACACCAAAATTCCCCTCTTTTGAATTTCTCCCAAAATCACTTTGTATCTAACTTCCTAGTAATTTAGAAGGGCGGTGCTCAACACTTTGGTTGAGCCCGGTGGATCGTTGTTATGTACGGCCACCCCGGAACTATCGCCGGTACCACAACTGCTCCTTGGAAACGGAAACAACTACTTTAAGTGTGCACACCCCCTAAAGGTATTCCAAGCCCTCCGGGTTAGTAAGTCGATCCGGGTAGCCGGGATGTTTTCTACCAACTACCCCACCTCAAAACCTGAATGATTAGGAGCTACTACTACCACTACTACTCAAAAGCCGGGATGTTTTCTACCGACCGACAATTCACCTCAAACCAACTCAAACCAAAAATTGGGTAGTAGTAGACCTAACCATCCTCCACATTTTAAGGGACGTGGAAAACCAACACCACGGATTTCTCTCGTGATGCTCACCCTTTATGAAAATAGTTATTTCTCTTTGTTTTCTCAAAATCAATCGAAGTTTATACTTCAAAAATTTCATTTTTCATTAAACTCCCACAAAGATAACAAATTACGTACTATTACAAAATCTTCCAAAATAACTCATATCAACAAACTAATATCTCAAATACAATCCTTTTATATAATAATATTCAAATTCAGCACACATAAATTCAATTCTCAAATAAGCACACAAAAATATTTAAAAGAAATCACGAAGAAAAAGAACTAATTTCGGTTGACGTGAAACTTACCTTAAATCCCGATGCTCCTAATTCTCTTCTTCAGTTCCGGTCTCTAAATATTCACCTTTTTAATTAAGATGATATAATTAGTCACTTATTCTCTTTGTAATTATTTTACCCGATTTTCTCCTTTTATTTTTTTATTCGAACTTATTAACTTAATTTATTAGTTATTCAAATATATTTGATTAATCACTTTTTATTAATCAAATTACCTTATTAATTCAGCCATTAATTACAATATTTGAATTCTAATATTAAATACAATATCCGAATATAATTAACTACAACATCCTATTTTTTACTCAATAACCACCATTAATTTACTCTACTCAAAAAATATTATTTAATTACTTTATTTATATTAACCCATTAATTTATGAGTTCAAATATTTTAAATATTTACATGAGGTCCGAATCTCTAATAATCAATCATAAAAATTAATAATTGAATTAGTCCACTAATTACATAATTAAGTTATTTATTAAGTCTACATGTAGTCAATTATTTATGCTAGCTAATCTAACCTTATTTTATTTTCCTTATTTTATTCCAACATCATTTTTTTGTCCAGAATATTATTTTCCAATCTCAGTGATTTATTTATTTCACCATTAATATTAATATTTCCTTATTTAATTATTTAACTAGTTTTATATGGCCCAATTAAATTAAATAGACTAAGAATCGACTTTATAAATTAAAAACCGTATATAAATATATTTTGGGTCTATATTTGACCTAGGTTGTCCAGATATCTATTTTATAATTATTTCCATAATTATTCATTTAATTTCATATATCTATTAACCGGTTCAATTACAATTAAATATACTAAATCTTAATATTTATTAATTATAAATGGTCCATAAGGTCCTAGTTAGTCATATATTTATCCTAGTTTACTCCAATATTTATTTCATAATTATTTTCGTTATTTAGTTAATTATTTACTAAATGTGTATAAATTGGCCCAATTACAATTAAATCAATTAAAAATAGCTAAAAATATTATTTTTCAATTCTGGTTGGTCCTAATATGTATATTTATACTAGGTATTTAATTTATATTTTTCCAGATTTTATTTATTTGATTTACTATTTTATTTTTAATTTTTATTAAAACTGGGCCGAACTGGCCCATTAAACCGACCCGGCCCAAGAGTTCTGACCCAGACAACTGGGTCATCTTCTCCTGGTCGATTCCGGCGACTTCGCCGGAAACTAGAAAACTCCGGCGAGCTATAACTTGACTTACAGATAACGGATTTCGACGATTCAATTTGCAAAATGATCCTTGCGGCGAGACGAAGCTCCTCCACCCCTATCTACGGCAAAATATCTGCTTTTTATAAAGACCCGCTTCCACAACTTGCAACTCCGGCGAGCGATATCTCTCTCGTTTCACGACCGTTTTCTACGATTCTTCTACCGTTGGATTCCTCTCACGAAGGAGAAGGTTTTTAGGTGAGTTTTGGTTTCGGTTATGGGTTATAACGAAGGGTCGAAAAATAGAGTGTGTGTGTGTGTGTGTGTGTGTATATATATATATATATATATATATATATATATATATATATATATATATATATATATATATATATATATATATATATATATATATATATATACGTGTGTATATATATAGGTCGCAGGTTTTGGGGATAAAGAAAACGCAGATTCGGCCTGCTATTTATAAGGGAAATATGAGGGGTTTAGGATGAGAGTTTGTGTTTAATTTGAACAGCTTCTTCCGCAGCTCCGTTCTTATCTCGTACGTGGTTGAGTTGGAGTTGGAGTTTATCTTCTTTTGGGGCTCTGTATGTGTTCGTGATTACGGCGAAACTCCTTACGTGAGTTCAGCTTAGTTCGTTGTTATACTAGTACTACGTATTGCTTGGCTTCGTTTGTAGTCCCAGTATTATTATACTATTGTATGAGGAGTATTTCATATTGTTATTACTAGCTAGTACACACATACGTATATTTACTTAATAGGGACCAAATATTTTACTTCTTATAGTTATTACTAGCTAGTACGTACATACGTATATTTACATAGTACGTGTATTATATATATATATATTTACTTCTTATGCGATATGTATAACTGGTACTTACGTGTTATAAAATATTATTTTCATTTTTAGGAAAAAAAACGTTACTTTTATTATCGGACCATTTTTATCATATTAAACATGTCACAATGATAAATTTTTGTCTGGTTTACTTATTTAATAAAATGTTGTCCCTATTACTGAAATATTTTTATCTGGCTAAAACGTCATAAATTATGAAATTTTATCTGATTAGAATGTTACAACTAGTGCCACTTTATCTTATTCACTTAATTATTAAAATCTTACTTTGGTAACCTTTTATTTCAATAGTAAAATTATTTTGTTTTTATTTAAATTTTTGAAGTGTCACATTCTACCTTTCTTAAAAGATGTTTCGTCCCGAAACATTAACTAAAATCAAATAACCAAGTTTTCAAGTATTACATTCTACCCCCCTTAAAGAGAGGTTACGTCCTCGTAACTAAAATTTTACCTTAATCGAATAACTCTGGGTAGCGTCGTTGTTCTCAATGTTGTTACTCATGGATGTCATTATTTCCTTGAAAAGTATGCGTATAAGAAATCTATCGGTATTCATAAATATTCTATTCTATCCAATAACTTACTAATCACGTAATGTATAAAGTTCTTCTATAAGTCCAACTTTATCCTCAAATAAACATATATGGATATGTCACACTTAAAAATATCTCAAGAAAATCAGAACAATCACAACCTCAATCGAAACCAAAATCAAAGTTTCAGAACCTCACCACGCGCCTAAAATTTTATTTTAGTCCTTGAAGCTCTTACTTATCGCCTAGTAATTTTTTTTTTAACCTAATATTTTGGAAAAACATTTTTGAAAAAATCCACCTTGAAAACCTTTAAGAATCCTACAAATTGTTAGAAACCTTTTTAGAAAATCAAAGCTAGGAAATTTAAGACCATAAGAAAACTTTAAAAAAAATTATTTAGAAAATCTTTTGGAAAAGTGATTTGAAAACTCCCCCCAGAAAAATCTTAGTCTCTGATACCAACTTGTGACACCCCCAAATTTTCCACCCAAAATAATACTTTGAAATAGAGATGAACTTTTATTTAATGATTAAAACTTCAAAAGTTGCAGCGGAAATTAATAAAAACTAAGTAAAAGGAGCATGTCACCGCCACATCCAATCCGTGAATGATTGGATGCTAAGGCTATCTACCAAAACACGAGTTTAACAAAATCAAGATGTTCGAATCATAAGAAAATATTAAAGTTTATTTCTAGTGAACTACATAGTTGTCTTCTAATTCGCGCTCTCAAACATTGCAGCATCAAAATCAACATGATCACCTCCAGTTAAATACGAGCACAAGAAAAATAAAAGAAAACAAACATTAGCAATAATGCTAAGTAAGTTCCACCTAACCTTTTAAAATAATAATAAATAATATATATAAATTCGTACAACCTCATAAAATATTTTTTAAAACACTTTATAAATCATAAATCATAAGTAAACGATATCTATATAAAATCCCAATCACATAATTAACTCGTAAACCATAATAATTCCAAAATACATGAAACACCAAAATTCTCCTTTTTTGAATTTCTCTCAAAATCACTTTGTATCTAACTTCCTAGTAATTTAGAAGGGCGGTGCTCAACACTTTGGTTGAGCCCGGTGGTTCGTTGTTATGTACGGTCACCCCGGAACTATCGCCGGTACCACAACTGCTCCTTGGAAACGGAAACAACTACTTTAAGTGTGCACACCCCCTAAAGGTATTCCAAGCCCTCCGGGTTAGTAAGTCGATCCGGGTAGCCGGGATGTTTTCTACCAGCTACCCCACCTCAAAACCTGAATGATTAGGAGCTACTACTACCACTACTACTCAAAAGCCGGGATGTTTTCTACCGACCGACAATTCACCTCAAACCAACACAAACCAAAAATTGGGTAGTAGTAGACCTAACCATCCTCCACATTTTAAGGGACGTGGAAAACCAACACCACGGATTTCTCTCGTGATGCTCACCCTTTATGAAAATAGTTATTTCTCTTTGTTTTCTCAAAATCAATCGAAGTTTATACTTCAAAAATTTCCTTTTTCATTAAACTCCCACAAAGATAACAAATTACGTACTATTACAAAATCTTCCAAAATAACTCATATCAACAAACTAATATCTCAAATACAATCCTTTTATATAATAATATTCAAATTCAGCACACATAAATTCAATTCTCAAATAAGCACACAAAAATATTTAAAAGAAATCACGAAGAAAAAGAACTAATTTCGGTTGACGTGAAACTTACCTTAAATCCCGATGCTCCTAATTCTCTTCTTCAGTTCCGGTCTCTAAATATTCACCTTTTTAATTAAGATGATATAATTAGTCACTTATTCTCTTTGTAATTATTTTACCCGATTTTCTCCTTTTATTTTGTTATTCGAATTTATTAACTTAATTTATTAGTTATTCAAATATATTTGATTACTCACTTTTTATTAATCAAATTACCTTATTAATTCAGCCATTAATTACAATATTTGAATTCTAATATTAAATACAATATCCGAATATAATTAACTACAACATCCTATTTTTTACTCAATAACCACCACTAATTTACTCTACTCAAAAAATATTATTTAATTACTTTATTTATATTAACCCATTAATTTATGAGTTCAAATATTTTAAATATTTACATGAGGTCCGAATCTCTAATAATCAATCATAAAAATTAATAATTGAATTAGTCCACTAATTACATAATTAAGTTATTTATTAAGTCTACATGTAGTCAAATATTTATGCTAGCTAATCTAACCTTATTTTATTTTCCTTATTTTATTCCAACATCATTTTTTTGTCCAGAATATTATTTTTCAATCTCAGTGATTTATTTATTTCACCATTAATATTAATATTTCCTTATTTAATTACTTAACTAGTTTTATATGGCCCAATTAAATTAAATAGACTAAGAATCGACTTTATAAATTAAAAACCGTCTATAACTATATTTTGGGTCTATATTTGACCTAGGTTGTCCAGATATCTATTTTATAATTATTTCCATAATTATTCATTTAATTTCATATATCTATTAACCGGTTCAATTACAATTAAATATACTAAATCTTAATATTTATTAATTATAAATGGTCCATAAGGTCCTAGTTAGTCATATATTTATCCTAGTTTACTCCAATATTTATTTCATAATTATTTTCGTTATTTAGTTAACTATTTACTAAATGTGTATAAATTGGCCCAATTACAATTAAATCAATTAAAAATAGCTAAAAATATTATTTTTCAATTCTGGTTGGTCCGAATATGTATATTTATACTAGGTATTTAATTTATATTTTTCCAGATTTTATTTATTTGATTTACTATTTTATTTTTAATTTTTATTAAAACTGGGCCGAACTGGCCCATTAAACCGACCCGGCCCAAGAGTTCTGACCCAGACAACTGGGTCATCTTCTCCAGGTCGATTCCGGCGACTTCGCCGGAAACTAGAAAACTCCGGCGAGCTATAACTTGACTTACAGATAACGGATTTCGACGATTCAATTTGCAAAATGATCCTTGCGGCGAGACGAAGCTCCTCCACCCCTATCTACGGCAAAATATCTGCTTTTTATAAAGACCCGCTTCCACAACTTGCAACTCCGGCGAGCGATATCTCTCTCGTTTCACGACCGTTTTCTACGATTCTTCTACCGTTGGATTCCTCTCACGAAGGAGAAGGTTTTTAGGTGAGTTTTGGTTTCGGTTATGGGTTATAACGAAGGGTTGAAAAATAGAGTGTGTGTGTGTGTGTGTGTGTGTGTATATATATATATATATATATATATATATATATATATATATATATATATATATATATATATATATATATATATATATACGTGTGTATATATATAGGTCGCAGGTTTTGGGGATAAAGAAAACGCAGATTCGGCCTGCTATTTATAAGGGAAATATGAGGGGTTTAGGATGAGAGTTTGTGTTTAATTTGAACAGCTTCTTCCGCAGCTCCGTTCTTATCTCGTACGTGGTTGAGTTGGAGTTGGAGTTTATCTTCTTTTGGGGCTCTGTATGTGTTCGTGATTACGGCGAAACTCCTTACGTGAGTTCAGCTTAGTTCGTTGTTATACTAGTACTACGTATTGCTTGGCTTCGTTTGTAGTCCCAGTATTATTATACTATTGTATGAGGAGTATTTCATATTGTTATTACTAGCTAGTACACACATACGTATATTTAGTTAATAGGGATCAAATATTTTACTTCTTATAGTTATTACTAGCTAGTACGTACATACGTATATTTACATAGTACGTGTATTATATATATATATATATTTACTTCTTATGCGATATGTATAACTGGTACTTACGTGTTATAACATATTACTTTCATTTTTAGGAAAAAAAACGTTACTTTTATTATCGGACCATTTTTATCAGATTAAACATGTCACAATGATAAATTTTTGTCTGGTTTACTTATTTAATAAAATGTTGTCCCTATTACTAAAATATTTTTATCTGGCTAAAACGTCATAAATTATGATATTTTATCTGATTAGAATGTTACAAGTAGTGCCACTTTATCTTATTCACTTAATTATTAAAATCTTACTTTGATAACCTTTTATTTCAATAGTAAAATTATTTTATTTTTATTTAAATTTTTGAAGTGTCACACCTTACCTCCGTTCTTTTTCTTTAGGGCCCCCTTGCCGTTGGAACTCCCGACACCGGCACCGGCGGCAGCAGCTTGGGAGGGCTCCTCCCTGGGGGAAGCACCCACCGGTTTCGGACCAGAAGGTTGCTTCTTCTTCCCCTTCGTCTTCTTCAGAGCAAAAAGGGAGTTCACGTCCATATTATTACCTGCAAAGACACGACACCAAATGATTAGGCCGAAGGGGATCAACTACAGTGACATGGATTGAACACAAAAAAATCTAAGTACAAAACAGATAACCCATCGGTAATTAGCTCTGATACTCTAAAATACACGATCTATCGGAGGGTATCTTTCATCCTCCGAGCCCCTCGGCCGATATTGCTGAAAGCCGAGCTTGAACAGATCATCTGGAAGGGTAACATCTTTGATCTTCACATGCTTCTCGGACCCCTCCGGCTTCTTGGCAAGTATCTTGCCGTTCTTCTCAAGGGCTGCATTCCCTACCTTCAGATGCCACCGAAAGTTGTTACGAAGTGGGGCCGGGAATGGGTTTTCCGCCGGACAAAGGTAACAAAACTTGTCCTTCCATCCCTTGTGGGATGAAGGCACATCATCCAAAAGCCTAAACTCAGGGACTTGCTGCAAGTTGGCGAAGCCCCTAGCATTCGAATGCCCCCCCCCCCCCCCCCCCTAGCATAGGTTGAAAGACAGGAAAAACTGGTCCAAGGTGGGTGGCACTCCTCGGCTCCGACACAGGGAAAGAAAGTCGGGTATGTATCCGAGCTCTCACTTTCAATGTGACAAATATGCAACAAAATATGTCACAATGCTCGCAAGAAGCAGTGTCCAACAAACAGAACTTGGACAATCAGTTGAAACAAATGCCAAGCATTGTGAACCACATGGGCGAGGAGGAGGAAGAAGAGGAGCTTACGGAGAAAGCTCAACCGGAGGAGGAACCTGAAAACTCAACTCAACCACCGGCCATTCCTAAGATCATGCCACCATTTCCTGAGGCTCTAATGGAAACACAATGGGTGGAGAAGGACAAAGATATCTATGAAATTTTCAGCAAGTGTGAGTATAATTTAGACTTCTCTTTGTTCACAAATAAGCAAGGAATAACGGTGGGATTACACAAATATTTCATACTCCCTCTTACACCACCCGGATCAAAACCCCTTCCATTGACCATGCTTAATGAAAATCATGGACCAACACTCTCACAATATGAAGCGATAGAAATCTGGATATTTGATCCCGGAAAGGTCAAAATAAAGGGTCGAAAAACTGAGTCTTTCTATAAGAGTCACCCGGGTGAAAATTTGAAGAAGATGAGTTATCACGATCCAAGCTTGAACGATTGAACACAACCATGGCGTCGTGCCACGACGTTAACTAAGGCGCTTCTTGGGAGGCAACCCAAGCAAGATACGTTTACTTGTTTTATTTTATTTTTACACATTTCAAAAAATAATGGACTGGGATTGGACCCGGCCGGGTATAAACCCTAACCCGGTCGGGTTACTTCTAAAAACAAAACACCCGGGCAATCACCCGGGCGAGGCATAAGCAAAACAAGAATAAATTTTTCGCCCGATCGGGTACACTTCCATACCTAGCCGGGCAAGCCAGCAAAAACCTTCTGCCTCGAGTGAAGAGTTTACGCCTGACCGGGTACACTACCCCACCCGGCCGGGTATCTCGATTTTTGGAAACCAAGCCATTTCTCAAAAAAAAAAAATGAACCACCCCCCTTTGTCTTCCCTTTCAAACCACACCCCAAATTTCCTCCATTTCCAAAAGTCAAAAGCTTCATATCTCCTACATCCATCCACCAATTAAACCCATTTCATTCATCACCTCTTCACCCTTTTCATCTCCACACCCACGAATCACCAACAAAACCTCCCAAAAAGTATCCAAAAAAAACACATTCATCTTAGACACAAGCACTAGGGACAGTGCTTTGATTAGCTTGGGGGAGAATTTTATGGAATACTCACATTCATACTCTTTATTCTTGTAAAAAAAAATTATAAAAGCTTGTTAAGTTGAAAGCCTGAAAGGGCAACTTAAGCAAAAATAAAGCAAAAATAAGAGTGAGTTGTGAGGATTAAAACAGAAAAATGTGGGAAGTTGGGATGAAAACCCGAAAGGGCACCTAGGCAAAATGAGAGAACGAGAGAAAGTATTTTCTTTTATTTCTGCAGGATCCTAAGGGTAATGAAAAAAGAAAAAAAAGAAGGTTGAGGTTGATAAAGAAATATGGAGTTGAAGACCCTCTTTACTATTATATTTCTGGGGATTTACTTTATGTGTTTCTAAAAACACTCGTGGATGTGTGTGTTGATATTCTTGTCATTTTAAGGACTTCTTGGATCGGATTTGATTTACTCGAGACGAGTAAAGGTTTAAGTGTGGGGGTGTTTGATGCACACTAATTAGTAGTGCATAATTACATGTTTTTATGTTTGATTTATGTTAATTGTTTGACGTTTTATTTAGTTTGTAAACATTTGTGTGATTTCAGTTGTAATTGTATTTTAGTCTTTATTTGTAAGTTGTAAAGTTTAGTTAGGATTTGTGGTGTTGGAAAGGAAGACTTTGAAGTGAAGAAAAAGAAGATTTGGCTGCCCAGGAGCAAATACCCGACCGGGTATAACACTTGACCCGGTCGGGTAAGAAGTGAAAAACGAAAATGCAAAGAAAGTGCATGGCCCGGTCGGGCCCGCTACCTCACCCGGTCGGGTGAGAAGTGACCGGGGACAACCCGGTGTGCAAAGATCACCCGAACGTGAAGAATATCCAATTTTTGCACTCACTCGGTCGGGTCCCCTACCCCACCCGGTCGGGTCTGACTTGACCCGGACACTTTAACATGTCGAAGATCGCCAGAACGTGGAGGATATTTGATTTTGACATGCACCCGGTCGGGTAAGTACTTTACCCGGTCGGGTACCCGGCCAAAGGTGTTGAAAAACACCTATAAATAGCACTCTTTTTCTTCCCTAAAAATTATCCTTTCTTCCATACTCTTTAGCTCAGTTTAGAATATCATTTCTTTATATTTTTCTAGCTATGTTTAGTCTCCAAATGAGGAGCTAAACTTCCATTCTTGGTGTTGCTCTTGAAGCTTGTTGATTATTAAAGTTGTGAGTTATTTTCTTAACTTCTTTCCTTGAATATTAATTAATAGTTCTTTCCTTAATATCATCTCTATATTAATGTTGGGGAGTGTTGCTAAGATGACAATTAGTTAACATCTCGACATTAGTTAGAATGATGTTTTCTTCCTCTATATTAATGTTGGGGAGTGTTGCTAAGATGACAATTAGTTAACATCTTGATATTAATTATAGTAGGATTCATCTTCTTTAATAATATTCTTCCTTGAATATTAATTAATCCCTACTCTTATTTCATATTAATATTTTGAACATTACTTAAAGGATCAACTAATATTGTTTCATATATTAATTATTACTAGAAACGATCAACGAACCGATGGTTAATCGTTGATGGTTTCACAAGTAAGTAACTTCGGTTTATTAATGCACGGTCGTGGTTAATAAACTTAAGAGGGATTAATTTTGTTGGTTAAACCGAAACCGCTTGTGTTGAGGTTATCAATCTCAATTGATTTCATCAAGGAGTTAGAAAGATTAAATGCTACTATTAAATCGGTATAAGGCGTTGTTCTATATTTGATTAATAGTAAGGGTTATTAATGAACGGTCGTTGTTAATAACTACCCTCGATGAAGTGGATATACTCCCCGATTGAGTATTCGAGAGGGAATAAGTTATAGATATAACAATGATCGACTAAAATATATCAACAAGTGGAAAGTAGCAATGCCAAGTCCTTTTTATCTTTGAATTAAACACATATAGGTTGTTCATCTTAGTTCTTAATTAAATTAAATCACTCAATCCAAATCCCCCCTGTTCATCATAAAAAGAGAATTATTCCTTTCCCTGTGGATACGAACTCTACTACGCTATACTACGTATAAGTGTTAGTATTGAAAATTATTTTGACGCACCGTGACAAAGTGCTCGTCATACACTAAGGAAGCAGAGAATGGAGCAAGAACTGACCTTGGAAACTTGGTTTTGATCGAAGTGTAGTTTCTCTCTCTAGAGATTTTTTGCCAGGGCTTCGCTACTACAGAAATGCGTAAGGGGAAATGGCGCTGGTCAGGGGTATTTATAGGCTCCCCATATTCGGGCTTGGGCCGAGAACCGGGCCCCCGGTCACCGAAGTCATCATTACACGCCGCCTCCTCCGCCAACCGGTGACACCCGCCCGCAGTCATCCAACGGGTACACGCCACGTGGACATCACCTCCTACGACTATATCCCAATGGTCATATTCCAACTGTCATGACTCTCTTTCACAGACTAAGTTCCCTCATCTGGCACCCCTCAGACAACACCATTCATGCCTTCGGGCGTTCTCCTTCAGACTCCTTCATCAAGAGGAGCCCCCGGCTCAACAACGGTAAAACCCCTCAGGACCCATCAGCCCTCAGCAATTTGAGAACTCGGGAACCCCCCGGGGCCACACCTTCAAACCCCCTCATCTGTGGTTAGCCTTCGGCTAAAATACCAGGGAACCCCTCGGCACACAGGGACAATCATCGGCATTCATCAATAACGGTCACACCCTCAGCCTCATTGGCTGGGGGACTACCCTCGGCAGTCCCCGGGGTGCTCACTCATGCTTATCAAACTACGGACGCCTTCGGAGGAGTGCTCCCAACAGACACTCCCCTCAACACCTCCGGGATATCAACAATAAGCCTTCGGCATCACCAAGAAACTAACGATCAAACAATCAGTCTTCGGCAAAATCAACGATCAAACCCTCAGATCACGGATAGCTCTCAGCGGCAACATTGCTCTTCATCTCAAACCAAGGGATCACCTTTTTTGATTCATCATTGGGGGAATTCAGTGCACTCTTTTTCCCTCATTAGGATTTTTTCCCAAAGGGTTTTTCCTAATGAGGTTTTTAACGAGGCATCCCTCCAAAATGAAACGAAAAGCACAAGCCTTCGGCCCCATGATGAAAGCAGGCACCCCTCTACTCCTCTTCTCGACATTACATGTGCCTCAAGGAGTGGGGGACCGGAGGACCCCTCGGGAAATTCACAAAAATACAAAAATTTCCTTCGGCCCCAAAATGTGGGGGACTGAGGGACTGCTCTCGGCAAACACGCAAGCGCAAAACTCCTCACCACTTTTACAAACTACAGCAAGGCAGCATCAGAGGACAAACACAATTACTCCTTTTCCCTCAAGTACCTTTCGGCAAAAGGAGTGAGGGACTCCTGATGGAGTATATGGCCCAGGAACCCCTCGGCCCACATACTTCCACTATTACATTTAGCCCCAACAGGCCCAAAACGGGCCAAGCCCAACATAATGAAGCTCTAGGAGCCCACGAGGCATGAGGGGGTGCCTTCATCCCCATGGCCGAAGGCCACCAGTGACAGAATAGGGCTCAGAAACATCGCAGGAGAACAAGGCTTAAAACCAAGCTTTCGACACTAGGAGCCCTCGGCACTATGAGGCCCCCGGTACGCAGAGCCTTCGGACTATCATCTACAGCCGAAGGCATCCTCCTCGACAGAATCTCCCATCCGCATGCGCTGGATCAACGTACCAAGTACAAACGTCACATCCAACCACCGCATTTAATACGGCCACTTGCGAGTGCCGGTGCCGCCCCAGTTGAGGTGACCCCTCGACCACCAGATTGTTAACACGTGTCCCTATCTAGCATTTATTGTTGCTATAAATAGCACCCCTTTCCCCATTTGTAAACCACGCTGAATTCACATATTGAATACTCACTCTCTCTTACTTATTGCTCTGACTTCTCTCTAGTTACTCCCCGCAGTAACCCCTAGGATAAGCTACCCTACGGGTACACTATCCATCACCAGGATTACAACCTCATCATGTGTTTCTTCAATCAAATCTTCTGTGTTCTTAGAAACCCCCTTGTATTTCTCCGCTAACTTTTTGCAAATAAATGGATAATGTCCATACTCTTTGCAATGAAAGAAAAAATTTGGGAAAGTTTCGTACACCACTGATTGCTTAATAACCTTTCGGGATGGCAAACATATGGTAAATGAGAAAGGGGATGGTTTGGAAACATCAACTTCTATTAATACTCTTGCAAAATGATGGTTAGCCCTTTATTGAGTAATTTTGTCTGTGTTCAGCAGATCCCCGACCATAGACACTATCTCACTCATTGCTTCTTCATTCCAAAGTTTCATTGGTAAGTTTGGAAAGTCTAACCAAATTGGTACTTTGAGGAACTCTTCGTCATCAAATCAGAAGTCCTCAGAGAGTATATGATCCTTTCGACATAAGCAACTTGCCAAAAATAGTATATGGCCCTTTCGTCAGCACTTTCAGTCTATCTGCCTCATTTTGAAATTTAAAAATAATCCAACCCTTATCATGGGACCTGATAGACCCTGTTTCTATAACAGCAATGAATAGCAGTATAACAAAGAAGATTAACAGTAGAGATGAACACAGATGAATCGATGTAAACCCTCCTTGATATACCGTGAACTCGTACACAGAAGTATTTGCGCTAAGGCTATTATGAGCGAGTACGAAAGTTAACCTAGACCTGAATCCTCGGCTCCCTTTTATAGGCGAGGTTCAGGTAAGCGTGTAAGGCTTTTAGCCTTTTGTATGGGCCTAACACTTGGCCCATATTCAATCTAATACATACACATATTTAATACAAGGAATAATAATAAAGCTAATCTATTACAAGATAGGTGACAAACTTGATTCACAATTAAATGATCTTCAACAGGACCGAACAAGGCAATTAACCCCCCATTTTTCCTTCAATTCGTGGACTACTTTTAGGCCTGGGAAACGACCTGTGAAACACCCTACCAAGCAATATCCCCACATCTCAGTCATGGTTGGCATAACTCTATCAGCAAAGTCCAAGGTATTGCCTTCTGGCGGAATAAATCTCAATTTGAGCTCGTGAGATGGGGCTTGGTTATCCTTTAATTAAGCGGTCCATGGTATCTTACACATTGAGCTTCTTTAGGATTCAAAATTGAGATGGGTACCTCAATTAGCCATTCTGGTGGAGTTGTGCCAGAATTGGAATGTGTTACAACTTTATTTCCAGCGTTGGTAGAAGTATCAACAGTTTTGATCATCATCAATTTGTTGGCAGTAGCAACCATTTCATTCATACCAGGAAAAATTGTGATTCTTTTAGCACCAGGGGCCCGTTGGGATGTTCGGCCTTGCAGGTGGAGTACCCAATGGTGCAAAGTTCACCAAGGCCAAGTTGGGAGGACTGGGAAATCATCATCAAGATTGGCCAAGACTTCAAACCTAGAGGCCGTTGATCTTGTGACCTGCACAGGTAGCCAAGACTTCAAGACAATCAACTATATTCATTATATAGGATTTCCTCTTGAGGTTTTAATCTTTATATCAAAAAGACCTGCTGTGATACCAATTGATGAATCGGTTGAATCACACAAGAGTGGGATGGTGAATTGTGTTTGTGTGGAACAATGACAGTTTTTCGCAAAGTTATAGTGCGGGGGAAAAGAATGTTAAAATTAAAGGCACAATAATTTAATGAGAAAAAATCCCTTGGCTCAAGAGGGATTAAAAAAACTTGACCTCCCTCGGAAGAATTCGAAAACACTTCACTAAAAGCCTTTAAACAAACTATAAGATAAACTATGCTAATTTACCTTTGAGCCACCCCAACTCTAGCCTCTCTAGGTAGAGTTTTTGCTACTTTACCTTGTGGGTAAAGAGCCTCTCGACTTTATAACAAAGTTCTCACATCACACCCCAACCATATGAGGAAAACATTCTTAAAGGTTCCTCCCAAACCCAATACAACATTAATAATAAGGAATAGAATTGCTAAATGAACTATCAGTGGTAGTCGATCTTCTAGGGCATCCTTGTAAATAATTCTCCTTCTTTGAGTATTTTCTTCTCGATAAAATCACACCTTTCTCCATGTCCGAAATTGGGTGTTTATACTGATGTATAGGAGCTATCAAATTTGTATGTCATTATGAGCTTTTCTAGTGGGACGAGTTATCCTTTATTAAGTTGTATCTTTCCTTTTGAAAATTGATTTTTCCATTTGAGTTTGGATCTCTTTAATTGCGCTGGATCAAGATTTGCAACGGTTTACATGCTCTTAGATACTCCCAAAGTAGGCTTGGATCAATGTGACACCTAAGAAACATTAAGGCAGGAGCTTTTATTTTTTCAGACGGTGCATTGTCATTGCAATTTTTGGGGTCAAGGAGGGTGGTGGAGTAGTCTTTGGCCACAAATGTGGTTTGTACATCAGAACCCCATCGGTGGTACTCAAGTCCTTCTGAGTCCAAAATGTCAAACTTGGGTCGAGGTTGGTCAGTCATCTTATCGAAGAACAGAGGTGTCGGTTGTGTTGTTAGCACCGGAAGGATGAACTGCCGTTGGGAAGAGCCGGTGGAGAGAAGCGTCTACGGATGAGGCAGTGCTGCTGATTTTGTCAACTGCAGCTTTGAGCAGATGGTGTCGGCAGAGGTGGACCCATTAAGGGTCCCACGTGTTCCTGGGACCCCGTGCACCTCGAAAAAAATACCTATATATGTTATACAAAATTAATTATTCAATGTATATTTACATAAAAAATAACCTTAGAATCAAAAGAACGGAGTAGGGGAATGGGAGCACACGCGGGATTGAAAGTTTCTATGTTGCGGGAGGTGCTGGGTTCAAATCTCTCTGGGTTCCTTTTTTGTTTTCCACGTTTTTACTGTTTTTAGGGAAGGCACAACACAGCCATGTCTGTAGAAGAAAGTGGATGCAACTCGCTGGAACCCAGACCCAAAACAAAAACAAAAAAACTACCCGGCCCCCTCTTTTCTTTTTGACGCTCGAAGCATGACCACGGAACAACGCACGACGATTCCCCCAAATCCCAACTGCGACGCCGACCAAGACTTGGGAGTTGCGAAGTGCGAACCCTCCCTCCACCTGCTAGGCTGCTACCACCGCGACCGAACGATGACCACCGGCGAACACATCCCTCTCTCCCTTTTCATCATCAACCAAGGTATTCTTCTCTTATTTTCTCCATTAATGGCGTTTCTCAAGCTTTTTGGTCCAATTTTCTTTATGCTCAAAACTTAGGGATTTCAATTTCTATGCTTAAATTAAATAGACCAAAACTAAGTCATTTTTTTAACTGCTTTTCTTGGCATATCTTTTTTAAATTTTTTAACTGGTTTTCTTTGCATATCTTTTTTAATGTATTTATAAATGTTATTTTCAATTTTATACAATTTAGAATGAAAAGTGATGGATAGTGTACCCGGGGGGTAGCTTATCCGATGGGTTATTGTGGAGAATAACTAGAGAGAAGTCAGAGCAAATAAGTAAGAGAGAGTGTGTATATTCGATATGTATTAAGCGTGGTTTACAATGGGGGAAAGGGGTGCTATTTATAGTAGTAATAAATGCTAGATAAGGACACGTGTCAGTTTTCTGGTGGTCGAGGGGTCACCTCGACCGGGGTGGCACTGGCACTCGCATGTGGCCGCATTAAATGCGGTGGTTGGATGTGACGTTTGTACTTGGTACGGTGATCCAGACGCATGTGAAGAGGATATTCTGTCGAGGTGGATGCCTTCGGCTGAAGGGTGCTGGGCCGAAGGCTCTTCTAACCGAGGGCTCCTACCTGTCGAGGGCTGCAGGTGCCGACGGCTTAGTTTTCAAGCCTTGTTCTCCTGTGATACCTCTTCTAACCGAGGGCTCCTACCTGCTGAGGGCTGCAGTTGCCGAAGGCTTGGTTTTCAAGTCTTGTTCTCCTGTGATGTTTCTGAGCTCGATTCCGTCACTGGTAGCCTTCGGCCATGGGGCCGAAGGCCCCCCATTGCGTATTGTGGGCTGCTTAGAGCTCCATTTTGCTGGGCTTGGCCCGTTTGGGCCTGTTGGGTCTGATTGTAGTAGAGGAAGTATGTGGGTCGGGGGTCCCTGGGCCATATACTCCATCAAAAAGATATTTTGATGTTGTACCGAAATTTAAAGAATTGAATCTGATATAGTATATATAACACACTGCATGGTTTAAGCATTCTCTTGAATCTAGCTAAAAGAACTTTGAGTTGTATTCAAGGTTCGAAATTGCGTATTGCGTAGTCAAGACGTTTATTTAGGATTGCATATTGCATAAGCCTCATTGCGCAATGAGGCGTATGTCTGAGGCATAAAAATATGTGTGTGTGTATTTGCATAAATATAAACCGAATAAAGTTGATGAAAAATAATATCCAAAGAAAATAAAAAAAATAAGATCACGCATGGAGTAAGCTAAAATGAAATCTTTGATGCATTAAAAATCTGCAAAGATATCATTAGTCAAGATTATTTAGAGGGAGTATGTATAATACGGGCCATAGTATATCTTTAGTAAAAACTAAAGAAACCTTAGTTGCATTGAGAAGCTTGAAACTGTCTTTTTGCTTTATAATATCTTAATGTTCTCATGGTGTACGTTAACTTTAAAGTGTTATTCTTCTTTAATAATTTTTTATTAGTTTTATTTTAATTAGAGATTATAGATATATAGGGTTAGGGACCCCATGACTTCGACTTTCTGAGTCCGCCACTGGGTGTCGGCTGTGGATCTGAGGATAAATATTGAACGGTAGGTTGACGAATGAGGACCGATCTGAGATGTAGATGGGACACCCAGGAGACCAACCCAAAAAGAAAAAAAGGAGACGGGCTAATGTTAGGTGGCTTCTGCGAGTGAAAAGAGAGACTATTATGAAGCTATACATGGGTGTATAGCTTCATAATACACCCATGTATTATGAAGCTATACACATTTGGTATAGGAAACTACATTTGGTGTACTCTAGTTATAAATAGAATATACATTAGACTATTATGAAGCTATAATGTAGAAGGATAAGGAAAAGGCACATGGGTGTATTAACAAAGTAGAAATAATACTCTAATGTATATTCTATTTATAACTAGAGTACACCAAATGTAGTTTCCTATACCAATTTTAAGTATTTGATCACAACTCGCAAGAGGATTGGGCGGACTAGCGGAGACATTATGCAACTACACTACATGGGCCGAAGGCGCCAATTGATTACATATAATTTCGATATAGTTCTGTAAATCTGTTGATTACGGAAGTACGATGTCGCATGGCCCCGGCTCCGAGGACCTCCAAGCCATCGCCACCGAGCAGCGTCGTGAACTTTTGGCGGCGCAAGCCATGGAGTCCGACTTGGACTTAGCCTTCCACCTCCAGCTCCAGGAAGCCTTAAATGCCTCTGTTTGTGGGCAGCCATCCACGTCCACCGCTTCCCCTGTGAAGCTGCCGGACCTGGAACAGTCTTCCTCCACCGGCGATGCTTTTAGCTTCACTGCCGCCCAGTCACAGGAGATTTTGAAATTCCAGCAGGAGCTCGACGATAAGAGGATTTCCGAAACAGAGTTCAAGAAGATCCAAGACGATCTCTACCGTCGGATTCACGACCAGCGCTTTGCCCTGGAGATCTCGCAGATGCCGGACGACGAGTGGGAGAATTACGGCGATGATTTTGAACTCCCGTTCGGGGAAGGGAGTTCCAAAAGTGTTAGTACAGAGGTTTTTAATATTTATTTCAAAGGTGTGGTCGAAAAGAGCGCCTCGAGCTCGAGGGTCGTTTACGGTGGGATTGGCGTTGCAATTTGCGATTCGAGTGATCAGTTGCTCTTCGAATTGTCAAAACCGTTTATTGGTAATGAAGAAAATCGAAATTGGCTGGAGTTGAAAGCCGTAATAGAAGGGTTGAACGCTGCGATTGCCTTGGATTTGAAGAGTGTTGTGTTACATTGCGATTTTCGGCCCACATATAATTTTGTGAGTCTTCTTTACTCTTTAAGTCTCTCACGTGTTGGATATTCGTCAAACACTGCTTTTCGCACAGTCCGGAATATAATATGATGGAAGCTATGAAAAAGAAGAAAGTGATTTATATGGGGTGTTTGGAATTGAATCTGATTCTCTTTCTTTCTTTGAACCAGACTTCAGACTCAAAGTTACTCATATATGAAAAAGTGATTCACTTTTTAATATTTGGCATTGTTTATTATCCATGTCTCTATGAGTAGAGAATCACATCAGACAATATGGGTTATTTGCTGTTTCAAAGTGGTTCTTATAGAAAATGGCCAAAAGGTTACAACTTTACAAGTGATTTAGCTTCTATGCCCTCCATGGATGAGTGCAATCATCCGTTCTGAAAAGCAGATCCAAATATATAGAATTTGAATAAATTCTTCAATATATTGAACTGTTTATGGAGTGGATTCATCTCCAGCGTATATAAAGATAAGTCAATACTCAATTCATCTTAATATAAACACGCAACTAGAAATTTAGCATATTCAATAGATGGAATACTTTAAGATAGGGCAACGTGCAAAAATGCATAATAGTGTTATAATCCCTTCATTGTTACATCCCATGTATGAAGTTTTTTATCAGTTCATTGGACACTGTAGAAAAGTTTGACTGGAAACTGTTTATGGGAAGTACAGGTAACAGGTCAATGGGTTCCTAAACAGAAAAAGGTTGCGGCATTAAGGAATCAAGTGAATCTATTAAGAGAAAGATTTACCCTGTGCCGCCCAGTTCTCGTGACCCGAAACGAAAACAAGTTTGTCTACAAATTTGCACGAGAAGCATTGTATTCTCAAATCATGAAACAGCAAGGCTCTTCTACCTCTAAGAACGTATACGAGTCTTGTGTGATTTGCTTAGAGGAAGTAGACATTAGCCATATTTTCGTTGTCGATGGTTGCTTGCATCGATATTGCATCTCTTGCATGAAGCAACACATGGAAGTGAAATTGCTTAGTGGGGTGTTACCTAAATGTCCTCAAGATGGGTGTAATTCAGAACTGAGAACTGATAGTTGTTGTAAAATCTTGACACCTAAGCTTATTCCCCTCTTGAATCTACGAATCAAGGAAGCTTCTATCCCTGTTGGGGAAAGAGTGTATTGTCCTTTTCCCAAGTGCTCTGCCCTGATGTCAAGAAGAGATGTTTTGGAGTATTCTAGAGGAGCAAATATAGATGTTGGCACGACGGGAGCTAGGGTATGCACACAATGCAATGGTCAGTTTTGTATTTATTGCAAAGTTACGTGGCATCGTGGGATGAATTGCTATGAGTACCGGAGAAGAAATCCGGGGACCCAAGAAGATGTGAAGCTGAAGAGTTTAGCTGCATTAAATCTGTGGAGACAGTGTGTGAAATGCAGTCATATGATCGAATTAGCTGCTGGGTGCTACCACATGACTTGCAGGTAGTATCATCCTCTAGATCTTTTTGTTTGACGCAAAATATGAAATCTGCTATTAATATTGACTTGATTCAGAGGGATACCTCAAGTTGTCCTGATTACGTTTCTGCTCATTTCTTGCCAGTAAAAAATACGTGCTTGGTCTCGTAACTTTTAGATGCATCCAAAGATCCCGTATGTAGGATCATTCTCAAATTTGGCAATGTAGTGTGGATGATTCTCATCTTTGATGCCCTAATTCATCAATTTTGCACAATCTAAGAACTTCCTAAAAAAATCAAACTCTGCTTGATTTCATCACATGTGGATTACATGTTGTCTAATTTTGTCTTTTTCGGTGCAGTTGTGCTTATGTATACATTTGAACTCTCATATAGGTAGCTAGGCTATTTTTATTCTTATAGTGTTTGGTTCTGCAATAACAAACACAAATCAACTAAAATGATTTCTCTTGAAAGGACCAAATCGGGGAGAGTGTGATCTACATATGATAAGTTCTGGTGTCTTTTGAATTTCTCATCCCAAAAGTCATGAAATTGGGTAATCATAATGAACACGATTAAATGTGGGAATAGTCCTAAACTACTAAATATTGGACGATGTTTTCCATATCGAACATGTTCCCATCAAGATCATATATGTTGAAGCTTCACTCACAAATGTATCATCACCAGTGAGACAACTTCACTCCTAATGGTTAGTTTTCTCCCTATATGCTTGCCCTTTTGCTATCAAGATCAAAAGGAAAAGTAAGAGTGGTTAGTTTATCTTTATTGGAATGTCAGAACGTGTCGGGATATTTGTACATTAAATATGTGCATGAGTGCATCTGCTGGTTGTAAAAGCCTATTAGTGTTCATTAGTCGTATGTGATATGCTACTAAGCTTAGTTTGAAGAAGGGCAGACGCAAGGCACCTGGATGCGCCAGAAAATTTGCATCGACATCTTAGGGTGCAGTAAATTCTAGAAGGCACTGACAATTGCTTGCATCAAGCTGCTTCCACCTGCATCACGAGGCTCTCACCTCTGCTACTTTGTGGCCATAGGGTTTTTATTACCATAGGTTTAAAATTTTCCTCTTTCAAGTTGTGGGTTTAAATCTATTTATCTATTAATTAAATGCAGGCTTAAGTATATTTTTAGTCCCTCTAAATATTACACATTTTGTTTTACATCCCTGCAAAATAATGTTTTGAACTCTATAATATTCATTATTTTCTTTTTAGTCCTCTCTAACTTCAAGACTATCTCCACAACAACATCCAAGCCTTAATCCCAAAAGAACTTGGGGTTGGCTAACATGAATAGATCTATGATATCGATGCCAAACAAAGAGACGGATAAGGAGGGGGGGGGGGGGGGAAGTAAGATACAACAACAACAACATAAGAAAGATAAAAGAGCATAAAAAAGCTAGAAGATAAAAATAACATAAAAATATAAAAAGATAAAGAAGATAAACGATAAAAGAAAAGAGAGAGGAAATGTAGAAAAGACATCAATCGTCCACATGAATGTGTGCCCTTCACTTTGCTCTCTCCAAATCTATACTCTCTTCTCCCAACCCCTCAAGTCGTCTAACAGGTGCATCACTCAGTCTTCTACGCACTTGCCCAAATCACCGCAAACGAGACGCCTGCATCTTATCTTCTATAGGTGTTACTCCCATATTTTGTCTGATTATCTCATTCCTCAAGCGGTCTTTTCTGGTATGTCCACACATCCAACGCAACATACACATCTCTGTCACACCCATCTTTTGAATGTAGCATTGCTTCACCGCCCAACACTCTACGTCATACATTAATGCAGGCTTAATTGTTGTTCGATAAAATTTACCTTTCAGTCTAGTCGGCATACCTCGATTGCATAAAAATCCTGATGCACTCTTCCATTTCATCCACCCAACTCTGATTCTATGACATACATCTCCATCTAATTCTCCATCTTTAAGAATTATGGAGCCCAAATAACATAACATATCACACACTGGTATCTCCTTACCATAAAGAGTAATCCCATTGTTGCTTCTACTTCTACCTCCCCCAAACTTGCACTCCATATACTCAGTCTTGCTTCAGCTCAGCCTGAAACCCTTCGTCTCCAATGTTTGTCGCCATACTTCCAACTTCGCTTTAACACCGGATTGTATCTTATCAATCAATACAATATCGTCGGCAAACATCATGCACCACGGTATATCTTCTTGAATTGACTTCGTAAGTTCATCCATGACTATAACAAATAAGAAAGGACTCAGAGCAGATCCTTGGCACACTCCGATAGTAATAGGGAACTTTGTGGTCCTCCCTCACTAGTGCGGACACTTGTAGTACAAACATCATACATATCCACGATGATACTGATATATTTATGTGATATGCCTTTTTTGTTAAGACTCACCAAAGAACTTCTCGAGGTACTCTATCATATGCCTTTTCTAAGTCAATGAACACCAAATGTAGATTCTTTTTGTGTCTCTATACTTCTCTACAACTTGTCTAAGAAGGTGAATGACCTCAGTTGTTGAACGTCCAGGCATAAAACCAAATTGATACTTCGAAATTTTCACACTTTTACGAAGTATTTGCTCAACCATTTGCTCCTAAAGTTTCATGGTATGACTCATAAGCTTAATCCCTCGATAGTTGGCACATTCTTGTACATCACCCTTATTTTTTAAATAGGGGAATGAGGGTACTCTTCCGCCAACTCGCTCGCATTTTGTTGTTTCTCCAAATCATGTTGAAGAAACGTGTTAGCCACTCGATATTTTTCTCTCCCAAACTTCTCCAAGTCTCGACCGGTATGCCATCTCGGCATACTGCTTTCTCCCCCCCCCCCCCCATTTTTCTCATAGCCTCTTTAATTTCTGTTGTTTGAATCCTTCTCACAAAGTCCCGATTTACCATACACTCTGGTATAGTAAGATCATTAATACCTTGCACTTTATTCCCGTTGAACAAGGTATCAAAGTATGACCTCCACCTGTCTTTTATTTCTTGGTCCTCCATTAGTATCATTTGATCGACATCCTTCACACACTTAATTTTTCCGATATCTTGAGTCCTACTGTCACGAAGGCGAGCAAATCTGTAGATATCTTTTTCTACTTCCTTAGAGTCCAATTTTACATACAATTCCTTGTTCACTTTTCCTCTGGCTTCCTACACAACTTTCTTTGCTCGTCTTCTTGCCTCTTTGTACTCCTCTATGTTATCGTCGCTCCGACTTTTGCCCAATTTCTTAGAGCATTCCCTTTTAGTCCTTATTGCTTGTTTCACCTCATCATTCCACCAAGATGTGACCTTTTTGGTGGTAGACATCCATTAGATTCTCCGAGTATCTCCTTCGCCACTTTGTTAATTTTGGACTCCATTGATAAATACGCATCATCCACATGTTCGTCATTATCAATAGACCACACATCTTCCCCCAACATTTTGTGTGCAAAACTTTGTTGGAGATTTCCCTCGAGCCTCCACCACTTTATCTTTGGCTCCCCTTGTACCTTAACCCGCCTCCTCTTTTTACCTTGAAAGTCAAGCATAAGCATCCTATGCTGAGTGACAGCACTCTCACCTGTGATAACCTTACAATCAGTGTAGCAAGTCCTCTAAGTCGTCCATACTAAAAAGTAGTCAATTTGGGTACTATTAGCTCCACTTCTATAGGTGACAATGTGAGTCTCTTTTCTTGAACCAAGTGTTCATCACAACCAACTCATATCATTTTCATTTCATTTTCATTTACCCCAGTGCCGTAAAGGCTCCCACCTACGGTGGGGTAAGGGGGTCAGATGTACGCAGTCTTACCCCTGTACTAAAGCACAGAGAGACTATTTCCGGATGACCCATAGTGAAAATCCCGTCCAAAATTGCATGGACTGACTGCTGCTTCATAACAAAGAAGCGCAGACAGTTTACTGAGCCATTTTGCTTTATTCCATCATACCAGAAATGGCTCTCTATCTTCTTTATCGGCAATTTGACTCCCCTTCTATTCCTCTGAAAACCATCACAGCAGCTCATATCTACAATGTTACGGCCTACGTGAGTATTCTTCTTCTCCGTCTACTTCTCCTTATCCTTCCGATTCTTCTTCTTTTTCTATTACCTCATGGGGCCTACATGAGTATTTTTCTTCTCCTTCTCCTTACTTCCAATTCTTCTTCTCTTTCTATTACCTCATGGGGCCGTGCCAGCTGTATTTGTTTTACATGCTACTACAAACTTAACTTTCCATGCCTTTCTTCGTGTGTTCGGCGCACCTGTGGGAAACACTAATAGACTCTATTTTTGGGTCATTTTTATGTAGTTTTAGTCAAATGTTTCTATGGTTTCATTGCTTAGCTTGTTACTTTGCTTTTATTTCGGTTGTGAACTTTTGAATCTGAAGTTCATTCTGTTTCTATTGTTATTGTTTGACCATTTCATCATGAAATGTGGAATTTCTGTTGGCTGTTCATGGCATTTCTATTATGTGTCTATCTATTTGATGATAATGTAACTATACTATTGTGTTTGAGTAAAACATATCATGAACAAGCACTATAGGAAAGATGTGTGCCACTGTGCCTATGTTCCGTGAGGTGCGCGCCTCCACTTTGTGCCTCACGCCTGGGCTGCTAAATTTACCTAAAATGCCTTGTCACACCCCACGCCTTTTAAAACTAAGTAGGTTTCCTTGGTTGATATCATTATACCATATTTTATTTTTATTTTGGATGTGAAACCGATTTGGTTGACAAATTCTATGGACCCTGAAGGTAATGGTAAATCTTCATTCATCCCTTTTTTGCATTATATATATCATGTAACTGGAGGTTGTGGACAGATTGATCTATTCTTTTTAAATCATGTTGACAGATGCGGATATGAGTTTTGCTACACTTGTGGAGCAGAATGGAGAAACAAGAAACAAACATGTTCCTGCCCTCTTTGGGATGAGGACAACCTCATAGAAGCAGATGAGAATGACGATGACTTTGATGAAGATTCTGACTCTGATTTTGATGAATATCATTTTTAATGAATGTCAAATTGGTACAGATGCTTCACCATTCAAAATACCCTTGCCATTGGCCTATACTTAGTCATGGTCTCAAATGAATGAATGAATGGATCAATGAAGTTGGCTTTCATTTTGTTCATTTTTAATACTTTTTGTGGAGGTTTAGGAGCAGCTACTCCGGCTGGACGCAATCCAATTTGGGTTTTGATCTCTCTGGGTTCTCGGTCCTCCGAAGGCTGTAACCAAACTGTCATGTGCCTCGGTGGTACCAATCTATTCCAGTTTTGGTTCCTCCTGGCTCCAAATTGCCCAGTCATACTTGTTTCTATTCTTGATGCTGGATTTAGAACATGTGCTGTTTTGGTTTTTGGGCCAAACACTGGATGGTCCTGATTTAGGCATGCACATGGTCCCGGTCTAGGTCTGTTACGGTCCGGGACCAGCCAATCTAAAAAAACTAGCGAGGCGAGAGAACTTTGATCCCGATTCAGTCCCAGTTTTTTTATATTCCATATTTTAGCCCTTCATCTCCCTCCCCACTCCCCTCTCCATCCTTTTCAGCTTTTAAATTGATCCCCGTCTTTTTTTTTTTGATTCCCGATGGTTTTTAAAAGGCGAGACTGCGAGAGACTGGGACCTTTTTTTGCAATTCTGGTCTTGGTCCCTGTTAGGAACTTTAATTTCCGGTCCTGGTTAAAAAATCGACTTGTACCGGTCCGGGATCGGGATTGGGATTTTGCACCCCTATCCCGATTCTCTTAGGAATGAGGACTACATCCAACAATAAAAGAAAGGGTTTGAAGAGTTTCCAAATATCTAATTTCGCTCCTACTCTATCGTTGTGGCGTTGAGTTTATGAAAAACATGAATTATAATTAAAGTTGAATGCTATAATACCCCTAAAAATGAAGGTGTTGTACTATTCATTCAGTTAATTGATTCAAATCGTTACATCATTATCTTTTCATATTTAAATTATTTAATTACGATATTTTAATTGATCAACATGGATAAAGTAGGATACTTTGAGAATACCATAATTAAATCATTCATGCTCTAATAGTGTTAAAAGGTAAGGAACTCAAACTATCTTTTTTTTGGGTAAATTGCACCAAATCCCTTCATGTAATATTAATCATGCATATTATCCCCTTGTGACTTTGAAAAAGCATGAAACTCCCTTCAGTTTTGATAAAGCATGCTCACTCTCCCCGTATGCAAAAAAAAATTTAATGGTTGATTCTATTTTCTAAATTTCCACTTATACCCCTTTTAATTAGGAATTAAAACCCACCCAGATATAATTGTTGGCCCGCAAATTATACCGTGGGATCGGCCCACCATGAGCATGGTGTGCCGATCCCAAAACGGTACAGTTTTATGCTTCCTATTAAAAAAAAGAGCAAATCGTCGGATCCCCTTCATCTCCTTCATTGTTTCATCTCACCATGGAACTCCGCCGCATGTGGGACTAGAGGTTTCGCCGTCGCCCCACGGCCTTCCCTGAAATTGGTTGCACCGATGTAAAAATTAGGTCTATTGCTAGTGCAGACGCTATGAGCATCTCAACGTCATCCTTCTGCGGATTGAAGTAAACATCGGCGATATGTGGCTATCCCTTATTTCTGAAGTTGCAAGTGTGTATTTTGGATCTGGAGTCCGTATATGTGGGCCAATATAATGACTTCAAGCTAATTTTTTGTTTTAATCTATATGTATAATAGTAATAATGTTTTTAATATGAAAGTTCAGATTCTAATGATGAAGACCCACCTTCTTACATCTTACTCACACTCAAGTTACACCAGTATTTGCCTAAAGTTACATATCTATTAGCGTAAGTTACATGTCAACTTTATTCATCAAGTTACATCTCGCTTACATGTAATTTACATTTTTCATAATGCGAGTTACATCACAATATATTGCGAGTTACACAACACAATAAGCTCTGTTATTAAAAAAAAAATTATTTTCATAAAAAACATTTTTATAGATCTAATATTAAAAACAAAACATATACAATATTTATGTAAAATAATTGGACAATTAGACTTCTTCTTTTCATTATTTACATTGAAATCAATATTTTATTTTTTATACTATGTATTTTGACAAGTTACATTTCGAACGGACGGAAGTTACATTGATCAATAACGTGAGTTACATATCTTTACACGCGAGTTACATCATTCATGCTACTGGGACAAAAGGAAAAAATAGGACGTGTGTACTGTTCACGCGTTTTTTTTAAATTGTGTAAAATTACGTCGTTTTTGAGAGTGGAGTATGATGCTCAAGGTGCGCCGGTTGCACCGTATACGAACTATTGTCGGCCACATGATGGATTGAAACCCACCCACAACATTCAACCGGATGTAGACCTGTCATCGGGCTGGATGGAAGCTTCTCGAAGGGTATATATGGAGGACAGTTGTTATCAACAATCATTAAAGGGAAAACTGTCAAATAGGTCCTCGAACTTTCATAAAAAGGTCAATTAAGTCCTTTTTAATGATGGAGGCTAGGCAATCGGCGAACATTCTCACGGCCGGCGCCTCCAACGATCCTGACCTCAATGCACTCATGAACAAGGTCAGCGCCCTTGAGAGGGAATTGGCCGAAGGACGAGGTGACCCCGTCCACACAAGGGAGGAAGTTAAGTGTGGAGTTTGTCAAATTAAGTCACTAATTAGGATTGAAGTTAAATATTTGATTTGATCATATTTTGATGTGCTCTATTTCATTGTAAGTCGATTTTAATTAGAGTTTTAAAACTATTATAGAAACTTCATTTACAAAATACTTACGGTATCAATACTTTTTTCACCATAATATTCGAAGATCCTTTAATTTTCTAAAACACATATAAAGACTTCATTTAAAAAAATATTACAGGATGAATATTTTTAGAAAGAATGACCTCTATATTACCCTCACACTTTCCAATTCCAAAAATATCATCCTTTTTCTCTTTTCCAAAAAGTGACCCCTTAATGAATTGGAAATCATCGACGAGAGCACAGGGAACTGAGGGATGGTATGCCGCATCTGTCCGGCGCAGATGGCCATTTGCCTCGCATCATCTGCTCGGAAGTGTCAACCACGCCTGCATCATCATAAGTCGTCTCCTTCCCGTCACCTGGTGTTGTTCATCACAGAGGTTTCGTAGTTACATAGAACGTTGAAGGTCTTTCAATTTGCTGACCTAACGAGTGTCTGGAAAATTTGTGATCAATTTACGCTCGCTATCTTGACTCTGTTAAATTTGCTGAAAAAATTGAAGGTTAATCAATTTAATTCCTAGTTCCTTCAATTCATAATGATCCGGCAACAAGGAACGAAGGTCTCAGGTAGTAGCAGATGCAAATCGATTAATGGCAAGATCATGCATAGTGACTCTCTTGACCCATAAAGTTTTAACATCAAAAGAATCAATTAATGAAAGATCAAATCGCATGGCCGTCGCAGATTGTAGCTCTGTTGCGCAAGGGAAGGGGGCGAATCTGGACTTGGGTTGTAGAGAGGACTAACTGGGGTTGTGCCTGGTGGGGGCTGGGGCGGGGGCTAGGAGGCAGCAACAGTCACATGATAGTCGAGGCGGTGGTCACTTGATGAAGTAATGCCACTGTGGCGGTGGGGTCCGATGTCACTGAGCGGTGACGATGTCACTGTGTTGGTGTCACTATAGTTGTGTCAATGTGGCAGTTGAGCAACTCCGTTGGTATTCATAAGTGACATGGAAATCTGACAGTGACACATTTTAGTGACATGAAAAAATTGAAGTGACATAAAAATCAAATAGTGACAAAAAATACAGTGACATCATGTTTTCCCAATATGTGACCTTAGTCACATTTTTGCCCTTTTAAAAAAAATGGTCACATTTTTTGGAAATCGACTTTAATTTGGTAATATTCAAGGAAAAAGCCCATATTTTTTCATTGAAATTCGATTTACTCCAATTTCCGGAAGTGACCCTATATTTGAGGAATTTGCACATATTCAAGAGGTGATAACGGTTACTCCCTCCGTCCCAATTTGATAGTCTCATTTCTTTTGGGCAGAAGTTTTAATAAAGTGATTGAAAAGGTAAAAGTTGTGGTTGAGATTTGAATATAATAAAGTGAAATGATATGGACCACATCTTTCTTTCCAAAAAAGGAAACAAGACCATCATTTTGAAACATCCCAAAAAGGAAATACAGAACCATCATTTTGGGACGGAGGAAGTATTTAGTATAGGATAAGTTTTTATATTTACACATTATATTGCGTATGCTTTCTATGCAATTGTTTTTGAAATTACCTTTTAAGCATTTTGCGAACAAAATAATTACTAAGTTGTCTAAAAGAAACAAACTAATTACTACTACGTAATTGATATAAATGAAAAAAAGAAGGGAAAATGCGTTTATGACTTTTTGAAATAATTATTCTATTCTTTAGCCTTCTTGTCAGAGTATTTTTTTGAAAGGAAAAATTTATATTAAATTCATAGATACAAACATCCCAACATCCACAATAAATCAAGTTTTCCATCTAGATTTCGTATAACCAACATGTCTCCTACTTCCTGATTAGACACAGAATAGATCATTCAATATTGAGCGAGACTAATCGCTGAACATGTAAGAGATACGAAACTATTATCGATAAGATTAGTCTGGTCGCTTCCAAACAAATTACTAGACATCAAAATAAATCAAAAAATAAACCACCTACCCATTGTCAATGATAAAGATAAAAACAAAGTATTTAATAAAACAGTTAACACTAAAAAGAAAGAAATAAAAACTGATTGGCTTATGGAGTTCCATCACTTCACACTCCTCTTGTTGCGTTTGCAAAGATCTCAGTTTTGTGCTATAGAGCTGCATCTCGTTTCTTTTCACTATTAGAGTGAATGTCCTTCTCCCTATCAATTATTATGCGTTTTTGCTTCACTTTATCTCCAGTTTTTGCTGATCTCATATCCTCAAATATTTCACTATGCTTTTCATTAGTTGTAGTCGTTATACTTGACATGTTTCCCTGCTTATATTCCACCCTATGCCAGCCCAAATTAGTAATTTATTTTCTCCCACCTGCGCTCTTCCTTTTATTACCTTAAGCCACAGGCCCAATGATATGTCTTCAATCCTCGCACGTCCCTCCATTTTACGAGGGTAATAATTCTCGGTGTGTCCAATAAGTCCACGCAAAAGCAGAAAATGGGTAATTTTTCATAGTGAAAAGTTACACATAAATTTATTCCTTCTACCTTTTGCAGAAATAGATTTCTTTTCAGAGGTTTTCCGAAGTCCATATTAAGCCTGATTCCCATAAAAGGGTTCCATTTAGCGTAGAAATTATACTCTTCAACATTAACAAACCGCCTCACAAAATTACTAATTCTTTTCGTGTTATTCAGAGTAAAATAACCAACAAGTATGTCATGACCGTGTATCCAGAAATATGCTCTATTCAAGAGAACAAACATAGGCAAATCTCCTTTCAGTTTACTCATGACAATAAGATTTTGATCATAGATCCACAATCCTTCCTCAATAACTCTAATCATATCACCATCATGATAAAATTGAAACATATATCATCCAGCCCTTAGTCCTGATGTAACGATTCCTACAAGAAAAACAATTTGCACTTGTTGTGTTTGAATTCATAGCAACCACCAAGAGTACCTCATCCAGTTCTTCCATCTCCATCCTACCATAGGCTTGAGCCAACACTTCAATTTCTATTTGCCCGTGGTCTTCTTCCATCAATGCCAACCCAATGAAATGTCTTTGAGACTTGCCCGATCGTTCAGTAAGGCCGACATTTACGTCTTCTTTACTCGCCCTGCCACAAAAGCTGTCAGATCGAGTGATAATAACCACCGCCGGAAAAACTGAGCAAAACCCATAGAACCCTAGGTGTTGTCTGCGTTTACTCTCTATTTAACTTTCCTATTACGTATTTGGAATTGATTTTACTTCTAATTCCTTTTTAAAAACATAAGTAAAATTGCAATAAATTTCTTTGGATCCTTGCAATTTTTTCAAGAATCACTTCTAAAACAATTTGAACCATTGTAAATTTGTAATATATTCTTAAGTTAATTAACTAAATAGGAGTAAAAGGTAGTCCACAGTCACAAATAGGATTACATTGCTTTTTATTCACTAGTAAGACTAATTATGTGTGTTTGGACAAATATACTCTTGTAGTTTTGGAAATGTTTTAATTCATAAAATAATCATAAAAAATAATAAAAAAATCGTACAAAAATATTAAAAAATTAATAAATTTTTTATAAAATAATTTTAAAAAACAAATTAAAATAATAAAATAAAAAACGAAAAAAAATCACCACCGCCTCTGCCACCCCAGCACCACCACATTCAGTCACCGGGAAAAATGTTACATGCATTAGTAATGTCATATTAATGGCAGTTTCAATGAAAATTTTGACATTATCAAAGAGTAATATGCCATTTTTTGTTATTTCCAGAAAAAATGGCATTTTTTTTACAAAAAATGATTTTTTTTACATCGGTCGGAGGTGGTGGTGCAGGGAGGCGGTAGAGGCGGTGGAAAAGGCATCCATATTTTTTTTATGTTTTTTACTATTATTTATTTATTTTTTAATTTTTTAATTTTTTTAAATATTTTTATTTTGTAAACATTTTATTATTTTTTTTTATTTTTCTACTATTTTTATTATTTTTTACAATTTTATTATGAATTAGAACATTGCCTTATAAATTAATACACTTAAGGTATTTTATTTTGGATACAAAATTAATGTTTGATCCTATTTTATAAATAACTAGTATAGTTCCCGTGCATACGCACGGGAAAGAGCAGTTGATGCATATATTGTACTCATGATCTAATTACAAATTAATATATAAATATTTCCCACTTAATAATTAGCAAGATTATCTTCTTATATCTAAAAGCATCATATATGAGAGAGAGAACTCTCCCGCTCAATTGTTAGCTTACATATCTACTTATACCTAAAAGTAGTACATATGGGAGAGAAAATTCCATTGCTCAATTGTTACTTGGATTATCATACTTAAAAGACATACATATGAGAAAGAAAGTTTGTCCGCTCAAATGTTAGCAAGTTTATCTTCTTATGTTCATATATCTAAAATTGCTACATATGAGAGAAAAAATTATCTTGTTCAATTTCCCCGCTCAATTGTTAGCAAACTTATATTATAATATGTAGAAGCACTACATGCGAGAGAGAAAATTCTCTCCCGCTCAATTATTAGATAAAGTTCTCATGCTCAATTGTTAGTGGTGTTCTTTTATCTTGTACTTAAAAGCACTACATTTGAGAGAGAGGGAGAGAGAGTTTTCCCACTCAATTATTAGCAAATTTATCTTATAATATTATTATTAAAACCTAAAAGCATTACATATGAGAGAGAAAAATTTTCCACTCAATTTGTCCGCTCAATTGTTAGCAAGCTTATCTTCTGATACATTGAAGCACTACATGTGAGAGAGAAAATTCTTCCGCTCAATTATTAGCAAACTTATTTTCTTATACATAAAACCACTACATATGAGAGAGAAATTTTTTCTGCTCAATTGTTAGTCGGCTTATCTTATACTTAAAAGTACTACATATGAGAAAGTTTTCCCTCTCAATACCTAAAAACACTACATATGGGAGAAAATTTTCCCGCTCAATTTCTCTGCTCAATTGTTAGCAAGGTTATCTTGTCATACCTAGAAACACTATATATTAGAGAGAAAATTTTTCCGCTCAGTTATTAGCAAGCTTATCTTCTTTTACCTAAAACCACTATATGTGGGAGATAAAATTCTCTAGATCAATTGTTAGTCGGCTTATCTTGTAACTAAAAGTACTACATAATTTCAAATGAAAAATGAGCATATAACCTTTTTTGTATTATATAAGGGCTAGTTTTTTATTATTATTATAGCCACTAAATGTTAGCAAACTTATCTTCAAATACCTAAAACCACTATATGTGGGAGATAAAATTCTCCCACTAAATTTGTTTCATACTATATTTGGTAATATTTGTGTGACTCTAATCCATTCTTACTTTAATCTCACTATCAGCCACATACTTTCTCCGACTGTCACTTTGATAAAACTCTAAACACAATTATAGTTGCTAAAAAACTAATAAGTCATATTTTTATCAATTAGGCTTGTTTTGATCATATTAAAATATATCATACCTTCTTTATTATCTTTCATATAACACTGATATTTTATATATAAATAAATAAAATTAATACTTTAAAAAATATATGTTCTTTAAAGTGATACTCCGTGTAACTTTTTTTTATTTGTACTCCGATTGTTACAAAACGTATATCACAATTCACGATTAATAAATTTGCATTATCATTCATATGAAATTGTATTTTAAAATATATTGTATTAATTAATAAAATAAAGCAATAGTTATATGAAAAAGTATCTAAATGTGTACATTTTTATAGTCAATTCATCGAGTAAAGTTTCTATGTGTACATTTTTATAGTTACTAAAACTCAATAAGTTTATATTTTTATCAATTAGACTTAATTTGATCATATATTATGAATTACTACTTCCGTCCCTTAAAATTTGCCAAGTTTGACCCGGAGAATAATAAAGTGAAAATTTTTGTGGTTGAGATTTGTGCAAAGAAGAGAGAAACAACAGTAACCACACAATAATTGATTAAAAGGGAAAGCGACAAAGTTGTGGGACGTCCCAAAAAGAAAAGATGACAAAGTTTTAAGGGACGAGGGAATATTTATTCATTTAATACAGAATGGTTTGTATCGAGGTTTGAATATTGAAAGGTTGATTAACAAACTTTCAAATGTTTTTTTAAAAAATTTTATATGCAATATTGGTATCAAATCAAACATCGTAAAAAATTATGAATTTTGATACTCCGTTTATCTTTTATAAAAATCAGAGAAAATGTGAAAAAGTTATAGCAATTTGAAGAAAATGGTATTTTTTTGTATAATGGGACCCATATGAATAGATGTCACCTTTCTAATAATACAAAGGAGTATCCATGCTTAAGTTTCTTTGGCTTAATGTTTCCTTTTAATCCTTCAATTTGCCACATGACATTTGCATAACAAATGAGTGAATTATGGAATGAATGACACATGGATTTTTTAGAGGACAAAAATGTATTTTAATGATCTATTTGTTTTCTTATATATAAATAGAATAGAATAGATTTAGGGTGTAATCCTATTTGTAACATCAGTTCGTATACCGTGGGATCATCCCACGGTGAGCATGATGCTCCACTTTCAAAACGACGTAGCTTTAACCATTTTAAAAAAAAAATCGCGTGAACAGTACACACGTGAACAGTACACGCGTGTACAGTAACTATTTTTTCTTGAGAGAATTTCCCAAATGGGACTAAAACATGGTTAAAACTCCAAAGTGGGACATTAAGTTTTTTATTACCTAAATAGGACTTTTAATTACCGATCGGACAAAATTGCCCTTCTTAGTTCCTGCTGCAACAATTCACTGGGTGCAATGAAGGTCGTTTGCGAGTTGCGATGCACAGATGAACGACTCCCCAGGTAAGTTTCTTCTGATCTTTTTCTTGTACTCATCTCTCAATTTCTTCTCAAGCTCCCTTGTTTTCTTCTTCTACAGGTCTTCTATTTTCTTCTTCTTTTGGATTTCCAAGTTTTTATAATCCTGAGTAATTTATTTTTAAAAGATTCATATTATTGTTCTAATCACTTCAATCTGAAAAATGACATAGTTGATCTTTAATTGAACACTGATTTGTAATAATGTCACTTTCATGACATTACATTTGCTAAGGTGACAATTTCAAAGAAGAAAATGACATTTCCAGAGTAATAATGTCACTTTCATGACATTTTCAAAACAAAAGTGACATTTTCAGATTGTCATCCTAGTAAATAAACTGTCACAAACGTGACATTTTTTTCAAATAACCAATAATTTTGACATTCTCGGAATATAAAAGTGACATTTTACTGAATAAATAAATTCAAATTCAAAAAGTCCAAATTAATAAATAAAATTCAAATCCAAAAAATTTAAGAAGAGAACAGAGGACCAAAAATTTGAAGAGGATTAGAAGAAAGGAGAACCGGATTTTTCACAAGAAAAATAGAGGACAAAGAGGAAGGAGAAGGAGGAGATGAAGAAGAAGGGGAAGACGATACCTGGGATTGATGCAAATCGATATCGACGGTGGAAGAAGCATCGTCATAGAGAGGCAACAACGTAGAGAGGTAGCGTAGAGAAGTGGTGGCGGCGATGGAGTACATGTTGTGGCGGGGAGAGATGTTTGCGAGAGAGAGGGAAGGCGCAGTGAGAGCTATTTGGGGAAAAAATCTGATTTAGGGATTAGGGGCAAAAAGGTAATGTGGAGTCCCATTTAGGAAATTTAAAACTTGAAGTCCTATTTTTGAGTTTTAACCATGTTTTAGTCCCATTTAATATAATTTCTTTTTTTTCTTTCTTTTTGTCCCAGTAGCATGAATGGTGTAACTCGCGAGTAAAGATATGTAACTTACGTTATTGATTAATGTAACTCAAGTGCATTCGAAATGTAACTTGTCAAATACATAGTATTAGAAATACAATATTGATTTCAATGTAAACAATGAAAAAAAGAGTCTAATTTCACAATTGCTTTACGTAAATTGTGAATATGTTTTGTTTTTAATATCATGACCACAAAAAATAATTTTTTTAATTTTTTTTGTTTCAATAGCAGGCGTTGATTTTTTAATGTAACTCATGTTATTACAAATGTAACTCGTGTTGATGACAAATATAACTTAGATGTATACAAAATGTAACTTGTTGAAAAATAGAACATTTTTTTGTGTGTGTTTAAGAATAATATATATGTCATAAACATTGATTTAAATGAAAACAATGAAAAATTGATCCTAATAGCTTAATTACTTTTTTTAAATAGTGAATATGTTTTATGTTTAATATTAGGGCTATAAAAATGATATAACAAGGGTTTATTCCGTAGTGTAACTCACATACACTAAGATGTAACTCGCGTATATTAAGATGTAACTCACGTACAATAAGATGTAACTCGCGTGGAAGAAGATATAACTTCATGATATAATATCAAATGTAACTTTAAAAATCAAAATAAACAAACTCAATGTCTTAAAAACCTCTAAAAATATATAAAAGTGATAAAAAAGTTATATTATAGAAAAAGTTTCTCCATATAAAAAATATAACAAAAAAGTGTATGAATATAAAAAGTATATTACAAAAAAAGTATATGAATATAAAAATTAATACAAAAACAAAAATAGTGTATGAATATTAATTGCAATATACTTATTTTATTTAGATTAATAAACTTTTTGTTATGCATTATTAAAGAATAAAAAAAAAAGATTCAATTATAATTTAAGATGAAGATAAAGAAAAGTATGATTGCCATTAAATTTTTAGTATTTTAATTTGATGGAAAAAGAAAAGAATTGAAGAATAAAAGAAAAATAAAGAGAAAAGCAATGGAAAAGGGATTTACGTTGCTCCAGGAAGAAAGAAAAGAAAAATGAACTTGGCTAAAGTGGAATCGGCACACCATGCGGAAGGTGGGCCGATCCCACGGTATAATTTGCGTTGTAACATAGGCCAATATGTGTACATTCTTTTACACCAGTTTGAAGCAGTTTTAGGAAATACTCCTTCCGTCCCCTTTTAAATGTCCCATTTTATCATATTGGGATGTCCCTATTTAATTGTCTCATACCTTATTTGGTAAAGTTTGTGTGGCTCAAAATCATTCTTACTTTATTCTTACTTTATCTATTAATATCAACCACACAAACCTACTTTTCTTAAAACTCGTGTCACCCTCTTCCGGGACATTTAAAAGGGGACGGAGGGAGTACTCCTTATTAAATTTCAGATTCGTTAAAAAAAAGGTATTCTTATCGCACATTTTGTGATCGCATCAATATACCATCGTGAGGGGAGATAGACAGTGAAAGAAAAGAGAGGATGAACGGGGCAGTAAAGAAGATTGCTGACGTCACATTCAAGGCCGGCCGGACGATCGACTGGGAAGGAATGGCGAGGCTTCTGGTGTCCGATGAGGCTCGTAAGGAGTTCGCTACCCTTCGGCGCTCATTTGACGAGGTTAACTCTCAGCTTCAAACCAAGTTCAGCCAGGTCCTCCACCAATCCTTACTTTCTAATAATATAACACATACATGCTTGCTTGAATGGACATCAGGAAGTAGAACCCGATATTTCGGTTATCTATTTATTTAGCTGATGGATTTCTTGTTATTTAGGGTTTTAAGGCTGTTGTTCTGAGTGATTGATGTCAGCCCGATTTTGTTCACCCTTCATTTGGCATTTGAAATCTTTTTTTTTCTTAAAATTGTTATAACTTTTTTATTTATAGTCCAATTTTTAGAAAAGTATATCAGATTTAATAATTTTCTATGATCTTTTTTATCAATATTGCATATAAAAAATGTGGAAAAAAAATATATTTCTTCTAAAACCTGTTTTAAGCTTGATTTTTTTACTGTTACATATGCAATGTTGATACCATACAAAAGATCATACAACAACAACACCCAAGTCTTAATTTTAAAAAAACTTGGGGTCGGCTAACATGAATCGGTCTATGATATCGATGCCAAAAAGAGAAGACAAACAAGAAAGAGAAGAAAAAAAGTAAGATAAAATGAATAAAATATAGATAAATAAATATAAGATAACAATAACACAAGAATATAAAAAGATAAAAGATAAAAAATAAAAGAGCATAAAAAAGCTAGAAGATAAAAATAACATAAGAATATAAAAAGATAAGGAAGAAAACGATAAAAGAAAAAAGAGAGGAAAGGTAGAAAAGACATCAATCATCCACACGGATGTGCACCCCCCACTTTGCTCTCTCCAAAGTCATACTCTTATCCAACCCAAGAAGACGCATATAAGTTTTGATTCCTCTAATCCAAGTTTGTTTGGGTCTTCCCCTCCCTCTCTTCTCTGCCTCTTCTCCCCACCCCTCAAGTCGTCTAACAGGTGCATCACTTGATCTTCTACGCACATGCCCAAACCACCATAAATGAGACTCTTGCATCTTATCTTGTATAGGTGCTATCTCTGCCACACTCATCTTTTGAATGTGGCATTGCTTCACCGCCCAACACTCTACGCCATACATTAATGTCGGCCTAATTGTTGTACGATAAAATTTACCTTTCAGTCTAGTCGGCACATCTCGATCGCATAGAAATCCTGAATCACTCTTCTATTTCATTCACCCAGCTCTGATCCTATGACATACATCTCCATCTAATTCACCATCCTTTTGAATTATGGAATCCAAGTAACGGAGCATATCACACACTGGTATCTCCTTACCATCAAGAGTAATCCCACTGTTGCTACTACTTCTACCTCCACCGAACTTGCACTCCATATACTCAGTCTTGCTTCGGCTCAGTCTGAAACCCTTAGTCTCCAATGTTTGTCGTCATACCTCCAACTTTGATTTAACACCGGATTGTGTCTTATCAATCAATACAATATCGTCGGAAAACATCATGCACCACGGTATATCTTCTTGAATTGACTTCGTAAGTTCATCCATGACTATATCAAATAGGTAAGGACTCAGAGTAGATCCTTGGTGCACTCCGATAGTAATAGGGAACTTTGCGGTCCTCCCTACACTAGTGCAGACATTTGTTGTATAAGCATCATACATATCTATGATGATACTGATATACTTACGTGATACGTCTTTTCTAGTTAAGGTCCGCCAAAGAACTTCTCGTGTTACCCTATCATATGCCTTTTCTAAGTCAATGAACACCAAATGCAGATCCGTTTTAGTGTCTTTATACTTCTCCACAACTTGTCTAAGAAGGTGAATGGCCTCAGTTGTTGAGCGTCCAGGCATAAAACCATATTTTTATTCATGTCATGTGATGTGACTAAGTGATACCGTTGGCCGTCACGCGCTTACCAGAGCACCCTCCTCCTTTATCCTGGCTTGAGACATGCATGATACCAAAAAAATGATCTCATGGCGGAGTTACTATATGAAAGATCATAAAAAAGTAAAAAAATGATATAATGTTACAATGCAATGTTGATACCATATGAAAGATCGTGAAAAATAAAAAAATGTATTGTTGTTTTAAAAAATTGGACCATAAATGAAAAAGTTATAACAATTGCAAAATAAAAACGAATTGATATGCCATGTGGCAGTCCAATAGAGTGTGGGCGAACATCACCCTCTCTTGAGGGGGTGAACAAAATTGTTCTCGATTGATGTGGTCTGAAGCAAGAAATGCTTGTTAATTGCGCTTCTTTTAATTCTCAGTGAATTTAATCGATTTATTTCATGCGAATAGAGAGACTATGAATGAGACTGTCTTGGCTTAAAGCCTTGAAGTATTGTTGCAACCTTGGTTGGGGACTTGGGGTTTATAATTTATGTAGATGTTTTTAATCCTAGCTTTCTAATTGAATTGCAAGTAGTTGTATTTCTTTGTCAGGTTGAATGCTTTTGATATAATGTAATTGTTTTATGCTTATAAGCTCACAGAGTTGTTCTCTCTTTTGGTTATGAAACACTTTTTCTTTTACGGAGTAAATCGTTAAATGTTTGCTCGGCCGTGCAAATTAGATGCTGAACTATCAAGTACTCAACATGATGTGAATTTTCAGATTGCCTTTAGTGTGCCTAACTTTCTAATGTTCCCTAAATGGTGATATTTGAATTATTAGAGATGCCATATCATAGCTAAGTTGGCTCTAGAATCTGCATGACCAGAGATCATTTAAGTCTTCACATGAAGTCTTAGCAGCATAAGTATATTGATCTTCCATTATTGAAGCTAACTTTTTCCATTTCTTTTGAATTGAAGTTACATTCAGTTTGAACTCAAGAATCATTTCCTTTGGGACAAAAAAAACTGATCAATAATGGTTTGTATGAAGTATATATGATGCCTATATAATCGCTTTGATATTTTGATTTGTTAAAGTATGTTGCTATATATAATTTGAATAAGTCATATTTTGTTGTTGCTATGTGGTATTTCCTTTATGGCGTTGGAGAGGAGAATTTATGTCTTATTTTTCCTGTTAACTTTTGTAGGAACCCGAACCCATAGACTGGGAGTATTACAGGAAAGGGTTAGGTTCTCGCTTGGTGGATATGTACAAGGAAGCATATGAGAGTATGTTTCCTTTTTGTCTTTCCACTGTCTTACTTCATTACAATGTTCATTGTAACTGATCTTAAACTGTAGTATTTAGGGATTAACAGAATTTGCCTCTTCCTTTAATGTATGCTTCAGTTTTGTTTGTGTTTTTGGGATTTCATATGCAAAAAGAGTTTGCTAACTCTTGAATATGCAAAAAAGGATGCTAAACTATTGACATGTATATCATTTGCCTTCAATGAACAAAAATTATGATGATTATTACATCATCTATTATGTATTCGTAAGAAAGTTGCCAGATTCCACCAGCGTAAAACTTTCGCAGTTTTTCTTGATCAATAGACTTAACTATGTTTTGACAATTAACATGCACTATAAATTTCATGTCACCGATCCCACCGCACTTTTGATTAACGTGGTGGTGATGATAATGATGACCTGGCCCATACTCTTGTCGGCAACTCTCGACTGTAGAGCTTTGGTTTATTTGACCAGGAGATTTATTGTCATCACATTAGTACAAGTTTCTGAACATTGAGCATTTTGGTTTCACAGGCATTGAAATTCCCAAATATGTAGACACAGTGACCCCCCAATATAAGCCCAAGTTTGATGCCTTGGTAAGATGAATAAATGTTTTCTTCACTGTATGGAGGTTCATATAATTACATATTTACATCAGTTTCCCTTGTGTGAAGTGATTTCATGAATTCATCACACTATTATTATTGGTAGTGTTTATTACTCCTTCCGTCCCTATATAAAAGTATCCATTCATTTTACACCAAGGTTCAAAATTGCGTATTGCGTAGTTGTGGCGTTTTTTTAAATATTGCATATTGCGTAAGCCTCATTGCGCAACGAGGCGTATGCCTGAGGCGTAATACACACACAAACATAATAAAAAATAAACATATTTGTCAAACGTCCTCAAATGTTATATTAAAACAAACCATTAGAGGCCATAGTCCTAGCAAAGTAATATGTTCAAACTTCAAAGTACCATAGAATACCAAAACTTTCTGAATCGTTTACAAAAAAAATCTAAGATATGAGAATTTAAATTAATTAGATTGATCGACTGAAAAAATCCAATCAATAACTAGTGGTTTGAAATAGGGATCATAACATCAATTATAAAAATTTAAAAGTAGGCCGGGTAGGCCCAAATAATACCATTACACCCTGACCTTCTCCTATTGCGTACGCCTCAGAGCGTCTTATTGTGTATGCAATATTGCGTACGCCTCAGTGCAATATTGCGTACGCCACACTCCCAACGCCATATGCAATGCCTTTTATGCCATAGTCTAGGAATTAGCTGAGGCGTGCCATGAGGCGCAATTGCATTGCGCAATTACAAACAATGTTTTACACACATCTTAAGAAAGTGGGTTTCGTTGGTACTGTTTGTCACTGTTTGGACACTATTTGACACTGTTTGACACTGTTTTGTACTGTTTTGCACGGTTTTGTTTGGCAAAAAAGGAAAGGGAACTTTTATTTAGGGACGGCCCGAAAAGGAAACAAATGCTTTTACTTAGGGACGGAGGGAGTATTAATATTATTAGAATGTGATAACACTTCCTGTGTATCTTTGTATTACTCATGATGGACAAGTTGTTTGTAGTTGGTAGAGCTTAAAGAAGCTGAGAAGCAATCATTGAAGGAGTCTGAAAGATTGGAAAAAGAAATAGGAGATGTGCAAGAGCTCAAGAAAAAACTCAGCACTATGACTGCAGATGAATACTTTGCAAAGCATCCCGAACTCAAGAAGAAGTTTGATGATGAAATCCGAAACGATTACTGGGGTTACTAGTCTGTCTTCATCCATCTTTTCTGCTTCACCAAGTATTGCTATACTTTCTTGGTAAACGCCAATTTCAGTTCATCATTTTGTTTGGTTTAGAATAAGAAGTGGAGTCCCTTTAACTTACTAACGGAGTATTTACGATGTAAATTTTAATGCATCTGCAGTTCAGTTATGCTAATAAACAAAACCTTGTACCACATAATAATATATTCTGCAATATAGTCTGCTATACGGATCAAATCCCATTTCCATCCTAGCTTTTGGAGTAACCTTAGGTTAAATTTGACTTTGCTTAGTTGAAAATTACACTTCGTATAAAGATATATAAAAAAAAAATTCTGTGCACTTTAATTTGAAGTGTACTGTTGAAATAATGATTAATTTAAAATTTTATAATTATATTCTTGAAATCCAGGTTGTACCCGCAAATAAGATTGCTTTTTAAATATTAGACTTGGACTCGGGCCGGGTGGCCTGACCCGGAACCGACCCGGGACCGGTACTGTTCCGGCCTGGCCCGAACCGGTGGCCCAGTCAGTGACCGGTCCGGGTAGGCCTGACCCGATGCGTTTCCGGTCCGGGCTCGGGTCACCCAAAACAAGGCCAGGCCCGGCCGGGCTTGGGCCCAGTTCAGGCCAAATTGATTTTTTTTTGATTTTATTCATTTGTTTGGGCTCCACCCGGGTTGGGCTTGATGTTTAGGAGGGGTTTGGGGGGTGGGGGTGAGGGGGGGGGGTCAGGGAAGGGTAGGTAAGCAAAAAAAAAAGTTAACCAAACCTGAGGCCCGGCCCGGCCAGGCCCGGGCCGGTCCCGGGTCCAGCTATTCAGAACCACCGGCCCGACCGGGCCTAGGCTCGGCCCGGGCCTGACCCGGCCCGAGTCCAAGTCTATTTTTAATCTTCAGGCTTTTCTTTTCAATTTGATTTTTTTTGGACCCGCAAATAATTAGATTTTCTTTTTTTGCTTTTTTTTGCTTTTTAATCTTCAGGCTTTTCTTTTCATCTTTTCTTTTCTGATCTTCACCAAATAAGATTCGATTTTCCTTGTACAAAAATCTCAATCACTCAAACTTTATAATTTTCACAGTAATTTGAATTATCTTGGAATTTCAACTAGGAGTGGACTCAGGCCGGGCCAACCGGCCTGGAACAGGCCCGGAACCAGATCGGCTCGCTACTGTGCGGGCCCGGACCGGCCCGGTGAACCGGTTGGTTGCCCGGTTCGGGCCACCCGGCCCGGTGGGATGGCGGTTCGGGCTCGGGGCCCTTCAAAAGGCGAACCGGCCTGGCCGGTTCGAGCCCGGGCCGGGCCAATTTATTTATTTTTTTTTTTGATTTTTTTTAAGTTTTTGGGTTGGGCTGGGTATTTTGGGCCATTTGAGGTGGTTAGGGTTGGTTTGGGGTGAGGGGGGAGGGTTGGGGGTTAACTAGGAAAAGCCAAAAAAAAAAATAGAATCGAGGCCCGACCCGGCCCGGACCCGGGGGTTACCCGGCCCGGACCCGGGGGCCCGGCCCGGCCCGGCCCGGACCCGGGGGCCCGGCCCGGCCCGGCCCGGCCCGGACCTGGGGTTTACCCGGCCCGGACCCGGGGGCCCGTCCCGGCCCGGACCCGGGGGTTACCCGGGCCGGTGCCGGGCCTGAACCGGAACCGGAACCGGTCCACCCCTAATTTCAACCACTTAATTTTCACAGTTTTGAAATTTCATGTAACTCATTGAATGGAGTTTTCAAAAATGTTGTTGAATACTCCATCTCAAAATGATTTGTAAAGTCTATTTTTCTTCATCAACAAACTTCATTTTATTTTTTAATTTTATTTTTTTAATTATTTAACATATCAATTTTTATGATTTGGGAAGTCGAAGATAGCCCCTATATCCTACATCCGAGTGTAGGTATATCCAGCCCAATAGACTAAGACATGTCAATAATTAAAACAACCCAATTTTTTTCAGTAGCATTTTTGTAATTCAAGCGAAAACCGCTGAATCTGCTAAATGAGCATTTGTGTACTTTTAGTGAGCATCCGACCTATTCTATTAAGTATTAGGGGACTAACGATGAACATCATGATCTCTATTTCATATCTTCTAATTCAATTTTTTTTCTTTTTTTCTTTTATAAAAACTTATTAAATTATTCTATCCTCCGTTCCATAAAAGTTGTAACAGTTTGACTTTCACGTTTACCAACGCGCAACTTTGACTGTAATTACATTTATTTACGTATTAGTAAACATTAAAAAAAGTTAATATATTGGAAATTTACATTAATTCAAATTTATTAATATGTTTTACATAATATTTTTATTATATATATTATTATAAAATCGTAGTCAAAGTAAGGTGGGTGAATAGTGCAGAAATTCTAATGTTGCAACTTTTATGGAACAGAGGAAGTATATATAATTCACTCTTATGAATTTTAATATGCGAATTTAATGTAATATGACACTTTTAAAATATGCATTGATATGTCACTTTAAAAATGAGCATAACACCAGTACTAAATGAGCATATATAACTTACAAAATGTTCATTGATATGAAAACTATAAGATTTGTTAATAGTTTAACATCACGACATTTTCATTGAGCATCAAATCTTCTCTATTGCGATAAAAATCACGGTTTCTGTTAAATGAGCACTAATGCACTTTTAATGAGCATCAGACCTATTATGTTGAGCGTTAGTTTCATTAGCGTTGATGTGACATTTTAAAAATGAGCATAACATCAGTACTAAATGAGCATACATAACTTACAAAGTGTGCATTGATATGAAAATCGTAAGGTTTGTTAGTTGAACATTTTGACATTTATCATTGAGAATCAAACATCTGCTATTGAGATGAAAATCACAATTTCTGTTGAACGAGCATTAATGAACTACTTTTAATGAGTATTAGACCTATTAAATTATATTTATAATCGATTTCTATGAATTTCAATATGCAAATCTAATGTAATGATAATTTTGAAATGTTCATTGATATGTCATTTTATAAATGCGCATAACATCAATACCAAATGAGTATATGTAACTTACAAAATCCACATTTATATGAAAATCGTAAAATTTGTTAGTTGAACATCATGACATTTTCATTTAGCGTAAAATCTCCTCTATTGAGATGGAAACCACGATTTCTGTTAAATTTGAAAACCTTATATTTTATCAAAACATTTTTATTAAGTATCTTGTTCTCTACTATTGAGCATCATCATTATATAGTGTAATGAACATTAGAACTGCTCAAATTGAGAGTATACAAAATTTCAAAATCTCATTTAAGTATCAAAACATCTTCATTGAATATCGTATTTTCGATTATTGAGCATTGATCGAGACTATGTGTATTGAGCATCAGAACTTTGCAATTAAAAAAAATAAAAACTTATTTGAGCATCAAGACATCTTCATTGAGTATTGTGTTTTCTACTATTGAACATTGAAATTATGTGAGCAAGACTCAATGGTCGCGTGAGTTTCATCGCCATTGATATAACATTTTAAATTGAGCATAACATCAATACAGAATGAGTAGACATAATTTACAAAACGAGAATCAAAAAATTCAAAAACTAATTTAAAATCTCTAATATTCTCAAATATTCATTTGTGCGTGTTCATTTCTTTTAAACGTTATATCCATTTGAGTTTAAATTAACATAAAGCTCACTTCTACAATATGCCCATAAAATAGATTTATTATTAACAATTGACTATACTATCATTATAATCCGGTACATAAAAATTAGAAACATAATAAATTTTAGTTTCAAAATAATTTATATTTATCATTCTTCAATTAGAAATTTAATCGCATTCTTTTTAGTATGCTCATGCATGCACATTTAGTCATGCACATTTATTTTAAAAACTATACTCATTTTTTTAAGGAAACACTTTACTCATTTTAGTATAACACATAATTCATGTTAATAATTAACACACAATTTTAAAAAAAATAACACAAAAACTATTAAATTAATAATATTAATCATGAAATTAAAAATAGAAAGAAAAATATAGATACCTTAAATATTTTGTAATTCACAATTTAAAGAAATATTTAAATTATAAGGAAGGTGGATCAAAAAGGAAATAAAAGAAGAAGTAAGCGAGGACCTTAAGTCATATTTTGTATTCCATATATTTTATAAATTAAAATTGATGGAAAAGTTTTGTAAGAAAAAAAAAAGAAAAGGCCTAGGCGTGACTAACGTAAGTACGTAACGTCAGAAGCAAAGAAAAGACAGAAGAGTAGGAGCATGTCCGGGTATGTTTCGCACAACTAGCTGAAAAGATATTTTTGTCAGCTTTTTAATAATTGTTAGCTTTTAGTGATTGAAAAGATCTTAAAAAGAAAAGGTGGTAGTTGTTTGCTAAAAAGTTGACTGTTTAATTTAGTTCGGTTTGGTATACAAGCTGTTAGGACTAATTAATACTAAAAGTCACGGGATTTTTTCAGATGCTACTCCCCGTAGCATCTAAAAAAAGATCTTTTAATTTTTGAAAAGCTGTTAAATTGTCATGTTAAACATACGACTAGAAGTTTTGAAAGACTTTTTGAACAGTACAAAAGCTAGAAGGTAGAGACTTATACTTATCAAATATAACCTTAATTGCCCCCCTAGCTTTAAAATGGATTTATTTGCTTTTGAAATGCAAATTAAAAAAAAATCAGATCAAACCATGAATTATACTACTGCGTATACATAAGCAGAGACGCGCCTTTTTTCATAGTAACTGGGAGTATTCAGTCGGTGTCAACTGTCAAATAATGGTATCGTACAATTTAAAGCCATGCCCAACGTGAATTAATATAATCCCTTCCTCCCCTGAATTGTCTCATTTTACTTTTTCGGAAAATCTCACTAATATTATCCCATACCAAATTTTGTAAAGCTTTTGTGACTCTAAATCATTTTTAATAGGGTTAGTTATCAAAATAGGACTAAAAGTTACTCACTTTTCACAAATATGACCAAAAAATAAACTATGTTTTCATATGACTAATTATGTGTGTCTTGGACAAATATACCCTTATAGCTATTGAAATGTTTTAATTCATAATAAAATAAAAAAATATAATAAAAATTCGTAAAAAATAATAAAATTTTTAATAAAAATATTTCGACAATAATAATTTATTTATTTTTTTCAAAAAATAAAAAAAATAAAAAAATAAAAAATGCAAAAAAATAAAATAAAAATCATTGCCGCCTCTGCACCACAACCTCCAGTCACCTGGGAAAAAAATGTCAAGTTCATTACGAATGCCATATTTATGGCAGAAAACAATGAAAATGTTGGCATTCTCAAAGAGAAATATGCCATATTTTGGCATTTTCAGAAAAAATGGCAGTTTTTAGGGAAAATGGCATTTTTTCACCACCCCGGAGATGGTGGTGCAGGGAGGTAGTACAGGCGGTGGGAAAGGCATCCACATATTTTTTAAATTTTTATGGGGTTTTACTATTTTTTATTAATTTTTTTAAAAAATAAAAAAAATAAACAAAACTTGTTTTTAAAATTTTTATTTTATAAATATTTTATAATTTTTTTATTTATTTTTATACGATTTTTTGAATTTTTTTGAATTTATTATGAATTAAACATTTAATTAACTCATATTTAAAGGAAGGGTAAGAATGGACTGAAAAAATAGGTATGTTTTCAACGGGACTAATATGGTCCTATTTTGAAGAAAAAAAATATAGTAAATCCTATTTTGAGTTTTTTACATAGTTTTAGTTCTATTTTGGAGTAATTTATATTTTTAATATCAACCGCATCAACCTAATTTTCTTAATAGAGAAAATTAACACATGTATCACTAAAAGAGATACAATTTCCTAATGTATGACTTGTGTAGTTTAAGGACATGCCATCTTGTAAATGTAACTGCTATATTAAAGCATATCCTATGCGTGTACATCCATTACTAGTCATATAATGGTAAGTAAACTTTTTAAGTCATATTATGGGAAAGTGGACATGTTTTAGTAATATATTGGTATTTTCCCCTTTCTTAATAAGGAAAATTCTATGGTACATCACTTAATATAGCATGTACCCATGCATTCACTTTTTAAACCAATCAGATCATACTACAATGCCACCTCACGTCCTAATCATCCAATTTATTTTTTTGCAGATAAGTCCTCCCAAAATGAGAACAATGAGAAAAATAAAATTGCAATAGCAGTTCAACTGGAACACCTACGATTCTGCTCCGTTAGTTCAACTCTTTCCGTCCATAGCCGTTCCCAATAACTACCTGCGATCAAATGGAACGAACACCTGGGTTTCTGCTCTCAATTCTTCCGCGTAAATCAGATTTGATCTCCCCATCTATAGTTTGAAAGATCCGCAGATCTTCAAACCCAGACCTGAAATTCTCATCCTCCAGGCCGTCGCTCTCGGCCCGACCCTCATCAAGCACTTAGCTTCCTGCAGCGCTCCCGTCTGATTCATAGCGTTGAGGCTGATCGAGGTATGGCTGCTGAGCCAATCTGAAATAGCCTACGTCGATATTTTCTCTTACCTTGAATTTTTTCTCTGTTTTTCTCGTCTCTCTGAAACGTGAAAGGATTGGGATTGACGGCTTGAGGCTCGATAAATTTTACTTACTTGTTAGGAAATTCATTTACTCAATTTTCTCTCTGTGCAAGAAACATGGCTGGAATGTGGAGCTTCTAACTAGATGAGTTGAGTGTTGTTATGTTCCTGTTGCCAGTGATGTTGTTGAGTAGTTCTTAAGCTGTTGTTTAGAGTAATTAAAAGGTCCTAGGAAGGGAGAAGCCAGATTACCTGGCTACTGCTGATGTTGATAGTAATTCACCAACATATTCTAATGTAATCCACAGGCTACCAATGCCTTATCTAGGTGATGAACTACATCATACTGGATGGAATTCCTGCAGCTCTTGCTATGGTGACCCAACTGCTTCTTGAGAAAAGGGGGAGATTCTCAAAAGAAAATAAGGGAAAAATCTCCGATCGGTCATCATCACTTACCCGGCCGGATCCATGCCAAAAAAGAGGATGAAATTGGACAAAATCACACCCAGGGTAGTGTACCCGATCGGGCCCCATTACTGCAGCCGATCGGGTATAGATGAAAAAACCAGGATTGTGGAGCAAAAACCCCACACCCGATCGAGTTAGGACTGAAAACAAGGTTAGTACCCGATCGGGTAGACCTATGACCCGATTAGGTATAAATTAAAAAATTGTGAATTTTCTTCGTCACGATTTACCCGATCGAGTTAGGGCTGAAAACAAGGTCAGTACCTGATCGGGTAGACCTATGACCCGATCGGGTATAAATGAAAAAAATTGTGAATTTTTCTTCGTCACGGTTTACCCAATCGAGTACCCCCAAAACTCGATCGGGTACGAACCCCTGGAGCACTGTTGAAAAAAATTAACGAAGTACCCGATCGGGTACACCCATATACCCGGTCGGGTAAATTAATGTTTAAAGGTGGAATTTATACGACGCAATTTGCCCGATCGAGTATAACCCAAACTCGATCGGGCCCGATCCTGAAACATGAGGAAACAAGAGGGTACCCAATCGGGTATGCCGGGCCACCCGATCGGGTACACCAACTTTTAACCCAAATCAGACCCCAAAATTGGCCACTTCATCTTCTCCAACCCCAAAAATTCGAACCTCTCTTCCCAAATCCACCATTTTCGAACCTTCTCCCTTCCATATCTCCACCAATACTCAACAAAAACCCATCAAATCACCACCAAAACACTCCCCTCACTCTCCTCTACAACCCACTACCCATAAAATCCACCCTCTCCCCATATTCCCGAAACGCCCAAACCCTACCCCCCAAACCCCAAGTCCGAATCTAAGCTCCAAATTTGGTTATGAATGGCTCCAAAAAGAAACCAACTGGAAAGCTCCAACACACGGGGACCAGTTCATGGCTTTGAGGATGTCCGCTTTGGGACGGGAAATCACCGGGCATGATTTTTGGCCATCATTAAAAGGCAAGTAGTTCCTTCTAGATTTCTTTGTCATGATGCTCTTGAGAAACTAGGCTTAGAGGATGGCATGAGGGAATTATTTGATGTATTGCAAATGAATTTGATTTTAAATATGCGATACAATTGTGTTGACAAAATCACATATGAGGTCATGAGCTCCATGAAATTTGTTCTACAAGAGGACCCGACGGATTTCAATTCCGATGAACTCACGTTTCGTGTGCGCAACACCGAATACTCAATAACGAGACGTGAGTTTGCCGCACACTTTGGAATTCCCGTGGCCCATGAGAGGGGGATACCGGAAAGCACGCTCGATGCTCATACTCTATGGTCAAAAATGACCGGAGAAGTGAAAGTTAACGCGTCTAAACTCTCCATTAGTCACGTTCAACATCCCCTTCTCCGGATTTTCCTAAAGTTTTTGTGTAATTCTTTGCTCGGCCGCCCCAACAATCACCATACTCGGATGGGGGACGTGGCCGTACTCACTCTAGCCCTTTTTCAGAGACCTACGACATATAACTTTTGTAATCTAATGTAGGATCATTTGGAGCACGCTTGTAAGAAAACATGGAACATTGTGGTTGGGGGGGGGGGGGGTAATAATGCACTTGGTGTCCAAATTCGGCTATACGGACAATGCTCCAATTCACGCCGATACATTGATGCACATTGGTTGGTTATCCAATGCGGGATTAATCTCTTTGGGAAACAAGGACCACAATGGAACCCAACATTACAAATGGCACATGAAGTACCCCGAACCCATCAAATACTTTCCCCTCCCTTGCGACGAACTACGTACCTAAACTTAGGTATAAACTGGCAAGCTTTGAAATCACCCACTATTTGCTTCCTAATGCCATTCCACCACACCTTCAAGCCCAACCGGACCAACCTGACCAAGCCGAGTACCAAGAGGAACATGAACATGCCCAACACCACATCCCCGACCCCCCCTCAAAACCCACCACCGCAAGACTTTTTCCAACAACTATTGGAGGGCCAACAAGCACTACTTGCCAGGTTCAACACCATGAACCTCAACTACACGAACATGGGTGAACAACTTGCACAAGTCCGAGAGGAGCAACGGGCGGGTTTCCAAAGAATGGAGGAGCTACGACAAGCCGACCTCCACCGCTATGAAGAGGACTATCGTAGAGTTTATGGTCCTATTGACTCATATATAGCCCATCACGGAGATTTCTCATCTATAACTTCACCACCACCGGCACCTTCTTGGTATAACCCCTCCGATTGGGGAAATTTTGGTGGCTCTAGTTCCGGTGGTGGAGGATACAACGGTGGGGACACTCTATGGGAGACGGTGATGATGTACATGGGAGCGGCTTTGGAGGTGGCTATTATGGCGGAGAAGGCGGGCACTAGGGATAGTGCCATGATTCAAGTGTGGGGGAGGGAAATTCATCTCTTGGTATGTACACTCCCTTTGTTTTTTCTTATTACCTTACGCTAAGCATTACTTTCTTTTACTAGTTGTACACACAAAAAAAAATGAAATGCTAGTTAGGTTGAACCCCCCCCCCCCCCCCACAAAAAAAAAGGGTAATCTAAGCAAGAAGGGCTTACAAAAATAATGAGTGAGTGGTGAGAAAAGGAAAAGAAAAGAGATGCTAGGATGAAAACCTGAAAAGGCTCCTAGGCAAAACGAGAGATATGAGAGAAATTTATTTTTGCAGGACATCATCTATTGAAGAAATGAAGAAGAAGAAAATGAGAAGAGGAAAAGAAGAAGTAAGGAGCATAGAAGACCCTTAAATCCAAGGAAATGTTGTTCTGTAAACTCATTTACAATACTTGGTGGTCTTAGTTTCTTATTTCTTACTATCTTTGAACTTATGATCTTTTGATGAACATTGTATAAACATTTGGTTTTACTCGAGGTCGAGTAAAGAAACTAAGTGTGGGGGAGTTGACATTCATGTAATTTCCATGCTTACGTTTATGTTTTTAATTAGTTTAGATTGATTGTTACCTTGGAAATTACACACTTTTGGTGTAATAGTTTAATTTAAAAAAATGTTTGTAATTTGTTAAGATTAGGTTTATACTGAGCTCAAACAGGTCCAAGATCACTCTAGGGACCATTGGTGAACATCACAAATGGAAGGAAGGTGCAAAAATCTCGAGACGAATTGAAGAGTGATTTTTTTGGTGTTGTACCCGGTCGGGTATGACCTATACCCGATCGGGTACCTTGTTGAAAAATAAAATCGGATCGGATCCGGGACAAGGCAACATGTAGGAAAATATTTAACCATGTTCGAGTGTCATACCCGATCGGGTGACCGACATACCCGATCAGGTATGCCCAACTTTTCGAGCTTCCGGGAAGCCACTGAAGGTACCCGATCGGGTGCCCTTGATGCCCGATCGGGTACACACCCCTGCATGCTCCAAAAGCCTATAAATACCCCCCTTTCCTTCCCACAAAAATCACCAATTCACATATACTTCTTAGCTCAGTTTAGACAAGCTCTTTCTTTATATTTTCTTCATGTTTAGTCTCCAAATGAGGGGCTAAACTCTTCCATCTTGGTTTTGCTACTTTGAATCTTAATGAATTTGTAAGTTGTGAGTTATTTTCTTTAATCTTCTTCCTTGAATATTAATTATTTCCTATTCATATTCCATATTAATATTTTGAGCATTACTTAAAGGATCAACTAGTTTTGTTTCATATATTAATTATTACTAGAATCAATCGATTAATACGCTTGTTACTAATTCGGTTCTTTCAACGCTAGTAAAACTTGGATTATTAATGCATGCGTCTCATGGTTAATAATCTAAGGGGAATTAATTATATTGATTAAACCAATAAACTGCTTGTGTTAAGGTTATCAATCTCAATCGTTTTCATCTTAAGTTTATTGCTACTATCAGTGGCGGAACCAGGACTCGTGACTCGCAGGGGCACAATAACAAAGAAATGATATACTAGTCTAGAAAAAAATCATATGCATCACGAGTATAGCAATAAACAAAATTATAAAATTTAAATAAAACCACTGCTTTTGGAATGATCCGTTGCACCCATTAAAATCACTTTGTGGAAATTTAAAGTCACGTGGTTGGCAAGGACCTTTTCTCAAATAACGTCTCCTCAACTCATCTCTAATATTAACATCATAAGTCTCAATCGGCATAACTTTTCTCTCCAGCACTTTTCTGTCCGAACGTCGTCCGAACACCGGCGTTTGGGGCGGTTCCCGGCGAAATATTTTGATGAAATTTTTTGAGCATGCTCCTCATCAAGTCTAGTTTATCCATACCAAACTTCAGCTCAAAATTTGATCAGGAAGGCAGTCAAATAATTCATTGAAGTTAACTGCGCCAAATTATACATAGAAAAACGCAGTTAACTTCAACGAATTATTTGTCTGCCTTCCCGGTCGAATTTTGACCTGAAATTTGGTATGGATAAACTAGACTTGACGTGGAACATGCCCAAAAATTATCATCAAACAATTCCACCTGGAACTTCCCCAAATGGCGGTGTTCAGACGGCGTTCGGACCGGGAGGTGTTGGACCTGAGAATTTTCCAATATATATATATATATATATATATATATATATATATATATATATATATATATATATATATATATATATATATATATATATATATAAATCACCGCAGGGGCACGGGCACCCCCTAGCCCTAGGGTGGGTCCGCCCCTGGCTACTATCGGGCTAATATACGACGCTTGTTCTATATTAACTCGGTAGTAAGTTTTATTAATGAACGCGTCTCGTTATTAATAACTACCCTCGATGAACTGGATATACTCCTCGATTGAGTATTCGAGAGGAAGATAGTTAAAGATATAACCGGGATCGACGAACATTTCATTAAGTGGATAAAAACAAAACCAAGTCCTCATCTCTATAAATTAAACTCATATAAGTCGTTCATCTTAGTGTTAATTAAATTAAATCAAATCAAACTTAAAACCCCCCTTGTTACTATTTATATAAAAGAAAAGTATTGCTTTCCCTGTGGATACGAACCTTACTTCACTATACTACGTATTAGTGTTGTATTGATTAATTATTTTGAGTGCATTTCACGACAAAGTGCACGTCACGTGACAATAGCGTTGTCACGGACACGTTTCCGTGACAAACGTTGTCACGGATTTGTCACGGTTTCCATCCGTGACAAATCAAGGTACCAGAGCAACACTAGGTCTTATTTGTCACGGATGTATCCGTGACAAACTTTTTTTGAATTTTTTAAAAATATTTGGAATGGGCTTGGCGGGGAAGTTGAAATTTGTTGAATTCAAATATTTCATATTGTCACGGATAAATGTTTTTTTTTAATTTTTTTGAAATATCTGAAATGGGCTAGGCGGGTAACTTGAATTTTTTTGAATTCAAATATTTTCATTTGTCACGGATTTGTCACGGATAAATTCGTAACAAACACTTTTTCGTACAACATTAATTAGGTGACCGCTGGACTATCAAATATTGGGTTTCGTCACGGACTTTGTCACAGACCGATCCGTGACAAATATTTTTGAATTTTGTCACGGATTTGTCACGGATCCGTCCGTGACAAATTGCGCGGAATTAAATAAATTTTGACCGGAGTAAATTGCCGGTTACCGGAAGTTTTTTGTCACGGATTTTGTCACGGATTTTTCCGTGACAAACCTTGTTCGTGACAAACCCAAAATATCCGTGACAAAGCCCGTGACAACTTTGTCACGGCCCGGATCCGTGACAAAGTTCCGTGACAAACGGGCTGTTTTTTTGTTTTGTAATATTGCTTGATTAGACTTAGTTTAAGTTATAAATTTACAATGTATAAAAAGAATATCAATTTAAATTATGTATATGCAAAGATAAAATTGTTGATCAAATTTGAGAAAATTATCTAAATGGAAGTTAAACATTACAAGATTCAATAATTTTTTATTGTTTTATTCTTTTAATTAATAGGATTATATATATCCTATATTTAAGGAAGAAACACTATTAACCGTGTTTTAGAATTTTTCCATGTTAAACTTTGATTCTAAGTAATTTTCTAGACAACTTTAGATTATATATATAGGGTCTCGATGGGATTGGGGGGGGGGGGAACTGCCCCCACTGCCCCATAGTGGATACACCACTTGGTGCAAAGACTATAAATTCAAATCTATTCAACTGTAAAGAAAGTAATAGTTTAATAAGGGTTTTGTGTTTGACTAAGTAAATGAGAATTAACAAGATTAATTTAATAGACAATTAACAAGATTAGAAGGATCACCCTTTTCTTTTACAATCTTTGTTAACTCCATGTATGTCACGCCCCGGACGGCCGGACGTACCCGGACACGTCAACAACCCGTCGTATAATACGAATAGTCAGCCGCAGTCAAACACATCCATATTATACAAGGCGTCTCGAATATCATTCACACATAAGTCATCCATAAACATACATAATAACTAATTCAATACGCAGCGGAAACATAGTTTAAAACAAATGCCACGCGGGGCAAGCATGAGCACGCAGGCTCTATAGTAAAATATTCATGAGCAAGTTTATTATTGTTCAAAATAGAATGGAGGAAGCACGAACCAAAATTTCTCTCCGGAGCAATCACTCGAGCAACGAGCACATGAAGCAAGCTCTAGCCTCAACCTGAAATGGTGGTGGGACCCCCCCGAAAGAGGATCAGTACTCTATACAACTATAAAGTACTGGCGTGGATGGCACCTAATAGATATACAACAAGTATTTCAAACGCAAGACCCTCAAATAGGGTGATAATATAATCTAGGCCGTAACCTCAAGTTACCCCTTTTCAAAATATACTTACTTTATATAAACTCAAGTAGTCAACCCGTAGGCCCGAGTTTGTTTACAAAGCATCAACTCAATACCCCGTGACTACCAGCCACGACAATTCCTAGGGTCTAACCCTAACACATATGTTTGCATTTTGATGTGAGTTTTCTCGCACTTAAAAGATTGTAATATAGCGGTGAAAGTACGAGTATCGTCTCCACAGGGACGGTAAAAGAGAATTAAGAATTAACTAAAATCAGCGATAAAGAATAAATAAAACAAATGCGGTCATGCGAGATTTGGTTGCTTGAGAAAACTAAAATTGCAAATAAACGACTAAAAGTAAATATTTGGATTCTTCTTAATTAACGACGAAGGGAACATGGATTGATTCTGGGGTAATCAGATTTCTGGCAGATCAGGCTTAATTACATGAATTTAATTTAATTGAGCCTAGCTAATCAATACTAAGTTCTTACCGCTCTCGCGGCGTAGAGTACAATAATTTAGGGGACCAGGCTGATCTCTCATGCGACAGGATCCTAAATTGTTGCCAAGACGAACGAGCTTACGGTCCCTTCATCGCTACTAATCTTTTAACGAACGATTAAGTGTGTGTGAATGTGTCCTAGAACAAATTAGATCTCTCTTAATTTATTCTATATGCAATTGTAATTCTAGTGGTCATTCTAGGTTACAAAAGATATCAATTAAATTATTCAAACACAAATTAAACGGCATTCATGCAATTTACACCATCAACAACCTAACCATACATCATGATTAACCCCTTCATCAACCCCAAATCCCTAATTAAAACTACTCCCTGTTCATAATCGAAGAATCAATAGAATTGGGATAAATAGAATTAATTGTCATTAATAAAAAAGAAGGAATTTACAAAGAATGTCATGGAATTGAAAAACCTGCCTGAAAAAGCTCTCTAATCTCGTCCTTAATCTGTCTCTAAAGTTCCATCCCCACTAATTAGGGTTAAGGGGGTGATATTTATAGGAAACATATTAATTTGGGCTAAATTAGGCAACAAATTAGGTACGCACGTGTGCGCTGCGTCCATGCGTCCGACAGAGAAACGCGTAAAAAAGGGGGACGCACGCGTGCGTACCTAGCCACGCACGCGTGCGTGGCTGGCAGTAAGGTAATCTTCGTTTTCTTCATTGGACGCACGCGTGCGTCCTTGCATGCACCGCCGTGCGTAGCCTTTTCTCTTCCGAATTCTTCGTTTTCTCCCGTTCAAGTCCCCGTTTGGCCCCGCGATCAATCGAACAACTCTTTCTTCATCGAATCTTCATCGTGAATCTCCCGATGCCCTTCAAAACTCTGAATTCATTCTCGAACACTCCTCAACTCATCCCGATCAATCCTTAATGCGCCGATACCGGGCCCTAAAAGACCTGATTTCATATCTAAAAATGCCAAAACTCGTTCCAACACCCAACTAACATGACTTGAGCTAAATATGATACTTATGACGCCTCAAAGCGAGGGAAACCATCAAAATCCGACTCCAACACGCATTAAGAGCGTGTTGAAATACGAACTTATCAGATTCCCCCACACATAAGCTTTTGCTTGTCCTCAAGCAAATCGAACAACGGGACTTACGATAATCACCACACGAAATCAAAATAGTTAGCATGCACATGTAGTTAAAGGGATATTCACAGAACAGACAATCTAAACCAGGAAAATTCTTCCCTAAACTACATCTTTGTACTCAAGCTAAACTATTTGACAAAATTATTCACAACATCTGTTGGAGATATTTAATTGTGAATCAAGTTTGTCATAGATTAGCTTTATATTTAATCCTTGTATTTAATTAGTGCATGAATTAGATAGAAATCGGGCCAAGTGTTAGGCCCATATAAACAGGCTAAAAGCCTTGTACGCCTAACCTAAACCTCTCCTATAAAAAGGGAGCCGAGGGTTTAGGATTAGGTTAACGTCGTACTTATTCTTCATAGCCTTACGCGCATATATTTGTGTTGTACGAGTTCACGGTCTATCAAAGAGGGTTTTACGTTGATTCATTCTGTGTTCATCCTTACGTTTAATCTTCATTGTTAGATCGTTATTCATTGCTGTTACAGAAACAGGGACTAACAATTGGTATCAGAGCCGATCGAGAGCCGATCAGAAGAACGCCTGCAGAAGACTCTGTTTTTCTTTACGTTGTTCTTACTGTCGATATTTCACTCTATAACTTTGTTTCTTGTTCAAAAATTGTAAAAGTTACACCCTTAGAATCGTCTTTTCAAAGCGATCAAGGGGTATACTTCAGATTTTGTTTTACGCATATTCTGTATTCGAGATATCTCGAGTAGGCCTTGTCGACATCTTGATTTTTCACAGGTTCTGCTACGTTTTTCGAGCAAAAAACTTTACCCGAGGATCTCGACATTCTACTCTACAGGAAACTACCTTCAGATTTTGTTTATTTGATTTTTACAGTTTACAGGATTTCGACATTGAGGATTTCGACATCTAGGATTTCGAGATCTTGATTTCGAGTTAAGGTTTCGACATCTGGTCTCGACATTTGACTTCTCAGAATTAAGGTTTCGAGTTTTAACTTCACGACATTTCAAATCTCGAGATCAGCTTCTCGAAATTTGAAATCTCGAGATCCTTAATCTCGAGATCTTTAATCTCGAGCTCAAATCTCGATACCGGGCCTCCTTTATCGAAATCTGAGATTTCGATATTCAGATCTCGACATCTGATTTTTCGACTTTCTGCCTCTGAAAATCTTTTGATCAATTTTCTCGAACGGTCAGTTTTGTACAACAATGGCTTCAGAATTCAATGCGCAAGAGAACAGCAGTACTCCTCCTAGTCTCAGGAAGGGAGAATACCAAATGTGGAGGAACATATTCCTTAATTTCCTTGAGCACAAAGAGAACTCCGCTGCGATGCTTGAATCGTTGCTTGAAGGACCAGCTGAACTCTTGATTTCAGTTGGTGGTGATCCAGAAAATAATCCTCCTATTTTTACAGAAATAAGAAGGAAAGTGCCATCTGAATACACAGAAGCTGACAGGCTCAGGCTTCGTGGTGATCTCATGGCCAAAACATACCTTCTTCAAGCAATCCCCAATGAAGTATACGTTCTCATAGACAACATGCAAACAGCTAAGGAAATGTGGGATGAGATAGAGAAGCTGCTCCAAGGCACAAGCATCAGCCTTAAAACCAAGAAGACTACGATTCTTATTGCTTATGACTCCTTCAAAGCAGGTCCAGGAGAACCATTGAATGAGACTTACAACAGACTTGTTCAACTGGTCAATGAACTCAGGAAAATCAAAGTATTCAGGTCCAACTTGGAACTGAATATTAGATTTCTATCCAGTCTGCATCCTGCATGGGAAAAGACAGTGAAGGATGTCAGATCTCGGATTGATTTGGACGAAATTGACCTCTTCACACTCTATGAACATCTTAAGCAATTTGTCAATGAGGTTGCCTGTGCCGAGGATCATCACACCACAAACTCCTTAGCTCTTGTAATGGAGGCTCAGCCAAGAAGGACAACCACTTCACTAAAGAAGAAAAAGAAGAAGGTGGTGGTTGAATCAGATAATGACGAGAGTGATGACGACAAATCTGATCTAGAGGCTGAGCTAGCAGACTTACAGAAGAAGATGGCACTGCTTGCCAAAAGATTTGCTAAGAAGAACAGCTCCTCCAACAAGCTGAGAACCTCCTCCTCAAACTACAAGCAGAAGAACCATGATCAAGGATCTTCCAGAAAGGCGCCATCAGCTGAAGATGCCCCCAAATGCTACAACTATGGTAAGGCTGGACATGTCATCAAAGACTGCCGCCTCCCAAAGAAGAAAGATGCTAATTTCTACAAACAGAAGATGCTGTGGAATAAGCAGAAAATGCTGATGGTGCAGAAAGAAGAAGAAACTTCTGCAATGATTGCTGAGAATGATAACAGGGCAGAAGATTCTTCTGAGGAGGAGGAGGAAGACAACTATGCCCTTATGGCACGAGTGGAGGAAGATGAAAGAAAGGGTGATGTTGCGATCCCCGTAAGCGAATGCTCAACAAGCTCTGTAAGTACCTCACATACTCCTTTAAATAACCAAATGCAGTCCTTACTTGAGAAGGACAATCTAATCAAAGAACTAAAGGAGAGACTAGACAATAATCACAGGGTACTGAAACAGAATCTAGACCAAAAGTCTTCCTTAAGTGTTCAACTTGAAATTGCAAAAGATCAGGTCAAAAAGGTGTCCTCAGATTTTGAAAGCTTTGAACTTAAGACAGCTGAATTAACTAGGAAATTTGAGGATAGTGAACGGGAAAAAAGCACAGCAAAGGCTGAATGCGATTTTTTGCATAACAAGAGAAGAACACTTTGGAATAAAGTAAAAGAACTGGAGGATCTAGCTGCTAAGAGAGGTCAATCAGAACAAACAGTTTTTCTGCTTAACAGCAAACAAAAGGATGACCAATTTTACAATGCTAAAACATGACTGGGCATAACCAACCCACGTAATCTAAAGAAAGTTAACTGTATTCAAATCTATAATAAAGATTACATGGGACTAGGGTTTGGCGAGAAAATGTATTTTCGAAGTGATGAAGAAAACGCTGAAGCAGAAGAAGAAAAGAGAAAGAATCCAAAACCTGCGATTTCTTGTGATTATTCCTCTATTAACAAAAAACAACTTTCACAAGAAAAATATACTTCCTGCTTTAGTGAATGCCTTGACCTGTATGCCAAAGATATTCCTCATATAGGACATCCTCTAGACCCTCCCCCAAGAGTGGGTATTGCTAAAACTGGTGAGGAACCCTGTATATTTCCCATGGCTCAAAAGCTCAAAAACCTTCAGAAAACTCTTGATAACGAGAGAGAGAGATTTGAAACTGAAAAGAAAGGTTTTGAGCGTAACTGGCAGGAACTTCTTCAAAAGTTCAATGATTTGAGTGAGCAGTATCATGCTAAAACAGACCCTTCTACCACTAAGCCTGACAGCTCACACACCTCACATGAGAAAAACAATGCTTTAAAAGGTTCGTCCACTCATCTCTCTTCTCCTTTATTTACAGGAAATGGAGTGAAGAAGGAAGGAGAAGAGAAGAATGAGTGGAGGAAAAAGATGAAGGAAATCGCAGAAGGCAAAAAGAAAGTTTTTGAGAATAATGCCAGTCCTAGATCTAGTTCTATTTTTTACTCTAAAGGTAATTGTAATTCTGTCTCTCCAAAACAAACTTCTAGTAGTTCAGTCTTGAGTCCCAAGCTGAATATTTCTGAGACATCTTCTAGACATCGTTCTATTCATAATACAAGTATTGCTTATGGTTATTCTGTTCCAGAACCCCATAATTATGAATGTGATATGAATGTTGTTAAAGCAAAGCCTCACAGAAAGCTCAAACCCGAAAGAGAAACCAAGAAAAGAACTTCTAAGGGAACATTTTGTATTCCTGATATGAAATATGCCCTTCGAGTTCATTCAAGGAAACATCTTGATCGGCTTTCTAAAGAGGAGATTTTCAAAACTAAACTTAAGAAACAACCATTCAATCACAAAGCACCTGTCTACTCTCCTCCTAAACCTAAAACGGAAAGGTGGGTCCCGAAGATAAGACCCATCAAAACTGAAACGAAAAGGTGGGTCCCCAAGATGAGACCTACCCAACCTGAAACTGATAGGTGGGTCCCCAATCGAAGACCCATCAAAACTGAACCAGAAAGGTGGGTCCCCAAATTCAGACCCACCAGAACTAAAATGGAAAGGTGGGTTCACAACATCAGACCCACCAAAATGGAAACTGCTAAGTGGGCTCCAAAAACCAGACCCACTGCAAAAGCAGATCTGGCTATTGGAGAGCCCACAAAAGATAGATCTTTTGTTGAAAGAGCTGCTGACCTTGGATCACAGCTCAAAGCAAGATTTAAAAAGGTGTTTCTTGATAATAAGGAAGGACCCACTCCAAGTTGGGTACCTAAACTTGTTTAATTGTTTTGCAGGACGGTCATGTGTGGCACTTAGACTCAGGATGCTCAACCCACATGACCGGAATAAAGCACCTTTTGAGCAACTACACCAACTGCTACAGAGGCAATGTCAGATTCGGGAATGACGCCTCATCTCCTATTCTTGGGTATGGGGACGTCGTCTGTGCCAGTGTCACTATAAAATACGTTTCATTTGTCAAAGGGCTCAAACACAACTTACTGAGCATTGGACAATTCTGTGACAACGGGATGGAAGTGAGGTTCTTTGCAAAACAATGATGTGTTCTTGACAGCACAGGAAATACATTATTAACGTGTAACAGAACATCAAATTTGTACACTATTGATCTGAAATGCGTCCAATCCACCACTTCCATCTGTCTACTGTCCAAAGCTTCAACTAAACAGAACAACCTATGGCACAGACGTCTCTCCCATATGAACTTCAAACATCTATCCACCTTGTCCTCCAAGAAACTTGTCAAGGGGCTTCCTCTGCTAAAGTCTTCCGCTGAAAATCATTGTAGTGCCTGCAAAATGGGCAAAATGACGCGAAGCTCCCACAAGTCAAAAACCGAACCATCATCTACACATCAGTTGCAGCTAATTCACATGGATCTGTGTGGACCTATGAGAGTCCAAAGCATCAACGGTCGCAAATACACTCTGGTGATCGTTGATGATTTCTCTAGGTACACATGGACAAAATTTCTCCGTTCAAAAGACGAGGCTGCAGAAAACATTATGACCTTTATCAGAACCATCCAGAAACTGCTACAGCACAGTGTTCAAATTGTTAGAACTGACAATGGTACCGGGTTCAAAAATCAAACTCTCACTGAGTTCTATGAATCACTCGGTATCACTCAGCAATTTGCAGCAGCTAAAACTCCCCAACAGAATGGAGTTGTTGAGAGAAAGAACAGAACCCTTGTTGAAGCAGCACGCACCATGTTATTCCAATCCAGACTGCCTCACTTCATGTGGGCAGAGGCAATCAATACTGCGTGCTTCACTCAGAACAGAACATCAATCCATAAACGCTTCGACAAGACTCCATATGAAATCCTATTCAACAAAACTCCCGACATCTCTTTCTTCAAGGTTTTTGGCTGCAAGTGCTTGATACTAAATGATCGAACAGAGAGAAGTAAGCTGGATCCCAAAGCCAAAGAAGGCGTGTTTATTGGCCACTCACTGCAATCCAAAGCTTACAGAGTCTATCTCAGAGACAAGTGCACTGTCATCGAGAGTGTAAATGTTACATTCTATGAAATGGCAGACTTTGCGATCGAACATCTACAGACTGATCCATCAACTGCTGTACCAGTAGCTTCTGATAAAGTTGAACCAAACACCGAACACGACGATGTGATTCTCGACTCTCTCTTCAGAAACTTCTACGAGAACTCACAACCTCCACCTCCTGCATGCACTCCAGAGTCAACGTCAACTCCAACAGCAGAGATTCCGCTCCTCACAGGACCAGACGATATACCATCCACACCCTCAACCCCTCAAACCAATCCCGGAGGTGTGGATGATCACAGATTTGCTACGAGTCCTGAATCATCTCCATTACACACCACAGCTGCTCCAGAGCCTTCAACCTCTTATCAGGATTCGGATCAACCAATCATTACTCCAACTCCTCTAGCTCATGAGAGGAAGTGGACAAGAGCACATCCCGTTGAACAGATAATAGGTGATCCGAGTCAAGGTGTGCGCACAAGATCCGCAACGATGAATGAATGCCACTTCGCATGCTTCCTAAGCCAGTCAGAACCATCAAAAGTCTCCGATGCGCTACTTGATCCAGATTGGGTGATTGCTATGCAAGATGAACTCAATCAGTTTGACAGACTGGATGTATGGTCACTGGTACCCAGGCCTCAGAGAAAGACAATCATTTGCACGAAGTGGGTCTTCAAAAATAAAAGGGATGAAGAAGGCACAGTCGTAAGGAACAAGGCAAGGTTGGTCGCAAAGGGATATAATCAACAGGAAGGCATAGACTACGATGAAACGTTTGCGCCCGTAGCTAGAATTGAAGCAATCCGCCTCTTTCTTGCATACACGGTGAAGAAAAACTTCACCGTCTTTCAAATGGACGTGAAAACAGCTTTTCTAAATGGGACTTTAGAAAAAGAAGTCTATGTCGCTCAACCAGAAGGATTTGTAGATCCAAAATTCCCAGACCATGTATACAAGCTCAAGAAAGCTCTCTATGTGTTGAAACAGGCACCCAGAGCTTGGTACGATGCCTTGACCGAATTTTTGATCGATTCAGGTTTCTCAAAAGGAAAGATCGATACTACTTTGTTTATCAAGCGACAGAAGTCTGACATCATCCTGATTCAGATCTATGTTGATGACATCATCTTTGCCTCTTCAAATCTGCGCCTGTGCCAACACTTTGAAAAACTGATGAAAACCATGTTCGAGATGAGCATGATGGGCGAACTTAACTTCTTCTTAGGCCTGCAAGTAAGACAACTCTCTGATGGCATTTTCATCAATCAGTCCAAATACATTCTGGATATGCTAAAGAGATTCAACATAGAAGGCAAATCTTCCATGATGACCCCCATGTCCCCAAACAACAAACTGGACTCAGATCCCTCCGGGAAGCCAGTTGATGCTACGAATTACAGGGCCATCATTGGATCTTTGCTATATCTCACGTCAAGCAGGCCTGACATTGTCTTCTCCACATGCTTATGTGCTCGCTTTCAAGCAAATCCGAAGGAATCTCATCTGACAGCTGTACGACGAATTTTAAGATACCTCAAAGGCACGGTGAATCTAGGCCTTTGGTATCCCAAGAATTCAGGCTTCGATCTAGTAGGATACTCAGATTCTGACTTTGCTGGTTGCCGGATGGACCACAAAAGTACATCGGGAGCTGTCCAATTCTTGGGCGAGAAGCTAGTCTGCTGGTCTTCCAAAAAGCAAAACTGTGTGTCAACATCTACAGCTGAGGCCGAATACGTCGCGGCTGCTAGTTGTTGTTCACAAATATTATGGATGAAGACTCAGCTACAGGACTATGGTTACACATTCCGCCACATCCCGATCTACAGTGACTCTCAAAGCGCCATCGCCATCACAAGCAATCCGATTCACCACTCCCGCACCAAACACATTGATCTGCGCTATCATTTCATCAAGGATCACGTGGAGAAAGGAGACATAGATATGTACTTTGTAAGCTCAGAGCTTCAATTGGCTGACTTGTTTACTAAGGCATTGGATGAAAAAAGATTCCAGTTCCTGGTCTCCAAGTTGGGCATGTTGAACCTCGAGCCTGTTTAATTTTTGTCTCCACTGGTCTAAAAAGTGTGTGTGTGGAACTTGTAAATAGTGTGTGTGAGTGTGATCTGTAAATAGTGTGTGTGCGTTGCATGTGTTGAGGGGGAGAAAACCAGAAAAATAACAAAAAATAGTGTGTGTGCGTTGCATGTGTTGAGGGGGAGAAAACCAGAAAAATAACAAAAAATAGTGTGTGTGCGTTGCATGTGTTGAGGGGGAGAAAACCAGAAAAATAACAAAAAATAGTGTGCGTGTGTTTCATGTGTTGAGTGGGTGAAAAATCAAAAAGAACAAAATAGTGTGTGTGCTTCGCATCCTGTACATAGTGTGTATTGCATGTGTGCATTTTTTTTAAGTATCCAAATCAAGGGGGAGAATTGTTTTATACTCGCGAGGGACAAACTCTTTTTTCAAAAGCCTTTTTCAAGCCCAGATCTCTGTTTTCGGCCCAAACTACCATATCGCTTCGCAAAACCCATTTTACGTCTATAAAAGGGGTTCCAAGAACCCTAAGGCTCTTCATTACCGTTTCTATCTTCTCAGTGCTCTCGAGATCTTTCATTCTCAAATCTATCTCCCTCCTCTCGCATTCAAAGTTAAAGGTAGTTGTGCACTCCATTAAATGATTTTTGAACCTCGTCTCAAATTCAAACAAAGGAACTCTCTTCATTCTGATTCACGAAATCTCGCACACGAACGATGAACTCGGAACTGTGTTTTTTCTGTGTTTATCTGTGTTTTTGTTTGTTTGCAAGTGGTTTCGTCTTCGATCGAAAGGCAAAACGTCTCTATTTCTTTGGTTTTAAAGCTCAGGATCTCGCTCTCGTCGTTTGACCTTCGTGACGAGATCTCGAGATTTAAAACTCGAGATTGAGATCTCGAGATTTAAAACTCGAGATTGAGATCTCGAGATTTAAAACTCGAGATTGAGATCTCGAGATTTAAAACTCGAGATTGAGATCTCGAGATTTAAAACTCGAGATTGAGATCTCGAGATTTAAAACTCGAGATTGAGATCTCGAGATTTAAAACTCGAGATTGAGATCTCGAGATTTAAAACTCGAGATTGAGATCTCGAGATTTAAAACTCGAGATTGAGATCTCGAGATTTAAACTCGAGATTGAGATCTCGAGATTTAAAACTCGAGATTTAAAACTAGAGATTGAGATCTCGAGATTTAAATCTCAAGATTGAGATCTCGAGATTTAAACCTCGCAATACGGTAATCGAGCTTTTGCCTTAGCCGATTTTTACCACCACCTGCACTTCATTTTTCACAACCAAGTCAAACAACAGTTCATCTAATTTCAGGAAACCACAAAAATAAAAATGGACATTTGCACTGACCCATGTTTTCACAGCTCATTATGGCAGGTACACAAAAGAGACATAACATTGAAGACACCATCTACCCACAAGATAGGTGGGTCAAGGTGCTGGACAACAACTTCCAGCTCGATCTGACTGTTTTCAAGTGTCAGGATCCAGTCATCCCTGGGATTCTGAAGCGCCTTTATCTCTGGACCGCCTTCCACAACTCAAAGACGGTGCCAGAAATCTACCTCCAACAAGTATGGGGACACATGCGCACCGAGTCAACAAAAGACCGCACCAAAATCCTCACAAAGCTCAACAACATGAGGATTGTCCTGACTCCAGCAACTCTACGCTCTACACTGGCGCTCCCCGAACATGACAACTACGATCCTCTTCCTTCTATTCCGGATCTTCTCAAAGATGTCGCGGCTCTGGGTTATGCCTCTCTACTACCAAAACTGTCGAACTTCAATGGAGCATACCTTCATCGTCCCTGGAAGAGCCTATTCGGGCTAGTCAACAAGTGCCTCTCTCCAAAGCATGCCGGACTCGACAAATGCAACAAGCAAATACTCTGCGTCTTCCACGGCTTTGCATACAACAAGAAGTATGACATGGCTCAGCTCTTCTTCTCAGAGCTAATGGACCTGGTAAAAGCCAAAGAGAAAAACAGGTCAGGCACCATTCCATACGCCAGGTGGTTGGGGCTGATCATCCATGACTGCATGACAGCAAACACATCCATTCCTCGACGTACTGATGATCCACACTTCATAGCCCCAAAGCTCCAATACTTCAAAGCTGATAAGAAAGCAGCTCAGGGCCTGCGGATTCCAGATGCTCTGCTCAACCTGGAAAATCAGTCCAATCCAATCATCGTCACATACAAGGAGAACCTTGAGAGAACAGTCCCTATGGTTCAGCAAAACCCAGCTGGACCTACCCAGGGGACTAAACCGAGTGTAAGTAAGGGTCCCAAGAGAGCCCCAAAGCCACAGAAGCCAGTGGCACGACGGACCGATGAAGGAGACTCCGATGAATCTCTCGAGAGGACTCGGACGACTGAGGGCAAACCGACGAACGCTGAGGAATCTGCTGATGACTCGCTCAGCTCGGCCCACAAAGAGGCTGACGACGAGGCTTCCGATAGCGTGGCCAGAAGTGACAACGATGATAATGATGATGACGATGATGTTGACGATGTGGACCACACTTTTGCCTATTGACAAGTGAACCCGGTTGTGCTACCAAGGAACAATCACCGCCTCAAAAGCAGCAAAGAGTTCCATACATCTCCCCAGGCAAAGACATCCATGATGCACTGGAGGAGGCGGTGATATACGATAAATGGCCGAGACAATGGACAGAATGGGATGATCTTCGGAATGAGGCTGAACAAGAGGACATGAAAAGAAATTGGTGGCTACGAGAGCTAATTAACAAATGCTCTGAAGATATCATTAGGCTCGAGGACGATGAACGCAAGGAAGGGGAGAACTACAAGGAATCCCAGAAAACTCTTGAATCCGTCGTAAGACAATCAGCGGGAAGACTTCCCAAGAGGAAATCAGAGAGCATATCTGGCGTAGACCAGACAGAGTCAAACCGCTGAATGAACTGAAGCTAAGAGGCCTTACTCATTTAAAAGGAAAGCAGACTGGAGGTCATCTGCATATGCTGCTAAAAAGGTCAACCGGTACTCAGAGAGAACTGATGGAACAAGATCTGAAGTCAAATATTCTCCCGATTCATCAAATTCTACAAGTGAAGGCTGAAGATTATCATGGAGTGACATTCTATACATACAAGCTTCAACGCACTGACGGGAGCGAATTTACTTGCCAAGAGAATGATTTCATCATGCTGAAACCGGACGACATCTATCAAATGTTCATGGCCTATAGATACCTTCCAGTCAGGCAGAGCATAACATACAGCGAAGGTCTCGCAGCAATCAAGAGATTCATGCTTAGACAGATCAGAGTACACTCTTCACATGACCTACAGATGGCTATTGAGTGCAACCTGAAAAAGACAAATCTGACAAAGCCAAGACTGTATGGTCCAGAACTTGAAGACTTCCCAGCCTACCACATCTTCTTTACACGGCCAACAGTCACCTATCTGAACCACAAGAACGAAAAACGTCTGATGGTAGTCAGTGAAATTGAGAAGTACTGTGACGGAACGCTGAAGATAATCAAAGAACAACTTCTAAAGATGAAGGCAGAGCTAGAGAAAAATCTTCAAGAGGCATCGTCTTATGTTCAAAAGGAACACTCTACAGTAGAGACAATTTTAAAGGCCATTGACGATCGCCTAGAAAAGAGAAATATGCTGAGGCAATATGAACATGCACTTGGTATGAGGAAGCACTACTTCAAGTCGCAGAAGCAATAACAGAGTGGCACTTGATCACAAAGGGGGAGATTGTTGGAGATATTTAATTGTGAATCAAGTTTGTCATAGATTAGCTTTATATTTAATCCTTGTATTTAATTAGTGCATGAATTAGATAGAAATCGGGCCAAGTGTTAGGCCCATATAAACAGGCTAAAAGCCTTGTACGCCTAACCTAAACCTCTCCTATAAAAAGGGAGCCGAGGGTTTAGGATTAGGTTAACGTCGTACTTATTCTTCATAGCCTTACGCGCATATATTTGTGTTGTACAAGTTCACGGTCTATCAAAGAGGGTTTTACGTTGATTCATTCTGTGTTCATCCTTACATTTAATCTTCATTGTTAGATCGTTATTCATTGCTGTTACAGAAACATGGACTAACAACATCCTTAATGTAATGACAGCATACACAAATAAACTAGCTATTAATCAGAAGGACTTATGAAGGTGATGGTGAATGGTGAATGGTAAAAACAGTCCCTTTCTTTTGAGAGATTGGAATACTTTAACAAAGACTCAATGCATTCGGGAACTTCAGGGCTATTATTAGGATCAAGGAATTCAGTAGGCCACAATTTAGGAACAATCATCTAAACCTATGCAAAGAGTAGACATGGTGTACAAATAAGCTAAACCGCCGCGGCACATTAGTGCTTTGACGTATACTTGAAGTACGCGGAGGACTAAAGCTGATTGTACTAAAGCCTCCAAGTTCATTAATTATGTTTAGTTTTCCTTGTCATGTTGGCACGAGAACGCCATTTCTTTCGAAAGATACCCAAGTCTCATCTTATTGTGCGAACACTTACGCTTTTTGACCGGGGCTCCCATTCTCTTTTTCGCAAGGCAAGAGGTCTAGCTATATTAACTTTTCACCTTTCAGATTCTTACTAGACATTACCCCATTCTAATCTCGGCCTCACCAAGGAAAAATAGCAGTTAAAGTTCATTTATTAATGTGAATCCATGCCTACAATGCAATCCTCGAAAGTATCAAATTCCTAAAAAGTGACTGCTCTTACCCCCATTTGGGGCATAGGAACAGTGCCAACAGAGGCTCCTACAAAAATTCCCTAAACTTAAAAAATTAATCCCTTAGTTCCCTAAACATCAAGACCAAGTCAGAAATATTCACGGGTGAGGAAACATGCCATTTGGCTATGGATCTCAATTGATTGGGTAAGGAACAAAATGGTCAGGCTCAAAGTGGCTTCTCCTAAAGGACTTTTTCAGGTGGGATGGAAAATTTATGAGTTAATTCAATGGGTGACTAATGCCTTCATCCTTTCAACAACTAGATTATAGTGCAAGCAATTTAAGCCTAAACACTTCAAAGATGTTCCAAAAGCATAGTCAAAATGCTAGCCAGCTCACAAAGACACAGTTTAGAGAAAAAAATTTCAAAAATTTGACATTAATTTCCTATGAATATACAACTAACATCTGCGCATGCTAACTCTAAAAATCATACGTAGCAACTACTGCCCGACTGCCCAATTCACTCCCCCACACTTAAACTTTGGCATCGCCCTCGATGACCAAATATGCACTATGCACAAGGGGGTAAAGGGAAAGGGTCACGCGTGCTCAAACCTAACTCAAGTCAAAATAAAAACAGGTGTATGGAAACGAGTAAGGAACAGAAAAAACTCCCCTAGGTCATTTAGCTGGTCCGCCCTCGACCGCTACCTCGTTCATTTCCGCTAAGTAAGATTTTTCCCGAAACAAAGTTGCACTCACAAAAGAATAGAAATACAAAATATCCAAACCAGATTGACAGAGTGATAAAGTATGCGGTGAATCAGTGTCATAAAATATCATGTAAAAATCTAAAAAGGGGGAGGGGGTGGGTAGTGCTCGTGAGGGTGCTGGCCGTCCCATCGACTCTCCAGGGCTGTCAGCCGCGTGTCGATCGAGGCTAGGCCAGAGGTGATGTCAGCGAAAAACTGCTGCTGGTGCTGGTAGAGTCGCATGTAGGTGTCTTATTGATGCTGATGCATCCCCTCCCAGGTGTTGGGATAAACGTAACCCTGGGGAGGGGGCACATAAGGGACCTCATGCGCCATCTCGTGCTCCATCTCGCGCTCTCCATGCTCGTGTTCATGCTCGTCATCCTCCTCTTCATTGCCTCCAAGCTCCCCCTCTGCCGCTCCTGCGCCCTGTTCCTGTATCCTCATCGGGATAATCTTAGGCAGCTTCTTCATCGGATGGGTGCTATCTATCCGGGTCATCCCCTCAAATCGGTCTTCGTAACCCATCCCCTTCAGCAGGCGCGTGATGTAAGGACCGGCGAAAATCGCCTTAACTCGATAATTCGCCTGTCTGAGGAACAGGCGTGCGAATAGGGCTCCAAATATCGACCTCCTCTCGTTGATCATGCACCAGAGGCAGAAAAGATCAGTGGCGGAGACTTTGCCACTGAGCTCTGCGCGTCCTGAAACAGTAGAGCTAAGGAGGGCATGGACCACCTGGAACTGGAATGGGTGAAGTGCAGTGCTGGGTGCCGTTTGGGGTTTGTAATCACTGGCACCAGGGGCTATGGATTTACCGAAGTCTTTTCGGTTTACTTCTGGGGGAATGTCTAGTATGCTCCCCTCAAACCGGGCCACGTCAAGGAGAGTATTGAAGCCAAGATGTGTAGAAATATCGCTCACAGATATGATGTGAGACTCCCCAAAAGCTCGGAATTTGATCACCGGGAGAAAAACGTTGTCGAAGGTCTTGGGTGCCTTGAATGAAGACAGCACCTCACAGGTGATCTCTTTGTATGTGGGCTCATCGATGCCGAAAAATAGGTGTTGCCACCAATCACGATGGAGGAGTTGCATGACCTCATCTCGTATGCCGGCCTGCCCTAAGGTGGGTAGATGGGGATACAATCGTTGCCCCACGCTCATGTTCATCAGCTCATCATATTTTTTCCGTTGTGCTTCGTCCACAAATTGAGGCAAATATGGGGCAGCTGGCTGATGGCTCCCACTTTGTCCAGCTCGGCTTGAGTCGGCCCCTATGATGTCCCGCTGACGTTTGGAGGTCTGTTTGGTGCGACCCATCTGCAAAAAGGTTTGACAAAGGAATTCCAACGGGGCTTTCAAGTGTTAGAATTGAACAAAATTATAGAAGATTAATGGTCTCGTCAGCAATTAAACAATCAAGATCATCATTAACTAAAACAATCCCAAGTTTAACCAGAATAGTTGAAAAATTTGAACTTTTATCAAAGAAGGGTTCTTTGAATAAAATTCAAATTTTCAACGACACACGGTATAAACAAGATCACAAGCAAGCAACGTTTAATATTCCAGATGTTTAGAACGGGGTTCTTCCCAAAAGCAATAGACAGAAAATCAAAATTGGGGAAGAACTCTCAATTCTCAAATTTGAAAGAGTTTGTCCTAAAAATTTGGGGACTAGTGCTCAAACAGAGTTAGTAACAATCACAAATCATCTCAAGCAGCATTAAACCTCATAGAAAGCAAAGAACCCAAAAACCGCCAAATTATTGTCACTGGCATAATTTACCCTAATTTGGCAAAATCAACTCAAAAATTAGGGATTTCAAGCAAAAGAGGAAAAATCAGCAAAGTAGAACATTCATAGCATCAATACAAGCCTCAATTTAATCATAGACAAACGAATCCCTAATTTTCGAGCTCATGCAAATTTGAACTTGTAAAAGCTTGAACACCTCCATTAATGGAGAAAAGAGGAAGAGAGAAGAAGAAAACCTTGAGTGAGTAGCGGAGAGAGAGAGGAAAACGGCGGGTGGTGCTCGGCTGGAGTCGCAGTGGCGATGGGGTGCGCGGTGGTGGTTCTCGTTGGTGGGCTGCGGTCGCGGGAGGGAAGACTTTTGGAGTTTTGTTGTGCGATAGAAGAAAAGAAAGCCGCAGGTGAGTTTTAAAAGATGGGACACACACGTGCGTCCCTAGCCACGCACGCGTGCGTGGCTGGCAATGTGTTGTGCGTGAATTGAAAATTTGGGACGCACGCGTGCGTGGCTGGTAATGTGTTCCAGTTTTTTCTCCCTGCAGTGACGCACGCACGCGTCCTGGACGCACGCCCGTGCGTTGCTGAATTTGTTTTTTGTGTGTGATTTTTGTGGGTTTATGAAAAGCAGTAAACTACACTAAAGAAGAAAAAATTAAGCTCGGGTTGCCTCCCGAGAAGCGCTATTTTTAACGTCGTTTGCCCGACGCAACTACACACTCATCTCTCAAAATCTGTGATGACAGTCACCTCACGTTCGCGGTCTAGCGGTCCTCCGTAGTACTTCTTCAGGTGGTGGCCGTTCGCTTTAAAATGGCCTTTCTCTGGATGGTCTATCTCAACTGTACCGTACGGAAAAACTTCGCTTACTATGAAAAGACCGGACCATCTAGACTTCAACTTTCCTTTAAAAAATTTCATTCGGGGATTGAACAACAGAACTTGATCCCCTTTACTAAACTCTTTTCCTTGTTTGATATGCCGATCATGACATGCTTTGGAACGCTCCTTACTAATCTTAGAGTTTTCATAGGCCATGAGCCTCCACTCATCCAATTCGTTGAGCTTCCAAAGCCGCTCACGACCCGCCAATGAAAGATCTTTATTCAGCGTTTTCAAGGCCCAGTAGGCCTTATGTTCAATCTCTACCGGAAGGTGGCACGCCTTCCCATAAACCAGGTGAAACGGAGTAGTGCCAATGGGTGTCTTATACGCTGTACGCAATGCTCACAGCGCATCATCTAACTTATCGGACCAATCCTTCCTATGGGTCTCAACGGTCTTCTCAAGGATGGTCTTAATGTCTCTATTCGAATTCTCAACTTGGCCACTAGTTTGAGGGTGATATGGGACGCCCCCTTTATGAGTGACTCCGTACTTTGCCAGAAGGCGTGTCATGGGATCATTCCTAAAGTGGGTGCCCCTGTCACTAATCAACACTCGCGGCACTCCAAATCTAGAAAACAATTTTTTCAGAAAACGAATTACAACTCTAGCGTCATTCGTGGGCAGAGCTTCAGCCTCAACCCACTTAGAAACATAATCCACAGCAACAAGAATGAATTTATTACCCTTAGAACCCGGAAACGGTCCCATGAAGTCAATGCCCCAAACATCAAATACCTCACAAGCCAATATAAAATTCTGGGGCATCTCATCCCTCTTGGTAACCGCCCCGGCGCGTTGACACCTGTCACATTCCTGCACAAACATTAGAGCATCTTTAAACAAAGTGGTCCAGAAGAAACCACATTCCAAGACCTTACGGGCTGTCCGGTTGAAAGAGTAGTGTCCCCCGGTTGGTCCTGAGTGACAATGTTTAAGAATTTCAGCTCCTTCACAAAGAGGGACACATCTTCTAACAACCTGATCAGCACAAATACGAAACAGATATGGTTCCTCCCAGAAATAATATTTCAGATCAGCAAAAAATTTCCTTCGTTGATGAGGTGCATAATCAGAAGGAACAACACCCCCAACCAGATAGTTGGCGATGTCTGAAAACCAGGGCACCTCATCAACGATACGCAAAAGTCTCTCATCAGGAAAAGTACCCTCAATATCTCTCTCACTCAAGGAATCAAGAAAGGGGTTCTCTAACCTACTCAAGTGATCATCTGCTAAATTCTCAGCCCCTTTCTTATCCATTATCTCAATATCAAACTCCTGGAGTAGTAATATCCACCGAATCAATCTAGGCTTAGCATCCACTTTTTGCATCAAATATTTAAGAGCAGAATGATCGGTGAATATCACTACCTTAGACAAAATCAAATAAGGACGAAACTTGTCAAGAGCAAACACAACAGCAAGCAATTCTTTCTCGGTGGTAGTGTACTTTTCCTGGGCACTATCGAGAGTCTTAGAAGCATAAGAAATAAGCTGAAAATGTTTCTCTCGACGCTGCCCAAGAAAGGCTCCTACTGCAAAATCACTACCATCACACATAATCTCAAAGGACAAAGACCAGTCAGGAGCTACTACCACCGGTGCCTTGACCAGTTTCTCCTTCAAACACTCAAAAGCCTCTAAACACTCCTTTGAGAAGTCAAACGGTGCATCCTTCTCAAGGAGCATAGTCATGGGTCAGGATATCTTAGAATAGTCCTGGATGAACCTACGGTAGAAACCTGCGTGTCCTAGAAAACTCCTAATGGCACGGACTGAGGTAGGGGGAGGTAATTTAGAAATAACATCAACCTTAGCCGGATCAACCTCAATCCCCCCTACTCGATATCTTATGCCCTAGGACCACTCCCTCACTAACCATGAAGTGGCACTTCTCCCAGTTAAGCACCAAATTCACCTCTCGACACCTAACCAGGTCTTTCTTCAAATTCTCTAAGCACTCATCAAAAGTGTCACCATACACAGAAAAGTCATCCATGAAAACCTCCATAAACTTCCCAATAAAATCCGCGAAAATAGCAAGCATACATCTCATAAAGGTAGCAGGGGCATTACATAATCCAAACGCCATCCTCCGATATGCGAAGGTACCGAATGGACATGTGAACGTGGTCTTATCCTGGTCCTCTGGGGATATGGGGATCTGGAAGTATCCCGACATCCCGTCAAGGAAACAGTAGAACTTATGCCCTGCTAACCTCTCTAAAATCTGATCATGCGACATTCAACTTTCGTTAATCAATGCAGACCCGCCATCCGGTGACCGTACGCGTCGGTATCAACTCATCTTTCTCGTTCTTAACCACAGTCATCCCCCCTTTCTTGGGAACCACCTGGGTCGAGCTGACCCAAGGGCTGTCTGAAATCGGATAAATAATGCCTACATCTAACAGACGGATGACTTCCTCCCTAACCACCTCCTGCATGTTAGGATTCAGTCTTCTTTGTGGCTGCACTACTGGTTTAGCATTATCTTCCATCAAAATTTTATGAGTGCAGAAAGCAGGGCTGATTCCTTTCATGTCAGAAAGTTTCCGGGCTAGAACTTCCCTTTGTTCACTAAGTAGATCAAGACATGCAGATTTTTGGGATGACTCCAGTCCGGATGCAAGAATAAAAGGGAGGTCAGGACTATCATCAAGAAAAGCATACTCAAGGTGGGAGGGAAGAGGTTTTAGATTTAATGGAGAAGGTGTTATAATGGAAGAATCAGTTTGAAAATTTTCTTGCTCCACCTCATCTAAATCTTCTTCCTTCCCCTTCACATCACTAGCATCACTTGAGTCCTCCTCTCCACCTATCATGAGACAATCAAAACTAGGGAGGAGCTCAAGATCCTCTGCTGAAAAACTATCATCCAAAAGAAGATCAAAGAAGGCTTCATCACAAAGCATGTTAGGAATGCAATCCTCCACCAAAGAATCCATCACATCCATGTAAAAACACTCTCCACTATCTTGACAGGGCCTCTTCATTATTTTGGACATGTCAAAGGTGGCAGACTCATCCCCAACGCGGAGGACAAGCTTACCGTCTCCAACATCAATAAGCGCTCGGGTAGTTGCCAAAAATGGTCTGCCCAAAATCAATGGTACCTCCCGATCCTGATCCATGTCCAAAATAACAAAGTCTACCGAAAAAATAAATTTGTCCACTTTAACCAACACATCTTCAATAATCCCTTGGGGATATTTGACTGATCGATCAGCCAACTGAATGCACATATGTGTAGGCTTAAGTGGACCAAGTGCAAGCTTTTCATATAAAGCAAGAGGCATCAAATTAATGCTTGCACCCAAATCAGCCAAGGCCCTATCAAAAGTAAGATCTCCTATAAAGCAAGGAATAGTAAACGAATCTGGATCCTTAAGCTTCTTCGGCAAATCTGTCTGTATCACGGCCGAACACTCCTCATTAAGCGTCACAGTTGACGCTTCTTCCAGCCTCCTCTTGTTCGTCAGTAGATCCTTCATGAATTTCGCGTACTTGGGCATTTGTGCTAGTGCATCCACGAATGGTAAGTTAATTTGCACTTGTTTCATGAGATGCAAAAACTTACCAAACTGGTCACTGTCATTCTTTCTAGTCAATCACGCCGGATAGGGGAGAGGTGGGGTGTAATTCTTGACTGGAACGAGCTGTTTTGGTGCAGCCGCCACCTCTCTTCCCTCATCTTTCTCTGTTTCTTCTTCACGGACAGCTGGTTCACTTTCAACTTCATCGGGCTTCTTTTTCGTGGCAGCAGGCTCTAGCTCTTTTCCATTCCTCAAGGTGATTGCCTGAACATGTTCTCTTGGGTTTGGCTCGGTATTACTAGGGAGGGATCCCTGCGGTCTTTCAGACATGGATTTAGCGAGCTGCCCAATTGTTTTTTCCATGTTTTGCATCCTTGTGTCCGCTTGCTGTTGACTTTGCATTTGTTGCTGCTGAATTTGCAATAATTTCTTGAGTGTTTCTTCTATGCTAGAAAAACTTTGTTCAGTCTCTCTCCTAAAGCACCCTTGCACTGGTTGAGAAGCTTGTTGCTGACCTTGAGGTGATTGGGGTTGATTATAGTTTCTAGACTGCTGCTGCTGATTTCCTTGCCCGTAATTTCCTTGCTGCTGCTGTCCGTAGGGCTGATTGTAGTAGCCCTGTCGCTGATAATACATCGCATCCACTTGCTCTACTCCAGGGGCTGCCGAGTGTGACATCATAGTACATCATGGAGTCCCCCACACATAGTACAAGAAGGACTAAAAGGGCCGGGGGATACCATATTAACACTGGGCACCGAGAGAGCAAGATCCATCTTCTTCCCCATATCAGACACGCTGGTTGTGAACTTCTGCATCATGCTTGCTAATGTATCTACTCGTGCAGAGAGAGCAGAATTATCACTGATCTCGTATAAGCCCGGAGCCTTTGTTGAGGAGCACTCCTGTCGCTGTACCAAGATGCATTATTTGAAACAATCTTCTCCACTAGTTCTTCCCCCACCTCGGATGGTAGATCAGGAAAGGCTCCACCACCTGAAGCATCAGCATCATCTTCCCTTCATTGCCGAGTCCGCTATAGAAGTAAAAAAGAACCTCACAATCAGTCAAATTGCCCTGAGGGTAGGCTCTCCTCAGCACCTTGAATCTCTTCCATGCTTCACCTAAAGTCTCCAGCGACCCCTGTTTGAACTCTTGTAGCTGCTTCTTCAATTTCAGGGCTTTTGATGTAGGGAAGTATTCTTTAATAAATGCATTATGCAGCTGGTCCCAAGTCTGGAGGTGGTGGTGAGGATTGCTGTCCAACCACCTCTGTACATCATCCCTCAGTGAGAACGGGAAAAGCATCATTCTCACCTGATCATCAGTAAGCCCAGGTATTTTGAAAGTCTGGCACATCCTCAGGAAACGGGTAATATGTGCCACTGGGTCTTCAATAGGGCCTCCTCCAAATTGATTATTGGACACCATGCTTATCACCACCGGCTTGATCTCATAACGGTTGGCAGTGATTCCCGGTACTTGAATACTATCGTACTCTGAAACGTTTGGTGTAAGTAACTCTGCAATGGTCTGGCGCTGGTAGAGTGGATTGTTGTGCAGTATATATGGATGGGGTGGAGGCTCCTGATGTCTAGGTTGAGGGGCTGGTTGTGGCTGAGTAGGTGGGACTTGGGTTTGGTTTTGAAACTGATTGGGGTATGGATTTTGGTACTGGGTCTGATTTTGGAATGTAGGTTGATTGATTGGAGGTGGGTTCTGTCTCGGTTGGAAAACGGGAATACTCTGCCCTGCTCCTTGCATCCCATAAACTTGATTTTGAAAATTGGTTTCATGAGCAGTAGGGGTATTTTGAAAGAGGTGAAATAATGGAGGGATATTAAATTGTGGTGAAGGCTGATTTTGGGAAAAAATCGGAGTGCGGTAATTTTGAAAACCTAGAGGGTTTCTAGGTGAAATTGGTGGTGAAGATTGGGGTAATGTGTTCACATAGAAATCTTGCTGAGATGTGGGGTTAGGGTTACCCGACATCCCTGCGGTTCCAGATGAAGACTGGTGGTCCATGTTATTCTTTTCCTTTTGAGACTTGCGGTTTTGTCTGGCGAGCTTTTCAATCTCAAGGTTAAGAGGGATTAGCGGTTCTCCCCTCTTAGAACGTGTATGCATAAACAGAGCTGACCTGCAAGGTTAGCGGACAAAAATTCTACGAAAACTAAAAACGAATCGCTGAGTAAAATTAACCCTTAAGACCGACACCGTCCCTGGCAACGGCACCAAAAACTGATGTGAGTTTTCTCGCACTTAAAAAGATTGTAATATAGCGGTGAAAGTACGAGTATCGTCTCCACAGGGACGGTAAAAGGGAATTAAGAATTAACTAAAATCAGCGATAAAGAATAAATAAAACAAATGCGGTCGTGCGAGATTTGGTTGCTTGAGAAAACTAAAATTGCAAATAAACGACTAAAAGTAAATATTTGGGTTCTTCTTAATTAACGACGAAGGGAACAGGGATTGATTCTGGGGTAATCAGATTTCTGGCAGATCAGGCTAATTACATGAATTTAATTTAATTGAGCCTAGCTAATCAATACTAAGTTCTTACCGCTCTCGCGGCGTAGAGTACAATAATTTAGGGGACCAGACTGATCTATCATGCGACAGGATCCTATATTGTTGCCAAGACGAACGAGCTTACGGTCCCTTAATCGCTACTAATCTCTTAGCGAACGATTAAGTGTGTGTGAATGTGTCCTAGAACAAATTAGATCTCTCTTAATTTATTCTGTATGCAATTGTAATTCTAGTGGCCATTCTAGGTTACAAAAGATATCAATTAAATTATTCAAACACAAATTAAACGACATTCATGCAATTTACACCATCAACAACCTAACCATACATCATGATTAACCCCTTCATCAACCCCAAATCCCTAATTAAAACTACTCCCTATTCATAATTGAAGAATCAATAGAATTGGGATAAATAGAATTAATTGTCATTAATCAAAAAGTAGGAATTTACAAAGAATGTTAAGGAATTGAAAAATCTGGCTGAAAAAGCTCTCTAATCTCGTCCTTAATCTCTCTCTAAAGTTTCATCCCCACTAATTAGGGTTAAGGGGGTGATATTTATAGGAAACATAGTAATTTGGGCTAAATTAGGCAACAATTTAGGTACGCACGGCGCCTACGCACGCGTGCGTTGCGTCCGTGCGTCCGACAGAGAAACGCGTAAAAAATGGGGACGCACGCGTGCGTGGCTGGCAGTAAGGTAATCTTCGTTTTCTTCATTGGACGCACGCGTGCGTCCTTGCACGCACGGCCGTGCGTAGCCTTTTCTCTTCCGAATTCTTCGTTTTCTCCCGTTCAAGTCCCCGTTTGGCCCCGCGATCAGTCGAACAGCTCTTTCTTCATCGAATCTTCATCGTGAATCTCCTGGTGCCCTTCAAAACTCTGAATTCATTCTCGAACACTCCTCAACTCATCCCGATCAATCCTTAATGCGCCGATATCAGGCCCTAAAAGATGTGATTTCATATCTAAAAATGCCAAAACTCGTTCCAACACCCAACTAACATGACTTGAGCTAAATATGATACTTATGACGCCTCAAAGAGAGGGAAACCATCAAAATCCGACTCACAAGTCATCACATTTCAAGAGTCCGACTCAAGTACATCACCATGCAAATCCTACATCACAAGTCAATTACTCCACCGTGTATTTCTAAAGTTCAACTCAAGTACATCACCATGCACATTATAGGCTACAACATTCAATCTCACATGCATTTCTAGAGTCCAGCTCAATTACATCACCATGCATGTCATCAATCACAACCCCTTGTCTACCCATGCACTTCTAGAGTCCAACTCAAGTACATCACCGTGTCATGACATAGACTCAATTTCTAAGCAAACTTATGCCTAGAATTGAGATATCAATAATCTATTTTGGGACATCCTTAAGGAATGCCCATAACATGATCTTAGCTTCATACTAAATCAATTTAGTCACTTGAATCACATTCAAGTACATCACTTACAATCAAATCCTTGCATTCAATCCTTAACAATTACAAACAATCATTAACTAGTATTTCAATACTATTAAGATTATTCCTATCAATCAAATATGCCATTTGTAAATCCCTACATATTTAGAGATATATAGCAGAAACTTAAGCATCCAATGTAATACATAAATAGTCATTTATGTATGTACACATTTCACACATGAAAAAAATGCTTATTTTACATAATAGCTCATTAATAGCTCATTTAAATCCATTTTTATCAATATGATTTCAAATCATTTCCAATTTCATCCCTTATCAAATATATCAATATTTCATCAATAATATATCATCATAATCCATGAAAACATGATTTAGATATTTAGGTAATCTCATGTTTAACCTACAAGTTGTAAGCAACTAGATGTCGATCCTCACCTCAAATGAGTTTTATGTCTTTCCTTCTTGATCCAATGTTCAAAGATTTGGCCAAGGTAAATTGATAGCTGCTTCATTGCTTATAAATGATTGTTAAACAGCCCCCTCATAGTGCTAGTTCAACCCTTGACCGTTGATACGAAAACAGCCCCTAGAACATATTATACACTTAGAATAGTTTATAACATCAATAAACTATTATACACTCGGTTCCTAGTTTTTTCCAAGGTTTGCTCTAGATTACTATCCAAACTTTACATCAATAACATAACCTTATAAGAACATATTATACACTTAGAATAGTTTATAATAGTTCCACCAATCGTTCATATCATATGGGAAATGAAAAGAAAGATTTTGGGATTAAAACTCACTTTAGAGAAGTAAATTCGTCCCTGCGCGTTTGTGTTTTGTTCGGACGATTTGGAAGCCCTCCACTACTCCTTTTGTTGAAAACAAGACCTTTATGGATTCCTTATCTTGAGAGATTTCTGTTGGCACCTTACACTACTTATTTAAATGAGTATAACTCAAGATACGAACCAAATAACACCAACACTCCCACTGCTCGAGTTTATACGCAGCAGTTCACTCAACCTCGATTATTGTCTGTGATACTCTTTCTTCTTGCTCAGAAACCACTCAATAATGAAACTATACTTCAAAGTCTATACAGGGACACCTCAACCACCCCATTTGGACGAGTATATCTCCAACTATTAGGGAGACAACCAGCACACTCATTTTGTGCGGAAATTGGAACAGTGGCCCCTTTTGAATGTCCTTCATGTCGTGTGCAGCTCCCCTTCGTTTTCATCCGCTCATTCCTACTCCTAACATTTATTTTTCTTTTTTATTCAGGTTTCAAGAAGTATGGGATGCACCCCTATTGATCCCAATTAATTTGGGGTCAAAAATATCTTCCAATACTTCCAAAAAATTGAAAGATGGGTCCTATTGTTTTATCTTTTGTTATGAGATGTCTTTTGTACCCATTCTAATTTATTTAGAAAAAGTAAAATTCTACATCATATTATTGGTCTCCAATATGTGTAGAGTGTCCTCAATAATTTATATGATGTATAATTTGGAGAAAATCACACTCTCATCACTTAGCTCAATAATGTCAAAGATGCAACCATGGGAGTTTGTATTCTTCTCTAATCGTCTTTTCCCTTATTTGTGACCTTTGCATTTTTATTATTGGGCTACAAGCCGGGTGGAATACCCTCGAGTGGGCCTAGGACGCCATTCTTGAATACATACTATTTTTAGCAGGTTGGGCCCAAAATAGTTCTTGGGCTGCCCGACTCCCCTTACTTTGTATAGAAGGGTTATAAATCTTTATTTAAATAATGTTGGGACCCTATATCCAATAAGATGACCCAATTAAGTATTTGAAAGTCCATTACTATTATACGAGCTCGAACGACAATATGATCAATCAATCATTACGTAAAACATTACCCGTTTTACAATTATTCGATAATAGGGAAATTCAATACATAAACTTTGAAATTTAATTTGAATTTCAAGGACGTTCAGGTGCGGTGTCACAAGTTCACCCTCATCAAAGCTTCTGTTTCCCAAGTCTCTCCTTCAACTCGATCACTTTTCCAAAGGACTTTAACCATTGGAACTTCTTTACTCCTCAATTTTCTTACCTTTCTATCGGTGATCTTGACCGGTTGAACGGCGTAGTTCAAATCCTCGTGTAGCTCCACTTGCAGATTTTCCAACACGTGAGAAGGATCATGTATGTACTTCTTAAGCATACATACGTGGAATACATTATGAATCTTTTCTAGCTCAGGAGTCAGCTGTAGACGATATGCTACGGCCCCAATTCTCTCTAGAATTCTGAATGGACCTATGCTCGGCTTTGGAATCGAATGATTCCTTTCCAAGGTGAAACTTTCAGGAATACCTCGTCATCAACCTTAAACTCTAACGTTCTCCGATGCTTATCTGCATAACTCTTATGTCTATCCTGAGCCGTTTTGAGTCTCTCTCGAATCAATTTCACCTTTGACTTGGTGATCTCAACCAACTCAATACCCTTGAGTTTGGCCATGCCCACCTCATCCCAGCATAACGGTGTACAACACCTCCTCTCATACAATGCTTCATATGGAGGCATGCCGATACTTGCCTGATAACTGTTGTTATAGGCAAACTCCATGAGTGCTAAGTAATTGTCCCAACTTCCTTGAAACTCTAACGCACAAGCCCTCAACATATCTTCTAAGATCTGTATAACTCTTTCAGACTGCCCATCCGTCTGTGGATGGAAAGTAGTACTGAAATTCAACCTCGTTCCCATAGACTCTTGAAATTTTGGCCAAAAATGTGACGTGAATCGTGGGTCTCTATTGGATATGATGGTCACCGGAACACCATGTAACCTCACGATCTAGTCCGTATACAATTTGGCTAACCTCTCGAGTGGGTAGGTGGTGTTGATATGTAAAAAGTGTGCACTCTTCGTGAACCTATCCACAACAACCCAAACTGTGTCATAGTTCCTGATCGTCCGTGGTAAGCCTGCCACAAAATCCATAGTCACATGTTCCCACTTCCATTCAGAGATGGAAAGTGGCTGCAATAAGCCCGTTGTATGGTGATGTTCTGCCTTAACTTGCTGACAAGTAAGGCACCGACTGATGTACTCTGCTATTTCTGTTTTAATCCAAGACCACCAGTAGCTTTCTTTCAAATCCCTGTACATGTTCGTGCCTCCTGGGTGCATAGCATACGCCGATGAGTGAGCCTCCTCCAGAATAGACTTTCAGAGCTCATCATCCGATGGTACGCCCACTCGGTCACGAGATAATAGGAGACCATCGTCTCTCTTCCTGAAGTCCTCAACCGGTCCCGCTAGCATGCGTTCTCACATCTTTATAAGTTCTTCGTCAGTTTCTTGCCCTTTCTTGATCTCATCAAGTAATGTAGGTCTCATTTCAAACCCTCCAACAAGGTGCCATCGGTAGATACTTCCAACTGAGCTCTCAATGATCACAAGTTAGTTATCAGTGCCCCCGACGAGCTCCTCCGACTAAGGCATCGACCACCTCATTTGCTTTACCAGGATGGTACTTGATCACTAGGAGGTAGTCCTTTATCAACTTCATCCACCGTCGTTGTCTCATGTTTAACCCTTTCTGAGTAAACACGTATTTCAAGCTCTTGTGGTTAGTGTATATATGACACGTTTCTCCGTAGAGATAATGCCTCCATTTCTTTAGTGCAAACACCACTGCCCCCAATTCCAAGTCATGAGTAGGATAATTCACCTCGTATGTTCTTCAATTGCCGTGAAGCATAGGCAATTACCCTCCCCATCTGCATCAACACACACCCGAGCCCCTGAATGCTCACATCGCTATAGACATCGTACCACATACCTTGTTTTGGTAAGGCGAGTACCGGTGCCTCAGTTAACCTTTCCTTCCATCCTAAGAATCCCTTCTCACATCGGTCATCCGATATGAACTTAGCCCCTTTTCGAGTGAGCTTTGTCGATGGTGATGCCAAAACTGAGAACTTCTCCACAAACTTTCTATAGTACCCTGCCAGTCCAAGGAAACTATGAATCTCCTTCACATTCTGTGACATCTTCGATCTTCTTGTTGTCTACGGCAATGCCTAACTCAGAAACCACGTGCCCGAGAAAGCCAATCTCCTTAAGCCAAAACTCACACTTAGAGAATTTGGCATAGAGCTGCTTCTCTCATGGTGTTTCAAGAACTAGAAGCAAGTGCCTCTCATGCTCTTCTTCATTCCTTGAGTAAATCAAGATGTCATCTATGAACACGATCACAAACTGATCCAAGTACTTGTGGAATACTCGGTTCATCAAGTCCATGAACGCCGTCGGGGCGTTAGTCAGCCCAAACGACATAACCAAGAACTCAAATTTGTGCGGAAAGCACTTTTCGGTATGTCACTCTCCTTGATCTTCAGTTGGTGGTACCCTGACCTTAGATCAATCTTTTAAAACATTGTTGCCCCTCGTAGTTGATCAAACAAGTCATCAATCCTAGGTAGAGGATACCTATTCTTGATTGTGACCTTGTTTAGTTGACGATAGTCAATCCACATTCGAATCGTTTTGTCTTTCTTTTTCACAAATAGTACCGGCGCTCCCCACGGGGAGTAGCTCGGCCTAATGAAACCGTTATCCAAAAGCTCCTGCAATTGGGTTTTCAACTCGTTAAGTTCTGTGGGTGCCATTCGGTATGGCAGTATGGAGATTGGTTTGGTGTCGGGCTCAACCTCGATCACAAACTCAATCTCTCTGTCGGGTGGAAGTCCCGGTAAGTCTTTTGGGAAGACGATCGGATACTTGCACACTACTCTCACATCATTGATGTCTATTTCTTCTTTGGTTTTTACTACCACGTAAGCTAGATACGCGTGGCATCCCTTTCTCATCTTATTTCTTGCTCTCACGGCGGATATGATACAACTGTTTGATTTGCCTCGATCACTCTCGAAGCGTAGGGTAATCCCATCATCGCCTTCGAGTTCTAGAACCTTTGTGTAGCAATCTACTCTATCATGATGCTTTTCTAGCCAATCCGTCCCTAGGATTGCATCAAAATCAATCATGCTCAACGGTACGAAATCACACGCCAAGGTTTGGCCATCAACTTCCACCTCACAAGATGGATAGTAACAAGTTCTCTCAGCGTCATCTCCTAGTGTTGTTAATACCACTAGGGTTTGCGTCAACAATATTGATTGCATCTCTAAGTCATCGGTGAGCGTCTCACTCACGAATGAACGTTGCGCCCCGGTATCGATAAGGATTCTCGCATCTCTCCCATTAATCCTTAGCATTCCTACATTTATAAGCCATGTAATATACCTAGCTAACATATCGGATCTTATTTTTATTATTATAAGCAAAGAATTGCAAAGAAGTTGAAAGGGATCGCTTTTAAGGCTACTTTTGCTATGTCCTTGGAACTTCGTACAACCCATATTCGTGTTGTTATCATTTCTTTGTGTGTGATGGTCCAAAAATACTCATGAGAGTTCCATTATATCTAGCCATAACATATCAACAACTCCTATGAAGAACATAATTCGAAATTGTGTCCCTAGAGTGGACATGTTGCTCAATGATGGTGGACGTTCGCAGTTGAGACATAAACTGACACCGTCTCACTGTTTTGATCATCTCTTCACATACCTAATCAAATCATTCGATTCAAATTCCATCATTTAGGCAATAAAAAGATCTACATCTTTCATGAAGACAATCTTTTCATTTGACGAACAAATCTAGGTTTACTCGGTCGGGTATTTCGGCTATACCCGATCGGGTCATTTTGGCAGCCTGCCCTGAGTTGTGGCACTCAGAGATACCTGGTTGGGTATCACTCATACCCGGTTGGGTATATGTGATACCCCGAAAAATGAATGTAAAATAAATAATTTTATTAGTCAAGTAAAATGTTACGAAAATGACATTTTAATAATTCAATAAATCAAATAAAATTTTAATGACTTAAATAGTGAAAGGGAGGGTTGTTTTATAAGTGAGGAATTTTGAGAACATATGATAAATTCTAAAAGAGACATATTATTTTAAAAGGAGCGGATAAGATTATGTTCACACATAAATTAAAATACACATGCATTAGATATAAAATACACTATCACATGTATGTTCTGCGCATAGGAGTAATAGGACTAATAATTTGTATGGTATGACTACCTCATAAACATGCCAATAATAGACCCAAAACAATAATAATATACAGCAATAATATATCATACACACCAATAATATTATAGACATAGTACAGTAACATTATATCATTCACTTGCACATGTCCAAGATGATCGGAAGAGGCCAAATAGCCAACTGACGTAGCTAAAATCTTCGTCCGAAATGGACGCAACGTACTGTAGAGTTAGATTAGAACTCGAACTGACATTACTATTTATTCTCCTATAATTCTATCTCCTTTAACGAATGAAACACTACATTCATATATGAAGTCTACATATGTATGTATACGCATCTATAAACAAACGAACCATATGTATATACGAACTAAAGAGTGAAGGAGAGAGATGAAAATCTAGGCTACTGTTTCAACGACGGTCGCCGGAAACCATTGCCCACGGTCAACTTAACCAAAACCACCGGACAGACAAGCAAGGTCGCCGGACTATTCGGCTGCTTTTACGGCGGAGAAGGAAGTGTGACCATGCAGCCGTTATCACCGGAGGTGCTGCTGCACCAGAGAAGTGGTCGCCGAACAAGTGAGCCTCCGTCCCGACCATACGCCGGCCACCGGTGGTAGTGGTGTTAGAACTGTCGTCACTTTCCCCTGCTTCCTGCTGCTGAAAACGAATACGGCCGTACTGTAAGTATTTGCTTAGTTACCATGTTGGGCTGGGACAACACTATCAATATGAATAATAATAAGGATAATAGTAATAATAAAATAGTGATAAGAGAAATAAAAATAATTATTATAATTGGGATAATTTAGTAATATAAAGTAATGGACAATATGTCATCACTGGACCAATTAGTAATATACGAAGTATAATGCACTCTTTATGAGTCATTATTAAATAAAATTGAAACCCATTACGGGTGAAATGGGCTTAACTAATCCCGATCAATGAAATTAATGAAAATCACAATAAGAATGGACCAAATGAATAAGAGAGGAAATTGAATGAATTAAATTAATAAAAGCAGAATAGTGGAGTAATTATGAAATTGTAATTAAAAGGTGATTTTCTAGAGATCGGAAGAGAAGACGTGAACTAGGAGAATCATTTCAGAGGTAAGTTTCTCAGTCAATCCAAAATTTGTTTCCTCGTATTATATGCTTATTATGCATTATGTGATTAAGTGTGAATTTTGAATTATGTGTATGTGATTTTGAGGAGATATTATATATATGGTAGTTGAGAAATATAAATTAAGTACTTTTTGGGGTATTAAATATTTTAAATACCTTCGAGACTTTTTTAGAGAAATTGAGAAGTATTTTTGAAGTATTATTTAATTGAAGATAAAATTTACATTTTTATAAGAAGTGAGCATCTCGGGAGTAATCCGAGGTGTCGGTTTTTCCACATCCGGATAAATGTGGAGGGTGATTAGAGCTACTACTACTAAGAAGTACAGTTTAAATTTCAAGTGACATTTGGATCTATGATCCCTTTTAAGAAGAAGTTATAGTAGTAGTCCCTAATCATTCAAGAATTTTAGAGGCGGGGTGGTTGGGTTCCGACCATTTGGGATGACTTACTACTCGGAGGGCTTGGAATCCCTTTTAGGGGGTGTGCACACTTAAGGTAGTCGTTTCGTTTCCGCAAGAGCAGTTGTGGTACCGGCACTTGTTCGGGGTGACCGTCCGTAACCACGGTCCACCGGGCTCAGTCGAAAGGTTGAGCACCGCCCTTCTAAATTACTAGGAAGTTAGAGAAGAAGTGATTTTCTTAAGAAATTTAAAGAGAAGAATTTCTATGATATTTTCCAAGAGGAATTGAGGATTTTAGCAAAGAAGTGATTTTAAGAAAAATCAAAGAGAAAAGTATTTTGGTGGAGTGCGTCATTTTTATATAATATTATATGAAAAACTATTTTCTCCAAACCTGATTATTTTACAGGGTTGGGTAGTACTTACTTAGCTCTAAAGCTAATTTTTGTTATTTTTTTTCTTGTTCCTTTCTCCTCCCTTAATTTTTTTACAGGTGATGAGTTGGAAGCTTATGTTGACTGATTGGTTGCTTGTACCTGAGAGCGATTTAGAAGATGCCTTAGTCAAACCTAGTCAAGAAATCAACATTTATTTATTATGACATTAGTTTAATTGTTTTATTTTGGTTTGCCTGTGCATTCGGTTAAGAGATGACCGGATGTGGCGGTAACACCCATTTCTCTATTAAGACTTCCGCTGTATCTCTGATATTTTCAAATAAAGTTGATAATTCCTTTGAATAAATCATTATTTAAATGTATTTTTGGGTGAGAAAAATGGGGGTGTTACAGTATCACTCATACCCGATCGGGTTTCTTAGACAGTGTGAAAAAAATTACATTTTTGACATACCCGATCGGGTGTCACCCATACCCGATCGGGTTTTTGGGACAGTGTCTCAAAAAAACTCATTTTTTAAAGACACTCGAGCGGGTAACATGTATATCCGATCTGGTTCCTTCCTTAATAGCCGTTTTAAGCCCTATTTTTGAACTTACGGTGACCGGGCCTCAACCCCTAGAAAATATACACAGTAAGTAAGGCTAGAATACCACATTCTCATGAGATATTACCTGTAACGGAATCCGGGTTCGCTCGAGCATTGATAAGTCCATTTTTATACTTACTTTTCTTATCAAATTTAAGCGATTTTTGGATTGAAAATATAAAAAAATGCATGTTTTATATATTTTGTTTCAAGTTTCATGAAATCAGGTAAAAATCACATTCATAACATGTTTGGTGAAATTTTGGGTCAATTGCGTGAAGAAAGTGGCATTCTTTGCCAACAAATGAATTGCTACGGAAGTTTGCAAGATATGTTGACAAATTGTTCAATGAGAAGAGTCCAAGAGATGAAAAAATCATGCAAGGAAGCTCAAAAACCATGAAGGGGTCGCCTATATGGCCACTTTTGATGAAAATGGACGATGCATAAAGACACATGTTCGTATTTTGATCATAACTTGACGCATGATTACTGATAGTATAAAATTGTTATTGTTTATGTTTGTAATTTTAACTAGTTTCATTTGTTGTTGTTTGAGAAATTACACACTTTTGGTGTAATACTTTATTCCTAGTTACTTGTAATTTGTATATATTAGGGATTTTCTGAGCTTAAACTAGGTAAGATCATCAAAAGGATCCTGGAAAGGTCAAGGAAAGTGCAAGGGAACAAGAGAAAGTGAAAATTTGGGAAAATAGTCAAAATCCCGACCGGGTTTTCCAAAAACCCGATCGGGTTTGACTTGACCCGAAGATCAAATCTGATTTGGAGGCAATTAAACGTGCATGGCGAAGATTTGGAAAAGATTTGTCTTTTACCCAATCAGGTAAATCAAAAACCCGATCGGGTAGATGTGACTAATGAAGATTCCGGGCACTTTCTCAAGAAACCCGGTCGGGTAAATGATCCTGCCACCTCCAAACACCTATAAATACACCCCTTTTCCTTCCCATTTGATCACCAATTCACATATACTCTTAAGATCGGTTTAGAATAACATTTCTTTATATTTTTCTAGCTATGTCTAGTCTCCAAATGAGGAGCTAAACTTCCAATTCTTGGTGTTGCTCTTGAAACTTGTTGATTATTAAAGTTGTGAGTTATTTTCTTAACTTCTTCCCTTGAATATTAATTATTAGTTCTTTCCTTAATACTATCTCTATATTAATGTTGGAGAGTGTTGGAGATATTTAATTGTGAATCAAGTTTGTCATAGATTAGCTTTATATTTTAATCCTTGTATTTAATTAGTGCATGAATTAGATAGCAATCGGGCCAAGTGTTAGGCCCATATAAACAGGCTAAAAGCCTTGTACGCCTAACCTAAACCTCGCCTATAAAAGGGAGTCGAGGGTTTAGGATTAGGTTAACGTCGTACTTATTCTTCATAGCCTTACGCGCATATATTTGTGTTGTACGAGTTCACGGTCTATCAAAGAGGGTTTTACATCGTTGGTAGATCGTTATTCATTTCTGTTACAGAAACAGGGACTAACAATTGGTATCAGAGCCGATCGAGAGCCGATCAGAAGAACGCCTGCAGAAGACTCTGTTTTTCTTTACGTTGTTCTTACTGTCGATATTTCACTCTGTAATTTTGTTTCTTGTTCAAAATTTGTAAAAGTTACACCCTTAGAATCGTCTTTGCAAAGCGATCAAGGGGTATACTTCAGATTTTGTTTTACGCATATTCTGTATTCGAGATATCTCGAGTAGGCCTTGTCAACATCTTGATTTTTCACAGGTTCTGCTACGTTTTTCGAGCTGAAAACTTTACCCGAGGATCTCGACATTCTACTCTACAGGAAACTACCTTCAGATTTTGCTTATCTGATTTTTACAGTTTGCAGGATTTCGACATTGAGGATTTCGACATCTAGGATTTCGAGATCAAGATTTCGAATACAAGGTCTCGACATCTGGTCTCGACATTTGACATCTCGAAATTAGACTTCGAGTTTTAACCTCTCGACATTTCAAATCTCGAGATCAGCTTCTCGAAATTTGAAATCTCGAGATCCTTAATCTCGAGATCTCAAATCTCGATACCGGGCCTCCTTTATCGAAATCTGAGATTTCGATATTCAGATCTCGACATCTGATTTTTCGACTTTCTGCCTCTGAAAATCTTTTGATCAATTTTCTCGAACGGTCAGTTTAGTACAGCAATGGCTTCAGAATTCAATGCGCAAGGGAACAGCAGTACCCCTCCTAGTCTCAGGAAGGGAGAATACCAAATGTGGAGGAACAGATTCCTTAACTTCCTTGAGCACAAAGAGAACTCCGCTGCGATGCTTGAATCGTTGCTTGTAGGACCAGCTGAACTCTTGATTTCAGTTGGCGGTGATCCAGAGAACAACCCTCCTATTCTTCCAGAAATAAGGAGGAAAGTGCCATCTGAATACACAGAAGCTGACAAGCTCAGGCTTCGTGGTGATCTCATGGCCAAAACATACCTTCTTCAAGCAATCCCCAATGAAGTATACGTTCTCATAGACAGCATGCAAACAGCTAAGGAAATGTGGGATGAGATAGAGAAGCTGCTCCAAGGCACAAGCATCAACCTTAAAACCAAGAAGACTACGATTCTTATTGCTTATGACTCCTTCAAAGCAGGTCCAAGAGAACCATTGAATGAGACTTACAACAGACTTGTTCAACTGGTCAATGAACTCAGGAAAATCAAAGTATTCAGGTCCAACTTGGAACTGAATATTAGATTTCTATCCAGCCTGCATCCTACATGGGAAAAGACAGTGAAGGATGTCAGATCTCGGATTGACTTGGACGAAATTGACCTCTGCACTCTCTATGAACACCTTAAGCAATTTGTCAACGAAGTTGCCTGTGCCGAGGATCATCAGTCCACAAATCCCTTAGCTCTTGTAATGGAGGCTCAGCCCAGAAGGACAACCACATCTCTAAAGAAGAAAAAGAAGAAGGTGATGGTTGAATCAGATGATGATGAAAGTGATGATGTCAAATCTGATCTAGAGGCTGAGTTAGCAGACTTACAGAAAAAGATGGCACTGCTTGCCAAGAGATTTGCTAAGAAGAACAGCTCCTCCAACAAGCTGAGAACCTCCTCCTCAAACTACAAGCAGAAGAACCATGATCAAGGATCTTCTAGGAAGGCACCATCAGCAGAAGAAGCTCCCAAATGCTACAATTGCGGTAAGCCTGGACATGTTATCAAAGACTGCTGCCTCCCAAAGAAGAAAGATGCAAATTTCTACAAGCAGAAGATGCTGTGCAATAAGCAGAAAATGCTGATGGTGCAGAAAGAAGAAGAAACTTCTGCAATGATTGCTGAGAATGAGAACTGGGCAGAAGATTCTTCTGAGGAGGAGGAGGAGGAGGAAGACAACTATGCCCTTATGGCACGAGTGGAGGAAGATGAAAGAAAGGGTGATGTTGCGATCCCCGAAAGCGAATGCTCAACAAGCTCTGTAAGTACCTCACATACTTCTTTAAATAACCAAATGCAGTCCTTACTTGAGAAGGACAATCTTATCAAAGAACTAAAGGAGAGACTAGACAATAATCACAGGTTACTGAAACAGAATCTAGACCAAAAGTCTTCCTTAAGTGTTCAACTTGAAATTGCAAAAGATCAGGTCAAAAAGGTGTCCTCAGATTTTGAAAGCTTTGAACTTAAGATAGCTGAATTAACTAGGAAATTTGAGGATAGTGAACGAGAAAAAAGCACAGCAAAGGCTGAATGCGATTTTTTGCATAACAAGAGAAGAACACTTTTAAATAAAGTAAAAGAACTAGAGGATCTGGCTGCTAAGAGAGGTCAATCAGAACAAACAGTTTTTCTGCTTAACAGCAAACAAAAGGATGACCGATTTTACAATGCTAAAACAGGACTGGGCATAACCAACCCACGTAATCTAAAGAAAGTTAATTGTCTTCAAATCTATAACAAAGATTACATGGGACTAGGGTTTGGCGAGAAAATGTATTTTCGAAGTGATGAAGAAAACGCTGAAGCAGAAGAAGAAAAGAGAAAGAATCCAAAACCTGCGATTTCTTGTGATTATTCCTCTGTTAACGAAAAACAACTTTCACAAGAAAAATCTACTTCCTGCTTTAGTGAATGCCTTGACCCTTATGCTAAAGATATTCCTCATATAGGACATCCTCTAGACCCTCCCCCAAGAGTAGGTATTGTTAAAACTGGTGAGGAACCTTGTATATTTCCCATGGCTCAAAAGCTCAAAAACCTTCAGAAAACTCTTGATAACGAGAGAGAGAGATTTGAAACTGAAAAGAAAGGTTTTGAGCGCAACTGGCAGGAACTTCTTCAAAAGTTCAATGATTTGAGTGAGCAGTATCATGCTAAAACAGACCCTTCTACGACTAAGCCTGACAGCTCACACACCTCACATGAGAAAAACAATGCTTTAAAAGGTTCATCCACTCATCTCTCTTCTCCTTTGTTTACAGGAAATGAAGTCAAGAAGGAAGGAGAAGAGAAGAATGAGTGGAGGAAAAAGAGGAAGGAAATCGCAGATGGCAAAAAGAAAGTCTTTGAGAATAATGCCAGTCCTAGATCTAGTTCTATTTTTTACTCTAAAGTTAATTGTAATTCTGTCTCTCCAAAACAAACTTCTAGTAGTTCAGTCTTGAGTCCCAAGCTGAATATTTATGAGACATCTTCTAGGCATCGTTCTATTCATAATACAAGTGTTGCTTATGGTTATTCTGTTCCAGACCCCCATAATTATGAATGTGATGTGAATGTTGTTAAAACAAAGCCTCTCAGAAAGCTCAAACCAGAAAGAGAAACCAAGAAAGGAACTTCTAAGGGAACGTTTTGTATTCCTGATATGAAATATGCTCTTAGAGTTCATTTAAGGAAACATCTTAATCGGCTTTCTAAAGAGGAGATCTTCAAAACCAAACTTAAGAAACAACCATTCAATCACAAAGCACCTGTCTACTCTCCTCCTAAACCTAAAACGGAAAGGTGGGTCCCCAAGATAAGACCCACCAAAACTGAAACGAAAAGGTGGGTCCCCAAGATGAGACCTACCCAACCTGAAACAGATAGGTGGGTCCCCAATCGAAGACCCATCAAAACTGAAACAGAAAGGTGGGTCCCCAATCGAAGACCCATCAAAACTAAAACAGAAAGGTGGGTCCCCAATCGAAGACCCATCAAAACTGAACCAGAAAGGTGGGTCCCCAAATTCAGACCCACCAGAACTAAAATGGAAAGGTGGGTTCACAACATCAGACTCACCAAAATGGAAACTGCTAAGTGGGCTCCAAAAACCAGACCCACTGCAAAAGCAGATCTGGCTATTGGAGAGCCCACAAGAGAAAGAACTTTTGTTGAAAGAGCTGTTGACCTTGGATCACAGCTCAAAGCAAGATTTAAAAAGGTGTTTCTTGATAATAAGGAAGGACCCACTCCAAGTTGGGTACCTAAACCTGTTTGATTGATTTGCATGACGGTCATGTGTGGCACTTAGACTCAGGATGCTCAACCCACATGACCGGAATAAAGCACCTTTTGAGCAACTACACCAACTGCTACGGAGACAATGTCAGATTCGGAAATGACGCCTCATCTCCTATTCTTGGGTATGGGGACGTCGTCTGTGCCAGTGTCACTATAAAAGACGTTTCATTTGTCAAAGGGCTCAAACACAACTTACTGAGCATAGGGCAATTTTGTGACAGCGGGATGCAAGTGAGGTTCTTTGCAAAACAATGCTGTTTTCTTGACAGCACAGGGAATACATTATTAACGTGTTACAGAACATCAAATCTGTACACTATTGATCTGAAAAGCGTCCAATCCACAACTTCGATCTGTCTGTTGTCCAAAGCTTCAACTGAACAGAACAACCTATGGCACAGACGTCTCTCCCATCTGAACTTCAAACATCTATCAACCTTGTCCTCCAAGAAACTTGTCAAGGGGCTTCCTCTGCTAAAGTCTTCCGCTGAAAATCATTGTAGTGCCTGCAAAATGGGCAAAATGACGCGAAGCTCCCACAAGTCAAAAACCGAACCATCATCTACACATCAGTTGCAGCTAATTCACATGGATCTGTGTGGACCTATGAGAGTCCAAAGCATCAACGGTCGAAAATACACTCTGGTGATCGTTGATGATTTCTCTAGGTACACGTGGACAAAATTTATCCGTTCAAAAGACGAGGCTGCAGAAAACATTATGAGCTTTATCAGAACCATCCAGAAACTGCTACGGCACAATGTTCGAATTGTTAGAACTGACAATGGTACCGAGTTCAAAAATCAAACTCTCACTGAGTTCTATGAATCACTCGGTATCACTCAGCAATTTGCAGCAGCTAAAACTCCCCAACAGAACGGAGTTGTTGAGAGAAAGAATAGAACCCTTGTTGAAGCAGCACGCACCATGTTAATCCAATTCAGACTGCCTCACTTCATGTGGGCAGAGGCAATCAATACTGTGTGCTTCACTCAGAACAGAACATCCATCCATAAACTCTTCGACAAGACTCCATATGAAATCCTATTCAACAAAACTCCCGACATCTCTTTCTTCAAGGTTTTTGGCTGCAAGTGCTTCATACCAAATGATCGGACAGAGAGAAGTAAGTTGGATCCCAAAGCCAGAGAAGGCGTGTTTATTGGCTACTCACTGCAATCCAAAGCTTACAGAGTCTATCTCAGAGACAAGTGCACTGTCATCGAGAGTGTAAATGTTACATTCTATGAAATGGCAGACTTTGCGATCGAACATCTACAGACTGATCCATCAGCTGCTGTACCAGTAGCTTCTGATAAAGCTGAACCAAACATCGAACACGAAGATGTGATTCTCAACTCTCTCTTCAGAAACTTCTACGAGAACTCACAACCTCCACCTCCTGCATGCACTCCAGAGTCAACATCAACTCCAACAGCAGAGATTCCGCTCCTCACAGGACCAGACGGTGTACCATCCACACCCTCAACCCCTCAAACCAATGCCAGAGGTGTGGATGATCACGGCTTTGCTACGAGTTCAGAATCATCTCCATTACACACCACAGCTGCTCCAGAGCCTTCAACCTCTTATCAGGATTCGGATCAACCAATCATTACTCCAACTCCTCTAGCTCATGAGAGGAAGTGGACAAGAGCACATCCCGTTGAACAGATAACAGGTGATCCGAGTCAAGGTGTGCGCACAAGATCCGCAACGATGAATGAATGCCACTTCGCATGCTTCCTAAGCCAGTCAGAACCATCAAAAGTCTCTGATGCGCTACTTGATCCAGATTGGGTGATTGCTATGCAAGATGAACTCAATCAGTTTGACAGACTTGATGTATGGTCACTGGTACCCAGGCCTCAGAGAAAGACAATCATTGGCACGAAGTGGGTATTCAAAAATAAAAGAGATGAAGAAGGAACAGTTGTGAGGAACAAGGCAAGGCTGGTCGCAAAGGGATATAATCAACAGGAAGGCATAGACTACGATGAAACGTTTGCGCCCGTAGCTAGAATTGAAGCAATCCGCCTCTTTCTTGCATACGCGGCGCACAAAAACTTCACCGTCTTTCAGATGGACGTGAAAACAGCATTTCTAAATGGGACTTTAGAAGAAGAAGTCTATGTATCTCAACCAGAAGGATTTGTAGATCCAAAATTCCCAGACCATGTATACAAGCTCAAGAAAGCTCTCTATGGGTTGAAACAGGCACCCAGAGCTTGGTACGATGCCTTGACCGAATTTTTGATCGATTCAGGTTTCTCAAAAGGAAAGATCGATACTAATTTGTTTATCAAGCGACAGAAGTCTGACATGTTAGTCCCTGTTTCTGTAACAGCAATGAATAATCGATCTAACAAGGAAGATTAAACGTAAGGATGAACACAGAATGAATCACCGTCTAACCTTCTTTGATAAACCGTGGAACGTACAGCAGAATGATATAAGCGTAAGGCTATGAATAATAAGTACGACGTTCAACCTTTTCCTAAACCTCGGCTCCCTTTTTATAGGCGAGGTTTAGGTTAGGCGTTCCAGGCTTTTGGCCTGTTTAATTGGGCCTAACACTTGGCCTGATTTCTATCTAATTTATGCACTACAAGGATTAAATATAAAGCTAATCTATGACCAACTTGATTCACAATAAAATATCTCCAACAATCTCCCCCTTTGTGATCAAGTGCCATTCTCTTATTGCTTCTGTGATTTGAAGTAGTGCTTCCTCAATCCAAGTGCATGTTCATACTGTCTTAGCATATTTCTCTTTTCGAGGCGATCGTCAATGGCCTTTAAAATTGTCTCCACAGTAGAGTGTTCCTTTTGAACATAAGACGATGCCTCTTGAAGATTTTCTTCCAGCTTTGCCTTCATCTGTAGAATCTGCTCTCTGATTATCTTCAGTGTTCCGTCGCAGTATTTCTCGATTTCACTGACTACCATCAGACGCTTTTCGTTCTTGTGGTTCAGGTAGGTGACTGCTGGCGGTTTGAAGAAGATGTGATAGGCTGGGAAATCTTCAAGTTCTGGACCATACAGTTTTGGCTTTGTCAGGTTTGTCTTCTTCAGATTGCATTCAATAGCCATCTGTAGGTCATGTGAAGAGTGTACTCTGATCTGTCTAAGCATGAATCTCTTGATAGCTGCGAGGCCTTCGCTGTAAACTATGTTCTGCCTGACTGGAAGGTATCTGTAGGCCATGAGCATTTGATAGATGTCATCCGGTTTCAGCATGATGAAGTCATTCTCTTGACAAGTGAATTCGCTTCCATCGGTGCGTTGAAGTCTGAAGGTGTAGAATGTTACTCCATGATAGTCTTCAGCCTTCACTTGTAGAATTTGATGGATCGGGAGAATATTCGACTTCAGATCTTGTTCCATCAGTTCTCTCTGTGTACCGGTTGACCTTTGAAGCAACATGTGCAGATGACCTCCAGCCTGCTTTCCTTTCAAGTGAGTAAGGCCTCTTAGCTTTAGTTCGTTCAGTGGCTTGACTTTGTCTGGTCTACGCCAGATATGCTCTCTGATTTCTTCTTGGAAGGGGGCTTTGATTCGAACGTTGTCCCAGGGTTTCTCTGTCTTGGGAAGTCTTCCCGCTGATTGTCTTACAACTGATTCAAGAGCTTTCTGGGATTCCTTGTAGTTCTCCCCTTCCTTGCGTTCATCGTCCTCGAGCCTAATGATATCTTCAGAGCATTTGTTAATAAGCTCTCGTAGCCACCAGTTCCTTTGCATGTCCTCTTGCTCGGCTTCAATCCGGAGATCATCCCATTCTGTCCATTTTCTCGGCCATTTGTCGTATATCACCGCCTCCTCCAGTGCATCATGGATGTCTTTGCCTGGGGGGATGTATGGAACTCTTTGCTGTTTTTGAGGCGGTGATTGTTCCTTGGTAGCTCTGCCGGGTTCACTTGGATTGCCCGTTGACATCAGCTTAGAACTAGGTTCCAACTGATGGCCTGATGTGAAGGATGTACCAGTGGTAGCATCATCAGGACTTCCATCCCCTCCTCGAACAGTATCTCTGGGAGATATGCCTCGGGATGTTTTGTCTAGCTCGACCACGCTAGAGAGATAGGCTTGGTTTTGGCAAGGGGATGGTGGTGGTTGGTTGATGTTAGTCTCAGGTTGTTCGGTTTGGGGGCTATGAGTGGTAGAGGCACCTTGCTCGAGTATCCGTGGCCTCTTGTTCTCCCCCTCATGAGGTTCCGGATCATCGGGATCCTCATGTGAACGTTTGCGACCACGGGGACTTTCACGGCAGGTGCCCTTGGTGTCCGGATTAGCGAGAAGGGCAGTAAGGACGCCTTGCTGGTAGGGAGTGAGGTCAGTGTGGGGTATGTTTAGGAGATGATCCAGCAAGATCGATGCCAGGACTTCGAAGGGTTGGGATAGTAGTTCGATGGGAGGTGTGGTCGGGTGTGGGGATGATACTTGTTCTGTATCATGGGTTCCCCGAGAAGAGATAGGGCTATGGACTTTGGTGGAGGTGGCGGATATGACTGGAGAGGTTTGAGTTTTGGTGTGAGAGGGTGATGGGTGTGGTTCAGGCTGGCTGTGTTCACTATGCACTGCCGGGGTGGTCTTGGATTCTTGTGCCCAAGCGGTAAATGCTTGTTGCACCCATGGCTTAATGGTGGAATCCAAGAAACGGTGCATAAGAACGGTGACGTCTTCGGTAGTGAGATGTTCAGTTACAGGGGTTGTAACTGTTGTCACAGCATCAGTGAAGAGAGCTGATGTGTGGCCTGCATTCAATGATGGAGTCATTGTGGGCGTAGCAGGGCTTCCGACCGTCATCGTTGGTACTCTGGTCGTTGCTTCCAGGGTGCGTGCAACTGTATGTGCGGTGAATAGTGTAGGTGTCCTAGAAAAATTAGAAAATGTAGGGAATGTGACACCTAGACTCGATGTGCTCAAGGAAGTGGTGGTGACCTCGGGCTGTTGGCCACTAGTTCGCTCGACTGGTTCGGAGGGAACTAGAGAGGTGGGTGAGTCCCGCTGTTTTGAAACAATAGCCTGTTGGGAGGCTATCGAGTGGCTGGGAGAAGGCTGTGCTTACGCAGTTGAGCCAGATGCTGCGACTTCTACCCGGGAACCGAAAAGATCGGCTCCTGCACTTAAAGATTCAGCTCGGCTTATATTAATGAAGGGTTGACAATCAGCGAAGATATGCATTTCGTCCTCGTCTACAAGGTGTCTTTTGACGAGGCGTCGCTTTTTGGAGTTGAGTGACTGTGGAGCATCATTTTTTGCTTTGATGCGCTGCTCCCTGATGATGCCAGTAGCACTTTCTATTTTGTGGCTGGCAGCCGTGGTTTGATGATAAGCTCTTTGGGGCGTGTAGCGATAATGGGAGCTGCATCCTCAGCGGTGATTTTCTTTGGAGGAGATTCAATAGGCAGCTTACCCTTTTTGATGAGAGCGAAAGTGTGGTCCACCTCGTCAACATCATCGTCATCATCATCATCATCGTTGTCACTTCTGGCCACGCTATCGGAAGCCTCGTCGTCAGCCTCTTTGTTGGCCGAGCTGAGCGAGTCATTAGCAGATTCCTCAGCGTTCGTCGGTTTGCCCTCAGTTGTCCGAGTCCTCTCGAGAGATTCATCGGACTCTCCTTCATTGGGCCGACGTGCCACTGGTCTCTGTGGCTTTGGGGCGCTCTTGGGACCCTTACTTACTCTCGGTTTAGTCCCCTAGGTAGGTCCAGATGGGTTTTTCTGAACCATAGGGACTGTTCTCTCAAGGCTTTCTTTGTATGCGATGATGATTGGATTTGACTGATTTGCCAGGTTGAGCAGAGCATCCGGAATCCGCAGTCCATGAGCTGCTTTCTTATCAGCTTTGAAGTATTGGAGCTTTGGAGCTGTGAAGTGCGGTTCATCAATACGTCTGGGAATGGATGTGTTTGCGGTCATGCAGTCGAGGATGAGCAGCCCCAACCACCTGGCGTATGGAATGGTGCCTGACTTGTTTTTCTCTTTGGCTTTTACAAGATCCATCAGCTCTGAGAAAAAGAGTTGAGCCATGTCATACTTCTTGTTATATGCGATGCCGTGGAAGACGCAGAGTATTTGCTTGTTGCATTTGTCCAGTCCGGCATGTTTTGGAGAGAGGCACTTGTTGACTAGCCCGAATAGGCTCTTCCAGGGACGATAAAGGTATGCTCCATTGAAGTTTGACAATTTTGGTAGTAGAGAGTCATAACCCAGAGCCGCGACATCTTTGAGAAGATCCGGAATAGAGGGAAGAGGATCGTAGCTGTCATGTTCGGGGAGCGCCAGTGTAGAGCGTAGAGTTGCTGGAGTCAGGACAATCCTCATGTTGTTGAGCTTTGTGAGGATCTTAGTGCGGTCCTTTGTTGACTCGGTGCGCATATGTCCCCATACTTGTTGAAGGTAGATTTCTGGCACCGACTTTGATTTGTGGAAGGCGGTCCAGAGATAGTGGCGCTTCAGAATCCCGGGGATGACTGGATCCTGACACTTGAAAACAGTCAGATCCAGCTGGAAGTTGTTGTCCAGCACCTTGACCCACCTATCTTGTGGGTAGATGGCGTCGTCAATGTTATGTCTCTTTTGTGTACCTGCCGTTATGAGCTGTGGAAAACATGGGTCAGTGCAAAGGTCCATTGTTATTTTTTGGTTTCCTGAAATTAGATGAACTATTGTTTGGTTTTGGTTTTGAAAAGTGGAGTGCAGGTGGTGGTCAAAATCGGCTAAGGCAAAAGCTCGAAAACCGTATCTCGAGGTTTAAATCTCGAGATCTCTCGAGTTTTAAATCTCGAGATCTCAATCTCGAGTTTTAAATCTCGAGATCTCAATCTCGAGTTTTAAATCTCGAGATTCTCAATCTCGAGTTTTAAATCTCGAGATCTCAATCTCGAGGTTTAAATCTCGAGATCTCAATCTCGAGTTTTAAATCTCGAGATCTCAATCTCGAGTTTTAAATCTCGAGATCTCAATCTCGAGTTTTAAATCTCGAGATCTCAATCTCGAGTTTTAAATCTTGAGATCTCATCACGAAGCTCAAACGACGAGATCGAGATCCTGAGCTTTAAAACTAAAGAAATCGAGACGTTTTGCCTTTCGACCGAAGACGAAACCACCTGCAATCAAACAAAAACACATATAATCACAAAATCACAGTTCCGAGTTCATTGTACGTTTGCGAGATTTGGCGAAACAAGGTCAAGAAGGTTCTTTGATTTGAGGCGAGGTTCGAAAACAATATTTGTGAAGTTCGGTTAAACAACATATCAACTACCTTGAACTTTGGAAGCGAGAGGAGGGAGATGGTTTTGGGAGATGAAGGATCTCGAGAACTCTAAGTAGGCAGAGACGGAAATGAAGAGCCTCAGCGTTCTCGGGACCCTTTTATAGACGAAAATATTAGCCTTTCGAAAACTTGGTAGTTTGGGCCGAAAACAAAGAGCTGGGCCCAAAAAGAGTTTGGCCTAAAAGATTAAAAAAAATTCTCCTCCTCGTTTTTTGTCCCCCTTTAATTAGTGAAAATGAGCTCCCCCTCAATCAATGAAAATTTTCTCCCCCTCAAACAATGCAACGAACAGTATGTACAAATGCAACGCACACACACTATTTTTGTTATTTTTCTGGTTTTCTCCCCCTCAACACATGCAACGCACACACACTATTTTTTGTTATTTTTGATTTTTCACCCACTCAACACATGCAACGCACACACACTATTTACAAATCCCACACACACACACACTTTTTAGATCAGTGGAGACAAAATTAAACGGGCTCGAGGTTCAACATGCCCAACTTGGAAACTAGGAACTGGAATCGTTTTTCATCCAATGCCTTAGTGAACAAGTCAGCCAGTTGAAGCTCTGAGCTTACAAAATACATGTCAATGTCTCCTTTCTCCACATGATCCTTGATGAAATGATAGCGTAGGTCGATGTGTTTGGTGCGGGAGTGATGAACTGGGTTGCTGGTGATGGCTATGGCGCTTTGTGAGTCACTGTAGATCGGGATATGGCGGAGAGTGTAACCGTAGTCCTTTAGTTGGGTCTTCATCCATAATATTTGTGAACAACAGCTAGCAGCCGCGATGTATTCTGCCTCGGCCGTAGATGTTGACACACAGTTCTGTTTCTTGGAAGACCAGCAGACTAACTTATCGCCCAAGAATTGGACTGCCCCCGATGTGCTTTTGCGGTCCATCCGGCAACCAGCAAAGTCAGCATCCGAATATCCGACTAGGTCAAAACCTGAGTGCTTGGGATACCAAAGGCCTAGATTCACAGTGCCTTTGAGATATCTCAGAATTCTTCGAACAACGGTCAGATGGGATTCCTTCGGATTTGCCTGAAAGCGTGCACATAAGCATGTGGAGAAGACAATGTCAGACCTGCTTGATGTGAGATATAGCAAAGATCCAATGATAGCCCTGTAGTTTGTAGCATCAACTGGCTTCCCGGAAGGGTCTGAGTCCAGTTTGCTGGTTGGGGACATGGGGGTCGTCATGGAAGATTTGCCATCAATGTTGAATCTCTTAAGCATTTCCAGAATATACTTTGACTGATTGATGAAAATGTCATCAGAGAGTTGTCTTACTTGCAGGCCTAGGAAGAAATTCAGTTCTCCCATCATGCTCATCTCGAACTTGGTTTTCATCAGTTTCTCAAAGTGTTTGCACAGGCGTGGATTTGAGGAGGCGAAGATAATGTCATCAACATAGATCTGAATCAGGATGATGTCAGACTTCTGTCGCTTGATGAATAGTGTGGTATCAATCTTCCCTTTTGAGAAACCTGAGTCAATCAGAAATTCGGTTAATGCATCATACCAAGCTCTTGGTGCCTGTTTTAACCCATACAGAGCTTTCTTTAGCTTGTACACGTGGTCGGGATATCTGGGATCTACGAATCCTTCGGGTTGAGCGACATAGACTTCTTCTTCCAAGACTCCATTCAGAAAGGCAGTCTTGACGTCCATTTGAAAGACAGTAAAGTTCTTGTGGGCCGCGTACGCAAGAAAAAGGCGGATTGCTTCAATTCTTGCTACGGGTGCAAATGTTTCATCATAGTCTATGCCCTCTTGCTGATTGTATCCTTTAGCGACCAGTCGTGCCTTGTTCCTTATCACTATGCCTTCTTCGTCCTTCTTGTTCTTGAACACCCATTTTGTGCCAATGATGGTTTTCTGAGGGGGTTTAGGCACGAGTGTCCATACATCTAGTCTGTCAAATTGATTGAGCTCATCTTGCATGGCAATCACCCAATCTGGATCAGCGAGTGCCTCTGAGACTTTGGATGGTTCATTCTTGCTTAGGAAGCATGCATAGTGACATTCATTTGTTGTTGCTGATCTCGTTCGCACACCTTGACTTGGATCACCTATTATTTGTTCAACAGGGTGTGCTTTTGTCCACTTCCTCTCATGAGCTAGAGGAGTTGGAGTGATTATTGGTTGATCTGAGTCCTGATATGAATTTGAAAGCTCTGGGGCAGCTGTGGTGTGTAGTGGAGATGATTCCGGACTTAAGGCAAAGCCGTGATCATCCACACCTCTGGGATTGGTTTGAGGGGTTGAGGGTGTGGATGGTATGTCATCTGGTCCTGTGAGGAGCGGAATCTCTGCTATTGGAGTTGATGTTGACTCTGGAGTGTATGCAGGAGTTGAAGATTGTGAGTTCTCGTAAAAGTTTCTGAAGAGAGAGTCGAGAATCACATCGTCGTGTTCGGTGTTTGGTTCAGCTTTATCAGAAGCTACTGGTACAGCAGTGGATAGATCGGTCTGGAGATGTTCAATAGCAAAGTCTGCCATTTCATAGAATGTAACGTTTACACTCTCGATGACAGTCCGCTTGTCTTTGAGATAGACTCGGTAAGCTTTGGATTGCAGTGAGTAGCCAATGAACACGCCTTCTCTGGCTTTGGGATCCAGCTTACTTCTCTCTGTCCGATCATTGAGTATGAAGCACTTGCAGCCAAAAACCTTGAGGAAAGAAATATCAGGAGTTTTGTTGAATAGGATCTCATATGGAGTCTTGTCGAAGCGCTTGTGGATGAAGGTTCTGTTCTGAGTGAAGCACGCGGTATTGATTGCCTCTGCCCACATGAAGTGAGGCAGTCTTGATTGGATTAACATGGTGCGTGCTGCTTCAACAAGGGTTCTGTTCTTTCTCTCAACAACTCCGTTCTGCTGGGGAGTTTTAGCTGCTGCAAATTGCTGAGTGATACCGAGTGATTCATAGAACTCAGTGAGAGTCTGATTTTTAAACTCGGTACCATTGTCAGTTCTGACAATTCGAACACTGTGCTGTAGCAGTTTCTGGATCGTTCTGATAAAGGTCATAATGTATTCTGCTGCTTCGTCTTTTGATCGAAGAAATTTTGTCCATGTATACCTAGAGATGTCATCAACGATCACCAGAGTGTATTTGCGACCGTTGATGCTTTGTACTCTCATAGGTCCACACAGATCCATGTGTATTAGCTGCAACTGATGAGTAGATGAAGGTTCAGTTTTTGACTTGTGGGAGCTTCGCGTCATTTTGCCCATTTTGCAGGCACTACAATGATTTTCAGCGGAAGACTTTAGCAGAGGAAGCCCCTTGACAAGTTTCTTGGAGGACAAGGTTGATAGATGTTTGAAGTTCAGATGGGAGAGACGTCTGTGCCATAGGTTGTTCTGTTCAGTTGAAGCTTTGGACAGCAGACAGATGGAAGTGGTGGATTGGACGCTTTTCAGATCAATAGTGTACAGATTTGATGTTCTGTAACACGTTAATAATGTATTTCCTGTGCTGTCAAGAACACAGCATTGTTTTGCAAAGAACCTCACTTCCATCCCGCTGTCACAGAATTGTCCAATGCTCAGTAAGTTGTGTTTGAGCCCTTTGACGAATGAAACATCTTTTATTGTTACACTGGCACAGACGACGTCCCCATACCCAAGGATAGGAGATGAGGCATCATTCCCGAATCTGACATTGCCTCCGTAGCAGTTGGTGTAGTTGCTCAAAAGGTGCTTTATTCCGGTCATGTGGGTTGAGCATCCTGAGTCTAAGTGCCACACATGACCATCCTGCAAAACAATCAAATAAGATCAGGTACCCAACTTGGAGTGGGTCCTTCCTTATTATCAAGAAACACCTTTTTAAAACTTGCTTTGAGCAGTGATCCAAGGTCAGCTGCTCTTTCAACAAAAGATTTATCTTCGATGGGCTTTCCAATTGCCAGATCTGCTTTTGCAGTGTGTCTGGTTTTTGGAGTCCACCTACCACTTTCCATTTTGATGAGTCTGATGTTGTGAACCCACCTTTCCATTTTAGTCCTTGTGGGTCTAAGTTTGGGGACCCACCTTTCAGTTGCAGTTATGATGGGTCTTCGATTGGGAACCCACCTTTCAGTTTTAGTTTGGATGGGTCTGTGTCTGTGGACCCACCTATTCGATTCAGGTTTGGTAGGTCTCATCTTGGGGACCCACCATTCAGTTTCAGTTTTGACGGGTCTTATCTTGGGGACCCATCTTTTCGTTTTAGGTTCAGGAGGAGAGTAGACAGGTGCTTTGTGATTGAACGGTTGTTTCTTGAGTTTGGTTTTAAAAATCTCCTCCTTAGAAAGCCGATTAACATGTTTCCTAGAATGAACTCTAAGGGCATATTTCATATCTGGAATACAAAACGTTCCCTTAGAAGTTCCTTTCTTGGTTTCTTTTTCAGGTTTAAGCTTTCTGGAAGGCTTAGATTTAACAACATTCATATCACATTCATAATTATGGGGATCTGGAACAGAATAACCATAAGCAACACTTGTATTATAAATAGAACTTTGTCTAGAAGATGTCTCAGAAATATTCAGCTTGGGACTCAAGACTGAACTTTTAGAAGTTTGCTTTGTAGAGACAGAATTACAATTATCTTTTGAGTAAAATATTGAACTAGATCTAGGGCTGGCACTTTTCTCAAAAACTTTCTTTTTGCCATCTGCGATTTCCTTCCTCTTTTTCCTCCACTCATTCTTCTCTTCTCCTTCCTTATTCACTTCATTCCCTGTAAACAAAGGAGAAGAGAGATGAGTGGACGAACCTTTAAAAGTATTGTTTTTCTCATGTGAGGTGTGTGAGCTGTCAGGCTTGGTCGTAGAAGGGTCTGTTTTAGCATGAAACTGCTCACTCAAATTATTAAATTTTTGAAGAAGTTCCTGCCAGTTGCGCTCAAAGCCTTTCTTTTCAGTTTCAAATCTCTCTCTCTCTCGTTATCAAGAGTTTTCTGTAGGTTTTTGAGCTTTTGAACCATGGGAAAAATACATGGTTCCTCAACAGTTTTAGCAATACCTACTCTTGGGGGAGGGTCTAGAGGGTGTCCTATGTGAGGAATATCTTTGGCATAAGGGTCAAGGCATTCACTAAAGCAGGAAGTAGGTTTTTCTTCTGAAAGTTGTTTTTCATTTACAGAGGGATAATCACAAAAAATCGCAGGTTTTGGTTTCTTTCTTTTTTCTTCTTCTGCTTCAGCATAATCTTCATCACTTCGAAAATACATTTTCTCACCAAATCCTAGTCCCATGTAATCTTTGTTATAGAATTGAAGGCAATTAACTTTCTTAAGATTACGTGGGTTAGTTATGCCCAGACCTGTTTTAGCATTGTAGAATCGGTCATCCTTTTGTTTGTTGTTAAGCAGAAAAACAGTTTGTTCAGATTGACCTCTTCTAGCAGCTAGATCTTCTAGTTCTTTTACTTTATTTAAAAGTGTTCTTCTTTTGTTATGCAAAAAATCGCATTCAGCCTTTGCTGTGCTTTTTTCCCGTTTACTGTCCTCAAATTTCTTAGTTAATTCAGCTATCTTTAGTTCAAAGCTTTCAAAATCTGAGGACACCTTTTTGACTTGATCTTTTGCAATTTCAAGTTGAATACTTAAGGAAGACTTTTGGTCTAGATTCTGTTTCAGAACTCTATGATTATTGTCTAGTCTCTCCTTTAGTTCTTTGATTAGATTGTCCTTTTCAAGTAAGGACTGCATTTGATTATTTAAAGAAGTATGGGAGGTACTTACAGAGCTTGTTGAGCAGTTGCCTTCGGGGATCGCAGCATCACCCTTTACTTCATCTCCCTCCACTCGTGCCATAAGAGCATAGTTGTCTTCCTCTTCCTCCTCCTCAGAAGAATCTTCTGCCCAGTTCTCATTTTCAGCAATCATGGCAGAGGTTTCTTCTTCTTTCTGCACCATCAGCATTTTCTGCTTATTCCACAGCATCTTCTGCTTGTAGAAGTTAGCATCTTTCTTCTTTGGGAGGCGGCAGTCTTTGATCACATGTCCAGGTTTGCCGCAATTGTAGCATTTAGGAGCTTCTTCTGCCGATGATGCCTTTCTAGAAGATCCTTGATCATGGTTCTTCTGCTTGTAGTTTGAGGAGGAAGTTCTCAGTCTGTTGGAGGAAGTGTTCTTCTTTGCAAATCTTTTGGCCAGCATTGCCATCTTCTTCTGTAAGTCTGCTAGCTCAGCCTCTAGATCAGATTTGTCATCGTCACTCTCATCATCATCTGATTCAACCACCACCTTCTTCTTTTTCTTCTTTTGTGAAGTGGTTGTCCTTCTAGGCTGAGCATCCATTACAAGAGCTAAGGGGTTTGTGGTGTGATGATCCTCAGCGCATGCAACCTCGTTGACGAATTGCTTCAGATGTTCATAGAGTGTGCAGAGGTCAATTTCGTCCAGATCTATCCGTGATCTGACATCCTTCACTGTCTTTTCCCAAACAGGATGCAGGCTGGATAAGAATCTAATATTTAGTTCCAGATTGGACCTGAATACTTTGATCTTTCTGAGTTCATTTACCAGTTGAACAAGTCTATTGTAAGTCTCATTCAATGGTTCTCCTGGTCCTGCTTTGAAGGAGTCATAAGCGATGAGAATTGTAGTCTTCTTTGTTTTGAGGCTGATGCTTGTGCCTTGTAGCAGCTTCTCTATTTCATCCCACATCTCCTTAGCTGTCTGCATGCTATCTATGAGAACATAAACCTCATTTGGTATTGCTTGAAGGAGATACGTTTTGGCCATAAGATCACCACGAAGTCTGAGCTTGTCGGCTTCTGTGTATTCGGATGGAACTTTTCTCCTTATTTCTGGAAAAATAGGAGGATTGTTCTCTGGATCTCCACCAACTGAAATCAAGAGTTCAGCTGGTCCTTCAAGCAAAGATTCGAGCATTGCAGAAGAGTTTTCTTTGTGCTCGAGGAAGTTTAGAAATCTGTTCCTCCACATTTGGTATTCTCCCTTCCTGAGGCTAGGAGGGGTACTGCTGTTCCCTTGTGCATTGAAATCTGAACCCATTGCTGTACTAAACTGACCGTTCGAGAAAATTGATCAAAAGTTTTTAAGAGGCAGAATCTCGAAAAAATCAGATGTCGAGATCTGAATATCGAAATTTCAGATTTCGATAAAGGAGGCCCGGTATCGAGATTTGGGCTCGAGATTAAGGATCTCGAGATTTGGGATCTCGAGATTTCAAATTTCGAGATGCTGATCTCGAGATTTGAAATGTCGAGAAGATAATCTCTCGAAATCTTAATCTGATGAGTCAAATGTCGAGACCAGATGTCGAAACCTTTTCTCGAAATCAAGATTTCGAAATCCAAGATGTCGAAATCCTCAATGTCGAAATCTTTCAACCTGTAAAAATCAGATAATCAAAATCTGAAGATAGTTTCCTGTAGAGTTGAATGTCGAGATCTTCTGGTAAAGTTTTCAGCTCGAAAAACGTAGCAGAACCTGTGAAGAAATAGGATGTCGAGATGCCTAGCTCGAGATATCTCGAAATCAAAAATTGCGTAAAACACAAACTGAAGTATACCCTTTGATCGCTTTGAAAAGGCGATTCTAAAGGTGTAACTTTTACAACTTTTGAACAAGAAACAAAATTACAGAGCAAAAAATCGACAGAATGAACTACGTTAACAAAAACAGAGTATTCTGCAGGAGTTCTTCTGATCGTTCTCGATCGGCTCTGATACCAATTGTTAGTCCCTGTTTCTGTAACAGCAATGAATAATCGATCTAACAAGGAAGATTAAACGTAAGGATGAACACAGAATGAATCACCGTCTAACCTTCTTTGATAAACCGTGGAACGTACAGCAGAATGATATAAGCGTAAGGCTATGAATAATAAGTACGACGTTCAACCTTTTCCTAAACCTCGGCTCCCTTTTTATAGGCGAGGTTTAGGTTAGGCGTTCCAGGCTTTTGGCCTGTTTAATTGGGCCTAACACTTGGCCTGATTTCTATCTAATTTATGCACTACAAGGATTAAATATAAAGCTAATCTATGACCAACTTGATTCACAATAAAATATCTCCAACATGACATCATCCTGATTCAGATCTATGTTGATGACATCATCTTTGCCTCTTCAAATCCGCGCCTGTGCCAACACTTTGAGAAACAGATGAAAACAAAGTTCGAGATGAGCATGATGGACGAACTTAACTTCTTCTTAGGCCTGCAAGTAAGACAACTCTCTGATGGCATTTTCATCAATCAGTCCAAATATATTCTGGATATGCTAAAGAGATTCAACATTGAAGGCAAATCTTCCATGACGACCCCCATGTCCCCAAACAACAAACTGGACTCGGACCCCTCCGGGAAGCCAGTTGATGCTACGAATTACAGGGCCATCATTGGATCTTTGCTATATCTCACGTCAAGCAGGCCTGACATTGTCTTCTCCACATGCCTATGTGCTCGCTTTCAAGCCAATCCGAAGGAATCTCATCTGACAGCTGTACGACGAATTTTAAGATACCTCAAAGGCACGGTGAATCTAGGCCTTTGGTATCCCAAGCATTCAGGCTTTGATCTAGTCGGATACTCGGACGCTGATTTTGCTGGTTGCCGGATGGACCGCAAAAGTACTTTGGGAGCCGTCCAGTTCTTGGGCGAGAAGCTAGTCTGTTGGTCTTCCAAGAAGCAGAACTGTGTGTCAACATCTACAGCTGAGGCCGAATACGTCGCGGCTGCTAGTTGTTGTTCACAAATATTATGGATGAAGACTCAGCTACAGGACTACGGTTACACATTCCGCCACATCCCGATCTACAGTGACTCTCAAAGCGCCATCGCCGTCACAAGCAATCCGGTTCACCACTCCCGCACCAAACACATTGATCTGCGCTATCATTTCATCAAGGATCACGTGGAGAAAGGAGACATAGATATGTACTTTGTAAGCTCAGAGCTTCAACTGGATGACTTGTTCACTAAGGCATTGGATGAAAAAAGATTCCAGTTCCTGGTCTCCAAGTTGGGCATGTTGAACCTCGAGCGTGTTTAATTTTTGTCTCCACTGGTCTGAAAAGTGTGTGTGTGGGACTTGTAAATAGTGTGTGTGAGTGTGATCTGTAAATAGTGTGTGTGCGTTGCATGTGTTGAGGGGGAGAAAACCAGAAAAATAAAAAAAATAGTGTGTGTGCGTTGCATGTGTTGAGGGGGAGAAAACCAGAAAAATAACAAAAAATTGTGTGCGTGTGTTGCATGTGTTGAGTGTGTGAAAAATAAAAAAGAACAAAAAATAGTGTGTGTGCATTGCATTTGTACATATTGTTTGTTGCATTTTTTTGGGGGGAGAAAATTTTCACTGATTGAGGGGGAGCTCTAATTTTTACTGGTGTGGGCCTCGAAAATCTTTTAAAAAGGCACTGTATGCCAGCCCAAAAATTTGGGCTCAACTGTTACGGAGGAGGTCCAAAATTTTTCTCGCTTATATAAGCCTCGCGTAAAACCCTTCTCCTTCATTCTATTTTTTCGCAAAGGCTAAGAATTTTCGCAAGGCAGAGCTCTTCCCAAAAACCTCCGTTTTCGCATTCTTCTTCCTCTTCGATTCTCTTTCCCGAAACCCTTTAAGGTAGAACATCCATTGATTTCGAGATTCAAAAACGCTTTCAACGAACGATCGATCTCGAAAACTTGTTTAAATCTGTTTGTGTTCGACATCCAAAACGAACGATTGATTTCGCAAAACCTTGAAATTTCTCAAAATCAAGTTTATTTTGTTTGAATGTATGTCGTAATCTCGCTTGTTATCAATTTCGTATATCATATCTTTGTTTTTGCAGGTGGTTAATCTCTTCGAAATCGTCGTTTCATCTTCTCGAAATCAAGATCTCGAGATGGGCATCTCGACATCTTGATCTCGAGATTTGAATCTCGAAATCAAGATCTCGAGATCTGCATCTCGACATCTTGATCTCGAGATTTGAATCTCGAAATCAAGATCTCGAGATTTGAACTTTGCAATTTCTTTCAAAATTCCACTTGCATAAACTTATCTGAAAACCTTCAAATTAAACTCTTTCAATCTAATCAAACAGTTGAATCTCATATGCTGACCCCCTGGTTCTACAGTTTAAAATGGCAGGAAACACTCAAACGCAGATCGATGATGCCATCTACCCCAAAGGGAAATGGATCAAGGTGCTGGACAACAATTTCCAGCTAGACCTTGCGGTGTTCAAGTGCCAGAACCCCATAGTGCCAGCAATCATGAAAGGTCACTATCTCTGGCCTGCTCTTCACAACTCAAAACCGGTGCCAGAGATATACCTACAACAGTTCTGGGGTCATATGCACACGGATTCACTGAAGGATCGCTCCAAGATCAAGACCAAGTTGAACGGCATGCGGGTGATTCTGACACCATCCACTCTACGGACTACTCTATCGCTTCCGATTCATGACGAATACGATGCACTGCTGTCCATCCCAGATCTACTGAAAGACGTGGCGTCCCTAGGCTACACCTCACTACTACCACAGCTCTCCAACTTCAACGGAGCATATCTTCACCATCCGTGGAAGAATCTCTTCGGGATGGCGAACAAGTGCCTGACGCCCAAGCATGCCGGCTTCGACAAGTGCAACAAGCAAATATTGCTAGTCTTTCATGGCATCGCGTTCAACAAGAACTACGATCTGGCACAGCTCTTCTTCTCAGAGCTAATGGACCTGGTCAAAGCCAAAGAAAAGAACAAGCCAGGTACCATTCCGTATGCAAGGTGGCTCAGGCTGATCATACACGATTGCATGGCAGAGCACGCTTCAATACCAAGACGCAGTATTGGTCCTCACTTCACCGCACCGAAGCTGCAATACTTTAAAGCAGACAAGAATCCTACCTTCGGTCTGAGGATACCTGGATTTATGCTCAAGCTGGTCAAATCTTCAAATCCAGCGGTCCAGCAGTACAAGGAAGCCACAGAGAAAACTGTCCCCTATGGTTCAGCAAAACCCAGCTGGACCTACCCCTGGGACGAAACCGAGTGTTGGTAAGGGTCCAAAGAGAGCCCAAAAGCCACAGAAACCAGTGGCCGGTACGCCCAATGAAGGAAAGTCTGACGACTCTCTAGAGACGAGTCAGGCGGCTGAGGGCACCGAAACAGACGCTGAGGAAACAACCAATGAATCGTCAAGTGAAGCCCAAACAAACACTGACGACGAGGCTTCCGAGAGCGTGGGCACAGAGAGCGGGGAATCTGGCTCGGATGATGACAACGACGACAATGACAGTGACGACGTGGAGCACACATATGCCCTGATCAGAAAAGGGAAGCTGCCAGTCGAATCTCCAAAGAAGAAAAGAATAACTGCTGAAGATGCAGCACCAATAATCGCTGGCAGACCCCAAGTCTTTACTATCAAAGAGAAAGCTAAACCGATAGTTGTTCCCAGCGAGACAAACTGCTCAAAGGACGACTATGACGAGGCAGCTCATACAATTAAGAATTCTGAAGAAGTAGTCATTCGGGAGAAAAGGGCAAAAGTTAAGAATGATAAGACTGCCAAGGCAAAGCCCCAGCCCCGAACCAGAAAGAGCCTGATTGATAAGGCAGACGAGCATATCTTTGCTGGCTGCGATACATTTATCCAGATAAGCCGAGCTGAATCCTTAAGCACAGGAGCCGATCTTTTCAGTTCCCGGGTAGAAGTTGCAGCATCTGGCTCAACTGCGCAAGCACAGCCCTCTCCCAGCCACTCGATAGCCTCTCAACAGGCTATTGTTTCAAAAGAACGGGATTCCACCCCCTCACTGGTTCCTTCTGAATCAGTTGAGCGTACAATTGACCTATCTCTCAAGGTCAAAACCCCTTCTTCTCACACATCGAGTCTAGGTGTCACATTCCCAACATTTTCTTCATTTTCTAGGACACCTACACTATTCACTGCACATACAGGCGCACACACCCTGAACGCAACAACCAGAGCGCAAGCTATGACGGTTGGAAGCCCTGCTACGCCCACAATGATTCCATCATTGAATGCAGGCCACACATCAGCATTCTTCACTGATGCTGTGTCAACAGTTACAACCCCCGTAACTGGTCACCCTACTTTTGAAGACGTAAACGTTCTACTCAATCGCTTCCTAGATTCCACCATTAAACCATGGGTGCAAGATGCAATGACCGCTCTAGCACAGGAATTTAGGACCACCCAAGCGGTTCAGCCTGAACAAACCCCACCCCAACCTTCACCTGAACCGTTCATGTTGAAGACTATTTTATTGTGAATCAAGTTTGTCTGTTTTGTCTGTAATAATTTAGATGTTTACTATTTCTGTTCTGCACTGATTAAATATATCTGTTAGAATAGTATTCAATATGGGCCAAGTGTTAGGCCCATACTTAGGCGAGAAGCCTTTTTACGCATACCTGAGCCTCGCCTATAAAAGAGGGTAGAGGACTCAGGTTTGCGGTTAACTTTCGTATCTGCTCAAAATAGCCTTAGCGCTTATCATTCTTGTACGAAAGGTTCACGGTATATCAGAGAAGGTTTACACTTGATCTTTCTGTGTCTATCTTTGTTGATAATCTTTCATCTGTATGCCATATTATGCTGTTGTTATAGAAAACAGGGACTAACAAATGGTATCAGAGCCGATCGAGAGCTGATCAGAAGAACTATCTGCGAAAGACTCTGTTTTTTCCTTCCTTTTGTAGAATAGCGAGTTTATCATCTATAATCTTATTTCTGCACCAAATGTTGTAAAAGTTATATTGTTAGAATCGCGTTTCAAAGCCGATCAAGCAATATATCTTCTTTATTCGTTTCCGCAATTTTTTGTTCTCTGTAAACTCGCACCCAAGAACTCGCATCCCTCGTTTCTCTAAGCTCTGTGTAGCTTTTTGACCTGAAACTTGGGTGAGAGGATCTCTACAACAAGGGCTACAACCTACCATTTTTGTTTTTCTGAAAATCTGAAGTTTTATTTTTTCAGGAATTCGCAGCCCAGGTGTTATCGCATAAACTCGCAGCTGCAAACTCGAGTTGAGAAACTCGCTGTTAGGAACTCCAGCTCAAGAACTCGCAGTCTCAAAATCGCAGTCTCAAACTCGCAGTCTCAAACTCGCAGTCTCAAACTCGCAGTCTCAAACTCGCAGTCTCAAACTCGCAGTCTCAAACTCGCAGTCTGCAAACTCGCAGTCTGACCTCGAGTTTTGACCTTGCGAGTTTACACCTCGAGTTTTGGAAACTTGCACTCTTGACCTCGAGTTTATAAACTCGAACTCTCACCTCGAGTTCCCCAGACCTCGAGTTTAGGCCTTTAATACTTAGGAACTCGAGTTCTTGACTTAGTAAATTTTCTGATCTTATTTCTCGAACGGTCAGTTTTCTACAGCTACATAAATGGCTTCTGAATCCAATGCGCAAGGAAACAGCAGTACTCCTCCATCACTGAGAAAAGGGGAGTACCAAATGTGGAGAACTCGTTTCTTGAACTTCCTAGAGCACAAAGAAAACTCCGACGCAATGCTGGAATCGCTCCTGGAAGGACCAACTGTTCTGATGATTGACGTAGGATGGGACTCAACTAATAATCCACCCATTCCTCCGGAAACAAGACGAAAGAGGCCGTCTGAATACACTGAAGCAGACAAGCTAAGGCTGAGAGGACACCTTATGGCCAAAACATACCTCCTCCAAGCCATCCCCAATGAAGTATACGTGATGATTGACAGTATGCAAACTGCAAAAGAAATGTGGGATGAGATTGAAAAATTACTCCAAGGCTCGAGCATAAGCCTAAAAACCAAGAAATCTGCTATTCTAATGGCTTATGACTCGTTCAAGGCTGCTCCTGGAGAACCTCTTCACGAGACTCATGCCAGGCTTGTGAAGCTGATGAATGAAATGAGGGAAATCAAAATATTCAGAACCAACCTGGAACTGAATACTAGATTTCTGTCCAGTCTGCACCCATCTTAGAGTAAAACAGTAAAGGACTTGAGACAACGCATTGACATGGATGAGATTGATCTCTTCACCTTAAATGAGCTGTTAAAGGAGTTTGTCAATGACGTTGTATGCACTGAGGAGCAATCAAGCCCAAATCCTCTGGCTCTACTGATGGAAGCTCATCCCAAAAGAACAGCGAAACCTCTGCAGAAGAAGAAGAAGAAGAAGATAGTGGAGGTTGAATCTGATAAAGATGAAAGTGATGAAGAAGGAACTGATCTTGAAGCTGAGCTTGCAGATCTCCAGAAGAAGATGGCCCTACTTGCCAAGAAGTTTGCCAAGAGGAACAGCTCTTCAAATAAGCTGCGGACCTCTTCCTCTAACTACAAACAGAAGAATCAGGACCAAAGCTCAGCCAGGAAGGCTACATCAACTGCTAACACCTCTGTGTGCTATAACTGCGGGAAGCCTGGACATATCAGCAAAGACTGTCGGCTTCCAAAGAAGAGAGATGCAAACTTCTACAAACAAAAGATTCTGATGAATAAACAAAATCTCTTCTTGGCACAACAGGAAGAAGTAGAAGCCTCTGGCAAACATGCTGAGCTGGTCCAGTGGGCGGAAGATGATACTGAAGAAGAAGAAGAAGAAGAAGAAGAGGAAGAAAACTTCGCATTGATGGCAAGGCTGGAGGATGAAGAAGAGAAAAAGGGTGATGCTGCGATCCCCGGAAGTGAATGTTCCACAAGCACTGTAAGTACCTCTAATCACTCTCACACTATCCAAACTCAGTCCTTACACAATAAGGACAACCTCATTAAAGAACTGCAGGAGAGATTAGACAATAATTACAGGGTACTGAAATAGAACCTTGACCAAAAATCTTCCTTAAGCGTTCAACTTGAAAATGCCAAAGATCAAATCAAAAAAGTGTCCTCAGACTTTGAAAGCTTTGAACTTAAAATAGTTGAACTGACTAAGAAACTGCAAGACAGCGAAGTTGAGAAAAACACAGCCAAAGCTGACTGTGAATTTTTAAGGAATAAAAGAAGCAGCCTTTTAAGCAAAGTAAAGGAACTTGAGGACGTGTGTGTCAGAAGAGGTCAAACCGAACATACAGTTTTTCTAAATCGAATAAGTGACGTTCAGCATTACAACCCAAAAGCTGGTCTTGGACTGCCGAACCCTTGTCATTTAAAGAAAGTTGACTGCCGCCAGTTGTATGATGCAACTTACTTAACTCTAGACATCGAAAAGAAAATGAAATTTGGAAGTGAAGAAGCAACCGCTAAAGAAGAAGAAGAGAAGAGGAGTAATCCTAAAATTGAAACTTCTTTTGACTATACTCGTCTGGTTGAGAAAGCTCTTTCTAAAGAAAAAGTAATCTACAACGAGGAGGGGTTTGACATTTTTAATGTCCCAAAAGGGGTTCCTTATTTCGAATGTCCAATGGGTCCCACTCCCAAAACTGGAATTTTTAAGTCCGGATAGGACAAATGCATCTCTCCGTTGGTCCAAAAATATGCGGATCTTCAGAAAACCCTTGACAATGAGAGAGAGCGTTTTGAAACTGAAAAGAAAAGTTCTGAGAGCAATTGGCAAGAACTTTTAAGCAAATTTGATGAATTGAGTGAAAAATATCATTCTGTTTTAAAAACTGCTCAAACCTCTTCTGATAAAACTAAATCTTCTGAAAAATCTGCCACTCATCGCTCTTCTCCTTTTGTCACAGGACAAGAAGTGAAAAGAAAAGGAGAAGAGAAGAAAGAGTGGGAGATAAAAAGAAAGGAAATAGCTGCTGGCAAGAAGAAAGTTTTTGAGAATAAACCTGGTCCCAGATCCAGCTCCATTTTGTACTCTAAAACTAAGTCTAAGTCTGTCCATGTGAACTCAGCTTCTAGTAGTTCAGTCTTGAGTCCCAAGCTGAAAAACTCTGTGACATCTTTTGAACATGGCTCAATGTATAATTCTACTATTGCTTATGGTTATTCTGTTCCAGACCCCCAAAATTATGAATGTGATGTGAATGTTGTTAAATCAAAGCCTTTCAGAAAGCTCAAACCTGAAAGAGAAACCAAGAAAGGAACTTCTAAGGGAACGTTTTGTATTCCGGATATGAAATATTCTCTTAGAGTTCATTCAAGGAAACATCTTAATCGGCTTTCTAAAGAGGAGATTTTCAAAACTAAACTGAAGAAACAACCATTCAGTCACAAAGCACCTGTCTACTCTCCTCCTAAACCTAAAACAGAAAGGTGGGTCCCCAAGATGAGACCTACCAAACCTGAAACCGAAAGGTGGGTCCCCAAGAAGAGACCTACCAAACCTGAAACTGAAAGGTGGGTCCTCAAACGAAGACCCATCCAAACTGAAACTGAGAGGTGGGTCCCCAAATTCAGATCTACCAGAACTAAAGTGGAAAGGTGGGTCCCCAAATTCAGACCCACCAGAACTAAAATGGAAACTGCTAAGTGGGCTCCAAAAATCAGACCCACTGCAAAAGCAGATCTGGCTATCGGAAAGCCCACAAGAGATAGATCTTTTGTTGAAAGAGCTACTGACCTTGGATCACAGCTCAAAGCAAAATTTAAAAGGGTGTTTTTCATTGATAAGGTAGGACCCATTCCAAGATGGGTACCTAAACCTGTTTAATTGCTTTGCAGGACGGTCATGTGTGGCACTTGGATTCTGGATGCTCAACCCACATGACCGGAATAAAGTGCCTACTGAGCAACTACACCAACTGTTATGGAGGCAATGCTAGATTCGGGAACGACGCCTCATCTCCTATTCTTGGATATGGGGATGTCATCTGTGCCAGTGTCACCATCAAGGATGTCTCATTTGTCAAAGGGCTCAAACACAATCTTCTGAGCATAGGACAATTCTGTGACAGTGGGATGGAAGTGAGGTTCTTTGCCAAACAATGATGTGTTCTAGACAGCGAAGGGAACTCATTATTAACGTGTTACAGGACCTCAAACCTGTACACTATTGATCTGAAAAGCGTTCAATCCACCACTTCCATCTGTCTGCTGTCCAAAGCTTCAACAGAACAAAACAACCTCTGGCACAGACGTCTTTCCCATCTCAATTTCAAAAATCTGTCCATCCTGTCATCGAAGAAACTTGTGAAGGGGCTTCCTCCGTTGAAGTCTTCCGCTGAAAATCATTGTAGTGCCTGCAAAATGGGCAAAATGACGCGAAGCTCCCACAAGTCAAAGCATGTCCCATCATCTACTCTACCGCTGCAACTGATACACATTGATCTGTGTGGACCTATGAGAGTCCAAAGCATCAACGGCCGCAAATACACACTGGTGATCGTTGATGACTTCTCTAGGTACACATGGACAAAATTTCTTCGTAAAAAGGACGAGGCAGCAGAATTCATAATGACCTTTGTCAGAACAGTCCAGAAACTGCTGCAGCACAGTATTCGAATCATCAGAATTGACAACGGTACCGAGTTCAAGAATCAAACTCTCACTGGATTCTATGAATCTCTCGGTATCACACAGCAATTTGCAGCAGCCAAAACTCCCCAACAGAATGGAGTGGTTGAAAGAAAGAACCGGACCCTTGTCGAAGCGGCACGCACCATGCTCATCCAATCAAGATTGCCACACTTTATGTGGGCAGAGGCCATTAATACTGCGTGCTACACCCAAAAAAGAACATCTATCCACAAACGTTTCGACAAGACCCCATATGAAATCCTCTTCAACCGAACTCCGGATATCTCATTCTTCAAGATATTTGGCTGCAAGTGCTTCGTACTGAATGACAGAACTGATAGAGGTAAGCTAGACGCAAAAGCCCAAGAAGGGGTGTTCATTGGCTACTCACAGCAGTCCAAAGCTTACAGAGTCTATCTTAGAGACAAGCGAACGGTTATTGAGAGTGTGAATGTGACATTCTATGAGATGGCTGACTTCGCAACGGAACACTTACAGGCTGACCCGTCACTTGCTGTACCAGCGGACTCTGACACAGTTGAACCAAACCCTGTACCCGAAGGTGTGATTCTCAATTCCCTTTTTCAGAACTTCTATGAGAATTCACAACCCTCATCTTCTCCATGCACACCAGCTTCATCGTCAACTTTTCCACAGCAATCGACCCCTTTCACTGAAATTCCACTCCTTCACGGACCAGATAATGAACCATCTACTCCGTCAACTCCCCAACCTAATCACGGAGGAGTGGATGATCACGGTTTTGCTACCACATCAGAGTCATCTCCACCACACACCACAGCCGCTCAAGAATCACCAATCCCCTACCAGGACTCAGATCAACCGATCATTACTCCTAATCCTCTGGCACATGAGAGGAAATGGACAAGAGCTCATCCCACTGAACAAATAATCGGTGATCCAGGTCAAGGTGTACGTACAAGATCGGCTACTATGAATGAATGTCACTTTGCATGTTTTCTAAGCCAGAATGAACCGTCCAAAGTCTCAGAGGCACTCGCTGATCCAGATTGGGTGATTGCCATGCAAGATGAGCTCAATTTGTTTGACAGACTAGAAGTGTGGACACTCGTGCCTAAACCCCCTCAGAAAACCATCATTGGCACTAAATGGGTGTTCAAGAACAAGAAGGATGAAGAAGGCATAGTGATACGCAACAAGGCACGGCTGGTCGCTAAAGGATACAATCAGCAAGAGGGCATAGACTATGATGAAACGTTTGCACCCGTAGCAAGAATTGAAGCAATACGCCTCTTTCTTGCGTACGCGGCCCACAAGAACTTTACCGTCTTTCAAATGGACGTCAAGACTGCCTTTCTGAATGGAGTCTTGGAAGAAGAAGTCTATGTCGCTCAGCCCGAAGGATTTGTAGATCCCAGATATCCCAACCATGTGTACAAGCTGAAGAAAGCTCTGTATGGGCTGAAACAGGCACCAAGATCTTGGTACGATGCCTTAACCGAATTTCTGGTTGACTCAGGTTTCTCAAAAGGGAAGATTGATACCACACTTTTCATCAAGCGACAGAAGTCTGACATCATCCTGATTCAGATCGATGTTGATGACATCATCTTCGCCTCCTCAAATCCACGTCTGTGCAAACATTTTGAGAAACTGATGAAAACTAAGTTTGAAATGAGCATGATGGGAGAGCTGAACTTCTTCCTAGGCCTGCAAGTAAGACAACTCTCTGACGGCATTTTCATCAATCAGTCCAAGTATATTCTGGAAATGCTTAAGAGATTCAACATTGACAACAAATCTTCCATGACGACCCCTATGTCCCCCAGCAATAAACTGGACTCAGACCCCTCTGGGAAGCCAGTCGATGCCACAAACTATAGGGCCATCATTGGATCGTTGATATATCTCACGTCCAGCAGGCCTGATATCGTCTTCTCTACATGCTTATGTGCATGCATTCAGGCGAATCCAAAGGAATCCCATCTGACCGCTGTTCGAAGAATTCTGAGATACCTCAAAGGCACTGTGAATCTAGGCCTTTGGTATCCCAAGCACTCAGGTTTTGACCTAGTCGGATACTCTGACGCTGATTTTGCTGGTTGCCGGATGGACCGCAAAAGTACATCAGGAGCTGTCCAGTTCTTAGGCGATAAGTTAGTCTGCTGGTCTTCCAAGAAACAGAACTGTGTGTCAACATCTACGGCCGAGGCAGAATACGTCGCGGCTGCTAGTTGTTGTTCACAAATATTATGGATGAAGACCCAGCTAAAGGACTACGGTTACACTTTCTGCCATATCCCGATCTACAGCGACTCACAGAGTGCCATCACCATCACCAGCAACCCGGTTCATCACTCCCGCACCAAACACATCGACCTGCGCTATCATTTCATCAAAGACCATGTGGAGAAAGGAGATATAGACATGTACTTTGTAAGTTCCGAGCTTCAACTGGCTGATTTGTTTACTAAGGCACTGGATGAAAAGAGATTCCAGTTTTTGGTTTCCAAATTAGGCATGTTGAACCTCGAGCCTATGTAATTTTGTCTCCACTGGTCTGTAAAAAGGTGTGCGTGTGTAGGACTTGTACAAAGTGTGCGTGCGTGTGTCTGTAAATAGTGTGTGTGAGTTGCATTTTGTGTTTTGTGTGCGTTGCATGTGTCAAGGGGGAGAAAACCCGTGAAAAATACAAAAATAGTGTGTGTGAGTTGCATTTTGTGTTTTGTGTGCGTTGCATGTGTCAAGGGGGAGAAAACCCGTGAAAAATACAAAAATAGTGTGTGTGTGTTTGCATTCATCGAGGGGGAGAAAATTTGAAAAACCCAAAAATAGTGTGTGTGAGTTGCATATGTACATAGTGTGTGTGCGTTGCTTCATCGAGGGGGAGAAAATTTGAAAATTCCAAAAATAGTATGTGTATTGATTTCAGTGAGGTGGGGGTACTTTTATTGATCAGAAATGGGTCATTTCACCCTTAAGGCCAAACGGGCCCAGCTACCTGTTCTGGCCCAAACAATTTTCCTTTCTCCAGGCCCGTTCCTAAAAACTCGCGTATTTAAGCCTCAGATCCCACTCCTCCTCCTCATTTCATACGCCTTTCTTCTCGCAAAAACCAGAGCTCGACTTCTTCTTCTCTCTCTGTCTTCTTCCCAACATCACTCCCTCTCACTCATCTCCCCAAACTCCCTCCCACAAGGTAGCAACTCATCCAATCTCCCCATCACACCAGTTCACTCTGTTTTTTTTTTGAAAGCTACCACGAACCGTCCCAAACGAAAACGCGTTTTTCTCAAAATAAATTTTCAAAAAAAAGCTTGGTTGAGTGTTTATTATGCTTGTGTATCTTTACAGGTGGTGGTCGTCTTCTTCGTGCGAACACGAGTTCTGCAACTCGAGTTAAAACGTCTGGTTCAAAATCCGGCGTTTCAAATTCGAGGACAGACCGCGAGTTTGTAAACTCGCCCCCATGAGCTCGAGTTTGTAAACTCGCGCTCATGAGCTCGAGTTTGTAAACTCGCACTCATGGGCTCGAGTTTGTAAACTCGCGCTCATGGGCTCGAGTTTGTAAACTCGCGCTCATGGGCTCGAGTTTGTAAACTCGCGCTCATGGGCTCGAGTTTGTAAACTCGCGCTCATGGCCTCGAGTTTGTAAACTCGCGCTCATGGGCTCGAGTTTGTAAACTCGCGCTCATGGCCTCGAGTTTGTAAACTCGTGTTCATGGGCTCGAGCTTGTAAACTCGCGCTCATGGCCTCGAGTTTGTAAATTCGTGTTCATGGGCTCGAGTTTGTAAACTCGCGCTCATGGGCTCGAGTTTGTAAACTCGTGTCCATGATCTCGAGTTTTATAACTTGGTGCCAGAACTCGTTTCCTCATCTCAGAAATCATCAACCCCAAAGGGAAACTCATTTTTTTTGCTAACGTGTGCTATTCTTTCAGCTAAATATGTCAGGCACTCAACAAGATACCTCCCAGGAAGATGCACTTTATACTCAGCTGTTCCCCAAATACAAGTGGGTTCGGCTACAGGACAACAACTATCAGCTCGACCTTGCCGTCTTCAAGTGCCCTGACCCAGTCATCCCTATCATCCTTAAGGGGCACTACATCTGGCCGGCACTCACCAAAGCTATAACGGTCCCCGAAATCTATCTGCAACAGCTATGGGGGACCATGCACATGCCTTCCAAAAAGGACGCATCTAGTATCAGTGCCACACTCCACAACAGAAGGCTGGCACTAACAGCGTCCACACTACGACACACACTGGAGCTGCCTGTCCACCAAACCTATGACTCGCTACCCTCAAAGACTGAACTGATGCAAGGGTTGGAGAAATTGGGATATGATGCACCACTGCCGTTCCTGTCTCACTTCAAGTTGATGAACCTGCCATACCCATGGAAGACATTGTTCGGTCTCGTCAACAAATGCCTATCTCCAAAGCACGCTGGCCATGACAAATGCAACTTGCAGATTTTCCAAATCTTCCATGGGATCATCTTCAACAAAAATTATGACATGGCACAGCTATTTTGGATCGAGCTGGTGACTCAAGTCCAGGACAAAGAGGACGGAAAAACAGGCATGACGATTCCCTACGCCAGATGGTTGGCCCTCATCATTAATGATTATATGACCGCAAACCCAGGGATTCCAACGCGCAGAGATGGAGATCAGTTCACTGCCCCCAAGCTCCAGTACTTCAAGCGCTTCAAGCATGACACTGTGGGGATGACAATACCAGACTATCTGCTGGACTTGGGCAATCCACGACACTCCGCAGTTGTCCAGTATAGAGAAAGCTTACAGATAGATGGCCCCATGGTTCAGCCAAACCCAGTTGGACCTGCCCCGGGGCCTAAGCCAAGAGCAAGTAAGGGTCCAAAGAGAGCCCGTAAGCCACAAAAACCAGTGGCGCGTGTGCCCCATGAAGGGAAGTCTGACGATTCTCTCGAAAGGACTCAGACGGCTGAGGGCACACGTACAAACGCTGCGGAACCTGCCCATGAGTCGCCCAGTCCGACCCATAAAAAGGCTGACGATGAGGCATCCAATAGCGTGGCCAAGGATGATGACGATGCTGACGATGATGATGACGACGACGATATTGACGACGTGGAGCACACCTTTGCTCTAATCCAAAATGGGAAGCTGCCACTTGATTCTCCTCCAAAGAAAATCACCCCTGAGGATGCAGCTCCATTTATAGTTGTCCGCCCCAAGACCATCGTCATCAAACCAGTGAAGGAGCCCGTTACAGCTAAGATTGCTGCTCCCCGTTCACCTAAGGCAAAGAAGCAGCGTCCTGTCAGAAAAAATTTGGTCGCTGAAGAGGACCTACACATCTTTGACGACTGTCTTCCCTTCATCACTATAAGCCGGGCCGAATCCTTAAGTACAGGGGTCAATCTTGTTGGTTCCCGGGTAGAAGCCGCAGCATCAGGCTCAATTGCGCGTGCACCGCCCTCTCCCAGCCACTCGTTAGCCTCCCAAAAGGCTAACGTTTCAACAACACGGGACTCACCCACCTCACTGGTTCCCTCCGAACCAGTTGAGTGCTCTAGTGGCCCACCGCCCGAGGCCACAACCCCCTCTTTCCACACATCGAGTCTAGGTGTCACATTCCCCACATTTTCAAACTTCTCTAGGACACCTACACCATTCACAGCACATACAGGTGCACACACCCTGAATACAACGACCGGAGTGCAAACGATGATGGTCGGAAGCCCTGTTATGCCAACAATGACTTCATCATTGAACGCAGGCCACACATCAGCTCTCTTCACTGATGCTGTGACAACAGTTACAACCCCCGTAACTGGTCCCCTTACACCCGAAGACATTACCGTTCTCATGAACCGCTACATGGAGTCCACCATCAAACCATGGGTGCAACAAGCATTCACCGCTTGGGCACAGGACTCCAAGACAACCCCAGCGGTTCATAGTGAACAGAGCCACCCCAAACCTCACTCTTCACCCTCTCAATCAATTCCACAACCCACTCCTGTCATCCCTATCACCTCCACCAAACCCCTTAGCCCTTCACCCTCTCGGGGAACCCACGATACAGAACTAGTATCGCCCTCTGCCTCGACCAATCCCTTCCACCTATCCCGTCTTGAGCTCGCCGATCTCCTGTTTCTTCGGTTGCTGGAGGTCGACGCTTGCAACCTTACACCCTTCGAGCGTGACCTTCTCCAAGTTTTCCTCAACCACGACCGCCCTCAATACGGCACTTGCCGTGACAGTCCCCGAGGCCTCAAACGTTCCCATGAGGATCCCGATGATTCGGAACCTCATGAGGGGGAGACCAAGAGACCTCGGACACTTGAGCAAGCAGCCTCTACCAGCCATGAACCCCAGCCAAACACCTCATCAAACCAACCCACCAACCAACCAACACCTTCCTCGAGCCACAACCAAGCCCAACTCTCTAGCCTGGTCGAGCTAGATGAAACATCCCGAGGCTTATCTCCTAGAGATACTGTCCGAGGAAGGGATGGAAGTCCTGTAGTGGTTACCTCTGGTACATCACAGAGCTCAGGCCATCGATCAGAACACAGTTCGAAATCGATGACAACATCCCGAGGCGTGTCTCCAAAGGATACCGTCCGAGGAGGGGATGGAAGTCCTGACGATGCTATCTCTGATTCATCTGTCAAGTCAGGCCATCAGCCAGAACTCAGTTCTAACCTGATGACAACGGGCAATCCTAGTGAACCCGGTTGTGCTTCACGAGAAAGATCACCGCAGCTGAGAGTCCCATACATTCCCCAAGGCAAAGACATTCATGATGCACTCGAGGATGCTGTGGTACACGACGTTTGGCCGAGAAAGTGGACAGAGTGGGATGATCTTAGATGCGAAGCTGAAACAGAGGATATGCAGCGAAATTGGTGGCTGAGAGAGTTGCTGGCCAAATGCGCAGAAGATATCATACGCCTTGATGAAGAGGAACTCAAAGAAGGGGAGGACTACAAAAAGATACCCAGGGAGCGAGAATCCGTCATCAGACAAACGGCAGGCAAGTTGCCTCCAAAAGAAAAGCTCTTGGAAAACATCAGAATAAATGCCCCCTTCCAAGAGGAAATCAGAAAGGGAATTTGGAGAACCGCAGACAAGCTCAAACAGCTCGATGAACTGAAGATCCGTGGCTTGACTCACCTTAAGGGCAAACTGGCTGGCAGACATCTTCACATGCTGATGCACAGATCATCTGAAAAACAACGTCAAATACTGGAAAGAGATATGAAGTTCAGCATCCACCCCATTGACGCTATCCTTGATATACACAGAGAAGATCATCACACCATCCCGTTCTACAGCTTCAAAGTTCGACGAACAGACTCCAGCATATTCATCTGCCAGGAAAATGATTTTATAATGATGAAGATGGAGGATATCTACCAAATGTTCATGGTAAGTAGGTATCTCTCACTAAGTCGAAACAGGACACACGAAGAAGGTTATGAGGCGATCAAACGATTTATGCTGAGACAGATCAGATTCTATGATGCCCATGATCTACAGATGGCCCTGGAAAACAATGTCAGAAAAGCAAATCTGGTAAAGCCAACTCTGAACGGTCCAGAGCTCAAAAAGTACAGACCATATCATATCTTCAAGGACCCAGTCTCTATCATATATCTCAATCACGAGGAACAGAAAAGACTCATGTGGGTAGAAGACATTCACAAATATTGTGATGGGACTCTGAAGATCATCCAGACTAAGCTGCAAGAGATCAAGGAGAATATAGATCCAAGACTTGCGGACGCCAGCGAGGAAGAGCTCCTAGTATACGAGAAGGTGTGGACCATCCTAAAGCCCATCAACGAGCAACTTGAAAAGAGAAGAATGCTGAGACAGTATAAGCATGCGCTAAATTTCAGAAAGCATTACTTCAGATCTCAAAAATAAATGTAAGACGGTACTTGATCACAAAGGGGGAGATTGATGAAGACTATTTTATTGTGAATCAAGTTTGTCTGTTTTGTCTGTAATAATTTAGATGTTTACTATTTCTGTTCTGCACTGATTAAATATATCTGTTAGAATAGTATTCAATATGGGCCAAGTGTTAGGCCCATACTTAGGCGAGAAGCCTTTTTACGCATACCTGAGCCTCGCCTATAAAAGAGGGCAGAGGACTCAGGTTTGCGGTTAACTTTCGTATCTGCTCAAAATAGCATTAGCGCTTATCATTCTTGTACGAAAGGTTCACGGTATATCAGAGAAGGTTTACACTTGATCTTTCTGTGTTCATCTTTGTTGATAATCTTTCATCTGTATGCCATATTATACTGTTGTTATAGAAAACATGGACTAACAGTTCATCTCCCATACACAACCCGTATCCTCCACCCCTCTATCCCACCAATCCATAAACCAAATTCTCATTCCTTCTCTTTCTCGGGGAACCCAGGATACAGAACCAGTATTCTCCCCACACCCGACCACACCCTCCATCGATCTCTCCTCATTATCCTTCGACACTCTTGCATCGGCTTTGCTGAACAACCTCCTAAACACCCCTGAGGACAAACTTACCCTTCATCAGCAAGCCATACTCGAAGCCCTCCTTTCTTCACCAGAAACTAAGAGCACTTGCAAGGAGAGTTCTCGTGGTCGCAAACGTTCCCATGAGGACCCTGATGATTCGGATCCTCATGAAGGGGAGAACAAGCGACCTTGATCACTTGAGCAAACTGCTTTACCAAGCCAAACTCCACAGCCCATCCAACCCGAAACCTCGACAAACCAACAGCCACCACCCACAACCAACTTATCTCTAATGGTCGAGCTAGAAGTAACATCCCGAGGCGTATCTCCCAGAGATACCAACCGAGGAGGGGATGGAAGTCCTGATGATGCTACCACTGGTACATCCTTCACATCAGGCCATCAGTTGGAACCTAGTTCTAAGCTGATGTCAACGGGCAATCCAAGTGAACCCGGTTGTGCTACCAAGGAACAATCACCGCCTCAAAAGCAGCAAAGAGTTCCATACATCTCCCCAGGCAAAGACATCCATGATGCACTGGAGGAGGCGGTGATATACGATAAATGGCCGAGACAATGGACAGAATGGGATGATCTTCGTAATGAGGCTGAACAAGAGGACATGCAGAGGAATTGGTTTCTACGAGAGCTAATCAACAAATGTGCTGAAGATATCATCAGGCTCGAGGACGATGAATGAAAGGAAGGGGAGAACTACAAGGAATCTCAGAAAACACTTGAATCTGTCGTCAGACAATCAGCGGGAAGACTTCCCAAGACAGAGAAACCCTGGGACAACGTTCGAATCAAAGCCCCCTTCCAAGAAGAAATCAGAGAGCATATCTGGCGTAGACCAGACAAAGTCAAGCCACTGAACAAACTAAAGCTAAGAGGCCTTACTCACTTGAAAGGAAAGCAGGCTGGAGGTAATCTGCACATGTTGCTACAAAGGTCAACTGGTACTCAGAGAGAACTGATGGAACAAGATCTGAAGTCAAATATTCTCCCGATTCATCAAATTCTACAAGTGAAAGCTGAAGATTATCATGGAGTAACATTCTACACTTACAGACTTCAACGCACTGACGGGAGTGAATTTACTTGCCAAGAGAATGACTTCATCATGCTTAAACCCGACGATATATATCAAATGTTCATGGCCTATAGATACCTTCCAATCAGGCAGAGCATAACATACAGCGAAGGCCTTGCAGCAATCAAGAGATTCATGCTTAGACAGATCATAGTACACTTTTCACATGACCTACAGATGGCTATTGAGTGCAACCTGAAAAAGACAAATCTGACAAAGCCAAGACTGTATGGTCCAGAACTTGAAGACTTCCCAGCCTACCACATCTTCTTTACACCGCCATCAGTCACCTATCTGAACCACAAGAACGAAAAACGTCTGATGGTAGTCAGTGAAATTGAGAAGTACTATGACGGAACGCTGAAGATAATCAAAGAACAGCTTCTAAAGATGAAGGCAGAGCTAGATGAAAATCTTCAAGAGGCATTGTCTTATGTTCAAAAGGAACACTCTACAGTAGAGACAATTTTAAAGGCCATTGACGATCGCCTAGAAAAGAGAAATATGCTGAGGCAATATGAACATGCACTTGGTATGAGGAAGCACTACTTCAAGTCGCAGAAGCAATAACAGAGTGGCACTTGATCACAAAGGGGGAGATTGTTGGAGATATTTAATTGTGAATCAAGTTTGTCATAGATTAGCTTTATAGTTTAATCCTTGTATTTAATTAGTGCATGAATTAGATAGCAATCGGACCAAGTGTTAGGCCCATATAAACAGGCTAAAAGCCTTGTACGCCTAACCTAAACCTCGCCTATAAAAAGGGAGCCGAGGGTTTAGGATTAGGTTAACGTCGTACTTATTCTTCATAGCCTTACGCGCATATATTTGTGTTGTACGAGTTCACGGTCTATCAAAGAGGGTTTTACATCGATTCAATATGTGTTCATCCTTACGTTTAATCTTCGTTGTTAGATCGTTATTCATTGCTGTTACAGAAACAGGGACTAACAGGGAGTGTTGCTAAGATGACAATTAGTTAACATCTTGACATTAGTTAGAGTAGTATTTTCTTCCTCTATATTAATGTTGGGGAGTGTTGCTAAGATGACAATTAGTTAACATCTTGATATTAATTATAGTAGGATTCATCTCCTTTAATAATATTCTTCGTTGAATATTAATTAATTCCTATTCATATTTCGTATTAATATTTTGAACATTACTTAAAGGATCAACTAGTTTTGTTTCATATATTAATTATTACTAGAAACGATCGATGAACCGATGGTTAATCATTGATTGTTTCACAAGTAAGTAACTTCGGTTTATTAAGTCACGGTCGTGGTTGATAAACTTAAGAGGGATTAATTTTGTTGGTTGAACCGAAACCGTTGTGTTGAGGTTATCAATCTCAATTGATTTCATCAAGGAGTTAAGAGATTAAATGCTACTATCAAGTTGGTATATGGCGGTGTTCTATACTTGACTAATAGTAAGAGTTGTTAATGAACGGTCGTTGTTAATAACTACCCTCGATGAATTGGATATACTCCTCAATTGAGTATTCGAGAGGGAATAAGTTATAGATATAAAAATGATCGACTAAAATATATCAACAAGTGGAAAGTAGCAATGCCAAGTTCTTTTATCTTTGAATTAAAACACATATATGTTGTTTATCTTCGTGTTTAATTAAATTAAATCATTCAAACCCAAAACCCACATTTTATTTACTAGTTTTATAAAAAGAGAATTATTCCTTTCCCTGTGGATACGAACTCTACTACGCTATACTACGTATTAGTGTTACTATTGAATTTATTTTGACGCACCGTGACTAAGTGCACGTCAATTACCCAAAGTTTGTGATACCAGTTGCATTACATTGACATCTTCTTGCTCTACAACTCCTATGAAGAACACAGAACCAAATAATAATTGTAGAATGGACATATTACTCAAAGAAGTCAGACCTTTGCAGTTGCGATGGAAAGTGACACGTGCTCACCGTTTTGGTCATATCTTATAAACTAAAAATCCAGTGCATGTAATTCAAATTCCTGTAGTTAGACAAGAAAGAGATCTACAACTTTCGTGAAGACAACCTTTCCATATGACGTGATACGGTCGACAAGGCAGTTTGCATGACGACAAAATGATGACAAAATGATGACAACTTTTCCATATGACGTGATGCGGTCGACAACTTTCTGGGCGCTTACGAGTTTTCGACAGTTTCAGCACACCACACTTTGCATGACGACAAAATGATGGAAGGCTGCCGACGGGGGACAGAGGGTGACCTCCCTCCATGGCCGCCTGCGGCGGGATGTGATTTTTGAGCTGCCGGTCTCTGAGACAAGACGGGAGGCGGCCAAAAGGGTGGCCGCCCTCCATGGGCGCCTGCGGCGGATTTGACGCGTACACGTAGCCTTGTCGGGGAAGTGACCGAAGACTGCCGGCCATGGCCGGAGGGCGGCCTCCCTTCTGACCGCCTTCCATGAAACTCCGGCTATAAAAGCTCTCTTCCATCCCCAACTCAAAACACACCATCTCACACCCAACTCAGATCAAAAAGGGTGTCTTCTTCCTCCTCAAAGCTCGGATTTCTACCATTGTTGGACCTTCAACTTCAATCCTTCATATCTTTCTCATTTTAGCTCCAATTTGTAAGTTATTTATATGAAAATTCATCTTCTCGTCGTGTAGATTCTGAATATTTTGTTTTTATTTTCCAAATGTTAGGGAAACATTCTCTGCATTTATTTTAAGAATTTCGTATTTTCCATATTTATTCAAGAAAAATAGTTCTTGTTGTTATATTCATCTCCTACTTAGATAAACTCAATACCTAGTATAAATGATGTTTATTTGTGACAGAAACGAAAGTTTAGATGTTGGGAGTATTCAATTTAATATTTTATTTTGTTCTTATTTATTTGTAAAGTGTTAAAACTAGTAATGAGTTGTTGTAGTTAATTTACTCTTGGGAATGAGTTGAATTAAAGAATATGGGTTGACCTTGTTTGACTGAAAATTAGGAGTTTAACTAATGTTATGGACTAGTTGTTTAAAATGATTAATTTGATTACTTAATAGATTTGGTCATTTCATTAACTAAACTTTGGAAGATTATTTATAACTTGTCTATGAGATTATAAATAGTTTAAGCCAAACATATTCAGCACATTAATGAAGCCTAGAGATAGGATAAATTAGTGGATAGAATTTAATCTTTGTCTATGAGGAATAAATTCAATTGTTTAATATGAGAAATTTAATTAATGAATGAAGTTGACCATTTTGTTAGCTAAAATGCTGAAAGTTATATCTATCTTGTCTATGAGATTATAATATAATTTAGGCCAACCATTTTAAACACATTAATGAAGCCTAGAAATAGGATAAATTAGTGAAAGTAACTTAAATCTTGTCAATGAGAAAAGAAATTACTAGTCCAATCTTTAATTATAAATACTTCTAATTATTAGGTTCAAGCTAAAAGGATGTACCCATATTTTATAATTCAATTCATTGCCCTTCTTTGATCAATCCATTTAGAGTTTAATATTATATTTTCATTTAGTTATTTTTGAGACAGTATTTGCATAATTTAATTTACTTTCTTTTTCAAAAAGTAGTTTAGAAAATCAATCAAAAGTTTTAATTTGGAAAGCTTCCAATAATTTGCGATAATCTGTGACTGGACTTAAAATCATAAAACTCCTCCGCCATTCCTCAAGAGACACGATACTCGGGGGAAAACCGAAAGGTTAAACTCCGTTTTACTACAACGCCGCGAAAAGCGGTTATCAAGCATCCACCTCCGTCATCGCATAGACTCTCGCTTGAGTTCTTCCTTCTCCCGTGCTTGAATGGGACGTTTCTGTTTGGTTCTTGCTTCCCGAGGTTCCACCATCAAACCTTGAGTGTTTGTTTCGCCCGAGTTGTGGACATGCTACCTTCATATGCCCCACCTCCCAACATTGGTAACATCTAGGAGGGTTCCAACACTTACCCGGGTGATTCTTATTGCAATTGGTGCATTTGGGTACCCTCGAACCCCGTGACCTCGAGTTCTGACCACCTGTGTCTTGACCCCACCCAAGGGGTAGTGTGTGTGCCATGATGGTTTTGTCACCCCCAATGTTCATCCTCTTAGAATTCCCTTGGGGGTCGTTGTCTCCCCGCTTCCTTTTCCTACCTGTCGGTGTCCCCTCGGCTTGCCTTGCTTAGCGTTTTTGTAAAAGCCTCGCACGTTTGCGTTGAAGCCAGTCTATGACAATGTCCATTTGTTCTATAGGCGCACTATCAACGTCATCATCACTATGACCATCTACTCCCTCACTCGAAGCCTTGAGTGGTTCTGTTTCACCCTGACAAAGTGACTCTTTCCTGGTCTCAACATGAACATCACTCACAATTTAAGCTCCTAGAATATCTTGACTTCTTGGTACTAAAGATTCTTCTCAACTGGCAGGCCCGATTCCACCCGGTGCAAACCATTTCGAGTTCTCCCTATCCCCAATTCCATCATCACCTCCCATCACTGAAAGAAATATTTAGAATGAGTCATTAGACTCGTTTCAAATGTCAACTGACAGATAGACACTTAAGGCATCTCTTGGGCCAAGTCACCGCCATACCAATCGTTAAGGGCGCCATCTTAACAATTAGAGGCCTGACAACTCAAACACCAAAAGTTCTTAAGTACAAAACATTTCCAATGCTCATGGTTTTCAAAAATCATTTCGAAAAAGAGAATTTAGAGAATCATTATGAAGTTTATGGACTAAGGCTCTGATACCAATTAAATTGTCACGCCCCAGCCCTACCCGGACACGTCAACAACCCGCCGTACAATACGAATAGTCAACCGTAGTCAAACACATCCATATTATACAAGGCGTCTCGAATATCATTCACACATAAATCATTCATAAACATACATAATAACTAATTCAATACGCAGCGGAAACATAGTTTAAAACAAATGCCACACGGGGCAAGCATGAGCACGCAGGCTCTATAGTAAAATATTCATGAACAAGTTTATTATTTTTCAAAATAGAATGGAGGAAGCACGAACCAACTCTTCTCTCCGGAGCAATCACTCGAGCAACGAGCACATGAAGCAAGCTCTAGCCTCAACCTGAAATGGTGGTGGGACACCCCCCGAAAGGGGGTCAGTACTCTATACAGCTATAAAGTACTGGTGTGGGTGGCATCTAATAGATGTACAACAAGTATTTCAAACACAAGACCCTCAAATAGGGTTATAATATAATCTAGGTCGTAACCCCAAGTTACCCCTTTTCAAAATATACTTACTTTATATAAAGTCAAGTAGTCGACCCGTAAGTCCGAGTTTGCTTACAAAACATCAACCCAATACCCCGTGACTACCAGCCACGACAATTCCTAGGGTCTAACCCTAACACATATCTTTGCATTTCTAGAGTCTGACTCAAGTACATCACCATGCGAATCATACGTCACAAGTCAATTACTCCACCGTGCATTTATAGAGTCCAACTCAAGTACATCACCATGTGCATCATAGGCTACAACCTTCAATCTACCATGCATTTCTAGAGTCCAACTCAATTACATCACCATGCATGTCATCAACCCCTTGTCTACCCATGCACTTCTAGAGTCTAACTCAAGTAATCACCGTGCCATGGCATAGACTCAATTCCTAAGCAAACATATGCCTAGAATTGAGATATCAATAATCTATTTTGGGATATCCTTAAGGATTGCCCACAACATGATCTTAGCTTCATACTAAATCAATTTAGTCACTTGAATCACATTCAAGTACATAACATTCAATTTAGTCACTTGAATCAACATGATATCAATAATCTATTTTGGGATATTCAAGTATTTTACTATCAATACTATTAAGATTATTCCTATCAATCAAATATGTCATTTTTAAATCCCTTCATATTTAGAGATATGTAGCAGCAACTTAAACATCCAATGGAATACATAAATATTCATTTATGTATCTACACATTTCACACATGAAAAAATGCTTATTTTACATAATAACTCATTTAACTCCATTTTTATCAATATGATTTCAAATCATTTCCAATTTCATTCCTTATCAAATTTATCAATATTTCATCAATAATCAATCATCATAATCCATGAAAACATGATTTAGACATTTAGGTAATCTCATGCTTAACCTACAACTTGTAAGCAACTAGATGACGATCATCACCTCAAATGAGCTTTATGCCTTTCCTTCTTGATCCAATGTTCAAAGCTTTGGCCAAGGTAAATTGATAGCTGCTTCATTGATTAGAAATGATTTTTAAACATCCCCTAAAAGTGATAGTTCAACCCTTGACCGTTGATACGAAAACAGCCCCTAGAATGGGTGTTTTCCGACGAACTCGGTTCCTAGTTTTTTTCCAAGGTTTGCTCTAGGTTACTATCCAAACTTTACATCAATAACATAACCTTATAAGAACATATTATACATTTATAATAGTGTATAATAGTTCCACCAATCTTTCATATCATATGGGAAATGAAAAGAAAGGTTTTGGGATTAAAACTCACTTTAGAGAAGTAAATCCGTCCATGCGCATTTGTGTTTTGTTCGGACGATTTGGAAGCTCTCCACTACTCCGTTTGATGAAAACCAGACCTTTAGATATTCATTATCTTGAGATATTTCTTTTGGCACCTTACACGACTTATTTGGATGAGTATAGCTCAAGATACGAACCAAACAACACCAACACTCCCACTGCTCGAGTTTATACGCAGCAGTTCACTCAACCACCCCTTTTGTTCGGACGATTATTATCTGTAATACTCTCTCTTCTTGCTCAGAAACCACTCAATAATAAAACTAGAGTTCCAAGTCTATCCAGGGACACCTCAACCACCCCATTTGGACGAGTATATCTCCAATTATGGGGGAGACAACCAGCACACTCATTTTGTGCGGAAATAGGAATGGTGACCCCTCTTGAATGTCCTTCATGTCTTGTGCAGCTCCCCTTCATTTTCATCCGCTCATTCCTCCTCCTAAAATTTATTTTTCTTTGTTTTTCAGGTTTCAAGAAGTATGGGACGCATCCCTATTGATCCCAATTAATTTGGGGTCAAAAATATCTTCCAATACTTCCAAAAAATTGAAAGATGGATCCTATTGTTTTATCTTTTGTTATGAGATGTATTTTGTACCCATTCTAATTTATTTATAAAAGTAAACTATCTACATCATATTATTGGTCTCCAATATGTGTAGGGTTTCCTCAATAATTTATATGATGTATAATTTGGAGAAAATCATACTCTCATTACTTAGCTCAATAATGTCAAAGATGCGACCATGCGAGTTTGTATTCTTCTCTAATCATCCTTTCCCTTATTTATGACCTTTACATTTTTATTATTGGGCTACAAGCCGGGTGGGATACCCTCGAGTGGGCCTAGTACGCCATTCTTGAATACTTACTATTTTTAGCAGGTTGGGCCCACAATAGTTCTTGGGCTGCCCGACTCCCCTAACTTTGTATAGAATGGTTATAAATCTTTATTTAAATAATGTTGGGCCCTATATCCAATAAGATGACCCAATTAAGTATTTGAAAGTCAATTACTATTATACGAGCTCGAACGACAGTATGATCAATCAAGCATTACGTAAAACATTACTCATTTTACAATTATTCGATAATAGGGAAATTCAATACATGAACTTTGAAATTTAATTTAAATTTCAAGGACGTTCAGGTGCGGTGTCACAAGTTCACCCCCCTTAATAGGAATTTCGTCCCCGAAATTTACAATGCTGCTCAAATAGGAAAGTGTATTGTTCCCTCATCAAAGCTTGTGTTTCCCAAGTTTCTCCTTCAACTCGATCACTTTCCCAAAGGACTTTAACCATTGGAACTTCTTTACTCCTCAATTTTCTTACCTTTCTATCGGTGATCTTGACCGGTTGAACAGCGTAGTTCAAATCCTCGTGTAGTTCCACGGGCGGCTTTTCCAACACATGACAAGGATCATGTATGTACTTCTTAAGCATAAATACGTGGAATACATTATGTATCTTTTCTAGCTCATGAGTCAGCTGTAGACGATATGCTACGGCCCCAATTCTCTCTAGAATTCTGAATGGACCTATGTAGCGTGGATTAAGGTTCCCTCGGCTTTGGAATCAAATGATTCTTTTCCAAGGTGAAACTTTCAGGAATACCTCGTCATCAACCTTAAACTCTAAAGTTCTCTGACGCTTATCTGCATAACTCTTCTGTCTATCCTGAGCCGTTTTGAGTCTCTCTCGAATCAACTTCACCTTTGACTTGGTGATCTCAATCAACTCAATACCCTCGAGTTTGGCCATTTAACCTCATCCCAGCATAACGGTGTACGACACCTCCTCTCATACAATGCTTCTCACATGCACTTTATCACGGTGCGTCAAAATAAATCGATACTAGCACTTAAACGTAGTATAGGTGAAGTAGAGTTCGTATCCACAGGGAAAGGAATAATTCTCTTTTTATGAAACTATTAAATAAAAAGGGGGGTTTTGGTATTGAATGATTTAATTAAATTAAAAACTAAGATGAACAACTTATATGAGATTTAATTCAAAGATAAAGAGGACTTGGCATTGCTACTTTCCACTTGTTGATATATTTTAGTCGATCATTGTTATATCTATAACTTATTCCCTCTCGAATACTCAATCGAGGAGTATATCCAATTCATCGAGGGTAGTTATTAAAAACGATTGTTCATTAATAACCCTTACTATTAGTCAAGTATAGAACACCGCCATATACCGACTTGACAGTACCATTTAATCCCTTAACTCCTTGATGAAATCAATTGAGATTGATAACCTCAACACAACGGTTTCGGTTTAACCAACAAAATTAATCCCTCTTAAGTTTATCAACCACGACCGTGCATTAATAAACCGAAGTTACTTGTGAAACCATCAACGATTAACCATCGGTTCGTTGATCGTTTCTAGTAATAACTAATATATGAAACAAAATTAGTTGATCCTTTAAGTAATGTTCAAAATATTAATATGAAATATGAATAGGAATTAATTAATATTCAAGGAAGAATATCATTAGAGGAGATGAATCCTACTATAATTAATATCAAGATGTTAACTAATTGTCATCTTAGCAACACTCCCCAACATTAATATAGAGGAAGAAAATACTATTCTAACTAATGTCGAGATGTTAACTAATTGTCATCTTAGCAACACTCCCCAACATTAATATAGAGATAATATTAGGGAAAGAACTATTAATTAATATTCAAGGAAAGAAGTTAAGAAAATAACTCACAACTTTAATAATCAACAAGCTTCAAGAGAAACACCAAGAATGGAAGTTTAGCTCCTCATTTGGAGACTAAACATAGCTAGAAAAATATAAAGAAATGCTATTCTAAACTGAGCTTAGGAGTATGGAAGAAGGGATGCTTTTTAGAGAAGAAAAAGAGTGCTATTTATAGGTGTTTTTCAACACCTTTGGCCGGGTACCCGACCGGGTCCGGTCAAAATCAGATAATCCGCCACGTTCTGGTGATCTTCGCACGCCAGGTTGTTCCCGGTCACTTCTCACCCGACCGGGTGAGGTATAGGGCCCGACCGGGTCCAGCTCTTTCCTCGGTAGTTCGGTTTTCAAATCAGACCCGACCGGGTGAAGTCTACTACCCGGTCGGGTATTTTCTCCTGGACAGTCAAAATTTCTTTTTCTTCACTTCAAAGTCCTCCTTTTCAATACCCTAATTCCTAATTCTACTTTACAACTTACAAATGAGAACTAAAATACAATTACAACTAAAATCACATAAATGTTTACAAACTAAATAAAACGTCAAACAATTACCATCAATCAAACATAAAAACATATAATTATGCACTACTAATTAACGTGCATCAACTTCATATGGAGGCATGCCGATACTTGCTTGATAACTGTTGTTATAGGCAAACTCCACGAGTGCTAAGTAATTGTCCCAACTTCCTTGAAACTCTAACGCACAAAACCTCAACATATCTTCTAAGATCTGTATAACTCTTTTCAGACTGCCCATCCGTCTGTGGATGGAAAGAAGTACTGAACTTCAACCTCGTTCCCATAGACTCTTGAAATTTTGGCCAAAAACGTGACGTGAATCGTGTGTCTCTATCGGATATGATGGTCAACGGAACACCATGTAACCTCACGATCTCATCCGTATACAATTTGGCTAACCTCTCGAATGGGTAGGTGGTGTTGATAGGTAAAAATTGTGCACTCTTCGTGAGCCTATCCACAACAACCCAAACTGTGTCATAGTTCCTGATCGTCCGTGGTAAGCCTGCCACAAAATCCAGTCGCATGTTTCCACTTTCATTCAGAGATGGAAAGTGGCTGCAATAAGCCCGCTGTATGGTGACGTTCTGCCATATCTTTCAAATCCCTGTACATCTTCGTGCCTCCTGGGTGCATAGCATACGCCGATGAGTGAGCCTCATGCAGAATGGACTTTCAGAGCTCATCATCCGATGGTACGCACACTCGGTCACGAGATAATAGGAGACCACTGTCTCTCTCCCTGAAGTCCTCAACCGGTCCCGCTAGCATGCGTTCTCGCATCTTTATAAGTTATTCGTAAGTTTCTTGCCCTTTCTTGATCTCATCAAGTAATGTAGGTCTCACTTCAAACCTTTCCAACAAGGTGCCATCGGTAGATACTTCCAACACATTAAACTTATTACAATCCCTTTAAATATTTGTCTCTTAACACATTAAACTTATTACAATCTACAATTAAAGTAATTAAAATTATAGAAAAATAAGGCGTCTTAATAAAATGTCTTAAAACAGAGACTTTAGCCCTATAATCGTAGACAAAATTGTCAACGGCAATGTCATAATCCATAACTAAAAAAAGACAACCCTATCAAAGGAATTTTTTTTAACTGATTCCTAAAATTTTCTTTTTACAATACTGCAAGACATGTTTGGAAGAAGCTTAAAGAGAATATAGCACTATAATCAACAAATTAAAGATAAAAACGGAGAAAAAGAATAGATTAAAAGCGGTTAAAGAAAAATCAAAAGAAGATTTAAAGAGGGAGTAGAAGAACACATACAAAAACTTGAAAAATAGAGAAAGAAATTACCTGATTTTGAAGATGGAGTTCTGAGCTGCTTTCAACGGATGAAGAGAGCTATGTTGGGTTTAGGGGAAGAAGAGAGTTGTTCGTATAAAATTTTCCTCTTATTAATGAAGCAGGGGTGTTTTGGAATAAAATTAATGATTAATCGGGAATGTTTCAAAACCTAAGGCCTAAGTGGGTTTCACATGAAGGGCCATGTGATTACCTTTTCACTTTTTGGGAATCTAACATTCCAAAAAAGAATTCAAACTCACGAACCAAACAGATGTATTTCACATCCCGGGCATCAGATTCTAACATGTATAAGATATGAACTCGAACCAAACGTACTCTTGTAGTTTTCCTAGATTCTTTGGTACTATGTTAGTTTGTGTGAATAGGATAAAATTCATAAAAGGTAAAAGTAGGGGTCATCTCGGGTTGCTGAATGTGCATGGGAGGGCGATAGATGGCGTTGAAACGATTCATTTGACGTTCAAACTCAGCCAACCGTTCTCTAGTTCTCCGATTCTAGTCTAGGCGGTGGATGTGTGCTCCGATTCTAGTCTAGGCGTCACAAATAATTGGTTTGGCGCCTAGTTGCCCGCGCAGAGCGGCTAATTGCATGTTGGCCGACTAGCTAGGACGTCCTGATTTGCCGAACATTTTTTTTCCTTTTTTAAAAAGATATACTATCTATATAGTTTTAACTTTAACCAAGGATATGAGGAAAAGCTACTCTTAGTTTATGATAATTTTTATATATTATTAAATTTTATTCTTATTTAAGACCCCCTCCATCCCAAAATGATTTGCAAATTAGACTTCTCTTGGTTAACGCAGTTCCAAATTATTTATTTGTGGCGGTTATTATAAAACTGCCACTTAATACGTGCTGCAAATTACCGGTTTCCACTGGTGTTTGCAACCTGGCTAGAACGTCTTGATTCGTCGAACATATTTTTGCTTCTTTTTTTTGAAAAGATATATAGTTTTAACTTTAACTACATGTCAATATGAGAAAAATTACTCGTTGATTAAGACAAAAACTTGTTTACATATTCTTATTTAAAACGATTTGCAAATTAGACTTTTCTTGATTAACGTGGTTCCAAATTATTTAACATATTAATTTTTATTATATTCTGATTTGGTTTTTGCGATTTTGTAAAACTTTAAATGTAGCTTCTGAATATTTAAATTTTGATTATTAAAACTCATTAGACTATTCACAAGTATTTTACTTTATGGTTAGTCAACCTTAAAAATCACAAATTGCATTTCAATTCAAGACATATGAAGCATTTATTGCATTGTCAAGTTAAGTGATTAGATGTGACCATACTATTATTCATGCATGCTAATGTGTCATGTGTGTATGTATATAAACAAACACAAACAAAATAATATTTGTCATAGTGGTGCAAAAATATTGTTCAAATAACATGAATTTAAACAAAACTAGTGTAACACCCGGGGCATGTCCCGGTAGTGTTAATTTGATATGGGTGAGGTGACAAATACTGATAAACATTGTAAACTATTCATGGGATATGATCAAAATTTTGGCTATAATCGGTTTCTTTTACTCCCTCTATCGCTTTATATTTAACCAAACACTATTTTTTAAGTCAATGATGTTGAACTTTAACGGATTATATATTTATATACAGTAGTAATGATAATATGGAAATGATATGAAAATGTTCTTTGTTAAAACTTCCTGGTCATAAATGTATAAATTTATTAAGTTTAACATAAATATATTAGTTAAAATAATAGATCAAAGTTTATCATCTTTGACTGGAAAAGTCAAATATGGCTAAATAAAGAGGGACGAAGGTAATATCATGAACTAACCACCACCATGGAATACGGGTGATGAATCACCATCTTTTGGAGTATGAATTTGGGGTTATATTGTAATTTATGTATATATTCATCTCTTTTTATATTATCTTTTTATCATAGCTTATCTTTTTTATCTTTATTTTCTTTCTTTTCCTTTTGGTGGTGATATCATGTATCGATTCATGTTAGCCGACCCCAATATCTTTTGGGATTAAGGCTTGGATGTTGTTGTTGTATTGTACTTTATGTGCTTAGTATTGTAATAGTTATTAATTATTTATATGACTAAGTATATGATGAAAATGATTATAAGAAGTGTTGAATTGGAATTGGGAATATGTGGAGCTTACAATTTTACATTATGTTGGATATTCATGTGTATTATTGGTGTTGTGCGATTAAAGTCCCGTTCACGTGAACTAAAGTTCCATTATTTAAAAATTTGGTTTTGAATTAGATCCTCACTTAAATGTGTAAGATTATTTATTTATGATTAGAGTCATATTACATGTATTAGAGTCTCATTAATTAAAAAAATTGATGTTGTATAATTATTTTAGAAACGGAATTGATATGGTATTTATTCCTAGAATTATACTCCATAATATGGTTGATATTAAAAAGTTGTGATACTCGCCGGATATGACATTTATGATTTGAAATTTTTAAGATCTGGTATGATCCCGCGATATGAATCTTTCTGATATGATCTAAATATTTATTATGTGATTGAGTGTTTATTAGTATCATAAAGTTATTATTATGATTATCATCCCATGCAGGGGCCGGTCCTGAGGAAATGAAGGTCCTGTGCAAAAAATAATAATTGGGCCTTCTTTTCAAAGTTTCAACACAAGTTAAAAAAAACCGAACCGAAACCGCACCGACTCAAACGGGACCCAAAAGTCGGGACTCAAACACAAATCGGTTTATTGAAGGTTTTTTTAGTTATAAAATTGGTTCAAACCGAACCGATTTTTATTAAGAGGTATTTTTAATTATTTATTTTGTAGAACAAATAGGTAATATAAAACTCGTACGCCCGTATTTCAACAATTAGTTGATTTGGTCTGGTGGTTGATGTTTGGAAATCAGCGTGCATTCTTTTATTTTCACCTGGGTTCAAATCCCACATGCCTCGCTTCTTTTCTTTTTTGTTTCTAAAGCTTAAGATTCTCACACCGGTGGAAACAGAGGATTTACTACTCCTTCGTTCCTATATACACGCTCCTTTTTTGCAGATGAGGAATACGTGAAGTGACGAACCAGGCCTGCTTCAAAGCTTTGCCCTAGTCCAATTTTTTTGTAATTCATTTGGTTTTATATCAAAACCGAACCGAAACCACCTCTAAGTAATACTAGTATACTACTACAAAAAAAAATTGGGCCCTTCCAATTTTTTGGGCCCTGTGCAGTTGGACACCCTGCACACCCCCAGGGCCGGCCCTGATCCCATGTTATGGAAAATTGCATGGAATGATTTTTTTTAAATCCATGTTATTTGAACAATTAATATTTTTGCACAATATCATTCCATGCAATTTTGGATATTCATCAGAAAACAATCTTTCTATATGTTAGTACAGAGGTAAGTCTGCACACATCCATCCGTTCAGTGGAGGATCTAGGGAGGGGCCTAGGGGGCAAGTGCCCTCGCTTTCAGCCAGTCATTTCACTACTAGTACTTAGAGTAAAATTAGTGTCCCGCTTCCGGCCAACAATTTCACTACTAGTGTACCTCTACTCTGACAAATCTCTGGATCCGTCACTGCATCCGCTTTATCCCACATAGGTGGGAGCCTAACTTTGCACTCTAGGATAATGTTTTTGTTTTGTTGTTTATCATTCCTATGCAGATACTCCCTATTATATTGAAAACTCCTCAAGTGGCGTATAGCATCCCAATGCAACTACTACAATTATTAAACCTTACGTATATTTTCTTGGCATGCAACGTAACGTGCTCTGTAAAATTTTGGTCATCTTCTCCCTGGGCTACGATACATTATATCCTCCAAGTCTGAACTTCTTCATTTCTCTCTATTCTGCCATTGCAATAATCCAAGAAAATGCACAAGTTATTCGCTGTCAGGTCCTTCGCCTCTTCGTTAATTAAAGATCGGACCCGGCATCAGCTATCAGCTCCTTTCTCTTCTTCTCTGCTCTTTGATGATACTCAGATACAGGTCATTTCTGCATCACTTTCTTTCTGATTATAGCATTGCATGCTCCAATGGAAGCTTGTATATTTACTTATTTCTTTCCTGATTTCAGTTCAAAGAAAGTGTTGCTCAGTTTGCTCAAGAACATGTAGCTCCTCACGCCCAAAATGTCGATAAAGCTAATAGTTTTCCGCAGGTTGTTTGAAAAAAAATCACAATTCTCAGTTTTTGTTTTTATTTTTCCCTTGTAGTCTTCAAGTAATAATCAAGTAAATGAAGAACGATAAGATTTAAATATATTGATATTGTTGTATTTTGACACCTTAACATTTAAATATATATTGCATATCAAATGTTTATACATAAATGTTTCGATTGACAATATTATTTCAATATCCGGTCAAAAATCCATATGACGATTAAAATTACATGTGTGGAGTCCACCTTATAGCGATGACGTGCAGGGGCGTAGCTAGGGAAGTGGGGATCAATCTACGCCCCGACCCACCCAAAATCTAAAACAATGTGTATATTTTAGTGTACAAATTTTTGTGTGAATTTTTTTTAAAAAAAAATCTTTGCACCAGTCCAGTGTCGTGGCTCCGCTTCCAGTAGCCAAGTGTGATTTTTTTTGCTGAAAAATTGAGTAACATTGTCAATTGAAACATTTGTGTATAATTATGATAGTGATTTGATTCATTTATTTAAATGTTAAGGCACAAACGCAATGGTACCAATAACTAATAATGTACGGAGTACCGTTTATGCATTTCACTCGATAAGATCCTACAAATCTTTTCAGATCCTTAACTTCACAATAACATAGTCTAATATAAGAGCTTTGTTGCATTGCTGCATTTATAAATAAATTATTCAGCTTCACCGACTAGGGGAAAAGGATAATACAACAACCAAGAAAGAAAACTTTACTAAACAGAAAACATCAAAGAAAACTTCACCAAACAATAATCAGTTTGACTAAAGAAATCATTAATATTAAAATAATATTAATGAGGAGGTTTTGGTCGGGATCAAAACCTCCGGACCAAAGATGGGGGAGAAGATATACCTGCTGGCAGACGGGGCTCTGCCAGTGACGGGTTCTGCCAGTGAATACAAAAACCTAAACAATGCAAAGAAAGAAACATAAAATGATTTAAAAGCAATGATTCCCCTCGCTCCTCCTCTCTTTCCAATTGTTCTCTCGAACAACTCTTTACGTTACATTTGTCTCAGGTTTTTTAATGAGTGACTAATTTTTAAATAGATTAGGGGGATTACATTTTGATTGCATGTATCTTTTTGTATTTTCAGGATGTAAATTTATGGAAATTGATGGGTGATTTCAACCTTCATGGAATTACGGCTCCAGGTACAACTTTTCATTGCTGAATTATTAACACTTCACTCAAATTGTTGGGGGAACTTCTAGAATCCGCCATATGTATGGGAATGAGGACCGAAGGAATTGAGTTACATGACAGATTTGGCATAGGGGTAGTGTATAATTAATGTCTTGCTACTGTAATTTCACATTACTTTTATTTATTTATTTTGCATTAACAGTATGTTGCTTTAGATTGCTTTTTTGCAGTACATATTATCCAACCATAGCTTACTAGGTAGTAGATACAGTATTAAGATCAGCGATTTATCATCAGTAGTGATTTTATGTGCATCTCTATGGTGTATACTGTATGTGTATGAGAGCCTTGCCTAACTGATATCCATCCCTTTACCTATTCAAATCTGTCAGTTATGATCTAATATCATCTGATTAACCATCATTTTTTCAACAAATGTGATTATAGAATTAATGCGGAGTTTCATGTTTTTAACCATCTGCTCCGTATATTTTATGTAGAGGAATACGGAGGACTCGGCCTTGGTTATTTATATCATTGTATGGCTATGGAAGAACTTAGCCGTGCCTCTGGATCGGTTGGCGTTTCATATGGTGTACATTCTAATGTGTGCATTAATCAGTTGGTAAAAAAATATTAACTCAAATTGTTATTTTACATAGCAATTTGTATCATGTTCCCAGTCTTCTATTAATATATAACATTTTGTAGGTAAGGAATGCAAATCCTGATCAGAAGCAAAAGTATCTCCCAAAGGTTTCGACAGCTAGATTCTTAAGCTCTTACTTGTCTTCTGTTCATCCTGTACTTTTATCCATGAATATGATATATCTCTAATTATTAAATGGCTTTTTGAAATTAGTGACTTGCAAACTAGATTCATGAAATTTAGATTGTTTTGTGGAGTTGCAGAAATAGAGGCAGACTAATTGTGGTTTAACCGTACTTATGGAGATATGTAGCTTGCTGTTTGAACCACATAGTTAAACAATGAAAATCATGACTCTGATATTGATTGGTTAACGAATGTTTTGGAAAAGAACTAAAGCTGAAATCTAAGAAACCAAAAGAATTAATGGAAGTATGTCTATTTGACTGTTATAAATGTTAAGCATGTTATGATCATTACTAATTAAGAGTTCATGATCAAATGTCTATGTACTTTTGCTAAATTAGTTTGATACTTGTATTAAATATTTATTATGGTTTGCTATTTATTGGGCTAACATCTTTTCCTTGTATGATTGCAATTAGTTTTTCATTAAAAGTCAATAATGATATTACTTATTTGGTGAAGATGTGAAAATTTGTTCATGGTCTAAGTGTTTCACTATCTTGATTTGGTGAAGCTGATTAAAGGTGAGCATGTTGGGGCTCTTGCTATGAGTGAACCCAATGGTACTTTTCCCTAACACTTCATTTACTCAACAATTATTTATCTCTATTTGAACTATTTTTTAATTGTAACAGAGGTTTCTCAGATCAAGGTTTTCTTTTATTTGAGAAAAAGAAATGTTTTCCAATAATTATGGTGCCCTTTTCAGCTGGATCAGATGTTGTTAGCATGAAATGCAGAGCTGATCGTGTTGATGGGGGGTATGTTCTCAATGGGAATAAGATGTGGTGTACCAATGGTCCTGTGGCACAAACACTGGTATTATTCCTCAGTCCTCACTACTAACATACATAAATATTGCTATCTTACATTATTCCGGATTTGAAGCTCAATAGAACCTATTGTCAGCAATATGCACACACACATACAGACATAGAAAGAGATTAAGAGAGAGACAGGTATTATTGCAGTAATTTGATCTCTACTGGGCTACATCTTTGGGCATAGCACCATTTATTGGGTTTATCCCTCAAAATGGCTTGCTTTAGGTTGTCTAAATTAGTTTAATGAATTAACCTTTGGTTTGTGGCTGTATTATTTTAAGTATATCTTTTACATGGTTTTATCTGATGAGTCAATAATGCTCTGTTTTTTCTGTAATATCTATATGACTGCATAGTTCTTAAATACTTCCTTCGTTCCATTGTGTGTGTCTCGTTTTGGTTTGGCACAATTATTTATAAAGTTATAAAGTGGTTGAAAAGTAAAAAGTTGTGGTTGAGGTTTGAGTAGGATAAAGTGAAATTATATTTAACCACATACTTGCAAATATTGGACAAGGACATTTATTTTCTGACAGTCCAAAAGGGAAAGTAAGACCCATAAAATGGGATGAAGGTAGTATCTATTCTGACATGAATAATAGCTTTCAATGGCATTAGTGTATTACTGGTGCTTCGCTATAGTCATATTCATCTTGTTATTCTTTCGGTATTGCAAATTACATTTTGACAGCATTGGTAAATTACAATGGATAGGTTGTTTACGCTAAAACGGATATTGCTGCTCGCTCAAAAGGAATCACTGCTTTTATCATTGAGAAGGGAATGGCAGGGTATGTACTTTATTTTTTGATAACAAATCATTTCAATGGAGTGTTATATGGGCCATCGTTGGTTAAAAGAAAGGACTACATTTGACCATTTGTTTCACTGCTTCAGTTGAGAAGATAAAAAGAAAACCATTCACATGCATATGCTTATATGAAATTGCAAACGACAATCAAGTTGAATGACTTCACAATTATGCTGTGAAGACTGAATTTAAATTTTGTAGATAATTGAGTAACCGAATTGCACCAAATTTAAATTGAGAGAATAAATGCATAGCCAAGAAAAAATGAGAGAGCAAAATAGTGATTCTTATGTTTCAGTACGAACAGCCTTGACTTTTCTTTCCATTACATATTTTAATGTAAATGTGTATGTATCTAATGGGGTCATACCTAATACCAATATACCATGCACTAAGAGCTTCTTTTTTTTGCTTCTTTGGTTGATTGATTTTTACACATTTTTTCTTGTTCTTTGCAGTTTCAGTACTGCCCAGAAACTAGACAAGCTTGGAATGAGAGGAAGCGATACGTATGTGTCTTTTCCCTTAACCAGTGAATATGCTTTTATTCAATCTGAGTGCAAATTGAAAAATGGACTGATATTTGGACCATGAACCTTGCAGATGTGAACTTGTGTTTGAAAATTGCTTCGTTCCTAAAGAGAATGTGCTGGGGCAGGAAGGGAAAGGTATTGTCCATTCCAACTAAGTTTCATTTTAGTTTAATGTTAAAAAGTACTCCCTCCCTTCTATAATAGGGGTCTTCTTTTAAAATATCTTTTTGTTAAAAAGGGTCATATTTCATCAAATGGAACTTTCCAAAAGTTTTACCTTGACCAAACAGGACTGTATTATTGGGACAAAGAGATATTTCATTCAGGTTTCATTAGCATTTACTTAGATCATACCTCAATTGATAGGGAAATGTGAACTGCTATAACAAAATACAATTCAAAATGTGCCTGAGATTAGTTAGTGTCACATTTAGAAACATATAGCTCTGGGGAAGTTAAACACAGGGTGCATATTTGATATACATACACATTGGAGTACATGGAAATGAAGCTTCTTTAGGGCTTGTTTGGTTGGAGATTTGGAGGGGAAGCTTGATTTTTATTTATATTATCTCTATTTCTTATTTTTAGAATATAAAATATTACATCAATCCCGAGAAAGATTTAGTTTCAAGGTACAGCATTTTAGTTTTGGACTTTCGGCGAGTACAAACTATTATATATCATATAGCATAGTTAACTTCTTGGAAACACCTTTTTGAATGTAGAAAAATTGCATCGAATCAAAAAATAGCTTCTTCTGTTGAAGAATGCCCCCCCCCCCCCCCCCCCCACCCCCTCCCGAAATCCCAAGTAATGTGGACTTGTTGTTTAACGGCATGGCTTTTGTACTTCTTCAGGAGTTTATGTTATGATGTCGGGTCTAGATTTGGAAAGACTTGTGCTAGCAGCTGGGCCTATTGGGATCATGCAGGCTTGTCTTGATGTGGCACTTCCATATGTCCGCCAGAGGGAGCAATTCGGCAAGCCTATCGGTGAACATCAATTTATACAGGGGAAAATTGCTGACATGTATACTGCCCTACAGTCCTCAAGGTAATATAGTTCTTACTACTACTCTTGCTAATTTCATCTAAATAATTTTGTATATAGGAGAAAGATAGACTCAGCTCTTAAATTAACTTCAATTCTCTCTAATTGTATAATTGTGTAGGTCATATGTCTATTCTGTTGCTAGGGACTGTGACAATGGGAAGGTTGATCCAAAGGTTAGACCCTTTGTTCTATTACCATTTAGTCTGTTGTTGTTATATTATTATTTGGAATTCTTAGTAGTGGTCCGTCATTATGTTATTACATGTCCCTTTTTATCAAATATTTGAAGGTTTGGGATGATTTTATAAAAATCGTTCATTTGGTTCTAATTTATTTGTACAAAAAATGAACTAGAACCAAATGAAAAATGAAGGTTGATCAAATCATTTCCCTTCAGTTCAGCCAAAAAAGTGCCTACACTATCTTTTTGTATTATAAGCCGGTTCAAGTGTTCAACCAACATATTGAACTAACTCAAGGCATGCATAGCTTGATTGGAATCTGGCCCTATAAGGCTGAAAATCAGAAAAACGTTCTTCGACCAAACGGGCCATAAATTTGTTCGTTAATTTTAATGTGATATATGAATGGTATCCAGGATTGTGCAGGTGTGATTCTATGTGCAGCTGAAAGAGCCACTCAAGTTGCTCTTCAGGTAAGAATTAGGAATTCCCAGTGGGTGCTTTATACAGTATATTACGCGTAAGAATGTCATGCTTAGTTTGGATTAAGCTTATTCCGTGTTTGTTTGCAGGCAATACAGTGTCTTGGGGGTAATGGGTATGTGAATGAGTATCCAACCGGGCGTTTCCTTCGGGATGCAAAACTGTATGAAATAGGGGCAGGCACCAGTGAGATAAGAAGAATGATCATTGGGCGGGAGCTGTTTAACAAAGAGTAGTTAATTAGTTATACATTTGCCTGTTAAACATTTGGTAGCAAAAACAACTTCCAAAGATTATAAGATAGTACTTCGTATATTATTACTAATATATACGAAGTAGTAAGTTTACTAATATTTTTTCCTGTGAGTTATATTTCAATAATATTTAAATAAGAAAACTTTTTTCATTTACTCTATTGAAGTGTTAAAGAGAAACTTTGAGCATACCGTATCTTTCTTTCCTGTTACTTCTAGGTTCTTGATTCTTACCAAACAGACTCTGAGAATACAGTGTTATTAATTATTTTTGTATCCTTTTTATTTTATCATTTTTATGTATATTCATCTCTTTTTATATTATCTTTTTATAATAGCTTATCTTTTTTATTTTTATTTTCTTTCTTTTCCTTTTGGTGGTGATATCATGTATCAATTCATGTTAGCCGAACCCAATATCTTTTGGAACTAAAAGACTTGGATGTTGTTGTATCATAATCAAATTTGAGCATTGTCGAGTTCTGCTACATTAAATATAAAGGCTTTGTTTGCAAACATTACTCATAAGTGCTTTTGAACTTTTTAAAGTGATTTTGGAAAATGTTTAATAGTAAAAGTTGGCAGTAGGGTCGGTCAGGGCATGGCTGCCCAGTCCAACTGCACGGGGCCCAAAATTTTGAAGGGTCCAAAAAAACTATTAGTATTACTTCAGCCCAAATTTACAAACCTTCTGGCGCCCAACTTCAAGCCATCCGCGACCCATACGGCCATACCTGCGCAATTCAGCAATTGGAATGAGAAATCAGAAGGCCGCTTGGAGACTGGAACGACAGATGGAAGTCTCCTTAGACTCGCAAGTCGCACCAACGAAGGAGGACCAACGAAGCCTAGCACCAATGCCAGACCCGCCACCTCCCATCGCGCTGCCCACCGCACTCTGCCAGTTCGCCTCCAATGCTCCATAGTTCGGCCAGTTTCTGATTTTCAGCTTTTCTGATTTGTTTAGTTTGCAAATTATTGTGAATTGTTGAATTAATGAGTTGTTGAATTGTTGAATTGTTTAATAGTCGAATTGTTCTAGTTTGTTTATTTTCATATTTTCAGATTTAATGTTTGAATTGTTGCATTGTTGTTATTTGTCGATTGTTTGCGGTTAAAGTAAATGATTAGTTGATGATGGATAGTGTACCCGGGGGGTAGCTTATCCGAGGGGTTATTACGGTGAACCTAGAGAGAAGTCAGAGCAAGTAAGTAAGAAAGAGAGTCAAATGTATTAAATGAACTCGTTCCTTTTTTACAAGGTGAATAAGGGCTGCTATTTATAGCAGCTATAAATGCGATGAGAGTACACATGTCAACAATCTAACGGCCGATGGGTCACCTCAATCGGGGTGGCACCGACATATGCATGTGCACCGCATTAAATGCGGTGGGTGGATGTGACGTCGTATTAAATGCGGTGGTTGACTGTCTCTGAAAGGAATCTTTGTCGATAGTTCTGTTGCCGAAGGTATCGTGTGGCCGAAGGCATCGTGTGGCCGAAGGCATCATGTGGCCGAAGGCATCATGTGGCCGAAGGCATCGGGGGGTGAAGGCATCAGGTGGCCGAAGGCAGCGGGTGGCCGAAGGCATTGTATGGCCGAAGGCACCATGTGGCCGAAGGCATCGGGGGGCCGAAGGAATCGGGTGGCTGAAGGCATCGTGTGGCCGAAGGGCCACATGTGTCCGTCTGCTGAGGGGATATCCAAGACCAGCCTTAGATCCTGCATGAAAAAGCTGAGGAGCCTGTAAGGACCCCCCCCCCCCCCCCCCCCCCCCCCCCCGTTATCAAATAAAGGTGACGGAGGGGTGCAAGGCCAGGTGGGCCTGTGTGAGAGCCCCTGACATCAAATACAGATGCCTGAGGGATGGAGGCCGAGGGGCCTGTATGATAGCCCCTGACATCACATAAAGATGCCGGAGGGATGAAGGCCGAGGGGCCTGTGTGATGGCCCCCGACATCAAATAAAGATGCCAAAGGGATGAAGGCCGATGGGCCTGTATGATAGCCCTTGGCATCAAATAAAGATGCCGGAGGGATGAAGGCTAGGCCGAGGGGCCTGTGTGATGGCCCCCGACATCAAATAAAGATGTCGGAGGGATGAAGGTCGATGGGCCTGTATGATAGCCCCTGGCATCAAATAAAGATGCCGGAGAGATCAAGGCTAGGCCGAAGGGCCTGTGTGATGGCCCCCGACATCAAATAAAGATGCCGGAGGGATGAAGGCCGATGGGCCTGTATGATAGCCCCTGGCATCAAATAAAGATGTCGTAGGGATGAAGGCCGAGGGCCTGTATGATAGCCCCTGGCATCAAATAAAGATGTTGGAGGGATGAAGGTCGAGGGCCTGTATGATAGCCCCGACGTCAAATAAAGATGCCGAAGTGGCGAAGGCCGAGGGGCTTGTATGATGGCCCCCAACATCAAATATTTGATGTCGGAGAGATTTAAGGCTGAGGGCCGTTATGATGCGGAATCATGCTGAGGCCGAGGGCCGTTGGTGATGTAGAATCACGTTTAGGTCGAGGGTCGTTCGTGATGTAGAGTCACGCTGAGGCCGAGGGCCGTTCGTGATGTGAAATCATGCTAAGGCCAAAAATGTTGTGACGTAGAGTCATGCTGAGGCCGAGGGCCATTGTGATGTGGAGTCACGCTGAGGCCGAGGGCCGTTGGTGATGTAGAATCACGTTGAGGTCGACAGTTGTTCGTGATGTAGAGTCTTGCTGAGGCCAAGGGTCGTTCGTGATGTGAAATCATGCTAAGGCCAAAACTGTTGTGACGTAGAGCCACGCTGAGGACGAGGGCCGTTGTGATGTTGAGACCGAAGGCCGTTGTGATGTAGAATCACGTTGAGGTCGAGGGCCGTTCGTGATGTAGAGTCTCGCTGAGGTCGAGGGGCATTGTGACGTTGAGGCCGAGGGCCGTTGTGATGTAGAATCACGTTGAGGTCGGGGGCCGTTCGTGATGTAGAGTCACGCTGAGGCCGAGGGCCGTTGTGATGTTGAGGTCGAGGGCCGTTGTGATGTAGAATCACGTTGAGGTCGAGGGCCGTTCGTGATGTAGAGTCCCGCTGAGGCCGAGGGCCATTGTGACGTTGAGGCCGAGGGCCGTTGTGATGTAGAATCACGTTGAGGTCGAGGGTCGTTCGTGATGTAGAATCACGTTGAGGTCGAGGGTCGTTCGTGATGTAGAGTCACGCTGAGGCCGAGGGTTGTTTGTGACGTTGAGGCCAAGGGCCGTTGTGATGTGGAATCACGCTGAGGCCGAGGGCCATTGGTAATGTAGATTCACGTTGAGGTCGAGGGTCGTTCGTGATGTAGAGTCACGCTGAGGCCGAGGGCCGTTTGTGATGTGAAATCACGCTAAGGCCAAAACCGTTGTGACGTAGAGTCATGCTGAGGTCGAGGGCCGTTGTGATGTTGAGGCTGAGGGACGTTGTGATGTGGAATCACGCTGAGGCCGAGGGCCGTTGGTGATGTAGAATCAAGTTGAGGCCGAGGGCCGTTCGTGATGTATAATCAGGTTGAGGCCGAGGGCCGTTTTGTAATGTAGACTCATGTTGAGGCCGAGGGTTGTTCCTTGATAGTTCCGGGAGGCTGCGTGTTAGACCTCCGAGTGTATGTTCCTTCTTTCAGGCTACGGCCGAGAGGGTTGCTTCCCCGCATCAGCCGAAAAGGGGTCCAAGTGATCCGTCTGGGGGTTCGTCTGTTAGTCCCTCGACGTTGGGCTGTCCCTTGATTGTGTCAGGAGGTCGTATGTTAGTCCTCCTGATGTGTGTTCCATCTTTCAGGGTTCGGCCGAGGGGGTTACTTCCTCGCCTCGGCAAAAAGGGGGTCCAAGTGATCCGTCCGAGGGTTCGTCTGTTAGTCCCCCGACGTTGAACCGTCCCTTTTCCTTGGGGGGTCCCGTCGTCTATTTACGTCGCGGGCTAGGCTTGGTCGGTTTCTGACGACTGCCGTTTCACCCCCCAAGTGTGGGGATTTCGTCACCTCAGCCATTCTTTCAGGCTTGTCGCCGTGCGTTGCGCGCCGGTGACGTGGTGAGCGTCCTGCTCCAAAAACGCGGGCCTTTTGCAGGCCCCTCATCTTTAGACATCATCGGCCATACCTGGGCATTTGGCCTTGAAGGGGCCGATAAGATGTTTGGGTTATGTGGTAGTTTACTTAAATTCATAGAAATAAGCGGAATACAAGGTGTGCGTTGTTTTGACAAAGGCTTTGTTAAGATAAGTGGCTTGAGGCCGATGGGATGATAATGTGCCTCGAGGTCGAGGGCTCGAGGCTGAGACCGAGGCCGAGGGTGAAGAACATGATTCAGCGTAGGTGGCGCTTCTTCAGCTGGGGATCCTCGAATTCCTCGTCGTCGCTGAACCTCCCTGTTGGTCCAAAATAGGACGCTCGTAGGCTTTTAGGAAAGCTACATACGACACTCAAGCAAGAATTAGGAAAGTACGAATATGGAAAGTTAGCCAGAAATAACATATTTGTATTTGAAATTCGAATTGCCTTTTATAGGCGATTACAAATGGTAACTGCCGAACATAATGATGACTAAATTAATTACAACATTAATACAGAATTAAACACATAACTAAGTCGCGCATTGATTGTTGGCCGTTACTCTTCCTGGCTGGCAGGTCAGCCTGGCTGGCAGGTCAGCCTGGCTGGCAGGCTGGACGCTTGAGCTCCCTCCTGTTGGACTGGACGGTGGGCTTCCCGCTAGGCTGGAGGAAGGCTTCTGACCAGGCTGGAGGCAGGCTCCCGGGTAGGCTGGAAGGCAGGCTCCCGGGTAGGTTGGAAGGCAGGCTCCCCATTGAGCTGGAGGCAGGCTCCCACCTGGGCTGGACCGCAGGCTCCCAGTTGGGCTGGATCGCAGGCTCCCAGCGGGGCTGGTGGTCGGCAGGCTCCTGGCTAGGCTGGAAAACAGGCTCCCCACTGGGCTGGAAGGCAGGCTCCCCACTGGGCTGGAAGGCAGGCTCCCCGCTGGGCTGGTCGACAGTCTCTCTTGGGCTTCCGCTCCTTGATTGCCCTGATTGGTTGGGACGACTCGAGCTCTAGGTTGCTGGGCTTGGGCCCGCTGGTCCAAGTTCGGGGCCTGGGCCGATTAGGCTCTGGGCCTGGTCCCATAACCCCATCACTCCCAATTTCACGTTTCTTCGTTGAGGTGTCCCCTTTCTTTCTTATCGGTGTTCTCCCCGGCATTTTTCCTTGGGGCATTTTTTATGAACTGGTGGAGCTCACCCTGTTGAATCAAGAGCTCAATGGCTTTCTTTAGCGAGACACAATCGTCAGTATCGTGGGAGGTGCTTCTGTGGTAACGCCAAGTCGCCAATAAGTGCCGCCCTGGTGGATGGCGTAGATCTCTCTCGCCGACCGAGGGTCCTTCGGGAAAAGGTCATGCTCTTCCGCATAGTTGAGGATAGTGCTCACCGGGTGCGTGAGGGGAGTCCTCGGCATGTCCAGTCGAGGGCGCCATTGGCGGTCATTCCGGCCCTGCTGGGTGTGGCTTCCATGGTCTCGGCCCCCGAACGAGGGCGCATTCGGGGCCGGCGTGTTGTTTGTCTTCTTCGAGGGCTGGCCTCCGTCCTTCTTGAAGGAGTGGAGGTCATCAGCGTCGACATATAGGCTCCCCCGCTGGAGTGCTTTGAGGTATGATCTTGGAGGGTCGATGATGAGGCTCCGTGCGTAGGGGCTGATGCGGAGAACCCCCTGGAAGAGGACGAGGAGGGTACGCTCGTCGGCACCCTCGACCTCGTCTGTCTCCTTCATCCACAGGTCAATGAAGGACCGAAGTGTTTCGCCAGGCTGTTGCTTGACGAAGAGGAGGTGGGAGAAGTGCTTTTTCGCGCGCTTCCTTCCGGCGAAATGGGTGAGGAAGCGTTGGGCAAGATCTTGCCATGAGTCTATGCTCCCCTAGGGCAACGCGTTGAACCATTCGTATGCCGGTCCCTCCAGAGCACTGAGTTTGTTCATGAGCGCGTCAAAGCCGGGATTCCCTGATGAGTTGGCCGTAGGAGTGGCAGCCAGTTGTCTTGCTTCCATCTCAGCGAGCCTTCTTTCAAGTTGGGCGATGATTTCGTTCTGAGGGTCCTCAACGGTCGTGGCGGCGCCGGGGGCCTGGTTACGAGCCGCATTGATGTGGTGGCGTGCGTCCTCCTCGTGTAGCTTGCCTTTGCCTTTGTCAAGACGGGGCCGATCCGTTGTCCGGGATACGGACCCAAAGCTCTCTCTCAGTGAGACAGGCTCACGTTGACCCATCCGTCCCGCCAGCCTCTCCGATGTTGGCCGACGGGTCGCATCCCCTAACCTATTGAAGGCCGAAGGTCTACGCACTGGGGCCGGTCCAGCTCGGGGAGGGGAAGCAGGATCAGAGCGGGAGGCCGTGTCCTGAGCCCTGACCCCCTCATCGTTGCGTACATTCATGACCAACGGATGAGGAGGGGGCGGAGAGAAAGGGACGATGTTCCCCTCGGCATGGGCCGGGGGCAGTACCAGAGTTCTGAAGGCTCTGGGATTCTGGGTGAGAGTGTGGATGAAGGCAGAGAGGACCGATTGCATATCGGCGGTGAGGACCGGGGGGCTCACCTGAATCTCACCCCGATCTTTCCTTTGGGCCTCGATGCCGAGGTAGGCATCGAGAACGTTCTCTTGGAGCTGAAGGGGCAGGTCTGCAGTGGCCTACACTATTTCAGCGAGGGCTCCGCCTTTGGGAGCTTTGTTGGAGACCTCGGCAGTGTCAATTCCGAAGGCTTTGTTGGAGGCTTCGGCCTTCAATTGGGCACGAGTCGCTCTTCCCATTTTGATGAGTGTTTTTGTTCTTCCGAAGGGGAGGGTTTCTTACTTGATTATTCAACCTCTAAACGAGAGCACCAAATGATGGATAGTGTACCCGGGGGTAGCTTATCCGAGGGGTTATTACGGTGAATAACCTAGAGAGAAGTGAGAGCAAGTAAGTAAGAGAGAGAGTCAAATGTATTAAATGAACTCGTTCCTTTTTACAAGGTGAATAAGGGCTGCTATTTATAGCAGCTATAAATGCGATGAGAGTACACGTGTCAACAATCTAACGGCCGAGGGGTCACCTCAATCGGGGTGGCACCGACATATGCATGTGCACCGTATTAAATGCGGTGGGTGGATGTGACGTCGTATTAAATGCGGTGGTTGGCTGTCTCTAAAAGGAATCTTCGTCGATAGTTCTGTTTTCGAAGGTATCGGGTGGCCGAAGGCATCATGTGGCTGAAGGCATCATGTGACCGAAGGCATCGTGTGGCCGAAGGCATCGGGGGCCGAAGGCATCGGGGGGCCGAAGGCATCGGGGGACCGAAGGCATCGGGTGGCCGAAGGCATTGTGTGGCTGAAGGCACCATGTGGCCGAAGGCATCGGGGGGCCGAAGGCATCGGGGGGCGAAGGCATCGGGTGACCGAAGGCATCGGGTGGCCGAAGGCTAACATTTTAGCCAGGATTTTCCAGAAGCTTTGCAGAACCATATTAAGATGTCTCCCAGAATTTGGAGCCCTCGGCCATAGGGCCGAAGGCATCCACGTGTGCAGCGTGGGCTTCTTCATGCTTGGGCCGCTGCGTTTGGACTTTGTGTGCTCATCGGGCTTGATGGGCCTGTGTAGAAGAAGCAGGAGTCTATGGGCCGGGGTGTCCCGGGCCATATACTCCATCAGTTGAATTGATAATTAATGTGTAAATGTGTTTTTTAAGAAAAAAAGTGTAAATGTGTTTAACAACTACTCCGTAAAATTTAAGAAAGTGGTATTTTAACTCAATTTACTTGTGTTGAAACTTGAAAAAAAGGCCCAAATTTTATTGTGCACAGAGCCTCTATTTTGTCGGGACTACACCAATGCCAGGCCCGCCACCCCCCACCGCGCCACCCATCGCGCTCCTCCAATCCGCCTCCACTGCTCCACAGTTCGGTCAGTTTCTGATTTTCAGCTTTTCTGATTTATTTAGTTTGCAAATTATTGTGAATTGTTGAATTATTGAGTTGTTGAATTGTTAAATTGTTTGTTGAATTGTTGAATAATCGAATTGTTCTAATTTGTTTATTTTCATATTTTTAGATTTAATGTTCGTTGAATTGTTACATTGTTGTTATTTGTTGATTGTTTGCGGTTAAAGTAAATGATTAGTTGAATTGATAATAAATGTGTAAATGTGTTTTTTTGAAGAAAAAAAGGTGTAAATGTGTTTAACAACTACTCCGTAAAATTTAAGAAAGTGGTATTTTAACTCAATTTACTTGTGTTGCAACTTGAAAAAAAGGCTCAAATTTTATTGTTGCACAGAGCTTCTATTTTGTCAGGACTGGCCTTGGTTGGCAATATTTGAGAAAAAATTGATTTTGAAAAGTTAAAGTTGGTAGTGTTTGGTAAAATAAGTATTTTTTGTGTAAAGAAAAAATAAAAAACAGATTCTAGCTTTTAGCTTTTAAGTACTAGTATTAATTTAAGTAGAAATTATCACTTCAAAACACTCATTTTAGCTTTTTTAAGCCAAAAGTTGGGAAGTGCTTTTTCTTAAATGTTTGCAAACGGTGCCGAAGTCTTAGTATTAAAAGTGAAAACAATTAAACAAAATAGAAAATATTAAAATTAATAAGAAGTATTAAGAGGGGCATCTACTTCTAAAGGATTTCTTCTTCCTTCCATTTATGATATAATCAATATATATATAAAAGATGAACTTTTTAAGAGCATACAAAGCGTCACATAATTCTGCCATGTCATTATATATAACAATTATTTACTTATTGTTATGCTTTTTGTTTTTATTAGATTCTATTTTTGATTGCATATTGATATGGAAACAAAAATCCTTATAAATCCACCTTAATTAATTTGGTAAGCTTCAAATAAGTAAAATAATATTTGGTTATCAAAGTGAAATTCTAATAACGTTTATTGATATAGAAACTAATTTATATTAGTTTAATACACCGAATCACTACAAAAAAATTCGACTGTAGTCACGGACTTAGTCACGGACCGTAGTGTAAAAAATCCGTGACGAACACGTTTAGTCACGTATTTTGTCCGTGACTAGTTCCGTGACTAATTCCGCGTGACTAGAATGTAGTCACGGAACATTGGCCGTGACTAAGTGTAGTCACGGATTAGTCACGGACTCGGACCGTGACTACATCTTGACCGGAATTAGCCCTCCGGCGCGTTAGTCACGGACTATATCCGTGATTACTTTAATTTAAAATTTTTTTATGTTAGTCACGGACAAGCGCCGTGACTAAGTTTAATTTAAATTTTTTTATTTTTTGTGCTAGTCACGGACGTGTCCGTGACTAACGTTTTTAAAAAAGCCCGCGATTAGTCACGGACATGTATCCGTGACTATGTTTTGAAAAAAAAAAGTCCGGATTAAAATGTAGTCACGGATTTAGTCCGTGACTAATGTTTTTTGTTTTTAAAAAAATCGATTTTAAATATAAAAAATAAAAAATTATTTTAATTTTACTTTAAAGCAATTAGAATAAAAACAAATTCCATACAATCTTAAACATAAAAAATGTTATTACAGACTTAATTATAAAAACAAAATCCATACAATGTTAAACAATATTATGTAATTACATGCCCGTACGTCGGACTCCATTATGATTAAAATTAGAATCATCATAATCATATGCGTCATCATTATCATCATAGTCACGATGATGATCCTCTTCTGCATCCACGGTGTCTAAGGGTCGGGTACCTCCTCGGCTGCCTCGGTTGCCTCCTCGGTTGCCTCCTCGATTGCCTCCTCGATTGCCTCCTCGATTGCCTCCTCGGCTGCCTCCACCGGATGACTGAAACTGATTGAGCATATCAGACGACAGAGATCCGAATGTCGACCCCATTGCAGGCATGGCACCATACCCGGAGTTAGAGTGATAACTCATATTACCCATGTGCAGAACCTGAGGAGTCTGCTCAACATGCAACATGTACGGCCGAGGAAGAGGCTGAGGCGGAGGCTGATATCCGGCAAGGATCCGTTCCATTGCTTCCAGTCGGGCCCTCGTTTCTTCATCATTCTTCCGTTGCTGTTCAAATGCCCGCTGCTGCTCCTCTAATTATCGCTGCAATTGGGCAATGCGTGGATCCTCTCCTCGCCTAGATCGAGAAGATGATGAAGCTCCGTTGCCGCTACGATCGTACAAAATACGTTGCCCCTCAGCCCCGAGGCACGGAAGCCGACCCTTGTACACCCCAGCTGCCTCAAGGATTGCATCATCTTCCACATCCGAATCGATGTCATCTTCTTGTGTCAAGCCTAGTTCCGCCCGCTTCTTTTCAACATTTGCGTTATACTTTGTCTACAAGCATTTACAAAAAAAATTCAAATGATATTTACTTCGATTTGAAATAATAATATTGATGTTACATACTTCGATTTCAGCAAGGCGGGGTGGTAGATTGGCTTCCGACTCATCACCGTTCTTCGTCCAACAGTGTTTGATGACCTTGAGGATAGAGACCCTCTTCTTTTGAGGCCCCGCCTACAAGGTTCGAAAAAGGTTTAAATAAATGTAAAAAAATAAAGGGTTAAAATGGTGTAAGGTTTATTTGAATAAGACTTACAAAAGCTTCTTTATGTTTACTCTCAGGTTTGCGGCCTCCGTGCCATTGTGTCGTCAATGCCTTCTCGGACATCCGATTTTTCTTCCCGGCTTCGCTTCTAGCCAAGAAAGTCGGATCCGAAGACCAGTGGCGGACGAGGTTTTCCCATACCTCATCCGAACACCATTGAGGCCTTACCCCACTGGCTCAGGCACGCTTAAAAGTGGGACGAAGCCAGTTTGAAACTCTGGCATTGTACGTCCTTAGAATAGCGGGGCCTTGTTCTTCAGTCCAGCGAAACCGGGCCTTTATTAAAAAAATAAATTCACTTATCATTTGTCATATTTTAGGTTACATCAATAACGGAAAATTCATTTTTTTACCTTGAACAAGTTCCACCAAAGTTCACGGACCTTGGGGTCAACATCCGTGTACGTAGCCCAGTTGCCAAGAAAGTGTCCACCAATTATGATTTTGATTTAGTTGAGCACATCTTGATCGCTTCAAAAAATTAATGATATATTTTTATATCCATTTGGTTAGATTATTTGACATTAGATACAATTATTTGACATTAGATAAAGTTCATAGTTACTTACTTAGCAACCATGTGAGGTGTCACTCATTCCGAATCTTCATTGTTGTGCTCGGCTTGGGTTAAGGGCGCATAGTTCGGACGAGCACGGGAGGTTGATTGTTCATTGCTCATCTAAAATAATTGATTAATGAGGAGTATTAATTTACATTTTCAAATAATAGTGTAAATATAATAGAAGATCAAATTTTGGTTGAAATCTTAAATAAGTTTTCGTATTTAAATTTATAAAAAACATTTTATATAAAAGCAGTTTTTTATAAACTGTTTTTTGTAAACAGTTTTTTATAAACAGTTTTTTATGAACAATTTTTTATGAACAATTTTTTATAAACAGTTTTTTATAAACAGTTTTTTATAAACAGTTTTTTATAAACAGTTTTTTATAAACAATTGTATAAAAAACAGTTGTATAAAAAACAGTTGTATAAAAAACAGTTGTATAAAAAACATAAAAACAGTTTTGTGTACAAATAGTTTTTTGGTATAATGAATATTCTATATTAATGTCTAACTCAATATGTTATAATTAACATGTCCAACTTTTTTGGAAGTTTGACATGAGGGGGTATTTTTTTTAATTAATTCAGAAGAACTTTTAAATTAAAACTGTTAAAACGGTTTATTTATTAAACATTGTCTTTTTATAGTCTACATTTTATACTAAATTTAAGAACTGTTTTTAATGTCTAACTCAATATTTTATAATTATTAACATGTTAAACTTTTTTGGAAGTTTGACATGAGGGGGTATTTTTTTAATTACTTCGGGAAAACTTTTTAATTAAAACGGTTTATTTATTAAACAGTGTTTTTCATAGTCTATATTTTATATTAAATTTGAGAAAACTGTTTTTAATGTCTAACTTAATATTTTATAATTAACATGTTAAACGTTTTTGGAGGTTTAACACGAGGGGGTATTTCTTTAATTAATTTGGGAATATAATGTAATTAGGCATACATATTAATTAAACTAACTCATGTTCTTTAATTCATAAGTCCGAAATTAAAAAAGATAATGTTTAATCATGCATGTTTAACCTACAATTAAATCTTATTTAGGCATACATATTAATTAAACTTATACACAACAAATATATGCATGCCAATTAAACATATATACAAACTAAATCATGTTATATTGAGCATATAGAACATGTAATAAACTGAATATTTTAACATGTATTTTGAAAAAACGTGTGCTTATAACATGTATTTCGAAAAAACGTGTGCTTATAACATTAATTAATACTAAATAATTAGGGTTTTTCTTGAGAGAGAAGGTCTGGCGATATTCTCCCTCGCATGAACGAACCTACGGTGGCTCAGCCACCGCCGGGAGGCGGTGGAGTTTGGGGAAGGAAATCATTTGCAGATGTGGTGGCTAAGCGTGATGCAGCAATATCAAAAAAAAACCCCTACTAGATTCAAAGGCATGCCTGCGATTTCTTTCTCGGAAGGTGAGATTCAATCTTTGGCTGATAAGCACAAGAGAGCTCTCGTAGGTTACTTTTACAAAGGTAAGCCTAATCTCCAGATTCTGAGAAAGGCTTTTGAGATTATAGGGTTTAAAGGTCAATTTAATCTTGGAACTCTTGATCCTAAACATGTTCTGATTCGTTTTGATCTCGAGGAAGATTTTATTCGTTGTTGGAATCGTCAGTCTTGGATAATTCAAGGTAATCTAATGAGGGTTACTAAATGGACACCTTCATTTCGTCCTAATGTAGAATCTCCTATTGTTCCTGTTTGGATTGCTATGGAAGGACTACCTATTCACCTACAAGATAAACAAGCTCTTTTTGAGATTGCAAATCTTGTAGGAAGACCTTTGAAGTTAGATTCTGCCACTGCATCGCTAGCTAAGCCAGCAGTGGCTAGAATATGTGTGGAATTAGATCTCACTAAGGAGATGCCAAATAAGGTGTGGATCAACTGTGGTACTCATGGGTTCTCTCAACCCATTCTATATGAGAACAGGCCGGATTATTGTCAAGGCTGTCTACATTTGGGTCACTCTGACTCCAAATGTCCTAAAAGACAATCACAAATGGAAGTGAATACAGAAAAGGAGCAACACAACAAATGGATACCAATTACAGACAAGCAGCAAAAAAAATTCACAAGGCAGGAAAAAGGTAAGGGTAAAATAACAGAGCTTATCAAAACTACAGAACATATCAGAAATAAGCCATCATCCTCTAAATCTGCTCAGGTGGAAATCAGCTCAGAAACTGAGGAGGAAGTTATCATACTGGACACAGGTGATCAACCTGCAATTGACAACACAATCCAGGAATTATTACAAAAAGAAGTCCCAGCTATTATAATCACCAATAGGAAAGAGATACTTGATAGTAAGGATGATACTTACATCAAGGAAGTGGAGCCCCTCTTTGATTTTATTTATGAAGTAGAACCCAGGGAATGCTACTCTGATGGAGAGGAGGATGTTATTGTCAAACCTGACATATTCATGGAAGAATGGACAGAAATATGCACTAAAATAGAAGCCATTGTTAAACAAAGGGAGAAGGAAAGAATTCCAAATGAAGAGCAGCATATAGACAAGTTACCTCACAGTGAGGAAGAACTAGATACAGGAAGACAGATTACAGGAAATGAAGACCTGCAGAACAAACAACATTTGAATAGTAGTGAAGTAACACAAGAGACACAACATAAGAGGATAACTAGAAGTGCAGCAAGGGGAGGGAGGAATTCTTTTCCTAAATGAATTGCATAATATGGAATGCTAGGGGTCTGGAAGCCTCCAATTCCAGACTCAGTTCCCTAGCAATTCAATGGAGGGTGAAGCTTATTATTGTCATTGAACCTATTGTTGACAGAAGTAAAATGGACCACTATAAAAACATTCTGGGTTTCAGTGATGCTATGTCATCATCTATGAACAAAATATGGGTTTTTTGGGATTCTACTGCTTTGGGTATCTCTGATGTCACTTGGCATGGCCAGTTTGTCCACTTCAAAGTGGTCAGCAATGAATTTGAAGGATGGGTTACTGGAGTTTATGGAAAGCATAATTATCATACTAGAAAAGAGCTATGGGATAATCTAGCTACTATTTCTCTTTCTATGGACAAGTCTTGGATGGTGGGAGGGGATTTTAATGAGATTGCAGCTTACAATGAACATCAAGGGAGCTCTATGCCTATTATCAGAGGTATTAATGATTTCTCAAACTGCATTTCTTCCTGCAACCTGATTGATCTACCCTATGAGGGACCTAAATTCACTTGGTCTGGGGTTAGAGCAAATGGCAGGGTTTGGAGAAGACTAGACAGGGTTCTTTTTAACAATCATTTTATAAATAAATTTGAATCTATAAAGATTTCTTTGTTAAATAAGACACCCTCAGATCACAATCCTATCCTCATTCAAGTTTCTAACACAAGTTGGTCTGGGCCTAAAAGTTTCAAGTTTCAGAATATGTGGTTCCAAAATAGGGGACTTATGGAGTTTATCAATACTAAATGGAGCTCAGTTAAAACTGGTGGAGGCATGAAAGGGTTGTTAGCTAAACTACAAGCCCTAAAAAAGGAACTCAGAATCTGGAACAAGGAGGTTTTTGGTAATATTTTTGAAGATATTAAATTGTGTGAGAAGGAAGTGCTGGAATCAGAACAAAAATTTGAGGACAATCCTTGTGACTCTACTAGGGAAGAATTATACCACAAAAAAGGATTGCTTACCCAAAAATACAAGTTGGAGAAAAAATTCTGGAAACAGAAGGCTCACATTAAATGGCTCAAAGAAGGAGATAGCAACTCTAAATTCTTTCACTCATATGTCAAGATAAGGCAAAGAAAGCAGAGTATTACCTCTATCAAGCAACCAGATGGCAACACTCTTACTTCTCAAACTGACATTGGTAAAGAGGCTGTCAACTTTTTTACTGACCTGTACACTGAAAAGAATCCTGTCAGTTATGATGAAGTTTTACAATATATTCCACACACACTTAATCAGGAGGATAATAAAGAACTTATGGTCCTTCCTACCCCAAATGAAGTTAAAGAGGCTGTTTGGGAGCTTAATCAGAATAGTGCACCTGGGCCTGATGGATTTCATGGCAAATTCTTTAAGAAATGTTGGTCCATTGTTGGAATGGATGTTACCAGAGCAGTGCAAGAGTTCTTTATGGGCTTTCCTATCCCTAAAGGCATGTCTAGTGCTTTGATTGTGTTAATTCCCAAAACAGATAACCCAACTTCTTTCAGTGACTTTAGACCCATTTGCTTATCAAATTTTATAAGTAAAGTTTGCACTAAAGTGATGGTAAATAGACTAAGGAACATTATGCCTAAAATTATTTCTAAGGAGCAGGCTGGTTTCATGGCTGGGAGAGATATTGCAGACCAGATCTTGATTGCTCAGGAAATGATCCACAGTATTGACAAAAAGATTAGGGGAACAAATCTTGTGATTAAACTAGATATGGCAAAGGCTTTTGACAAGGTTTCTTGGCAATTTTTGAGAGCTATTCTTCTCAAATTTGGTTTCTGCAGCTCTTTTGTCCAATTGGTTATGAATAATCTTAGAGCTACCTTCCTATCTATTCTTATCAATGGCTCTCCCCAAGGCTTTTTCAAACCTACAAGAGGTGTTAAACAAGGGGATCCCCTATCCCCTTTTTTATTTATTATTGCTGCAGAGGCTTTCTCAAGGGGTCTTAATGGCTTAATAGAAGCAGGAAATATTAAACAGTTCTGGTTGGGTAACTATGGATTTCCTATTTCTCACTTGGGATTTGCAGATGACTTGTTGATTTTCACTAATGGGGAGACTAAATCAGTTTCCAATTTCAAAAAATTTCTTCTCAGTTATCAACAGGCTAGTGGGCAGGAAATTAACTTTGAGAAAAGCAGTTTTGTTTGTGGTAGCACCACCCTAGCTAGACAAATGAAGATTAAGGAAGCTTTGGGAATGAAGCTATCCTCCTTACCTATTAAATACCTGGGAGTTAACCTTCATAAAGGTATAAATAGATTTCAGTACTGTGAGAACTTAATCACTCAGTTTGAGAATAAGCTCACCCCTTGGAAGCAAAGAAATCTGTCTCAAGGGGGAAGACTTATTCTAATCAAGCATGTCCTGAACTCAATACCCTTACATACTTTGGCTGTGGACAACTTACCTAAAAAAGTGGTATTAGTTCTAAACAGGAAAATGGCTTCATTTTTTTGGGGCTCTTCTAATATCAAAGACAAATATCACTGGATTAAGTGGTCCAATTTGTGCTATCCAACTTTGGAAGGTGGTTTGGGAATTAGGGCACTGGAGGATATTGAAAAAGTTTTTTCATTAAAACTGTGGTGGAAGTGGCAAACTGAAGATTCCTTGTGGTCACAGTTTATCAAAGCTAGATATGATAGAGGCAGAAACATGTTACCTAAAATTTCCGACTCTGCAATATGGAGAAGAATATGCTCTATTCATGAAAAGGCCTCTAGCCTTTGCACTATAGAGGACTCTGGGCACATACTTTGGAATGAAGAGGATGATGGCATCTTCACCTTCAAATCTGCATATGAAGAGGTTAGAGAACTATCATACAATCAAGAAATTTATCAGAACATATGGAATTCAAAGCAGGAACTCAAAATCAAACTGATCCAGTGGAAAATTGTTAGAGGAATCATTCCTACATCTGACAAAATTGGAAGATTCAACAATGTTCTAAATCCTTCAATCTGTCCAATATGTAGAAATCATAGTGAGACAATGAATCATATATTCTTCCAGTGTCAGGTGGTAAAGGAGGTTTGGGCTTATTTTTTTGGAATTCTGGGTTTTAAATACAATCCTACAGTTGAACTTCATCCTATGAGAATGAAGTGGAAAGGTAATGGAACTTCCAGTCTGCTAAATGTAATCATGAGGAACATCACAGGCATCATTCTATGGTTCATTTGGAAAACCTATTCTTCTCTTATTTGGGGTTCTGATAAGAAGAAAACTTCATCTCAGCAAATTATTATGCAAATAAAAATCTACACACAGGTATGGACATCTAGCTTAACTGATCTAAAAATTAGATCTGTGGAGAATATTCTATTTCAGGGAACATATGATTCCAACTCATTACAAGGTAAATCGAGCAAGGCCGAGAATTGTAAAATGGCAAAAACCGAAGCAAAAATGGAAACTTAATGTTGATGCAAGTTACTTATCTGCGTCGGCATCGGGAGGAGCAATACTCCGAGACAGGAACGGGAGGATGGCGCTGGCTATTAGCTTCCCCCTACAAGCTAGCTCGGTGTTAGAGGAAGAACTGAAGGCGATTCACCAGGCGGTGAAGTGGGCGGCGGATGAAGGTAATGAAGACATATTTGTTGAGTCTGATTCCTTCTTGGCCATCGAATACATCGCAGGAAGAAAATCAAGAAGATGGAACGAACTGATTTTGGAAATCGCAGAGAAGGCTTTTAGGAAAGGGTTTATGTTCGGTCATCACCTGAGGGAAGGAAACTGGGTTGCCCACTACTTAGCTGATATGGGCTCCTACAATATTTTTAGCAGCCCAAATCAATGTCGGTGTCCCAATGGCCCAAAGTTCTTTCATCTCCTCGATAAGGGGTTGGAGATAAATGTCTATTTTTTTCCCTGGATCATTGGGACCCGGACAGATTAGAGTCAGAAAGATAAAGTGACTTTTCATGCACATGTCGGGAGGGAGATTGTAAGGAGTTAACATGACCGGCCAACATGAATAGTTCTTCCCAAACCTTCCAAATGGAGCAAATCCGTCTGAACACAATCCCAGTCGCACATTTCGTGGCTCCATTGCAAACTGAGGATGACAACGGTCAAAGTGTCTCCAAGCTTCAAAGACCGAAGGGTGAGACATCATACCCTCTTTTGTTTCGTGCTCAACATGCCATGTCATGTGTTTCGCAGTAGCAGTCGAAGCGTACATCCTCTGAAGTCGTGGAGCTATTGGGAGGTAATACAGTTTAGACAATGTCGACCTATTTCGTGGTTTCTTTCTACTTTGAGGAACAGGTTTGTATCTGTTTCCACCACAGAACTTGCAGAATTCAAGTGCCTCATCATCCTTCCAGAACAACATACATCCTTCTGGGCACGCATCAATTTCTATATAAGGTAGCCCCAACTTAGACATTAATTGTTTCATGTGATAATATGAATCTGGAAGGTTATGATCACGTGGTAGCATCCCACCTACTGACTGCAAGACTCTAGTCATGCAAGTTTCAGGGAGACTGTATTCAACTTTTATGTTCATAAACTCTGTAACGGCGGATAGCTGAGAGTGTCCCTCACAATCAGCATACAGGGGTTGATCAGCTGCTTTTAAAACATCTTGAATCTTTCAGCTAAACCTTCATCCACATAAGGTTCATAAAATATCGGATTTTCATCCTCATGTGGTTGATACAAGGTCGAAGCTTCAGGAGGATCGTTAGATGGTTGTGGGGGGTTGAACTGAGACATCGATGCATCGTATGCGTCATATACCATACGTTGCTCCCATCTCATTTCAGCAGGGTCTCCCCACGCACTCATCTCTGCAGGGACGTTACGAGACGAACCTACCGTTTGTGGTAAAACAGATGGATCCAAAGGTTCGCCATGAGAAATCCAATTATAATAATTGGGAAGGAAATCGTCCGCGTACAAATCCCACCCAACTTCGTCTGGGTGTTTAAATTTGAGATTTTTACACTTTGAACATGGACATCTTATTTTATCACCACTCATATAAGTCGGGTGTTCAAGTGCGAATTTAATAAACTCCTCAACTCCTTCAAGAAAATTTGATTGCATTCTGTACAATACCGCATGTTTATCATACATCCAAATTCTATTTTGTCTATACATTATGAGAGAAGTGATAGAATATATCTAGAGAGAAGTGAGAGCTAGAGGGAGAAGTGCAATAATATGCTTCAATAGAATGATTTTGTAACCCCTATAACTACTCCCAAAGGGAGTATTTATAGAGAAAATTAGGGTTGGGCTCCCAAGCCTTGGGCTTAGGAGGCCCATTTACAACTGGACCGCTACTGGGCCGAATACAAAGCCACTAATGGGCTGTACAAATGAGTAAGTATAAAATCCGATTCTGTGAGGTCTTCGTGGCCGACGAGGGCGTGGCCGACGAGGGCACGGCCGACGAGGGCACGGCCGAAGAGGGCACCCGGGTTCTTTGGACTCAGGACCATAATCCGAGTTGACCCCTTTTCGACCGACGGGGGCGTCCTGGCCGACGAGGGCGCCACTCTGTGCCTTGTGCTTTCTGTTCTTCCGAGTATGTGGGTCCGGGGGCTCAGACCCATATACTCCATCAAATATTATAATAAAAAAAAATAGACAGGTTAAAAACTCTAAATTATAAACATTACCAACATATGTGGAGTATTATTAATATATTAAATTTCACTAAATTTCACTAAAATTCTCTTAAAATTAACTAATTTCCTAAAATTAACTAATTCCCGGCCTTAAAATTAACTAATTCCCTTAAATTTCACTAAAATTCACTAAAATTCCCTTAAAATTAACTAATTCCCTAAAATTAACTAATTCCCTTAAATTTCACTAAATTTCACTAAAATTTCCTTAAAATTAACTAATTCCCTAAAATTCCCTTAAAATTAACTAATTCCCTTAAAATTAACTAATTTCCTTAAATTTCACTAAATTTCACTAAAATTCCCTTAAAATTAACTAATTCCCTAAAATTCCCTTAAAATTAACTAATTCCCTAAAATTCCCTTAAAATTAACTAATTCCCTTAAAATTAACTAATTGCCTAAAATTTCACTAAAATTCACGAAAATTCACTAAAATTCCCTTAAAATTAACTAACGTCCAATAATTAATATTATTAAACTATAAACATGCACAATACGTTAATGGCATTAATTTAATCCACAATACTAAAATTATCAACATCTTAATCTTATTAATAATGCACATTTAACAATTTACTAAATTAAATAATATGAGAAAATCCAATAATTTGAGCATATATATATAATAAACACATTTAAATTAAATTAACTAACCCTAATTTAAATCATTATTAATCCTAAATTAGGCCGCCTTAATTAACAATAATTGCCAATATAAAGAAATCATATACTTATATTTAATCATATATAAATAAAGTCATTTGAATTAAATAATACTTACATTTAACTAATATTAATAATATGCATTTAAATTATATTTAATCATATATACTTACATATGTATTTAACTAATTTACGTAATTTTAACCCTATATTTTAAAATTAATAACATATGTATTGCCAATATTATATTTAATAATATACTTACATATGTATTTAACTAATTTACATATTTAACTAATTTACGTAATTTTAATTAATTAAATACAACTTAATTAACCCTATATGTTTAAATTACACCTACGTTTAACGTAACTAAATTTAAGGAATTTATTTCGTTAATTAATTAAGTATTAATTTAACTAATGTAGTAGCTAAAATGAACCAACTAATTCATACAAAAAATACGTAATTACAATTACATACCTTATCTGCATAAACAAGAAAAATGATATGAGATGGGTATATTACATCCTTCAATTCTATCTGGAATTCTATCTGGAGTAGATGGTGTGATTTTGTTGAATGAAGCGGAGGCTGCATATATAAAACTTGTAGTCACGGACTTAGTCACGGATGTGTCCGTGACTACACTTTTTTGGTACGATTTGTCGGAGCACTTTAAATTTGGAACGTTGAAAAAATCAATTTGGCACTTGTCACGGAATTAATCACGGATACGTCCGTGACTAACTGTGGTCACGGCACTAGTCACGGAACCATCCGTGACTAATTTCAAATTTAAAAAAAATCCCGCCGAAGGCGAACTTGGGTTAGCCGGAACACTTTAGACACGGACTACATCCTTGACTAACTATAGTCACGGACGTAGTCACGGCCAAATCCGTGACTATTTTTTTTTTAAACGTTCCGTGACTAAACCGTGATTAGAACCGTGACTAACTAGTCACGGACCAAATCCGTGACTAAGGTCCGTGACTACAAGCGAATTTTTTTGTAGTGAATTAAATAGAAACAAATATGCAAATTAGTTTACTTATTAATTTGACACCTATTAATAAATTAGTAAGCTTCAAATAACACTTGGAAATTTTCACATTCTATGTTATTTGAAAGCTTTGAATCTGAGTAACCCCTGCGCCACCATTAAAATAGTTGAGATAATAATGTATCAAGAATTCAATATCCGTAAGGGTGAAAATGAAAGAAAATAATAAGAGTATGTTTGGTAGCATAAAGTGGATTGCTCTAAACCACTATTCTAAAAATTATTCTAGACGCCTGATTAGTCCCCGTCTAGGCGCTAGACGGTGCCCCGGGTGCCCTGATTTTAGTCTAGGCGCTCCAACTAATTGATTTGGCGCCTAGATGAATTAGTCGGATGTCTAGAACGCCTAGTTGCCTTTCCAGAGCTCTTAATCAGTCGCCTAGGTGTCTAGATTCGTTGAACATTTTATTTTGATTTTTTGGTTTAGTATTCTAAGATATCTATGTATCTTTAACTTTAACAAAGCATATGAAGAAAGTTACTAGTTCTAGATTAAGATAAAAACTATACATGTTAATATATAATCTTAGGTGTTATTATTATTTAATACTCCGTAATATTTATTAAATAATGAAGTTAAGTAAGAAGGTATAATATATTCTTAAATGTGACAACGCTATTATTCATGCATGTTAATGTATGTGAGTGCGCATATTTTTTTATACACACAAACACAATGTTATTAATCATTTTTTTGTAAAAATGTTGATAAAATTATAGTTTCTATGTCTCCAGCTAGTCCCCCTAAGCGTCCGTCTAGGCGCTAGGCACTGGGCTGACGTCTGACTAGCACCTAGTGCCTTTTAGAACATTGCTCTAAACAAAATAATCAGAGTAATAACATTAAGTAGTTTTCTATTTGCTTATTTGACTGAAATTGTTTTACAAAATGTTTTTTCTTTTAGAAAATTCATCATATTTGGCCACATAAACTGAATAACCCTCACCAATCATATTTTAAGTGCCCATTTGGTAAACCTATGTTTTGCATTATCAACTTATACAGTGAATTTTTTATTTTGAACGCTAAATTTGTTAATGATGAGAAAGTACAGTTGAAGGAACTTTTTGGTTAAATCGGCTGAAGGATTAATTTTAACTTTTTCCAAACAATTTTTCTGCACCTTATTTTCAAATATGTTTAATTTCTTTTTCATAATTCAACAGATTAAACTATTTGTGGATTTGACAATTCAAACAATTTTATCCTACTGATGTCACTAAAGTCGTGTGTGCCTCAAAATAATCAATACTAACACTTATATGTAATATAGTAAAGTAAGGTTCGTATCCACAGGGAAAGAAATACTTCTCTTTTATGAACTTGTAACTAAAATACATGTGTTTTAAGATTGTTTTGAATTAATAATTAAACACTAAGATGAACGACTTATGTGATTAAGATTAATTAGATAAAAACTTGGCTTTGCTACTTTCCACTTGTTAAGATGTTTGTCGATCCCAAAAATATCTTTAAGTTATTCTCTCTTGAATACTCAATCGTGGAGTATCTTCAATTCATCGAGGGTAGTTATTAATATATAGACTGTTCATTAACAACGGTTACTATAGTCAAGTATAGAACATTGTCATATACATACTTGATAGTGCATTTAATAAAATTCAACTTTTATTATAGTAACATTTAATTTCTTAAATCCTTAATGAAATCATTTGAGATTGATAACCTCAACACAACGGTTTCAGTTTAACCAACACAATCAATCACTCTTCAGTTTACTAACCATGAGACCATGCATTAATAACCCGAAGTTACTTGCATGTGAAACCATCAATGATTAACCATTGGTTCATTGATCGTTTTTTAGTAGTAAATAAGGTCAAAGCGTTAAGTAATCGTCACTTAGCAACTCGTCAGCATTAATGTAGAGATAGAATAAGGGAAGAATTAATATTCAAGGGAAGAAGTTAAGAATATAACTCACGACTTTAACATTCAAGAAGCTTCAAGAGCAAAAACCAAGAAATATGAATTTAGTTCTTCATTTGGAGACTAAACATGAAAGAAATATAAAAAAATAAACTATTCTAAACTGAGTTTAAGAGTAGTTTATGTGAATTGGTGATTTAATGGGAAGGAAGAGGGGAGCTTTTATAGGGATTTGGAGCCGGCGGGATCAGGTACCCGACCGGGTATCTGAAACAGTCATCCGAAAGGTGAAAAATCTCATCATACCCGACCGGGTATGTCAGTCAACCCGATCGGGTATATGGCAAATCTTTACAAAATATTCATACGGGTATGTCGGTCTACCCGTATTTGATTTAGACTCTCGAATCAAGTAAGTACCTGATCGAGTATTGCATATACCAGACCGGGTACACGAATAAATTTCCAAATCTTCATTTTGTCTTTGCCCCTTTGCACATTCTTTGGTCTTTGAGGATCCATTCTTGATCCTTTGGATGACCTTGACCTGCTTTAACCTAAAATAAATCCTAATCTAGACATATGACAACTATATAGGAAAATAAAGTATTTACACCAAAGTGTGTAATATCCATAACAACAAATTAATGAAACCAATCAAAAGTGCAAACATGTTTAGTTTCTTTACTCATTCTCGAGTAAAGTCAAGTTCTCAAAAAGTTCAAAACAAAAGAAACAAGCAAAATATCATCAAGGATGTCAAATGAGTTTACATTGTGAGAGTTTCAAACCCATACATAACAAACATCATTTTTCTTGGATTTTACGAGCTTTCTATACTCCTCCTTTTTGCTTCATCTTTTCTTCTTGGCTTCTTGAAAAGCACCAATGTCCTTCAAGAACAAATATTTCTCTTATATCTTTCATGTTGCCTAGGAGCCTTTTCTGATTATCATCCAAGTTTCTCTTTTCTTTTATTTATCTCCCATATCCATTTGGCCATTTTTGCTTAGATCGCCCAATTTTGGGTTTTCAACTTAACCAACATTTCTTTTCTTTTATTCTTTTTTTTAAGAAATGAAGAAAATAATGCAAGTTACAAGGTAGAAAAAGAATAAGAACTTATCAATGTGTATTCTCCCCCACCTAGTCCGAAGCACCGTCCCTAGTGCTCACCACCATCTTCGTCTTAGTAGCCACCCCTGTAGTGGTCTTCATCCATCCATTGAAAACCCAGTTGTTCTTGGAGTTGTTGAAAGCCCTGCCCCTGGAGTTGGTTAATTTGGTCATCCATACTCATGAAATTGAGGTTGAAGTTTTTGAACTCGGCAAGGATGACTTGTTCACTACAAAAAAATTCGCCTGTAGTCACGGACCGTAGTCACGGATTTGGTCCGTGACTAGTTAGTCACGGTTCTAATCACGGTTTAGTCACGGAACCGTTAAAAAAAAAGTAGTCACGGATTTGTCCGTGACTACGTCCGTGACTATAGGTAGTGACGGACCTAGTCCGTGACTAAAGTGTTCCGGCCAACCCATTTTCGCCTCCGGCGGGATTTTTTTTAATTTGAAATTAGTCACGGACAAGTCCGTGACTAGTACCGTGACCACAGTTAGTCACGGACGTATCCGTGACTAATTCCGTGACAAGTACAAAATTGATTTTTTTCAACGTTCCAAATTTAAAGTGCACCGACAATTCGTACAAAAAAAATGTAGTCACGGACACATCCGTGACTAAGTCCGTGACTACAAAATTTATATATGCAGCCTCGGCTTCATTCAACAAAATCACACCATCTACGTACTCCAGATAGAATTCCAGATATAATTGAAAGATGTAATCTACCCATCTCATATCATTTTTCCTGTTTATGCAGATAAGGTATGTAATTTGAATTACGTATTTTTTGTAAATTAGTTAAATATGTAAATTTGTTAATAAATACATATGTAAGTATATTATTAAATATAATATTGGCAATACATATGTTATTAATTTTAAAATATAGGGTTAAAATTACGTAAATTAGTTAAATACGTATGTAAGTATATATGATTAAATATAATTTAAATGCATATTATTAATATTAGTTAAATGTAAGTATTATTTAATTCAAATGACTTTATATATATATATATATATATATATATATATATATATATATATATATATATGATTAAATATAAGTATATGATTTCTTTATATTGGCAATTATTGTTAATTAAGGCGGCCTAATTTAGGATTAATAATGATTTAAATTAGGGTTAGTTAATTTAATTTAAATGTGTTTATTATATATCTATGCTCAAATTATTGGATTTGCTCATATTATTTAATTTAGTAAATTGTTAAATGTGCATTATTAATAAGATTAAGATGTTGATAATTTTAGTATTGTGGATTAAATTAATGTCATTAACGTATTGTGCATGTTTATAGTTTAATAATATTAATTATTGGACGTTAGTTAATTTTAATGGAATTTTAGTGAATTTTAGTGAATTTTAGTGAAATTTTAGGCAATTAGTTAATTTTAAGGGAATTAGTTAATTTTAAGGGAACTTTAGGGAATTAGTTTATTTTAAGTGAATTTTAGTGAATTTTAGTGAAATTTAAGGAAACAAGTTAATTTTAAGGGAATTTTAGGGAATTAGTTAATTTTAAGTGAATTTTAGTGAAATTTAAGGAAACTAGTTAATTTTAAGGGAATTAGTTAATTTTAAGGGGAATTTTAGGGAATTAGTTAATTTTAAGGGAATTTTAGTGAAATTTAGTGAAATTTAAGGAAATTAGTTAATTTTAATGGAATTAGTTAATTTTAAGGGAATTTTAGGGAATTAGTTAATTTTAAGGAAATTTTAGTGGAATTTAGTGAAATTTTAGGGAATTAGTTAATTTTAAGGGAATTTTAGTGAATTTTAGTGAAATTTAAGGAAACTAGTTAATTTTAAGGGAATTAGTTAATTTTAAGGGAATTAGTTAATTTTAAGGGAATTTTAGGGAATTAGTTAATTTTAAGGGAATTTTAGTGAAATTTAGTGAAATTTAAGGAAATTAGTTAATTTTAAGGGAATTTTAGGGAATTAGTTAATTTTAAGGAAATTTTAGTGAAATTTAAGGGAATTAGTTAATTTTAAGGGAATTAGTGAATTTTAGTGAAATTTAAGGAAACTAGTTAATTTGAAGGGAATTAGTTAATTTTAAGGGAATTTTAGGGAATTAGTTAATTTTAAGGAAATTTTAGTGAATTTTAGTGAAATTTAAGTAAACTAGTTAATTTTATGGGAATTAGTTAATTTTAAGGGAATTTTAGGGAATTAGTTAATTTTAAGGGAATTTTAGTGAATTTTAGTGAAATTTAAGGAAACTAGTTAATTTTAAGAGAATTAGTTAATTTTAAGGGAATTTTAGGGAATTAGTTAATTTTAAGGAAAATTTAGTGAAATTTAAGTAAACTAGTTAATTTTACGGGAATTAGTTAATTTTAAGGGAATTTTAGGGAATTAGTTAATTTAAAGGAAATTTTAGTGAAATTTAGTGAAATTTAAGGAAATTAGTTAATTGTAAGGGAATTCGTTAATTTTAAGGGATTTTTAGGGAATTAGTTGATTTTAATATATTAATAATACTCCACATATAATATGTTGGTAATGTTTATAATTTAGAGTTTTTAACCTGTATAATTTTTTTATTATAATATTCAGGCATAATGTATAGACAAAATAGAATTTGGATGTATGATAAACATGCGATATTGTACGGAATGCAATCAAATTTTCTTGAAAGAGTTGAGGAGTTTATTAAATTCGCACTTGAACACCCGGCTTATATGAGTGGTGATAAAATCAGATGTCCATGTTCAAAGTGTAAAAATCTCAAATTTAAACACCCAGAAGAAGTTGGGTGGGATTTGTACGCGGACGGTTTCCTTCCCAATTATTACAATTGGACTTCTCATGGCGAACCTTTGGATCCATCTGTTTTACCACAAACGGTAGGTTCGTCTCGTAACGTCCCTGCAGAGATGAGTGCGTGGGGAGACCCTGCTGAAATGAGATGAGAGCAACGTATGGTATATGACGCATACGGTGCATCGATGTCTCAGTTAAACCCCCCACAACCTTCTAACGATCCTCCTGAAGCTTCGACCTCGTATCAACCACATGAGGATGAAAATCCGATATTTTATGAACCTTATGTGGATGAAGGTTTAGCTGAAAGATTTCAAGATGTTTTAAAAGCAGCTGATCAACCCTTGTATGCTGATTGTGAGGGATACTCTCAGCTATCCGCCGTTACAGAGTTTATGAGCATAAAAGCTGAATACAGTCTCCCTGAAACTTGCATGACTAGAGTCTTGCAGTCAGTAGGCGGGATGCTACCACGTGATCATAAACTTCCGGATTCATATTATCACATGAAGCAATTAATGTCTAAGTTGGGGCTACCTTATATAGAAATTGATGCGTGCCCGAAAGGATGTATGTTGTTCTGGAAGGATGATGAGACACTTGAATTCTGCAAGTTCTGTGGTGGAAACAGATACAAACCAGTTCCTCAAAGTAGAAAGAAACCACGAAATAAGTCGGCATTGTCTAAACTGTATTACCTCCCAATAGCTCCACGACTTCAGAGGATGTACGCTTCGACTGCTACTGCGAAACACATGACATGGCATGTTGAGCACGAAACAAAAGAGGGTATGATGTCTCACCCTTCGGACTGTGAAGCTTGGAGACACTTTGACCGTTGTCATCCTCAGTTTGCAATGGAGCCACGAAATGTGCGACTGGGATTGTGTTCAGACGGATTTGCTCCATTTGGAAGGTTTGGGAAGAACTATTCATGTTGGCCGGTCATGTTAACTCCTTACAATCTCCCTCCCGACATGTGCATGAAAAGTCACTTTATCTTTTTGACTCTAATCTGTCTAGGTCCCAATGATCCAGGGAAAAAAATAGACATTTATCTCCAACCCCTTATAAAAAACTGTTTTATAAAAAACTGTTTTATAAATAACTGTTTTATAAAAAACTGTTTTATAAAAAACTGTTTAATAAAAACTGCTTTTTAAAAACTGCCTTTATTTAAATCAAAATTTGATCTTCTATTATATTTACACAATTATTTGAAAATTTAAATTAATACTTCTCATTAATCAATTATTTTAGATGAGCAATGAACAATCCACATCCCGTGCTCGCCCGAACTATGCGCCCTTAACCCAAGTCGAGCGCAACAATGAAGATTCTGAATGGGTGACACCTCACATGGTTGCTAAGTAAGTAACTATGAACTTTATCTAATGTCAAATAATTTTATCTCATGTCAAATCATCTAACTATAAAAAAATATTAATTTTTTGAAGCGATCAAGATGTGCTCAACCAAATCAAAATCATAATTAGTGGACACTTTCTTGGCAACTGGGCGACGTACACGGATGTTGATCCTAAGGTCCGTGAACTTTGGTGGAACTTGTTCAAGGTAAAAAAATCAATTTTTCGTCATTGATGTAACCTAAAATTTGACAAATGATAAGTTAATTTATTTTTTTAATAAAGGCCCGGTTTCGCTGGACTGAAGAACAAGGCCCCTCTATTCTAAGGGCGTACAATGCCAGAGTTTCAAACTGGCTTCGTCCCACTTTTAGGCGTGCCCGAGCCAGTGGTGTAAGGCCTCAATGGTGTTCGGATGAGGTATGGGAAAACCTCGTCCGCCACTGGTCTTCGGATCCGACTTTCTTGGTTAGAAGCGAAGCCGGGAAGAAAAATCGGATGTCCGAGAAGGCATTGACGACACAATGGCACGGAGGCCGCAAACCCCATAGTAAACATAAAGAAGCTCTTGTAAGTCTTATTCAAATAAACCTACACCATTTTAACCTTTTATTTTTTTACATTTATTTAAACCTTTTTCTAACCTTGTAGGCGGGGCCTCAAAAGAAGAGGGTCCCTATCCTCAGTGTAATCAAACACTGTTGGACGAAGAGCGGTGTTGAGTCACCAGCCAATCTACCACCCCGCCTTGCTGAAATCGAAGTATGTAACATCAATACTATTATTTCAAATTGAAGTAAATATCATTTGAATAATTTTTTTAAATGTTTGTAGACAAAGTATAACGCAAATGTTGAAAAGAAGCGGGCGGAACTAGGCTTGACTCAAGAAGATGACATCGATTCTGATGTGGAAGATGATGCCATCCTTGAGGCAACAGGGGTGAACAAGGGTCAGCTTCCATGCCTCGGGGCTGAGGGGCAACGTATTTTGTACGATCGCAGCGGCAGCGGAGCTTCATCATCTTCTCAATCTAGGCGAGGAGAGGATCCACGCATTGCCCAATTGCAGCGAGAATTGGAGGAGGAGGAGCGTGCATTTGAACAGCAACGGAAGAATGATGAAGAAACGAGGGCCCGGCTGGAAGCAATGGAACGGATCTTTGCTGGATATCAGCCTCCGCCTCAGCCTCATCCTCGGCCGTACATTATGCACGTTGAGCAGACTCCTCAGGTTCCGCACATGGGTGGTATGGGTTACCACTCTAACTCCGGTTATGGTGCCATGCCTGCAATAGGGTCGACATTCGGATCTCTGTCGCCTGATATGCTCAATCAGTTTCAGTCATCGGGTGGAGGCAGCCGAGGAAGCCACAGAGGAAGCCACCGAGGAAGCCACCGAGAAAGCAACCGAGGAGGCAATCGAGGAGGCAACCGAGGCAGCCGAGGAAGTTCCCGACCCTTGGACACCGTGGATGCAGAAGAGGATCATCATCGTGACTATGATGATAATGATGATGAATACGATTATGATGATTCTAATTTTTATCACAATGGAGTCCGACGTACGGGCATGTAATTACATAATATTGTTTGACATTGTATGGATTTTGTTTTTATAATTCTGTCTGTAATAACATTTTTTATGTTTAAAATTGTATGGAATTTATTTTTATTGTAATTGCTCTAAAATAAAATTAAAATAATTTTTTATTTTTTTATAAAAATTGTTTTTTTTAAATCAAAAACATTAGTCACGGACTAAATCCGTGACTACTTTTTAATCCGGAATAAATTCAATTTTCGTTTTTTATTTTTTTTTATTTAAAATCGATTTTTTTTTAAAAACAAAAACATTAGTCACGGACCTAATCCGTGACTACATTTTATCCGGAATAAATTCAATTTTTTAAATTTATTATAGTCACGGATACGTTCGTGACTACCACAAAAATAAAAAAAAAATTAAATTAAACTTAGTCACGGCTCGTGTCCGTGACTAACTCAAAAAAAATTAAATTAAAAGTAGTCACGGATCCGGTCCGTGACTAACGTGCCGGAGGCTTATTCCGGTCAAGATGTAGTCACGGATCGACGTTCGTGACTAATCCGTGACTACACCTAGTCACGGACAATGGTCCGTGACTACATTCTAGTCACACGGAACTAGTCACTGAACTAGTCACGGACGAAGTCCGTGACTAAAAGTGTTAGTCACGGACTTTTTACACTACGGTCCGTGACTAAGTCCATGACTACAGTAGTGATTGTCCCTCCGATAGTTGGAAGTAGTCGGATTTGGGGTGTTTGGGGGGTGTCTTCGATTATGGGAGGGGTTTGTTGTTGGGCTTGGTAATGGGATGGTATGACATTTGGGGGGCAATAGTGGTACACGTTATAGTTCATGATGTGAAATCTAATTGGGGTAGTTCTCAAGGTATGTGTGGAAGTAGTGCAAGGGCTTCATTATAGTGTGAGAAGCTAATGCATTCTTTTAGAGAATGAGTCCACATCAAGTTGTCTGAAATAGCAAGAATTGGCCTCTCAAATCCGAAATGTTAATTAATTCGGCGTTTTAATTGTCTAATCATGGACAATCCTCTCTAGACACGCAAATTATACCGTAGGATCAATGTACCATGCGCATGGTATACCGATCCCATATACGGTACCGTTCTTGAAAATAATTCGGTCATCTGTTCATTGGCACATTCCGTCTCCCCCACCTTCCTTACTTTTTGTCTTTTTCATTTTTTAGTTGTTGACTCTTTTTCTAGTGCACTCCCCATCCTCTATCTATTTTCCTTTTTCATTTTTTACTCTTAATTTTTTCCTTTTCCTTTTTTACTTTTTTTTTATTATTATGGAAGGCTATCATATTTTCAAATGATATTCTTAAAAAATTAGTACCACTGGACATATGTACTTCGTATTTCAATTTTGTGATTTAATTTTCATCCTTTCAAAAAATATCATTGTTTTTTCTTTCTATCTTAATCCTTATTCATGCACCTTTTTTTCTTTTTTTTCTTCAACTGAAATTACAACCAAAAAATTATTATTTTTTATTCAAAATAATTTTTTATATACTTTTTGTAATATTTTTTTCATATTCGTACACCTTTTCGTATAGTATATTTCTTCTCTCTTTTATATGCATTTAGTACTTTTAAGATACTAAATTTGGTTGTTTTGATTTACATTTGGTAAAATATGATATTACAATTTCATATGTGTGGTTTACATTCCACATGTTTGAGTCTTTTTATAGGCAATATCTGGAGTTCCATTTAATAGTATATGAAATTACATCTTCTTGTGCGTGAGTTACATCTTTTTCTGCGCGAGTTACATCTTAATGTACACGAGTTACATCTTTTTCTACGCGAGTTACATCTTAATGTACGCGAGTTACATCTTAATATACGCGAGTTACACCATGGAATAAACATCTCTGCTATATCATTTTTATAGCCCTAATATTAAAAACAAAATATATTCCCGTTTTAGTTAAAACAATTTTACAATTAGACTCTCTTTTATATTGTTTACATTGAAATCAATATTTTATTTCTTATACTATATATTTGACAAGTTACATTTCGAACGGACTTGAGTTACATTGATCAATAACGCGAGATACATATCTTTACACACGAGTTACATCATTCATGCTACTAGGACAAAAAAGAATAAAACAACTATTGTACACGCAGGGGCGGAGCTAGGGGGTGCCCAGGCTAGGCCCTGGCCCACCCCAAATTAAAAAAATGCCAATATTTTTAGTGTAAAAATTTCGTGTAATTTTTTTTCCAATAATATTCTTTGTACCAGCTCAGTCTGATGACCCAGTGTCCTGGCTCCGCCCTTGTGTACACGCGTGTACTGTTCACGTGTTTTTTTAAATTGTGGAAAACTATGTCGTTTTTTGGAGTGGAGCATGATGCTCAATTCAAGTTGCGCCGATTGCACCGTATACAACTGATACACATTCGTTTTTCCTTATAATTTAATAATGGTTTATATAATAGTTCGATAATATGATAAAATTACATAGGCAATATTGGTCTCATTCGAAAGATCATCAAAAATAAAAAAAAATTGATATAAATTTTATAAAAATCGAATCAAAAATAAAAAAGTTATTACCATTTTTAAGAAAAAGAGAAAATAATAATAATGAAGTCCACTGAAATTTGGGATGAAATACATGCGCACCGGTCGCATGGTATACGGAGTATACATGCTTACTAAATGACATTTTAAATCCAGGTGTACATTATTTAGCCTTTGGGTATGTAATACGGAGTATTTAGCATTTTTTTTATAGTTTGATGTTTTTATTTGAAAAATATAGTTTGATGTTAAAATAAATTTTAATAAACTCAACTTATTTAATATTATTACTTACTACATTCTGTCTGAAAAAGTTCATCATCTTGACTTTTCTCTTTGGAGTAGTAACAAAAACAACTAAACTGATAGACTAGACTACATTATTACGAGGTTAGCGGTCTGGAAGGATACATTATATTGGATCTTTTCCATTTTATGTCTCATCTCATTTAGCCTTAGGCTATTCATTTTCTTGTATTTTTGTAATCATTTAATGAATAAATTAGTTCTTTGATTTTCAAAAAAATATAAATTGATGTGCTATTAAACTCATAATACAATAATTGTAGAGTGAATCACCTGAATATGATTAAAAGAGGACTAAAAATCACAAAATAGAAATAGTAGTTTCAAAATTGTCAAAATATGAGTTTTTTGTGATTGGACAAAAACGCCCCTGCCAACACATGCCAAAATCCACATTTTTTATTTGCCCCAGTCCGTCTACCGTTGTCGGGCGCCAAAGCTCCACTGTCGGACTGCCCCGACTACGTACCCAAGGGAACTAGAAGGGAAATTAATTAATTAGATTAGAGGTATATTAAGGATATAAAATTAATGTTTAATTTAATCCTATTTGTGAAAGATTTATATTTTAGTCCAATTTGTGCAATTATGTTTTCATTTAGTCCTATTTAGAGTAATTACTAATACATGTAATATTGATACCATAGTGAATAATACTATCCCCGTCTCACTAACATTGAAGGTGGTGCGGTTCTTAAGAAAAGTAGTTTTATGTGGTTGATAGTGAATTGATAAAGTAAGGATAATGTAAGAAAAATTTAGAATCATATAAATTTTACTTCATCCGTATCTATTTACTTGTCTCGCTTTCCCTTTCGGGACGTATCAAAAAAATGTCCTATTTCTCTTTTTAGACATGGACCCCACCACCTTTTAACCTCCCATCATTAAATATTTACATTTTCCATTTTTCTTTTCACTTACCCCATTATTCCTCCCCATTAAATCTCCATCTCACCCACATATTTTAATCATGTACAGTGTTTTTTACTTTATCTATAGTACACCTATATTTCTTCTTAAACTACTCAAAAAGCCTAATGGGTCATCTAAATAGATATGGAGGGAGTACTAAATTTGATATGAAACAATTTTAGTGAACGAATCGAAAAGAATAAATAAAACAATCTTAACGCAACGGATGAAGTATTATTTTATTGTACTAGTAGTACAATGTATACTAAAATATCAATATTAGGAATTTACGAGGGTATATATATTCATAAATAAACTAATTACTGTATTAAGTAGCAATAGTAACTAACAACCTAATGGTACCGCATGAATCAACTGCTACTACGTGTTATACTGCGTACTACGGGAGTACGTAGTATTATACTATTAGTACGAAACTACGAAAGTACGAAGTATTATAGAATACAGTATCTATATAATATAATAAAACAAATCCTAAAAAACACTTTAGAGGAATTGTTGACATGTGGCAACATCCCTCGTATAAAAAATGACATTATTAAAGAAAAGGTTATTCAAGTTCCAAAACTCTACTCTTATGTATTCCAATATTATAGAAAAAATGTTCTATATAAAATTAGGTAAAATTTTAGTTAAAATTTAGCACTCACCAGTATTACAAAATCCAAATACTCAAAAATAAAAATAACTAACAATTTTTAGCCACTATTAAAACAAAAATATTACTCTCTATTTCTTTTCTCATAAACTCTTGAAGATTCTCCCTTACTCAGGGTTTTTATAAATTGTTTCTTATTTCTTTCTTTCTTATTTCTTTCCAAAATATGATAATCATTATATCCTTTGTCTCATTAATTTTTTTCAACATTTCCTTTTTCTTTGTTTCACTAAAGTTGTGTATCTCCAAATATTATAATGCACGTGTAGTTCTAAATCATTCTTACATTATTGTCCCTACATTTTCATATCAACATTAGCTAGATAAACTCTTTTTTAATAGCTGCACATGCCTCGATCTTAAGTGGACAAATGTGATATTACTTATCTATTTATTAATTCACAAGATCTACCACATAAATGTCTAAATGTAGATTAATTTTTTGTCTCATTTTTATTTATACTTTGCAGTTTATGTTCACGTTGTTAAATAGGTTAGCACTCCCCAATCTTACCCAACTCGTGGTAGATTATGTTTTTTATAGCTTGGATCGTCTAACCGACTAATGGTCTCAAACGATGAGAATGATGTCAAACGATGCACATTATATTTAATGGAGGTGCCAATACACTTATATTTAAAATAATTCAGACTTTAAATGGACATGAAAGGTTGAATTTATTTACAAAAATACTACTACATTTTTTTTATGATAGTGCATATTTCTATTTCAAGTAATGCACAATTTTCAAATCTAACATTCTAGTTCATTCTAATTCTCTTTTACACGTTAAGGTGTCCTCTCATTTGAACTCAATCTTATATATATAATTTACAATCTTCAAATTCAACGTTGCGGTTCATATATAGAAATAATGCTAGAGTAATTTATTTGAATAATTATTATATATAGAAACCATAGTTCAACAAGGGTTGTAAATTAATAAGTATATTTGAAATTTATTTTGGTAGTAAAGCAACAATATTGAAGACAGTGAAAGTCAGAAATAGATGTTTATATTTTGGTTTACTCACAAATTGCATGGGTCAACTCACTTAACCTGCAATCCTTGCAAATTGCACCACGAATTTATATTGCAATCCTTGCAACTCACTTATTTTATTAATCCACATAAAATAAGTATAATGCATTAATAATCATACACTACTTTTGCCAAAAAAATCATACACTACTTTTTTACCTTTTCTTCAATTGAAATTACTACCGAATTTATAAATTTTTAGAGGTTTTTAAGACATTGAGTTTGTTTATTTTGGTTCATGAAGTTACATTTGATAATATATCATGAAATTACATCTTCTTCTGCGCAAGTTACATCTTAATGTACGCGAGTTATATCTTAATATACGCGAGTTACATCTTAATGTATGCGAGTTACAACACGGAATAAACTCCAGCTATATCATTCTTATTGCCTTAATATTAAAAATAAAACATATTCACTATTTATAAAAAAGTAATTAAGTTATTAAGATCAATTTTTCATTGTTTACATTGAAATCAATGTTTATAATATCTCAAACACACAAAAAATCATTGTTCAATTTTTCAACAAGTTACATTCTGTATACACATAAGTTACATTTGCCATCAATGCGATTGACATTTGTAATAACACGAATTACATTAAAAAATCAACTCCTGCTATTGAAACAAAAAAAATGATCTTTTCAAAAAAAAAATATGGCCATGATATTAAAACCAAAATATATTCTCGTTTTACCTAAAACAATTGTGCAATTAGACTCTCATTTTTCATTGTTTACATTGACATCAATATTTTATTTCTTATACTATGTATTTAACAAGTTACATTTCGAAGTGAGTTGAGTTACATCATTCACATGTTCAAGCCACTGTTGCACATAGGCCTGTCAATGGGTCGGGTCTAGACCCGGACCCGATCCGGACCCGGTTGTTTTTAATGGGTACGGGTCTATATTTTATTCCGTTTACCCGGACCCGGATCCGGACCCGTTAGTATTTTAAATAAACGGGTCGGGTATGGTACATATGATTCCGACCCGTTAAGGACCCGGATCCGTTTAAAATTTCTTATTTGTATACACAGACACTAATACATAAAGTGATTAGTTACAACACTTTAAATAAAATAGAAAGTAATATACATATACACATAATAATACATAAAGTTGTTAGTAGTGATTCTTCAATAAAAATATACACATTAATACATAACTATTATATAAGTGATATTGATCGAGATAGTAAGATAACCTAAAACTAATGCCCATTTTGATCGTAAATACATACTGATAAAGTGTGTATTGGGCTCGGTAGGAAAAGCACAATATTTATTACTATTATTATTATATCATTATCATATATAATACTACATATGATTTTATATACTTTTAGTAGTCCAAGAGACCTTTTTATGACTTAATTTCTAGTTTATTCTACTAGTTTTTTGTGAGAGAGAAAGCGACGCAGAGTGTGGAGCTATATGCTTGTACAAGAAGCGATACTTTGTTAGATAAAACTCTTAAAAGTACTAATTTTCTTTGAGATCTTGATTTTTTTTGAAAAGTGAAGACGTATTTTTCTTTTAAATTTGTACACTTTGCTTTATATTTCACATACATGTCTTGTTATTTTTACAAAGTTTATAATGGTGTGCGTATCATACTTGACGAGCGGGTCTACCCGATTCCAAGACCCGATGGGTCAAGGGTCCGGATCCAAATTTTCAGACCTGCCGGATAAACGGGTCAGGTCCGGATCCATTATTAACTTAGCGGGTCTGGGACTGGAACACTACATTCCGACCCGGACCCGACCCATTGAGAGGCCTAGTTGCACAGTATACTAACTGCAAACAGCCTGGTATTTTCATCCATGAACACAAAACGCTTATCCGTCATTCTCTCCTTTGTAAATCATCATTATCCAAAATGACAAATTGATCATCTTCTCCCCGCGGTACATATCCTCCAAGGCTCCAACTCTGAACTTCCTCACTTAAGAACAGTCAAGATATTGATCATCATTTCTCTCTATTCTGCCGTTGTAATAATCCAAGAAAATGCACAAGTTATTCGCTGTCAAGTCCTTCGCCTCTTCGTTAATGAAAAATCGGACTCGGCATCAGCTATCAGCTCCTTTTTCTACTTCTCTGCTCTTCGATGATACTCAGATACAGGTCATTTCTGCATCAATTTCTTTCTGATTATAGCGTTGCTCCAATGGAAGCTTGTATATTTATTTATTTATTTTCCTAATTTCAGTTTAAAGAAAGTGTTGCTCAGTTTGCTCAAGAACATGTAGCTCCTCACGCGGAAAAAATCGATAAGACTAATTATTTTCCGCAGGTTGTTTGAATTTTTTTACAAATCTCGGGATTTTAAGGAGATTTTATTGTGATTGCTTGTATCTTTTTGTATTTTCAGGATGTAAATTTATGGAAGTTGATGGGTGATTTCAACCTTCATGGAATTACGGCTCCAGGTACAACATTTCCTTATTGAACTATTAATAGTTCTCTCAAATTGTTGGGGGAACTTTTAGGATACCCTGCTGCCATGTGTGAGGGAATGAAGGAACGAATGAGTTGAGATACATGACGGATTTGGATTGCTTTTTTGTAGTATATAATTATATATCATCCAACCATAGCCTTTCTAGATAGTAGATACAGTATTAAGATAGGTGATTTATCATCATTTATCATTGGAGGCTTGAATAGGACTTGCATTCTAAGATTGAAAATGTTGATCAACGGGATAAATTACGATTCCTGAAAAAACAACACATCAATATTGATTTTCATGAGCATCTCTATGGTGTATTTGTATGAGAGCCTTGCCAATCTAATATCCATCACTCTACCTAATTAATTCAAATCCGTCATTTATGAGCTAAAATCATCTGATTGATCATCAATTTTTTAAAACAAATGTGATGATTAAATTACTACGGAGTTTCATATTTTATAACCATCTGTATTTTATGTAGAGGAATATGGAGGACTTGGCCTTGGATATTTATATCATTGTATAGCTATGGAAGAAATTAGTCGTGCCTCTGGATCAGTTGGCCTTTCATATGGTGCTCATTCTAATCTGTGCATTAATCAGTTGGTAAAAAATATTAACTCTAACTGTCATTGTACTAAACAATTTGTATCAAGTCCCCAGTCTTCTATTAATATTTAAGTTTTGTAGGTGAGGAATGCAAATCCTGATCAGAAGCAAAAGTATCTCCCAAAGGTTTCAAAAGCTAGATTTTTAATCTCTTACTTATCTTCTGTTCATCGTGTAGTTTTATGCATGCATATGATCTATCTCTATTTATTAACTGGTTTTTTGAAATTAGTGACTTGCAAACTAGATTCAAGTATGTGACTGAGGAATTAGTGACTTGCAAATTAGTGACCCCCCTTACCTTACCGTAGATGGGAGCCTTTGCGGCACTGGGGTAACGAAAATGATGAATGATAATCATGAGTGACTTGCAAACTAGATTCACAAAATCTAGATAGCTTTGTGGAGTTGTAGAAATAGAGGCAGATTAATTGTAGTTTAATTGTACTTCTGGAGATATGTGGCTAGGTGTTTGAACCACATAGTTAAATAATGAAAATCATGACTTTGATATTGATTGTTTAGCAACTTTGCTGGAAAAAAATTAAAGCTGAAATTTAAGAAACCAAAAGAAATAATGGAATTATGTCTATTTGACTGTTTTTAATGTTAATCATGTTATGAGCATTACTAAATTAGAGTTCATGATCAAATGTCTATGCACATTTGCTAAATTAGTTTGATACTTATTAGTAAAAACTTCTTATAGGTTGCGATTTGTTGTTGGGCTAACATTTTTTTTTGTATTATTGCAATTAGTTTTTCATATAAAGTGAATGATGATATTACTTATTTGATGAATATGTGAAATTTTGTTCACGGTCTAAGAATTTCACTATCTTGGTTTGGTGAAGCTGATTAGTGGTGAGCATGTTGGGGCTCTTGCTATGAGTGAACCCAATGGTACTTTTCCCTAAAACTTCATGCACTCAACAATTTTTTATCACTATTTAAAATTTTGAATTATTTTTAAATTGTAACTGAGGTTTTTCAGATCAAGGCTTTATTTTATTTAAGAAATAAGAAATTGTTTCCAATTAATATGGTTCCCTTTTCAGCTGGATCAGATGTTGTTAGCATGAAATGCAAAGCTGATCGTGTTGATGGGGGCTATGTTCTGAATGGGAATAAGATGTGGTGTACCAATGGTCCTGTGGCACAAACACTGGTATTATTCCTCAGTCCTCACTACTAACATACATAAATGTTGCTATCTTACATTATTCGGGATTTGAAGCTCAATAGAACCTATTGTCAGCAATATGCACACACACATACAGACATAGAAAGAGATTAAGAGAGAAACAGATATTATTGCAGTAATTTGATCTCTACTGGGCTGCATCTTTGGGCATAAAACCATTTATTGGGTTTATCTCTCAAAGTGGCTTGCTTTAGGTGGTCTAAATTACTTTGATGAATTAACCTTTGGTGGGCTGCATGACTAAATTATTTTAAGTATATCTTTTACATGATTTTATCTGAAGAATCAAGAATGCTCATTTTTTTCTGCATTATCTATATGACTGTATAGTTCTTTAATATTCCTTCCGTCCCATTGTATGTGTCTTCTTTGGTTTGGCACAATTATGAATAAAGTGGTTGAAAAGTAAAAGTTGTGGTTGAGGTTTTAGTAGGATAAAGTGAAATGACATTAACCACATACATGCCAAATAATGGAAAAAGACGTTATTTTGGGACGGTCCAAAAGGGAAAGTAAGACTCATAAAATGGGATGGAGGTAGTATCTATCCTGTGATGAATAATAGCTTTCCGTGGCATTATTGTATTACTCGTGTTTCAGCATAGTCATCGTCATCTTGTTATTCTTTCAGTACTACAAATTACATTTTGATGGCATTGGTAAATTACCATGGATAGGTTGTTTACGCTAAAACAGATATTGCTGCTCGCTCAAAAGGAATCACTGCGTTTATCATTGAGAAGGGAATGGCAGGGTACGCACTTTATATTTTATAATGAGTAATTTCGATGAAATGATATGGGCCATCATTGGTTAAAAGAAAATACTACATTTGACGTTTGTGTCACTGCTTCAGTTGAGAAGATAAAAGGAAAATGATGCACATGCATATGCTTATATGAAAGTTGAATGACTTCACAATTATGCTGTGAAGACTGAATTGACATTTTTAAGATAATTGAGTGACTGAATTGCACCAAGTTGACAATGTGGGACTAAATGCATGACTAAGAACGAATTGGGGACCAAAATAGTGATTCTTATGCTTCAGTATGAACCGCCATGACTTATCGTTCCATTACACACATTAATGTATATGTATCTAATGAGGTCATATCTAATAACCATATACCTTGCGCTAAGAGCTTGTGCAGCGCATTCTTGTTTGTTTGTTTGCTTGGTTGGTTGGTTGGTTTTTACACATTTTTTCTTGTTTTTTGCAGTTTCAGTACTGCCCAGAAACTAGACAAGCTTGGAATGAGAGGAAGTGATACGTATGTGTGTTTTGCCTCTACCAGTGCATATGCATTTATTCAATCTGTGTGCAAATTGGAAAATGAACTAACATTTGGACCATGAACCTTGCAGATGTGAACTTGTGTTTGAAAATTGCTTCGTTCCTGAAGAGAATGTGCTGGGGCAGGAAGGGAAAGGTATTGTCCCTTCCAACTAATTTTCGTTTTAGTTTAATGTTTAAAAGTACTTCCTCCATTGAGCCTGTTCCATAAAAGGAGCCTTTTTTAATAAGATCTCTTTGTTGAAAAAGGTCATATTTCATCAAATGGAACTAGTTTTCATGTGATTACATTACTTTTAACAGTCACACCTTTCCAAAAGTTGTACCTTGACCAAACAGGACTGTATTATTGGGAGAGAGATGATTCATTCAGGTTTCATTAGCATTTACTTAGATCACACCTCAATTGATAGGGAAATGTGAACCACTATAACAAAGTACAATTTAACATGTGCATGAGATGAGTTAGTGTCACGTTTGGAAACATATAGCTCTGGTGAAGTTTTACACAGGGGGCATATTTGATATACATACACATTGGAGTACATGGAACATAAGCTTCTTTAGGGCTTGTTTGGTTGGAGATTTTGGAGGGGAATCTTGATTTTTTCTTCTAGTCATTTATCTCTATTTCTTATCTTTAGACTATAGAGTAGTACATCCATCCCAAGAAAAGAATCGTTTTAAGGTACAACATTTTAGTTTTGGACTTTTGGTAAGTACAAACTATGGTATATCATATATCCTATTTGTATTTCTAAATATATTTGTTTCTTAAACTAAATTAGCATAATTAACTTCTTGGAAACATCTTTTTGAATGTAGAAAAATTGCATCGAATCAAAAAATAGCTTCTTCTGTTGAAGAATGCCCCCCCACCCCCTCCCGAAATCCCAAGTAACGTGGACTTATTGTTTAACGGCATGGCTTTTGTACTTTCAGGAGTTTATGTTATGATGTCGGGTCTAGATTTGGAAAGACTTGTGCTAGCAGCTGGGCCTATTGGGATCATGCAGGCTTGTCTTGATGTGGCACTTCCATATGTCCGCCAAAGGGAGCAATTCGGCAAGCCTATCGGTGAACATCAATTTATACAGGGGAAAGTTGCTGACATGTATACTGCCCTACAGTCCTCAAGGTAATGAAGTTACCCCTACTACTCTTGTTAATTTGATCTCCATAGTTTTGTTTATAGGAGAAAGAAAGATTCAGCTCTTAAATTAACATCATATCTCTCTTTAATTGTATAATAATTTTGTAGGTCATATGTCTATTCTGTTGCTAGGGATTGTGACAATGGGAAGGTTGATCCAAAGGTTTGATCCTTCGTTCTATTACCATTTTAGCCTGTTATCATTATTATTTGGAATTCTTAGTAGTGATCCTGCATTAAAATTATTTGATCAAATATTGAAGGTTCGAAATGATTAAAAAAACGGCCATATGGTTCTTGTTCATTTGTATAAAAATGAACTAGAACCAAATGGAAAATGAAGGTTGATCAAATAAGTATTTTCGAAATTAAAAAATGAAAAAAAAGTAACAAAGAAACGAAAATTCGAAAATAATGGAAAATTCTAAATTGGTTCGTTAATTTTAATGATGTATGAATGGTATCCAGGATTGTGCAGGTGTGATTCTATGTGCAGCTGAAAGAGCTACTCAAGTTGCTCTTCAGGTAAGAATTAGGGAATCCCAGTGAGTTCTTTTTAAGGCATGTTACTTGTACAAGAATGGCATGCTTAGTTTGGTGTTAAGCTTATTCCGTGTTTGTTTGAAGGCAATACAATGTCTTGGGGGTAATGGGTATGTGAATGAGTATCCAACCGGGCGTCTCCTTCGGGATGCAAAACTGTATGAAATAGGGGCAGGCACCAGTGAGATCAGAAGAATGATTATTGGGCGGGAGCTGTTTAACAAAGAGTAGCTAATTAATTAAACATTTTGTCTGGTTGGTTGTGCACAAACAAGTGAAACAACTACCAAAGATTATATATTACTCCGTATTATTACTACTAAAAAGTAGTACAATTTGTATGATAGTTATTACATTGTATTTATTTTTCACATGGACAAAGTGAGATGATATTTAACCAAAACAAGATGGATGGGTGGACGGATAATCAAATGAGCCTATGTTACTTTTACTTGTTTTTCTTGAAATAAATACAAATATATGGTCAAAATAAAAATACTCCAGTAGTACACAAAAAAATATAACATTTTATACTTGGTGACTATATTAATAAATTTAGTTATTGTGATCATGTTTGATTTGTACTATGATGATTGTGATGGTATATTTATACTTTTATAGTAAGTTTAGTACTTCCTTTGTCCGGTTAAGATTTTCTCATCTTTCTTTTTTTGTCTGTCTCTACTACGATTGTCTTATAGTAAATTTGTTAAAATTTGTGTGATTTTAAATCATTTTTATTTTATTTCTTACTTTATCAAGTTAATATCAATCAAATAATCACACTTTTCTTAATAATCATGTCACCTTCACGTGTCCCAATATTAGTGGGATGGGGACATGGGGTCATGGAGGTAGTAATATTTTTATCGGTTAGTTATATTTTAATAATATTTAAGTAAAGAAATCTTTTTTCTTTTATTTCATTGAAGTGTTAAAGTAATTATTTGAAGCTTTAAACCTACCTTCTTGTACTTTTTTCATATATTCCCTTCTCGTTACCTTCCTACTTTCTAGGTCCTGGGATTTGTATTTTGTACCAAACAACATACTCTTGAAAATATAGTGTTATTAATTATTCTTTTATCATTCTATCATAATTAAATTTGAGTAGTGTCGAGTTTTGCTGCACTAATTTGAAAACAAATAACAAATTGAAAAGGCTCCATTTCTATTTTCTGGCCACATATCTCTCAGTGTTGAATACCTTGCATTGTGCACTTGAACTTGATGAATTTTCACATGCTATCCAATGCAAAACTACCAAAGAAGTATGACAAGTATGGGACTTGGCAGACTAAGATTTCTCTCCAGACTTTTGAATACAAAAGCTTCGAAATTATGTCACATGAATTTATTGTCCTCAAGGGCAGAACCTAAAGATCTTATATGTTCTCAGTGTGGAAGGAGTGACAAAACATACTGGTAAACTTGACTCCTTAATGCTCAGCGTTGCTAATGACAACCCCATGGTCATCCCTCTTCAAAAGCGACCTTTATTTGAGAAATATGAGAAATGACGAAACTCTTTGTTGATGGTATTGGTCCACCTCATTTATTTGTTGCTCCACCTCATTTAATAGTCTGGTCTCCTATTTAATGTTCTGGCCCATTTGGGCTGTCTACTCGACCAAGCCCATTCGCCGTATTTGTTTTCTACCCAGCTCGTGACCCTGTGGCCCTTTGATATATTTGTCTGGTTCCTTCTCGAACCTCCTATTTCACCCGCTCCTCCTTCTCTCTATCCGATGTGCTCTTCAGTGTGTTGCCCTAGTTCTAGAGTGAGAGAGTGCCGGTTTCACTTTTGGGTTGAGCTCCGGCTAACCTCCGGTGATTCCTTGGGGATCCTTTGGTGGGCTTCACTCTGGTCTGGTAGTTTGGGGCTACTCTCCGGTGGGTTTTCTCTGGAGCTTTGGTCTGGGGGTTGGGCTCTATATCTGAGTGTAGTTGACTGTTGCCCTTCGTGTTCCCTATTTGTAATCTGGTGGTGAATGCTGAGCAAGCCCTTGGACTTATGGTGATTGAGGTCTGAGCCGGTCCGGTTTCTCAACACTCTTGAAGTGCAATCGAAGAGAACACTGGTCTATAATGAAAAGAATGAGCCTCACAATGAAGATTAAGAAGATCAACTCTCCATGTTCAAGATATAAAAAAATGTCAAATTGGATGAACTCTATTTTAAGAGGAACACAAGCACGGATTTCTATGATTGCAGAGAAATGGAACATTACAAGAACTTGTCCCTCGATAAGAGGACGAAAAGACGGCGAGAAAGGGAAGAAAATGGGAAAAGCTATACATGTAACTTGAGATTATCTTTAGAAGGAACACAAGTATCTTTTGAAAAAAAATATTCTAAACTCTTAAAACTCTTAAAATACTTCGATATTTAATTTGAAGGAAAAGCAGAACTTATGCATTACAAAATCTTCTAGTTTAAGACTCATTTAGGAAATGTTTTGAAAATCACAATTTCCTACAAATCATAAATATGATCTTGAATTTGAAGAAAGGGAAAATCGCATATATGGTCTCTCAGTTATCCATGAAATTAAAATCTCGGACCTGTATTTATGAGATTGTAAATGTCACCCCTTAATTGTTCAAATTGTTGTAAATGTGGTCCTTTAAGTGGTGAAATGTACTCTCACCCACATTGTATATTTTACCCCTCAAAAGGACCACATTTACAACATTTTGGACAATTGAGAGGTGACATTTACAATCTCAAAAATACAAGTCTGAGATTTTAATTTCGTGGATAACTGAGTGACCATATATACGATTTTCCCTTGGAGAAATATAAAACATAGCTTCTTCCTTCTAAATAGAACACTTCTAACAGCTTCATACATTCAAATCACTCTCACTATACCAGAAAGTCTATGAAGTGAAATATTTTTTACTTTGTTTCATAGAGCAAATTTTGATGAACCATTGTCAGTAAAAAGGAGCCAAAATAAAATATAGAACATCAAACTAAACATAATCCTAAATAATTGGGTTGTACGATATTTATTAACTAGATTAGTTACACCAAAAACTTATGTACAGTAAAAGTGTTAGTCTATTGGTCCCTAACAATGAAGCGTAGCTGTCCCTAGCCTAAATCGAACTTTGTCTGAACTAAGTGGACCAAAATCTACATGTGCTCATCCCTAGATCCATGCCTCCCCAACAAAAGTAATGTATGTCGCTAGATCAAGCAAAACTTTTTCACAGTTTGTATGTATTATCCACTATCTAGTTTGGAGTAATCACTATCGATGGGAGAAGAAAATTTCACTCGAATGACCAAAGCCAAAGAAACATTAATAGAAAATAAATGATACTTCATTCATCTCGGGTAAAAGTTTCCAAAAAAGGATTGATCATAAAGTTAACCGATCTTTATCAATGATAAGATTTTTTAGTAAATAAAACTTATATATTGAAAAACTACATTAATTGGGTCGGAAAAAACTCAAATTTGATAAAAAGTTGGATATATAAAATAAAAGATTTAGAACAATGAAGAATATCGAACGAAAATCTTTACATGGGATGGAGGTAGTATAGAATAGCAAACGTGGTTCATTGATTACATTTGCATGCTCCATTCCTTAGACAACTTGATGTTATGTAACCTAAAAGGGATGGAGGAATGGATAATTAAATGATGAGCTTTTGGTACCTTAGAGCATCATTAATGGGACATTGTTAACATCCTATAAATGTTGACACATGACTATTAATAAGTGGAATTGTCTTCCACCTCATGTTGAGTCACGTAGGTAGACATTTAAAATTCCAAAATCAGGTGCAATGGTTATATGTCAACTGCCTATAGAATCCTAGCCACGTATTACTTTCAAATTCAATAAATCTCATACGGTTGATTTAATCAAAACCCACCTAGACGAAATCACGATCTCCCCTGCTTCCTGTCGGTTTGCCATTGCAGAAGCCTTTGGAATTTCAAAGAAAACTAATATGTTCTGTAAACTTGTACAAGATCGATGGGATCCTCGGAAAAAACAACAGATCGATTGTCAAGGGTTTAAAGCACGAACACCGGTAAATAAAAACCGAGCCAGACAATTAAATAATAAAAAAAAGCACTTTGCATCTTTAAGATATGGCCATATCCTGTATTGATGTTCCAATTCAAAGAGATATTTATCGGGAGAATTTCCTGATATTTATCCACAAATTTGGTTGAGTTTCTGCTCCACGTTTGCTGAGTCAGCGTGTGAAGGGCGCTGTTAGGTGAAGACATGGAGGTAAACAGCGTCGAAAATAAAATTGTACATGTCATCAATTCAGGAGGATAAGAATAGTGCATTGCAGAGGAAAATTTTCCCATGCTGTTAAATAGGGATTACGTAGCTCGTTTTTTTAATGTGAACACCTTCTGATTGAAGATGCTCTTAGTTGCCAAGATCGCACAATAATGTTAACTACGATTTAATGAGCTTTTGGGCTCCCGAAATGTGAGGGAAAATGAAAAATTTGGCAGTCACACTAAATCCCCTTTTCTATTTTTTGGCTGCTTTATCTCACAACTATTATAAGTCAAAACTATTATAAATGGATGACACTCTGTCCTAAAGGATCTCGGATGCCGATCTGACAGTTAACCGAAAGGATGTAATTGAGTTTTAATCACAAACTGAGAGATAGTGATCAAATAGGACTCTGTCTCAAGTACTTGCAGAGGACATATACAATTTTACATAGTAACCTTTCATCGCATTTACTAGGATTTGAACTGAAACTTATCTCTTATGTCATTCCTATCTATCCATTGAGCTACGCCCACTGGCAGAACTATTTACTATAAATGTGTGCTCTAAGAGACCACTAAAGAAACATATAATTAATCTAATATTCAATGAATTTTTACCATCATCTTGTTTAATTAGAAATGAACTAAATGCGAGCCCCATAAATCATGTCCATGTAAATACGTATTTAGTTGGTACCAGACATGCATATTTATATAAAGCACTTTCTACTTTCATTGTTCCATTTCTTCCTGTGGGGTGGGGATGTGTTAATAATAACTCCGCACAAACGCCATTACTTCTAAGGAGAAATCTATCTAATGATATGCTGTTCTTCAATTCTTGATTAGCTCTTTTGGTGTTGATTATTTACTTGTGCGTCGACTTGCATTTTCTTGGTGATTAGAATCCATAGTTGTAAATTGTTGAGTGGTGTACTAGTTGATAAATATAATTGTCTCGTTTAGAATAAATGATGTTTTGTACTTTTTATAAAAGTATATATATGTACATATTATATTTATGTGATAAGGAACAATGTTCAAGTATCATATAAATGATTTTATTTTAAAGTATCGAGGCAAATTAAATTGGTGCATTTTATGTCTACGCACTACATGTGTGTTTAAATTAATTTAAAATGCTGATAGTTTTGTGGCTTGGTCAAGATTTGTTAGTAATCTACAGAGGCTGCACTACTTTAGGATCAAGCAACTTCCCACTTTCAAATTTGAAAACTAGCACTTCTGATTTCCTAAAAATAAGGCCCACACATTACAAAAAATAGAGGGAATAGCGACGGAGATAGTCACGGTATAAGTCAGGGGCGGATGTAGCAAGGATGGTGTGGGGGCAGCTGCCCCCAATAAAAGCCTAGTAAAACCATATAAATTATTAGTAAATATTAGAAGTTTAAGCATTTGCCCCCAATTAAAAAAATGAATTGCCCCCAATAATAACTACTCTGCTGCCCAGCCGCCCCAATCCAAATTCCAAAGGCATAAATTTATGAATTTCACCCAAAACATCGAAACGACTGACTGAGCTTAAAGGTTACGGCTGAATTTTATATCAGGCAAGAGGTCAGTCTCAGTTTATATCACTTTGATATTAGAGTGTTGCACTTTGAGTAGTTACGTTGGTCATTATTGGGTTGGTCCTCTCCTTGTATGACATTTGTGTTGTTTATTTGTTTAAACTCCAAAGCCATATATTACTCTTTATATAACTAATAAATGATAGATAATGTCATTAAACTTATCTAATGTAATTATTAATTTTATGTAAGGTTTTTTATGTAAATCCAATAGACTTTGTGGTATGATGACATCACTGTGACACTCTCAATAAGAAGGTCACAGATTCGAATCTCATCCTATTTCAAGAATGTTAGCCTTATTATAGAACAGAATCTATAATAAGTTAAGAAAGTTTGCAATAATAATAATAATAGATGATTTAACTGAAATAGTTATACATCTATTGGAGTCTAATCTTTTACATTCCCGAAATAGGAGTAAAAATGTTTGAGAATTTCAAAATAGGACTATCATGTTTTATTCTATAGATTGGAGTAATTATTATCAAGTTTGGTAAATATTATCAAGTTTAAAGTGTAGTATTGTCAAAACATGACAGTAATTACTCATATTTAGCGAAAAAACATGACAATCAGCGGCAGACACAGGCAGGGGCAATTGGGGGCCGCCGCCCCTCCAATTTTTTTTGTAGGTATATTTACCCCGAAATTTTAATATATATGAATTTATATGTATTTTTTTACACTGCCGCCCACCAATCGAAAATTCCTGCGTCCGCCGCCGATGACAACTCTATTTAGGAATACACAAAGTCACAAACATTTAGACTTCTATATTGAACAAATACTTTATTAAATTTTATTCTTTTGATGTATCTTTTGATTATTCTGCCCCCAATAAAACTTTTTCCTAGATCCGCCACTGGTATAAGTTCAAAAACCGTCGGTACAAAATTCACCGACGGCTTTCCAGCGGATACTTTCCGTCGAAATAGCGTGGTGGGTAAACCCAACGACGGATCTAAGCGACGGATTTCAAAAAGTACCTACGGATTAGGGACGGAAATATCCGTCGGTGATAGCGACGGAAAATACGGTCGCAAATTGGTATGCGTGGGTTTTTGAATGCGTACACGTGCCTCTCAATTACCAACGGTTATTTCCGTCGGTGATTTAAAAAAAATTATTAAATTACCGACGGATAGTTCCGTCGGAAAAAGTCCGGCCATATTAAAATTGTTTCATTGTTGCAGACGGCTTATTCTGTCGCTACTTTTGAATTTGCAACAACAACACTATACTTCTGATCCTCATACTGTTTTCAAATCAGACTATCATTTACAAACAACACCCTTTCCAGAATACCATTCACAAACAAGTTTTGCATAATACCATTCACAACATCATTCAAAATCATACTGCGAACTTCCATTTCACAAAAGTATTCATTCCAAAAACCTCATAATGGTATGCATTAGAGCTTAACAAAAACAAGTAATTTAAAAGTGCAACATCCTACATAAACATTCCAAAACAAACAAAATGTCAAGGACATTAAAAGAAATTGCACATAGTGAACAATTACTACAAGTCTTCATTGTTGTCCTTCACCCTCGTTATTAAACCCTCCGCTACCAAGTAAATTATCGATAAAAGTGTTATTGTCTTCTTGGGAGAGAGTATTATTTGTGTTGTGAAGAGGGACAAATGGGACAGCTGCAGGTTGCATTGATGGTTGACCCGCCATGAAATAATTTGGAAACATTGGAGGCGTAGGAAAGGCAGATTGGCTTTGTTGAGGATCGGAAAAGTAGCTTGTGGTTGTTGGACAAACATGTAAGGCATCTGTTGTCCATTACCAGGAGAAGGCTGACCATATGCAAACATTGGGAATGGGTTCATAGATGAAGTCCCTGTATTACTCCCTTGCATTTTTATTTGTTCCCGCAATAGCTTCATTTCTGCTTGACAACTCTCCACCTCCTCCGTGAGTTTATCAATGCGGTCTTGCTCAGAAGAGCGACAATGTGTCGGGTTCAAAGACCCAGTGCTCAACAAATGTGGGGCAAGAGAGCCCACTCCCATGAGCCTTCCCCGGTTCGGTTGCACAACTTTCAAAAACAATGCATTCTTATCAACTATTGTGACTGGCCCTTGTGTCTGTGTGATTTCTGCTGCCCCAGCCTTAAGTTTTTCCTAATTATAATGTATAGAATAACTTAATTAATAAGTACACAATCAAATATAACCTACCATATATGTTAGCAATCTATATATATAACAATGGAATCTTGTGGCATTAATAACTGTTCCCGTCTTGGATTACGCTTGCAGCACATATGATCTAAATTGTAATAATCATGCAAATGCTGGAAATATAAAAAAAACTGCAGAATCCATAACCGTAACATCAATCCTAAAATTCAAGCATAATGTTCTGAATACTTCTAGCGATGTGTTCTACTAATGTGGCATACTTTTGTAAATTAATTATTTTTAATAAATCAGCCAAGTAGATCAAAAAAGAATAAACACCAACAATATTGTGGCAGTTTACTCTCCAATTGCTGCCACGATCCGACCACTATACATAGTTTATCAATATCAATTGCAAATTAACAATTTGAACCCGGACCTAAGGCTCTTAGGCTTAGGTACGGAAGATGGCGCAAACACCTTCCGATACACTTTCCATGATTCTGAGGTACGTACATGTATGAAAAAATCATTATGAATATAGCATGAACATCAACAATCAAACTCATTTTTATTTCAAATGCAAGGTGACCAATTTTTTACCTCACTTTTTTTCTAAGAGAAATATAATACTGCAACTTAATAAAGGCAGAAAATTTTGACTCTTAAAACTAACAAAAGAAGGTTAACGTTATTTATTGGTGGATCTAAAAGATGATAGTTCACGGAGTAGAGCATCTATTTTGACTGCATATGTGACCTTAGACCTTAGTCCCAAACAAACACCAGTTAAATAAGAAAAAGTACTAGCATTAATTAATAGCATGCCAATAAAATCATATCATGGCAGGTGTTTCCCACATCATTTTTACTTCAGTTTTACAAATTTGGTTTCTAACAAACAATGTAAAAACAAAGGAAGAGTATAGTTAAAACTCAAAACCAATTAATAATCAATGAGTGAAATATACAAATCATAACGGTTACGCTCAGACAGATAAAAACAGCCTTTTCAATCACTAGTATTCAGAAGCATAACTGACATTTGAAGTTGAATTCTTATCATCACTACAACAGATTTAAAATAATTTAATCATTTAAAATAACATAAGGCTCATATTAAAAAATTCAACCATTTTGCATTTTTGCTTCATAGACAAATCTCAGAAGTGCGGATTATCAAATCATTGCCAAAATAATCTCCAAATAATCTAAAACCATCATCTGTTACTTTAGATTTGTTTAAAAAAACTCCAAATCTCCTGCCATTTCCACTATATACACAAGGAAAAAGGTGTAGTGCCTATTTATACATAAAAACAAAGATAACAATGCCAAATAAATGGCAAATCAAGAAATCAGCAGTAGAGCACTGCGAAGATGCAGGCGAGACTGGTTTGAAATAGTCTTACTATTTTATTATGGGCCAGATATATTATTCTAACAATATATTGCCAAATAAATATATGAAGTCACAATTCTTACAGCTATATCACGGACTCGTTGGCCACTAAGTTGCCTAGTTTTCTTCAAGGTGTAGCTATCGTGTAAAACTTCTTCTGCATCAGGGTCCCTCCCTAAACTTTGTTTCTTGAAAAAAAATGTTAGTCAACTATTGAAATAAATAATAATTATAAATCATACACACAAAAATGATACACCAAAGTGGGTATTAACTAACCAGCCGGGTTGCTCTATTGGCGAACTCCTACGAGCAGATATTGAACATCCACAATATGGCGAACTCCTACAAGCCTCCGAATTGGCATTCTTTTTATTTGTTTCACACTTTTTTTAAAAGCCTCAGATTGCCATTCACCAAGCATTAATGCCCAATCCTCTTTAGATATCCACTGCGGACACTCATTATTCTTTCGACAAGTACAAAACAAGTCTTTCAACCATTTCATATTAAATAATCACTACACTATATTTAATAAAAAAGCATTTTAAACTTTTACTTAGTAATAAGTTACCGCAAATTCATCAAACCACTCTTTCTTAACATGCTTAGGAACTTTATTGTAACTAATCCATGGGCCTCTAAACGATCCTTCAACAATATTTTGTATGAACTGAAGCTTTTCTCGCCTATATAACATTTTCACATTAATATAACACACTTCTATTTGAATAAATACTTTCATTTAAACATATCATTCATTGTCAAGCATTGTTTAACTAAATTACTTATCCATGCATATCAAACAATGTAAGTGGCATCCGGTCTACCTCCATTGCCTGTGAGAAGTAGTGTGACGCTTCGGACTCTGGTTGAGATTGAAAGTCTTCGGGTGTTTGAGAGGGTGTGTCGTTATTCTCCTCTGTATCATCCTCCTCTTCACTTGAGGTGTCCTCAACAGTAGGCTCATCTCTACGGAATTGAGTAAAGTTCCCTAATTCCTTGTCTCTTGGCATATTAGTTGACCGTTTTGCCGACATTATGTTGAATTAAATAAAATTAACCTCAACATATTCAATCTCATGTATACTGGCCTATTCATTAAAATGAATATACAGAAATATACATAGATATATAATTCAAAATTGAGAAGCAGATAGTTCACAACCATATATACTGGAAAACAAAATATATTGGACTCAATTTCGTTCACAGTATCAAAATCCATAGCATAGAACAAAATAAAAAAGTATACCAACTGGCTTTCATAAATATCTGCGGGTTAAATAAATGCATAGTGATAGCAATGTTGATGATATCCTCTGTATAATGAACGTTCGAACTACATATATAAGATTTTACCAGAATTAGTTGAAGCAAATGGCGGGCACATTGAACCCTAGAGCAAAATCGAATAAACCAAACGGGGGAAGATGGGGTGAGGAAGATAGGGGATGAGGAAGATGGGGGATGAAATCGCAGGATGAAATCAAATAAATGGAAAAAGATTAATTAGTTAATTACCTGGAAACGAGATGAAATCGCAGAGTGAAACTATGGAGTGAGGAAGAACGAATGTGTGGGGGTTAGGTTTTGGGTCGAGATCATTAGCGACGGAAAAATCCGTCGGTAGTCCGTCGGTAATCCGTCAGTAAACCGTCGGTTATCCGCTGCTAAATCACAGTCCGTCGGTAATCCGTCGTTAATCCGTCGATTACCAATTAATACTAAAGTTTAATATTAAGGTTTAATCATCCAAATTAATTCAAGTTTAAATATTTAAAATTAACATATTAAGAAAGGACATTGAAATCTCTATACAATATCAATTCTTAGATGAAATTTAATTAATAATTGATATTCTAATTAAGTGATTAAAATGACTCAATTTTACTCAACAAGTCAAAATTTGCAATTCAATTTGGGATGGATGGAGTATTACCGGGGTTTTTAGAATCAATTTGGTAACGGAGAGATAAGTGCCCGTTTGGTGACTCTGCTTTTAACTATTTTATATGATAATTTAGCAAACTTATTAAAGTACAAATATAAGAATATTCTAGATGGTTTAATTGAAATATCGAATAATCAAAATAAAATACGTTCATCGTCATAATTTTATTTAGCAAACTTATTAAAGTGCATTTATAAGCTTAAAACAATATCTTGTCATTGCAAAATATTGTACGTTACTCATCAATAGTGTCTTTATTCATCATCACTTTCTTCATTGTCATCCTCATCCTCGTGTTCTTCTTCACCTTCATCTTGGTCAGTAAGATATTCACTGGTAACGTTATCATCTTGACCATAATCTTCTACATATTCAACTAGTAAATCGTCGTCATCTGCCGTTGTCGTAGCTTCAATCACCTCTTCCATAGGGACCGAGATTACTATATCTGAATCGTGCAAATCAATAGATTCTTCAATAATGTCAACAATAGGAGGTGGTTGTGTTTCATCAACAATAATGTCAACATGAATGGTTCAAACACCTTATAGATGCAGTCCAGCTTCACATCCACAATATTATATTTCGGATGAACTCGCATCCCCTGCACCGGATCAACCCATTTACATTTGAAAAGCACAATTGTAAGAGTTATCGGGCAAAGAACGTCAACCTCGATTATCTCTTCCAAAGTACCAATCCAATCAGTGGTTGCGTTGTTATAGGTGGAGGAGCGCACACATATCCCACTATTGAATGTTTTCTTTCCAATTCCGTAACTTGTAGTGTGAAAAATATATCCACCGACTACATATGCACGCCATGCTTTTGCACGTGAGGATATTCCATTCGCCAAACTTTTATGAACGAATCAAAAACTCCATTGTAAGGATTCATCACCTACAATGCAAGTAGATGGTGATAATATTGCATAATAAAGGAACAATTAGTTGTAGATGGTGATTGTGTCATCTTACATATGCAGTGAACCAAGAGGAAAACTCGTTTGCAATAATCTGGTCAATGTTAGCATGACCCTGTGATTGAAGAAAATTTGCGAACGACCTATATAAACATATATATATGCAAATGTTAATTTGTGCTAAATAATCACTACAACTAACTAATTTAATTAAAAAATAAAACATACTCGTAATATGGTCGAACTTCAGGACAGTTAAGCAAGATATATGTATAAGAAACTTTTAATTCTTCACCAACAACAAACCGTTTCCTAAACTTTCCATTTCCACGACCTGGTTGATTGAAAATTGAGAGAATGCCATCGCATTAGACGATGAGGCACCAACATCATTTCGGGAAGGACGCATGCGTTTCGATCGTATGGAGGAATCGAAGTAATAGGACGCAAATGTTGATGGCTCTTCGTACATATATGCATTACAAATTGATGCTTCAATGTGGGCCTTATTTGTGATTTTTTTCTTGAGAGTGCCGAGGAACCTACAAGAATTTTATATAATACATGTGGATCTCATAATATGTAAGATTTTATTCAAATAAGTTTGTAAGAATGCATACCTCTCAAACATGTACATCCATCGATATTGTGGAGGACCGCATACTCTTGCTTCATAAGGTAAGTGGATGATTAAATGCTCACTCACATCAAAGAATCCCGGCGGAAGAATTCTTTCCATGTTGCAAAGAAGTACAACGACAGTCCTTTCTAATCGTCGAAGAATTTCGACATCCACAACTCGTGTGCATAGAGTTTGAAAAAATTGACTTAATTCAAAAACTAACTGCCACACTGTATCGGGTAGAATGTCCCGAAATGCAATTGGAATTAGGCGTTGCATGAAAACATGACAATCGTGGCTCTTCATGTGTATTAAACTTAAACCATCTGCACTAATGCATCTTCGAAAATTTGATGTGTACCCATCCGGGAATCTTATTGAAGCAACCCAAGCTAGGATGATCGTTTTTTGGGCAGTGGTTACAGTGTACACAGCCTTACTGATTTTGTCAATGTAATCCGTTGGAACTCCAATACCAGGCCGATCACAATACAATGCAACATCTTTTCTAGCTTTCAAATTCTCTTTTGTTCTTTCTTTGTCGTTCATTAGAGTATAAAATAAATTGTCAAACACATTCTTTTCAATGTGCATAACATCTAAATTATGTCTAATTAATAAACTTCCCCAATATGGGAGTTGCCAAAATATGCTCTTTTTTGTCCATTTGTGATCAATGCCATAACCAGGGGGTAGTTCATTGGGATCCTGATTAGCGGTTGGTATCATAGCTACACGATAAAATAGTTGAAGGCCAGTCAATCTAGATGGAAGACGACTAAGTTCTTCTTTTCCCATTTTAAATGAATGAATGTCCCTACGATATGGGTGTTGTTGTGGTAGGAATTTTCTATGACAATCAAAGTAACAAGGCTTACGCCCATACTTAAGCCACGTTGCTTTGTTGTTCTCCATACAAATAGGGCAACCTAAAAGTCCTGCTGTGCTCCAACCTGACAACATTCCATACGCTGGAAAGTCGCTAATTGTCCACATTAAAATGAAACGCAAGGGAAACATGACATTATCTACAATGTCATATGTAACGGTACCCTCATCCCACAAATGTTGCAGTTCATCAACTAGTGGTTGCAGATATATATCAATTTTCTTTTTTGGGCATATTGGTCCAGGAATAATGAGAGACAAAAACATGAAAGGATATTTCATGCACATACCGGGGGGCAAGTTGTACGTCGTAAGAATGACGGGCCAACAAGAGTACGATGCACCATATTGTCCATGGGCTGCAAAACCATCAGAACATAAACCAAGGCGAACATTTCGAGGCTCAACTGCAAATCCCGAATATGTATCGTTGATGTGTTTCCATGCTTCACTATCACAAGGATGACCCATTATAGTCCCGATTGCCTCATGTGTGGAATGCCACCTCATCGCTTCAGCTGTTTGACGTGATGCGTACAACCTTTGCAACCTTGGTGTTAAGGGCAAATATCTCAACACAGACACAGCAGTCCATTTCTTTTTTTTGTTTTACATTGTTCTTCCTCCTCCAACTTATACCGATTTGCACCGCAAAAAGAACAGTGTGTTAACTCTTTATTGCCCTTCCAAAATAACATACACCCATTTGGACAGGCATCAATATTAATCACGGGAAGGCCCAACTTTGAAACAAGTTTTTTGGTCTCATAGTAATTACGTGGGGCCGTGTTTTCACGAGGTAAGTATCGACCAAATAGTTCTAACCACCTATTTACTTCATCCTGAGGAACATTAAAATCAGATTTTATACTCATTACCTCAGTAACGAACTGTAATTGAGAGCCTTCTAGACATCCTTCATACAAAGGTTGATCTGCAGCCTGTAGAACATTATGGAATTGGTCCGCCAAATATGATACTTCATTTACATTTGGTGATCCATCAATGTAAGTATCATCTGTTGTTTCTGGAATAGAGTTTGTGGTAGATGATTGCTCCACATATCCTACAAAAATATCTCCAAGCATTCTTTCATCCCACGGTATGTCTTCATGAGTTCCAGAAACTGAAGATATATTGACCGAATCATTATGACCTTCTTGAGAGACAATTTGTGGTGATTCAAATTGTACCGTTTCACCATGAGAGGTCCAAATACTATAACCAGCAACGAATCCATGTCGATATAGATTAAGCTTCACAGTTTCAACATCATGGAAACGTCGATTAGTGCATTTTCGACATGGACATCGAATTTCTTCTCCACTCATATATTCATGATGAACAACAGTGAATTCAATAAAACTCTTTACACCGCTAATAAATTTATCAGAAACATTTTTTGTTAATGGATTGCATCGCTCATACATCCAACTTCTGTCTGATCTAAACATTTTCGACAGATGTATTTGTTCATATGGAAGGTAGCTTATAAAGATATATGGCGATGCAGATGTTTTCGACGGAATAGCTACGAATTATAAAACAACCAAATGAGGTTGCGACGAATTACGGACGGCTCACCGATGGAATATTTCCAGCCATTTCAGTGGCGGAAAAGCGACGGTAGGTTCAAAAATCCGTCGGTATTCCGTCAGGAAATCCGTCGGTAATTACCGACGGTTCTTTCCGTCGGAAAGCTTCCGTCGCTATTTCACAATGTTTTTGTAGTGACACATGCATTGTTAATATATAGTAGAAATACATTTTATAATGTATGCTCTCTCCCTATCCTTTGACACGTACGAACAACACAAAAGCCACCCTTTTTTTATTCATCTTGTTTTCGGATAAGCAAGACTTTGCTTTATCAATTTTCACCAACATGTCTCTTTGTTGCTTTTGTGGGAGAGAAAAATCCATAGTAATTCTTCTCTATAATTATCATCCTTTTCTACGGGCTCATCTCTATTAATTGGCAATCGGGCAATGGTCGAAGTTTTTCTGTCAAGCAAGCTAAAGGACCGGAACAGAGGTAGGATTATCCTGGGAGCGAGTTGGCCAGTCCCGTTCGAGTAGCTATCGAGATACGGGGGCTATCTTTCTTCAAGGCCAGTCCGGTTAACGGACGATCTTACGCTAAGTTTTCCTTTCTCTACTTTTTATATCAATATTTTATTTCTAATTATTGTTTCTATTTTATTTGTTCTTGCATTTGGTGATTTGTCTGGTGATTTGTGATTAAACTCGGGATTTTATCTGACTAAACTCGCATTATTAATACTATTTTTCTAACAATCTTGAAGAAAAATATTATTTCTCGAGTTTTGAAAATCCAATATGACGAACTTGGAAAATGCTGCTAGTTCCGAAAATGTTGTTGTTGAGAATAATGTGAATGAAATCCCTGAAAATAATGTTAATTCTGTGTCTGTGACTAATTCTACACACACATCACCTGAATTTGTTGCCACGGGCTCTCACAGGGTTGATTTGACCGGAATGCCTGAAAAAGTTTCTAGGCATTTTTTCAAGCGTCGGCAACAATGCATGAAAATTTGGTTAATCACCAAGGGATTGCTCTCGGTAATTATGACGGTGTGTCCCCCCCGTTGTCGAATTTGATCCCAAGAGTCTTGAACACCAAGCTTTATGGCGCGAGAGGAATGAAATAGCCAAAGGAATGATATTGTTGGGACTCTCCGACATGTTATTTGATGTCTATTGCACCCTCCACGGCACGGCTAAAGACATTTGGGATGAGTTGGATAGGAAATATAATACTGATGACCACGGTCTCGAAAAGTATATTGTTTCCAAATTCTTGAGATTCGACATGGAGGGAAAATCTGTTTTAGAACAAACACGAGAATTTGAGCTTATCTTACATTCTCTCCGTGAAACAGATATGGAATTGCCTGAAAAATTTAAAGTCATGGATGTAATTGAAAAATTCCCCAAATCGTGGGAAGATTGTGGTTTGACTTTAAAACACAAAATGAAAAAGATAACTTGGAAATCTTTGATGCATTCCATTACTGTTGAGGAAGAACATAAGAAAGCGGGTTACATTGTTCCTGTTGAATTTCAGCCAAAGGCTCATGTTGTAATCGTGGGAAAACAGTCACAAAATTCTAAGAATAAACAACCATCATCTTTTAAACCAATAAAGGCCAAACTAAAAAATGCAAAGAAACCAAAGGCAAACCGTCCATGCTGGAACTGTGGACAGATGGGGCATTGGGCCAAATTATGCCGAAATAAAAAGGCTAAGGCTCAATCTGGTGGACCTCAAGTCAACATGGTGACTGGAGGAACTAGTTCTGATGGGTATGTTTCTTTTAACCCTCAAGTTTTCACTATTTATAATTCCAATGAGTGGCTAATAGATACAGGAGCGAATGTGCATGTATGTGATGATAAATCGCTCTTTGTTTCTTATCAGCCAGCGGTTGGAAGAACAGTGATGATGGGAAACACAAGTGCTGCTAGTGTGCATGGAGTTGGAAAAGTGGAAATAAAATTTCCTTCGGGAAAAATTCTATCTTTGCATGGGGTGCATCATGTTCCCGAAATTAGAAGGAACATTCTTAGTGGTTCCATTCTTGTAAGGGAGGGTTATGAATTGTCTTTTAAATTAAATAAAGTTGTAATTTTATTTGGTGGAACATTTATTGGCAAGGGTTACTTGTCAGATGGACTTTTTAAGATTGTGGTTGATTATTATGAATTAAATTATGTATCTGAGAATTGTGATTCTTCAACTTTATGGCATTATCGTTTGGGTCACGTTAATTTAGGTTCTGTGAAAAGAATGATGAATTTAAATTTAATTCCTAAACACTCAATTGATAAAACTAAGAAATGTATGGTATGTGCTACTACAAAACAAGTAAGAAAACCTTATCATTCAATTGATAGAAATTCAGAATTACTTGATTTAATTCATACCGACATTTGTGAGTTTAATGGAGTGCTAACTCGTGACAAAAAGAAATACTTTATCACTTTTATTGATGATTGTTCTAAATACTGTTATGTGTATCTACTTAAGGGTAAAGATGAAGCTCTTGAAAAATTCTTAATTTTTAAGAATGAAATAGAGAATCAAACTGGAAAAAAAATTAAAAGGTTAAGATCTGATAGGGAAGGAGAGTACACCTCTAATTTAGTTGTACTAGAATGCCAAAAATATGGTATAGTACATGAAGAAACACCTCCTTATTCACCACAATCAAATGGAGTAGCTGAACGGAAAAATAGAACTTTTAAAGATATGATTAACAGTTTATTAGAGAACTCTGGATTACCTAAGTTTATGTGGGGGGAAGCCTTGAATACGCTCTGCCATATTTTGAACAGGATTCCCATCAAACATAAAGATAAGTGCCCATTTGAACTCTTGAGAGGCAGAAAACCAAGTTTAAAATATTTTAAAGTGTGGGGCTGTCTTCCTAAAGTATTAGTCCCTGAACACAAAAGAAAGAAATTTGGGCCTAAAACTGTTGATGCTATTTTTATTGGTTATGTTGAACATTCTTATGCATTGAGATTTTTGGTTATTAAATCTGAAATTTCTGGCATAGATGTTAATACTATTATAGAACTTCGTGATGCTGCTTTCTTTGAAAATGTTTTTCCGATGAAAACGGGTGTGCCCCAAAATATTTCTTTGAAGCTTCATTATGATGTTTACGGACTAAGGCTCTGATACCAATTAAATTGTCACGTCCCGGACCTAGCCGGACACGTCAACAACCCGCCGTACAGTACGAATAGTCAACCGCAGTCCAACTCATCCATACTATACAAGGCGTCATGAATATCATTCACACATAGTACATCCATAAACAAACATAATGTAAAACATGCATTTAAAATAGCGGAAGCATTAATACAATTGTGCAAGCCACACTTGGCATAACTAGGCATGCAAGCCCCCAAAGTAATTATTCAGAAAATATTATCCATGAGCATTAATGTAATTGTTTTTAAAACAGAACGGGAGAAGCACGAACCACGTCTTCTTCCCTTGATTCCTCCCGAAGCAACGGGCAATGGCAGCGACCTTCAAGTTCTACCTGAAACTGTGAGGTGGCCTCCCCCGTGAAGGGGAGGTCAGTACTTGGAAATATTTGACAAGTACAATAGCAACTATACTGAGTATAATCAACGTTTTAATTTCCAAGACCCTCAACTTAGGGTACTATTATATTATAGGCCATAACCCTCGGTTACCCCTCTTTCTTTTAACTGTACTTACTTTACATAAAGTCCAGTAGTCGGCCCGTAGGCCCATATTCATTTAGAATTCATCGTTTCCATTCCCCCGTGACCGCAAGTCACGATAACCCCGTGGGGTCCCATCGAGCCCTAATTGTATAGCATGGGCTCGGCCCAACTACATCTCTATACAATCCCCTAGCTCAATATATCATATCAAAATTTGTATGGCAAGGGCTCGGCCCAACTACGTTTCCATACCAACCATAACCTCGTGGCAAGGGCTCGGCCCAACTACGTTTCCACGGAGGTCACACATACATGGCAAGGGCTCGGCCCAACTACGTTTCCATGCTAATCATATTACATGGCATGGGCTCGGCCCAACTACATCTCCATGTCATCCTAGATTCCAACTCTAATTATTTTCATAATCAAATTCTCAAGCAAGTCCTATGCCTAGAATCAATTCCCGGAGGTGACCTTTAGGCCTACCCCTAATCACTCCTTAGTGTTCATGTCATTCATTCTTAAGTATCTCTTGAGACTACTTAAGGCATATCTATCCACAATCCTACCTCTTAGGATTTATTTCATCCTTTATTTATATTAATTCCCCGACTAGTATTTTGATACTAATAGGATAACCTTAGAACATGCCAAGTTCCTATTCCCCATATTGCATTTCATTTCCATTGATTTCTCAACCCAAGTATAGTTTAATCTCAATATCAAAAATATCACTTTAAACCATTCATGAAGTTCATTCATGAAGTAAAGGATATTTTATCACAATGTCATCTTAGTAATTCCATTGACATGCCATTCCATTCATTTCACATAATCATACACAATTATTCTAAATTTGTATGTCATGCTTCACTTATTCATATTCATATTATTTTCATTTAGACATTATTAATCTTTAATAGTCCATGAAAATCCCATCTAATTACTTTAGGCATTCTTATGAAATTAACTCACTAATTATAAGCAATATAGTAAGCCATCCTCACCTCGTGATGTGCTACAATAGTTGCCTTTGTTACGCCCCTCGATCAATCCCCGTTCTAGGCCGATTGAAAGGCACAACTGGACTGCCTGGGCAAAAGCCGGGCGGCTTTCACGAAAGCCGGGCGGCTTTCGTGTTCTGCAGAAACGAGCAGCTCCCTTAAAGTGGCGGTTTCCGGCGATTTCGACTCCTATCGATTCACCAACTCTTCTAAGTTAAATATCACCACTTTATATCAATATTCTACACTTTTAAACGTGTAGAACATCATGTTTAATCCATCATATGATTTCTCAAAAATCATACACAAAAAAACTAGTTACAAGATTGTTTGTTGAGCTCTTACCTCAAGAACAACCCTCTCCTCTTTGGATTCTCTTCCTTGCTGCTTGCACTAGGAGAGGAGACTTCCCTGGAGCTTCTCTCTCTGCTTTGGTCGAGTGAATGGTGTCAAATGGAAGGGGGGAGGTATCTATCCTCAGCCAAGCCAAAAACAATGAAGAGGTATGGCCAAGGGAGTGGTTGGTTGTCTCCAGCCATCCCTTCATGCACAGCCCATGTTTATTTGACTCACTCAGCTCCCAATGTGTCCATTAGATCACATAAAATCGTGGGGTGGCCCCCACTCATGTGGGAGGTCATCCCATTACGTCCCGATGTGTATAATCGGCCCCGAAAGTTGTATTTCTCGGCCCGTTTTAATCATATTTTATTTTATCGGACCAAATAAAATATATCACGTGTTCCCAATAATTATGGGCCTTTAGAATAGATGTACTATCCCCAACATTAATTTAGGAGTCTCCGAAACTCATTTCGGGCTGTTATCCGCTAAATTACCAATACCGGTAATTGGGCCCCGTTTGACCAACCGGTCAACTCTATGCCTTTCTTATGGCCCAAATAAAATATCCACCATCATATAGGTGTCATCTACACCAAGATGAATATAATATGTGGTTCGGAAATTATCGGGCGGTCCCCGTTCCCGCTGTGGGCTCCACATGCAATTTACTATTCACGTAAAAGAAATAATAAAAATTTACGATTACGCAAATTCATAAATCATCTTTCAAGGTTTATTACATAATTTACTAAAAGTAAATATGATCGGGGTCGGTGTTACAAGTTCACCCCCCCTTAACGGGAATTTCGTCCCCGAAATTCACAATCGATTATTCAAACAGAAAAGCATACTGCTCCTTCATCGAGGCTTCAGTCTCCCAAGTTTCTTCTTCAACTCGGTCACTTTTCCAAAGGATCTTAACCATTGGAACTTTCTTGCTTCTTAGCTTCTTTACTTGTCTATCAAGTATCCTTACCGGTTGCACGGCGTAGTTCAAGTCTTCCCGTATTTCCACGGGTGGTTTCTCTAGTACATGAGATGGATCCGGAATGTACCTCTTAAGCATAGACACGTGGAATACATTATGTATTTTCTCCAATTCCGGAGTCAACTGCAATCGGTATGCTACGGCCCCAATTCTCTCAAGAATTACAAATGGCCCTATGTAGCGTGGGTTGAGTTTCCCTCGGCTCTGAAATCGGATGATTCCTTTCCAAGGTGAAACTTTCAAAAATACCTCATCCCCAACCTTAACTTCTAAGGCTCTTCGGCGCTTATCGGCATAGCTCTTCTGTCTATCCTGTGCCGTCTTAAGTCTGTCACGGATCATCTTTACCTTTGACTTGGTGATTTCCACCAACTCCGTGCTCTCGAGTTTGGCCATGCCAACCTCGTCCCAACACAAAGGTGTACGACATTTCCTCCCATACAATGCCTCGTATGGAGGCATGTCTATACTCGCCTGATAACTGTTGTTATAGGCAAACTCCACAAGTGCCAAATGGTTGTCCCAACTCCCTTGGAACTCCAATGCACAAGCTCTCAGCATATCCTCTAATATCTGTATAACCCGCTCGGATTGTCCATCCGTTTGCGGGTGAAAAGCTGTACTGAATTTCAGTTTTGTCCCCATAGATTCTTGGAACTTCGGCCAAAATCGTGATGTGAATCGTGGATCTCTATCGGATACAATGGTTATAGGAACCCCATGCAGCCTCACGATCTCATCCACATACAACTTGGCTAACCTTTCCAGTGCATAGGTGGTGTTGATAGGTAAAAAGTGTGCACTCTTCGTGAGCCTATCAACCACAACCCACACGGCGTCATAATTCTTAATCGTCTGTGGCAGCCCTACCACGAAATCCATAGTCACGTGTTCCCATTTCCATTCAGGAATGGATAATGGCTGTAACAACCCAGCTGGATGCTGATGTTCTGCCTTAACTTGCTGACAAGTAAGACACCTACTGATGTACTCGGCTATTTCCCTCTTCATACCCGACCACCAGTAGCTTTCCTTCAAATCACGGTACATCTTCGTGCCTCCCGGGTGCATGGCATACGCCGATGAATGAGCCTCCTCTAAGATGGACTTTCGGAGCTCCTCATCCAACGGTACACACACTCGATCACAAAATAGTAAGAGACCATCGTCTCTCTCCCTGAAATCCTCAACCGGTCCCGCTAGCATGCGTTCTCGGACCTTCATGAGCTCCTCATCAACTTCTTGACCCTTCTTGATCTCATCAAGTAGTGTAGGTCTCACCTCGAATCTAGCTAACAAAGCACCGTCACTAGATACCTCCAATCGGGCTCTCAATGCCCTCAAACTCGTCAACAATGCCCCAGACGAATTCTTTCGGCTCAGGGCATCCGCTACCACATTGGCTTTACCGGGGTGGTACTCGATAACTAGATGGTAGTCTTTTATCAACTCCATCCACCGTCTCTGTCTCATGTTTAACTCTTTCTGAGTAAACACGTATTTCAGGCTTTTGTGGTCAGTGAATATATGACATGTTTCCCCGTAGAGATAATGTCTCCAAATCTTCAATGCGAACACCACCGCCCCCAGCTCTAAGTCATGAGTGGGATAATTTACCTCATGCTTCTTCAACTGTCGTGAACATAGGCAATCACCCTCCCATTCTGCATCAAGACACACCCAAGCCCTTGGATGCTTGCGTCGTTGTAGACATCGTACCCCACACCCTGTTTGGGTAGTGCGAGTACCGGTGCCTCGGTCAATCTCTTCTTCAGTTCAAGGAATCCCTTCTCACATCGGTCATCCCATACAAACTTGGCCCCCTTTCGAGTGAGCTTTGTCAATGGCGATGCCAAAACTGAGAATCTCTCCACAAATTTTCGGTAGTACCCCGCCAATCCAAGGAAGCTACGAATTTCCTTGACGTTCTTTGGCCTCTCCCATTCAGTAATGGCCTCAATCTTCTTGTTATCTACGGCAATCCCTGATCCTGAAACCACATGCCCGAGAAAACCAATCTCCCTTAGCCAAAATTCACATTTGGAAAACTTGGCATAGAGTTGCTTCTCCCGTAGTGTCTCAAGAACAAGTATCAAGTGCTCTTCATGCTCTTCTTCACTCTTCGAGTAAATCAAGATGTCATCTATGAACACAATCACAAACCGGTCCAAGTATTTATGAAATACTCGGTTCATCAAGTCCATAAATGCTGCCGGGGCGTTGGTGAGCCCGAATGACATAACCAGGAACTCGAAATGACCATACCTTGTGCGGAATGCACTCTTCGGTATGTCATCCTCCTTTATCTTCAGTTGGTGGTACCCCGACCTCAAGTCAATCTTCGAAAACATCGTCGCTCCTCGGAGCTGATCAAACAAGTCATCAATCTTAGGCAAGGGGTACCTATTCTTGATTGTGACCTTGTTTAGTTGACGATAGTCAATGCACATTCGAAGTGTTCCATCTTTCTTTTTCACGTAAAGGACCGGTGCTCCCCACGGAGAGTGACTCGGCCTTATGAAACCGTTATCCAATAGCTCTTGCAATTGGGTTTTCAACTCGTTAAGTTCAGCGGGTGCCATTCTGTATGGCGGTATAGAGATTGGTTTGGTGCCGGGTTCAACCTCGATCACGAACTCAATCTCCCTATCGGGTGGAAGTCCCGGCAAGTCTTTTGGGAAGACGTCCAGATACTTGCACACTACTCTCACATCATTGATGTCTATCTCTTCTTTGGTTTTATCCACCACATACGCCAGGTATGCGTGACATCCCTTTCTCATCATATTCCTCGCCCTCACGGCGGATATGATACAACTGTTTGATTTGCCTCTATCTCCCTCGAAGCGTAAGGTCAACCCTTCACCGCCTTCGAGTTCAAGAATCTTCGTGTAGCAATCGACCCTAGCATGATGTTTCTCAAGCCAATCCATCCCGAGGATTGCATCAAACTCGATCATACTCAGCGGTACAAAATCACACGTCAAGTTCTGTCCCTCCACCTCCACCTCACACGATGGATAGTGGCTATCTCTCTCGATATCATCCCCTAGAGGCGTGGACACCAATAGGGTTTGAGTCATCGGTACAAGTGGTCCGTTGAATCCGCTGGCGAACGCCTCACTCACAAATGATCGTTGCGCCCCGGTATCAATAAGGATCCTTGCGTCTCTCCCGTTTATCTTTAGTGTTCCTACATTCATAAGTAATGTATAACACACTATCTAATTAATAAGCTTGTTTCCTAAGTCGTAGAGTATGTTGGTCGCGGTTCGGGTGGGGTCCATTTGACACCCGTCCGAAAATTCTTCGGTTTCTAAGCTTTAGAACCGCTCTAGGACGAACCCAGGTGAAAGCCGGCCGCTTTTCACGAAAGCCGGCCGGTTTTCGTTTTCGAGAAAAAATTCTCATATGAAAATCACGAAAGCCGGGCGGCTTTCATGAAAGCCGGCCGGTTTTCGTCACCGCAGATTTATTCAGGAAATGGTCTCAAAGCCGGCCGGTTTCTACGAAACCCGGCCCGGTTTCAGCAGCGCAGAAATCCCCAGGCCCAATGAAAGCCGGGCGGCTTTTGCCAAAGCCGGGCGGCTTTCAGCTACGAGAAATTTCCCCAGGTGAGGCATTTATGAAAGTCGGCCGGTCTTTACCCACGCCGGCCGGTTTTTGGTTGCGAGGTTTTTACAGATTAATTGTTGACGAAAGCCGGGCGGCTTTTGGTGGAAACCGGCCGGCATTCGTCGCCGCAGCATTTTCCCTATAATTCAAGACGAAAGCCGGGCGGCTTTCGTCAAATGTCGGGCGGCATTCGCCCAGGGCGGGGATTGTTCCTCCCCTTTCCCCTACAATCCCGACCAAACCGTCGGGGTTTCAAATTTTGCACATTCCAAACACTCCTATTGCATACAATAGAGTTAATAACATGAGTTTAAGATTTTACCCGCCACGGAGTCCGGGTTAGCCGTGCGTCCGCCTCCGTCATCGCATAGACCCTAGCCTGGGTCTTGCCTTGGTTCACGGATGGCGCGTTGCTTGTACTTGGCCCTCCGTGCGTCGTGCTCGCGTGAGGTGCCCCTGCTCGGTTCCTACTTGCCGTGGTCCCGCTGCTAGGTCCTGCACCCATGACTCGCCCGAGTTGTGGGCAGTTTGACCTCAAGTGCCCCGTCTCCCCGCATTGGTAACACCTAGGGGGATCGCGGCACTTGCCCGCGTGGTTCCTCTTGCAATTGTTGCACTTGCTAATGCCCGAGCCTTGCGACCTCGAGCCGTGCCCTCCTGGGCCTTGATTTCCCCTAGATGGTGGTGCGGGCATTCTGAAAGACCCACCTCCCCCGTGGTTCCCCTTCTTGCTAGAACCTTGGGGGCCGGTGTTCTCCCATTTCCTCTTCTTCGCCTCCTCAGCGTTTTTCAGTTTTCTCTCTTCCCATTCTTTCTCCCCTTTCAGGCCCTGCTCCACCACTTGGCTAAACGTCATGTTGGGCAATTGTGTTGCCCGCTCACGCACGTCTAAATCCAAAGCATCCCAAAAGTGATTTACCATCCGGTTCTCATCACAAGCATACTCCGGTATGAACTCCGCGAGCTCCCTGAACTTGTGCTCAAGTTGCCTCACGGTGTACTTGCCTCCTTGGGTCAAGTTGGTGTATTCTCTCCTCTTCAAATTCACCTCGAAGTCGGAGTAGTATTGGTTGAAGAATTCCTGTCGGAAATTCTCCCAAGTTACGGCCTCCCCGTACTTCCCCTTGACACCGTCCCACCACGTGGACGCCATCCCTTCTAGCAACCTCGTTGCTACTCTCATCTTCATGTTTGGCGGCAGCTGCATATCAAGGGCCGCTTCATTGAACCTCTTGATCCACTCCGCCGCAACGGATATATCTCCCGTTCCATCGAACGGTTTACACCCCAAATCTCTAGCTTCTTTGAGGTACTTCGAGATCCTTATTATCGGAACCTCGACACCTCGATCTACTCGGGACTCCACATGTCCCCTAGAACCCGCGTGGCTTCCCCTTCTTGAAGCCTCTCCCAAAGCACGCCTTGCCCGGCGCCTTTGGCGATCTTGCTGAAATTGACAGAGTAGTTCCTCCATCCTTTCTAGAGCGTCGTCATCGTCGCTCCCCTCGCTGTCCTCATCATACTCCCCATCATATGGGGTCTCAACCGGCTCAGTTCCCGGTCGATACGTCGAATCCTCCTCGGACTCATAGGACTCGTTCTCGTTGACTGTTTCCACATAACTGTCACTCACGGTCCGATCTTGGCCTCCACGGCCCTGTCCTCTGGACACCCTAGAATCCCCTCTACTGCCTTGCACGGATCCTCCCGGTGCTCGGCCAGTCGGGTTTCTTCTAGTCACTTTCTCGGTACCTTCCATTTCTGAAAGAAATTGAGAATGAGTCATTAGACTCGTATCAAATGTCAATTGACGGATAGGTACTTAAAGACATCCCTTGACTCAAATCACCGTCATACCAATTGTTAAGGGTACCATCTTAACAATTAGAGACATTGCAACTCAAGTACCAAAAGTTCTATAAGTGCAAAACCTTATGCTCATGGTTTTCAAATTCGTTTTCAAAAAGAAATTTTGAAGCTTCATTATGATGTTTACGGACTAAGGCTCTGATACCAATTAAATTGTCACGCCCCGGACCTAGCCGGACACGTCAACAACCCGCCGTACAGTACGAATAGTCAACCGCAGTCCAACTCATCCATACTATACAAGGCGTCATGAATATCATTCACACATAGTACATCCATAAACAAACATAATGTAAAACATGCATTTAAAATAGCGGAAGCATTAATACAATTGTGCAAGCCACACTTGGCATGACTAGGCATGCAAGCCCCCAAAGTAATTATTCAGAAAATATTATCCATGAGCATTAATGTAATTGTTTTTAAAACAGAACGGGAGAAGCACGAACCACGTCTTCTTCCCTTGATTCCTCCCGAAGCAACGGGCAATGGCAGCGACCTTCAAGTTCTACCTGAAACTGTGAGGTGGCCTCCCCCGTGAAGGGGAGGTCAGTACTTGGAAATATTTGACAAGTACAATAGCAACTATACTGAGTATAATCAACGTTTTAATTTCCAAGACCCTCAACTTAGGGTACTATTATATTATAGGCCATAACCCTCGGTTACCCCTCTTTCTTTTAACTGTACTTACTTTACATAAAGTCCAGTAGTCGGCCCGTAGGCCCATATTCATTTAGAATTCATCGTTTCCATTCCCTCGTGACCGCAAGTCACGATAACCCCGTGGGGTCCCATCGAGCCCTAATTGTATAGCATGGGCTCGGCCCAACTACATCTCTATACAATCCCCTAGCTCAATATATCATATCAAAATTTGTATGGCAAGGGCTCGGCCCAACTACGTTTCCATACCAACCATAACCTCGTGGCAAGGGCTCGGCCCAACTACGTTTCCACGGAGGTCACACATACATGGCAAGGGCTCGGCCCAACTACGTTTCCATGCTAATCATATTACATGGCATGGGCTCGGCCCAACTACATCTCCATGTCATCCTAGAGTCCAACTCTAATTATTTTCATAATCAAATTCTCAAGCAAGTCCTATGCCTAGAATCAATTCCCGGAGGTGACCTTTAGGCCTACCCCTAATCACTCCTTAGTGTTCATGTCATTCATTCTTAAGTATCTCTTGAGACTACTTAAGGCATATCTATCCACAATCCTACCTCTTAGGATTTATTTCATCCTTTATTTATATTAATTCCCCGACTAGTATTTTGATACTAATAGGATAACCTTAGAACATGCCAAGTTCCTATTCCCCATATTGCATTTCATTTCCATTGATTTCTCAACCCAAGTATAGTTTAATCTCAATATCAAAAATATCACTTTAAACCATTCATGAAGTTCATTCATGAAGTAAAGGATATTTTATCACAATGTCATCTTAGTAATTCCATTGACATGCCATTCCATTCATTTCACATAATCATACACAATTATTCTAAATTTGTATGTCATGCTTCACTTATTCATATTCATATTATTTTCATTTAGACATTATTAATCTTTAATAGTCCATGAAAATCCCATCTAATTACTTTAGGCATTCTTATGAAATTAACTCACTAATTATAAGCAATATAGTCAGCCATCCTCACCTCGTGATGTGCTACAATAGTTGCCTTTGTTACGCCCCTCGATCAATCCCCGTTCTAGGCCGATTGAAAGGCACAACTGGACTGCCTGGGCAAAACCCGGGCGGCTTTCACGAAAGCCGGGCGGCTTTCGTGTTCTGCAGAAACGAGCAGCTCCCTTAAAGTGGCGGTTTCCGGCGATTTCGACTCCTATCGATTCACCAACTCTTTTAAGTTAAATATCACCACTTTATATCAATATTCTACACTTTTAAACGTGTAGAACATCATGTTTAATCCATCATATGATTTCTCAAAAATCATACACAAAAAAACTAGTTACAAGATTGTTTGTTGAGTTCTTACCTCAAGAACAACCCTCTCCTCTTTGGATTCTCTTCCTTGCTGCTTGCACTAGGAGAGGAGACTTCCCTGGAGCTTCTCTCTCTGCTTTGGTCGAGTGAATGGTGTCAAATGGAAGGGGGGAGGTATCTATCCTCACCCAAGCCAAAAACAATGAAGAGGTATGGCCAAGGGAGTGGTTGGTTGTCTCCAGCCATCCCTTCATGCACAGCCCATGTTTATTTGACTCACTCAGCTCCCAATGTGTCCATTAGATCACATAAAATCGTGGGGTGGCCCCCACTCATGTGGGAGGTCATCCCATTACGTCCCGATGTGTATAATCGGCCCCGAAAGTTGTATTTCTCGGCTCGTTTTAATCATATTTTATTTTATCGGACCAAATAAAATATATCATGTGTTCCCAATAATTATGGGCCTTTAGAATAGATGTACTATCCCCAACATTAATTTAGGAGTCTCCGAAACTCATTTCGGGCTGTTATCCGCTAAATTACCAATACCGGTAATTGGGCCCCGTTTGACCAACCGGTCAACTCTATGCCTTTCTTATGGCCCAAATAAAATATCCACCATCATATAGGTTTCATCTACACCAAGATGAATATAATATGTGGTTCGGGAATTATCGGGCGGTCCCCGTTCCCGCTGTGGGTCCCACATGCAATTTACTATTCACGTAAAAGAAATAATAAAAATTTACGATTACGCAAATTCATAAATCATCTTTCAAGGTTTATTACATAATTTACTAAAAGTAAATATGCTCGGGGTCGGTGTTACATATAAGGCCAGATTAGTTGCTAAGAGTTATAAACAAAAAGAAGGTATTGAATTTTTCGATACATATGCTCCAGTCGCAAGAATGACCACAATAAGAATGCTTATAGCATTGGCCTCCGTATATGGTCTTAAAATTCATCAAATGGATGTTAAGACAGCTTTTCTTCATGGTGACCTTGAAGAAGAAATTTATATGGATCAGCCTGAGGGATTTGTGGCAAAAGGCAATGAGAGAAAAGTTTGTAAATTAGTTAAGTCTTTATATGGACTTAAGCAAGCCCCTAAGCAATGGAACAAAAAATTTGATAAAATAGTTTCTTCGTTTGGATTTACTCTTATAGATGCTGATCAAAGTGTTTATTATAAATGTAAAGGTGATATTTGTATTATTTTATGCCTATATGTTGATGATATATTATTATTTGGCACTAATGATAATGGGGGTGGCTGAAGTAATTCTTGAGCTAAAGTTGACTAAGTGGTACTATTTTTGGTACTATTTTTGAGACTAAGTCATTTTTGAAAACAAAGTTTGAAATGAAGGATATGGGGGTGGCTGAAGTAATTCTTGAGCTAAAGTTGACTAGATCAACTGAAGGCATTTCTATTTCTCAGTCGCATTATATTGAAAAACTAATTGAGAAATTTGGATTTAAAAATAGTAGAATTGCTAAAACACCCTATGATCCTTCAGTAGCTTTGTATAAAAATGAAAGTGGTATTCCTGTGTCTCAATTAAGATATTCTCAGATGATTGGTAGCTTGGGTTACTTAGCTAACTGTAATAGACCCGATATTGCATTTTCGGTGTCTAAGTTGAGCCGGTACACTTGTTGTCCAAACAGAACTCATTGGGAGGCCTTAGATAGAGTAATTAGATACTTAAAAGGAACAATTTCCTTGTGTTTGCATTACGGTAAATATCCTCCTGTTCTTGAGGGATATAGTGATGCAAGCTGGATAGCTAAGAATTCCAGGAGTTATGGATGTACCGGCTATGTGTTTGCGTTTGGTGGTGGGGTTGTTGCCTGGAAGTCCACTAAACAAACGATACTTTCTCGGTCCACTTTTGAGGCTGATATATGTGCATTGGATACTACAGGAATTACGGCTGAATGGTTTATGGGACTAATGTCTGAGTTACCTATATTCAGCGAGCCGATTCCACCTATTTGTTTGCATTGTGATAGTATGAGCACAATTTAAAAAATTAGGAGTATCAAGTATAATCAAAAGACTAGGAGACACATTCAAGTTAGATTAAAAACTATAAGGAAATTTGTGTCTCAAGGGGTGTTTGCTGTTGATTTTGTCGGATCCAAAGATAATACAGTAGACCCTTTAACAAAAAGACTTGATTTAAATCAAGTGATAAAATCCAGGTTAGGAATGGGACTGAAACCCAGTAATTATTCAACTACGGTAGCAACTCAACCTATCTGAGTGGAGATCCCATAAAGTAGGTTCAATGTGGTATAAACAAACCGTAGTGTGAATTGTGCATCTCATTAAAATATTTTTTGAGTTCTATTCCTTGATAAGCCTGAGAGATGCTGAAATTGCTAAGTAAGTAAGAGTTTAAGACTCTGAATGGGATCGAGCTTTAAAGCAGAGTGTTAGCAATGCACTCTTGGAGATGCCCAACTATGAGAATGTTATTGTGTGGCCGCAATTAGAGAATAAGGGTTAATTCTCGATAACATTCTTGAGACAGGATCGGGACGCACGGCCGTAAAGCGTCAACCCTATAGATCGTTGCCATTGCCATTAGTGTGTTGCTCTTATTCCACGCCAACACTATCAAGGTTCGAGTTCAAGAACTCTGTTCACTCAGTCCCTGTGGGGGTTAGGGGTAAAAGCTTAGAAGTTGGTTCAAACCGGAAGGTACCATATTTGAAAGCACATTATGTCTTTTAGAGTTGAGCTGACAACTATGGATTTGTGGGGGATTGTTGGAAATATGATGGAAATAAAATTGTTACCTTGGTGATCTCATTATGAGTCCTATGAAATATTTGTGTTAAATACAAATTGGAAGTGGCTAATAGTATATTAAAGAACAATTTTCATGTTTGGATTTAAATCATTTTCTTAGTGATTAGAATCCATAGTTGTAAATTGTTGAGTGGTGTACTAGTTGATAAATATAATTGTCTCGTTTAGAATAAATGATGTTTTGTACTTTTTATAAAAGTATATATATGTACATATTATATTTATGTGATAAGCAACAATGTTCAAGTATCATATAAATGATTTTATTTTAAAGTATCGAGGCAAATTAAATTGGTGCATTTTATGTCTACGCACTACATGTGTGTTTAAATTAATTTAAAATGCTGATAGCTTTGTGGCTTGGTCAAGATTTGTTAGTAATCTACGGAGGCTGCACTACTTTAGGATCAAGCAACTTCCCACTTTCAAATTTGAAAACTAGCACTTTTGATTTCCTAAAAATAAGGCCCACGCATGCATTGTTAATATATAGTAGAAATACATTTTATAATGTATGCTCTCTCCCTATCCTTTGACACGTACGAACAACACAAAAGCCACCCTTTTTTTATTCATCTTGTTTTCTGATAAGCAAGACTTTGCTTTATCAATTTTCACCAACTTGTCTCTTTGTTGCTTTTGTGGGAGAGAAAAATCCATAGTAATTCTTCTCTATAATTATCATCCTTTTCTACGGGCTCATCTCTATTAATTGGCAATCGGGCAACGGTCGAAGTGTTTCTGTCAAGCAAGCTAAAGGACCGGAACAGAGGTAGGATTATCCTGGGAGCGAGTTGGTCAGTCCCGTTCGAGTAGCTATCGAGATACGGGGACTATCTTTCTTCAAGGCCAGTCCGGTTAACGGATGATCTTACGCTAAGTTTTCCTTTCTCTGCTTTTTATATTAATATTTTATTTCTAATTATTGTTTCTATTTTATTTGTTCTTGCATTTGGTGATTTGTCTGGTGATTTGTGATTAAACTCGGGATTTTATCTGACTAAACTCGCATTATTAATACTATTTTTCTAACACTATGCACCATCGCAAAATTTAATCGAATAGTCTATATTTAATTCTATATTGATCATATAAGCAACCCATAGAGGCATAGAGCTCACCTTTTACTAGGTGATCTAATGCAATTAAGATATTTCAATAAGTGCCCTCTCGAAGGTGAGATGTCAAAATATCTTAAAGATGTTCCAAAAGTTCGTGTACATATTTGTCATTTTAAAATATCCTCTATGGTAAATAAAATATCTTGTGACCATAAGTGTTTTATAAAATGGGTGAATAGTTGTAACTTGGTACTAACGAAAAATGTATGTTTCTTTTGTATGATCTTGAATTATATGGCGAAGGGAATAAAATTAATGTTGTGTACTACTTTATGTTCCAGATTAGATTGTATATATGTGTGAGTTAGAAAATAATGCATATGGTACCATAATTTGAACTATTCTAACTTTTTGTATACATTACGTGAAATTAGGGGTGCACCCGGGCCGGGATTGGGCCCGGGCGGGCATTTTTGAGGAAAGGGTGAACCGGAACTGGCCCGGGTATAAACCGGGTCCGGGCCGGTCCGGGTCGGGCCCGCCGGTTCTATGTTTTTTTGTTGCTTTCTAATTAACCCCCGACCCCCTCACCCCCACCCCCAAACCCCCCCAAAACACCCAGCCCTAATCAAGAAAAACAAAAAAAATTGAAAAAAACAAAAAAAAAAGCCCGGGCCGATTCAAGAAAAACATGGCCCAAGCCCCGCCCGCCCAACTTGCCCCAACCGGGTAAAATATCAGGCCCGATTAGCACCAACCGGGCCAATCCGGCCCGCACTGTAGCGGACCAGGCCGGTTCTGGGCCGGACCGAACCGGTTGGGTCCATCCCTATGTGAAATCATTTTATTACTACAATAAGATGATGTATGATAAAATGTGGCTTGTGGCATATCATGTCATTAGTGTGATAACACAGTACTTAACGGATAAATCGATGAGTAGGTTAAACAATAACTTGAAGATCAAGTATGCATTTCAGTCCCCAAAATGCATTACTTAGTTATGTTAAGAATATCTCCACTTTAGTTAAATTATGAACCAAACCGGAATATAAACTCAAATTTACCAATGATCGTGGCAATTTCAATTAAAGCCTCTTGGGCCGAGGACCGATTTACAATTGCAATAGGCCGTTAGCCCATTACAGAACTATAAACTAATCAAAACTTGGACCATGCACCACAAAACCTTACAAGGGTTTGGAGAAGTATACTCTCACCTAGGGGTGGACCCGGTCCAGCGGTCCAATGGTCCCACCCGGAACAAGGTCCACCTCTAGGTGGGCCGTGGGAGTATACTTCTTCAACCAGTAGTCAGGGCCGGCCCTGAAGGTGTGTAGGGTGTCCAACCGCACAGGGCCCAAGAAATTGGAAGGGTCCAATTTTTTTTGTAGTAATATACTACTACCTTCGTCCCAAATTGATTTGCAAATTTGATTTTTCTTAGTCAAACAATTTCATTTTATTTGCTTAATTAGGATGTCAATTTTTAATAATATTCTAATTTGGAATTTAAAACTTTGAAGAGATATTAATATAGTTTCTGAATATATAAATTTTAATTATTAAAAATGGAATTAATTATCGATAGGGAGCATTGGCTTTTTTATTGGTTGACCAAAAAATGTTGACTTTGCAAAAGAATTTGGGACGGACGGAGTAGTATTACTTAGAGGTGGAGCGTATATATAGGAACGAAGGAGTACTAAATCCTCCGTTTTCACCGGTTTGAGAATCTTAAGCTTTAGAAACTAAAAATATAAGAAGCGAGGCATGCGGGATTCGAACCCGGGTGAAAATAAAATCATGCACACTGATCTCTAAACATCAACTCACTGGACCGAATCAACTAATTGTTGAAATAAGGACGTACAAGCTTTATATTACCTATTTGTTCTACAAAATAAATAATTAAAAATACCTCTTAATAAAATTCAGTTTGGTTCGGTTTGAACCGATTTTATAACTCAAAAAACCTTCATTAAACCGATTTATGTTCGAGTCCCGACTTTCGGGTCTCGTTTGAGTCGGTGTGGTTTCGGTTCAGTTTTTTTAACTTGTGTTGAAACTTTGAAAATAAGGCCCAATTATTTTTGTTGCACAGGGCCTTCATTTCCACATGACCGGCCCTGACAGTAGTTAGTACATAATGAGTGATGAAAAGGATAAAGGATGTACGGAGTAATTATTTCCAAAGTGAGATATAAAACAAGCTGCCTAGCTAATGGCAAATGTCAATATACAGTGTTATCTTAAGACAACACATGTTATACAATAGTTTCCGCCAACATATATAGTTTGTTGTATGGGACTGGAGTGGGAAAATTATTATTTAGAGCACATAATAATCTCAACACAAAAAAGTGCTCCAACACAACACACATATATAATCATCCTCTCTTAGCTATAGAGCCTTAGATCCTGATCGCTGTTGTCGTCGGGCTGACCGACTGAAGATGACTTGGATGCATCGGGGACCAGCGGTGCCTCCTCCAAACAGCTCTGAGTGTCGTCGCTCATCCCTCCTCCCCCTACTGTCATTTTCTCCACTTCATCTTGGGTGTATACGTGGATTTTGCATACCACTTCACAGAACTCACTAGAGGGAAAAGGGGTGTGAAAAGGGGCATCAGCCAAACTTTAAGGGTATCAAACGCATGCATAATCATCAGCACAATTAAGGGGTCTTCGTGTACTATTACTAAAATAGCAACCCGCAGACAACAAGATATGATTACACAGTCACTACAAAAATATATCATTGTCAAGAGGTGGGGTCTTTAATTTGATATAAGCAGGCATTACTTGTATATCCAAATAAGAGTAACAAGTTTTTTATACATTTGACCTTTTCTACCCGTAATTTTATTAGCCTTCCCTCTATTGTTTGTTCTACTTCCGTTTTTCTCTTTGTTTTAATTTCTTCTCCCATTTTCGTTCTACCGGATTCCCTTTGACATTGAATCTGGATGCGTGTTTTTTTAGGTTTAGCAGGCAAGCCAATTGTGTTAGTGAAGTGGCAGCGGGCCAATTTAACCAAAAAATGCTCTTGGAAAACACCAAATGCATTAGTGGAGTTCCTAGACTGTAGTTTTGTATTAAAGCCAATCCAACAATAACCATATACTGGAAACCGTACATCGGTACATATAGTCCTAATTCAGTAGAGAGAAGTGATACGTACTGCCATGGATCGTCCCCGACGACCATCATGTCATTCTCACTGTCGGTGTACAACACTCTCCACCCTTTATTAGGATCCCTTAGAAGTTCTTCCATCCCAAAAAGCTTCTCCAACTCAACCATCAAGTCATCATAGCCGTTGAGTCTTGATAGATCAATAGCTCTCCCTACCAAACTTCCTTGTTTGTGAACCTTCAACCAACCCAATCAATATTATATCAGAAACATAAGAAAATAGTCAGTCCAAACACCCCCCCCCCCCCCCCCATATGCTCCATTATCCAAACAGTTACCTTAGTGCAGCTCCTCTTACCAGAACTTTGTGAACTGGGGGTTGATGGCTCTTTGATCAATGAAAACCCAAACAGTTTGCAGGGCCCACCAGTTCCGCTCAAACCCTCACTTTTCTTCTCATTCTTGATATGCTGCAATATGGGTGTTTTTTCCACGGGACTAGGGTCATTCCGGTAATTTTGAATTACATGCTCTTCCTTCCCTTGGATGGAGATTGGGTTTAATACATGGTTTTCGGAAATCTTGTAATTAGGTAAGTTGTATGGAAGCTGCACTAAAGGATCTTGATTGCTAGCTCTACTATACATCCCATTGAGGGGCAAAAACGTCTTTTGCACCTCTTCAGAGCTGAGCGAGTAGAAGTTGTTTTTGGTGCTAAGTGGATAGAAGTTGTTCATGTCACTTTTCATGTTTAGGGGTCTCAAGTAGCAAATTTCTTGACCTTGCAAGACCTTTGGAAATCGGTTGGATTCCAGAAAGCCTGATTGGATGGTGACTGGAGGGTGATGATGAGTTCTCACAAAATCACCCATCTGTGACTTTCCTATAACAGTTGACCCAACAAGATTTTGATCGCCAAAGGGTTGCCTCTCAAAATCCTTATGGCAGCTGGTTTTCTCACTTCCAAACAGAGGTGATACAAAACGTAAATTTTCTTGACCTTGCAAGACCTTTGTGGAGGATCTTACGGACTCCTCAAAGTCCAATACATCAGCACTACTTCCTGTAAAAAAAACAGAAAATAGAGAAAAAACGAACAAGATAAAAATTGCGATAACAAAGATTAAGGCTCTGCTTGGTAGCCATAGTCGTCTTATTTAGCTTATCAGCATAATAATGATCCACTAGGTAAAGGTGAATTGGCTGAGATTGCTCACTCTGCTTAACTTTCTGACAAGAAGTGCGTGATGGCATTTATTTCAGCCAAACAAGTCAAAAGCTACTTTCTCAACTGATGAGCAAATATCAGCTGAATAAGCCGCCATACCAGGCTACCAAACAGAGCAGTAGTAACTTTTGACTTATTTTCTGAAAAGGATACTACCAAATGTTTATTTTCTCACAGAATTCAGCAGATTCGGCCATTTCATCCAAATCTCTCTTACCAAATGTGGTCTAGTCATACCAGGAAAATGCCCTTCATGTGGCATTGCCGGCTGACTGGTTCGAAGCTTTTTCATTCTTGGAGATGACTGAATGTTTAGTGGTGCAAAAGGAACTGAGGAATCTATTTCCCAAGGAGAAACTCGTTCTTGATGATTGCTCATAAAATCATCATCCCACATTACCTGTCATTATATATGGATGTCAGCAAAGTTAATGGCAGCAGTTTGCATAAAGTTACAATCAAATTGACACACATATTTACCACATACCATCAAGCATCTCCACTTTGAACCAGGCCATCGGTAAGGATCCAAATCATTAACTCCAGTCACGACGCCACTGAACCTGCAAATTATGAATAAAATCCACTTTTTAAAAAAGGTGAAAATATATGTTGACTGCCTGACTGGGAAGACTAGATATAGTAATAATAGGAAGGCCTACCTTCTTTCAGGAGAATCATCCATGTTGAATCTCATTTTAAATCTTGTTCCAATGGGTATTCGGTTGTTGATGCTCTTTACGTATTTTTGGTATGAGACAATGAAATCAGCATGACTTGCCCTGCATTATAGACCATAATGCAAAATGACCTCCTTGTTCTTCAAAAAAGTAGGCTTGAAAAAAGTAGGCTTACAAAGAGTAAATTTAATATTTATGTATAAAATGAAACTTTAAATTGTTTTTCATTCAAAATCAGCTATTTTAGAAGCTTCACCAATATAAGCCACTTTTTTGCCAAATTCACTCTTACCAAACAGGATCGTAGTATGATACGAAGATAGTAATGAGTTGCATAAGTGTGCAGTTCATAAAGCAATAGAAATCAACAACAATATATTACCATTATTGGTTATCTCTTTCTTTACCAAATGCTACTGACCCCTGCCTCATACTATTAATCTTGTCTCTATGTATAATTGTAGGTGTATTACCATTACGAAACAAAACTCACCCCAGTCCCAGGTGCATACCAGAAAACATATGAGCAGCAACGCAATATAATTGTAAAAGAGTAGTACCAATACCTTGGGCTATATAAGACATTAAATGTTGTCTTGTGAGATAGAGCATTTGTAACTTCAGAAAGAACGCTGGAAAAAGAAGTATGATTCTTTATGACGGACTCAGGTAAGCCATGTCTAGGCCTAGCAGCTCTTCTTATTCCCAGCCTGAGATCTCCCCCTTCTCCTCTACAAGAATCCAATTTTTAAAAAAGTGGAATTTTTACCAATAATAATTAACTAAAATATTGTCATTTTTATCAAAACACAAATTTACTTATGTACCTTAAAAACAGAACAGCATCCCCTGAAACTAGATTCTTTTGGCTCACAAAGATACTCCACCCAGTGGTGAGCAAATGCCGCCTCGGCTGACCTGATATACAATAAAAATCATACCAGTAAGCCTTTATTTGGCTCTCTAATTTCGAGGAGAGCGGGAGAAAAAGTAGATGAAAAATTATACAGACTTACATGATTTAACTTAACATGTACAGAGACTCTAAGGACGGGTTTGGGTAGGGTATTTTGGCTGATATGGTCAAATCTGCTTAACATCTATTTCAGCCAATTAAGTAGGGTATTAGATCTATTTTTCTTATAGAGCCAATTTCAGTGGGTATTAAATCTATTTTTCTTATAGAGTCAATTTCAGTGGGTATTAAATCTATTTTTCTTATACTGCTTTTTTTGATCATTTTTCTAAACCCAAGCAGAACAAGCCACATTTGGCTATGAAAAGGGCTCTAATACTAATGAATAGAGTACAACAACAACATCCAAGCCTTAGTCCCAAAAGATATTGTGGTCGGCTAACATGAATCGATACATGATATCACCACCAAAAGGAAAAGGAAAAGATTGCACATTGAACAAACAAGTTTCAAGATTTAACAAAAGTATAATCAGTACCTCTATAAATGTGTCTAAATTTCCATTCCACGCCGTGCAGATCTCTAGCAACCAACTCCTGGAACGGCCTCTGCTCTTTATAGTCCTAAAGAATTATAATTTATAATACATTATAATAATATCTATGCAACAAAAAAGCATTATTTGATTCATAAGATAGTCACTCCTCCTTCCACTGAAAGAGGAATAACAAGAGAAGAAACGCACCAAAGGTGGGAAACAATCCTCTGCAGCTCGACGAGGAACTGAGAATCCACCATGAGTACTAGTATCTGAAGCAGTTAGGGTTTTGCAGAACATGTGTGAGGTTGGTTTGGTAGTAGGGACAGTCCCACTCCCCCCTTCGTCTTCCATTCCCATATCTTCATGACCCATACCAACTGGCTGTGTGAATAACCCCAAACACTCGATCAATCAAAACAAACTACTTGAATTTCTCTACAACTCCAAAAGATCATGGGTGTGTGTGGTTCCAAGAAAATGGTAGTGAGAAGAAATATAAAAAATGATGAAACAGGTATTCTCTTAATCCCAGGTTTACCATAGAAAATACAAAACAAAAAAAAGAAATATGACTATTTCTATACAGATTTTTTAGTCTATAAGAGAAATAAATACAGAGTAAATAAAAAGTTTAGACAAAGGAAAAAAGAGACCTTCTTCGAGGACTTATCATCCTATTTTTTCCCCTATAATTTTCCTAGAGTTCCAAACGGACCTCACAAGAATGCTAGACAACCAATTTCATCCCCTAATCCCTAACTTATGGCAAAACACTCATACACTAAAGTTAAAGAGCATACTTTATATCACAAGATCAAGAGAGAGCCATAATACCTCTGGTATAGGGAGCAGAGTAAGCTGGGTGTAAACATCATCATTTTCCTTATTGGCCTGCAATATTGGAATACACACATACACAGTTAATAAATAAAAATCACTCCCAATAAATGAAAAAGGAAACAATAGGATCAGAGAAAATTACAAGAAGCTGAACATCATCTACTCTGCAGAAGATCTGGGGAGGAAGTCTAAGCGTTTGGAAGTCCATCTCCAAAGGAGACGATGAAGAAGCCTGTTCTAAGTGGCCTTGAGGGAAATAGACCACAACATTTCCCTTCTTGGGCAAACAGGTGAGTGGGCCCGCACAGGCATGCCATAGCTCCAAGTAGATTGATGAACCAACAACCCTTTCTACTTCTTCTTCACATTCTGCAATACAGCAAGAACCAGTCCTTTTCCCTTCATCTTCCTCCTCTTCCTCCTCACCACCACCCCTCACTTGATGGTTCAGATCAATTTCCATCAAAAAAAAGTTGAACCCACCCAGTGAGGTATATGATGTTTATGTTTTTTCTCAATATAAAAGCATCCGGAAAAAGAAAAAGGATATAAAAATGAAAACTTGGTGGGAATCGACCAACATAGACCCACTCAATAAATAAGACCAAAAAAGGAGGTAGAGAAACAGTGGAAAACAAATCACTACCACTGAGAAGTGGGAGAAAAAGCAAGCACTCAAGTGGGATGCTGAAATGGGGGGAGAAGATTGGAAGTGAAGTGAATATATATATGTATGTATATGGATTTAAAGGGAGAAAGGTGTGGAATAGCAGCAGAAATTTGGGGAAGAGAAGCAATAAGAATCTGTAGTCCTGGTCATGGGGGTTGGGAAAGAAGGAGGTAGCTAAAAAGATTATTAAGATGAAAAGGAAGGAAGGGTCAAGTAATATAACAAGAAATTGAATGTACGATTCCTCCCCCCCATTTGCAGTTCTGAGAAGGGGGAGCAGAAAAACCAGCAGACATAGACAATTGCTAAGGGAAGCACAGAAGCTAAAGGCAAAAAAGGCCAATGTGCGTGTGCCCTTTTGGATTCCTTTTCTTTTTTCCTTTTTTGCCCCTTTTTCTTATTTCATTTAATTCAATTAATTAATTAATTATAAGGTGGTCTCCACAAAATTGAAGGACATTTGATTCCGCCTCCCTCCTAAACTAAAATTATGGTCTATTTATACAAGTCTCTAACTTTCATTTATAAACTATCCAAAAGTACTACCTCCATCCCAATTTAATTATAAAAGCTTCTAATTGAGAAAATTTATTTAAGAAATGGATTACTCCTCCTATCAGGTTGACCTTTTAAGATAGAACCACAGGTGTTAATATGAACTTTGTTTGGGACAAGGGTCAAATTGGACACTATGATTGGACACAAATGAACCAAATTGGACACTATAGTTACTTGTGTGTTTTATATCAAACATTAAAGTTTCAAATAGATCAAATTTTACGTTTTTCTGATCATTTTCGGACACTCATCAAAGATTTTCACCTTGAAAGATATAAGTATTCCTTTTTCTCTTGGTTTTATGTACCTAAAAAACAAATATAATTAATTTGTGTATTTAGATAAGAATATATAATTAGATGCTCCAATTAAGAAAATCTATTATAATGTAATTGAATTCTTTAATATTCTTAAATCAATTTAAACAAATCGATATGTCTTAAAGTTCCATAAAAATCATATGAATGAAAAGTCCTAAATATATTTTTAAATTGTTAAAAATAAGAAGTTATTAATTAAAATAAAATTATATATTCTAAAACTTCAAATTAAATATTCCAAAATTATATACGTAAATAAATTGGTTTACTTTCACCAAAAAGGAAATGAAATGTAAGACTAACGATTTTTATTAAAAAGAAAAAGAGAATCATAAGTGAGTGTCCAAAAACTATGAATTACGGAGTATGAAATTTCAGTGTCTAATATGAGATGCATATGTAACCATAGTGTCCAATTTGGTCTATTTTAAACCTTAGCGACCAATATGATATTCTCATGAAACCATAGTGTCTAATTTGAGCATTATCTCACTTTGTTTTAATAGTTCTATTGAGGGAAATCATATTTGTTCATAAATATTGTTTTGATAATTCTAACATTTGACAACGATGTTCACATTATCTGTTTTTCAACTGATTTCCACTTTATTACATTATGTGCTATTTGTATCAAGGAAAATAATATTGAAAATGTTTTTACTTGGACTATAATTTGCTGGTCTGGTCTGAACTGGTCTGATCTAGTCTGATTTCTTTGTATTTTTATAACTATCCAAGTCTGGTCTGGTCTGAAATGGTTTGGTCTGGTCTGATTTGGTCTGATCTGGGAGAAATTACAGTTCAAGTAAAAACATCCTAATTATCACTCATAAAAAAAATTATAGAATATACTATGTATATTTTTAAAATAGTTTTTAAAGTATCACCTATTTCTATATATAACAAAAATGATACGGAATATAGAATTACTTTTTGACTAGTAATTCAGCCATTTAAGATATTAAAATCAATTATCAAACAATAAAATAAAACTTATTTAAAAATAGGATCACTTCTTGAATATTTTGATATAGGCCTCTAATTAGTTAAATGACTAAATTTTTTAAAAGAGCATTGGTCATTTTTATTATATATTCAAATTATTATTATTTTCCCGTTATGTTTTATGTTGCACCGTTTTTTGTTGATGTCTTTCGTTTTAGGTCTACAATAATAATTGACAATTCTGCTAGATATTATGTCGTTAGAATGATCTATATGATCAGTGATTGATTAGTCATACCCGTTAAGTGGTTAGCGATTCATATTGCTCTTTGAGGATGATAGTCTTCGAGTCTATCTGTGGGATTGATAATGCTAATTGGTTAGAAATAGTTGTTGTCAGTGTTGGTCTATTTGAGTTTGTTATAACGATCTGATTCATAATGATATTAATATTGATGAAAAATCTAAGTGCAAATATTGGGATGGGCCATGAGGTATTAGATGTGATGATGGCTTATTTTTGCAAAGTTGTGAGGACTGTTTTACACTTTTATCTTTTCCCAAATAAACAAGTCTTCATCCATGCGTTTTGTCTGACAATTTTAATCACTTGTCGGTTTTGCCGTTGATTGTTTGCTAACCTGATCCTAATCGATTTATAATTTTGCACGCATTTACATGAGATATTTTGGTCAAATAACTTAAGAAACACAATACAATGTTTTTGTTTTTCAAATACTCTCTCTGTCCCGTTGGAATGTTCCCGGTTTAACTTACACACATATTATGGAAATAAACTTACCAAGGGATAAATTTTACTGTTTTGACACTGTTTCGACACTGTTTGGCACTGTTTCGACACTGTTTGACATTGTTTTGCACTGTTTGACCCTGATTTGATGTAGGATAACTTTCCATTTAGGGAAATGAGAACTTTCCAACGGGACATGTAAAAATGAAAGCGAGAACATTACAACGGGACGGAGGGAGTAGAAACACAACGTGAAGAGAGATGGATAATGAACCATCAGAATGACACAATTTATTATGCAGTGAAAATGTATTTTCCCTTTTCTTTAATTTTGGGTGTACATATTTGTTTCTTGAATGCATAGAGATAGATAGAGACCGGTGCTGCGTGAGTGGAGGGGACAGGTTAAAGACAGTGCATAACCCACATCCTCTAATCCCATACTTTTGCATTAACTTTCTTTCTTTTTCACTATAAAGCATCAAATGTTACACTTACCTCCATTACTCTTCATATACCATGACCCTATTTGGTAGCTTATATTTCGATTTCAGAATGCATCAAAATAATCAAAATAAATAAAATTGATGTTCATTTTCTAGCGGATTTGACTGAAATTACTAAAGAGTGCTATTTTAGCTACATTTTCATATATATTTTTTTTATTTTACTAATAAAATATATTTTAAATATAAATTTTTCATAATATAGCATATTCAACCAATTCAGCTATTTTTTCATATATTTAATAAATTTCAATAGATTCAACCAATTCAGCTAATTTTAGTTTTATCAAAGAGGTTCTATATATCCTTTTAATTCATTCATTCATCATTACCCAGTGCCGCAAAGGCTCACCTATGGTGAGGTAAGGGGGTCGGATGTACGCAGTCATCTGAGAGGATGTAATTTATATATCCATATGAATATATTTCCTTTATGAATGTTTGGTTGGAAAGAGAAATAATTAAGACAATATGTCATAGTAAAAAGATCGAACATCAAAAAGGATAGAAAAGGGACATTATTCCAAAGGATGACATCTCATTCTCAAGGACCCCAGAATCGGTCGAACAGTCATCTGAGAGGGTGTAATTTCAATTTTCATCACATACCAGTGGAAAGAAAATGAGGTTTCAATTCATGTTCTTACCTTAAATTGAACTCATAATCTCTTCTTGTGGCACATTTTGATAGAGTTATTCTCCAGCAAAGAATATATTCATTGTATTCTTTGGTGGGAGAGAAATAAAAGAAGATAAACACTTTTAATTATATATATTGATTATGATCACATAGACTCCTTTTTTACGAAAAAGTGAATTTAGAGTTCCAATTGTCCATGCAAGCAAACCACGTCCCACCCTTCTCATTTTTATTCTTACATTTTTTAATTTAAAAAAGTGTATGAATATAAAAAATGTTAAATCATTATATTATACAAAAAAGGTGTAACATTAGGTTTAAACGTTAGCAGAATGAGTTAAATATGAATAGTATAAAAAATTACACTGCATAGCCATAATGTAGATCCTCCCATGTCTAGATTAATTAAAATTGAAATCTTTGTGAGTTGTAACCATTTCCACTTTTTTCCTTTGAAAATACTCTCAATAAATCAATTAATACCCCTATATATATTTATAGTAATAATAACAATGCAAATACCACATAAAAAACGAGGGATCTACCAAACGTTATTCATTATTCATTAAAAGTTAGTGGTCAAATTACAAAGTTGAATTTAACTTTAAATAGTTAAAAAAATGTAAATAAGCGAGGTGAGTGTTCAATGCAAATAGACCGGCAGAACATTGGTCCCCCACCACTCTCCTTATCCTCCACCGTACCAGCGGTCCCCGCGGAGGGTGTTTAAGATTCATGTTTTTTTCTTTTTCTTTTTTATTACGCTTACTCCATGTTTTATTATTTGTTCCTATTTCTTTTTCAATTAATATTTTATTAGTTACTTTGCTTTCATTTTTGATAATTTTAACTTTGCATTTTTTTCTTCCCTTCGCGGTTTTGTAGTTTTTTACATTTTAATTTGTCTTTCATATTTTTCACATACTTTTACACAATGTTTTTAACTTTTTGAATAAAAATGGCATGTATTGAAATGATCAAATCAAGCATCATTACTATAGATTCACCAAAACACTACCCATAACCGGTGGACGTAGCTCAACTGGTAGCAAAGGAGTGTCACAAGGGTTAGGTTCCGGGTTCGAATCCAGGCAACTGCGATTAGGAGTTACTATATGCTAAAAATGCATAGGGCCTCTGCAAGTACCGGGGACAGAGCCTCACTCTCTATCTATCTGTCAGATTGGAATTATAGTACAATTTACATTCTTCCAACGTACCGTCTGATCGTGATTGAGAGACCAGGGATGGGGTGTCATCCTTTTTTTACCAAAACACTACCCATAGACAAAAGCTCAATGACTCGACTTTCACTCTCTTTTCCTTCCGCATTATTTTTCATTTTTATTGGTTTCTTCTTCTTTATTTTCCTTTCCATCATTTCTTTTCTCCTTTTTCGACCAAAGTACTGTAAATGTAATTGCAATTTTACATTTCTTTCTATTCAAATTAAATTACAATTCTCTCTATTTTTTACTAAGTGTATTGCATTTCATATTCATACACTATTTTTTTCTATGATATTTTTTATATTCATATATTTTTTTGTTATATATTTTTTCATATTCATACGCTTTTTTATAAACTTCTATATTAAAAATTTATTAATCTATATGTTTTAAGGCATGAATGTGTTTATTTCGATTTACATTTGATAAAACATGATATTGCATTTTTTTATATGTGCAGTTTACATTTCCATATGTGTAAATTACATTTATACACTATTCCTGGAGTTATAACAGAATACATTTAAGACTTGCCTCAACAAGTTAAATTTGATAATACATAGAGTTACATCTTCTTCTACGCAATAATACATATGTCTTGTTATGCACGACTTGCTTTTTCATATACGTGCGCGAGTTATATTTTCATATGCGCAAGTTACATTATGACTTTCCTCAGCAAGTTGCATTTTTATACACGTAAGTTACATTTTTCATCAACGTGAGTTACATTTGTCATAACATGAGTGACATCAGAAAAAAACTCATGTTATCGGAAAAAAACACTGTTCACGCGTGTTTTAGGCGAGGGAGCGCGATTTTTTAGAATAACATTTTCTATAGTGTGATATTAAAAACAAAACATATTCACATTTTATTAAGTAACGTAATTAGGCAATTAAACCTCCTTTTTATTGTTTACAATAAAATCAATGTTATAATTTTTAAACTCGGTATTAGACAATTTACATTTAACTTGACTCCGGGTAAGTTTCTCATCAACGTGAGTTACATTTTTTAAACAGGAGTTACACAACTCTGTTATTGAAGCAAAACACAAATATTATTCACGTATGTTACTTTTCACGAGTGTTTCAGCTGAGGTAGTACGATACTTACTATGAGTTGATTAGTTATAGTATAGCATTATGGTAATCATATACTCTGTATTGATTATGTAGCACTCCCTCCGTCCCCCTGTTATTGTCCCATTGCGGTTTACGATGCTTGACCGACGATAAAGCAAACAGATCCCTGTCCGCACTCAAATTATTTTTAGGAAAAGAAAATTACATATTCAGAAACTACATTAAAAGATTTACAAAGTCGCAAAAACCAGAATCAAATTTGATAAAAATTTGATACATAAAGTAAGAGATTAAGAGTGATTTGTGTTGACCAAGTGAATAGGAAATAAGACAATAATAGGGGGGCGGAGGGAGTACTACATAATCTATTCTCTCTTTTTAACTTCTGTCTTTTGTATGGTGCAAATTAAATTGTACGTGGTATTAAGTAAAAAAACATTATTCATCCCAACAATCATTACTCATTCTAAGAATTAAAATTTTACGGTCATGTTTAGAAAAAATACCTACTTTATTTATACTCATATACAAAGAAATATGATAGCTTTTTATAAACCGGTAGTGGTATTATAGAGAGAAGGGAGAGCTAAGAGATAGAGAGAGATCTTGTATTAAATGGGATTTGAACCTTTTACAATTGCCCCCAAGGAGGTTATTTATACTAGTAATTAATGAAGCGGTGCATTAAATGCATTACACGTGTTGGTTATTCTATGGCGAGAGCCTTGGGGCATACCGACTTCTGACCAGATGTTCTTTTTTGTCAGGGTGAAGATGGGCTAGGTGCAGGAGTGCACCCTGGGTATGGCGTTGTCCTTGTTCCTGAGCATTGTTTGGAATCTTTGGCCGAGGTGTCATCACTGAGTTGATGACCGAAATGACTATACTGACAATGAGCATACTTCTTCATTCTAGACTGGATTTGGCCAAGGGGCCCCAAGTAGTATGACTGGCTTGAGTCATTAGGTGTCCAAGAGTATGTGAGCCGTGAGTCTGGGCCTATATGCTCTATCAAGAGTCCCTCCTGATCTGAGAGTCTTCGAAGTGAAAAGGAGTAGACTTGTTTAACTTTGATTTTGTCCTTTGAGTTTTTACATTGCTTGTTATTGTAGTCCGAGGTGACTCACTCCGTAATGAGCATGGCCTCCAAGCGTCTTTGTTGCATTTCCTGTGTTTTTGCTTATTTGTAATTTTTGGCCAAGGTGTAATCCCACATCTCTCCACTCCTGAATGATGAGATGTCACCTATGAATTTATCCGGGGATCTAATCTCATTGGCGAACCCTGAACAAGGTAACCCTTTGGGAAAATCCTTGAACGAAGGTCGCTAGCCAGATATCATCACCGCGTTGCTCAATCCTAGGGGCTTACTCCGATCTTGCATTTAGAGAATTCATACCTAAGATGTTTTTTTCATTTGGTGTCGAGGTGATGCTTTACCGGTGTGGAGGTGTGGAGGTGCATTCTCCTGGTGGAAGTTTAGTACATTTCAGCTTCATGATATGGTGCGGTTTGCTTCGTTAATCTAGTGCAGCACAAAGGGCATCCTAGGTGACGAGTGTCTTGAGTTGATTGGCTGAATGTGGACGGTTACATCGATTGAACTGAGGGGAAACCGACATGTTCACATGTGTTTGTAGGTGTTGGGGTGTCATCGTTGTTTTCCCTGTAAATACTGCCCTTAAAATTCATTTTTTGTTAATTTTACATTTTCTTGAGATTAGGAAGAGGTGATGTTAAATTCTAGAGAGAGAAAACCCTTTGTTGTTCTTCGCCCAAGTTTAGTTCTTCATCTGGTCTTCATTATTTTCATACATTTAGCTTTTGGAGCTTAGATTACTTAGAGAAATCTCCCATTGATCCTTCTGAGACTAAGTGTAGAGTTGTTTAACGTGGTCATTGTGAGATTCGCAAAATATCTTCGAGATGCCTGATGTGAACTCGGAGGCCGATGAGTACTACACCGATTCTGATAGTTTTGAGTCGCACCTGAAGGTCTTGGTGCATCTCGTGGAGTAGTTTGTCGCCGAGATGAACAACTGAAGTGATTTTAATGATGACAAAGAAGTGGAGTCTTCACGAGTTGTCGAGGTGCAAAGTCAGGTTGTTCCTATCTTCCGCTTCCGGCCAAGATCTTTGGCATTCGCCAATATTCGTGGCGATACCTGCGAAGAAGCAGAGGAGCCGTCGACGTGCTCCCCTGGGGTGTCAAAGGGGTGCTCTTCCCTGGATTGCTCCCTTCTGTTGAATATCCGTCCTGAGAACTTTGTGTGTGATCTGCATATTGCTCAGATGTTCGTCGGCCCGCATGCGACAGTGAGGGAGCCGCTACCCACAAATCGCCTCCTTAATCTGCCAAAGGGCTATTTCGGGGCATTTACATTCTGCAGTTCGAAGGGCCTTGGATTTCCTCTACACCCCTACTTGATGAAATATTTGGATTCGTTGGCCTCCAACCTGCTCAGTTGTCGCCTAACACCTATGCTCTCATCATGGGCTTCCTGCTGAGGTGCTTTAATATGAACGTTGCACCGTTGCTGAGATTGTTTATGAACCTCTTCAAGATCAGTCGAGGTGGGCATCAAAATTGTGGTGGCTTTACGAACCCACAACAGTTGTCGAGGAGGAGGAATTTTGAAGGGTTTGCGATTAAGGGTTTATCATTTAAGAGTGTTAGTTGATCACTTCTATTTTTTTACGTTAATTTTTAGAATGGTGAAATCGAGGATGAAAATATACTTCACAGGTAGTTTATGTTAATATTAGTTGGGTTGTTTCAATTTTGGTCAATTTTAACATGTTTTGATCGGGTTTTTTCAATTCTGACATTTTTCAATTCTAATGCATAAAGCGAACTATTTAGAGTGAGATAAATTTTGATCGTTTTTTGTTTCATTAGGTTGAATTTCTAATTGAATGTTCTTTAATATGAAGAAACTTAATTTTGTCTCATAGATATGTGATTGTATAAAATTAGAGCATTAAAAGTGGATATACCCATCATTACATCATTAAAGAATAGGAAATGAGGTAAGAACACATTGAAAAAGGTTAAATAGGTCCTTTTACGATCATGAAATGGTCACTTAAGTCCATGTACTAAATGATTAATCATATAAATCTATTTACTCCTATAAAACGATCAATTCAGTCAAATGACCAGAAAATGACCTATTGTAGCCGGTTTATTTTGTTTCTCTCATCGTTTTCTGTTTTCTGTTTTTTTTACTTTCTTTATTGCCACTCTTTAGTTTGCGTTGTTTCGGTCCCTGCTTTCGGCCCCGGGAATGTTTGTGCCAGTAGAATTACAAACCAACCCCTTAGAAGAATAAAACAAGAAGGAGAATCTAGCCGCACCATCAATCGCCCGCCTGCACCGCTCCCGTCGTCGGTCGTCCCTCCATGAATGGAAAATTCCACTCCCTAAGGATGTTTTCTTTTGAAATGAAGTTTGTTGATCTAGTCTGGTGTGATCTAGTCCGATGTGTTTAATTTTAATTTGGTCTGATCCGAACTAATCTGATCTGGTAAAAATTAGGCCCTTGTAGGCTTGTATATTTTTATAAGTGTCTAAGTATGATCTAACGTGATCTAATGTAGTACCGAGTATGAGACTAAAATAAAGTCCAAAGGAAACATCGTAATACGTACGTATAAGTGTATAACCAGGCAGCGTATATGTACTCATAAGGCAGCTACGATAATGTACGCCTCCATTGGAGAGCAAAAGAAAAGGCCTGATATTCTTCAGAATTACTGAATTGCCACGCGGGACATGATCTGATTGATCTCCCACTTTTTACGTTGTCAGTAATTGCGAATCGAGACTGAGACGAACTGGCTCCCGCAGTGTACGAACCATACAAAAGTCCGTTCCCGTGGTCACTTTGTTTTTTTGGGCTCTTCGCCGACGCCTTTCCATGTTCAGCCCAAAATTACCCCCAACCTAAGGCAAAAGGCCAATCACGGGCCCCACACATTACAATATGTTTTCAATCTCTTTAAAAACAAACAGTTTGAATGGTGACAAAGTTAATAATTCTGGGGTAATGTTTAAACTTATGTGAGTAATTAAAAATTACTCCTTGTATCCTGAATGAGGCAACTTGTTACTAGGGTTGGGCGCGGTCCGGAACGGTCGGTAAATTGGTAAAACCCGTAATGTATCCTTTAGGTTTTTAACGGTCCGGTACGATCCGGTTCCAGGGATAGAACCGTTCGGTACCATGTCGTTTCGGAGCGGTACAAAACGGTACGGTACAATGCAAACACATGCTAAAATTTTCAACAAAACGGTTTGAATGGTGACAAAGTTAATAATTCTGGGGTAATGTTTAAATTTATGTGAGTAATTAAAAATTACTCCTTGTATTCTGAATCAGGCAACTTGTTACCCTTTAAGCTAAGGTCATTTGAACTTTCAAAGAAAAATAAATTCATCCAATTATCCTTATCAGCTAGCCTTTTATAAAAGCACTGAGTTTTTTTTTATTTGAAGCATGGAGAGCATGTTTGATAACTATTGTTTTCACTTTATCGGCTATATCGGTCAACTTTGTTACTCCCTCCGCCCCTAAAAGGATTGTCAAGTTTGATCGGCACGTAGAATAATAAAGTAAAAAATGTGTGGTACAGATTTGTGCAGATTAGAGAAATAACTTGAGCCACAAATTGATTAATTAAAAGGGAAAGTGACAAAGTTTTTGGGACAACCAAAAAAGGAAAGTTGACAAAATTATAAGGGGCGAAGGGAGTATTACATTTGCAACTTTTAATTTTCTGAATTGTGTGTGAATCAAAATAAGTAAGGTTCATATTTCTTTTCTAATTGAATTAGTTGAAGTTATAGTATATGGTCAAATAAAACTTTTTTGTTTACTTTATTAGTAATATTTATGTCAAATATATGTTTTCAATAATTTAGTTGATTCAGTCAATTCAATTGCTTCAGCAAAAATTTCACCAATTTTTTATCCTATTTAGCTAATTCCATTGTTACCAAGCCGGCTCCCAGGTTGCTTTTCAATGTGAAGTGGTGCTTGATTCTAGTGAATCCGAGACAACAGGATGGTCACTAGTTGATACCAAAGCGAGAGGAGTTCATGAAATCGTTATTGGGACTACTAGAAATGCTTGGTGGTGGCCACGTGAAAGTGGAGTGAGATGCTCTTTTAGTTTTTCAAGCAAACCAAAAGGATAGTAATGAAATCGGCTGAAATCTCGTATCACTAAAATCAGCTGAATCGGTTGATTCTGATCATATTTATGAAATTCTAGTTGAAATAGTTGTATTCGCAGATTCTGCTGATTTATGAAAAAATTATATTTAAAATATATTTTATTAATAAAATAAAGAAAAATTATATGAAAAATAGCTAAAATGGTCATCTACGGTAACTTCAGCCAATACAGTCAGAAAAGTAACTTCGACCTTAGGTTTTCTCATTACTACACTACTTGGTGCGTGGAATAAAAATTACGTGGTTGGTCAAAAAGTCAGTTGATAAACCGAAAAACAGAGTTACCAAACGAGATCTTAATGATTATAATAAAAAATCACTCTTCGAACTACGAAGCAGAAAATAAAAAAGGAATTTTAATCGGAATGAAGAGTAAAGGTAAAATTCATTTTAGAATGAGGAATTTGTTTAACGAAAATTTGACTCTATTCATATCAAAAGTTTCAGGATCATTACATCAATCAAATGAAAAACAAATCTGACATCAACTAAACTCCAACAACCACGACCGTAAACCTATGATCAGACTAAGAGACGGTCACCCCTGAGAGAGCAACACGAATCGCTAACCAAGCAGCGAGTTTGACACAGTCATCCCTGTTTCCATAGATCCAACATATCTAATGACATAAAAAAGGCTAAATTCTCAAACAAACTCACAAATCTAACAACAAATACGAAAACTTTCACGAACTCCAGCGCCTCATACAACCCATGGCGGTGGTTCAGGAGGAGGCCGTATCATTGATATCACTCTAATTGATCCTCCATTGTCGGTCGAAATCTGGCTTATTCAAAGCTCGTGCAACTCTCCTCGTCCCACGTACTTGTCGGCTAGGCTCTCCACCGATTCCCCTTCGTGCTCGCATTCTTCCCTGTGCATCTTCACAGTCTCGCCCTCCATCCTTCACGCTATCACAAACGTCGAAGTAGGTCAAGTCGGCACTTGGATGCTTCCATAAAGAAAAAGCCGCACGATGACGACACACTCTCTCTTCACAATAACTCAATGTTTACATCAAATTAAAATTTTAGGATGAGGGAATTAGATTCGATCTAACTTTAAAATTTAATTCACACATCACTACTATTCCTATTCCATTTTTACTCTATTTGATTTAACCCACGTGCTTGAAAATGAAATTACATCAATGTAGTTGATTTATAAAGTACGAAACAATCTGTATATAAAGTACTAGTACTAAACAATGTGTACTCTCAAATTTTCCCTTAAGAGATGCTATGTCTCAAAAAAACTTTGCGATTTCAAAAAATTTGAAGCATGATTTTAATTAGTAGATGAGAGATAATACTATGGAAACTATAAATTTTATATTTTTATGTAACTAATTTTAACAAAGAACATTCTCGTGTAACTTTCATATAATAAATATTTTTTCAAAAAAAGAATATAGTTGGTTAAAGTTTTGAAAATGACAGATTTTTTAGAGTGAGATAGTACTTGATATTTTCTTGTTTCTTAGAACTTTGTTATCCATCTTTTTATGGATTCTATCCAACGCGACCATCATTTACAATAAGATGAGTTTATGAAATATAAAAAGTAAAAAAAAAACATAACGTATGAACACACTCAAATTATATACTCCCTCCGTCCCAAAATTATATTCATACTTTCCTTTTCGCTCTGTCCCAAATTTATATCTTTTTTCCCTTTTTAACAAAGAATTTGTGGTTCACAATCATTCTTATACATTCTTACACATTTCTCTTTCCTCTGCACAACTCTCCACCACATATTTCCCAATATCTTAATCTGTGTGTCATTTGTACTTCAGGAGATAAATATAGGACGGAGGGAGTATAAAATTACACACAAGGGAATAAACATTCCTTAACTGGAACAATCAACATGAAAATTACTACCTCCCTCCCATAATTAGTGTCTCATTTCAATTTGACATGATTATTAGTAAAGTTGTTGAAAAGTAAAATTTGTGGTTGAGATTTGAGTAGAATGAAATAAAAAGATATAGACCACAAATTTCTTTCCAAAAAGTGAAACATGACATCCACTTTGGGACAACCCAAAAAGAAAAGTAAGACAACCAAAATGGGATAGAGGAAGTATAAAATTAAAACAAGCATACCCCTTAGTATGTACTCCTTCCGTCCCACAATAAACTTCTCACTTTCCTTTTTTAGATGTCCCAGAAACAAGTTTCCATTTCCTTAAATGACAAATTAATCTACATCAAAACAGTGTCAAACAATGCAAAATAGTGTCAAACAGTGTCGAAATATTGCAAAACAGTGCAAAACAGTGTCAAAACAATGAAATTTACCCCATGGTAAGTTTATTTTCTTAATATATGTAGCTCAAACTGTGAAATTCATTGTGAGACGGAGGGAGTATAATTGAGGGTTTTCTGGGTATATATCTCTCTAAAATGGATGAGAATCATACGGCAGTGAGATGTATTTATAAAACCTGACAATGTTAGAGATTAATGTTAAAGATTAATGTTATAATAAAAGTTGAATTACATAATTAGTTTATGACATATAGGAACTCGTTTGGTCACACTGAAATTGTTTGAATATGATGATTTTTCTGAAATTTATGAAGTTCTAGTTGAAGTGATTTGATTTGCTGATTCTGATGATTTATGAAAAAATTATATATAAAATAGTTTTTATTAATAAAATAAAAAAATTATATGAAAAATAGCTAAAATGATCCTCTGTAGTAACTTAAGCCAATACAATCAAAAAACAACTTCAACCGTATTTTTTGATATTATTACACAATTCAGCGCACAGAATCAAAAGTTACGTGTTTGGTTTAAAAAATTGACTGATAAACCAGATAAGCCGAAAAACAAGGTAACTAAACTTCGAGGTATATATGTTTATTTGCCCAAAGTAAAGTGAAAATAATAAAGAGAAAAACTATATTTACACACTTTTTATGCACAATATCTTACACATGTCTGTGACTTTTTATCTGTGAATAGCAGCTGATTATTCACACTCGACAATCTTACCCAGAAAAAAATAGTCAATAATAATATGGATTAATAAAAAAGAACAGAAAACACATTTGATTCAAAATTTCGTGCCCGTTTGGTAACACTGAAATTGACTGAATGAGCTGATTCTGCTGAAATTTATGAAGTTCTGGCTGAAGTGACTCTATTGGTTGATTCTGCTGATTTTATGGGGAAAAAATTATATCTAAAATACTTTTAATTAAAAAAATAAAGAAAAAATTATATAAAAATAGCTAAAATGATCATCTACATTAATTTCAACCAATCCAACCACAAAAGTAAATTCAACCTTACTTATTTTGATTATTATACTACTGAGCGCACAGAATCAAAAATTACGTGTTTGGTGAAAAAGTTGATTGATAAGGGTGATAAGCCGAAAAACAAAATTACGAAATGGGCTCTTCATAAGTACTCCCTCCGTTTCATAATTTTTGACACACTTTCCTTTTTTGGCTGTTTCACAATCAATGACACACTTCCTTATTTCTTTATTTGATAAATAAATCTTTACCAAAACAGTGTCAAATAGTGTTCAAACAGTGCCAAACAGTGATCAAACAGTGTCAACCAGTGTACTCTACAGTAAAATTTATCCTTCAGTAACATTTTTCCTTAATTCTTGACAAGTCAAACTGTGACAAAGAATGTGAAACGGAGGGAGTAGAAGAGAAGCTGAGGAGCTTCCGTGGATTGGGTCCAATCCTGTATTGCATTAGAAGGTTTTCACCTTTTGGGTAAAGAGTTGGACTTGGGGTACACACTTTTGGTGTACACACTTTTTACACATGTCTGTGTAAGGTTTTTTTATGTCTGTACAGACATAACGATACGTTATGTCTGTACAGACATAAAAAAAACCTTACACAGACATGTGTAAAAAGTGTGTACACCAAAAAGTGTGTACCTTTAGAATTTTTCTTGGGTAAAACGGTAAATTAATGAGAGGAGATTCATGTAAATTACGGAGTACTACGGAGTAGTAAAGAACTCTGTTGGATTTCAAATTTTTAATTTCAATCCTCTGATTTTGATGCGACACAAATAAAACAAATCCGGAGTAGAACCTATATTATAAGAGTACAGCCTATAAAACTAGGTCAAACAAACAAAAGGAACGAATTACGGTATAAGATAACCGGAAATACTCCGTAGTCAATTACGGTAGGTGTACAAGTGTATCTTCTCATACGGAGTACAAATTACTCCGTAGTAAAAAAAGGAGAGCCATTGGGTCTAAACAATTTCATCTTTTGGTTTTGAATTTGTGACTCTTCAATTCATTCAAATAGTAAAAGAGTGATTTACCTAAATAAGATTAAAACTTGTCAAAAATGCAAAAGTAGGATCATTAGTTTTCCATTTAAGTCGATACGACTAAATATAGAATGGAATCGCAAAATTGCTCCTGATTTACGCGCTGCCTCACTTTCTTCCGAGTAGCGATTAATTTTTGCGACGATGATGGGTGCGAAGAATGTAGCCGACGATAATAGCTCTGCTGCTACATGCCCATGTAAACTCCTTCTCCTGCATCTCATGTGTTTTCTTCTTCCATGTTTTTTTTGTTTTTCTTCTTTCTTTGGATGCCTAAATTATTTCTTTTGGATGTCATCATAGTTGTTTTATTTAAACACTGATTTCAAAGTAATGTTACTGTTATGTCATCACAATCATCAAGATGACAGATTTATTTTACATCTTTATTAAACATTTGAAGCAAAAACTTGACATTTTCAGAGTAATAATGACATTCTCGTGATAAACATGACATTTTTTATAAAGTAAAAGGAGAGATTGCCATATTTATACATTTGTAAATGTCATCTGTATGACACTTTTACTTTACATCTTTATTGAACATTTGAAGCAAAACTTGACATTTTCAGAGTAATAATGACATTCTTTTGATAAACATGACATTTTTTATAAAGTAAAAGAATGAGAGACTGCCATGTTTTATACATTTGTAAATGTCATCTTCATGACAGTCTTTCTTTACAACTTTACTGAAAATTTGAAGCAAAACTTGACATTTTCAGAGTAATATAATAATGACATTCTCGTGATAAACATGACATTTTTATAAAGTAAAAGAAGGAGAGACTGCAATGTTTTATACATTTGTAAATGTCATCTTCATGAAGAAGAAGAAGAAGAAGAAGAGGAAGAAAAAGAAGAAGAAGAAGAAGAAGAAGAAGAAGAAGAAGAAGAAGAAGAAGAAGAAGAGAAGTAGCAGGAAGAGTAATACCTCAAAGTCTTAAATTGAAGTTGACGTCACCATCATTTTAATTTGGAAGATAAATTCTTCTAAACGGAAGAGGGAAGATCGGGTGATGCAGAAGTGTTATAAATTCAATCAGAAATGGGAGAAGAGATAGATCGGTGAAATTTCCGATAAAGAAATCTAAGGTGGAGGTACACAGAGATGAGAAGATGAGCAGCAAAAGTAATTGGGGATTTTGAACATCCCTGGAGAAGAAACGTACACGTGGGCGATGCGAACCTGCTCAATGTTGAAGGCGGCGATGAGGAATAAAAGAAGGATTGAGCGACAGAGGAAAACAGAGGCTTTTTGGACATTGCAGAAACTGTAAAAAGTTGGGAGAGGAGCGTATCAGTCCTATAATGGTAATAAAACATGATAACTCCTATTTTGGCTTTTTATCTATCTTTTAGTCCTATTTAGGACAATTTTTTCGTAGTAAAATTATATGAATATGATTTTATATTGAAACAAATGAAATGAATTAAATACTTTTATGTTATCTTGGGAATTTTGAGCGAATGGAATTGGAGGTTTGAGGAGAACTGGAGGGAGAGATAGATCCGGTGTCTCTACCTTGCTTTAGCAACAAGCCAACAACGTAGAATGTTTGACTTTTTCGAACCATCAGATAAAAAAATGACCAGAGATCTTGAGGTCTACTTTTTCACTGATCTTAAGATGTCTTTCTTGCCATCTTATTGCCCATCCCCGTAAGGCACTATGCCATACAGTTAGGGGTGTAGGCGTGTAGCAAGTGGATGGATATCTATAGGCGAAGAAATGATGACTCTCAGTGGACACTACACGTATGTAAACACACTGTTTTCCCTCGGTCTAATCGATGAGTCTGTCGATTTCCCCATCACTCAGAAAGTGACACATGTCACACACTCAATTACGAACAAGCCAACAAACTAGCACTTCTACTAGTTTCCGGTGCACACCGGCCATATAACGCATGCCCTGGTCCCCAACAAAACAAGCACTGAGGCCCAAACATTCATACATGGCTCCCCGTCTAGAAACAATATGAAAGGAAAGACAACCAAAACCCCTATTGCCACTACACCCATGAAACAGAAATCTTGACACCTTGTCTCCCCTCAAGGTAGGCCCATCGACTATGGTCTCTGGTTATAGCCCCTCATCCAAAGATTTATCTCATATGATTGCCTTGGTTAGGGTTCACTAATGAGATCGGAACCACACTAATTCATAGGGAGAACCTTAGTGTACAACTATTTCTCCTTAATCGAGAGTACCTCTCGGCTTGAAGAAATGGGAGACCGGGGAATTACACTCGGCCAAATAAAGGAAAAGCAAAAAAAGCAAAAAAGGCAAAAAAGTTTAAACCAAAGGAAGATTAGCAATGAGTTCTCCTCGGCTCAGAGTGTGGGGAACTTCCGAGAGTGTATATTGCTCCACGCCCATGACCCACATACTTTTTTGCCCCAAACAAGGAACAAGGGTTGTCTTGCTCACATTGGCGCCTCGGCCAGATGAGGGTCCACAATAACAGAGTAACTAGGAACAACAAAACTAGACTATAAACACACAAACTTATAATCTCTCTGTCCCTTAAAACACCTCGTCGTGGAACACCTCATCCAGACATCTAGCTAATGACTAGCAAAACCGTGCATCATGTTCTGTCATTCACATAGAAGGGTTCTCTCTCATACACTAACTTATAATCTCTCTGTCCCTTAAAACTTTGTCATCTTTCCTTTTTAGGATGTCCCAAAAAACTTTGTCACTTTCCCTTTTAATCAATTATTTTATGGTTTCTGTTATTTCTCTCTCCTCTGCACAAACCTCAACCACACAGTTTTTACTTTATTATTTTTCATGCCGGTCAACTTTGCCAAAGTTTTAAGGGACGAAGGTAGTACATGTATGTGCAGTCGTGCAGATGTAAAGAGTTCGAAAGTCATTAATATACGAAGTATCATATATCTTTCTCTCGCTACTCTCACCTCTCCCTTCACTCTAAATATCAATAGGGATATTTCGTTAAGCTATCACTATTGTGATCCTAAAATTATTCAACCATATTTTAGTATTATAACACATGAATATAATCACATTAATTCATATCTAGTAATTAACAGTATTTTTCTATCACATACGTAATATTAATTACTCACATTTAAGAAAAACTGCATAATACTTCCACTTTCATAGTTACTCGTATTAGAACCACATCTAACTATTTCAGGAGTGCTACATGTACACATTATTTGTACACATTTATTATACACACTGCCTAGTTACCTGTGTACACGTGAGCTTCTAAACGAGCTAGCAGTATACACGGACAAGTTAGGGTGTGTATGACTTTTTCCAACTACTTCTACATTGACTATCACGAGAGGCTAACCGCCCCCTAGCAATAATGTAATACCAGCCGTTAAATGAAATTCGTGACCATCTATTTATATTCGATCTGAGTACGAAAATTAACTTTTATTTGATCAAATGTACTAGTATTTTATAAGGCAAGCTAAAAGGATAAATGCAAGGAGTTGCATTTGCCACGTACCAACCGGACAAGCACGACACTCTCGAGTCCAAACGATATTTCTATGCGAGAATGAGGCAGACAGATACCGTGAATTGTTTGATTTGGTATAGGAAAAGCTAGAGCTTAGTCGGGCATGGTTATAAAGAGATTATTACTATATTTCACCATATTAGTCATCTCTTTCAAATAGATGTCTGACTTTTAATTTAGCGAGTCCACGAATTTTCTCATCATTGTAGTTATAAAGAAATTGTTCAAAATGAGGCTAAATCATACATCAAAACTCAAAATAGGACATACCATCTTTTTTTATTATTATATGAGTCATCCTCTCCTAGTTTAAGTTTCCTTTGTTACTTGAATGCCCAAATTGCCCTTGCTTTTCTCATCGTTTTGTCCTGTTCGTAGACACCCCACCCCTTCAACATTATCGATCTTCTTCTCCTGCACTGTCCGTTCTTCCCTTCTCCAGCACCGTTTGTTCTTCTCGATCTTCTTCCCATCTATTTGAAGTTCAATCCTCTTCTCCTATTATGTCTCGAAGTACTCCAGGGTTGATCTTGTTTTGCTTCCTCCATCTCCATTCAATTTGTTTATCAGAAACTCCACCCATTTTAGAAATTCGACTCTTCCTCCTCTGATTTCTTCTTCTCCTTCTCATTGTCTCCTTCATGTATTTTCTTCTTCTTCCTCTGTTTTTTAATATGTTGTGTTTGTTTTCAAAATGTTATATATGAATGTGGCAATTATATATGCAACTAGTAGTCCTATAATGGATATTTTCAAATGTTTTAGTCATATTTAGGTAAATGCCTCTAGTTTATATTCAATATAATTTCCACTAGAAATTGTCCACGGAAAAGTCTTTAGAAAATTTGATAATTCAAAAATTAGAATTTGCCATTAGTAGTCCTAGTTTTTTATTTATTTAAATTTGCCGGAAAAGAAGTTGGAAAATTTATGTGATATCTATGGCGACGACAGTGATATCTGTTGATGACATAAAAATATGACAATGATATCACGTTTTTCAAATTTATTGTTATGTTAATCACTTTTTTGCTCTAAAACGAAGAACGACTTTTAGAATGTAAAAGAAGTCACTTTCTCTAAAATGCACTTCACTTTAGGGGGTGTTTGGATCTGAATCTTAAAACTGTTTCTACTCATTCAGAGAGCAGAAACAGAAGTTGGAGTGTTTTGGTGATACCGTGAAAGTGTAGGAGCACTTCTGGTGCTCTAATTTACTCATAGAATCAGTTTTTTATTTTTTTAAAAGCTGAAAGGGACTAGTTTCTGAAAACTTGATTCTAATTCTGCTTTAAAAAAGAAAAAGGAGAATCCATTACCAACACCCATCGATTTATATTCCACTCCATCATACAAAAGCTTACTAATTTTCCTTACTTGATCATCCATTTTTTTTCGTTATTTCCTTTTGAAATAACAAACTTCTAATAAATGTTATTTTATCTTTTTTGCTCCAAATCTCAAGAATACAATTTTTATTCTCATCGCATGAATCTGTGAATCAACTTTTCCTTTCTTTTTTTTTATCGATGCAGAGGACTTCATTCTATTTATTCAGTCCAATTAGATCAAGTTCAATCTTAAACAAAAGTTCAATCTGATCTTAGTACAGCTGTATAGGCGTATATCATTTGTGTGAAACTTTTGCTCGGTCCAAAAGTGTAATCTCCCACCTCAGGAGTCCCCCATACCCTGACCCGAGAGGATTTTTGGAAGAATGTTAATCACGGTGACTCAGTCGGTCCAATGACGATAGGTCTTTTCCCGTGCGCAACAGAGTCCCAGTCTTATTTCAGGTTCTGTGACCTCTACACGACCACTGCGGGTTTCGAAACTTGGTCACTTGGTCCAAATTTCCAATCACTGAATCAACTGAGCTACCCGTGCGGGTTGTGAAACTTTTGGTGCTTTCATCTCAATCCCATTATAATCAAAGCACTCCCCACTCAAAAAGTAGGAGTGAACCAGATTTATGACAAGGATACAGAACACAGATCGGCCTGGTCTCCCCGTTGTGAGAGTAACCAGCATCAGAAACTAGTCAAATCAATTTACACATAATAAAACCGGTATGACTCCATTTCCTTTTTAAAGAGTTACGTAGTACTCGCACAAAAAATAAAAAAAGGATATGAAAATGGAATACTAAATTGCTTCCTTTTTTAAGGAAATAATTTGTGTTTCTAGTTAATTCTCTCTTTCCTGCACACAAATCTCAATCATACAGTTTTTACTTCATTTTTTATCGTGCCGGTCAAACACAAAAAAGTTTTAAGGGACGAAGGAAGTATTCCCTCCGTCCCATTGTACTTCGCCAACTATCCTTTTTTGGTTGTCCCAAAAAACTTTGCTGCTTTCATATTAAAACAACTAATCAGTGGTTCTGCATATTTCTCTCTCATCTGCACAAATATCAACCATACAGTTTTTATTATTCTTATTTCTCACCTACTTTGCACTTGGCAAAGTCTACCAGAATGGAGGTAGTATAAAATTTGACCAATCTAGACTTTGACAGTTGCAATACACATAAAATAGACATCTATGATCTGCCTGACCAGATCAAACTAATTCATACCCGACTTAATATTGTAATACAGTACTTCGTACTAAATATTTCCTCTATTCCATTTTAAGGGACAACTAAATATTTTAGTTGTTCCTAAATGAATGTCTTGTTTTATTTTTTGGTAACAAGTTTGTGTTTCACACCATTTCATTTTATTCTACTCAAATCTCAATTACATAAATCTTTTTCTTTTCAATCACTAGATTAACAATTGTGTCAATCTAAAACAAGACACCATTATGCGACGAAGATAATAGGATGTATGTTTTTACTTGATTTGATTTCAAACCGCACCTTAATAATTTAAGTCCAATTACATCCTAAGTACTCTCTTAGTCCTCTATTAGAAGTTCTTAATTGTCTCTTTTGAACGTCCCATATCACGGTTTCGATATATATTTTCGTGAAATGATAGATCCTTTTTAAATGGTTACTTTATTACTCTGTATTACATACAAAAATTAATATACCGATAACAACACCATTATTATATATCACCTCATTATATTAGATAATCACTCTATTACTTTGTTTAAATATTGTCCAAACACCTTGTCATTTTCTCATGAATTAGAATCTCTGGAATAAAACAGAGATAACGCAAAGTACTAGGTATATGTGTGAAAAAGGGATTAAAATTAATTAAATAATTATCTAAAAGTGAGAGGGACAAAAAGTGATTAATCCATAGATATATTCAGAATATAAACAAAACAAGGGTGAGACGTCACACCAACACTTTGTCGATGTTTTTAAAAATTAAAATCATTACTGTAAAATGATGGGGGCAGTGCGCCAAACCCACTTTAATAAAGTGACAACGTTAGTAATGTCCTTTTCACGGAGTTGAGACAAAAGGCGACAGCAGTGATGATGCTTTTCTTTCAAAAAAAAAAGGAAAAATGGATACTCCATCTCGGAGGATTTCACATGTTAAGAAAATAAATTTACTCGGAGTTAAATTTTACTGTTTCGAAACTGTTTGACTTTGTTTTGCACTATTTTGAGGTAGATAATTTGTCAAATAAGAAAGTGAAAAGTTAATTTCGAAACTACCGGAAAAATGAAAGTGGGAAATTAACTCGGGGAGGGTGGGAGTAAATAAATGGAAAAAGAATGAAAAAGGAGACAGGTAAAATAAATAAAGACTGGAGTAAAAGTTGAACCCTCGGGTATCAGGCCGGCAACTGCTTTACTTCTGTTGCTATCATTATAAATGCAATGGATAGTTACCAGCTACGTACCTACAGCTGAAGCATCTGTCTATACTCTCGTAGACTACATAAGTGGCACTAATTTATATGGGGGAGCAACTACTGTACGTAGCTTGACTCGGTCTTATCGTATATATATGTACTGTATACCAATCTATACATAAATACGGAGTATCTACCTACAAATTTTAATAAGGATATTTTCGTCATTCAACCTTTATATATAAACGAAATTTATTTATTTTTTGGATTTTTGGTCATACAAAAGTCGAAAAACTAGTTAGGTCATAGATTGGGAAACTCATTGAGTTTTAGTAATATCCTAAGAAATTTCCCTTTATTAAGAAGATAAAAGAAAGTAATATTATAAATAGGTAAAATGATCACGTTCAATAACTTTATCCAATTTAGTGACAAAAGTAACTTCAATCTAATTTATTTTGATTAGAACTATAACACAATCTAGCATGTGAAATCAAAAATTTCATGAAGTTTTTTTTCCAAAATATTGCAAAACAAAAAAGTATTTACTAAATTAGGATCGAGTTAAAACTTTTTACCCAAAAAGTGCTGGTTGAAACTAGAGTTAAAGAAAACCGCCAATTTCTTTAAAACAAATTTCGTTCGTGTACATGGATCAACAAGCCAACCAACTGGCAATGGAAGAAGAGATTGGTGGGACCCATTCAAATAAAAATCCTCGATTATAATTTTTTTATTTTGGCTTCGATTTTTACAAAAAATATATCATAATTCATAATTTTGTATGATCTTTCATATGACACCAATAATGCATATATAATATTCAAAAAATTGAAGGCAATATGATGTCTAATTCAAAATTCGAAATTCGAAATTCCTAAAATAGGTATGAAGCGAAAGTTATGAATTTTAATATTGTTTTAGTCTAAGATTGGATCCAAAAGAAAGAAATTTGATTGGAGATACTCCTTCCGGTTCTTATTAAAGTTCCCACTTTCCTTTTTGGGATGTCCCTTATTTAAGTTCACACTTCCATTTTAGGAAACAAAACAGTGCAAAACAGTGCCAAACAGTGTCCAAAGAGTGTCAAACAGTGCCAAACAGTGCACTCCACAGTAAAGTCAAATTCATTTTCTTAATATGTGTGAAGTCAAACTGGGAACTTAAATAAGAACCGGAGGGAGTATAATTTTGAGTTTTGATATTTCAATTGGACACCATATGGTTTTCGGATTTAATATATATATATATATATATATATATATATATATATATATATATATATATATATATATATATATATATATATATATGTAACTCGTATCAAACGAAAGATAATAAAAAGTTAAAAAAAATGTATGTCTATAATATCATACGTCCTCCGTCCCGCTGAGATTGACTCATATTTCATAACTTTTGATGTGTGTGTAATTTATAGGCTATACACATGTTTCTATTAATTAAGTATATATTAAGAATTTAAATGCGTAGTATTATTTTGGGAAAAACTAATGAGGTATGTATTGTGAAAGTGGATGATTTGTAATCATACATAAGACAATTTTCTCTTAATATAATTAATAATAATAACAACCATCCTCAGTTTTTATTTAATTTTATCTACTCATATGTATATAATTGAATTATATAATTCTCTTTTATATACATAATATTACTTAAGCCATACATTTGGTTTTATATTATGTATTTAATTATTTATTTATAATTTTTATATGTGTATGTGTATATATGTATATTAAAAAGGGAAAGTTCCCAAAATAGGACTAAAACATTTTCAAAATTCCAAAATAGGACTGTCATGTTTTTTATTCTCAAAATAGGACAAATTACTGTCATGTTTAGAAAATACTGCCATGTTTGAAGTCTGGTACTGCCAAAATATGACAGTAATTAGTCCTATTTTGGGAATAAAAACATGACAGTCCTATTTTGGAATTTTCAAACTGTTTTAATCCTATTTCGGGTAATATCTCTATTAAAAAACTAGATTAGCTACTTAAATTGTATTGTTCTAAAATGTTTAAAACTATGGGATATTTATAAATTAGCTACCGTTAATGTTTACGGCAATATATATATTAAAATTTTTAACGTTTTATGAACTTTCGTTTAACACCAGTTACATTTTTTTAAAATATGAAGACCATATAATGTCAATTGAAATATCAAAACTCAAAAGTATGTCTCCAAACAAATTTCTTTCACCCCGATCCAAGCTTAGGCTAAAAAAATATATAGAAATTCATAACTTTCGCTTTACCTATTTTAGGAAATATAAAATATTGAATTTTTAATTAGATATCATATGGCCTTCAATTTTTTTTATAATTGTATATGCATTATTAGTGTCATTTGAAAGAATAAAAAATTAGGAAGTGTGATATATTTTTTGTAAAAATTGGAGCAGAAATATAAACGTTATAATCATTTATTTAAAGAATAAAGAGGTTTTTTTATATAAATGGGTCCCACTAACCTCTCTTTCCATTGGAGTTGGCTGCCTTGTTTACCCACATACGAGCGAACCAAATTTGTTTTAAAGAAAGTTGTCACTTTGTTTGGTGTCTTTCTTTAACTCTACTTTCAATCAGCTTTACTTAGGTAAAAAGCTTTAACCCATCCCTAATTTGGTAAATAATTTTTTGTTTAGCATTATTTTAGAAAAAAAACTCAGTTTCATGTTTGATGGAGAAATTGGTTGACGAGGCTGATTAGCCGAAATATATGACCACCAAACGGGTCGTTAATCTTTACCTCACAAGCAATTTTTGAAGTTTTGTTAAATGTATTACGGAAATACAATATATTTGAAAACTATGACTCAATTTATATGAGTATATTGTCACGATAATTGAAATATTAAAACTGAACATAAGTTACTATGATTAAAGTTACTATTACAGTCATTACAGTAATAACTTCTGAAGTTTAGTATTATTACATGTGGGAAAAGTTGTGCCTCCCTATCGGGATAAAAATATAACTATTAAATTAGGTAATAATTCTGTGAAAGAGCGTACAAAAATCGCTATAAGACATTTAAATGACTATATATGGAGTTACGATAGAATGATTTCATGTAGTTAAACATGTTGTTGAGACGGTCATTCTTTTAAAAGTGGCATTGGTGGAAATGTTAGAGGGTTATCAATCTATTTTTTATTGTCTAGTTGATGAAAAAGAATTGTGATCGACATGTTGTAGTGACATTTCTTACAATAAAAAGATTAATATATTCTCAAGGATGTGAAACTGCTTAAGAACAACAAATGTGAATTTCAAGATTTGAGAGAAAAGTAGATTAGAATTTTTTCGAAAGTTGTCATTTACTTTTTTGTTGATTAAGAAGGAAACTAACATTGTTAACATTGAGGATATGAATCAATAATAAAATATCATCACTTTAGAATTGTTACTCTTTCCGTCCCATAAAATAGTTCCCGCATTGACTCAGATCCAAGTTTAAGAAAGTGAGAATAAAGCGGAAATGTATGGTTGTGGTTGAGTAAGAAAGGGTAAATGAATGGTAGCCACAAAAAACTTTCCAAAAAGGAAAATGCGAACTATTTTTTGGGACGACCCAAAAAGAAAATCTGGAACTATTTTACGGGACGTAGGGAGTATATTTTACTACGTATGAGGTACAACATCATTATCATTATAATAAACACTCCGTATTGTACTTCATTTTCTGACACTGTAATTCTGTCGCATGATGTATAATGTTGGACATGATTTTAGTTCTGAATTTAAATTATGCCCGTTTATAGTCTAAGAATATAATACAATTCGTCGGTGATCTCATATGTTAATTTAGTAGTTTACAGTTTGAAACTATGACAAAATGTTACTTGTAAGTTTACAATGAACAAATATAGAATCACATTTCAATTTTGATAAAAGAGATCATATTAAGATTGAAAAGACATAAACACCCTTTCTGCGTAGAAGATATCCCTAATTCCTTGCCTCTCGTCCCTTGCCATTCGTCTTTCTCTAACGCCTTTGCACGTTGTCGCCGCAATTCTGATGTTGCGGCCTGTGTCGCCGTCGCCCATGTAGGCCTGATCAACATCTCCTCTCCTTACAACAAATCACACGGTGCATGTAAAAAGATACGGAGTACTAGCTTCGTCCCTTAAAACTTTACCAACTTTCCTTTTTTGAATGTCCCACTAACTTTGACACTTTCTCTTTTAAGTAAAGAATTTATGGTTCCAGTTAATTCACTCTTCTCTGCACAAACCTCAACCACACAGTTTTAACTTTATTAATCACCGTGCAAGTTAAACTTGACAAAGTTTTAAGGGACGGAGGTAGTATATAAAAATATAACTTGTACACATGTTTTTGTACACTCTTACACACGTCTTGAGAGTTTTTTATCCGTCAATATTCTGTTCACATTCCAAAAATGTTTTGTCTGTGAATAGGTTAATTTCAGATAAATCCTCTCACATAAGTGTGTAAGAGTGTGTACAAGAGAAATTGTCAAAGACTAAGATCCCATTTGATGACATTGAAATCGACTGAATCGATTGATTCTGCTTAAATTTATAAAATTCTGGCTGAAGTAGTTGTATTGGCTGATTTTGCTGATCAATGAAAAGTTTATATTTAAAATATACTCTCCATCCCATTGGACTTTGCCAACTTTCTCTTTTTTTTTATTGTCCCATAAAACTTTGTCACTTTCCTATCAAAGCAACTAATTTGTGGTTCTGTTCAATTCTTTCTCCTCTACACAAAGCCTAACCATACAGTTTTTACTTTTCTTAATCTTCACCTATTTTGAACTTGGGAAAGTCCATCGGGACAGAGGTAGTATGTTATTAATAAAATAAAGAAATAAATTTATGAAAACTTACTAAAATTGTCATCTACTTTAACTCCATCTAATACATCTAGAAAAATAACTTCAACCTTATTTTATATTTTACACAATTAGGCGCATAAAACTGGTTCTAAAACAATTTCTTTGGAACCATACATTTTGGCGACTGTGCATTCTTGCAACAAAGGGGAGTAGTTACCGTATCCGCCTCACCTGATTAGACTCCCAACATTTCGTCCCACTCTTGTCATATGTACCCACCCCGCCCCCACCCATCCGGCCATCCCTCTTCGAGCACAATTTTACTGCATTTTATTTTTGAGTATCATAGTCAAATAAGGAATAGATTTTACCCCAATCTTGAAGATTTAATCTCCAAGACTCCAATTCTCTAATAAGGGAAGGAGGCATAGCTCTAGTGTAAGATCCGTGAGTCCTCAAGGATTCCATCTGTTTTGTAATACAGCATTGAGCATTCATGAATCAATATGTGATCAACCTTACTCAGGAGGTAATGTCACAATCATAATATAAGATTGAACATAATAATATTAAAATGTTACTCCTTATTAATTTATTGTCCAACATCCCATTAGGAAATGAGTATTATATTATATACTTCAAAACATCAACCATAAACCTCTAAAGTAGAAACATATGATTATATGAAGTTAATAATGTTGAAAGGAAGCAAAACCAATTAGAATATTACAATGAAATAGTTCGAGCAATGACAATTCACTAACTTTAAGATTAGCTGAATCAAGTATAGAACATCATGCCTTAAGATGCTACTTCGTATTACTTTTGTTCATTATAACGTAATTTTGCCAATTCAGTAACTTTAAGATTAGAACTAAATTCTAATTGAAACGACTTAATTGATTGAGTATACTCAATTGTGAAAAAATTATATTCAAAATACATTTCATTAATAAAATAAATAAAATTGTTAAAATAATTTTACTTAGTACGCTTAGTCATTTCAGTCACAAAAATAACTATAACCTTACTTATTTTGATACTTATTACGCAATTTAACATGTAAAATAAAAAATTAATTGAATTGAGTAACATAAGATGAAAACAAAAACTGCCAAATGGCTCTAAATTTTAATGACTACTAATAAACTTTTCTTTGTTTCTAGTTGTTGGAATGTACGTAATTTGTCCATGTTTAAAATGGAATAAAAGATTTGATGTGAAGTGTCCAATTTTCTTGATCTTTCTTGCACAGCTTAAATTTGCTCTCATCAGCCGAGATAGGGAAACTTAACAATAATGGGGGTCTTCGTTTGGAACTTAATTGTGGTTGGGTCAACTAAACTTGTTTTTTTTTCTGTAATTATTACAAAATCTTGATAATATTGCGTTTAGAACAAATTATTTAATATTCCAAATTGAGATGTCAACTTTTAGAAACAACAGTATCTTATTGACAAGGAGTCATAAAGTGCCTAAATATAAGTGGGCAAAAGGACATATTTTATTTAACCTAATTAGCAGTTCCATTCTAGTATTCCATCAATAATATGACAGGTTATCCTTTAATGTAATGAATGATGATGATGATTGACTACTCACTAATTGTCGTATTAACTACAGTATTAAGTACAGAATCGAGTTTATTAGTACTATATATATAATAATGCTTAATTATTACTCCGTATTATATTGTCCAAATGTATACGCCTAATTTAGCAAGTACTATAATAATTTCGTGTTTGGACAACCATATAATAACAATTCAATATCCTCTCCAGAGCTTATGCAGCAGAATGGACCAAAATGTGGGCCTGGAATGGTCCCTTTTTACCTGGACCGACACAATCAATTAAGCCCCATTTATAGGCCCAATTTTAGAAACCTCATACTCCTTTATACGGAGTAGCATTTAGGCCCCGTTTAGTTCAATGAATGTCAGATTATTTTGAGAATGTCAGATTGCTGACTATGTTAGATTTATGAGAATGTATTCAATTGTGTCCCATTTATGTTTGAATAAGATATAAGAATATCACATTATTTTGTTTGGTTGAATGATATCTTATATAACAGATTTAGTGATTTTCTCTTAGCAGTTAGCACAATAAATTTATTACAACCTACATTTAAACTAACTTGAATTAAAGAATAAAATGAAATACCTTAACAATTAAAAAATCCAAACTAAATGAATTATGATTAATTGTACAAATGACATATACATCGTGGATGCTGCACCCAAAGAGATAAACAAGTGAACATTAAAACATAATTTTGTTTAATTTTTTTTACATAATGACATACATTAATAAATTTGAATATATCATTACCAAAACAGTTGTACAAAAAGAACAAGTCAATGTTGCTCTACTTAATTTTGCTAAACTCTCTTTTCAAATTAGTAAAAGAGTGAACTAAATTCTTAAAACCAACAGGCACAATATAAGAAAAGTATATTTAAATCTGCTTATGATTCAAGTAAAATTAGAAGGTTAAGAAAAACCCAAAGAACAACACAATGTGTTGAAAAATATTGAGAGAAAATTAAAATGGACTGAAAAGAAAATTAAAGAATAATCAAAAGAAAATTAAAGATTGAATTTAGAGGGAGCAATTACTTGATGTAGGAGACTCTTGTAAAATGCAGAGGAAACATTTTGGACAGAATTGATTGGATAAGAGACCTAACTAGGAATGAAGAGCTATTATAGAATGCTAATTAAATTAGCATGAGTAAGTTTTGAACAAAATTATAATCAGGGGGATGTATGATAACCTAAGAGGTATATAAGTTTGACATTACTAGGCATGTCACTCCATTATTTTCTATTTGGGAATATAACATTCTAAAAAAAAACCACGAACTAAACGTGGACATCTCACATTCCGGACATTAGATTTCAGCCTGCATAGATGATTACCCCTGAAAGTTATTTGGCCATTTGGGTAGCATATTATTTAAAAAGTAGATTGTTTTTTGTGTGGATTACTTTCTGCTTTCGCAGATTAAAATTATACTCCGTAACTTTGTGTTTAATTTGAAGGGAATATCATCAAACCATTGTATTTTACTGCCAAATGTTTGTTTTCAAGGGGTTGTTTTTAGATACTCCATTTGAATTTTAATTTGAAGGAGTGCTCATCAATATACTCCAAAAATATTTATCTACTGTTTTATTTAACCGTCTTAGTAAATTTAACAGTTCCAAATGTTTGTTTTGAAGGGAGTATAAGATTTGACTTATAGAATTTAGCCGTCTTAGTAAATTTAGCAATTCAATTAAAATTATAAACATGCGATTAAAGTTGCATTCATTTACCCACATCATTTATACTTTCTTATTTCCCGTCTAAATCAACTTTGACAAAGCTTTTCAGGATGGAGGATGGAGGAAATATGTAATTTCAAATAATGGACACGTAAAAGTTCTATTTTTATGTATGAACATAGTCTTACATATTCTACGTTTTTAATTAGATTTAAATTTTGTGGCCTTGTCTAATATGGTCTATTTATGTCAGGTCTGAATTGGTTTGGTCTAATAAATGTCTGATCTTTGTGTATTTTATTATATATTTATTTTATAATAAATTTGATTTGATCTGTTTAGGTTTAGTTGAGCTGATTTGATATGTTTAAGTCTGGTTTAATCTGGTATAGACTGAAACAATCCTATATACACCTCAATAAATTGAAATTAATAATGGGAGGCTAATATGTCCATGTGTTTTACATTGACTCTTTCTGCTAGACACTTGTACTTAACTAATTAATTCATTAATAATTAATTGATTTTTAATATATTTATTTATTTATTTATACTAGTGTCTTTATTTATTTACAAACTGCAGCTTTAATGTTAGGAAGTTAGGAGTAAGACTCGGATAATAATCATCCAAAACCAATGGATTACAGCTTAGAGATTTCAGGTTTACGATTAAGGACACGAATTTGACTTTAATTTGATTTGGCACCTAATCATTTACAAGAAAAGTAGATTTAAGCTGGCAATCCATGGAGCAAAGAGTGAATCTAGCACACATTTCCCAACCTCTGTCTGTCCATCTCAAAGACTTTCTTGTCTTAATTAGTTCCCAACATAGACAACACATCAGCCTAACCTTGTCCAGTGCCAATGCACAACTTTAATTTAATGGGCCACCCTCTGTGTATATGTTGTAGTTGGGCCTATGTGCTTACTTGGTAGGCCTATGGTGTTCTAATGCCACTGGGCCACTATTTGGGATTTCATAAATGTATGGAATAACAAGGGGAAAAAGAATGAATCTGATGAGAATTATTATGCATTATCCCAAGAGGTTGAAATAGAAATCAACATAGCTATGAACCAGTTTACTAGAGGAATTAAAAATTATTTAAAGCACAATTGTGCACCGCTATGAATAAAAAATCTGCACAACTTAGTTATCACTTGAACTACGATTTTGCATCATTTTTTCGTGAAAACGGTAAACCGTTCATTATTTTCCCAATATGATACACTATTAGGTTTATATATTTCATTTTTGTTACATTGGAATACAACTTTGACTTATTTACTAAAGTGTCACCACATTTTTTATTTGGCATTGCTCAACCAAAATTCCAAAAATGCTACATATCACCCTTAAAATGCATCACATTGAAAACAAAGTAAATGGTTTGCAGTTTTCACATTAAGTATGATTTTTATTTGATCCGAAGCCAGGGCCGGCCCATAGCATGTGCCAACAGTGCAGTTGCACAGGGCCCAAAAATATGAAGGCCCAAAAATTAATTAGTCATATTAATACTACGTTCTAATTATTGCTCACTGCCATTCTCCAAACGCTTTTGCTCGTATGCCGAAGTGTCAAACAATTAAATAGCACCGGCCCATTAATCTTTAAACAGTTTACAAACCCAATAATCCATTCGGTCAGACTATTCGTCTAATCCTCTTGACTCCCAAACTCTCATTCCTCAAGAAGGCAAAGTCGCGCAGGACACCATCAAGCCACTTGGCCATAAAATGAATGAAACCCGCCCGATCTAAGTTAGGTATTTAGATTTTGAACTATAAATTCAGAACTCTGATCTTAATGGAGTATATTATTGTCGTTTTTATCTTATTTCTTTTCATGATTTTAGTTTGATAATGTTATTAACTAATTAGAAATTATCCAACTGAGGTTATTATTTAGTGCTTATTAGTTTTAGATACTCCGTATTATATAATTGAGTTTAACAAATTGAATTTTTCAATTAATTAGGTAGATAGATTTTTTATTTTATAATTGAGTTTAACAAATTCATAGTATTAGGTTATTATGTTGTTGATTTTGTAATTGAGATAAATAAATGATTTTATAAGTAACTACAATTTGTGCTTGTGTTAGAAAAGAAAGACCCAGTTCTTATTGTCGCACAGGGCCCTAGTTTTTCTAGGACCGGCCCTGTCCGAAGCCCGTGTGTATAAGGAACGGATCCAGTAGAAACAATGCTTATTGTGCTTAAAGTGTTGCATATTATTTTGCAATGAAATAAGCAATTGCATATTAGCGTTTAAAGTGCTGCATCTAAAAAAGTTTAGTTTTATTACCAAAATGTCACCGTGCTTGTATAACCTTTAGATCAACTCATCGAATGAACAAAATGAGTTTGTAGTTCGTAAATTAGAAGGTGTTTGTATTTGATCCCTTATATATACATATAATTTGGATAAAATAAAAAATGTCTTAACATGTAAAATAAGAATTAATCTCAACAATCGAAATAGTCGATCTGATGCACAATCAAACTTATCTAATGCATTTTTCAAAGAAACCTTAACTGATGCACTTTTCATATAAGGTTTATTTGAAAGTGCATTGGATAAGGGCAATTGTGCATCATATTGACAGATTGGACGACTGTGACTAATTCTTATTTTAAATATTTAAAACGTATTTGCATTTAAACTCTCCTATATATATGTGTGTATATATATATGTGTATATATATATATATCTATATATATGTGTGTGTATATATATATATATATGTGTGTGTGTGTACACACACACACACACACACACACACACACACACACACACACACACACACACACACACACACACACACACATATATATATATATATATATATAGGGAATGGTTCAAATACAAAGAGCTCTTCCCATACAAAGTGAGAATGAATCTTGTGTATTCATTTCCACATCTAATGTCTCAAAATGAGCCAAAAATGCACTAAAGTCGTCCAAAATCGCGGTGACAATTTCGTAAATAAACCATTCTTTTTCGCCACCGCGAAAAAGTGTAACAAAAACACGAAAAGGTGCAAGCGAAACATGAAAAAGTGCTTATCTTCGCACTTTGCACGGGAAGAAGTCTTTTTATTTGAACTCTTCCCTATATATATATATAGGGAGCGGTTCCAGTGAGAAAGGACTCCCAGGAGAGAAATCAGAATGAATCTTGACCGTTGAATTGTATTATGTGAAACTGAATTGCGCATTTGGTGAAACTTCGATGTGCATTAGATTGAATTGAAATGTGCAAAAAAATGTAAAATTCAAATGTGCAATAAGTGAAATTGAAATGTGCAGAGTAAAATGTACAAAATGCATCACATCGTACCTTTTATTTTGCACATTTTAGTTTCACCTAGAACCCGTTTGGTGACCGCTTTTTTTGGCTTATCAGGCTTATATCAACCAGCTTTTTCATCAAACACGTAACTTTTGATTTCGTGCGCTGAATTTTGTAATAAGCAAAAAAGTAAGGCTGAAGTTACTTTTTTGGCTATATTGGCTGCAGTTACTGTAGATGATCATTTTAGCTATTTTTTCATAAATTTTTTTATTTAATTTATTAATAACAAATATTTTAAATTTATTTTTTTCATGAATCAGCAGAATCAACCAATACAGCCACTTCAACCAGAACTTCATGAATTTCAGCAGAATCAACCAATTCACCCCATTTTAGTGTTACCAAACGGGCTCATAATGCACAATTGAACTTCAAAAAATGCCACTACATTGTACCTTTTGTGCTGCACATTTTAATTTCACCTAATGCACATTTACGGTTCACGTAATGCACATTGAATTTCACATAATACAATCTAATGATCCAGATTCATTCTCATTTCTCTCGTAAGACCATTTTCTCATTTGAACCTAGTTCTCTATATGTATAACACCTGGCCCTACCTGGTCAAAGGTCATTAGTCTCGTACAAGCTTGATTAACTACGAAATTCTTAGTATATGAGTTTCTTAGAAAAAGGTGCACTTTGTTTATATGAGTACTACTATTAATCCCTTTGAAATCTTTCTCGGCATTACAATTATCCCCTACTTAGGAATGCAACATCCCCGTAAAGTTGCTCTGATACCACTTGTAACACCTCTCTAAGTGCCTACTTTTGATACCTGAGATCAGCATGCTATCGTAAAATTGCTCTGATACCACTGGTAACACCTCAACCCTACATGGTTAGACGTCATTACTCCAAGATGCACTCTAAACTCAGTAGTGTCCTCACAACGAACCCAAACTTTTACTGCACAATTTGTTCCCATTCGTGTGCACCCTGAAAAGCTTCTCAAGGGTCACCCATCTTAAAACCAATCTTTTACAAAAACACGCAACTACAAAGTTTATTACTAGATGAGCTCCAACAAGATCCATTTTGTTGGTATGAGATGGACATCAGTGTCGCACTTCAACATGCCAAATTCCTGGAGAAACTATGTGCTTTGATGGACCATGAAATCACAAAGGAAAGCTTGTTGCTGTTGTCTGAAGACATGAGAAGCAAGATCTATGTCTTGCACGGCCCGATGAATACCTAGACCTGCGAAGACCCCATCATATACTCGGCAATGCAGGTATATTTGGAAGGCCGTGATGGGTCTATCACTCTTGAAAATGCCGAGAACTACAATCCAATACATTCTGTAAATGAGGTTTTAAAAAACCATCTTCAGCGCACATTATTTGGAACTCAGAGTATTCATATCTATCCAATGGAGGGGTATGAAGACGTGTGCATGGACAAATTCAGGAAATTCTGCACGGGTGACACCGTTGTGTCGGATTCTCCTTCTGCTTGTTGTTTTTTGATTGATCTATCAAGTAGATCCTATTTTATGATGCATTACATTGGCATTGTGATTGAGCCATCTGTCTCTGACTTTGATAAATGGAACAATATTAGGTTTATACTAGTGTTAATTGCAAAGCTGGGTGATAAATATTCATGCATTATGATTGATACCCAAGATGGGTATGAGTGTATGGAACGAAAGTTCTCGCATGAACACTTGATTCAAAATTGCAGAACCGAATTTAGTCCTATTTTAGAGGTAGACCAATCCATTGATCATGAGTTTGTTATGATGGTAATGAAGATGCCACCTGGGCAAGACAATGAACATGTTGATCCAGGATGTAATAAGAAGGAGCGAAGCGTATTCACAACTAAGTTGACAAGGGGAAATTTTCTTCCCGGTGGGATGAGGCCCTCCGTAGAACAGAAAATGTGAACATAGCACCGGACCTCCATTTCAGAGAGGAAACGACAACCGACGCCAGAAGCGGCTCAGACGATTAGTTCATGTATTTAAGTTTTATACTTTAAACTGTTCTCAATTGAAATTTGCAAATTTGTTAATGATACAAGTCACAATGTAGTGTTTCTAATAAATATACATTTCTTTAAAAAACATGGTTGTGGTTGAGTAAGAAAAACGTAAACGAATGTTAGCTACACAAATCTTTTCAAAAAGGGAAATGAGAAGATTTTTTTGAGACATCCCAAAATTGTAAGTGAGAAATAATTTATAAGACGGAGGGAGTATATTTTAGCTTATTTTGTTTGATGAGTTATGCAAATTTTTTCAACAATTCAGGTTGACGCTCAATAAAAGAATATCAGAGCACATACACTTTAATTGATTTATTCCTTTTTGAATAAAAACGCGTTACCGGTCTAACATCTATTTTTAAATTTGACTTTAGAACTGAGTCTCTACACCACTAGACATCACAACTTAGAACGGACAATTACAAGTTTGAAGTCCTTGAAAAGAACAAAGATTTGACGACATACCAAAATCGACCCATCCAAAATACTTGCAACTACAAAGTGCACTAAAGGTAGAAATAGGCACTACTACATTTCAACTCCTAATATATCACCCAAAAGTGTTACAATATCACTGAAAACTGTTAGGATGTTTTCTTTTGGACTGGAATTGGCTGGTCTGGTCTGATCTGATCTGGTCTAGTCTGAACTGGTCTCGTAAACGTCTTGTCTCTGTATATTTTATAACTACGGAAGTCTAGTCTGGTCTGGGACTGAAAACATTCCAAAAGAGAACATCCTTACATTAGAGCAAATGTAACACTTTTTTACCATTACATTTTCTCATGTTGCATTTCCCTATTGTAACACTTTATAGTCCCTAACTTCAGGGAACACGGTGACATTATCACCAACATTTTCCACGCACAGAACATGATAAGAGAAACAAGTAATAAAAATCTCCCTTTTAACTTCAGAGAATACGGTGAGATTATAAAAAGAACAAAATGTCTCAATACTTGAAGGAGTATTGTACAAATGAGTGCATGATTCAAAGACAGAGTTGAATTGTGCACTAATTTGTCTCCGAGAATCCATTGCACTTTCAAATTATATAATATATTCAATCAAATAAAAATGTGGATCGGTATACTCCTTGTAAAGTTATTCTCACTTTCTAATCTTGATGTTGTCTTAGGCATGCCTGTCAGGAATAGATCACGAAAATGTACAAGGATCCAAACTCTACAGAAGTAAAGCATGTGATAAAACCACTTGCTACCTAATAAATCATATTCTTCCATCATTGATATTAATTTTCTTTCAAATTCTTCAAGTCCGTATTGTTCATGAAGTTTGTATTCTTACTAAGAGTATGACCCAACCTTTGTAGTAACTTTAGACACTATATGCCACATATAATAGCGGTGGCGAGAGACTTTCAAGGCCCGTTGAGTAGCAACCCATATTGCTGAATCTTGACCATTTATTATGCACATTGATTCATTGGTCATTGTACTTGTTGGTCCAAAAATGGGCGCACATAGGTTTTTAGGAAAACTGTGAAAGAACACTCAAGCAGGAATGAAGAAAGTATAAAAACGAAAAGTTGCTAAGGAGATTTTGTTGCGAGAAATAGCATGTTTATAATTTAAATTAGACCCGCCTTTTATTTGCGGTTACAAATGGTAATTGTGACCAGCAATTATGACTAATTAATTACAACATTAATATAGAATTGAATACATAATTAAACAGCGCATTACTGTTTGTTTGTTACTCTTCCTGGATGGCGGTTCAGCTTGACTGGCAGGCCTGACGCTTGAGCTCTCTTCCTGTTGGACTGAGAGGCAGGATTCCGATTGGGATCGAAGGTAGGCTCCCTGTCAGGCTGGAGGCAGGTTCTCTACTAGGTTGGAGGCAGGCTCACTGCTATGCTAGAGGTAGGTTCCCTACTGGACTGGAAGGTAGGCTCCTCACTGGGTTGGAAGGCTGGCTGACCAGAGGGTTGTCTTGGATTTCTGCTCCGTTGGACCTCCACTCTACTAGACCTCTGATCCTTGATGGGCTTGATAGGTTGGACCAGCTCGAGCTCTGGGTTGATGGGCCCACTGGACAGGATGGCTTGGTGAGATAGTGAACCCTGGTTGTGCCTGCTAGTCCAAGTCATGGGTTTGGACTCACATGTTCAAATTCGGAATCTGAGCCGATTATGCTCTGGGGCTAGTTGCATAACCCCATCAGCACCAATTAAAGAATAAAAGATTCACATGTAAGGCTCAATATCTTCTTTCAACGACATGACAACAATGAAGGTGATGCACATTTTAAAGTTAACAATGTGTCATAAATTAATGCCTCTGCATTAGGTGAGATCATAATACAAATAGGTAGCAGAATATCAATTTAAAAAAGTAACAATTAATGGATTAAATTTAAATGATAATATACATACATAATAATGATATGGTGTAATAATTGTATATAATAGTCTCAAAAGTAGCGTTAAACGAGACAACATCTCCAAATATGGGCATTGTTCTTTCTACATATATGATCAACAAAAAAACGAGTCAGTTGATTACTATCATTCACGTCATAAGTGAAGTAAAACTCACAACACGTCTCCCACTTTCTAATGAACTTATCAATCACCATTGAGCATAAAAACCATTAACATATGCTTTCAAATTGTGTTTAAAGTTATAAAAATTGACTGTAGTTCAACTAATATATGAATACACAACAATTGTTTCTTTATACAAATGATAACATTTCTTTTTTTTTACTCCAGGGGGTCTGGGGAGGGGGTCTAGGGGGCCTGGAGTAATCAGGGCTGAAACTCACTCCATTGAATTTCAAACCCTTATGTGCCTAGCGGGTTTCGAACTCGAGACCTCCCGTTAGGCACAATAACCTCACAACAAACTGGGCTGGAATGCTTGGTTATGATAAAATTTCATTGTATCAATATTTGCTTTTGAATGATTCAAAACAAAAATTTGTTGGCCAACATCTACTACTCAACTAATTTGTAGAAATCGTCAAGATGAGTAGATTTCAAAGGATGGTTATGCCATTCTTCAAAACAGGAAACAACATATCCATCTACACCATGTAATCTCATAACTGACATGCTTATGATGGTGCTTGTGGTGGTTGCTATTGGTCGTTTGGTCGCTGAAAAATATTACTACCTTCGTCCCGCTATGATTGTCCCATTTTACCTTATCGGTCCGTCCCACTAAGATTGATCTATACCAAATTTGGTAAAGTTTGTGTGGCTCTAAATCATTCTTACTTTATTCTTACTTTATCAATTCAATATCAACCATATAAACATCTTTTTATTGATGTGCGTGCCACCCCTCTTGTCCCATTGTTATCGGGACGGAGGGAGTAGTTCACTCCTCTCGATGAGAAGGATCAAATGTTATGTATGATCAAATTTGAATTTCGAGCAAAACTTAAAAGCACGAACTTTAAGACATCAGATTGTTTCTTGAGAAAAATTCTCGTAAAATGTCAAAATCTCAACCAAGGTCGGATACTCGGATATGACTTTTTGGGAATTAAAGGATCGAGATAGTACTTCTACTACTTCCAAGAATAGAAAGAAGAGACATACAAATTCTAACCAAGTGCTCTCAAAAGCCACCTCACAAATCTTTCAAGGGTATTGCACAATTCTTCTTGATTCTATTGTGATGATAATTGATCTAATATTTTTTGATATAAAATATTTACAATCTTCTCTAATTATAAGACCAAAATTAGTTAGGTGGAAGCTGGGAGGAAGATGTGCTGAAGCTTGAAGCAAGTTTCAATGGTGGGTGAGAAAGGTGACTCCTAGGTGCAAGGAAAGATCTCTTATCGTTCCTAGATTTTGAGTAAACTTTATAGAATTGAATTCTTCATTTGGTTCTTCTTCACTCCTAGCTCCGGAGTGGGACCGCCACCACCACTTTCTTCATGTTTCCGATTATGAATGTCGAAAAAATAAGTTGAAATATGTATTCATTGAATACTTAGCTTGTGCATGTTTTAATTGGGTGTGATTCTAATAAGAACCCAATGTATCATGAGAACACATACATTTAACTCATGTGACACACAATAGAGATCATCCATTGCACTTTTAAATTTGCTCAAATCAAGTCAATATTAAATAAGCGCAATAATATTTTGGCAAATGTTATTCGAACACGAAAAAGTGTAACATACGAGCTTCATTGTACATTATGTTGGGGTAAATGTGCGCTCTCACATTCTCAAGATAAGTTTTGTTCTTATTTGATCTAGAATATATTCTAATTATTTTTTTTTTATTTTATTTTGTGACAATGTGTTACATTTTGTTGTATCTTGTTATATTTTGTCACATCATTTTGCAATTTATTCCATCGTGCTGTTTTTTTATTTGGTTGCTTTCTATTTTATCATGTTTTTTACTGTATTATAGGTTTTTTTGTACCATATTATTTCTGTTATTTTTGTATATCTAATAGTTTATTGTTAAATTTTTATTTATGCTTCTTTATATTATACTACTTTGGAATAAAAAACCAACACTTATATAAATATAAACACTTATAATAATAAATATGGATTTATGGAAATCAACAAAAACAAAAAAATATGATTCATAAATAAAAACAAAATTTGAAAACTTATCACTAAAAAGAAACACAAAGAAATCACAAGCAACAGAAAAGAACAATAAAATGGCCTCGTGATAATAATTAAAAGGGAAAAGTACAGAAAACGTACATGTGATTTGGGCCATTTTCAGATAGGGGCATGTGTTTCATTTTCTAACAAAGTGGAGCATGTGTTTCAATTCCGTTATCATAGCAGGGGCATGGCGTCTAACAACGTTAGAAAAATTAACCCCGATTTTAAAAAGTCTCCAAAAAATTAAAAGAAAAATACTCGGAGATGCGTCTCGTCAAAGAGATCGACAAACTATCTTTATTTTTTGTTTGTTTCCAGCCACCATATCTCCAGAAAGTCCACCAGAATGTTGATATTAGCGAATTTGTTTTTAAAAGATAATCCAATTAGAGCTGAAAAATCCAAAGAGAATGATAGTTTGTTGATCTCCTTGATGAGGCGCACCTCCCAATATTTTTCTTTTAATTTTTCGGAGACTTTTTAAAACCGGAGTTAATTTTTCTAACAGTGTTAGACGCCATGTCCCTGCTATGATAACGGAATTGAAACACATGGCCCACTTTGTTAGAAAATGAAACATATGCCTCTATCTGAAAATTGCTCAAACCACATATACGTTTTCTGTACTTTTCCCTAATTAAAATTTGAATCTTTTTAAAAAAGATACAAACTTATGATAGTTTTTTATTTTATTAATTTGATTTTTCTTATAACTTTTAAAGTTCAACACATTACTCTTGGATATTTAAAATTTTAAATCATTATTTTTAATTTTTTTTCCTATTTTATTTTATTTTAAAAATTTATATATTTAATATGCTTTAAAAAGATCTCTCTTTATTTTGATTTTTCAATTATTACATTTATTTTCTCTTTAACTTTATTGTATATTGTTTTTTTTTATAATTTTTAATATTTTTTATGATTTGAATTTGTTAAATTTTCTTCTTTTTTTACTTTCTATTTTGCACGTTCCAAAAACGGAAAATTACTAACATGTTTTATTTTTCTTTTATTAATATTTTTGTAATTTATTTCATTTTCTTAGGTCTTTTTATCTTTTACTAATTTATGTGTTTTCATAATCTCTCTAGTTTGTGTTTCTTCAATATTTTACAATTTTTATATTTTTATAAGTTTTTTACAGTGTCGCAAAGCATTAAAAAAATGACACTCCATCCTAGAGAGCCATCCAATACAGGCCAGAGAGTTAACTGAGATGATCTAATTTAGATTTTAGACTTTCGTCACAAACTGACAGATAGCGAGTGAGATTCTGGAGTTTTTTCCTAAAATACTGTTAAATAAATAAATATTTCCGAAAATAGTGTTGGGTTAAAAGTATTTCCCTAAATACTGCTGAGATAACCAAAGTTGAAGAGCAGTCACTTTAAGTGGCGACTTATATACTTAAATAGCCATATAAGGAACGTAGAAGGCCAAGAGGAAGGGAAGTTGAGTCATGGGCCTCACCATCAAATAAAATATCATATTTTTTAAAAGTGGTATATCTTTTTTATTTGTACTCCGATTGTTATAAAACATATATCAAAATTCGTTATCTTTCATAGGACACCAATATTAAATATATAAAAATTAGTGAATAATTTGACACTTTAAAATATCTACTTTTTAAAGCGCAATATCTTTTTTTATTTGTACTCCGATCATTATAAAATATATATCAAAATTCATAACTTTTTATTATCTTTCATTTGACACCAATATTGAATATATAAAAATTAAAGAATAATTTGACACTTTAAAATATCTACTTTTTAAAGCACTATTTTTTTTTTAATTGTACTCCGATCGTTATAAAAAATATAGGGAATTATGATATAATGTTTTACAAAGATAAGAAAATAACTTGGAATAACAGGTCATAAATTGGTTAGAGACCAGTGAATGAAGATGGGGTGCAAAGGTTGGATTATTCATGAATAATGAAAAGGTGGAAATATTGTAAGAATACCGCTAAAAGGTTAAATTATTAGTTTCCATTTTCCCAAAAATATATCAAAATTCATAATTTTTATTATCCTTCACATGACACCTATATTTAATATATAAGAATAAAAAATAATAATTCAACACTTTAAACATATCTATTTTTTAAAGCGCTATATCTTTTTTATTGTAATCCGATTATTATAAAAATATATATCAAAATTCTTAAGTCTTATCTTCCATATGTTATCAATGTTGGTGTAGCACTTTAAAAAAGTAGATTTTTTTAAAATGTGAAATTATTTATTAATTTTTATATATTCAATATTGGTGTCATATGAAAGATTAATAAAAAGTTACAAATCTTGATATATTTTTTTATAAAAACCCGAGTACAAATAAAAAAGTTATAACACTTTTAAAAAACATGATATTTTATTTGATGGTAGGACCCATGACTCAAGTTTTCCCTCCTCTTGGCCTTCTACATGCCTGAGTTTTTAAGTATATAAGCAGTATTTTGGGAAATACAGTATTTTGGGAAAAAACTCGAGATTCTGGCCCAAGTACTTGAAGATGCTCTATACATTTTCACATATTAACCTTTCATCGCAGTTGGCGGGATTTTAATTCAAAACATATCCTTTGTGACACCCTCTATCTATCAATTGAGCTACACGCACTAGGTTCACAAAGCATTACAATGACTTCAAGGTGTAGAGTCCCCCACAATGTTATCATTTTAAATCCGTTTTATATTTTTTGACTTTAGTTTTAAGGTATTGTTGGGGTAAAGGTCGGCCCAATACCTTTGCGGGTCGATAAATCCAGAAGGCTTGCGAGGGGTCTAGACCCGGGCGGCACAGCTTGCACAACACATAGGCCGCGCAACGCGGAGTCCTTGAACAATCACCACATTGCTAGGAGTAAGCTCCGAGTCCCTACCCTAGAATAATTGGCGAGAAAGTAAGAATTTGGCGGGAATCGCATTAAGTGCACCAGATATGAGATATTTTATGGTTGAAAGATTACTCACTCGGAGCTCGCCACATTACCACCATCAACCACCCTGCTAGTATAAAAAGTACTCCCTCCGTCCCATTTAAATGTTCCCACACGGTTTACGACGTTTGACTGATCATAAAGTTAACTGATCCCTGTCATTAGTAGAATTATTTTTAGTAAATAAAATTTACATATTCAGAAACTACATTAAAACCGCCACAAAGTCTGATCAAGAAAATTTAAATTTGATAAAAGTTGGATATATAAAGTAAAAGATTAAGAACAATGCACGTTGACCAGAAAATAGTAGATGAGAACCTTTAAATGAGATGGAGGGAGTAACATTTATTTAATTGTAAGAGGTTGACAACTTGTAATCAATAACATTACTTTCTCTCTCTAGTTTTATGTATCCTATTGTTCCAAAAGGTGGAATCTCCCACCCAGGAGCCCCCCCACCCTGACTCGACAGGATGGTGGAGAGGTTAGTCACGGTGACTCAGTCAGTAGAATGGCAGTAGACCCATACACCCGTGCGCACCAGAGGCCCTACCTTATTTCAGGTTCTGTGACCTCCACGGCTCCACCCGGTCGCTGCGAGGATTCGAACCTTGGTCCATTGTTCCAAATCTCCCACCACTCGACCAACTGAGCTACCCGTGCGGGTAGTTTTATGTATCCTATCAGCTTAGAACAAAGGGTCATTTATTGAACGTGACCCACTTTACCTTCCCACTCTTTCTTTCTATTGTTTGTGCCTCATAATCACCTAGGTAGCCCACTAAAATATAACCGAATCATTAAAATCCAATGAAAGCCCAAGGGAAAGTGTTGAGCCCTTGGATCGAGAGGAATAAATCTCAATAGGTATATTATTGAAACGAAAACATCTTCCGATACACTCCCTCTGCTCTGCTTTGACGGTCTCATCTTTCATTTCCGGTCTGTCCTACTAAAATGGTCTCTTACCAAATTTGGTAAGTTTATGAAGTTCTAAATCATTCTTACTTTATCAATTCAATATGAATTACATAAACTCACATTTCTTAATAGACGCGTGATCTCCTCATCTCCCAATAGTGGGACAGAGGTAATATTTTTGAGAGAGAAACTCAAAAGTAAAAATAATGATTGTACTTAACTTATTTGTAAATAATCTTAATAATTAATTAATGAGCCCATCATATTGTTAAATTTTTGGACCAAAGTTCCATCTCAAATGATTGACCCAATTAGATTTTGATACTTATATAAATATACATACAATAAAAATATAACTTACTATAGCAGATCAATTCAGACGTAAAAAAACAGATTAGATCAGACACAAAACAAACTAGACCAAACCAAAAAATACAATCCAATTCAAAACATGATTAAAATCGAATTTACCAAACAATATCCTAAAGATAAAGTAGCTATTACTCCCTCCATATTTTAATGTTCATGACAATAGGTTTGGACACATTTTTTAAAGATGAAATAGTAAGGGTAATGAATGGTGTAGAAACAGTGGGAGAAGAGGTGGAAAAGTATGAAAAAGAAGATAAAAAGGAGAAAAAGTAAAGGTAATTGAACATTTTAAAAGGAAAAATTTACCAAAAAGAAAAAAAATGTAACAAATTTTTACATACATCCTAAAAGAAAATGTAAAAGACATTAAAATACCGAGAGAGTATTTGCATAAGGCGGTGGGATGTTTCGGATGTATATAAAAGGCCGACTTGAACTTCATAGTGTGAGTGTTGGGGTATGGGATTTTATAATGGGCTTGTGACCGACTAAGCCTATATAAAGAGCCAACATTACGTGATGGGCTGAATTGGGATCATAATGTGCAACTCATATCAATTAGGGCATCTCTTACCAACAAATTGGACAATGTGATTCTTTTTTTGAAAGGAAATAACTTATATTAAAATCAATCGAAACAAAGCAAAAATCATGACCCAAAATCTAAATTTCTCTCTATCCAACCAATACCAAAATTCCTTCGCCCCCTAATGTCATTATCAAATATAGAATAGTCCATCCCGTAAAGAGCGAGACTAATTACTGAAACAATAAGACCAGAGGTTATTAGTTGCTGAGTTAGTCTGATTGCCTCCAACAAGAATTCTACCAATTAAACAAAACCAATACACATACCCCCTTATTGTATGATAAAACAACAACGCAATAAACAAGCGAGTTCAGTCATAAATGAAAAAAGTAAAAAAAGTAAAAACTCAATTGATGGGATTCTCGTGCTTCCTCCCCTTCCGAATCGGCATGTCGGCCCATTCTTCATTTTCGTGACAGATGGGCATTGAAGCCGCCTCCTCTCCATTTTTTGACGTCCTCCGCTCTACCTCCATGTCCCCATGTGAAGGCCCTTCCTCCCCTTGCTCCTTGATGATCGTCATCGACCCTTACCCTGCTGCTATTGCTCTTCTTCTTGCCGGCAAAACTACTCCCTGGTTTGCGTGGCTGCTCCTGCGCCGGTCTGACTACTCCTCCTTTCACTGAAACTTGCTACAAAAGGAAAAGCACGATAGGCACCTTACCTTTCGATCACCACTACTCTTCCCCGGATGTACTCCTACAATCAACCAAAATTTGATTGGCCCACTTCCGATGCCGGACGGAATTGCTGACAAAAAAGTCTCGCAACCTAGGTAACACTAGGTGCGAGCAGCTCCACTTTTTTTCATGCGTATAATTTTTTTTGGGTTAGACAAGGTGATACTTATTCGGCTCACATTTAATTTTATCACATAATCTTTAAGTAAATTTGTAGGAGTAATTATACAAATAAAAAATTAAGATAAAGAGTAGATTTGTTAGTGTCTTATGACATAGTGATAGTTGTAAGAAAGGAAGATTAAGCAAGTAATGATAAATGTTTTTGAAAAGAAAACGAGGCGACAAAAAATAGACAAAGATGGTATTAAAAACACTTTACTCTTTGCATAACAAAATGTTAGGTTTAACACACTAAATCCCCTTATGATATATATAATCCGGCGCATTAAATCTCTGATTAAAAAATGTATCAAACTCTTCTATTTTTTGAATTGAAATAATCTATATTCAAATTAACAAATCAAGCAACATTACAATACATTCAAAGCATAAGTCCAATGATTAGGCTTTGACTTTGCCATCCACAAATGAGCCACAGAAGTCACTAATAATGTAATGGACAAACTGAAACTTAACATCACCATATAAGACTTCATATTTCTATCGTGATTTAAAAAACTTACAATTCTACCAAAATCAAATCGACGTAAAAAAATAATAAAGAAACAAGTCGTCGGTTTCCAGTTATGTCACATCGTAGCTTGATTCCATTGGACCTATAGATCTGTCTCGACTGTCTGAAGACTAATGATATTTCAATCTTGTATTTAGTAATTTGATAAAAATCTTGTACTACTCTTTGCTCCCGTGGTGGTGGTTCTGGAGGAGGGTGGATCAACGATGTCATCATAGATGAGTTGAGAAACATAATTGAATTTGAGAAAAACTGATCTAAAATTTGATGAAAAATATCAATAGCATAACTCCGTGGAAGCACTTGCATCATTTATTTGAGAAGAAATCACCCATAGAATGACTGTCAAAATTGACAGAAGAACCCTAAAAATTTTAGGGAATAAAACACCACTCATACGAGTGCACATACCACTTTTTTACTTGCGTATAAACTCCGTATTGTGAAGAGTAATTTTCCTTTGATATTCAAACCGAGAGAAGCAAAACTCTAAAGCGCTGAAAGCAAAAGAAAACGCTGAAGACAATGCTCTTTCCGCCCTTGAAGCTGGTTGAGACCACCTCCAAACCCTAGGTTTGAGTGGCGGCCACATCAAACTCTTATGTGTTAATATTATGATTGAATAAACACGTAATTTTTTTTGAACTTAACTGGCTTAATATATCATATCCAAAAGGACCAAACAGACCGAACTAAACCAGATAACTGTGTGACAACAAGTTCCTTGTCTACCGTCCGCCCAAGGACCAGACTCTGAATTAATCACCTCCGTAGAAGTCATATAATTCGCTGATCCCGCTTTGGGCATACCTGAGCCTATGACTTGTAGACACGACACATCAGTACCTGTTTTAGTTTCGAAAGTATTTTTGCTGGAAAGGCCCAACACAATCAAAGCAAAAATAACATCCAAAACGTGGATAATAAACGAACCACAATAACTAGAATAGAAAAGTTCTTTAGCTAAAAAAGTTGTAACCAACATCAGGTCCTCTGGCAGGGCTGGAGACCACCACCCGCCCCATCCCCATTTTTTGGAGAGTCCAGCGCCATAGCATCCATTCCAGCCCCTCCCTCGCCTGGTTCTCCCCAGTACGCCTTCTCTTCAGCTCCTCGACCATTCCTTCCTCTTTGAGCTCACCTGAGACCGCCCCTGTTCCCACAACCGCCATAGAGCTCTCCCCCTTCTCCTTCGGGACTCCCTCCTGCCCTAAATTCACCAATTTAGATAAGTGCATATCGTCACCAGAGGAACTTCCTTCCATTATCAGCCACCTGCTCCCCAGATCAGATTTTGAGCTCCTGTCACTCGCTCTAAGCCACCGCCCAAAAGGTTTGGTCATAGCTCTCGGACAACAAGGGGCAAAATTTCTCTGCATGGCCAATCATACCACAACAAAAACAGAAACTTTGCTGCTTTTCATATTTAAAATCTACCAAGTGCCCTTCACCCTTACTTTTCCTTAGAGTAGTTCCAACCTTTAAGGCTTTGCCAGTGTTCATACGGACTCTCACCCGCATGTAGGCCTCCTTTTTGCGGCTGATTTTTTGTTCATCCCATTCGATAAACTCCCCCAAATGGTTCCCTATTCTCCATGCCGTACCCAAATTTTCAAAATCATACGACACATTATGAACATGTACCCAAATCTCAAATGCATCTAGCACCATTTTAGACGGGATATCACCCGGTTTCACAGCTTTTAGCACAAGCAAACTTTGATCAAACAACCATGGTCCATTTTCCAGGACCCGATTCATTTCAACACGTAAATTTATTTAGGGAAAATCACACTTTTTGTCCCTGAAATAGTCGTCATATTGAAATGTGAGACCCGTATTTCAAAAATTGTAATTGTCACCCCTTAATTGTCCAAATTGTTGCAAATGTGGTCCTTTGAGGGTGAAATGTACACTGTGGGCGAGCAGTACATTTCACCCCTCAAAGGACCACATTTACAACAATTTGGACAATTAAGGGGTGACAATTACAACTTTCGAAATACGGGTCTGACATTTCAATATGACGACTATTTCAGGGACGAAAAGTGCGATTTTCCCATTTATTTATTAAATTTGTTCATAGAAGGCGTTTAATATGCCAAGAATAATTATGGAACGGATGGCTTAATACAATTTTAAATCTTACTAGAACTAAACCGTTAAATTTATACATCATAAGGGAGTTTGATGCATTAAACCCCAAAATATTAGAACACATAATATCAAATAATATTAAGTAAACAAAATCATATTATATGTTTAAAAATATTGTTAGAATCATTTCATCACTTAATGCTGGTGACTCATTTATTTTTGGGAAAATTACAGAAAAAGTACTTGTGGTTTGGATCGTTTTCAAATAGGGGCATGTGTTTCAATATTTAATAAAGTCGGACTTGTGTTTCAATTCCGTTATCACAACAGGTGCATGGTGCCTAACGCCGCTAGAAATCACCGGAGGAAGATGATGAACGGTAACTCCGGCCTATTTTCATGAGTGTTCGAAAAATTAAAAATAAAATAGGAGGTGCGCCTCGTAAAAAAGACCTCTGATTTGTTTTTTGTTTTTTGCCACCCTTGTTGCCGAAATTGCATCGGGAAAGTGATATTAACGAAATCACTTTAAAAAATAATTCAAAATATAGCCGAAAAATCCAAAGAGAAAGATGGTTTGGAGGTCTCCTTGACGAACGGAATTGAAACACGTCCCACTTTGTAACAATATAAAACACTTTCCCTTATCTGAAAATTGCCCAAACCACATGTACCTTTTCCGTTGTTTTCCCTTTATTTTTTCTACTTTATTTTTAGTGCTTGCTTGTGACATTATAGATGGACTTAGGGGTGGGATTTTGGAATCGGGAACCGTAGAACCGATTGGAACCGAACCGTTATAACCCGATTCAGTTCGGTTCCTACAAATGTGGTATTAGTTGTTAACGGTTCGGTTCCTGGTTCCTATAAAAAATATGTGCACGTAACCGTTATTAAAAAATAAAAATAAAAACAGTAGTGATAGTAATAACAATAATATCAACAATAACAATAATTGTACAATCAATGATATTTAGCCAACAATTCTAATTTAACCAACGAAAACAAAAGTAATCAATATTGCACAAGAGATTGAATACGTTAAGCTCATTTTTACAAAATCAAGTTTTGTTAAATCACATATATTTTATAAATATAAAATAACTCAAATAACTTGTAGTTGATTGGATATATTTTACTTCACTATCTTCATGATATTTGTAACTATTAGATTTATTGTAAATTATACTACTAGCAAATAGACTGCAATGGTAATTCGATAACTATACATGCAAACTCAATATATTTTTTAAGTTTTGAAATACTTGGAGTGGACGATATCTTGCTACTGTGATGATGAACAACCTTCCTATCTTAACTAAGCTTTTTATGTTCTACTTATTAAATGAAAATTGAAACTTTCTTTTATTCGATTAAGTGTTCACTTAATTAAGTTTGAGATTTGATGTTTGAAGTTATTAGAACCTTAAATATAATTTTAATACTTGTGTTTGATTTTCTTTTTAACATTTTAATGTGGTAGAAAGAAAATAATGTGCCCATTTATTAGATGAGGAAAAAATTATTCGAGGAACCAATAAAAGTAAGAATCGAACCGTTTAGTATTGGTTCAGTTCCATAATGGTTCTTGATTTTTTACACAAGAACCGAACCGATTTCATTAGTTAAAATTTTTGTAACGGTTCCACCAATTTTGAGTACGAACCGAACTGGTCCTAGGCCTAGATGGACTTTCATTTATTTTCATAAAAAGGAAGAAAACTTATTCCTCAGATCTTTGGTTTATTTTCATGTTGTGTCTTTTACTATAATGCTATATGGTACTATAGAAAATATAATGTACGTTGTGGTGGTTTTGATAAGGGCAACATTATCCGCACGGGTAACTCAACTAGTAAAACAATGAGCAAGTTGGAAAATGACCATGGATCGAAATCTACAGTGACCGTGTGGAGGTCACAACTGTTTTGTGCTGGGTTGGGCCTGTAGTGCGAATGGGTATAAGGTCTACCATGGTTAGGATTAATTGAGTCATCGTGATTTACATCCTCTATATATACCGTCGGGTCAGGGCGTGGGGGACCCTTGAGGTTGAGGATTTAACCTTTATAGAGAATGATAAGAATAGCATTGAGACCCGATGGGTTATTTATTAGACGGTAATTCTAGTTGATTCTTTTAATGGTAGTCATTTTAATATCGCTGGTATAGACGTTTTGCTCGAGTTAGATGAAATTATTATACTTTACTACCAGTTTGTAAATCATTAAGGATGTTTTTTTCTTGGGTAGTTTTCAGTCCCAGATCATAACAGATCATATCAGACCAGATCAAATGAGACCAGACCAAACCTGGACAATTTTAAAATTGACAGAAACCAGACATTTACCAGAACAGACCAAACCAGAAAATTGTAGTCTAATTAAAAACATCGTAACTATCTAACTACCTCAATACACTACACAACACAAGAACTTCAATTTTTATCGTAACACCACACATACCTAGTTTATGTTTTATTGATGATTTGTTACAAACATAGCATATACTCCGTAAGTAGTACGAATATCTTTTTACATAGGCATATAAATAGTCCGTATATGTTCTCTTGGATAAATTTTTCCATGGCCTCATCTCAACCCAAATGATGAAATTCACCCCACCCTCCCACACCCAACCTAATAGAATAGTAAACTATAATCTCGAACAATTAATTATTATTCAACGATGCTTGATACCGCTCTTATACTCACCTTATACCCATCATGTTTGTGAAACTATTTTTTGTCTGTGAACTCGGTTCACAGACAATATTTTGTTTGTGTAAAATATTGTCAGTGAATCGATGTTCACAGACAAAAAAAGCTTTCACAAACATGGTGAGTACAAAAGTGAGTATAAAAGTGAGTTCAAACATCATTTTTGTAATTATTAAGTGAAGTCATTCAAAATCTGGTGCGCAAAGAAGCTAGATATTAACCAAATTATCTCACTCAGCCATTAGCTACCACTGCAGTCTGCAGGCTACTCGATCTCATCTAGCCAAATTAAGATGTTTTTAATTGGATTGACCGTAATCCCAACAAGGCAAAGTAAACTATGATTTTCATTTTCTATTTCTAAAAAGAATACTTTTTCATATCAAATAAACCAATAGTATATGAAATCAAATCAAAACCGAATTAAACTAAACCAATTCATTTTCATTTTAATAATCTGAACTTAAAACTAAATCGAATCACTCCCAAGTCCCAAATTGAACCGAAACACAGACCAGATGACATTAATTTAGTACAATATCTCCAAAACTGAATAAACCGAAACCAAAACCCAAAATGACGTATCCAACCCTAATTAAAACCATGCATTTGATAACTCAGAGTAGTTGGTAGACAAAGAAGTTAAAGAGGGGAGATGACCAGATATCTATTTTTATCTAATAGTGGGACCAGGGAGTAAATTCTTTAAATAAATAAAAATGCCATCGTTATCGCACCGAACGGAAATTGTATACCGAGTATATAATTATTTACCAGCAAGACCTTAAACCATATCTTAATTACGGTTAGACCCTATACCTCTTCATAATTCCTTTAAGATCCCATCTCCGGCTGCGTCTTCACTCGTCAAAAGTCAAAACTCAAAAGTACTGAAGGATCTGCATCAACATTTCTTTCCTGTCTTCGCTGAAAAATGGCGCGCCCAACCACCTCTCAGCCTACCTTCTCCTCCCATTCTCGTCCCGGCACGGCGGCGCCGCGAGGATCGGCTGCCGCCACAGCTGGAATGCGCCGCCGAAGGATCGGAGGGACGTCCGGTGCCGGATCCGGTGCCGGAGCTTCCGGAAACTCAAGCAACATGCTCAGATTCTACACGGATGACGCTCCAGGTCTCAAGGTGGGCCCGACTGTCGTCCTCATCATGAGCATCTGTTTCATTGGATTCGTCACTGCTCTGCACGTCTTCGGCAAGTTCTACCGCTATCGATCCGGCGGCGAAGCCTGACTGCCGTCTCCGAATAGCAATTCTCGGATCAATAAGGGCGGAGCATCATGACTGCGGGTAACCTTAACAGCGTGGCAGGGAACGACTTGTTTAAATTCTGGTTACAATTCTCCCCTTTCTTCCAATTTCTGTTTAGGTTAAAGTTAATTACATATGTGTAAATAAAAATACTTAGATCTTTAGTTGGGTTGTGTCTATTAATTTTTACATAAGGAGTAGCTTTTTATCTGTCACTTTTAGCCAAAAACCTGCAGTATAAGAAAGAATAGATCGAATAACAAATGTGAAATTTTGAATCTTGTTATGAAATAGAGGAAAATTGAAGGAGGTTTGGGGAGAAAGTTTAGCTCATTTAGGTTAAAAGATAATTGTGATTATCTAATTATTTGAGATTATGTTACAAACACTAGTTAAAATTGTTCATGAAGGTGTAAATTACAATGAAGGAAAATCTTCTATTTGTAGGAGAAAGTTTAAACTCATTTACATTAACGGATAGTTATGAGCCACACAACTATCATCTTCAAATTATGATTTTTTAATTATTTGGATAATAACGATAATAATTTCTTAATCATAAATAATAGAAGATGTTAATTTAGAAGATGTTAATTTATCATTTTTCAACACTTCCCTTGAATGAATCTTCTAATTATGACATGAGTACAAGTTGCCTTATTAAAAATCTCACTTCGGGAAACAAAATGGGAAAACTATCCATAGTCAAGAGAAAATGAGTACACCACTTAATCTCCTATTATTATGGAGTAACAATTTTCCTAGGTGTACACAAAATGTGTACACTTTTGGCACCATACCTTTGTAATTTACATATGTATATTTATGTTTTTAGTTAGTTTTGTTGTTTGGTACTTTAGAAATTACACAATTTTGATGTAATATTTTAGTTTGTTAAATTATTTGTAATTTATTTAGATTATGATTATTCTGAACTTAGGACATGTCAAAATCATCCAAAGATTCAAAGAATGGATCCTAAAGACCAAAGAATGTGCAAAAAGGAGATGATCAAATGAAGATTTTGAAATTTGTTCCTGTGCTCGGTCGAGTATTACCAATACTCGGTCGAGTATCGACCAGATACGTTGGTCAAAATCAAATCTGGGAGCGAAAGAACGTGGCTGAATATTTGATGGAAATCCGGTCTCATACCCGATCAAGTATCATTCAATACTCAGTGTCTCAGTCTGGTATGCCTATTTTTCGAAACTTCCTGAAAATTACCTCTTGTACTCGGTCGAGTATCCCATATACTCGATCGAGTACAACACCCTGCCACATCCTTTTTGCTATAAATACACCCCTTCTTCTTCACATTAAATTCACCAATTCCTAAACACTTCTAAGCTCTGTTTAGTGAAGTACTTTTTTTTTTATATTTTTATGATGTATAGTCTTCAAATGAGGAGCTAAACTCTTCAATCTTGGTTTTTGCTACTTTGAAGCCTAATGAAATGTTCGTCGATCCCGATTATATCTTTAACTATCTTCCTCTCGAATACTCAATCGAGGAGTATCTCCATTTTATCGAGGGTAGTTATTAATGACGAGAAGCGTTCATTTATAAAACTTACTACCCAATCAATATAGATGAAGATAATAGAATAAACTTAAGATGAAAACGATTGAGATTGATAACCTCAACACAATCCGTATATTAACCCGATAATAGCAAGAAACTAAAGATGAAAACGATTGAAATTGATAACCTCAACACAAGCGGTTTATTTTTTTAATCGATATAATCAATTCCCCTTAGATTATTAATCATGAGACACATGCATTAATAATCCAAGTTTACTACCGTTGAAAGAACCGAATTAATAACAAGCGTATTGATCGATTGATTCTAATAATAATTACTATAGAGTATATGAAACAAAACTAGTTGATCATTTAAGTAATGCTCAAAATATTAATATGAAATATGAATAGGAATCAATTAATATTCAAGGAAGAAGATTAAAGAAAACAACTCACAACTTACAATTCATTAAGCTTCAAAATAGCAAAACCAAGATGGAAGAATTTAGTTCCTCATTTGGAGACTAAATATGATAAAAATATAAAGAAAGTACTTAACTAAACTGAGCTTAGAAGAGAGAGAAACTCTCTCATCTCTATAAAACACCTAGCACATTTTGATACCGGAAATGGATTTCCGGCCACCTGGCCAGATTCATCATCTACGTTGGAACGAAAAACTCAACAACAGCCGAAGGCTGTTTTCTTCTGGCTTTAATGACTGGAACAGGGGCCGCTATCCACATCACTGGATCCATCCTTTGATTCTTGGGATGATTTTGACAAATCATCATAACAACCGCTCCCGACGCTTCATCGCTATTACACAGGCGATAATTGCCCAACTAGTATTTTTAATCGCTACTCATGTTTAGACTTAGAAGAGGAACACAATACCCTCCTCTCTCACATGCCTGAACCTGAAATTCCCATTTTCCGTCTAACATACCCTAGAAATTGGGAAAGGAAAAGGGACAATCGCAATCGAAGGATTAAAACAGATAAGGTTCCTCATTCCGGGACCCGGGCTGTGGTTACTGCGCCGGAAAATACTGGAATTCCAGCAGCGAAACCTTAATCAGGCTCTTTGACAATTAGAGTAGGACACTCACCCACCTCACTACCGGACCTCTTCGCCATAGCCGCTCTAGTGGGGACTCAAACCGTTGACATCCTCACTACCGAAATACGAGCAGTTGAAAGCGGACACAACAGGCGAACACCGGCAGTCACAACGCCGACGTCGCCAACGATAATAGCGCCGGAATATCCGACTGCCTCACGAAGCACAGACGCTCTCAATTCAGTGGCTCGGGCGAGTAGAACATGCCAGAGTACTAGAAACAGAGGGATTAAGGAGAGAAGACAAGTGGCAGCCATGCCAGCGTCCTCTGTATCGGAAAACGCGGCCTCAATTGGAGTGGGGTCACAGAACCTTCAACCAGAGCATGTAAACAGCTGCGGAAGTTTGTCCAAAGAGAACAGTTTCACATGGGCTGATGTTTTAAAATCCAAAAAACAAAAAAATCTATCCGGGTCGGCAGAATGCCTCTCAGCCACAAAAATCATTGGCCGCACCCTCCTCAACAGTGACCCTCTAGCTAACTACTCAGTGCAAACATGACAGAAGAAATTGAGGTTGAGTTAGCATTGCGCGTACAAGACTTGAAAGTTTCTTTTTCTTCGGAGAAGAAGGCTTTAACTCAATCAAAATTGAGTCTAAAATTTTTAAATTTGCAGTCCAAAACAGCGATTTGTGCATTTTAGAAGTCAAAAAATCTCAGCTGCGCAGGATTCAATTCAAACTTGACCTTGCTCCTCAATCATCCAGTTCATCTCCCAATTCGCAATCTCTACACGGTCAAATTTTACACAGATTAAGCAATTTGGAGATATCACGGTTTCTTTGGAAACCAACAAATCAGGTGACTACGTGAAACTAGCTAAAAAAAGGGAGCTCGATTTAGATTCCCATGAGTCCTCAAAAATCGAGCCTATTTAAATTTCTCAATATTTTTTCTAATTTTGTAGGGCTACCAAAATCTGTGCAGGACGACTTAATCCCTTTACAATGTGGGAGCACCTTAGAAATTGAGGACATCACATCCGTATCTAAACTAATCTTAAACTATCAAATCTAGGCAACAAGTATTGAGAATCAACAAGTCTTCTCTCCAGGGAAACAACCCCAATTGCCATCGATCCAAGCTTACTCAGACGCCTCTGATAGTTTTGATCATTCTGATGACTCCATTTACACGGACGACTTTCTTGGACATGCAACTGAAAGCAACCGTCGTCCTCATATCTAATACCCAAAAGTGATTAGGAATTCCAAATTCAACAGAGCAATTTGCAACAAAGCAAATTTCGTTACTTCACAAAATTTTCTTCCAACAGACAACTTAAACACACAACTCAAGATTTACAGAAAATCTCAAAAGAATAAAAGGCGTCACAACATGACGACTAGTTCTCAATCCAGAGACTTCCCTTGGGATTAGTTTATTGTTTTATTTTCTTTATTTTTCCGTTTCTGTATTGTTTTTTATAATTCTTGCATTGTACCATTTACTCTTATCAATAAAATCCGATTTTGTTAAAAAAAACTGAGCTTAGAAGTGTATAGGAATTAGTGAATTTAATGTGAAGGAAAAGGGGTGTATTTATAGCAAAATGGAGGTGGCAAGGTGCTGTACTCGATCGAGTATATCTGACACTCGACAGAGTAAAAGATGTAGTTTTCAAGAAGTTGCGAAAAATAGGCATACCTAATCGAGTATTGAGTGATACCTGATCACGTATGAGACCTGATTTCTATAAAATATTCAGCCACATTCTTTTGCTCCCAGTTTTGATTTTGACCAACGTATCCAGTCAATACTCGATCGAGTATTGGCAATACTCGACCGAGTACATGAACGAATTTCAAAATCTTCATTTGATTTTCTCCCTTTTGCACATTCTTTGGTTTTTAGGATCCATCCTTGATTCTTGGGATGATTTTGACCTGTCCTATGCCAAGAATAATCCTAATCTAAATAAATTAAAAATAATTTAACAAACTAAAATATTACACCAAAAGTGTGCAATTTCCAAAGTATCAAACAACAAAACTAACCAAAAACATAAACGTACATATGGAAATTACAAAGGTATCAACTCCCCCACACATAGTTCTTTACTCATTCTCGAGTAAAGCAAGATGTTCCAAACAGTTCAAACGTTTTAATGAGTTCAAGATTTAAAAAGAAAGAAACACAAGATCACCAAGGAATACAATTGAGTTTACAACATAACGTTCTTCTTGGGTTTTTGGGTTTCTATGCTCAAACTTTTTTCTCTTCTCTTCCTCTTCTCCTCCTCTTCTTTCCAAGAGTTCAAATGAGGTCCTGTAAAAATAAATATTTCTCTCATATCTCTCATTTTACCTAGGAGCCTTTTCAGGTTTTCATCCTAACATCTCTTTCAATTTTTCTATCCTTTCCATCTCACTCGTATTTTTTATAAGCCCTTTTTGTTTAGATTGTCCATTTTTGGGTTTTCAACCTAACTAACATCTCTTTTCTTTTCTTTTCTTTTATTTTAATTTTGTTTTGGAGTAAAGAAAATAATGCTTAGTACAAGGTAGAAAAGTTAAAAGTGAACATACCAATGAGGACTCTCCCCCCTTCTTAGACCAAGGCACTGTCCCTAGTGCCCGCCTTCAAAACCATAGTAGCCGCCTCCAAAGCCGCCGCCATTGCCTCCGTTGCCGATAGTAGCATATCCTCCTAAGCCGCCATCATAGCCCCCAACAACGGAACTCGACTCGCCAAAGCTAACCCATTGAGTGGGGTCGTACCATGAGGGTGGTGGAGGTGGGGTTGCCATAACATGATACGATGCTTGGTGAGCTATGTAGGAGTACATCAGACCGTACATCCTACGGTGATCTTCCTCATACCGTTGGTTGTCCGCTTGGCGTTGCTCCTCTAATCTTTGAAATCCCCCGATAATGACCAACTTCTTGCCTAAGTTGGTCAAATTGACCCCCCATGGTCTTGTAGTCTGTGCTCATGTTTTGGAATCTGGCAAGAAGTTGTTGGAAATAGTCAGTTGGAGGAGGGTTTTGGGTGGGTCGGGGATGTCCTCATGTACGGCTTCGTGATGTTCCTCCGATTGATCGGCTTGGACATCGTCTTCAAGATCTCGGAGGTGTGGAGGATGACATTGGGGAATAAGTAGTGGCGTACATGGCTCATGTCTTCGGTGAAAATAAGTGGCGGTAGGTCATCAGAGGGCAAGGTGAAATATCGGAAAGGCCTAGGATGAATGGTCCACTTGTAGTAGTCCTTTCCATTATGATCATAATGGGAATGAGAGGTGCATAGTGCATTGCTAAGATAATCAAAGTCCATCAAACAATAATCCGCTATAGGTCTAGAATCCTAATAGAATTTTGTAGCCAAATGCATAATGACTCCTCCTACCCAAATATTTCCTTTTGCCTTGCACTCCTTTTTGAGATGTGCCCACATCATATTGCACAAGTTAAAAGGTGTCACAGATGCATATTGAGCCATGGTCTTTATGCATGATGGCTCCTCCTACCCAAATATTTCCTTTTACCTTGCACTCTTTTTTTAGATGTGCCCACATCATATTACAAAATTCAACTTGGCGAATATTGCACATCTCAAAAAGGAGTGCAAGGCAAAAGGAAATATTTGGGTAGGAGGAGTCATTATGCATTTGGCTACAAAATTCGGCCATACGGATTCTAGACCTATAGCCGATTATTGTTTGATAGACTTTGATTATCTTAGCAGTGCACTATGCACCTCCCAATCCCATTATGATCACAATGGAAAGGACTACTACAAGTGTACCATTCATCCTAGGCCTTTCTGATAATTCACCTTGCCCTCCGATGACCTACTGCAACTTATTTTCACCGAAGACATGAGCCATGTATGCCACTACTTATTGCCCAATTCCATCCCTCCACACCTCCAAGATCCTGAAGACGATGTCCAAGCCAACCAACTGGAGGAACATCAAGAAACCGTACATGAGGACATCCCCGACCCACCCAAAACCCTCCTCCAACCGACTATTTCCAACAACTTCTTTCCAGATTCGAAAACATGAGCACAGACTAAAAGACCATGGGGGGTTCAATTTGACCAACTTAGGCAAGAAGTTGGTCATTATCGGGAGGAACAGAAAGTGGGATTTCAAAGATTGGAGGAGCAACGCCAAGCGGACAACCAACGATATGAAGAAGATCACCGTAGGATGTACGGTCTGATGTACTCCTACATAGCTCATCAAGCATCGTATCATGTTATGGCCAGCCCACCTCCACCACCCTTATAGTATGAGCCCACTCAATGGGTTAGCTCTGGTGTTGGGGGCTATGATGGCGGCTTAGAAGGAGCTGCTACTATGGGAAACGAAGGCAATGGTGACGACTTTGGAGGCGGCTACTATGGTGAAGAAGGCAGACACTAGGGACAGTGCCTTGGTCTAAGAAGGGGGGAGAGTCCTAATTGGTATGTACACTTTTAACTTTTCTACCTTGTACTAAGCATTATTTTCTTTACTCCAAAAAAAGAAAGAAAAGAAAATATAATAAATGCCAGTTAGGTTGAAAACCCAAAAATGGGCAATCTAAACAAAAAGGGCTTATAGGGGGTGTTTGGAACTGATTCTACTTCTGCTTCTTTTTTAAAGCAGAAGCAGAATCAGAATCAGTTTTCAGAAGCAGGTCACCCCCAACTTCTAAAAAAACTGATTCTAGGAGTAAATTAGAGCACCAGAATCACTTCTGCACTTTCACCCAAACACTCCAACTTCTGCTTCTGCTTCTTGAAGGAGAAGAATCAGTTTTAAGAATTAGATCTAAACACACCCATAAAAAATACGAGTGAGATGGAAAAGATGGAAAAATCGAAAGAGATGCTAGGATGAAAACTTGAAAAGGCTCCTAGAAAAATGAGAGAGATGAGAGAAATATTTGTTTTTACATGACCTCATTTGATCTTTTGGAAAGAAGAGGAAGAGAAGAGGAAGAAGAGAAGAAAAGGCAAAAAAGTTTGATCATAGAAGATCCAAAAATCCAAGAAGAATGTTATGTTGTAAACTCAATTGTATTCCTTGGTGGTCTTGTGTTTCTTTCTTTTTAAATCTTGAACTCATTAAAATTTTTGAACTGTTTGGAACATCTTGCTTTACTCGAGGACGAGTAAAGAACTATGTGTGGGGGAGTTGATACCTTTGTAATTTTCATATGCATGTTTATGTTTTTAGTTAGTTTTGTTGTTTGATACTTTGGAAATTACACACTTTTGGTGTAATATTTTAGTTTGTTAAATTATTTTTAATTTATTTAGAATAAGATTCTTCTAAGCTCAGGACATGTCAAAATCATCCCAAGAATCAAAGGATGGATCCTAAAGACCAAAGAATGTGCAAAAGGGAGAAGATCAAATGAAAATTTTGAAATTCGTTTATGTAAGCGGTCGAGTATTGCCATTACTCGGTCGAGTATTGATCGGATACGCTGGTCAAAATCAAATCTGGGAGCAAAAGAATGTGGTTGAATATTTGATGGAAATCCGGTCTCATACCCGATCAAGTATCACTCAATACTCGGTTGGGTATGCCTATTTTTCGCAACTTCCTGAAAACTACCTCTTGTACTCGGTCGAGTATCCTATATACTTGATCGAGTACAGCACCCTGCCAACTCCATTTTGCTATAAATACACCTCTTTTCATTCACATTAAAGTCACCAATTCCTATACACTTCTAAGCTTAGTTTTTATAAGAAAATCGGATTTTATTGATAAGAGTATTTTAAATGGTACAATACAGAAATGGAAAAATAAAGAAAACAAAACAAATGAACTAATCCTAAGGGAAGTCTCTGGATTGAGTCATAGTCGTCATGCTGTGACGCCTTTTATTCTTTTGAGATTTTCTGTAAATCTTGAGTTGTGTGTTTAAGTTTTCTGTTCGAAGACAATTTTGTAAAGTTACGAATTTTGCTTTGTTGCAAATTGCTCTGTTGAATTTGGAATTACTAATCTCTTCTAGATATGAGAGAAGAGGACGACGGTCGCTTCAGTTGAATGTCCAAGAAAGTCATCTGTGTAAAAGGAGTCAACAGAATGATCAAAACTATCAAAGGCGTCTGAGTAAGCTTGGATCAATGGCAATTGGGGTTAGTTTAGATATGGATGTATGGTCCTCAATTTCTAAGGTGCTCCCACGTTGTAAAGAGATTGAGTTGTCCTGCACAGATTTTGGTAGCCCTACAAAATTAGAAAAAATATTGAGGAATTTAAATAGACTCGGTTTTTGAGGACCCATGGTAATCTGAATCGAGCTCCCTTTTTTTATAGCTAGTTTCACGTAGTCGCCTGATCATTTGGTTTCCAAAGAAACCGTGATATCTCAAAATTGCTTAATCTGTGTAAAATTTGACCGTGTAGAGATTGCGAATTGGGAGATGAACTTGATGATTTGAGGAGCAAGGTCAAGTTTGAATTGAATCCTGTGCAGCTGAAATTTTTTGACTTCTAAAATGCACAAATCGCTGTTTTAGACTGCAAATTAAAAAAATTTAGACCCACTTTTGATTGAGTCAAAGCCTTCTTCTCCGAAGAAAAAGAAACTTTCAAGTCCTGTACACACAATGCTAACTCAACCTCAATTTCTTCTGTCCTGTTTAGTGTATGCACTGAGTAAGGACCCCGGCTCAGATGGAGGCCAGGCAGTCGGCCAACACCCCCACGGCTGGCGCCTCCAACGACCCCGGCCTCAACGCTCTCATGAATAAGGTCAACGCCCTGGAGAGGGAGTTGGCCGAAGGGCGAGGTGACCCCATCATCCAAGTCAGGACCATGACCCCTTTCACCAACAGGGTGCTCTCGGCCCCCATCCCGGAAAAGTACAGGGGGAACGCCATCAAGTCTTACGACGGCCGCTCTGACCCTCAGGAGCACTTCAGCCGCTATCAAAACAACATGCTAATGGTGAACGCATCAGATGAATACCTCTGTCGTTGGTTCCTTTCCACTCTTGAAGGGCCAGCGTACGAGTGGTTCAACGCGCTCCCCGAAGGAAGCATAGATTCGTGGCAGGATCTTGCCCAACGCTTCCTCACCCACTTCGCCGGAAGGAAGCGCGTGAGAAAACATTTCTCCCACCTTCTCTCCATAAAGCAGCAAGACGATGAATCACTTCGGTCTTTCATCGATCGATGGACGAAGGAGACAGACGAGGTCGAAGGTGCCGATGAGCGCACCCTTCTCGTCCTCTTCCAAGGCATTCTCCGCAGCAGCCCCTATGCAAGGAGCCTCATCACTGACCCGCCGAAGTCATACACCAAGGCACTCCAACGAGGGAGCTTGTACGCTGACGCCGATGAGCTCCACTCCCGCAAGAAGGACGTAGGCCAACCATCAAAGAGGTCAGACGAGGCGTCGGCTCCAAATGCATCCTTGCCCGGGGGCCATGCCCGCCGAAACCGGAAGGAGCGCCCATGGCAGCCGAGGACGGACGTCCCGAGGACTACGCTCACGCACTCGGTGGACACCATCTTCGACTATGCGGAGGAGCAAGGTCTCATCCCTAAAGATCCCCGGTCGGCCATGGAAGTCTACGCCGTCCACCAGGGTGGCACTTATTGTCGTTACCACAGGAACACCTCCCACAATACAGACGACTGCGTCGCGTTGAAGAAAGCCATTGAGCGCTTGATTCAACGGGGTGAACTCCACCAATTTGTCAAAGTTACCCCAAGGAACTCCACCGGCAATCTGGAAGGGGACACCTCAACGAAGAAGCATGAAATTGGGAAGCTCAGCGATGAAGAGGACTTCGAGGAGCCCCAACTGAAGAAGCGTCACATCCGCTGACTGCGTCCTTCCTCGAAGGGACGCACGGCAGACGGATTATCCCTCAAGATACGAAGGGCCCTACATCTCGGTGAAGTTCTATCAGCAATCCGAAGAGGGTGCAGACGGCAGAGCCCCCACCCCACCCCAAGCTCAGAAAATCATTGGGAAGCTAACTCTTGTACGAGTTGTTCAGAAGGTTACCCCCCTCGGCCTCGAGCCACTGACCCTAATAAAAGCTGTTGCCATAAACAACACACCTATTGTGTTCTGCTTATTTCTTGTAATGTTTAACTAAAGGATGCCACACAACAAAGCACGTCGCTTCGCCCCCTTCGAGCGAAACGCTCAGGTATGGCCGACGACGCCACATAACAAAGCACGTCGCTTCGCCCCCTTCGAGCGAAACGCTCAGGTATGGCCGACGACGTCCCAGGACGAGGGCCCCGCAAACGGCCCACGTCTCGCAATGGGAAGCTCATCGCGTCGTCCTCGCGCTAAATCGCATTACGACAGGCCTGAAAGAATGGTTGAGATGACAAAATCCCCACACTTGGGATTGGGAAACGGCAGCCGTCGGTAACCGACCAAAAGCCTAGCCCGCGCCATAAGTAGACGACGGGACCCCCCAAGGTCTAGGGACGCGCCAGCGCCAGAGGCCGGACAGTTTCCCTCCTGGACTCCCTATCGGCCGAGGGAATAGCAACCCCCTCGGTCGAGCCTGAAAGAAGGACCCCCACTCCTCGCTCATAGCAGTAGAGGAAGAAATAAAAGAGGAACAGCCGAGGACCGTGCACTCGCCGGCCTCGAGCGAAATCCCCACAAATTAAAAGAGGGAGACCCGAGGACCGCGCACTCGCCGGCCTCGAGCGAAATCCCCACAAATCAAAAGAGGGAAGTCGAGGACCGAGCACTCGTCGGCCTCGAGCAATAAAAATGAAATCCCCACAAATCAAGCCACATATTTGGCTAAGTACATATCAGGCAAATACTAGGCATTATGGACGAAGCAAGACCATATATGCGGATCAGACGAGCGCTCAACGTCGTCCTTCATTATAGGTACGGCTTCGCCGTCCTCTTTATCTTCCAACGACTGGCCTCATCAGCGCCGTCGTCCTCAGATCACGGCAGACCCCCCGGTCTCAATGTGATCCTTCATCTCAAGACCGGCCTCCTCAGCGCCGAGCGTCTTGAGCCAGCGAGCGGGCTCGCCGTTCCCTTCCTTGACGGCGACCCTCGCCTCTATACGAGGAGCGGCTTCATCAGCGCCGTCGTCCTCAGATCACGGCAGACCCCCCGGTCTCAACGTGATCCTTCATCTCAAGACCGGCCTCCTCAGCACCGAGCGTCTTGAGCTTGCGAGCAGGCTCGCCATTCCCTTCCTGGATGGCGACCCTCGCCTTCATACGAGGAGCGGCTTCATCAGCGCCGTCGTCCTCAGATCACGGCAGACCCCCCGGTCTCAACGTGATCCTTCATCTCAAGACCGGCCTCCTCAGCGCCGAGCGTCTTGAACTAGCGAGCGGGCTCGCCATTCCCTTCCTGGATGACGACCCTCGCCTTCATACGAGGAGCGGCTTCATCGGCGCCGTCGTCCTCAAATCACGGCAGACCCCCCGGTCTCAACGTGATCCTTCATCTCAAGACCGGCCTCCTCAGCGCCGGGCGTCTTGAACTAGCGAGCGGGCTCGCCATTCCCTTCCTGGATGGCGACCCTCGCCTTCATACGAGGAGCGGCTTCATCAGCGCCGTCGTCCTCAGATCACGGCAGACCCCCCGGTCTCAACGTGATCCTTCATCTCAAGACCGGCCTCCTCAGCGCCGAGCGTCTTGAGCTTGCGAGCGGGCTCGCCATTCCCTTCCTGGATGACGACCCTCGCCTTCATACGAGGAGCGGCTTCATCGGCGCCGTCGTCCTCAGATCACGGCAGACCCCCCGGTCTCAACGTGATCCTTCATCTCAAGACCGGCCTCCTCAGCGCCGAGCGTCTTGAGCTAGCGAGCGGGCTCGCCATTCCCTTCCTGGAGGGTCCTTCATATGAGGAGCGGCTTCATCGGCGCCGTCGTCCTCAAATCACGGCAGACCCCTCGGTCTCAACGTGATCCTTCATCTCAAGACCGGCCTTCTCAGCGCCGAGCGTCTTGAGCTAGCGAGCGGGCTCGCCATTCCCTTCCTGGATGGCGACCCTCGCCTTCATACGAGGAGCGGCTTCATCAGCGCCGTCGTCCTCAGATCACAGCAGACCCCCCCGGTCTCAACGTGATCCTTCATCTCAAGACCGGCCTCCTCAGCGCCGAGCGTCTTGAGCTTGCGAGCGGGCTCGCCATTCCCTTCCTGGATGACGACCCTCGCCTTCATACGAGGAGCAGCTTCATCGACGCCGTCGTCCTCAGATCACGGCAGACCCACCGGTCTCAACGTGATCCTTCATCTCAAGACCGGCCTCCTCAGCGCCGAGCGTCTTGAGCTAGCGAGTGGGCTCGCCATTCCCTTCCTGGAGGATCCTTCATATGAGGAGCGGCTTCATCGGCGCCGTCGTCCTCAAATCACGGCAGACCCCCCGGTCTCAACGTGATCCTTCATCTCAAGACCGGCCTCCTCAGCGCCGAGCGTCTTGAACTAGCGAGCGGGCTCGCCATTACCTTCCTGGATGGCGAGCCTCACCTTCATACGAGGAGCAGCTTCATCAGCGCCGTCGTCCTCAGATCACGGCAGACCCCCCGGTCTCAACGTGATCCTTCGTCTCAACACCGGCCTCCTCAACGCCGAACGTCTTGGGCCAGCGAGCGGGCTCGCCATTCCCTTCCTGGATGGCGACCCTCGTCCTCAAAATGAACGGCCCCTCGGCCTCAACGTGATTATCTATCTCAAGGCCGGTATCCTCGGCACCGAGAGCCTTGAGTTTACATGACGAACGGCTTCATCAAATGCCTTCGTCATCATTTATTTGGACCGGCTTCATCAGCACCGTCGTCCTCAAATCATGCCCGACCCCTCGGCCAAGGCGTGATCATCTATCTCAAGACCGGCTTCCTCAGCGCCGAGAGTTTTGAGCCAGCGATCGGGCTCACCATCCCTTCCTGGATGGTGACCATCGCCACTACATGACACACGGCTTCACCAACGCCTCGTCATCATTTACTTGGATCGGCTTCATCATAGCCGTCATCCTCAAGTCACGCCTGGTCTCTCGGCCTTGGCGTGATCATCTATGTCAAGACCGGTCTTAGCCATTCCTTTATCGGATGGCGACCGTTGCATGGATTGAAGGAACGGCTCCTCATCGCCGTCGTCTTCACATCACGACCAGCCCCTCAGCCATGGTGTGATGCTCTATCTTAAGACCGGTCTTAGCCATTTCTTTACCGGATGGCGACCGTTGCATGGATTTCGGACCGGCCCCCCCAGTGCCGTTGTCCTCATATCTCGAGACCGGCTCCCAACACCGAGGTACTGTTATAGCGATCGGGCTCGCATTTCCCTTCCTGGACAGCGACCGTCGCCTTCATATGACGCATGGATCATTACCATTGTCGTCCTCACATTCAGACAGGCATCCATCGCCTCGTCCTCATATTCGGACCGGCTCATCAGCGTCGTCGTCCTCACCTCCAGGCGGGCATCCCCTCATCAGACGGACATCGCTTCAGCTCCACACCTAGGCCGAAGGGTTCACCCCTTGGAGTTCATTTTGGGGGATCCGGTGTGCTCTTTTTCCCTCATTAGGATTTTTTCCCACAGGGTTTTTCCTAATGAGGTTTTTAACGAGGCATCGCCCCATTGTGGATAAAAAGGTGTCGACCCTCGGCCCCCTATTGAAGACGTGTATTGCTCTACTCCTCTTCACCTCACTACATGAGCCTCGAGGAGTGGGGGACTGGGGGACTACATCGGCCTCCACATACATGAAATCATCCAGAAAGCAACAAAAAGCAAGGACTACCAAGTGGTACCTCCGTCGGCCATGTCTCCATCGGCCAGAAGAAGGTCTGGGGGACTACATCGGCCTCCAGCGTAAAGAAACAAATTCAAAATCCAACAAACACAAGCCCATGACAATGGCACCTCAACGTCCAACAATCATGTGTTCACCCTTCGGCCAGGCCGAAGCGCAAAGCAGGGCACGTGTCGCCCTCAAAGCCAAGGACACTCCTCGTCCTCAAGACCAATGGCACGCATCGTCTCCGGGACTATGACATTCATCATCCATATCACGAACAAAATGAACGCGCCACAAATGTCCGCAAGCGTAAGGTCCATCAATTAAAGTAAAAAACACAAGGGCATGAAATCCTTCGTCCACAGATCCAAGGGCGCACAACGTCCTCTGGTCCAGGACCCTCATCGTCCTCAAGATGAAGGACATTCATCGTCCTCAAAATGAAGGACGTTCATCGGCCTCAAAATGAAGGACACTCATTGTCCTCAAAATGAAGGACATTCATCTTCCTCGAAACAAAGGACATTCATCGTCTTCAAACAAGAGATAACCACAATGGCTTCATCATCCCAAAAGGGAAGTTCAAACCATCAACGACCAAGGGTAGACACTACCTTCGTCGGCCACTCATGTCAGAACACGCATCATCCGCAAACAAGCGCACCAAAGGAGTAACAGCCTTCCTCATCCACATCAAGGAACGGGTAATGGCCAAACTCAGAATAGGGCCACCAAACACCACGACAGGGAACGGCCAACGTGGCCCCGCATCGGCCAAGAGCATCAAGCACAGAAGTCTACTCTCCTTCACTTCGTCTACATCTCAGCTTAGAGAGTGGGGGACTCCTGATGGAGTATATGGGTCTAGGCCCCAGGACCCACATACTCAGAAGAACAGAAGGTACTACGATCACCGGGTGACCTCGTCGGCCATGCTCTCATCGGCCATGCTCTCATCGGCCAGAAAGAAGGCCACCCAGAATATGATCCAGAAGTCAGGAGAATCGGGTGACCTCGTCGGCCATGCCCTCATCGGCCATCCCCTCGTCGGCCATGCCCTCGTCGGCCATGCCCTCATCGGCCATCCCCTCGTCGGCCATGCCCTCATCGGCCATGCCCTCATCGGCCAGGAAAAGGTCTACTCAGAATATGATCCAGAAGATCGGAGAACTGGGTGACCTCGTCGGCCATGCCCTCGTCGGCCATGCCCTCATCGGCCATGCCCTCATCGGCCATGAAAAGGTCTACTCAGAATATGATCCAGAAGCCCGGAGAACTGGGTGACCTCGTCGGCCATGCCCTCATCGGCCATGCCCTCATCGGCCATGCCCTCATCGGCCATGCCCTCATCGGCCATGCCCTCATCGGCCATGCCCTCGTCGGCCACGGAAGTCTCACAGAACCAGATTTTACACTTATTCATTTGTATAGCCCACCAGTGGCTTTGTATTCGGTCCAATAGCGGTCCAGTTGTAGATGAGCCTCCCAAGCCCAAGACTTGGGAGCCCAGCCCGTATTTTCTCTATAAATACTCCCCTTGGGAGTAGTTGTAAGGGTGGACAAAATTCATTAATACAATTCACTTCTCTCTCTAGCTCTCCCTTCTCTCTAGAATCTAGGAGTTAATACTCTATCAAGGATGATAGATGCCGAGGGTAGGTGGGAGAGAAGAAGGGAGATTGTGGAAGAAAAGAAAAATTGATGTGAGAGGAAGATGGGAGAGGAGAGAGGAGATGTGGTGAGAAAAGAAATCCGGTAGCGGAGAGAGGCGTAGGGTTGGAAGATTAATTAAATTAGTCCTATTTGGAGAATAAATTAAGGTGTGCTCCTATTTAGAAACTTTCTCATTATTTTAGTCCTATTTAGAGAGTAGATTAATTTTGTCCATAAGACATAAATGTAATCAAGATAAAATCATCACCAAATCATTTGAATGCATGCAGATGCACTGATCACGCCCATGCATGTCACGGCCTGCCAGCTTAATCTAATCTAAATATAATACAGTATGAATTGAATCATTGGTACCATTTTTCAGCTTGTTCCGTGGGGATGGCAAAATATGGGCATAGATTATCCATATTTTGTTGTATAGCTCTGTGATTGCATTCCTCTTGGGTTTTCTATATGTTCCTTTCCAGTTTAATTTGAGATGCATGTGTATGCCTGTTCCCTCGAAGCCCAGCAACAAAGATGACTTCTAACTACATATAATTAATAACACTTTTGCAATTTTTTCGTACATAAAAAATAATATAATATAATAGACAACTTTAATCATTGTAAATGTGGTAAAATTCTTTCATTTCATATGGCTGCTAGTGAGCAGGATATATATGTACAGTTGGTGTTTTTATGTGTATGGTACCTATATATGATACTCCATATAAGTTTAAAAGGTTAAAAAAATTAATAAACATTAATTATTTTATTTTTCTCAAACATTTCTTTTCATTCCAAAAAAAAATCTGTAATCGCCTTGGCCTTTTCCAAATTTCAAATGGACCCACAGGTTAATTTTTCTGTTTCTCTTTCAATTCGATCGATTTCAAGTCAATAAAAGGTTTTGCAAAATGTGGAGAAAACGATACATGTCTTTCAAATAGTAGACTACTAGACTCTGAGAGCTCAAAGCCAAGAGTGGTTGAGTGGGATATTCCCTAGTCCCCCATTACATTATTAATCACTTTGTTAATTCCTTTTAATTATCAAAAATTGATAAGATTAAGACACCTGCCTTACGATAATTAAGAGCCAAATCAGTGAAACGTGCAAGTATCATACACATTTGAGTATGAATGTATGATTAATTAATTATTCAATTAAACTGTTACATTTGTATTGGTTTGACCATTACGTTTGTCCTATTTTAATTTCAATAAATTTATTTGCACACTTGTTGTACACACATCTATGTAGGGTTCAAGGGTTGAAGACAATGGCAGGGTAGAGTGAGAATGTTGAAAAGCAGCGGATGGAAGCCACATCAAAGGGACGAAATTCTTCTACTTTTTCTTCTTTTTGTATCTCTTGAAATTATGGTCAATGAGGTGCGCGAAGGACGGTGTTGGACCAACAATTAGGGACAAAGGGCCCTCCTGCTGTCTCGACGAATGAGGGTTGTGCTCTCTGGTGGATAAGGGGATCCGTTCTTCCTTGCTCTCATCAACACCATAATCCTAGTATTGAACTTGTCCAGTGAATGAATGTATTGAGTGATGGTGTTGTGCACTCAATCAAAGACTAGATATTATCGCAATGTGCTTATTTAATTTTCTTTTTTCTTCTTTTTATTGTTGAATGATAATGATTAGTAGTGTCAGCATGAATGGCGGTGAAGGGCAACGACGTCGGTGAAGGGCAATAATGTGGGTGACAATGATTCTTACTTCCGGTAAGAATAGTAATGTCAAATAGTAATGCCAACATAAAGTACAATATATTTAATTGGACATAAAATGCTAATGTTATCAAATCTAAAAAGTAAAAAAAACTCTAAATTCCTAATTTGGGTGGGAAGAGAAATAACGTTGGCGATAATTGCAATGATTTTGACTGAAATATGATGAAAAAGTGCAAAACTCACTTTTTTAATCGGACCATTTCATCGTTCTACAATTAAATATGACGAGATTTTCTTTTCTTTTCATTTTGCTTTTTAGTCATACATATAACCAAAAATAAACGTATTCATATTTAGAGAAACTGAATACGGAGTATGTTTTAGTCATATCCCGAGAATTTTCTCATTTTACTAAGGCCAATATGACCATTATTACTACTGTGTGAGTAGATACATAGTATGTGATATTAGGGTTGTTCGCTAAAGCATTCTCTTTGGTATGTAATGAGATGGTCATCGTATACGCTCACCGTCCCCCCATAGCTTTCATCCTATACTTTCAAACTCTTTCTCATAACATTCTTCTATCAGAAGACTTGTAGATATCGGTAACCGGCACCAGATTTAAGCCTTGTCTCATTGTCCATTTATAACTTAGTTTACCGTCATTTGATATTTGTAAATTAATCAATTATGGACAATCTTGTTCTAGTGAATTGTTATAGAAGTAATTTTTGTCTTGTGTCACGACAATTGATATCAAAGCTGTAGCACCGTCCCCAAGCATATTTACTTTAGGTAAATTATGTAATAAACCTGGAAGGATGATTTATGAATTTGCGTAATTGTAAATTTTTATTATTTCTTTTACGTGAATAGTAGATTGCATGTGGGCCCACGCCGGGACCGGGGGGCCGCCCGATAATTCCCGAACCACATATTATATTCATCTTGGCCTAGATGACATCTATATGGAGGTGGATATTTTATTTGGGCCATAAGAAAGGCATGGAGTTGACCGGTTGGTCAAACGGGGCCCAATTACCGGTATTGGTAATTTAGCGGATAACAGCCCGAAATAAGTTTCGGAGACTCCTAAATTAACGTTGGGGAGTGTACATCTGTTCTAAAGGCCCATAATCTTTGGGAACACATCATATATTTTATTTGGCCAGATAAAATAAAATAGGATTAAAACAGTCCGAAAAATACAACTTTCGGGGCCGATTGTACACACCGGGGCATAACCGGATGACCTCCCACATGAGTGGGGGCCACCCCACGATTTTATGTACACTAATGGACTGAATGGGAGCTGGGAGGGACAACCAAACATGGTTGGTGCGGACTAGAGGATGGGAAGCCTCCTAGGGACAAAAACCCACACCTCATGTCCCATTCTTTGGCTTATCTTGAGGGTGGTTGTGTGGAGATACTCCTCCCCTATCCCTCACATTATTTTCGGCCAGAACAAGAAGGAGGAGCTCCAGGAAAATCCAGAGCTCAAGCCTTAGTTGGAGGGAGAGAAAAGCTAGGAAAAATCCGCAAGAAATAGTTGAGTTCTAGGTAAGAACTCCACAACTATTAGTTAACTAGTTTATTGTTGTATGATTTTTAAGAAATCATGTGGTGGATTAAACATGATGTTCTACACGTTTAAAAGTGTAGAATATTGATATAAAGTGGTGATATTTAACTTAGAAGAGTTGGTGGATCGATAGGAGTCGAAATCGCCGGAAACCGCCACATATAGGAAGCTGTTCGTGTTGCAGGAGGACGAACGTCGCCCGGCTTTCACGAAAGCCGCCCGGCTTTCGCTTGATTCCCAGATTTTCCACTCTTGAACGGCCTAGAACGAGGACGGATCGAGGGGGTTTCGCTAAGGCAGCTAGTTGAGCACATCATAAGGTGAGGATGGCTGACTATATTGCTTATAATTAGTGGGTTAATTTCTTAAGATTGCCTAAAGTAATTAGATGGGATTTTCATGGATTATTAATGATTAATAATGCTTAAGTGAAAATAATATTGATATGAGTGGGTGAAGCATGATATACAAATTTAGAATAATTTTGTATGATTATGTGAAATGAAGGGAACGACATGTTAATGAAATTACTATGATGACATTGTGATAAGATAAACTTTACGTCATGTATGAAATTCATGAATGGATTAAAGTTATATTTTTGATATTGAGATCAATTATACTTGTATTGGGAAATCAATTGAAATGAAATGCCAATTGGAAAATAGGAACTTGGCATGTTCTAAGATTATCCAATTAGTATCAAAATACTAGTCAGGAAATTAATATAAATAAATGATGAGACAAATCATAAGAGGTAGGATGGTGAATAGATATGCCTTAAGTAGTCTCAAGGGATGCTTTAAGGTTGAATTGTATGAACACTAAGGTGTGATAGGGGTAGGCCTAAAGGCTACCTACGGAAATTGATTCTAGGCATATGATTTGTTTGAGAATTCGATTATGAAAATAATTAGAGTTGGACTCGAGGACGACATGGAAATGTAGTTGGGCCGAGCCCATGCCATGTAACATGATTAGCATGGAAACGTAGTTGGGCCGAGCACTTGCCATGTATATGTGACGAGCACTTTGTCACGGTGCGTCAAAATAATTTCAATACTAAACACTTATACGTAGTATAGCGTAGTAGAGTTCGTATCCACATGGAAAGGAATGATTTTCTTTTTATGGTACTTAGTAAATAAAAGGGGGGGATTTGGATTGAGTGATTTGATTCAATTAAGAAACTAAGATGAACGACCTATATGTGTTTAATTCAAAGATAAAAAGGACTTGGCATTGCTACTTTCCACTTGTTGATATATTTTAGTCGATCATTGTTATATCTATAACTTATTCCCTCTCGAATACTCAATCGGGGAGTATATCCACTTCATCGAGGGTAGTTATTAACAACAACCGTTCATTAATAACCCTTACTATTAATCAAATATAGAACAACGCCTTATACTGATTTAATAGTAGCATTTGATCTTTCTAACTCCTTGATGAAATCAATTGAGATTGATAACCTCAACACAACGGTTTCGGTTTAACCAACAAAATTAATCCCTCTTAAGTTTATTAACCACGACCGTGCATTAATAAACCGAAGTTACTTACTTGTGAAACCATCAACGATTAACCATCGGTTCGTTGATCGTTTCTAGTAATAATTAATATATGAAACAAAACTAGTTGATCCTTTAAGTAATGTTCAAAATATTAATATGAAATAAGAGTAGGAATTAATTAATATTCAAGGAAGAATGTTATTAAAGAAGATGAATCCTACTATAATTAATATCAAGATGTTAACTAATTGTCATCTTAGCAACACTCCCCAACATTAATATAGAGGAAGAAAATACCATTCTAACTAATGTCGAGATGTTAACTAATTGTCATCTTAGCAACACTCCCCAACATCAATATAGAGATGGTATTAAGGAAAGAACTATTAATTAATATTCAAGGAAAGAAGTTAAGAAAATAACTCACAACTTTAATAATCAACAAGCTTCAAGAGCAACACCAAGAATGGAAGTTTAGCTCCTCATTTGGAGGCTAAACATAGCTAGAAAAATATAAAGAAATGCTATTCTAAACTGAGCTAAAGAGTATGGAAGAAGGGATGATTTTTTGTGAAGAAAAAGTGTGCTATTTATAGGTGTTTTTCAACACCTTTGGCCGGGTACCCGATCGGGTATAATACTTACCCGACCGGGTCCGGTCAAAATCAGATAATCCGCCACGTTCTGGTGATCTTCACACGTCGTTTTGTCCCGGGTCACATCTGACCCGACCGGGTCAAGTAGGGGACCCGACCGGGTCCAGTGACTTTCTTGGCAATTTCGTCTGTTAAATCACACCCGACCGGGTGGGGGTTTCTACCCTGTCGGGTTTCACTCCTGGGCAGTCAAATTTCTTGTTTTCTTCTCTTCAAAGTCTTCCTTTCCGACACCACAAATCCTAACTAAACTTTACAACTTATAAATAAAGACTAAAATACAATTACAACTGAAATCACATAAATGTTTACAAACTAAATAAAACGTCAAACAATTAACATAAATCAAACATAAAAACCTGTAATTATGCACTACTAATTAGTGTGCATCAAACACCCCCACACTTAAACCTTTACTCGTCTCGAGTAAATCAAATCCGATCCAAGAAGTCCTTAAAATGACAAGAATATCAACACACACATCCACGAGTGTTTTTAGAAACACATAAAGTAAATCCCCAAAAATATAACAGTAAAGAGGGTCTTCAACTCCATATTTCTTTATCAACCTCAACCTTTTTTTTTCCGTTACCCTTAGGATCCTGCAGAAATAAAAGAAAATACCTTCTCTCGTTCTCTCATTTTGCCTAGGTGCCCTTTCGGGTTTTCATCCCAGCTTCCCACATTTTTCTGTTTTAATCCTCACAACTCACTCTTATTTTTGCTTTATTTTTGCTTAAGTTGCCCTTTCAGGTTTTCAACTTAACAAGCTTTTATAATTTTTTTTTACAAGAATAAAGAGTATGAATGTGAGTATTCCATAAAACTCTCCCCCAAGCTAATCAAAGCACTGTCCCTAGTGCTTGTGTCTAAGATGAATGTGTTTTTTTTTGATACTTTTTGGGAGGTTTTGTTGGTGATTCGTGGGTGTGGAGATGAAAAGGGTGAAGAGGTGATGAATGAAATGAGTTTAATTGGTGGATGGATGTAGGAGATATGAAGCTTTTGACTTTTGGAAATGGAGGAAATTTGGGGTGTGGTTCGAAAGGGAAGACAAAAGGGGGGTGCTTCATTTTTTATGAGAAATGGTCTGGTTTCCAAAAAAATCGAGATACCCTGCCGGGTGGGGTAGTGTACCCGGTCGGGCGTACTTTGTTCACCCGAGGCAGAATGTTTTTTGTTGGGTTGCCCGACCGGGTATAGGGGTCTACCCGGTCGGGTGTAAACTGTTCACCCGAGGCAGAAAGCTTTTGCTGGGTTGCCCGGCCGGGTATGGGGGTCTACCCGGTCGGGCGAAAAATTTATTCTTGTTTTGCTCATTCCTCGCCCGGGTGATTGCCCGGGTGTTTTGTTTTTAGAAGTAACCCGACCGGGTTAGGGTTTATACCCGGCCGGGTCCAATCCCAGACCATTTTTTTTTGAAATGTGTAAAAATAAACTAAAACAAGTAAACGTACCTTGCTTGGGTTGCCTCCCAAGAAGCGCCTTATTTAACGTCGCGGCACGACGCCATCATTGTGTTCAATCATTTAAACTTGGATCGCGATAGTTTAGCTTCGCCACATTTTCACTCCTAGGGCTTCCATAGGAATGCTTGTTTCTCTGACCCTTCACTTTGAAAATCCCTCCAGGATCAAATATCCAGTTTTTCATTGATTCATGTGGTGAGAGTGAGGGAAAGAAATTATCATTTAGGATGGTCAATGAAAAGTGTTTTGATCTTGGTGGCATGAGAGGGGGTATCAAATGTTTACTTAACTCCACTGTCATTTCCTGCATATTGGTGAATGAAAAGAAATCCAAATGATATTTTCTCGGTTTATTTTCAACCGCGAAAAGTACATTTGAATTATCCTCAAATTTGCTGAGGATTTCATCTTTGTCCTTCTCTACCCTTTCTGTTTCCCTTAGAGCCTCAGGAAATGGTGGCATGTTCTCAGGAATGGCCGGTGACGGAGTTGAGCTTTGAAGTTTCTCCTCCTCTGGTTGAGCTTCCTCCGTAAGCTCCTCTTCTTCTTCCTCCTCGCCAATGTGGTTCACAATGTTTGGCACTTGTTTCAATTGATTCTCAAAGTTCAGTTCTTTGAGCACTGTTTCTTGCGGGTATTGCGACATATCTTGTTGCATTTGTGTCACATTGATAGTGAGAGCTCAGATCATGTCTTCAGTGGACATGCTGGAATAATAACTTGAGTATGGATTATATGTGTTGGAGAATGAATCATACCTCTCTCGGAAAACAACATCATCACTCTGTTCAAAGTATTCTTCTTGCACCTTGGGGCAAAAATCCGTAAGATGCCTTTGTGACATGCAACTGTTGCAGGTCTTGGTATCTTGAACGTTTGAGCATAAGAGAAACTCCTTTACTAAAAATGTTAAGCTAGAAATTTGACTCTCTAGCGATGATGTGTTGGTATCCATTTACTCATATAAGCTCAGAAAATAGAAGAGCAAGAGATTTTTTTTTTAATATTTTTTTTTATATTTTTTTTTGTTATGAGATAAAATAAAAAGAAAAATAATTGCCTTTCCCCGGCAACGACGCCAAATTTGACGAGCACTTTTCGTGATGGTGCGTCAAAATAATTTCAATACTAAACACTTATACGTAGTATAGCGTAGTAGAGTTCGTATCCACAGGGAAAGGAATGATTTTCTTTTTATGGTACTTAGTAAATAAAAGGGGGGGATTTGGATTGAGTGATTTGATTCAATTAAGAAACTAAGATGAACGACCTATATGTGTTTAATTCAAAGATAAAAAGGACTTGGCATTGCTACTTTCCACTTGTTGATATATTTTAGTCGATCATTGTTATATCTATAACTTATTCCCTCTCGAATACTCAATCGGGGAGTATATCCACTTCATCGAGGGTAGTTATTAACAACAACCGTTCATTAATAACCCTTACTATTAATCAAATATAGAACAACGCCTTATACCGATTTAATAGTAGCATTTGATCTTTCTAACTCCTTGATGAAATCAATTGAGATTGATAACCTCAACACAACGGTTTCGGTTTAACCAACAAAATTAATCCCTCTTAAGTTTATTAACCACGACCGTGCATTAATAAACCGAAGTTACTTGTGAAACCATCAACGATTAACCATCGGTTCGTTGATCGTTTCTAGTAATAATTAATATATGAAACAAAACTAGTTGATCCTTTAAGTAATGTTCAAAACATTAATATGAAATAAGAGTAGGAATTAATTAATATTCAAGGAAGAATGTTATTAAAGAAGATGAATCCTACTATAATTAATATCAAGATGTTAACTAATTGTCATCTTAGCAACACTCCCCAACATTAATATAGAGGAAGAAAATACCATTCTAACTAATGTCGAGATGTTAACTAATTGTCATCTTAGCAACACTCCCCAACATCTAACTAATGTCGAGAATGTTGAAAAGCGGCGGGTGAAAGCAACATCAAAGGGACGAAATTCTTCTACTTTTTCTTCTTTTTTTATCTCTTGAAATTATGGTCAATGAGGTGCGCGAAGGACGGTGTTGGACCAACAATTAGGGACAAAGGGCCCTCCTGCCGTCTCGACGAATGAGGGTTGTGCTCTCTGGTGGATAAGGGGATCCGTTTGATGGAGTATATGGCCCGGGAACCCCCGGCCCACAGACTCCTACTACTCCAGCGAAGGCCCAACAGGCCCAAAAGGACCAACAGGCCCAAATCACAGCGCCCAGAGTACCGAGCAGCCCGCACAACGCACAGGGGTGCCTTCGGCCCCCTGGCCGAAGGCTCCAAATTATCACAGAGCGGGTTTCTCAAGCAAATTAGGAAACTGGGAGAAAACGGCGAAAACAGTAGCCCTCGGCATTGTGAGCCCTCGGCACCAGGGTGCCATCGGGTGGGAGAGCCCTCGGTTACTGCTCTATAGCCGAAGGCACCTCACTCGACAAGATATCTGCCTCACATGCGTACAGATCACCGTACCCCGCACAGACGTCTCATCCAACAGCCGCATTAAATGCGGCCACATGCGGCTGCCAGCGCCAACCAGTTGAGGTGACCCCTCGGCCAATGAGCGCTTGACACGTATCCCTGCCCGGCATTTATTGCTGCTATAAATAGCACCCCATTTCCCCATTTGTAACCACGCTGAGAACACTCGACATTGATAATACACCCTCTCTCTCTATATTCACTTGCTCTAACTTCTCTCTAAGTTACTCCCCGCGATAACCCTTCGGATATATACCCCCGGGTAGACTATCCATCATTTGGTGCTCTTATTGAGAGGTTGAACAATCGAGTAAGAAACCCTCCTCCTCGACCAAACACAAACACTAGCCCTCTATCAAAATGGTGAGGACAACACGTGCCAACTCAAAGAACGTAGAAGACAAGAACCTGCCCCTCGGCGACGTCAACGTCCCCGAAGCCTCTCACAGGGCTCCCGAGGGCGGTGTCCTCGCTGGGTTGGAACAGGCGGCTGTCGACCTACGCCTTCAGATCCAACAAAACGCCCCCGATGCCCGCCTCTGCATCGAGGCCAAGAAGAAAAACCGGAGCGATGACCAAGTCAGCCCTCCGGTTCTCACCATCGACGTACAATCGGCGCTCTCCGCCTTCATCCAAACGCTCACCCAGAACCCGGGTGCCTTCGGCACCCTGGCTCCAGCTCACCCTCAGATCGGGGAAAATATCATACTTCCCCCTCTGCCACACCCCTTCGGAAATCCCACCCCTCGGGTGAGAAACGACGAAGGGGTGGTGGCCCAAGAAACATCCTCCCAGGAAGTTCAGTCCCGGGACCGCCATAATGACAACAGGGAGAGGCCCCGTACTTCCGCCCTCAACCGGCTCGGAGGAGGGCCAGACCGCCGAGGGGTCCAAGACCGCCTCGGGGGGAAAGCACTCCAAAGGCCCCAGGAAAGCGGGGGATCTGTTTCGAGGGCAGACGAGGAGCGTCCCCCTCGGGACAAAGGCAAGGCACCCCTTCATGCCGATGATGCTCGGCACCAAATCAACCAGGCCCACTCGGCCCGGGTTCGTTCGCAGGGGGCGGAGACCCTCCCGAGGGACCCCCAGGACGAGATCATTGCGGCCCTCCAACGCCGGCTTGACGAGATGGAGTCCAACAAAGCTCACGCCACCACCTCCACCCCTCACTCAGACCTCAAATACGAGGCCATGATGGCCAAAATGGAGGAACTACAGAAGAAGGTGGCCGAGGGCTCCGGGGAACCCGTCATCCAGCTCCAGACTCGGACGCCATTTACCCCAAGGGTATTGGCGGCCCGGATCCCGGAGAAATACCGAGGGCAACACATACAGCCCTACAGCGGAAAAACGGACCCCCAGGAGCATTACATCAAGTACCAGAACAGCATGATGATGGTGGGGGCGTCAGACGAATATTTGTGTCGTTGGTTCCTCTCCACCTTAGAGGGACCAGCATACGAATGGTTCAACAGGCTGCCCGAGGGCTGTATTGATTCATGGCAAGAACTCGCCCAGCGGTTCTTAACACAATTTGCCGGGAGGCGTCGCACAAGGAAGCACTTCTCCCACCTCCTAACGATACGCCAGAAGAAGGATGAGACCCTTCGGGATTTCCTGGAGCGCTGGAGGACGGAGGCCGGCAAGGTCGACGGTGCTGATGACGGGACCCTCCTGGCTCTCCTACAAACCGTCCTCCGCACCGGCAACTTTCCAAGGAGCCTCATCATTGAACCCCCCCGCGACTACATAAGGGCCTTGCAGCGGGGGGACAGATATGCTGAGGCCGAGGAGGTAGAGAAGTATCACCAGCATCCGGACCAGCAGCCCCCGAGGGCTGACAACAAGCACAACCGAGGGCCGGGGGCTCCTCCAAATCGCCCCAAGGCTTCGGGACCCTCTGATGATCGCCCTCGGCAAGGCCAAGCCAAGCCCGGGGGAGGTTATAGGAGCAACCCTAAGACTTGGGCCCAGCCCATTCTCCTGGACCGCCCTCGGACCCCATTGACGCACCCTGTCAGCATCATCCTCGATTTTGCCGAGGAGAGGGGCCTCGTTAAGCGCGACTCTCGCGCACCCCCGGAGGTACACGCTATCAACCCTCAGTTCCCCTACTGTCGCTTCCATCGGCACCAGGGGCACAGGACCGATGACTGCCATCAGCTGAAGACGGCCATCGAGAGGTTAATACAAGCAGGGCACCTGTCCCAATTTGTCCAGAGCCCTCGGCAGGAGGGACCTTCTCACCAGGGTCCTCCCCGAGGGCATCACACGAATGTGAACGCTTGGGTAAACCCGAATACCATCCCCCTCGGCAAGAAAAGGGAGATTGGAAATTTGGAAGAAGAGGAGGAGGAATACCCCCACTACCAGGAGAAAAAACGCCACATCCTCATGATCACCGGTGGCAATACAGGGGGCGATTCCACCAGCCAACGAAAGAAGTGGGCTCAATCGCTTTACGTGGGGGAAGTCACTCATATGCCCCCGGTAAAGCGATTGAGGGAGGAACCCATCACCTTTACCAGCGCGGATCTCCCTCCTACTTCTTCTCCTCACAGGGATGCCTTGGTGATTCGAACGGAGATCAACGACACCATCATTCACCGAACATACGTTGACACGGGCAGCTCCGTCAATGTAATGTACCTCAGCACCTTCAGAGAGCTACATCTGGAGAGGGGGTCTCTTCGGCCCATTAAGACCCCTCTCGCCGGCTTCACCGGCGATACTATTGATTCCGATGGGGTAATAACCCTTCCGGTGATCTTCGGCGACGGGATCCATAGAGCCCAGCTCGAAGTGGAGTTCATCGTCGTCAACATTGACTGCGCTCACAACATCATCCTCGGCCGGCCAGCCCTCGAGGACCTCGAAGCCATCATCTCCATGAGGCATCTCTGCCTCAAGTTTCCCGCCGAAGGGGGCATTGGCTACTCCCGGGGGAATCAAAAAATTGCCCGCGCCTGCTATCTTCAGGTCACTAAGAAGGTAAGCAAGACGGAATTCCCTGTTGACACCATCACCGGAGCCGTCGACGAAGAGGAAAGAAGGCCGAGGGCTGAACCGACCGAGGACGTAGAAGACTTTGCGCTCGATCCGGCCCAGCCGGAGAGAGCCGTGAAGATTGGAGCCCAGCTCCCTGAACATTTGAAGACCGGTATCACCGACGCCCTCCGCGCCTACTCCACTGTCTTTGCATGGGGGCCGGAGGACATGCCGGGAATCAGCCGAAGGGTCATCACCCACCGCCTCTCGGTGGACCCTTCGGCAAAAGCAGTACAACAACGAAGGAGACCCCTCTCCGCCGAGAGGAGGGAATTCGTGAAGAAGGAAGTCGCCATGCTCCTCTCAATCAAGCACATCAAGGAGGTGAAATACCCCTCATGGCTAGCAAATGTAGTCCTCGCACAGAAGCCCCCCACCTTCCGCATGTGCGTGGACTACACCGATCTCAACAAAGCATGCCCCATGGATCCATTCCCTCTACCAAACATTGATCAATTGGTGGATGAGACCGCGGGGTGTGAAATCATGTCCTTCCTCGATGCCTTCCGAGGGTACCATCAAATATTCATGCACGAGGAGGACGCCGAAAAAACTGCCTTCATGACTCCGGAGGGCATCTTCTGCTACCTAGTAATGACCTTCGGCCTAAAGAACTCAGGGGCCACTTACACCCGGATGGTGGCCCGGGTCTTTCAAGCCGTCCTAGGGTGCACCATGGAGGCCTATGTCGACGACATGATCGTCAAGAGCAAGCAATCTTCCAGCCATGCAGACGACCTCCGGGAAATCTTCGCCATCATGCAAAAATTCAACCTTCGGCTAAACCCGAAGAAGTGCACCTTCGGCGTCCAAGGGGGCAAATTCTTAGGCTACATGGTGAGCCGAAGGGGTATTGAGGCCAACCCCGAGAAGATCCAGGCCATCATCAATATGGAGCCCCCACGCAATGTAAAGGAAGTTCAACGGTTGACGGGCCGCCTGGCAGCCCTCAACCGTTTTCTATCTAAATCGGCGGAGAAGTCCCTACCCTTCTTCCAGATCATGAGGAAGACGGCTGGCTTTCTATGGACTCCAGAATGCTAGGGGGCTTTCGACGAGCTGAAAAGATATATATCTTCACCCCCTGTGCTCTCCAAACCCAAGGTAGGGGAGACCCTCTACCTCTACCTTGGGGTTAGCCCGGCAGCCATCAGCTCTGTGCTCATCCGGGAGGAAGACGGCATCCAACATGCCATCTTCTACGTTAGCAAGACCCTAAGGGAGGCCGAGCTCAGGTACTCCCCTGTGGAAAAAACGGTGTTGGCCATCGTTTGGACTGTCAAGAAGTTGGGCCACTACTTTCAGGCTCACCCCGTTCAGGTCCTCACTCATCAACCCCTCGGCGCCCTCATGAGGAGCCCCACCAGCTCCTCCCGCATGGTTAAATGGGCTATCTTCTTGAGCCAATACAACATTGACATCCGTCCAAGGCCTGCCATCAAGGGCCAAGCCCTAGCGGACTTTGTGACGGAATGCACCGCAAGGGCAGCCACAGACGGGGAGCCTTCGGCTACCTCGGACGACTGGTGGACCCTCTACACTGACGGCTCATCCGCGACCAAAGCATGCGGGGGAGGGGTAGTCCTCATTACTCCCGAGGGCTTCAGGGCCTACTATGCAATCCGCTCCTCCTTCAAAGTCTCCAACAATGAGGCCGAATATGAAGCCCTCCTATGTGGCCTTCGGCTGGCTGCCAACATGAGGGCTCGGCAGATCCACATCAAATGCGACTCCAAGTTGGTCGTTGGCCAAATCTCCGAAGAATATGAGGCCAAGGAAGGAAGAATGAAACAGTACAAGGAAGCGGCCAAGGAGTTGCTTAAGGCATTTGAGGCACACTCTCTCACTCAAATACCGAGGGCTCAGAACTCCGAGGCCGACATATTATCTAAACTCTCGGCAGAATCCCCCGAGCACATCTCCAAGATTGCCAAAATCGAGGAACTCAGCCTCTCAAGCATCCATGCAAGCCCCGTGATGAACATACAACGACGTCAGGAGGATTGGATTTCAGATATCACCGCCTTCATCTCCACAGGGCAGCTACCCGAGAATGAGGCCCGCGCTAAACTGGCAAAGCTGAGGGCTCCCAGCTACACCATCGAAGATGGAAGGCTCTACAAACGATCTTACAATGGCACGCTACTTCGGTGCCTTCATCCAGATGAAGCCGAGGTCGCAATGGAGGAAGTGCACAGTGGCACCTGCTCAGCTCACCAGGGACCCTTCTCCATGTCCCGAAGGCTCATTCTCCAGGGCCACTTCTGGCCAACCATGGCCAGGGATTGTGCTGACCTTGCCCGGAGGTGCACCGCATGTCAACATTTCCAGAAAGCCCCCGGCAGGCCAGCGGTCAACTATGCCCCCATCAGCACATCTGTCCCATTTTCTCGATGGGGGATAGACCTTGTGGGCCCTCTGCCGAGGGGTACCTCCAACAACAGATACATCATTGTGGCCGTCGACTATTTTACCAAGTGGGTGGAGGCTGAACCCCTCGCCAGCATCACAGAGGCGAAGTGCCGTCACTTCGTCCTCAAGAACATCCTCACAAGGTTTGGCGTCCCCCAGCAGATCATCTCCGACAATGGAACACAATTTGAGGCAGCCCCCTTCTGTGCCCTTCTGGAGGCATGGGGCATCAAACACACCTTCTCCTCCGTTGCCTACCCTCAAGGCAACGGGCAAGTAGAGAACGCCAACCGGACCTTGCTCGAGGGCCTCAAAAAGAAGCTGGAGGCCGAGGGTGGTGGCTGGGTGGAAGAACTTCACAACATCCTCTGGGCCTACCGCACTACCCCTCGGCGCGCTACAGGTGAAACACCCTTCTCCCTCTGCTACGGTTTTGAAGCCAAAGCTCCTACGGAAGTCACCCTTCCTACCCGAAGGGTGATCCAATATGACCCCGAGGTCAACGACAGCAACATGGCCCTCGACCTGCACCTCATTTCAGAACGCCGGGAGCAGGCCTTCATCCGGGCAGAAAACTACCGAAGGCAAGTTAAAAGCTACATCGACGCCAAAGTTCGAAGCCGGGAATTTCAAGTGGGGGACTATGTCCTCCGGAGGAGGGAAGCCAGCCAACCAACCGAGGGAGAAAAAATGGCACCAAAGTTCGAAGGCCCCTACATCATAGCAGCCATCATCAAACCCGGGACTTACAAACTCAAACGCCCCAACGGGAAAGAGGTCCCTAGGCACTGGAATGTACACCATTTAGTTAAATTTTATCAATAATGTAAGAGCGGCCAAGCCCTCATAACTAGTGAATGTACTATCCAATGGCCCAAGGCCTCCAATTTCGAAGAATGAAGATACATTCAAGACATCAAGCCCTCATACTGACTACAGGCCCCAGGCCTCACCACAAGAAGAACCCCCTCCGGCGCCAAGTGCCGAGGGCGGACACCATCAACACCTACAACAAACAGTGGATACACCACGTGTTTTCAGTCAAGACCCCTCGGCACCCAGTGCCGAGGGTACACCTCCCTCATCAAATATCGAAACGAAGAAAAAACGCCAAGTGTTTCAAAGAAGACCCCTCGGCACCCAGTGCCAGGGATATGCTCTCCTAACAGCTTCCAAACATCTATTGGGAAACACCAAGTGTTTCATTTGAAGACCCTTCGGTACCAAGTACCGAGGGTAGACGCCTACATCAACTACACAAGAGAACACCAAGTGTTCCTACATAAAACCCCTCGGTACCAAGTACCGGGGGCTACACATCGAAACTAACACCAAGTGTTGTTTCTAAAAGCCGTACCCCACGAGGACGCATATACCGAAGGCGCCACCATCGGTGCCGGCGGCACGTAGTGCCCCCGGCCATTTGCAACTAGTGTGCAAATGAAAACCCTTCCTTGAAACGCTTTCCGCGTCACTACCCCCAGGGTATGACAGGCATGAGAAATGCCCAGGATTCGACTTTCAAAAACGGAACGCTATCCGCGTCATTACCCCCAGGGTATGACAGGCATGAGAAATGCCCAGGATTCGACTTCCAAACTGAAACGCTCCCCGCGCCAACACCCCAAGGGTGTGGCAGGCCACAGACTATGTCTAGCGCCGAGGGGACGACTTTCAAAAATGAGGTGCTTTCCGCGCCATCCCCCAAGGGGAGGCAGGTTACGGACCACCATATCTTGTGCCCAGGAAACGTCCCTCGATCCCCTCGGCACTCGGAAGGTTAACTCGAGGTAGGAGAGCCATTGGTGTATTCTGATGGTCTCCTAATAGGCCCAGCCTTACCAAGAAACCAAGTTTCTTGATGCCTTCCCTTCACCACCAACCAAAAAAAAAAAAAAGGGGGGGGGGGGGGGGGGGGTGAAGGGGAGTAGACTCAGCGAGAAATCGAAGAGTCCACTCCAACAATATCACAGCATGCCGAGGGCTCCCCACGGGAACACCTCCGGTAATTGAAGACTCCTATTTCCCGAAGGATACTACTCAAAGAAATATCATCAGGAAACGGCTAAAGTCCACTACCTGGTCACCTCCGGTCACAAAAACATCGAAGGCTTCAACAATACAAAGGGACTGGACTGTCCAAGGTCCACTAAACAGTACTTCAAACAAACACCGAAGGCATCTGTTATGCACGAATACCGAGGGCCCTTTTCCCATGACAAGGGTCAAATTCTACAACTTTTAAAGTGTATGCCGAGGGCACACACTCCTCATTGGCTTTCTTCACAACAACAGGATTCAACATCAATTTATGCTTAGAAAAATCCTAAGTCCTGAAGGAGCAGCCCCCGGGCACCCGAAGGCTACACAGGGAAGTAGCACTACAAAAAATTCTAAGTCCTAAAGATGGAGCCCCCGGCCCAATCAATATTACAGCCAAGGGAATATGGTGGCCGAAGGCCATGCAATACAACAACACTTAAAAAAAAGGAGGGTATTCCGTCCTGAATGAGTAGCCCCCGGGCATCTCGCAAAGTGATGTGGAATCAGAGGGCACCTATCACCCGAAGGCACCCAAGGAAGATTTATACTTAGAATATTTTCTAAGTCCTACATGTTTTTCCCCGGTCAACTACTCATACATCAAGGAGGGATGCCATCTCCCGAAGGCTCCCAAGGGAAATTTACACTTAGAATATTTTCTAAGTCCTACATTTTTTCCCCGGTCAACTACTCGTACATCAAGGAGGGATGCCATCTCCCGAAGGCTCCCAAGGGAAATTTACACTTAGAATATTTTCTAAGTCCTACATGTTTTTCCCCGGTCAACTACTCATACATCATGAAGGGATGCCAACTCCCGAAGGCTCCCAAGGGAAACTCTACACTTAGAAGATTTTCTAAGTCCTACATATTTCGCCCTCATCTCGAGGGACCTAATTGCCGAAGGCTACCTATCAATCGAGGGCTACGGTACACAAGGAATCAACACTCAAGAAAATCTTCTAAGTCCTAAAGAATTGGCCCCCGGCCTATTCAATATTTCAGTTGGGACTCCACAGTAGCCGAAGGCTACATGGCATACTACACTTGCAAGAAATCTCTAAGTCCTGTGCATTGGGCCCTCGGTCCAAACATTCACACGTCAGGAAGGGACGCCGTATCCCGAAGGCTCTCAAGGTGGGATCTACACTTAGAAATTTTTCTAAGTCCTATGGATTGGGTTACTACAAACACCCGAAGGCCCCATACTGTGCCACACTTAGGGAAATTTTCTAAGTCCTAATTCCTATAGAACCCTCAGTTGCATATCCAGCAGAGGGTGCCCAACTACCGAAGGCTTCCAGTGGCAAGCTACGATCAGAAAACATTCTAAGTCCGGAAACATACATTCCAAATATCAAGACATACATCCAAATCAAGACGAAGGCATGCATTCGGCAATAAAGGAAACAGATTGTATAACAGGGGCCCGAGGGCGTGTGTACTCATTCATTCAACAAAGAAAAAAGTAGTTTGATTGTGCTTTACAAAGGGGGCCGAGGCCAACAAATTACAACACCAAAAGGGGGAAGTACAATTTAAGAGGGGGGAACTGTAGATATCGCCTCACTCTCGGCTTCATCCTCTTCACCACCAAGGCCGCACTCCCGGAGGGTCTCCGAGTCTTCAAGAACCGGTCTCTCTTCCCCCTCGGGGAGCGGGATCCTGACATCTGGCTGGCGGGGGGGGGGGGGGGGGGGGGGGAGGCCATAAGCCTCGGGACGGAACTCCTCCGGTGCCACCTGGAAGTGCTTCGCAAGCTTCCGGTAGATGAGGCGTTGGGTGAAGAACTCCCCGCCTTGGTAGTACGAGTCGCCCCTCTCAGCAAGCCACATCTTCCCGGGGCCCCCGACCCACTCATCTACTGAAGCCCCCACCACCGAAGCCAGCCACTCCCTCCGGTCTTCGGCCTTCCACCCCTCGGCCACGAAGCTGGCCACCGCATCCTCTCGGGCCTTGGAGACGGCCTCTTCTTGAGCCGTGCGGGCTTCATCGGCAGCGATACGGGCGGCCTCGGCGGCAGCCTCCCCGGCCCTGGCTAGCCCCTCATTGACCCCTTCGGCCCTTGCTGCCTGCAACCTCTGCTCCATGCCGTCGGTGGCCAGCCGTAGAGAGTCCTCGGCTTCAGCGAGTTTCTTCCTGAGGAGGGCAGCCTCCCCCTCGACGGCACCCTTGGCCTCCCTCATTTGATCCACCCTTCGGAGGTGCTCGCAGAGGCCCATGAAAGCCTGCAATTCACGAAGGCAAAAATAAGGCATAAGGAACAGAGTACGGAAGAAAAACATAGCAATGAACAGGGAAGAGAGGGGGACTTACGGAGGCGGCATTCAGGAGGACCTTCGCCTCGAGGGGTCCCTCGTCTAGCCGGGCAAGGGCCAGCCGGTCGGCCGACGGCAGCATCTGGCTCATCAAAGCCGAAGGGTTCAAACTGCCCTCCAACACGGAGGCCCCCTTCGGCACTATCGCCTCCAACCTCTCCCGCCCAAAGAACTCTTGATTGATTTGTTCCTGGGGGGTGGAGGCAGAAGCGTGCCCTTCGTCAACAATCACCACCACATCGGTGATCGGTTGTTTGGTTGGGGCGGCGGTCTTCGGCTTCTTGGCCGGGGGCTCGGCCCCCTTTCCAGCAACCTTCTTTTTTACGGGCCCAGAACCCTTGGACCCTCCGGCGCCAGCAGCAGCGCCAACAGTTTGAGAGGGCCCCTCCCTAGAAGGAGCGCCCGCCGGGGCCTTCTTCTTTCCTTTCGCGTTTTTTAAAGCGAAGAGGGAACCAACGTCCATATTGCTACCTGCAAGCAACAAAAAAAACAGAAGGGTTAAATCGAAGGCTACCAGTCACTACGTCATAAAAAAAAACAGGCGGAATGCGAAAGAACTATCAACGCATCAGTGAACATTTCGGTGATCACCTCCGGCGCCTTCGAAGACCCGATCGAGGGGAGGGTATCTCTCATCCGAGGAGCCCCTCGGCCTGAACTGTCGGAAGCCTAGGTTAAGCAGATCCCCCGGAAGGGTGACTTCTCTGATCTTGACATGCTTGTCAGACCCCTCCGGCTTCTTGGCAAGCACTTTGCCGTTCTTCTCCAAAGCTGCGCTCCCCACCTTCGGGTGGCGCCGGAAGCTATTACGGAGTTGGGCCGGGAAGGGATTCTCCTCGAGGCGGATATAACAGAACCTCTCCTTCCACCCCTTATGAGACGAGGGCACATCATCGAAAAGCCGGAACTCCGGTACCTGCTGAAGGTTGGCAAAGCCCTCAGCATTTGAATGTCCCCCCCGGCACAGGTTGAAGGACATGAAGAATTGGTCGAGTGTGTGCTCGACCCCCGGCTCTGACACAAGGAAAGGAAGCCGGCCACATAGGAGTGGCTGTTGGGCGTTAGCTGGCAAGGGGCCAACCCCACAAATCTCAGGTACTCCAAGAGGAAAGGATGGAGCGGGAACCGGAGCCCCATTTCCACCGAGAGGGTGTGAGCAGCAAAGCACCCCTCGGGCGCGTATCGCAGCAAATCATCCGCCCTGGCTCCACCACGCGCGCTGAAGGCCCAACCAGCATCTGGGTGGACTGGTATTCTGCCGGGGACGCCTTCGTCTTCAGCTCTAGAGCAGCAGTGTTCAAGAACGAATGGCCCTCGGGTATGCCCACCGGCCGCCCGACATCTACTGCCGCTTGCTTCTTCCTCGGGGCCGCCTTCGTCTTGTTTTTCTTCCCGGGAGCCACACTTATTGGTGTCGGGTCCAATGGCCGGGAGGAGCTGGCTTCCCCGGCACCCCGGGGGGGGAGGAATGGCAACCGTCACCTTCAGCCGCTCCCTCTCCTCTTCCTGCTCGGCGGTTTGCACGGCAAGGGCAAGCTCCTCATCCTCGTTCTCTTGCTCGAAGCCCTCGGCTTCGACTTCGGCCTGGAGGTCCTTCTCCACCTCCATAGCCACTGCGGCATCACCGGCTGCCGAGGACTCCACACTCGAAGACTCCACATCTGAGCATGTCACCATCTCTACCGAAGGCTCCCCCGAAATATCCTGGGAATCACTCTGGGACGACATGCTGACTCTGGTTCGAAGGCTCGCGGACACTAGTGTTTTCTAAATTTTCTATCCCCTAACCTAGGGGCACAGTACAGGTAGCTAAGAGGCTGAAGGGCAAGGGGAGAACTGACCTTAAGAATGGAGGATTCAACCGAGGGCTGCTGTTTCTCTCTCTAGAAAAATTGGCAGAGCTTCGCTAACAAGTTTTTCGCACACAGAGGAATGCCTGGCCTTGGGGTATTTATAGGCGCTGGAATCCGGGCTTGGGCCTGGGTTCCGGGCCTCCGGATGGACGCCATCATTACTCACCGCGTCTTCGCCCAACCGGTGACGCCGCCCACGGACAGCCAGCCATCACACGCCACGTGTGCCCCCCCAACGGCTATATCCCGTCGTTACATATTCCAACGGCTATATTTCCAACGGCTATATTTTGAGAGCCCCCGGGTTTTCTACTTCACTCCACTTCATCAAAGATAGCCTCCGGGTGCACTCACACAGAAGTGCCCCCGGGTTGTGCCCACACAGCACATTACACATGCCTTCGGGATCACCCCTTCAGATCCCTAGGGCTGCATATCAGGGCACCCCTCGGGGTTTCCCCTTCAGCACTGCAAAACCGGGTAGCCCCCGGGGTGTGCCCCATTGAAGGATGGCCCATGGCACACAGGAAATGGGAGCCCTCGGGTATCTTCATCACCAACTCATCAACAGACATTGGACCCCCCGGTAACAACTTCACTGCTGCCCTCATCTGGCAGGCCCTCGATCCCTGGATTGAGGGGCTCCCCTTCGGCACCACCAGGTCATCAACAGCAAGCCTTCGGTTAATCAACACAGAAGCCCTCAGAGGAGAGAGCCTTCGGCATTCCCGTAATTCTCCACTTTGTACCAAGGTTTGACATTCTCGATTCATCATTGGGGGAATTCGGTGCACTCTTTTTCCCTCATTAGGATTTTTTCCCAAAGGGTTTTTCCTAATGAGGTTTTTAACGAGGCATCCCCCCAAAATGAAACGAAAAGCGTCAGCCTTCGGCCCACAACAGCAACACAACTACTCTACTCCTTTTCACCACTTTACAAGTGCCTCAAGGAGTGGGGGACTGGAGGACCCCTTCGGGAAAATCATTAAATTACAAAATCTGTGAAAATCCAACAAACAACAAAGCAACCCCTCAAGTCCCGACATGTGGGTAACTGAGGGACTGCCTTCGGCAGGGACCTAAAAGCAACAAATCCTCACCAAACTTCAGGAATCACGACGGGACAACATCAAAGGGCAAGCGCAAGTTACTCCTTTTCCCTCAAGTACCTTTCGACAAAAGGAGTGAGGGACTCCTGATGGAGTATATGGCCCGGGAACCCCCGGCCCACAGACTCCTACTACTCCAGCGAAGGCCCAACAGGCCCAAATCACAGCGCCCAGAGTACCGAGCAGCCCGCACAACGCACAGGGGTGCCTTCGGCCCCCTGGCTAAAGGCTCCAAATTATCACAGAGCGGGTTTCTCAAGCAAATTAGGAAACTGGGAGAAAACGGCGAAAACAGTAGCCCTCGGCATTGTGAGCCCTCGGCACCAGGGTGCCATCGGGTGGGAGAGCCCTCGGTTACTGCTCTATAGCCGAAGGCACCTCACTCGACAAGATATCTGCCTCACATGCGTACAGATCACCGTACCCCGCACAGACGTCCCATCCAACAGCCGCATGAAATGCGGCCACATGCGGCTGCCAGCGCCAACCAGTTGAGGTGACCCCTCGGCCAATGAGCGCTTGACACGTGTCCCTGCCCGGCATTTATTGCTGCTATAAATAGCACCCCATTTCCCCATTTGTAACCACGCTGAGAACACTCCACATTGATAATACACCCTCTCTCTCTATATTCACTTGCTCTAACTTCTCTCTAAGTTACTCCCCGCGATAACCCTTCGGATATATACCCCCGGGTAGACTATCCATTAATAAACCGAAGTTACTTACTTGTGAAACCATCAACGATTAACCATCGGTTCGTTGATCGTTTCTAGTAATAATTAATATATGAAACAAAACTAGTTGATCCTTTAAGTAATGTTCAAAATATTAATATGAAATAAGAGTAGGAATTAATTAATATTCAAGGAAGAATGTTATTAAAGAAGATGAATCCTACTATAATTAATATCAAGATGTTAACTAATTGTCATCTTAGCAACACTCCCCAACATTAATATAGAGGAAGAAAATACCATTCTAACTAATGTCGAGATGTTAACTAATTGTCATCTTAGCAACACTCCCCAACATCTAACTAATGTCGAGAATGTTGAAAAGCGGCGGGTGAAAGCGACATCAAAGGGACGAAATTCTTCTACTTTTTCTTCTTTTTTTATCTCTTGAATTATGGTCAATGAGGTGCGCGAAGGACGGTGTTGGACCAACAATTAGGGACAAAGGGCCCTCCTGCCGTCTCGACGAATGAGGGTTGTGCTCTCTGGTGGATAAGGGGATCCGTTCTTCCTTGCTCTCATCAACACCATAATCCTAGTATTGTACTTGCCCAGTGAATGAATGTATTGAGTGATGGTGTTGTGCACTCAATCAAAGACTAGATATTGTCGCAATGTGCTTATTTAATTTTTTCTTTTTTCTTCTTTTTATTGTTGAATGACAATGATTAGTAGTGTCGGTATGAATGGCAGTGAAGGGCAACGAGGTCGATGAAGGGCAATAATGTGGGTGGCAATGATTCTTACCGAAAGTACAGTAATGTCAAATAGTAATGCCCACATAAAGTACAATATATTTAATTGGACATAAAATGCTAATGTTATCAAATCTAAAAGGAAATAAAAAAACTCTAAATTCCTAATGTGAGTGGGAAGAGAAATAACGTTGGCAAGCATTTCAATGATTTTGACTCAAATATGACGAAAAAGTGCAAAAGTCACTTTTTTAATCGGAGCATTTCATCCTTCTACACTTAAATATGACAAGATTTTCTCTTCTTTTCATTTTGCTTTTTAGTCATACGTATAACCAAAAATAAACGTATTCATATTTAGAGAAATTGAATATGTTTTAGTCATATCCTGAGAATTTTCTCATTTTACTAAGGCCAATATGACCATTATTACTACTGTGTGAGTAGATACGTAGTATGTGATATTAGGGTTGTTCACTAAAGCATTTTCTTTGGTATGGAATGAGATGGTCATCGTATACGCTCACCCCATCCCCCATAGCTTTCATCCTATACTTTCAAACTCTTTCTCATAACATTCTTTTATCAGAAGACTCGTAGATATCAGTGACCAGCACCAGATTTAAGCCTTGTCTCATTGTCCATTTATAACTTAGTTTACTGTCATTTGATATTGGTAAATTAATGAATTATAGACAATCTTGTTCTAGTGATTTGTTATAGAAGTAATTTTTGTCTTGTGTCACAACGATTGATATCAAAGCGCATACTTTTCGATTTTTAGGTGACTCAAGCAATAACGTGCGAATGGAAGCGATTAAAATCTCTGTTGAGCGAATACCTATATCACCGCATTCCACTCAATGAATAAACTGATACCTTCTATAATGGCTTGAATACTTCTTGTCAAGCTATTATAGTCAATTGCTTCAAATTCTCAGTTACAAGAATGTGACATCAACCTGGCATGCAAGTATAAACAAAATATATATCTATTATCTCACTCGTGAACTTGACATGAAGGTTGCGGAGTTTCAAGTCAAAATCTAGCAAACTTGCAAGCATGTTTCACATGCCTCTTTAAGCCATCATTGCAGAATCCAAAGAGGCTAAAATGGAGAACATTACAACACCGGAAGATATTTCATCTCAAATTTCTTGAGGATGCGAATTACATGAATGAATACGGAGAAAGGAATCAAAGGAGCAACTACCTAAATAACAACAATCAAGGGTGGAATCTAAACAACTCCTTAAGCCACAAGGTACCAATTCTCTGCTCCCACTAGGTTGTCAAACGGGTATGTGCAACAAGAACCAACAATGGGGGCCGGGTGATGATGAAGCTCCTCACAAAGATTATTGATACCATAAAGATCCCAAATGAAGCTAAGCATATTAGGCTGGAGGAATCCATTGAGAACTTTCATTCACAACTCACATAGCTGGACCTCCGATTTGAAGATCAAAATTGGAAATTCATCAATAAAAAACGGATAATCTTGAATAACACACAAGAGTTCCATTCATAAGCTTGGAAACAAATTGGCCAACATGCTCAAGAGTGAAGCACAAGGGAGCAACAGAGGTTCCCCATAACATGAATCAATCCAAGGGAGATAGAGTGTTATGGCCATCATTTGAGGAGTAGAAAGAAAATGAAGTGTCCAAAAATTCAAGATCAACCCATTAAAAAGTAAAGGGATGAATGGTTAGAAGAGCATGTCTCACCACCACCATCCGTGTCATCTTATATCACACCCACCCCTCATCCACAAAGGTTTAAGAAAAATATGATAGCAAGCAATATATGAAGTTCCTACACATCTTCACGGAATTTGAAACCATAGCCCTTAAGAAGGAGCATAGTTCTAGTCTCCAAATTAATTTGCCTCCTAAGTTGAAGGACACTGAAAGCTTCGTTGTACCTTGTCATATGAAAAAAAAAAGGGGAGGTAAAATCTATTTGTGATCTTCATACTAACATTAATTTTATTTCCATTCTTTGTTAAAAAAGCTTGGCATGGGGGGGGGGGGGGGGGGGGGTCGAAGAAATAACTATAGTCTTAAAATGGGAAGATAGAACAATTTGCTTGTCAAAGTGGGAAAAGTCTACTTTCTCATAGATTTGCTTATCTTAGAACGGGAAGAGATGGAGATTCTAGTTATTCTTGGGTGAAACTGTGTCACAACCATCATTGACGTCTAAGCAGAAACCATGAAGCTAAGGTAGGATCTGAGGATAAAATAATTCATGTACGGTGGACATAAGCTACTATAACCCATTGCTTGGAGGTTGAGAGTGACAATTTGAAATCTACGAAATCAAAGGAAGCTCAAAAGCTAAGGCTCGTTTTCCATTGAAAATTCGGCACAACCAACCCTCAAATAGGACAAGGAGATAATTCGAGTGCACAAGCCATAAGCACGATAGAATTAAAAAAGAGACATACATTTTTATACCCGATGATCCTCCTATATGTCTTAGTCAACAGATTGATGATCTAGCAACCTCCCTTATGGAGAAAAGAAGTACATTTATCCAAACATCTTCTAGAGTTTAGCCGCACTTAAGAGGTCCATTCGTCTGGATTATGCCGTTAAACTAATTAAGCGCTAAATGGGTGGTAACCCAGTAAAAAAGATCATCTCAACTCAAGTACTCCGTATCACACTATTCCTACTCTCAAATGCATCTCATTAGATCCTCAGATCATCCTCAATTACATTTTTAAGGACATATTGAGGACAATGCATGCAGTTCAAGTGTGGATTGTATAATAATTTTTTCTTTGCGAATTATGTTCTTCCTACTCTCGAAGACATCTCATTCCACTATTGAAGTCCTCATTCTCAGTCACATAATTTGTTAAAGACACATTGGGGAGAATGTATTTCAAATGTGAAGTGTATAATTATTATTAGTTGATAAACTTTTTCTTTGCAAATTATGCTTTCCCAGGAAGGTTATCTTTTTTACTCACTAAAATTTCATTTTATTAGATTAGTTAAAAGAATTCTTGATTTTGAAATGATCCCTTTCACTCAAAAAGTGCTACAAATTTTCTAATCCATAAAGATACATTTAGTGCACTTAAGGCAAAACAGGAGGTATACAAAAGTGTGGTGACAAATAGATTTTTTGTAAGAAAATACAATGTTGGCTGGAGGATGAAAGATGGATCAAACCGTTACCTTTATAGGCTATAGGTCTAATAATCATTCTAAGTCGAAGGCTGAACTATAGATGTGATATCTTAAGCGTAGTGCTTGATTATAATAATCACTACTTTAAACATTGATGGAGTATATGGCCCGGGAACACCCGGCCCACAGACTCCTACTACACCAATGAAGGCCCAACAGGCCCAGGAGGCCCACCAGGCCCAAATCACAGCGCCCAGAGTACCAAGCAGCCCGCACTACGCCCCAGGGGTGCCTTCGGCCCCCTGGCCGAAGGCTCTAAACTCTCACAGAACGGGTTTCTCAAGCAAATTAAGAAACTGGGAGAAAACGGCGAAAACAGTAGCCCTCGGCACTGTGAGCCCTCGGCACCAGGGTGCCATCGGTTGGAGGAGCCCTCGGCTACTGCTCTATAGCCGAAGGCATCTCACTCGACAAGATATCCGCCTCACATGCGTGCAGATCACCGTACCCTGCACAGACGTCCCATCCAACAACCGCATTAAATGCGGTCACATGCGGCTGCCAGCGCCAACCAGCTGAGGTGACCCCTCGGCCAATGAGCGCTTGACACGTGTCCCTGTCCGGCATATATTGCTACTATAAATAGCACCCCATTTCCCCATTTGTAACCACGACATCCATACTGAATACACTCTCTCTCTACATCTGCTTGCTTACTCTGACTTCTCTCTAAGTTATTCCCCGTAATAACCCTTCGGGTATATACCCCCGGGTAGACTATCCATCATTTGGTGCTTTCATTGAGAGGTCGAACAATCAAGTAAGAAACCCTCCCCCTCGACCAAACGCAAAACACTAGCCCTCTATCAAAATGGTGAAGACAACACGTGCCAACTCAAAAAACGTAGAGGACAAGAACCTGGCCCTCGGCGACGTCAACGCCCCCGAAGCCTCTCACAGGGCTCCCGAGGGCGGTGTCATCACTGGGCTGGAACAGGCGGCTGTCGACCTACGCCTTCAGATCCAACAAAATGCCCCCGATGCCCGCCTCGGCATCGAGGCCAAAAAGAAGAACCGGAGCGATGACCAAGTCAGCCCTCCGGTTCTCACCATCGACGTGCAATCGGCGCTCTCCGCCTTCATCCAAACGCTCACTCAGAACCCGGGTGCCTTCGGCACCCTGGCTCCGGCTCACCCCCAAGTGGGGGAAAACATCATACTTCCCCCTCCGCCACACCCCTTCGGAAACCCCACCCCTCGGGTGAGGAACGACGAAGGGGTAGTGGCCCAGGACACGTCCTCCCAGGAAGTACAGTCCCGGGACCGCCACCATGACAACAGGGAGAGGCCCCGCACCTCCGCCCTCAATCGGCTCGGAGGAGGGCCAGATCGCCGAGGGGTCCAAGACCGCCTCGGAGGAAAGGCACTCCAAAGGCCTCAGGAAAGTGGAGGGTCTGTCTCGAGGGCAGACAAGGAGCGTCCCCCTCGGGACAAAGGCAAGGCACCCCTTCATGCCAATGATGCTCGCCACCAGATCAACCAGGCCCACTCGGCCCGGGTTCATTCGCAGGGGGCGGAGACCCTCCCGAAGGATCCCCGGGACGAGATTATTGTGGCCCTCCAACGCCGGCTTGACGAAATGGAGTCCAACAAAGCTCACGCCACCACCTCCACCCCTCACTCAGACCTCAAATACGAGGCCATGATGGCCAAAATGGAGGAGTTATAGAAGAAGGTGGCTGAGGGCTCCGGGGAACCCGTCATCCAGCTCCGAACTCGGACGCCATTTACCCCAAGGGTATTGGCGGCCCGGATCCCGGAGAAAATACCGAGGGCAACACATTCAGCCCTACAACGGGAAAACGGACCCCCAGGAACACTACAGCAAATACCAGAACAGCATGATGATGGTGGGGGCGTCAGACGAATATTTGTGTCGATGGTTCCTCTCCACCTTAGAGGGACCGGCATACGAATGGTTCAACAGGCTGCCCGAAGGCTGCATTGATTCGTGGCAAGAACTCGCCCATCGATTCTTGACGCAATTTGCCGGGAGGCGTCGCACGAGGAAGCACTTCTCCCACCTCCTAACCATACGCCAAAAGAGGGATGAGACTCTTCGGGACTTCCTGGAGCGCTGGAGGACGGAGGCCGACAAGGTCGACGGTGCTGATGACGGGACCCTCCTGGCCCTCCTACAAACCGTCCTCCGCACCGGCAACTTTTCAAGGAGCCTCATCATTGAACCCCCCCGCGACTACATAAGGGCTTTGCAGCGGGGGGACCGATATGATGAGGCCGAGGAGGTGGAGAAGTATCACCAGCATCCAGACCAGCAGCCCACGAGGGCGGACAACAAGCATAACCGAGGGCCGGGGGCTCCTCCAAATCACCCCAAGACTTCGGGACCCTCTGATGACCGCCCTCGGCAAGGCCAAGCCAAGCCCGAGGGAGGTTATAAGAGCAACCCTAAGACTTGGGCACAACCCATTCTCCTGGACCGCCCTCGGACACCATTGACGCACCCCGTCAGCATCATCCTCGATTTTGCCGAGGAGAGGGGCCTCGTTGAGCGCGATTCTCGCGCACCCCCGGAGGTACATGCTATCAACCCTCAGTTCCCCTACTGTCGTTTCCATCGGAACCAGGGGCACAGAACCGATGACTGCCATCAGCTAAAGACGGCCATCGAGAGATTAATACAGGCGGGACACCTATCCCAATTTGTTCAGAGTCCTCGGCAAGAGGGACCTTCTCATCAGGGGCCTCTCCGAGGGCACCACACGAAGGTAAATGCTTGGGTAAACCCGAATACCATCCCCCTCGGCAAGAAGAGGGAGATCGGAAACTTGGAGGAAGAGGAGGAGGAATACCCCCACTACCAGGAGAAAAAACGCCACATCCTCATGATCACCGGTGGCAATACAGGGGGTGATTCCACCAGCCAGCGAAAGAAGTGGGCTCAGTCGCTTTACGTGGGGGAAGTCACTCATATGCCCCCGGTAAAGCGACTGAGAGAGGAACCCATCACCTTCACCAACGCAGATCTCCCTCCTACTTCTTCTCCTCACATGGATGCCTTGGTAATTCGGACGGAGATAAACGACACCATCATTCATCGAACTTACATTGACACGGGCAGCTCCGTCAATGTAATGTACCTTAGCACCTTCAGAGAGCTGCATCTGGAGAGGGGGTCCCTTCGACCCATTAAGACCCCTCTGGCCGGTTTCACCGGCGATACTATTGATTCCGAGGGGGTGATAACCCTCCCGGTGATCTTCGGCGACGGGCTCCATAGAGCCCAGCTCGAAGTGGAGTTCGTCGTCGTCAACATTGACTGCGCCCACAACATCATCCTCGGCCGGCCAGCCCTCGAGGACCTCGAAGCCATCATCTCCATGAGGCACCTCTGCCTCAAGTTTCCCGCCGAGGGGGGCATTGGCTACTCCCGGGGGAACCAGAAAATTGCCCGCGCCTGCTATCTTCAGGTCACTAAGAAGGTAAGCAAGACGGAATTCCGTGTTGACACCATCACCGGAACCATCGACCAAGAGGAAAGAAGGCCGAGGGCTGAACCGGCCGAGGACGTAGAAGACTTTGCGCTCGATCCGGCCCAGCCGGAGAGAGTCGTGAAGATTGGAGCCCAGTTCCCTGAAGATTTAAAGACCGGTATCACCGACGCCCTCCGCGCCTACTCCACTGTCTTTGCATGGGGGCCGGAGGACATTCCGGGAATCAGCCGAAGGGTCATCACCCACCGCCTCTCGGTGGACCCTTCGGCAAAGGCAGTGCAACAACGAAGAAGACCCCTCTCCGCCGAGAGAAGGGAATTTGTGAAGAAGGAGGTCGCCATGCTCCTCTCCATTAAGCACATCAAGGAGGTGAAATATCCCTCATGGCTGGCGAATGTAGTCCTCGCACAGAAGCCCCCTACCTTCCGCATGTGCGTGGACTACACCGATCTCAACAAAGCATGCCCTATGGATCCATTCCCTCTACCAAATATTGATCAACTAGTGGATGAGACCGCAGGATGTGAGATCATGTCCTTCCTCGATGCCTTCCGAGGGTATCACCAAATTTTCATGCACGAGGAAGACGCCGAAAAAACTGCCTTCATGACTCCCGAGGGCATCTTCTGCTACCTAGTAATGGCCTTCGGCCTAAAGAACTCGGGGGCCACCTACACCCGGATGGTGGCCCGGGTCTTTCAAGTCGTCCTAGGGCGCACCATGGAGGCCTATGTGGATGACATGATCGTCAAAAGCAAGCAATCTTCCAGCCATGCTGACGACCTCCGGGAAATCTTCGCCATCATGCAAAAGTTCAACCTTCGGCTAAACCCGAAGAAGTGCACCTTCGGCGTCCAAGGGGGCAAGTTCTTGGGTTACATGGTGAGCCGAAGGGGTATTGAGGCCAATCCTGAGAAAATCCAGGCCATCATCAACATGGAGCCCCCACGCAATGTGAAGGAAGTTCAACGGTTGACGGGCCGCCTGGCAGCCCTCAACCGCTTTCTATCTAAATCGGCGGAGAAGTCTCTACCCTTCTTCCAGATCATGAGGAAGACGGCTGGCTTTCTATGGACTCCAGAATGCCAGGGGGCTTTCGACGAACTCAAGCGGTATCTATCTTCACCTCCTGTGCTCTCCAAACCCAAGGTAGGGGAGACCCTCTACCTCTACCTTGGGGTCAGCCCGGCGGCCATCAGCTCTGTGCTCATTCGGGAGGAAGACGGCATCCAACATGCCATCTTCTACGTTAACAAGACCCTAAGGGAGGCCGAGCTCAGGTACTCCCCGGTGGAAAAAATGGTGTTAGCCATCGTTTGGACTGTCAAGAAGTTGGGCCACTACTTTCAGGCTCACCCGGTTCAGGTCCTCACTCATCAACCCATCGGCGCCCTCATGAGGAGCCCCACCAGCTCCTCCCGCATGGTGAAATGGGCTATCTTCTTGAGCCAATACAACATTGACATCCGTCCGAGGCCTGCCATCAAGGGCCAAGCCCTGGCGGACTTTGTGACGGAATGTACCGCAAGGGCAGCCACGGACGGGGAGCCCTCGGCTACCGCAGACGACTGGTGGACCCTCTACACCGACGGCTCCTCCGCGACCAAAGCATGCGGGGGAGGGGTAGTCGTCATTACTCCCGAGGGCTTCAGAGCTTACTATGCAATCCGCTTCTCCTTCAAAGTCTCCAACAACGAGGCCGAATATGAGGCCCTCCTATGTGGCCTTCGGCTGGCTGCCAACATGAGGGCTCGGCAGATCCACATCAAATGCGACTCCAAGTTGGTCGTCGGCCAAATCTCCGAAGAATATGAGGCCAAGGAGGGAAGAATGAAACAATACAAGGAAGCGGCCAAGGAGTTGCTTAAGGTATTTGAGGCACACTCTCTCACTCAAATACCGAGGGCTCAGAACTCCGAGGCCGACATATTATCTAAGCTCTCGGCCGACTCCCCCTAGCACATCTCCAAAATTGCCAAAATTGAGGAACTCAGCCTCTCAAGTATCCATGCAAGCCCCGTTATGAACATACAACAACGCCAAGAGGATTGGATCTCAGATATCACCGCCTTCATCTCCACAGGGCAGCTACCCGAGAATGAAACCCACGCTAAACTGACAAAGCTGAGGGCTCCCAACTACACCTTCGAAGATGGAAGGCTCTACAAACGATCTTACAACGGCACGCTACTTCGGTGCCTTCATCAAGATGAAGCCGAGGTCGCAATGGAGGAAGTACACAGTGGCACTTGCTCAGCTCACCAGGGACCCTTCTCCATGTCCCGGAGGCTCATTCTCCAGGGCTACTTCTGGCCAACCATGGCCAGAGATTGTGCTGACCTTGCCCGGAGGTGCACCGCATGTCAACATTTCCAGAAAGCCCCCGGCAGGCCAGCGGTCAACTATGCCCCCATCAGCACATCTGTCCCTTTTTCTCGATGGGGGATAGACCTCGTGGGCCCTCTGCCGAGGGGTACCTCCAACAACAGGTACATCATTGTGGCCATCGACTACTTTACCAAATGGGTGGAGGCTGAGCCCCTCGCTAGTATCACAGAGGCGAAGTGCCGTCATTTTGTCCTCAAGAACATCCTCACAAGGTTTGGCGTCCCTCAGCAAATTATCTCCGACAATGGGACACAGTTTGAGGCAGCCCCCTTCTGTGCCCTTCTGGAGGCATGGGGCATCAAACACACCTTCTCCTCTGTTGCATACCCTCAAGGCAACGGGCAAGTAGAGAATGCCAACCGGACCTTGCTCGAGGGCCTCAAAAAGAAGTTGGAGGCCGAGGGCGGTGGCTGGGTGGAAGAACTCCACAACATCCTGTGGGCCTACCGCACCACCCCTCGGCGAGCAACAGGTGAAACACCCTTCTCCCTCTGCTACGGTTTTGAAGCCAAAGCTCCTATTGAAGTCACCCTTCCCACCCGAAGGGTGATCCAATATGACCCCGAGGTCAACGACAGCAACATGGCCCTCGACCTCCACCTCATTTCAGAACGCCGGGAGCAGGCCTTCATCCGGGCAGAAAATTACCAAAGGCAAGTCAAAAGCTACATCAACGCCAAAGTTCGCACCAGAGAATTCCAAGTGGGGGACTATATCCTCCGGAGGAGGGAAGCCAGCCAACCAACCGAGGGAGGAAAAATGGCACCAAAATTCGAAGGCCCCTACATCATAGCAGCCATCATCAAACCTGGGACCTACAAGCTCAAACGCCCCAACGGGAAAGAAGTCCCTAGGCACTGGAATATACACCACTTAGTTAAATTTTATCAATAATGTAAGAGCGGCCAAGCCCTCATAACTAGTGAATGTACTATCCTATTGCCCAAGGCCTCCAATTTCGAAGAATGAAGATACATTCAAGACATCAAGCCCTCATACTGACTACAGGCCCCCGGCCTCACCACGAGAAGAACCCCCTCCGGCACCAAGTGCCGAGGGCGGACACCATCAACACCTACAACAACAATGAAAACACCACGTGTTTTCAGTCAAGACCCCTCGGTACCAAGTACCGAGGGTACATCCCCACCTTCAACATCAAGAAAGAAAAGACGAGAACACCAAGTGTTCCTACAGAAGACCCTTCGGCACCCAGTGCCGAGGGTACACCTCCATCATCAAACATCGAAACGAAGAAAAACACCAAATGTTTCAAAGAAGACCCCTCGGCACCCAGTGCCAGGGATATGCTCTCCTATCAACTTCCAAACATCTATTGGGAAACACCAAGTGTTTCATTTGAAGACCCTTCGGTACCAGGTACCGAGGGTAGACACCTCCATCAACTACAACAAAGAGAACACCAAGTGTTCCTACAGAAGACCCCTCGGTACCAAGTACCGGGGGCTACACATCGAAACTAACACCAAGTGTTGTTTCTAAAAGCCGTACCCCACGAGGACGCATATACCGAAGGCGCCACCATCGGTGCCGGCGGCACGTAGTGCCCCCGGCCATTTGCAACTAGTGTGCAAATGAAAACCCTTCCTTGAAACGCTTTCCACGTCAGTACCCCCAGGGTATGACAGGCATGAGAAATGCTCAGGATTCGACTTTAAAAAACGGAACGCTATCCGCGTCACTACCCCCAGGGTATGACAGGCATGAGAAATGCCCAGGATTCGACTTCCAAACCGAAACGCTCCCCGCGCCACCACCCCAAGGGTGTGGCAGGCCACGGACTATGTCTAACACCGAGGGGACGACTTTCAAAAATGAGGCGCTTTCCGCGCCATCCCCCAAGGGGAGGCAGCTTACGGACCACCATATCTTGTGCCCAGGAAACGACCCTCGATCCCCTCGGAACTCGGAAGGTTAACCCGAGGGAGGAGAGCCATTGTTGTATTCTGATGGTCTCCTAATAGGCCCAGCCTTACCAAGAAACCAAGTTTCTTTATGCCTTCCCTTCACCACCAACAAAAAAAAAGAGGGGGTGAAGGGGAGTAGACTCAGCGAGAAATCAAAGAGTACACTCCAACAGATCACAACAAGCCGAGGGCTCCCCACGGGAACACCTCCGGTAACTGAAGGCTCCTATTTCCCGAAGGATACTACTCGAACAAATAGCATCAAGAAACGGCTAAGTCCACTGCCTGGTCACCTCCGGTCACACAAACACTGAAGGCTTCAACAATACAAAGGGACTGGACTATCCAAAGTACACTAAGACGGTACCTTCAAATATATACCGAAGGCATCTGTTATGCATTAATACCGAGGGCCCCTACCCCATTACAAGGGACACAACTGGCTGAGTCAAACTCTACAACTCTTCAGAGTGTATGCCGAGGGCACACACTCCTCATTGGCTTTCTTCACAACAACAGGATTCAACACCAATTTATGCTTAGAAAATATTCTAAGTCCTGAATGAGCAGCCCCCGGACATCTCACAAAGTGATGTAGAGTCAGAAGGGCACCTATTTCCCGAAGGCTACACAAGGAAGCAGCACTTGAAAAAATTCTAAGTCCTAAAGATTGGGCCCCCGGCCCAATCAATATTACAGCCAAGGGAATATGGTAGCCGAAGGCCATGCAATACAACAACACTTAAAAAAATATGCTGTCCTAAATGAGCAGCCCCCGGGCATCTCGCAAAGTGATGTGGAGTCAGAGGGCACCTATCACCCGAAGGCTCCCAAGGGAAAATCTACACTTAGAATATTTTCTAAGTCCTACATGTTTTTCCCCCGGTCAACTACTCGTTGATACGTTCGTAATTTCCATTTCTATGTTTATGTTTTTAATTAGTTTTGCTTGACTTTTACTTTGGAAATTACACACTTTTGGTGTAATAGATTAGATTGTTAAATTCTTGTAAATAGGTTAGATTAGACATATTCTGAGCTTAAGCAGGTTTTGGTCACCCAAAGTACAGTTGGTGAACCCAAAAAGTGAAGAGAAGGTGCAAAAGTTCAAAGAGAAAAGAAGATCCTGAATTTTGGTCTATACTCGGTCGAGTATTAGCTATACTCGATCGGGTATTAGGTTGGAACTTCAAATCGGATCAGATCCGAAGACAAAGGAACATGCAGGGAAGATTTTGGCCACGATTCTATGTCTATACCCGATCGGGTAGACCGACATACCCGATCGGGTATGCCTTTAAATTGCAAACGAAGATCGGTCGAGTATAGCCCGAATACCACTTTCTAAGCATACTCGACCGGGTATTCATATATACTCGATCGGGTATACACTTAGAAACTAGCCTGAAACCGGTCGAGTATAGCCCGAATACCACTTTCTAAGCATACTCGACCGGGTATTCATATATACTCGATCGGGTATACACTTAGAAAATAGCCTGAAACCGGTCGAGTATGCCTCGGATCGGGTGTTACACACATACTCGATCGGGTACCATGTATATACCCGATCGAGTACCCGAATCCCATCCCAAAAACCTATAAATACACCTCCTCTCCTTCACAAAAAGATATCCAATCCCTTTGTACATCTAAGCTCAGTATAGAATAGTTCTTTCTTTATATTTTTCATCATGTTTAGTCTCCAAATGAGGAGCTAAACTCTTCCATCTTGGTTTTGCTACTTTGAAGCTTAATGAATTTGTAAGTTGTGAGTTATTTTCTTTAATCTTCTTCCTTGAATATTAATTCTTTCTTTCAAAATACTATCTCTATATCAAAGTTGGGGAGTGTTACTAAGATGACAATTAGTTAACATCTTGACATTGGTTATAGTAATAGCTATTTCTTCCTCTATGATAATATTGGGGAGTGTTACTAAGATGACAATTAGTTAACATCTTGATATTAACCATAGTAGGATTCATATATTTTAATATTCTTCCTTGAGTATTAATTAATTCCTATTCATATTTCATGTTAATATCTTAAACATTACTTAAAGTATCAACTAGTATTGTTTCTCATATTAATTATTACTAGAATCAATCGGTTAATACGCTTGTTATTAATCCGGTTCTTTCAACAGTAGTAAACTTGGAATATTAATGCATGCATCTCATGGTTAATATGCCAAGGGGAATTAATTATATTGATTAAACCAATAAACCGCTTGTGTTGAGGTTATCAATCTCAATCGTTTTCATCTTAAGTTTATTGCTACTATCAAGTTAATATACGGCGCTTGTTCTATATTGACTCGATAGTAAGTTTTATTAATGAACGCATCTCGTTATTAATAACTACCCTCGATGAACTGGATATACTCCTCGATTGAGTATTCGAGAGGAAGATAGTTAAAGATATAACCGGGATCGACGAACATTTCATTAAGTCGATAAAAGCAAAACCAAGTCCCCATCTCATTAAATTAAAACTCATATAGGTCGTTTATCTTAGTGTTATTAAACCAAACAAATCTAAACCCCCTTGTTATTATTTATATAAAAGAAAAGTATTCTTTTCCCTGTGGATACGAACCTTACTACACTATACTACGTATTAGTGTCGTATTGATAAATTATTTTGAGTGCACCTAACGACGAGTGCACGTCACTCGTACACCAAGAAGGGATGCCATCTCCCGAAGGCTCCCAAGGGAAAACCTACACTTAGAATATTTTCTAAGTCCTACATGTTTTTCCCCCGGTCAACTACTCATACATCAAGAAGGGATGCCAGCTCCCGAAAGCTCCCAAGGGAAAAACTGCACTTAGAAATCTTTCTAAAGTCCTACATATTTCACCCTCATTTCAAGGGACCTAACAGCCGAAGGCCACCTATCAATCGGAGGCTACAGTACACAAGGAATCAACACTGAAGAAAAAATTCTAAGTCCTAGAGAATTGGCCCCCGGCCTAATCAGTATTTCAGTTGGGGCCCCACAGTAGCCGAAGGCTACGTGACATACTACACTTGCAAAAAATTTCTAAGTCCTGTACATTGGGCCCTCGGTCCAACATTCACACATCAGGAAGGGATGCCATATCCCGAAGGCTCTCAAGGGAAAATCTACACTTAGAAATTTTTCTAAGTCCTAGGAATTGGGTTACTACAAACACCCGAAGGCCCTATGGTGTGCTACACTTAGAAAATTTTTCTAAGTCCTAATTACTGTTGAACCCTCGGTTGCATATCCAGCAGAGGGTGCCCCAACTACCGAAGGCTTCCAAGGGAAAGCTACAATCAGAAAATATTCTAAGTCCTAGACATACATTCAAAAATACCGGAGGCATACATTCAAGAAGAAAGGAATTCGAGAAAACAAGTCATATATACAGAGCCCGAAGGCAATCATCCATTCATCACAACAAGAAGTAAATGTAGTTATTACAATGTTGGCCAAGGCCGAAAACATGCTAACGTGGCTATTACAAAAGTGTTCAAAATACATATTACATGTCAACAACATCATTCCCGGGGGCCGCCTCCCCCGATGGCTTCGAGGTAACCTCCGTCCCGGTGGCGTCCTCGGCATCATCATCGACGCCCATCATCATGGAATCATGAATCACCGGGCGCTCTTCTCCCTCGGGGAGGGGGACCCTCACGTCTGGCTGCAATGGGGGGAGGCCATACACTGAGGGGTTGAACTCATCCAGGGAGGTGCCAAAATGTCGGGCGAGCCTCCGGTAAACCAGGTGCTGGGTGAAGAACTCGCCAGCTTGATAGTAGGTGTCACCCCTCTCATTCATCCAGTCGAGCCCGGGGCCCCTCACCCACTCCTCGATCGAGACCTTCACCACAGAGGCCACCCACTCGCTCTGACCCTCGGCCTTCCAGCCCTCGGAGGTGAACCCAGCAATGGCCTCTTCTCGGGCTTTGGCAGCAGCTTCAGCCTTGGCCTTCTCGGCGTCCTCGGCAGCTTGCTTTCTCTCCTCGGCCGCAACCCTCTCGGCCTCAGCCCTGCCCTCGGCCTTCCCGTCATCTCTGGCCTCCTTCAGCCGCAGCTCCGCTTGCCGAAGGGCGTCCTCCAACTTGCACACCTCCCGGAGGGCAGCGTCCTTGTCGTGGATCAGCTCCTTCACGGACTTCTCTAGCTCGTCCTTATGACGGCACCACTCCTCTCGCCTTCGGGCCTGCTCACCGAAGGTTATACACGCCTGTTGAACAACGGACAGAGGGTTCAGACGGGCATTGGGATTACAACAAGTGTTAAGATAAAGTCAAATTAAAAACACTTACAGTCAGAGCTGATCGAAGGGCCTTGGCTTCGAGGGCGTCATCGTCATAGGTGGAGAGGGCCTCCTTATCCATCATCGAGGTAATCCCCCTCAGGAAAGACATCGGCTCAGCTGAACCGTGCAACACAGATGCCCCCGGAGCGAGGGAGAGCTGAATAATCTCCCGAGGCAGGTTCCCGGGGGGAAGGTCTGTTTGAGCCAGAGTGTCAATGGCCGGGGGGGTCAGCGGAGGGCTGATCATCGATCACTATGAGGGGGGCCACCTTTTCAACAGCACCCCCGGCAACCTTTTGCTTCTTGATCGGGGGCTCCACCCCCCTTGCTCCCCTTTTTCTTCTTGGCCGCCACATCGGCCTTCGGCTCCCCAACAACAGTAGCGGGAGCAGCAGCAACTGAAGGCTCCGCGGTCTCCTTCGGGAAAACCTCATCAATGGGCTTTTGACCCGAGGGCTCCTTCTTCTCCTTCTTCTGGGCATGCGCCCTCTCCTTCTTCTTTTTCATCGCGAAGAGAGCCTCCATACCTGCAAAACAAAGTAAAGAGATTATTAACCCGAAGGATTCATACCACAGACAACTATCGGGATGCAAAATGAAAGTGCCTAAGTATGAAACTAAGGGCCCTCGTAGACTACCTCCTGCTCCCCCGAAGGCCTCAGCGAAGACGGGGTACTTCTCGTCTGTTTCCCCGATGAACTGGTACCGTTGGAACCCGAGGGCATGCAAGTCTTCCTCAAAAGTGCATTCTTTGATCGTCACGACCTTCTTCTTGCCCTCTGGGATCTTGGCGAGTTTCAGGCCATCCTTCTCTAGAGCCGCACTCCCCACCCTCTCGTGGCGCCGAAAGCGGTCCCGTAGCTCCCTCGGGAAGGGATTCTCGGCCAACCGGACGTAGCACCATCTATCTTTCCAGCCCTTGTTGGACGAGGGCGCCTCGGTAAACAGCTTGAACTTCGCTACCTGCTGCAAGTTGGCGAAGCCCTCGACAATCGCGTACCCCCCTCGGCACAAGTTGAAACTTTGGAAGAAGAGGTCCAAGCTTGGGGTAACATCCCTCGTCCGGCACAGGTGCAGAAAGCCAGCAATGTATGAATGGCTGTTGGGGGTAAGTTGGCAGGGGATGAGTCCAACAAACCGGAGGTACTCCCGGAGAAATGGGTGCAGGGGGAACCGGAGGCCCATTGACACCGACAGGATGTGGACGGCAATGCAACCCTCGGGTGGTCGGGACAGCAGATCATCGACGCCTGGCTCCACCACTACTGCCAAGGGCCCAACGTGCAGCTGCGTGACGTACAAGTCAGCCCTGTCCGCCTTCGACTTGATATCGAGGGCCTCAGTGTTTAGCCAGGTATACCCCTCTGGCATTTCAACAGGCCCCCCAGCACCAGCGGCAACACCCTTCTTCTTGGGGGCAGCCCTCTGCGACTTCATCTTCTTTTTACCGGGGGCTATTCTCAGAGGCGTCGGGTCCAGCGGCCTGGAGGTACTAGGCTCACCACAGTCAGTCCGAGGGGGTGGCACAGCAACAGTAACGGTCATCGCCTCCTTTTGGGCTTCGTCCTCCGCCACCTGATACGCGAGGGCTAGTTCTTCGTCTTCGCACTCCTGTTCGAAGCCCTCGGCTTCCACTTCAGCAGCAAGGGTCTTCTGCAACTCCAAGGCTACAGCTTCGTCATCAACAACCGAGGGCGCACTGCTACTTGACTCTACATCGGAAGCAACCTCGTCCTCAACCGAGGGCTCCCTCAAGTCATTCTGCGAGTCGCTTTGGGACGACATCCTTGGCGTACTTAGGCTAAGATTCCTAAATCGAGGGTTCTCTACAAGGCTATAACACCTAACCTAAGGCCAGGGAGTAAAAGCTAACGAAAAGCGGTGAGGAACGAAGGGACACTTACCTTGAAAGCTGAGTTTTTGCCGAGGGATTGAGTTTCTCTCTCTAGAATTTTTTGCAGAGCTTCGCTAGGAATGTTGGATGCGTAAAGAATGAATGGCCTTGGCTTGGGGTATTTATAGACTCCGAAGTCCGGGTTTGGGCCCAAAAACTGGGCCTCCGGCCAAACATCATCATTACGCACCGTCGTTTCACCCAACCGGTGACGCCCGCCCACGAGCAGCCAACGGCTACACTCCACGTGTACCCCCCCAACGGCTATAAATCTGACGCTACATATTCCAACAGCTATATTCCCAACGGCTATATTCTGGAAGCCCCCGGGTTTTCTACTTCACTCCTCTTCGTCAAGGAGAGCCTCCGGGTACACTTACCCAGAGACGCCCCCGGGTTGTGCCCCACACAGCACATAACAGGTGCCTTCGGGATCACTCCTTCAGAAACCCAGGGCTTCATATCAGGGCACCCCTCGGAGATTCCCCCTCAGCACTGCAAAACCGGGTAGCCCCCGGGGAGTTGCCTCATTGACGGATGACCCATGGCACACAGGTAATGGGAGCCCTCGGGTATCTTCATCACAAACTAATCAACAAACAGTGGACCCCCCGGTAACAACTCCACTGCTACCCTCATCCATCAAGCCCTCGATCCCCAGATTGAGGGGGCTCCCCTTCGGCGCCCCCAGGACATCAACAACAAGCCTTCGGCTAATCAACACATGAGCCCTCAGAACAAGGAAGAGCCTTCGGCATTACCGTTGTTCTCCATTCTTGACCAAGGTTTCACATTTTCGATTCATCATTGGGGGAATTCGGTGCACTCTTTTTCCCTCATTAGGATTTTTTCCCCCAGGGTTTTTCCTAATGAGGTTTTTAACGAGGCATCCCCCCAAAATGAAACGAAAAGCGTCAGCCTTCGGCCCACAACAGCAACGCAACTAATCTACTCCTTTTCACCACTTTACAAGTGCCTCAAGGAGTGGGGGACTGGAGGACCCCCTCGGGAAAATCATTAAATTACAAAATTAGTGAAATTCCAACAAACGACAAAGCAAGCCCTCAAGTCCCGACATGTGGGTAACTGAGGGACTGCCTTCGGCAGGGACATAAAAGCAACAACTCCTCACCAACTTCAGAGGTTACGACAGGACAACGTCAAAGGGCAAGCACAAATTACTCCTTTTCCCTCAAGTACCTTTCGGCAAAAGGAGTGAGGGACTCCTGATGGAGTATATGGCCCGGGAACACCCGGCCCACAGACTCCTACTACACCAATGAAGGCCCAACAGGCCCAGGAGGCCCACCAGGCCCAAATCACAGCGCCCAGAGTACCAAGCAGCCCGCACTACGCCCCAGGGGTGCCTTCGCCCCCCTGGCCGAAGGCTCTAAACTCTCACAGAACGGGTTTCTCAAGCAAATTAAGAAATTGGGAGAAAACGGCGAAAACAGTAGCCCTCGGCACTGTGAGCCCTCGGCACCAGGGTGCCATCGGTTGGAGGAGCCCTTGGCTACTGCTCTATAGCCGAAGGCATCTCACTCGACAAGATATCCGCCTCACATGCGTGCAGATCACCGTACCCTGCACAGACGTCCCATCCAACAGCCGCATTAAATGCGGCCACATGCGGCTGCCAGCGCCAACCAGCTGAGGTGACCCCTCGGCCAATGAGCGCTTGACACGTGTCCCTGTCCGGCAGTTATTGCTACTATAAATAGCACCCCATTTCCCCATTTGTAACCACGGCATCCATACTGAATACACACTCTCTCTACATTTGCTTGCTTACTCTGACTTCTCTCTAAGTTATTCCCCGTAATAACCCTTCGGGTATATACCCCCGGGTAGACTATCCATCAAACATAATAACTTATGTTTAATTATTACATTTAAATAATCATGACATTACATTCTTAATAACTTTAATTATCTCACTTTTTATAAATAACTTTTTAAAAGAATCTCTTTTTAATGAAGAAAAACTATAGCTAGAAGTGAGTTATATATCTGAAGTTAGTCATGAAACTTCAGCATGTTTACAGCACTAAATGTTGGGGAGAATAAAAACCTTGTAATAAGCCGGCCATGTAATAATACTAATCATTTTACTATTTTAGTAATGTTCAATTATTTGCGTGCAATTAACCTGAATCTTGTTTTCTACAGAGTACTTCGTATTTAATTTGTCATTTACCCATTACAAATTTAAAATATGTATCAATCTACGGCTATTAGTCCTAATCAAGTATGACTCCAATTTTCTGTTTTCATTTTCTTGTTTTTTATCTCCAATTTTCTATTTTCCTTTTTTTGTTTTTTATTTTCAAATCTGAAAACATGTTAATTAACAAATATTCACCTGATTATGTGACCGACCAGAAGATCAAAAGTACAGTCCCAATCCGGAACCGAACATAGTACAACCCAAGTAGGGTACAAGATCCCACGTATAGGAAAGTCGAGACCAAAACTGGCCGGTCCCAGTCGATCTAACAGTTAGTTTGACAAATTCTTTTCTCATTTCCCTATTGGTTGACAACTCAACGACTCTTTAAAACTCTTCACTTTAAAAAATAATTACAAAAAACTAAGAGTGAACCACCGAGTCATTGATAGGACCCGATAGGGACTGCCGGGTCATTGACGAGACCGGCCAGGGAACGCCTAGTTGTCGATCAGACCTAACAAAGACCGCCACATCATTGGCCGGACAAGATAAGGACCGTCAGGTCATTGACCAGACCGGATCAGGCCAGGACTGTCTGGTCCTCGACTAGACCGAACAAGTATTGTCTGGTTGTGAATCAGGTCACGTAGGGACCGTCGGGTCATCGGTCGGACCGAACAAGGACCACCGGGTCATTGGCTCGAAAAGGTACCGCTAGGTCTTCGCCCGGACCGGATCGAGACTGCTCGATCGTCAACTGGACTAGAAAGAGACTGCCATGTCATTGAACGGACCAGACCGCCGGATCGTTGACCAGATAGGGACATCCAGGTCGTGGACCAGACTGGACAGGGACGACCGGGTCATGGATTGGACCGGAAAAGGACCACCGGGTCATTGACCAGACCGGGTCCATTAGGTCGTGGGTCGGACCAGACCGAGACAGTCGGGTCATAGAACGGACTAGACATCTGGGTCATTGACGGAACCAGATAGGGACCGTTGGGTCATTGACCGGAGCAGATTGGAACTGACACCGGAGCGGGATCGGCTCCACCATTATGCGTAAGTATGCACATTCATTGTCGCGGCACAGATATATCCGTTTTTTTCGAAATTTGGAAAACTAGTAAAACTTACTTCTCCAATTCATTAAGAAAAACAGAGACATATCTCATTTTTTGGTTTTGGAAAACGATTTGGTAAACGCATTTCGGTTTTCCTTTCTCTAGTTTTCTAGCAATTTGTTTAATAAACACGTTTTCTGTTTTCCTTTTTTCAGTTTTCCATTTTTCTGGATAACTGGAAAATATCTCTTTTAGTAAACATGCATTTTTTATTCTCGGAATAGATGTATTATAAGTCCCTTCTTCCTATTCTACCCCTTCCTATAATTTCTAATAGATTTATGTTATCAATAAGAAAATCATAATTTTATTTAGAATAAAAATATAGCAATAAAAAATACTTATAAATTAGAAAAATATACTGTGTATTGTGGGGTACTTTCTGATGATTAACTAATTAGAACCTGCGACGAGAGTGTTGCTTTGTTAACCTATAATAACAGTCATTTTTTAGCTAATTTAATGATTGTTGACTCTTTTACATGCCATTTCAATTAGTTTCATGTACACATAGTACTACCTCCGTCCCAAGAAGGTTTGTCATATTGACTTTTCTTGGTCAATGATGTCAACCTTTGGACAATGATTTTAATTATTATATTTGTATATGAAGTATAATTTATAAATTTTATACTTTTATGAAAATATTTTGAATAAGGAACATTTTGATATAATTTTCATATCCCAAATATTTTCGTATTAAAAAATATCAATGATCAAAGTTGAATGTCATTGATCAAGAAAAGTACGAACTTTTTCGGGACGGAGGGATTATGTGTTTGGTGGGTGGCATTTCCACCTTGACTTTTTACCTCAACCAGCCAAACTTAAAAATAAAATTCCACAAATTCTAGCCTTAATTACTACCAACCATATATTTGCGTTTATTTCAAAACAATCCTAATTTACCCTCTATTATATTCTGTGAGAAAAAGAAGCGTGCCCCCCCCCCCCCCCCCCCCCCCCCCTCCATGCACATGCTTCTCCGCAGCCTCCCTGTATTTTCTCTTCGTATGCTCCATGCATTTCGTCCAAGTCAATAAACTAAGCAGAATATGACAAAAAACACAAGCAAGGTCAAAACTACTATTATGTCTTTATCGTTTTTACTTCAATAAATAAAAGTGGTATAAGTAGTACTGAAAACAATAACAATTAAATAATAATATTGTTAATAATATAATAGTGATAATAATTGATAATATATAATACTCCCTCCGTCCCACAATGAACTTTACAGTTTGACCTACACACATATTAAGGAAATAAACTTATCATGAGGTAAATTTTATTGTTTTGACACTGTTTTGACATTGTTTGGCACTGTTTTGCACTGTTTCGACACTATTTGGCACTGTTTGACACTGTTTTGATGTAGATTAACATATCATTTAAGGAAATGGGAACTCGTTTTTGGGACATCCAAAAAAGGAAAGTGAAAAGTTCATTGCGGGACGGAGGGAGTAATAAATAATTCTACCTCCGTCCCACTAACATTGGGACGGAAGAAGATGACACAATTTTTGAGAAAAATGAGTTTACTTGGTTGATATTGAATTGATAAAGTAAGAATGATTAAGAGCCACACAAACTTTACCAAATATGGTATGTGACAATTTTAGTGGGATTTCTGGAAAAGGTAAAATGGGGCAATCTTAGCGGGACGGAGGGAGTACTACCGTAATAATAATTTTAACTGTCGACTACTCCATCATTTAACCAAATGTTTTCCAAAAAACGCCTTATATTATTAGCGGGAAAGTTGATGAATATATTGTCATGTAATTATTATGGAAGGCTATGTTGTAATTTTGTACACGTTAAGGACTTCTCCATAAGGACTACTAGTTCCGGCAGAAAGCTCCTGGTTAATGGATGCAATTATGGTAAAATTTTCGCTAGAAACTATTAAGATTTGAGATTTTATCAAAAAAATTAACTAGAAAAAAGAAATAACCCGAGATTTTGTATGTTAGTATGTATTTTGTACATGATCGGTGTGAGATAACTTAATACGTCCCACAAGATGTTTATTCGTTAGAGCAGACTAATCTTGATTATAGTTTATGTTTTCATTGTTGAGACATCTTGAAATCTTGTTTATCTTGATGGGTCGCTAGTCGCTACTAGGGGGCACCAGGGTGTGGCTGGTGTGGTGTGGGATGAGCTGTCGGCTGAGGAGTCTGGAGTCCTGGTCAATGGTGTCGGCTGAGGCTGCAAAGGGGTAGTGGCAGTAGAGTGAGTTAAGGGAGAGCGAACTAGGGTGTCTTGGGGTGCGGCTGGGGGGAAGGCAGAGGTAGGAGGGGTAATGTCTGGCCACTCGAGGGCTGCCCGATCGGGTCGGCAGTGAGAGTGGTGCTCCATGGCCATACGAGAGGAGAGTGTGGTGGCGGTGAGTGCACGAGACTGGGATAGGGAAAAAGGTGTTCAAGAAATTGGACGTCACTGCTTATATAGACACGGCCAGTCCGGGGATCCAGGCAACGATAACCTTTATACCCCGGAGCGTACCCAAGAAAGACACAACGTATAGACCATGGAGACAACTTATTTGAAGAACTAACAATAATGTTAGGAAAGCAGGCACAACCAAACACACGTAAAAAGGAGGACCCAAAAGGAGGAAGGAAGATGCGAGTCTATAAGCATGGTTCTAGACAATTCAAGTAAATGTCTATGTTTGTGTTCTGCCACACCATTCTGTGCAGGAGTGTCCGGGCAGGCATGATTTTCGAAAACGAATGCCATGATTTAGAAAATGAGAGTGAAAAGAGGAATTGACAAACTCACCCCCTCCATCACTCTGAAAACATTTAATTTTGCAATTAAATAAATTTTCTACAAGTTTCTGAAAATGACAAATATTAGTAAAAACTTCAGACTTGTAATGCAGAGGATAAATCCAAGTAAAACGAGAGAAATCATAAATAAAAGAAACATAATATTTAAATCCTAAATTTGATAAAACAGAGGACCGCCAAACATCAGAGTGAATGAGTTGTAGAGGAGCAATGCAAGTATGAAAAACATTCTGAAAGGGAAGACGGTGGGACTTGCCCAGTTTACATGAAACACAATTGTGAGAAAAATTACTAGTACCAAAAATTAAATTATTTTTCCTAAGAAGAGACAAGACACGATCCCCACAATGTCCAAGACATTTGTGCCAAACATGGCCTGGAACTAGTGTAGTCTTTAAAGCAGGAGAGGATGTGGACGGTTGGATGACTTGAAAAGGGTAGACAGAGTCTAGACTGGAGGCCTAGAGTAGAATGGTTCCCGTGTGGTTGTCCTTAATAGAAAAAGAATTTTTATTAAAAATTATTGAACAATCATTATCCGCACATAAACGTTGAGTAGATAATAAAGTATACTTGAGATGTGGAACATGAAAGATAGTATTTAATTTAAGCAGGCGACCAAGTGTAGATAAATTAATATTGCCAATTGTTAAAATTGGGATTCGAGTACCATTAGCAACTTGAACAGAAAATGAGCCAGGAGAAATAAATTTATTAGAAAAAATACCTTCGTGTGGCGTCATATGAGCCGATGCTCCAGAATCAGGATACCATACAGACTCGTTTGATTTACCCGTAGGAAAAGCCGCCAGTGCTGGTGTAAGAGCAGAGTGACCTGAAGAAAAACATAGCTGACAGACTACAAGGGGTGGAGGAGACTGAAAAGAAGTCTCAGCTGATGGAAAACCTGTAGAATAAGGGTGAGTACCATAATAAAGTAATGCATTAGTACATGATAAAACGCGACGAGAATTACAAATAGCCTTACCAGGAACTCCGAGAATGGACTGCCCACGCGGACCTGGTGGCCAACCCTGTAGCTGATGGCCGTATGCTGTAGCAGGAGAACCGCCATAAGCAGCACCTGGTGGAGCACCGTAAGCACCCTCGTCCTGTCCACGACCTCGACCGCGGTGACCCCTGCCTCTGCCACCATGGTGGTTGCCCCGGCCACCATTATTACGATGCTGCCCCCCTCCACGAGCAGGTGGACGAGCTGCATTGGCTGTGTGATCTGTGGCAGCAAAGGCCTGGTGTTCAGGTTGATTTTCTTCACTCCGGAGGTAAATAGCCCTCTGCTCTAACGCCAAGAGATGAGGACATAGGGAATCCAGTGTAAAATAAGATGGAAAGAAGGTAATTGAGGTAATGAGAGACTCATAACCCCTTCCCAATGGTGTGATAGTGGACTGAAGAAGATCATGATTGCTAATAGGACAATTTATCATAGCTAATGCATCCACAAGAATTTTGATTTCCCGTAAATATTCATCCATGGATTGAGATTTCTTCTTCTTTAAAGAGGATAAAAGACGTTTGAGTTTCATGGCCCGGGCTAAACTAGCTTGCATAAAGCGAGTTTCCAAACGCTCCCATATTAAAGCAAAAAATCGTAAATCATGCACTTCAATTAAAATATTACGGGAAAGAGTAGCAAACAACCATGACCGAACAGTTTGGTCAATTTTGAGCCAATAATGATATTCCAGGTTTGGAATTTCTCGATGAAGATTATCAAAAGTAGTAGGCATGGGGGATGCAATACTACCGTCTAAGAAGCCCAATAAGCCATGAGAGACCATGAAGGACTCAAATTGAGTACGCCATGGCAAGTAATCCTCAACCGCATCCAAGCGAGTAGTGACAATATTGGTAACGTTGGGGATTGAGAATGATAATTGGGACGATAACGTAGAAAGAGATGTTGGTGTTACCGTAAACCCAGACAATCTAGACGGTGAAGAACCTTCTTGTGGTTGTATTCTAGGTTGGCCAGAAAATGTTGGGCCAGAGAAGGGCACCGGAACACGCTGGCCAGGAATCATAGGCATGGCAGTTGCAAGGTAAGCAGGCGCAGCACACTGTGCAGACCCAGTGGGAGCCCAATAGAATGGTTCAGGCATATTTAACAGCCTATACGAACTAGGAATCAGCGATGGAGGCAGCGTGAATCATGACGGCGAAGGAAGAGAAGAAGACACCGTGTCGGAGGAAGAGCCTTGTTCGAAGGTTGTAACGATAGAGGTTGAGATGTTGGTGCCGAGTATGACCGGTGGCTGCGAACCGGAGGTGACAGGCGGCTGGACCGTCGGTGAGGGCACCGCGGAAGTGAGCGAAGGATTGTTCATCTTGAATAGGTGTTAGGGTTTGAAACCAAAGCGACTGATACCATGTAGAATATTATGGGAATAATGGCTTACCAATGTGGTAGCCCTGGCCTTGTATTTATATTAATAAGACAAAATACCGTTCTGATGGCTCTATAGAGCGCCATTAGGCTCGTTTAGTTGCTCAATGGTTTAATCAACAGGCTGGGATATATTTCTCCGAGACTTTTAGTCCTGTGGTTAAACCAACTACTGTTCGTCTGGTTCTCTCTGTTGTTATTTCTCTAGGTTGGCCCGTCCGTAATTAGATGTTAAAAATGCCTTTCTCTACGGCAACCTCAATGAGAAAGTCTATATGTGTCAGCCTCCGGGTTTTATTCATCCTTCTTATCCCCATCATATTTGTCATATACGTAAAGCTCTTTATGGTCTTAAGCAAGCTCAAAGAGCTTGGTTTCACCGGTTCAGTGGCTTCCTTCTCTCTTAAGGTTTTTCTCAGATTCAATCTAACTCCTCCATGTTCACTTTTAGCTCTCAGGCCATCATTGATCATTTTATTATTCTTTTGTCTAAACAATTTGCTATGAAAGATTTGGGCAGTTTACATTATTTCCTTGGCATACAAGCTCTTCGTACTCCCAAAGGTTTATTTTTGTCACAACATAAATATGTTTTTAACCTTTTACGCCGTTTTCATCTCCACATGGTCAAGTCTGTCAAAACTCCTCTACCCTCTCGCACTACATTATCTCTCAGTGATGGAGAACTTTTGAGTGATGCTACCGAGTATCGTAGTATGGTAGGTGTGTTACAGTACTTGACTATTATTCGACCTGATATTACTTATGTCGTTCACCTGATTTCTTAGCTTATGCACACTCCACGTACTACTCATTTGGCTGATGTTAAGCGTATTTACAGGGTACTTTGACACATGGTTTGTGGCTTTGGTCCGGTCAGAAGATTACGGTGGTTGTCGCCTACTAAGATGCTGATTGGGCTGGATGCCCAGATAGTTATTGCTCCACCACGGGATATGCTATTTTTTGGGAGGCAATCTTATTTCTTGGAGATCCAAAAAGCAATCGACTGTCTCCAAGTCATCTACCGAAGCCGAATATAGGGCTGTGGCATACACCGTTCACGATACACTGTTCATTCGCTCTCTCCTGGCAGATATGGGCATCTTCATTTCTGATCCGGTTAAGCTATTCTGCGATAATGTCTCTGCTTCTTATCTTGCAGTTAATCTTATTCAGCATGATCGTAGTAAACACATCAAAATTGATTACCATTTTGTTCGAGAACGAGTAGCTCATGGGGAGCTCGTCGTCAAATACATTCCTACTCAGTCACTGCAAGAAATTTGGTCTTTTGTGTAGACAAAAAGTCGATGCAAAAGAGCGAAAGTCGGCGCTAATACGTTTTTTGTGTCAACATGTCGACGCAAACCGGTCGACGCAAATACCGCCACGCGAATAATGCTTTTGCGTCCACAACGTGTGACGCAATTAATAAAATATTATTCGCATCGACATCTGGATGGAAAAGATCTTGCGAAAGTAGTCATGCATAAAGTCAACGCAAAAAGTGATAGTTTATTTGTGTCCACGTGTCGAAGCAAATAATACCATCATTTGCGTCCACTAGCCAATGCCAAAGCCGTGCAGTCCTTTTTTAATATATTATGTGCGTCGACATGTTGACGCAAATAACACTACACACCCATTTAATAATTCCACATTGTCTATTGCTATTCATACACAACTTGTATTAATAACCAATGTTACCAAAACCTGTTCAAACGCCAATAATATCAACAACACATAAATTCATTAAATGTCACAGTAAAAGCAAGTTATCCTACAACGAAGTTTCATTAATTCATTACAAACAACATCACAAAATGTAAACATAAATTAATCCATATTCATCTTAACCAAGTAAAATGCATATTCAACTCGATATTATCAATCTTGATCGTCTTCATTGAGACTCTGATCAGTTTGGTTAGCACTTGTTGAATGAACATCATTTGCGGAGCTGCGTGGACGAAGTTGAAAGCGAGGAATAAATTGTTGTAGGGCACGGAGCATGAGCTCCTGATTTTCTTGCATCGACTCTTGATTTGCTTTCAATTCACTTATTTGAACATCACGGTGGTCTTGGAACGTTGAAGTAGCGCCATCTTCCATTCTTCGAGATGCACCCTTTGATAGGGTAGGACCCACTCCGCTTTGGCGTCCGCGGTGTCTTTTCAAGTTCCGATTCATAATATCAATTTCATTTATTAAAGACGATGACCTTGTTTGTCCTAGCTGTGTCTGGTACTCCTCGCTCATTTGAATCTATCAAATTACAATTCATACAGTTACATATCATTATGATTACACTTAATTTTTTTTTAAATATACTTACATATTTTTCATGTGCTTCTTTAGTTCTCCATTCGCCACTACGAGTCAAACGTTGATCTTTTCAATTTTCAAGAGCCATGTACTGCTCACCAATTTATGGATCATCCTGTTTAATATTCATTATAATTGTCAATATCCAAAATAACATGAATGGTCAATAACTGACATTAACTTGAAATTAGTTGCTTGAAATTTTAACATCTGGTCGATCAGTAATCACTACCACAACAATAAGAATTCTACTAGTAAATATAATCTTTGAAAAACTGAAGCTTTTAACCCGCAAAACTAACGTAGAAATAGATGATTAAGCGATATACATGGTGCTAATTAAAATATATACAACATGTGAACTATATATAGACTAAGGCCTTAGGGACACCCCTGAAACAAAAATTGTATCACAACAAAAAAAAACACAAAGAAATATGCAAAACATCTGCACCATACTTAAAAAACTGCACCCAATTAAACTACAATATAACATAAAAACTATCAAGGAGACTACAACATACATTCATATGTCATCAAACACCAGTCACAAATACATGTAATCATCCGATCACTACCACATATCACAACTCAAAATGAAATAACAAAAATTCATTCCTTACTTTTTCGTGCATGTATTGGGCATATTATTTTCTCTCATGCCCACTTTTATCATCACTTGCTTCTCTATTTTGCAGGTTTTTCAACGAAATTTCCTGTGTAAGTATGAAACTAAGTCAAACATTAGAACATTAAATGTATAATGAAAAAGAAATACACTCATACTAAACCTTGAACTTCGTAGAATTGAATCTCTCACAACACCTTTGCCAATGATCATCACTTCGTACGTTTATAGGTCTCTTAGCTTGCACTCCTCCATTGTTCTTGAAATACACAGATAAATCACTTTTCCAATCATTGTAACACTCTCGAGCATCTCGAATCAATACTTCATCAAAAAGCTTGTCATTATCATACTCAAACCAGTCCTACAATATGTGAAACATGATCTCTATTAGAAATAAATAAATTTAAATTAATAAACCCAACCGTAAAGTTTTTTTTATAATTACCAACATCCTATGTCGAATCATAGCCTTTTGGCAGGCTGCAACATCGTCTCACAACAGTCCCGAGTGTGTATCCCTATTGCGCTTGACCAGCAAGAAGCTTTTGGCCCTACTGCCTTCCACGTTTTCCTTGCTGAATCAAATTGATATAATCTCATAATACATTATGTGTTTTTTTTACTTGGTTGGAACAAAAATCTGCTAAACAATCTTAAATTACAAACATCTTTAATTGGCCTGCTGCATTATATACATTATGTCTGGTTTTCAATTCCAGACATCAAATCCCAATAATAGTTTAACATTTTTTAGTATTTAGTACTCATAAAGCATAGATTTTTTTAGCTTAAATCCTAGGAAACCATCTGCTTGAAATATACTAGAAAGGCCACATGTAAGATTCTCCAGAAAAGCAGATGCCGCAATAGCACTAGAAAGGCTCACATTATCTACATGCTTTAAAGTGGAAACCATCTGCTTGAAATATACTAAGGACTTCTTAGGCTGATTGTTATAAAAACACCCATTTCTCTGAAAACGTTCTCTGATGAGTTCAAATCAATACATTTTGCATAGATACCAATAAGAGCATTGCCTAAAATGGAATATGACACCTTGCTACTTTCACACACAAAGCATGGACTCCCATAACTTGTCTCAAGTCTTTCAAATTGCACAAGGCAGGAAGAAGTATAACAATACAAGTAGAGTCAAAAGCATTCCCAACTGGAAATATTTCATAAAATAAATTCACAGCAGCCTCAAAGAGATTATTCTCGATGCAAGCATTCATGATGGCATTCCATAAACCACATCCTTGGGAAGAACTTCACTAAATAACACACTATAATTATAATACATTAAAAATCTATAAAAGTAATAATCAATAAAACTTACCTGAAGGAGAGCAGAGAGTTGGAGGCGCATGACGACAGGAATGCAGCCTGTGCAGGACCGCAGGAGGGTTCGCGCTGGAGGGCCCTGAGTTCGCGTTGGGGAGCACAGAGCGGCAAAACGGCAGAACAGCCGGCCACCGCTGATGCAGGGCCCCGAAGGCTGGACGGCGATGTGGACGGCTGAAGAAGGGTTCGCCCTAGCCCCTTGAGCACTTCAGCTTCTTTCGTTATGCGTATTTGGGTAAGGGGTGGGCTACTCGGTCGGGCTGTAGGTTGGGCTGGGAGTTAATTTTTAGATTTCCTTTTTTGCGTCGACACCCGGCGACAAAAATATAACTAAACTCTTTTAACATCGACAAGGCGACACAAATAATGGAATTGTACAAGGCGGGTCGGGGGATTTTAATTAATGTCATTTGTGTCCACTCTTCGATGCAAAATAGTAGTTATTTGCATTCACTTTAGTCAACACGAAAAAGTTTGACGCAAATAATACTTTTTCTTGTAGTGAGTTTCAGCTTGGGGTGTAATAGCGTATTATTGTTGTTATTATTATTATTAAGGACCATTATGTAAATACTTTATCTTATTAATATAAATACAATGCCAGGGCTACCACATTGGTAAGCCATTATTCTCATAATATTTGATGAAACGGTTAACGACACAAGAGGGGGGGTGAATTGTGTGTGTGTGCAACCGTGACAGTTTTTCGCACAATTCTAGTGTGGGTCCAGGGAAATGCGAAATAGTAAAGTTCACAAGGATTTAACGAAGAAAAATCCCTTGGCTTAAAGGGGTTAAAAAACCTCGACCTCCCTCGGAGGAATTTTCAACAACTTCACTAATAAGCCTTTTGTGGTTACAAGGTAAATTCTCCTAATCTACCCTTGAGCCACCCCAACTCTATCCTCTCTAGGAAGAGTTATGCATCTCTACCTTGCGGGTAGAGAGTCTCTCAGCTTTACAACAAAGCTCTCACACACACGACCCCAACCAGAGGAAGCTACACTTAAGCTTTTCCTCAAACTTCAATTACAAAACAAGGAAGAGAAAAGAAACTATATCTAGAACTCTGTAAGCAGGTCCAGTTGCCTTGGTCTTGATACTCTCTTATAAGTATTTCTCTCTTTAATTGTTCGGTCAAGCACACGCTATTCTCTTGATCTTCCGTCATATATATAGCTTCATGCAGGCCGTCTGTTGCTCTACTTTCTTTAGTTGGTTGCTTGGTAAATTTATGGACTTGCCTTGATATTAAGATACTTAAGATATTATAATCACGTATATACGAAAGTAGCATACCAATCACGGACAAGGAGATTATTTCATAAATGCAACGGCTCACTCAAATCATGTGTGATTAATTTAAGTAGGAATATTTCAAGCTTCTTAACTTTATTACCAAAGAAAACAAGTTGTGGCCAACTCTTAAAACGGCAGACTGTTATTCTCAATCTATGCAACGGATCAAATATGGAATATATTTCAAACAAGGATTCGTATAGCAAGAGAAAGAATTCACTTAACAAGTGTAGGTGCTATGGTCAACTTCCAATTATAATTCATGCATTCATATCAAGTAAAGATACTTTCCATAAGGTATTTAAGCAATATTTAAGGAGTGGATGTCAAGTCAAGTATGGAAAGATAATAACCACCTAAATAAGTACTCATACGTATATATAGAGTGGTCATGCATAGAAAGATACTTTTGCTTAAAATAATATTCTTGACAAAGTATAAGTACTCATATAAGGAAAGTATATAATTTGAAACTCAAGTAGGTGTGATCAATATTAATTCAAATCATATTACGGAACTAGAAATGGAGCTGCATTAGTTCCTCCTGCATGGTTAGTTAACAACACACTAATAATATCCATTTGGTCCTGAGGATAGTTCTTTCCTTTGTTCCGTAAGGAACTGTGAGCGGTTATATCCACCGTTCCACCTGCATGGTTAGTCATCAACAAAACAATCATATTCAACAAATTTTCCCTTTTTGTTGATGACAAACATTAGGTGCCATAATAAAGGTGTCTCTGCGGATTAGTGTCTAAACCAACACAACAAGGTCGAAAAGTAAGTGTAGCAGTACTAAGGAAGGAGGCACCTAATTATTTCTCCCTTTTGGCATCAACCAAAAGGAAACAGGAAATAACCAAAACAATGCCAGAAAGTAAGTAAGTGTAAGTATGATATCCCACCCCAAAATCATAATATTTGAAAGAAAATGTTTAGGATAGCGAATCAGTCTTCATCGGATGAGGGAATAATCCTCCTGTGGAGCCCTTCACCGTCTTGCTCAAACCTGGCTAGCACTTCATTTTGAAAAGATTTGAAGTCAGTACGTACTTCATCAAGGCGACTAGAAAGTGTGAACACCGATTCTGCCAATGAATCAAATCGGCGTAGCATAGTGAGATCCATAAGGTGTAGCTGTTCTTTGACAAGAGTAACAAAATGCATTGGGTCATGAGAGGCAGCAGGAACTGGCTTAGGTTTAGAGGTTTTGGACGAAGGAACTGGTGCAATGGTTTCCTTGAAGATGAGTTTAGAGTTGTGAACGGTGATGCCATAGCTCAGAAGACCCTTAGTATCAAGATTTTTGTGAATGGTGTGGTAAGGCAGATTGTCAAGAGAGATCCCAATTTTGATGAACAAGACTGTTAAGATAGTGCCAAATGGAATCCCAACCTTTCTAGCGCGATCACTGATGGTAAATTTGAGATGAGCAAACATAAGGCCAAGAAGGTTAATAGGGGTTTCTGTGGCTAGGAGGTACATATATGCAACTTCTAGCCTAGATGAAATCAATCTTCCTTCCAGTCGAGGGATGAGATTTGAGTGGACAAAGTAAAACAACAACTTGTGGATAGGAGACAGATTACTCACAAGAAGGGAAAGGCTGGTAGCATTTGGGTCAAAATATTTTATGGCATTTATCTGGGTCACATTTGACAGAGGCCACTCCTCCTTCTTGTAAGGACATTCACCAGAATAGGGAACATCTAACACCTTCGCTAGTTCTTTGATCGTTAAGCGTAGTTTGGTACCACGAACACGAGATACTAGTGCATTGTCTTTGATTATAAGATTAGCAAGGAAATTGGATAGACAGTCAGGGTAGATGGGACAGCAATATTTTGCTTCGAAAAGAGACCCCCATTTTTGAAAGACAATGAGTTCTACGAAATCGGTAGTTTGAGAGGAAAGTTCGGTGAAGGGTATAGTGATTACCTTTACGATACCTCTTTCCTGGTATGCAGCTTTGAGTTTGAGAGCATCTTCTTCCGCTACCTTCCCTAGTTTAGGAAATTTCTTGGTTGTTTGCTCGCCTGAGATGATACCTTCTGCAATGGCTCTCTTCCGGGTGTATTTGCGAGGCAGAATCTTCCCTTCGCGAGTGAGGGGTTTTTCTTTAGAATGTTTCGCCGGAGAGGGAGTGGCTGAGGATGGTGAGTTTCCTTCTTGTTCCCCCTTGGAAGATGCGAGGGCAGGTGGTGGTGACTCGGATTGTTCGTAGTGCATGGTTGAAGGAGGCAGAGATTCAAGATCTATTGGAGTGGGTGAAGAAGGTTTTGATGGCTGTGTGTTTCTTTTCCGACCCGAGCGTCGTAGTGCGGTCGGAGGAGCACACCCCATGGTTTAAACCATGGTGGGTTATGGAAGAGGGAAGGAAGAGTTTACGGAAGGTGGGCGAGTTTGGAAGTGGGCGGTTGCATAGATACCAAGGGATCTTTTACACTTCCCAAAAATAATCTTAATGATATCTTTCCAAATTCAATTTTATTCCTAATTGAAGGAGATGTCTGGTTGATTAGCTCCATTTCCAAAGATATTTGTTCACTTTTAAATACTTTGTTAAATTAGGTAGTTTAAAGATCAGTTCCATTGATAAAACTACTTGCTATTTTGGAATCTATGAAAATTAAGAAAGAAATATATTCCCCCTCAGTTGAAAAGAAAAAAAATTAAAGGAGAAAATAAAGTTAAGCATTGATAAGACCGAGTTCAAGTCGTATTATTTCAAACCTTTCTCTTCCTAGGGGCTTTGTAAAAATGTCAGCAATTTTCTTGTCGGTGTTGCAATATTCTAACTTGATTAGCCCCTTTTCTACGCAATCTCTCAGAAAGTGATGCCGGATATGGATATATTTTGTTCGTGAGTGCATGACCGGATCTTTTGAGATGCTGATTGCACTAGTATTGTCACATAGAATTGGCGTGCAGTTTAGGATGATCCCGTAGTCACTCACTTGTTGCATGATCCACAAGGATTGTGAGCAACAAGATGCGGCTGCTACGTATTCGGCTTCGGCTGTTGAAAGAGCAACTGAATTTTGTTTCTTAGAACTCCATGTAACCAAGAAAGGACCTAGAAAGTGAGCCGTTCCAGATGTGCTTTTTCTATTTAATAGATCACCTGCAAAATCAGAATCTGAATATGCAATAAGATTAAAGTCCTCATTACGTGGATACTGTTAGGAAATTGATGTAACGTACCTCGAAAGTACGTTAGCGGAAGTTTAAAATTTTCCCAAACAGATCTTCCCTGATTATGACAAAATAACGAATATGATAATAATAACAGATCTGAGTTATAACTTACAGATTTTCCAGCCTAGTGGTGATAATCCTTGACCTTTGGTATCCACGTGATTTCTCCTTTCTGATAGAACAGTTAGATCTCCCTAAAAGAAAGACTAGGAAATCTCTTCGCAGGGAAATAAACTGGTAATACTGAATCTGAAAACTGGTCACGAATTATGAAGGAGAATGGTGTATTTATACTAGTTTTAAACTAGTTTCCCAATCACAATGAAAATCTTATTCATTAAAGAGTTCTAATCTAATTAGGACCAATCTCATTTATTTAATCAAATAAATAAATAAAACAAACTAATCAATAATATGGGGGGAAGTGGGCTGCACGCCACTTTCCACCCTTACTATATTATTTATTTTATTTTATTTATTAATTAAATATTAATTAAATAATATAAATAATAAATAATAATAATAATAAAATCACAATAAGAGGAAGGCTAGGGAGTGGCTTTAGCCGCTACCCTACCTTTACTCTATATATATTATTATTATATTATTTATTATTATTTTGATTTTTCTTTTAATCTAATTCCAAAATGTATTAAAAGAAAATATCAACCTTATTTAATTATAAATACACTTTAATTAAGTATAATAAATCTAATGTATTTTACTTAATTAATTCTATCAAATAGAACTCTCCTTCAATTTCATGAATTAAATATGTTTAATCTAATTATATTTAATCAATTTTCAGTATTACGAATTAAATATAATTTAATCCAATTAATATTTAATTCCTTCTAACAGTTCAATCGGAAGGTATAATCACTTGTTTTGTGACCCATAGGGCCTTATATATTAAGCACTAATCAAATTAAGGTCTTAGTAGAATCCCTAGACGATTTACCAGACAAACTTAATATATAAGGACGTTTGCGAGGACTATTCAAACTCCCTGTAATATAGAGCTCATAGTGATACGGTCCTTTCATTCAACGAACATTCAACTAAGTCTAGAACATGATATTGTGTCTATCCCAATAACTCAGTCTCTGTCTCTCAATCTTTCTAGATGATCCATAACGATCATATTCGATATCCAAAACGAATATATCTTTGCATTGGCCAATGACTTTATGATCCATCTAGATATGAGAAGTAGAATGTTCTCTCTTAATCTATTATGAGGAATGAATCCTTTCTTGGCTCAACTACTACTCCATGTGCTTCGTGATGCACCCAACACATGCCGTATCTACCCCGATTGGAGTGCAAGCGTTGGTCATGGTCAAAGTACATCACTCCGCACATGTAGTACGTATTGACCTCAAGTCGGAGGACTATTACACTACTCTATACGCCGATAATCCCATAGACACATGAATAAAACTTATCAAATGGTTTCTCGGTGGGTATGCCAATATTCTCTAAAATATCTATGTGACCATCATGAATTACATGAACTCATAGTTGTGAGATCAACTATACTTTCTAAAAGTATGATGCAGTCCACATACCAATCTTATCGCATATCATCAATATCCCATTCTTGATGATCATTGATTGGGGCTATTTTAGGACTTTATGTTATATCATATAAGCTCCCACTTACTTATTGACAACATAAGTCCAAGGGAACACAATTATGAATAAAATATTGACAATCAAAATACTTAATCATCAATGTGTAATACCGTATATATCAAATATATAAAACTGAATGTGATCAAGTACATATATCTCTAAAAAGTGATTGTCGCTAGGACATATATACTAACAATCTCCCACTTGGCCTAGTGTCAATCACCAATGCGTCTAACACCTAGACTCTCAAAAGTCTAGTATGTTTCTCACATCTCAAAGTGAATGGGCCAGCCAAATTGTCCTCTACGGGAAGGTGTTCTATTGCAACATCTCCTCTTGCTATTTGTTCTCAAAACATGATAGCACACAGGTATTTTCTAGTTCCTTACTTTGCATCTTGGTTCCTTAGCTTGTGCAAATGCACCGGTACAGTCACAATAACAATTATTGGATAACTGTCACTAGGAACTACCCCTATTTCTTTAAGGAACTAATGTATCTAAACGCTTACCTATGTTGCATCAAATGCAACAATTTACTAGGCTCTAGTTGTCGAATTTACAATAGTTTCTTACTTGCAAATCTTGCAGCATTACTATTACATTGAGACTAAAAACATATACTGACTGTGACTCATAGTTTTTCTTATCATACATGAAACTAGTGCTAGAATAATTAAATTCTACTAATTCTTTCTGTCTACCAGAAACAAAAAGATATTCATGAAGATTTTGGGTGACCATTCTTTCACGAACTTCAATGAGGGGATATCATTCTCTATGATCAACATATATGATTATAAAGACCACGTTATCCTTGTTGCGCACTCTAAACACGCAAGCATCCTCATTTCATTTGATGAGTTCAAATGATTTGACTATTTCATCAAAATTAACACTTCAACTCCTAGAGGCTTGTTTTAGCCCATAAATAGATTTCTCCAATTAACATATTGATATAGAATTTGACTTGGATAAAAAAAACTTCAGGTTGTACCATGTACACCTCCTCCTCGAGGTTTCCATTAAGGAAAGGGGTTTTGACATCCATTTGTCAAATCTAATAATCATATTATGCAACTATAACAAGCAAAATCCAAATGGACTTCAGTTTTGCAACTGGCGAACACGTATCACTATAGTCAATTCCTTTTATTTGACTATAACCTTTAGCCTCTAGCTTAGCTTTGTATGTTTGCACCTTGCCTTCAACATTAATTTTCTTCTTGAAAATCATTTGGATCCAATGGGTCCAACCCCAATAGGCAAGTCAACCAAGTTCCATACTTGATTGATACACATCGAGTCCATTTTAGATTTTATGGCTTCTCGCCACCTCTATGAATCAACATCTAATATTGCTTCTATGTAGGTCTCAGGTTCATCCGTATCGGGAATCTTAACATCATCATGATCCTCCATGAGGAAGCCAAACCTAGTTAGTTCATGACGAATCCTAGTAGACCCACAGAATTGAATGTTTTGCATTTTGTTCAGGCTCTTTATTCTGATCGTGAAGAGGCTCTCTTTTATTGGACTATCCAATGCTCAGAGAGTTTTCTGGTGCTATACTCATAGATGGAGAGTTAGGTGCAGAAGGAATGACAACCATGTAATTACTTTCTTCATAAGAATCACTTGCTGGTGCGAAGCGCTTCCTATATTACTCCCACTAGCTGAAGGATATCCTCCTAGAGATATTCTTCAACTTAATTCTCCCATTGAATCCTTCGTCAGACCATCTAACGAATCTTCGTTTTTTATGTTACTTCACCTTTCAATTTGATTAGTGCATATTTCTGTACATATGTAGGGCAACCCATATTTAATATGTGAAGAAAATGTCTTTTATTCTATAACTCATATAGTACGTTTTGCACTAATCAAACTATTTAGAATGCATATTGAGATTTATAGCGTGTACCCTCAAAAGAATGTTTGGAAGAGAAAATGAATTCATCATAGATCTAGCCATGTCTAACAGAGCCCTATTTCTCCTTGCAGAAACGCCAGACTTCTAAGGTGTTCTAGAAGAGTTCATTATGACCGAATTCTTTGACCTTTTAAATAAATCAGAAATTTTACTTAAGTACTCTTTGGCTTGCTGTCCTTTTTCCTAGAAAAGGTTTATTAATCAAGTTACTTGAAAGACAAGATTCACAATTTCCATATGACTCAAAAGCAAATGGTGTTAAATAATCTAATTTATTTAACGTTGCTATTCTTGTTTCATTAATTTGACCAAGTTTGCAATGTCATAGATAGGTAGTAATTTTTCTGATTACTTAATCGAGATCCTTTTATTTTATTCATTTAATATCTAATATGTCGATTGATAATTAACCATTCATAAGAAAACCATTTCCACAACAACACCATTTTACGAAAATAACAATTATTATTATCAAAATGGAAACATAAATCTTTTAATGTCTAACATTTGAATGGAAATAATATTCTTGGTAATAGAAGGAATAAAATAACAATTATTTAATTCTAATCTAAAACCACTGGGCAAATCTAAACTATAAGATCCTATCACGTTCAGCAGCAACTTTTGCTCCAGCCTTCACGCGTAGGTCAATTTTACCCAGTCCAACTGCTACACTGCTTCTCAGGCTTCTACACATTTTTACAAATGTGTAAGCCATAAGTTGTATCTAATACTTTAACAATGAGAGTTAGTTATAGACATATTTATTTAATGATAAAAATACCTGAGCTTGAAGCACCCGGTGCTTTGGCTAGATTAGCCTTATACAACTCACAATCTCTCTTCCAATGCCCCTTCTCTTTGCAGTAGAGGCAAACATCCTTTGCAACCTTTGGCTTCATATGACCTCCACCTTTAGACTTCAGAGCTGTAGGAGTAGGTCCAACCTTACCTTTCTTCTTTTGCTTATTCTTGTTCTTAGAACGAGACTTAGCATTAGAGCTTACCATAAGAACAGTCTTTCCTTTAGAGGTTGAGGCTTCATAAGACTTGAGCATGTTATGGAGTTCAGGCATGGTCGCTTTCGTTTTGTTCAAATTATAATTCACAATGAAGTTAGTAAATGAACTCGGAAGCGAATATAGGATGATAGCAGCTGAGACACGATCCTCAAACTTAATTCCGGTGGTAGCAACTCTTTCAATTAAGCCAATCATTTTGAGGACGTGCTCAGACACGTTGCCACCCTCTTGAAGCCTACATTTGAAAATGTCTGTCAGAAGTTCATACTCTAGACTCTGACTTTCTGAATCAAACAGACTTTTCAAGTGTTCAAGCATCTCGAAGGCGCTCATCCTATCGTGTTGCCTTTGCAACTCCATAGACATTGCAGCCAACATAACACATTGCACAGTTTTAGCATCAGTGACATGTTTCTCTCGAGCAGTCAGGTCAAACGTGGCAAACTCAGGAGAGTTGGCATCAGGAATCTTGGGTACCGGTGTGTCTAACACATACTCAATATTTTCTTGTCTAAGAACTAAACGCACATTTCTTTCTCAGTCCAGAAAGTTTGGTCCAGTGAGCTTGCATGTATCCAAGATACTTCTCAATGATAAATTCGACATTCCTAAAAGCCTAAAGAAGTTCAAATAGAACGGAATTAAAGTCATATATTAATTCCTATGATCACATCTAGTTAACTAAATAATATGGACTTTTAATTATTTAGCTCCCACTATTTTTACATGTTCTTTGACCCCAATAAAAGGAACATGGAATGTTTTACAATCATAGTGGCCAAAATCCTCATTCATACTATTACAGTCACGGCTTGGGCTGATCACTGCAATAATATAATGGGTAGGTCCCCAGACCAATTGCGTCCAAGCAACTTTTGGTTGATCAATTTTTTTTTTAAATTGATCGACATCCCTAAATTAACACTGACGCTTGGGCGACTCGAGCTAATTTAGGTAAGTCAAAACCATCACACGATCACAAACATATGTATCTATAAATTAGTTCTATATTTTGTCGAATGGAATAAACACTTGGGTGAAATATTCTTCAACGAAAAAATATTTCTACTAATTTAATTATGATGGGTGATGTCGTTATCCTAGATAAGACTTAAATTTTAATTTATGGGGAACATTTAGCGGGGTATTAAATTACTCTATTTAATCAAGATGCTAAAACATATCATCAAATAATATGTTAACGAGATCTGACTCAGACAGATAATTTAAAGCATGTAATATAAATCTAATTTATAAACAGATACAATTATCAAAACTAATTAAACATGCTTAAACGAATGATAATATCATAATTATCAATCAAAACCTTTTTGAAATTAAGCTACCTTTTACATCTAATTAAAAAGCTTAATTTTATTAAAACATTCCTTAGGTAAATTCCAACTTATACGTAGTACTCCAGGTTGTATTAAACTAAGTAGAGTCATAGTCTTCACAAAAACCGAAGCAATGAGAGAAACACAATTCCAGGTTGTAATGTCATAGGTCTGCAGCAATTCGATCCCTTTTAAAATTTCCAAAATTTTTGAAACCAACCAAATAATATTAGAATTTCTAAAAGGGCCCCAGTCCTAAAAATCATCTTTGCCGAATTTCTAAACACGCATATCTTCAATTTTCTATGCGGCTCCCTTATTCCAGATGGACCCATAATGAATAAAAAATTCAGATTGTCCAAGAAGTCAGAGACTTGCTTTATCCTTCAATTTTAGCTCAACACAATACGAAGTAAAAAGTGTGATCTCGAAAGATAATGCAATTTCAATTCACGAAAATATCTATCAAAATTCGTATAATGCCATTATAATCAGTTTGGCTCTGATACCACTGTTAGGAAATTGATGTAACGTACCTCGAAAGTACGTTAGCGGAAGTTTAAAATTTTCCCAAACAGATCTTCCCTGATTATGACAAAATAACGAATATGATAATAATAACAGATCTGAGTTATAACTTACAGATTTTCCAGCCTAGCGGTGATAATCCTTGACCTTTGGTATCCACGTGATTTCTCCTTTCTGATAGAACGGTTAGATCTCCCTAAGAGAAAGACTAGGAAATCTCTTCGCAGGGAAATAAACTGGTAATACTGAATCTGAAAACTGGTCACGAATTATGAAGGAGAATGGTGTATTTATACTAGTTTTAAACTAGTTTCCCAATCACAATGAAAATCTTATTCATTAAAGAGTTCTAATCTAATTAGGATCAATCTCATTTATTTAATCAAATAAATAAATAAAACAAACTAATCAATAATATGGGGGGAAGTGGGCTGCACGCCACTTTCCACCCTTACTATATTATTTATTTTATTTATTAATTAAATATTAATTAAATAATATAAATAATAAATAATAATAATAATAATAATAATAATAATAATAATAATAAAATCACAATAAGAGGAAGGCTAGGGAGTGGCTTTAGCCGCTACCCTACCTTTACTCTATATATATTATTATTATATTATTTATTATTATTTTGATTTTTCTTTTAATCTAATTCCAAAATGTATTAAAAGAAAATATCAACCTTATTTAATTATAAATACACTTTAATTAAGTATAATAAATCTAATGTATTTTACTTAATTAATTCAATCAAATAGAACTCTCCTTCAATTTCATGAATTAAATATGTTTAATCTAATTATATTTAATCAATTTTCAGTATTACGAATTAAATATAATTTAATCCAATTAATATTTAATTCCTTCTAACAGTTCAACCGGAAGGTATAATCACTTGTTGTGTGACCCATAGGGCCTTATATATTAAGCACTAATCAAATTAAGGTCTTAGTAGAATCCCTAGACGATTTACCAGACAAACTTAATATATAAGGACGTTTGCGAGGACTATTCAAACTCCCTGTAATATAGAGCTCATAGTGATACGGTCCTTTCATTCAACGAACATTCAACTAAGTCTAGAACATGATATTGTGTCTATCCCAATAACTCAGTCTCTGTCTCTCAATCTTTCTAGATGATCCATAACGATCATATTCGATATCCAAAATGAATATGTCTTTGCATTGGCCAATGACTTTATGATCCATCTAGATATGAGAAGTAGAATGTTCTCTCTTAATCTATTATGAGGAATGAATCCTTTCTTGGCTCAACTACTACTCCATGTGCTTCGTGATGCACCCAACACATGCCGTATCTACCCCGATTGGAGTGCAAGCGTTGGTCATGGTCAAAGTACATCACTCCGCACATGTAGTACGTATTGACCTCAAGTCGGAGGACTATTACACTACTCTATACGCCGATAATCCCATAGACACATGAATAAAACTTATCAAATGGTTTCTCGGTGGGTATGCCAATATTCTCTAAAATATCTATGTGACCATCATGAATTACATGAACTCATAGTTGTGAGATCAACTATACTTTCTAAAAGTATGATGCAGTCCACATACCAATCTTATCGCATATCATCAATATCCCATTCTTGATGATCATTGATTGGGGCTATTTTAGGACTTTATGTTATATCATATAAGCTCCCACTTACTTATTGACAACATAAGTCCAAGGGAACACAATTATGAATAAAATATTGACAATCAAAATACTTAATCATCAATGTGTAATACCGTATATATCAAATATATAAAACTGAATGTGATCAAGTACATATATCTCTAAAAAGTGATTGTCGCTAGGACATATATACTAACAGATACCATAAGCATAGATTCATAGTTCCTTTGAGATATTTGAGGATCCTCTTGACTGCTTTGAGGTGAGACTCCTTGGGATTTGCCTGGAACCGGGCACATAGACCTACACTGAAAACTATGTCGAGTCTACTGGCAGTTAGGTATAGTAGAGACCCGATCATTCCTCGGTATTTCTTCTGGTCTATGCTTGTTCCTGCTTCATCTGCATCCAACCTGTCATTTGTTCCCATCGGTGTTGTCATTGTCTTGCTTTCACTTGCTCCATACTTCTTGAGTAGTTCCTTGAGATATTTTTGTTGAGATATTTGAGTTCCTTTACTTGTTTGTTTGATTTGGAGACCAAGGAAAAAGTTTAGTTCACCCGTCATACTCATCTCGAACTCGGAGCTCATAAGAGAGGAAAATTCATCACATAGTGAATCGTTAGTAACACCAAAAATAATATCATCTACATAAATTTGAACAACCAAGAGGGATTGATCTTTTATTTTTAGAAAAAGAGTTTTATCTATTTTTCCTCTTTCAAAGTCATTTTCCAAAAGAAATTTTGAAAGACGCTCATACCAAGCACGAGGTGCTTGTTTGAACCCATAAAGTGCTTTATCTAATTTGAAAACATGATTAGGAAAATCTGGATTTTCAAACCCCGGTGGTTGTTCAACGTATACCTCTTCCTTGAGATAACCATTCAAAAAGGCCGTCTTGACATCCATTTGGTGGAGGGTGAAACCCATATGAGCCGCAAATGCTATGAGCATTCAGATTGCTTCTAGCCTTGCCACAGGTGCGAATGTTTCATTGAAGTCTATTCCTTCTTGTTGGTTATAGCGCTTGACGACTAGCCTCGCTTTGTTCCTTGTGATTTGTCTATGCTCATCAAGCTTATTTTTAAATACCCACTTGAGACCCATTACTGTTTTATTCTTAGGTCTTGGTTCTAGATGCCACACCTTGTTCCTCTCAAATTGATTTAGTTCTTCCTGCATAGCTAGAACCCAGTTAGTGTCGGAGAGAGCCACTTCATGGTTCTCCGGTTCTATAAGTGATAAATAGGCAAAGAAAGCAAAAAAAATCTAAGTTTAGATCTAGTTGTTACTCCCTGATTTAGATCTGTTAAGAGGTTATCCAGGGGATGTGATCGATGATGCTTCCACCCTCTTGGAGCGTTGGGTTGATCCACCAGCTCGTATAGGGTATCTGGACCTGGCCCTGCTGGTTCTACAATCTGACTAGTTGTGGTCTGTCCGGGTCCTTCTTCAGTTCTAGACTCGCTTTGCTCATTGTCCAGTGGTTCCTCAGTTTGATCAAGGTTTGTTCCAACGTTTTCATGAGGCTGATTTTCTTTGTGGAAAATTCCTATATCTCCTTCATCATCTTGCCTTTGCTTTAATGAGAGGGCTTCATCAAAAATTACATGGATGCTTTCTTCCACACATTGAGTTCGTTTATTTAGAACTTTGTAAACTTTGCTATGAGTAGAGTATCCGAGGAAGATTGCCTCGTCACTTCTTGCATCGAATTTGCCAATATTATCCTTCCCATTATTGTGGACGAAACATGTGCATCCAAATGTTCTTAGATGACTAATGTTGGGTTTTCTCCCTTTGAGTAGTTCGTAGGGTGTCTTCCCTAGAAGTGGACGGATCATAGCACGGTTATTAAATAGCATGCCGTGTTTAGTGCTTCTGCCCAAAAGTTTCTTGCTAGACCACTGGAAATCAGCATTGTTCTAGTCATGTCCTCCAGAGTTCTATTCTTCCGTTCTACTACCCCATTTTGTAGAGGAGTTCTAGGGGCAGAGAAGTTGTGGTCTATGCCTCGTTCCTTGCAGAATGCATCAAATAGTGAGTTGTCAAACTCAGTTCCATGATCAGATCGGATCTTAATTAGTTGCAGCCCTGTTTGATGTTCAACTTTCCTTACAAAAATAACAAACTCATTAAACGTATCTTTCTTACTTGCAAGAAAGATAGTCCAAGTATATCGTGAAAAGTCATCAACAATAACTAAAACATATTCTTTGTTTCCCCGACTTCGGACTGACATTGGACCACACAAATCCATATGAATTAGTTCAATGGGCTTGCTTGTGCTCACAAAATTCTTTGTTTTAAAAGATGATCGAGATTGTTTTCCGGTGGCACAGGCAGAGCAAATATGATCAAGGGAATATTTGATTTTAGGTAGCCCGACTACCAATTCATTATTTTCGAGTTTATTTATTAATGAAAAACTAGCGTGGCCCAACCTTTTATGCCAGAGTAGGGGATCATTGTCAATAACGCTTAGGCAAGTTAGACTTATGCTTGGCAACAAATCGAGATCAACTTTATAGGTATTTTCAAGTCTCTTGCCTTCTAGTATGACTTGCTGAGATTCGTTATTGACAATGCGACATACATTATGATCAAAAACTACACTGTTACCTCGATCGCAAAACTGATAAATGCTAAGCAAATTAAACTTTAAACCTTTGACTAGGAAAACATTGTCTATTGCATGGTCAGGTGACTTTCCAATTTTTCCCACAGCAATGATTTCTCCTTTACTGTTGTCTCCAAACGTCACCTTTCCACCACTAAATGGCCGTAGTGAGAGGAATAAAGATTTATCTCCTGTCATGTGCTTAGAACAACCACAGTCAAGGAACCAGTGATTGTTCCCCCTCACTCGGCGCTGTTCCAGGATTAAGGTTTAGTGCGTGGAACCCAGACCTGCTTGGGTTCCATTTTGTATTTGTTTGAGGAATATTTACTATAGTTAAAGCTTCTCTCTAAGGACTGTTGCCGAGAGTGACATTGATACCTAAGATGACCGTCTTTGCCACAATTCCCGCAAATCAGGCTATCATATGTATCGACATATTTGGTTTTCCAATTTCCGAAAAAGTCTTTGCCCCTTTTATAAAATTCTTGGTTAGGTGTTTGTCCATAACCCGTTTTGTGTCTTTGAACCAGCTTATCGAACCAGGTTGGTCCAGTTCTAGATTGCCTTTGATACGGCCTAGAACTGGTTTGTCCTCTAGTTCTATTATCATAAAAGGGTTGGTTCTGAAAACTCGCTTTTTGATTCATTTGAGTGTCTCTTGGAATATATCCGAGACCAGCAGTCTCATTTTCCTTTCTTTTGTACCAAGAGGGTCCAGTTCTAGAATGCTGTCCAGACCTGGTTCTGACCTTGGTACTATATGGTTGGTATTCCGGTTTGTTTTTGAAATCCTATCTCTCATCCTCAAGGCTATTGAGATGATGAATGAGCAAGGCAATGTCCAGAATTTTTCTTAGAAGTTTTTCTTCATCATTAACTTGTTTGTTCATACTATCGAGCTTGACTGAGCAAATGAGATTATCTTGTTCTAAAACCACTTCACTATACTTGAGCCTTTCATCTATTAACTCTCCCACTTTTGTTTCCAGTCTTATCTTGGCCCTAGTGGCTTCCTCAAGTTTAGACTCAAGTTCGGTGATTTGTGATTTAAGATGATCGTTTTCAGAAAGACTTTGATTTAGTTCGATAGTAAATCTTTTAAAAAATTTCCGAACCTTGCCTTTAGAAAGGGAATCAAATTTAGAAAGAAAGTTTTCCAAGTTTACCTCGAAATTCTCATGGTCGGATTCTTCATCGGAATTAGCCATGAGGCACAACCCTGCATGATTTTGGCCTTTTTCTTCTTCTTCTTCTTCTTCATCATCATCATCGGATGAATCTCCCCAAGCTGCCATCATTGCCTTCTTGAGGTCTCTGTTGAACCCTTTATCTTCACTGGACCGTCGGTGAGAACTGGTCTTGTTCTTGTCGTAGGTTCTATCATTTTTCTTTTGAGGACAGTCTTTTGCCCTGTGCTCAAAGGAACCACAAACAAAACAACCTTGGTTATTAAAAGATTCAAACCCTTTCTTACATTGCTTGTTCCGATTGCCTTTGAATTTTCGGTACATCTTTCCGAATTGCTAGGCAAACATGCTCATTTCATCTTCCGATTCCCTTTCGGAATCTTCTTCTTCCTCTCGGGCCTTGAGAGAAATTCCTCGCTCCTTCCTCACATTTTCGGCATCTTGTTCTTCTTGTAGGCCTAACTCATATGTATGAGCGAACCGGTCAAGTCTTCTAACGTCATGGTGGAGAGATCTTTAGCTTCTTCTATAGCCGTAGTTTTGGGCTTCCATGCGGAGGGCAAGCTTCTCATAACTTTTCTCACTTGATCTTCCACAGTAATATCCTTTCCAAGTGCTGAAAGCTCATTTATAATATTAATAAAGCGTGTAATCATATCCCTAATTGACTCTTTAGGCTTCATCACGAACAATTCGTAATTACGCATAAATATATCAATTTTGGATCTTTTTACACGCGAGGTACCTTCATGTGTAACCTCGAGTAAATCCCACATTTGTTTTGCGGATTTGCATCCAAGAACACGGTTGTGTTCAGCCGGACCAAGTCCACATATCAAATATTTCAATGCTTGGGCATTATGCTCGAGTTTACGATAATCATTAGCAGTGAATTCAGATTTGGGTTTAGGAACAACTTTACCTTCGGAGTCCACCTTAGTAATGACGTTATCACCTGCCTCAATTACATTCCATACCTGATAGTTCTCAGCTTTGATGAAGTTCTCCATTCGACTCTTCCAGAATTGGTAAAATTTGTCGTTGAACAACGGTGGTCGTTGAGTCGAGTATCCTTCCTCCAATCGTTGAACCGTATTCATGCTGCTGGATCTCTTCCCAAGGTATTAACCTTTATGTGGCGAAGACCGGCTCTGATACCAATTGATGAAACGGTTAGCAACACAAGAGGGGGGGGGGGTGAATTGTGTGTGTGTGAAACCGTGACAGTTTTTCGCACGGTTCTAGTGTGGGGTCCAGGGAAATGCGAAATAGTAAAGTGCACAAGGATTTAACGAGGAAAAATCTCTTGGCTCAAAGGGATTAAAAAACCTCGACCTCCCTCGGAGGAATTTTCAACAACTTCACTTGATGGATAGTGTACCCGGGGGGTAGCTTATCCGAGGGATTATTGCGGAGAATAACTAGAGAGAAGTCAGAGCAAATAAGTAAGAGAGAGAGTGTATATTCGATATGTATTAAGCGTGGTTTACAATGGGGGAAAGGGGTGCTATTTATAGTAGTAATAAATGCTAGATAAGGACACGTGTCAGTTTTATGGTGGTCGAGGGGTCACCTCGACCGGGGTGGCACTGGCACTCGCATGTGGCCGCATTAAATGCGGTGGTTGGATGTGACGTTTGTACTTGGTACGGTGATCCAGATGCATGTGAAGAGGATATTCTGTCGAGGTGGATGCCTTCGGATGAAGGGTGTTGGGCCAAAGGCTCTTCTAACCGAGGGCTCCTACCTCCCGAGGGCTGCAGGTGCCGAAGGCTTGGTTTTCAAGCCTTGTTCTCCTGTGATGCCTCTTCTAACCGAGGGCTCCTACCTGCCGAGGGCTGCAGGTGCCGAAGGCTTGGTTTTCAAGCCTTGTTCTCCTGTGATGCCTCTTCTAACCGAGGGCTCCTACCTGCCGAGGGCTGCAGGTGCCGAAGGCTTGGTTTTCAAGCCTTGTTCTCCTGTGATGCCTCTTCTAACCGAGGGCTCCTACTTGCCGAGGGCTGCAGTTACTGAAGGCTTGGTTTTCAAGCCTTGTTCTCCTGTGATGCCTCTTCTAACCGAGGGCTCCTACCTGTCGAGGGATGCAGTTGCCGAAGGCTTGGTTTTCAAGCCTTGTTGTCCTGTGATGTTTCTGAGCTTGATTCCGTCACCGGTAGCCTTCGGCCATGGGGCCGAAGGCACCCCTTTGCGTATTGTGGGCTGCTTAGAGCTCCATTTTTTTGGGCTTGGCCCGTTTGGGCCTGTTGGGCCTGATTGTAGTAGAGGAAGTATGTGGGCCTGGGTTCCCTGGGCCATATACTCCATCATGAGTCCCCCACTCCTTTTGCTGAAAGGTTCTTGAGGGAAAAGGAGTAGCTGTGGTGATTTCCCCGAAGGCTTCCCTGTTCTGTTGGGTGCCTCATTTTCTCAATTCCCCCATATGTCGAGGGCTGAGAACTTCCTGAAGGGAGTGTAAGTGTGTTGCTCGTATGTGTTTCTTTGTTGTAGTTTGTAAAGTAATGAGAGATCTGCATTTGTGTGCTTTACCGAGGGCATTTGTTGACTGAAGGCTTTGTGTGACCGAAGGCATCATGTGGCCGGAGGCATCATGTGGCCGAAGGCATCATGTGGTCGAAGGCATTGTGTGGCTGGAGGCATCATGTGGCCGAAGGCATTGTGTGGCCGGAGGCATCATGTGGCCGAAGGCATTGTGTGGCCGGAGGCATTCTGTAAGCCGAAAGCATCATGTCGAGCGGAGTAGATTGCCGTTGTGATCTTGCCTCAGCTTGCTGTAGCTGAGACATAGAAATTTTTTAATATTTGCGTGTTTTTCCGAGGGGAGTCCCCCAGTCCCCCACTCCTTTTGCCGAGAGTTTCTCAAGGGAAACAAGAGTAGAGTGATGCATGCCTTCAGCAGGAGCCGCCGAGGGGTGACGCCTTTTGTTCCACAATGGGGAGATGCCTCGTTAAAAACCTCATTAGGAAAAAACCCTGTGGGAAAAAATCCTAATGAGGGAAAAAGAGTACACTGGATGCCCTCAGAATGAAGCAAAAGGAGTGCACCCTTCGGCTTTGATTGTTGAGCGGCGGTTGTATCCGTCTGCTGAGGGGATATCCAAGATCAGCCTTAGATCCTGCATGAAAAGGCTAAGGAGCTTGTAAAGACCCCCCCCCCCCCCCCCCCCGTTATCAAATAAAGGTGACGGAGGGGTGCAAGGCCAGGTGGGCTTGTGTTAGAGCCCCTGACATCAAATACAGATGTCGGAGGGATGGAGACCGAGGGGTTTTCGTGATGGTCCCCGACATCAAATAAAGATGTCGGAGGGATGAAGGCCGAGGGGCCTGTATGATATCTCATGGCATCAAATAAAGATGCCAGAGGGCTGAAGGCCGATGGCCTGTGTGATGGCCCTCGACATCAAATAAAGATGTCAGAGGGATGAAGGCTGATGGGCCTGTATGATAGCCTCTGGCATCAAATAAAGATGTCGGAGGGATGAAGGCCGAGGGACCTGTGTGATTGCCCCCGACATCAAATAAAGATGCCGGAGGGATGAAGGCCGATGGGCCTGTATGATAGCCCCCGACATCAAATAAAGATGTCGGAGGGATGAAGGCCGAGGGGCCTGTGTGATGGCCCTCGACATCAAATAAAGTTGCCGGGGGGATGAAGGTCGATGGGCCTGTATGATAGCCCCTGGTATCAAATAAAGATGCCGGAGGGATGAAGGCCGAGGGGCCTGTGTGATGGCCCTCGATATCAAATAAAGATGCCGGAGGGATGAAGGTCGATGGGCCTGTATGATAGCCCCTGGCATCAAATAAAGATGTCGGAGGGATGAAGGCCGAGGGACATGTGTGATTGCCCCCGACATCAAATAAAGATGTCAGAGGGATGAAGGCCAAGGGTTGCTGTGATGTGGAATCACACTGAGGCCGAGGGCCGTTGTGATGTTGAGGCTGAGGGCCGTTCTGATGTTGAGGCCGAGGGCCGTTGTGATGTGGAATCACGCTGAAGCCGAGAGCCGTTGTTGATGTAGAATCACGTTGAGGCCGAGGGCCTTTGGTGATGTGAAATCATGTAAGGCAAAAACCATTATGACATAGAGTCATGTTGAGGCCGAGGGCCGTCTGATGTTGAGGCCGAGGGCCATTGTGATGTCATCACGCTGAGGCCGAGGGCCGTTGTTGATGTTGAGGCCGAGGGCCGTTCTGATGATGAGGTAGAGGGCCGTTATTGATGTTGAGGCCGAGGGCCGTTCTGATGTTGAGGTTGAGGGCCGTTGTGATGTGGAATCACGCTGAGGCCGAGGGCCGTTGTTGATGTTGAATCACGTTGAGGCTGATGGCCTTTGGTGATGTGAAATCATGTAAGGCAAAAACCGTTATGACATAGAGTCATGTTGTGGCCGAGGGCCATTGTGATGTGGAATCACGCTAAGGCCGAGGGCCGTTGTTGATGTTGAGGCCGAGGGTCGTCCTGATGTTGAGGCCGAGGGCCGTTGTTGATTTTGAGACCGAGGGCTGTTCTGATGTTGAGGCCGAGGACCGTTGTGATGTGGAATCACGCTGAGGCCAAGGGCCGTTGGTGATGTGAGATCACGCTAAGGCCAAAACCGTTATGACATAGTGTCATGTTGAGGCCGAGGGCCGTCTGATGTTGAGGCCGAGGGCCATTGTTGATTTTGAGACCGAGGGCTGTTCTGACGTTGAGACTGAGGGCCGTTGTGATGTGGAATCACGCTGAGGCTGAGGGCCGTTGGTGATGTGAGATCATGCTAAGGCCAAAACCATTAGGACATAGAGTCATGTTGAGGCCGAGGGCCGTCTGATGTTGAGGCCGAGGGCCATTGTGATGTCCTCATGCTGAGGCCGAGGGCCGTTGTTGATGTTGAGGCCGAGGGCCGTTCTGATGTTGAGGTCGAGGGCCGTTGTGATGTGGAATCACGCTGAGGCTGAGGGCCGTTGGTGATGTGAGATCACGCTAAGTCCAAAACCATTAGGACATAGAGTCATGTTGAGGCCGAGGACCGTCTGATATTGAGGCCGAGGGCCATTGTGATGTCCTCACGCTGAGGCCGAGGGCCGTTGTGATGTGGAATCACGCTGAGGTCGAGGGCCGTTGTTGATGTTGAATCACGTTGAGGCTGAGGGTGTTTGGTGATGTGAAATCATGTAAGGCAAAAACCGTTATGACATAGAGTCATGTTGAGGCCGAGGGCCGTTCTGATGTTGAGGCCGAGGGCCGTTGTGATGTGGAATCACGCTGAGGCCGAGGGCCGTTGGTGATGTGAGATCACGCTAAGGCCAAAACCGTTGTGGCGTAGAGTCACACTAAGGCCGAGGGCCATTCTGATGTTGAGGCCGAGGGCCGTTGGTGACGTGGAATCATGCCAAGGCCGAGGGCCATTGGTGATGTAGAATCGAATTGAGGCCGAGGGCCTTTCCTTGATAGTTCCAGGAGTCCTCTGGATGTATGTTCCTTCCGGGGGTTCGTCTGTTAGTCCCCCGGCGCTGGGCCGTCCCTTGATTGTGCTAGGAGATCGTATGTTAGTCCTCCTTATGTGTGTTCCTTCTTCCAGGCTTCGGCCGAGGGGGTTGCTTCCCCGCCTCGGCCGAAAGGGGGTCCAAGTGATCCGTCCGGGGGTTCGTCTGTTAGTCCCCCGGTGCTGAACCGTCCCTTGACCTTGGGGGGTCCCGTCGTCTATTTACGGCGCGGGCTTGGCTTGGTCTGTTTCCGACGACTGCCGTTTCACCCCCAAGTTTGGGGATTTCGTCACCTCAGCCATTCTTTCAGGCCTGTCGCCGTGCGTTGCGCGCCGGCGACGCGGCGAGCGTCCCGCTCCAAAAACGCGGGCTTTTTGCAGGCCCCTCGTCTTTAGACACCATCGGCCATACCTGGGCATTTGGCCTCGAAGGGGCCGATAAGATTTCTGGATTGTCTTGTAGTTTACTTAAATTCATAGAAATAAGCGGAATACAAGGGGTGCGTTGTTTGACAACGACTTTGTTAAGATTCACCGCTCAAGGCCGAGGGCTCTAGGCCGAGGGGATGGTAATGTGGCTCGAGGTCGAGGGCCCAAGGCTGAGACTAACGCCGAAGGTGAGGAACATGATTAGCGGAGGTGGCGCTTCTTCGGCTGGGGCTCCTCGAACTCCTCGCCGTCACTGAGCCTCCCGATTTCATGTTTCTTCGTTGCGATGTCCCCTTCTTCTTTATCGGTGTTCTCCCCAGGGTTTTTCCTTGGGGCATTTTTTATGAATTGGTGGAGCTCAGCCCGTTGAATTAAGAGTTCAATAGCCTTCTTTAACGAGACACAATCGTCTGTATTGTGGGAGGTGCTTTTGTGGTAACGGCAATAAGTGCCGCCTTGGTGGATGGCGTAGATCTCCCTCTCCGATCAAGGGTCCTTGGGGAAAAGGTCCTGCTCTTCCGCATAGTTGAGGATAGTGCTCACCGGGTGCGTGAGGGGAGTCCTCGGCATGTCCAGCCTAGGGCGCCATGGGTGTTCGTTACGGGCCTGCTGGGTGTGGCTTCCATGGTCTCGGCCTCCGGCCGAGGGCGCATTTGGGGCCGGCGTGTTGTTTGTCTTCTTCGAGGGCTGGCCCTCTTTCTTCTTGAAGGAGTGGAGGTCGTCGGCATCGGTGTATAGGCTCCCCCGCTGGAGTGCTTTGAGGTATGATCTTGGGGGGTCGGTGATGAGGCTCCGTGCGTAGAGGCTGCTGCGGAGAACCCCCTGGAAGAGGACAAGGAGGGTACGCTCATCGGCGCCCTCGACCTCGTCTGTCTCCTTCATCCACCGGTCAATGAAGGACCGAAGTGTTTCGTCAGGCTGTTGCTTGGCGGAGAGGAGGTGGGAGAAGTGCTTTCTCGCGCGCTTCCTTCCGGCAAAATGGGTGAGGAAGCGTTGGGCAAGATCTTGCCAAGAGTCAATGCTGCCCTCAGGCAATCGGTTGAACCATTCGTATGCTGGTCCCTCCAAGGTGGAAAGGAACCAACGACATAAGTATTCATCTGATGCCCCCAACATCATCATGTTGTTTTGATACATGTTGTAGTGCTCTTGGGGTCAGTTTTTCCTTCATAGGGCTTGATGAGTTGCCCTCGGTACTTTTCAGGGATTTGGGCCGCCAATACCCTTGGGGTGAATGGCGTCCTAGCTCGGAGTTGGATGACGGGTTCGTCGGAGCCTTCGGCAAATTTCCTTTGCATCTCCTCCATTTTGACCAGCATGGCCTCATATTTAGAATCTGCATGAGGGGCGGCAACGGCGGTATGTGCTTGAAGGGCCTCCATTTCATCAAGCCGGTGCTGGAGGGCCGCAATAATTTCATCCCTGGTGTCCTTCGGGAGGGCCTCCGCCCCCTGCGAATGGCCATGGGCCGAGCGGGCTTGGTTGATTCGATGTCGGGTGCCGTCGGCATGGAGGGGTGCTTTGCCTTTATCCCGAGGGAGAAGCTTCTCATCTGCCCTGGAGACGGATCCGCCACTTTCCTAAGGTCTTTGGAGCACCTTTCCGTCGAGGCGGTCTTGGACCCCTCGGCGGTCTAGCGCCCCTCCGAGTCTCTCGAGGGCGGAGGTCCGGGGCCTTTCTTTGTTTGCGCTGTGGCGGTCCCGGGATTGGACTTCCTGAGAGGCGGTATCCTGGGCCACAACCCTCTCGTTGTTCCCTAACCGAAGGATAGGGTTCACGAAGGGGAGTGGAGGAGGGGGGAGAATGGCATTCTCCTCGACCTGTGGCTGAAGGGGTACCAGCGTGCCGAAGGCACCTGGGTTTTGAGTGAGAGTTTGGATGAAGGCGGAGAACGCTGATTGTACGTCAATGGTGAGAACCAGAGGGCTCATTTGGTTTTCGCTCCGGTCCTTCTTTTTGGCCTCGATGCCAAGGCGGGCATCGGGGGTATTATGTTAGAGCTGAAGGCGCAGGTCGACAGCCGTCTGTTCCAACCCAGCGAGGGCGCCGCCCTCGAGAACCATGTTAGAGGCTTCGAGGGCGTCGACGTCGCCGAGGGCCAGGTTCCTGTCCTCATGAGTCTTGGATTTGGCACGGGTGTTTCTTCCCATTTTGATAGGTGTTTTTAGCTGAAGGGGAGGGTTTCTTACTTGATTGTTCGAACTCTCAACGAGAGCACCAAATGATGGATAGTGTACCCGGGGGGTAGCTTATCCGAGGGATTATTGCGGAGAATAACTAGAGAGAAGTCAGAGCAAATAAGTAAGAGAGAGAGTGTATATTCGATATGTATTAAGCGTGGTTTACAATGGGGGAAAGGGGTGTTATTTATAGTAGTAATAAATGCTAGATAAGGACACGTGTCAGTTTTCTGGTGGTCGAGGGGTCACCTCGACCGGGGTGGCACTGGCACTCGCATGTGGCCGCATTAAATGCGGTGGTTGGATGTGTCGTTTGTACTTGGTACGGTGATCCAGGCGCATGTGAAGAGGATATTCTGTCGAGGTGGATGCCTTCGGCTGAAGGGTGCTGGGCCAAAGGCTCTTCTAACCGAGGGCTCCTACCTGCCGAGGGCTGCAGGTGCCGAAGGCTTGGTTTTCAAGCCTTGTTCTCCTGTGATGCCTCTTCTAACCGAGGGCTCCTACCTGCCGAGGGCTGCAGGTGCCGAAGGCTTGGTATTCAAGCCTTGTTCTCCTGTGATGCCTCTTCTAACCGAGGGCTCCTACTTGCCGAGGGCTGCAGTTACCGAAGGTTTGGTTTTCAAGCCTTGTTCTCCTATGATGCCTCTTCTAACCGAGGGCTCCTACCTGCCGAGGGCTGCAGTTGCCGAAGGCTTGGTTTTCAAGCCTTGTTCTCCTGTGATGTTTATGAGCTTGATTCCGTCACTGGTAGCCTTCGGCCATGGGGCCGAAGGCACCCCTTTGCGTATTGTGGGCTGCTTAGGGCTCCATTTTTCTAGGCTTGGCCCGTTTGGGCCTGTTGAGCCTGATTGTAGTAGAGGAAGTATGTGGGCCGGGGGTCCCTGGGCCATATACTCCATCATCACTAATAAGCCTTTTGTGGTTACAAGGTAAATTCTCCTATCTACCCTTAAGCCACCCAAACTCTATCCTCTCTAGGAAGAGTTATGCATCTCTACCTTGCGGGTAGAGAGTCTCTCAGCTTTACAACAAAGCTCTCATACACACGACCCCAACCAGAGGAAGCTACACTTAAGCTTTTCCTCAAACTTCAATTACAAAACAAGGAAGAGAAAAGAAACTATATCTAGAACTCTGTAAGCAGGTCCAGTTGCCTTGGTCTTGATACTCTCTTATAAGTATTTCTCTCTTTAATTGTTCGGTCAAGCACACGCTCTTCTCTTGATCTTCCGTCATATATATAGCTTCATGCAGGCTGTTTGTTGCTCTACTTTCTTTAGTTGGTTGCTTGATAAATTTATGAACTTGCCTTGATATTAAGATACTTAAGATATTATAATCACGTATATACGAAAGTAGCATACCAATCACGGACAAGGAGATTATTTCATAAATGCATCGGCTCACTCAAATCATGTGTGATTAATTTAAGTAGGAATATTTCAAGCTACTTAACTTTATTACCAAAGAAAACAAGTTGTGGCCAACTCTTAAAAAGGCAGACTATTATTCTCAATCTATGCAACGGATCAAATATGGAATATATTTCAAACAAGGATTCATATAGCAAGAGAAAGAATTCACTTAACAAGTATAGGTGCTATGGTCAACTTCCAATTATAATTCATGCATTCATATCAAGTAAAGATACTTTCCATAAGGTATTTAAGCAATATTTAACGAGTGGATGTCAAGTCAAGTATGGAAAGATAATAATCACCTAAATAAGTACTCATACGTATATATAGAGTGGTCATGCATAGAAAGATACTTTTGCTTAAAATAATATTCTTGACAAAGTATAAGTGCTCATATAAGGAAAGTATATAATTTGAAAATCAAGTAGGTGTAATCAATATTAATTCAAATCATATTACGGAACTAGAAATGGAGCTGCATTAGTTCCTCCTGCATGGTTAGTTAACAACACACTAATAATATCCATTTGGTCCTGAGGATAGTTCTTTCCTTTGTTCCGTAAGGAACTGTGAGCGGTTCTATCCACCGTTCCACCTGCATGATTAGTCATCAACAAAACAATCATATTCAACAAATTTTCCCTTTTTGTTGATGACAAACATTAGGTGCCATAATAAAGGTGTCCCTGCGGATTAGTGTCTAAACCAACACAACAAGGTCGAAAAGTAAGTGTAGCAGTACTACGGAAGGAGACCACCTAATTATTTCTCCCTTTTGGCATCAACCAAAAGGAAACAGGAAATAACCAAAACAATGCCAGAAAGTAAGTAAGTGTAAGTATGATATCCCACCCCAAAATCATAATATTTGAAAGAAAATGTTTAGGATAGCGAATCAATCTTCATCGGATGAGGGAATAATCCTCTTGTAAATACTTTTGGCATCGTATTATTATTGTTATTATTATTAAGGACCATTATGTAAATACTTTATCTTATTAATATAAATACAAGGCCAGGGCTACCACATTGGCAAGCCATTATTCCCATAATATTCTACACTTAATACGCCCCACGAGATGTTTATTCGTTAGAGCAGACTAATCTTGATTATAGTTTATGGTTTCATTGTTGAGACTTCTTGAAATCTAATTGCTAGTTAGAGTTTAAATGGGTGTACGTCACAAAATCTTAAGACTTGAGTGTCATATGATAGTATGTATGTACTACCTCCCTCCCATAAAATTCTTTCCACTTTGACTTGGCACGGAGATTAAGAAAGTGGAATAAAATGGAAATGTATGGTTGTTGGTTGTGTAAGAAAAAGGTGAAATGAATGTGAACCACACAAATTGTCTAAAAATGGTAAGTGAGAAGAATTTTTTGGGACAGTCCAAAAAGGAAAGTGAAAATAATTTTATGGGACGGAGGGAGTATTTTATATGTGGTCGGTGTACGTGGCCTTAGAAAATATTCATGATCTGTACAACTGAATACTTCAAATATAAAATTTTATTGAACTAAATTAATAAATCTTCCTATTATATTATTAGCTTATGAAAACAATGAATACAACTAGACAACATATTATAGTATATCTGCTAACATGGTATGGGTGGGCTTTCAAAGTAAACATACTTATATCATACTCATTCCGTCCCATAAAATTCTTTCCACTTTACTTTTTGAGTCGTCCCAAAAAATCTTCTTACTTACCATATTTAGACAATTTGTGTGGTTCACATTCATTCCATCTTTTTCTTACACAACCACAACCATAAATTTTCACTTTATTCCACTTTCTTAATCTCTGTGTCAAGTCAAAGTGAGAAGAATTTTATGGGACAAAGGTAATACTTTTTAGTATATAAACTCAAGTAATGAATTTGAGATAGTAAAAGCGTCTATTTGAACTTCTTACACTACATAAACAAATTTCTTCTTGGACAAAACAATTTTGAAATAGCACAAATAAGGTAGGGTCTAGCAAATAAGAAGTTTGAAATTTCATCTCATTTCCCCTGGAGAACCAACTTATTGAGCACACAAATTACGTTTAGTGACAAAAATCAAGATAAAAGAGGCCAATTTGTTCCTCTTTTTAGATAGAAACAAGAGCAGGAAGCAAACACATATAACTAATAAAATAAATGTTTCTTTGCTTTATTTTTATAATGTTATTATTTCTCGTCTGTTTTCTTTCTGATAGGTGTGGTGGAATAGACATGATGCCCATGCTATCTATTCTATATATGTCGATGCACTTTTCGTTTGATTTTTTTTATAATTTCTTTTCTTTTGATTTTTTCTTTATGACAATTTCACAAGTATAAATCTTTTGATGATGAATGAAATACCACCAAAAGATTAAATAATTAAATGAGTAAATTTCATAAATAAGACTAAAAGAAGATAGAATAAAATTTGTAGTAGGACTATCATCATTTTATTCTCAAAATATGACTTTTTAGTTATTTTTTAACACACTTATGCTTTTAATTAATTGGACTAAATAATTTATATTTAGGGAATAAACATACTTAGTCATGTTTTTAGTCTTATATACGTAGTACTACGTATTAAACAATTTCTTTATAAATAAATGAGTAAGAGCCTTAAAAAATACGGGGTAGCTTTAGCTAGGGAAATGCGAAGAGTTTAACTAATACAGTACTTCGTAGTGTTTGTATAATACTTCTTTTTCTATTATATCTTCCAACTTTCTTTTTTCGTCCGTTCTAATTAAACTTTCACTTTCCCTATTTGATAAAGAATTTGTGGTTCACAACATTTTTTACACATTTCTCTCTCCTCTACACAACTCTCCACCACACAATACTCACTTTTCTTAAATTGTGTGCCAAAGTGAAATGGAAAATATAGAGGTCGTTTGGTAACATTGTTTATCGGTTTATCAAGCTTATCAGCCAACTTTTTCACCAAACACGTAATTTTTAATTTCGCACGCTTAATTGTGTAATAAGCAGAAAAAGTAAGGTTGAAGTTACTTTTCTGGTTATATTGGCTGAAGCTAGTGTAGATGACCATTTTAGCTATTTTTACATATAATTTTTTCTTTATTTTATTAATAAAATATATTTTAAAAGTATTTTTTTCTTAATTCAGCAAAATCAGTCAATACAGCCATTTCAGCCAGAATTACATAAATTTCAGCAGAATTAGCTAAATTAGCCGATTTTCGTGTTACCAAACGGACTTATAATAGGAACGGAGGAGTACCATATTATGAACTGGTTAACGACAAGCTCTGACCTATGACTGAGTGTTGAGTCAGCTTACAGAAATATAAGATTCTTTTCTTTTCCTTTATTCGGATTTATATATGTATATATACTACTCCGTCAAAAATATTTACCACACTTTAATACTCCTAAGATTTAAATTTTAAATAAGACTACTTAGATTTTAATCTAGGATCACTGGCAGATCCAGAAAGTTGAAATGAGGTGACCTAAAAACTAAAATTTGTAACATACATATAACAAATATTTAGATATCCATTGAAATTTGACCTAAAATTCGTTAAAATTTGAGATCAATATGATAAAGAATGTCACATTTGTTCCCTTTCAAAGTGATCCACTCATATATGTTAGAATATTTAGTTAATTAATTAATATTCTAATATTGATCATGTAATTGGGTTATATATTATTAATAGATTTCATATAGTTCTAGATCTTCAATTGGTTTAATCATAGACTGAACATGTATTTGAGTATGTCTAGGATTAGGGTTTCTCAACCCTCTCTTCAGACGTTGGTGCCATCTGTCAACAATGTGAGAAAATTGTGTAAAATAGGACCAAATCATACAAAGTTTACATGATTAGGACCTACTTAGTTTTTTCCCATCCGTATGCTCTATTTAGTTCTAGTTTTAAGAATCTTAATTTTTTTCCCATTTCTACCATCCACCTTAGATTGCTTATTGAAGACGAAACCTGGGGTAATCGACAAATCGCACTGACGATCATTCCACACTGCCCCGCCGTCCACTGACAGTGGAACCACTGCAATCCGTCGCGGTTGCCCACTAGCGGCGCCACCAGTGAACTCCGCCGCCAGCAGCGTCAAGCTCCGGCGTCTCCGTTGACTACATCCTCCATGGATCTCCTTCGGAAACAACCACCTTCATCGATCTCCTCCGGCGGCGACTTCCTCCCTCAATCTCCTCCGCCGTTGCCGCCATGCCTCTTGACGACCTCTCAAAGCAGTTTCATCACTGGAAACATCGAACCATCTCTTTTCTTTCCTGCTCTGCAATCAAATTATTGTTATCAGAATTTATTGTTTATTTATTGTCTACTTATTGTCTATTTATTGGCTATTTAATTTCTGTTGTTTTCTAAAAGTAAGGATATTGTGGTCAATGCAGATGTAGTTGAGTCTTACGCTAATCTTCGGTCTTAGTTTTGGAAAATCAGTACGTTTTACTCCTACTTGTTGAAATCTCCCCAACAATGTACGTGGACAGAATTTCGTTTTCCATTGTTACTAGATCTACGATATAATCTCTATAAGTTTAATTCATAGTTACAGAACCAATAAACTTGTATTGCGAATTTGCGAGAATATAGGTGACTCCGGCATATGAGTTAAACAATTTTAGTGATTATTGGATAAGATTTTAGTCTTATCCTTATCTAGTACTACCTCCGTTCCCATTTTAACTTCCAAATGGGTTTGGCACAAAGTTTAAGACAGTGGATATTGTGTGGTGGAGAATTGTGCAGAGGAGAGAGAAATGTGTAAGATATGTTGTGAACCACAAATTCTTTACCACAAAGGGAAAGTGGAAGTTTTAATTGGAACGGACGAAAAAAGAAAGTTGGAAGTTTATTTAGGAACGGAGGGAGTAATTCTTTTTCGTGTAAAAGGAAACAATTTGAGATCTTTAATCTAGTCAATTTAGTTCGTTAAATTGGATCGGAGTACTCATGTTTTCTTTTAACTAGTGTTTTACCCGTACCTTGTCCTTGGACGAATGTTGTGAATGTTTGAATACTTTGTAAGATCGCACACATCAAACATCACATTGTTAAATTTTGAGAAACCTCTTTATAAACAATACTCACCGCCTTGGTGGAGAAATTTGCTTCTTTTGAAAGTATGACTTTTAAGATGTCTTTACTCATTACTCTTGATATTGTAATGCACAATTGGTCATTAATGAAACTTATCTCTCAAACTTTAAAAAAATAATGTGATAGCTTTAATTTTATCATTGAATTTTATTGTCTGTCATTTCAAAGTTTACCAGCCATCACATGAAATTGCTTTCGTCGGAAATTGAACAAAGTTGTCATATGGTGAAAATGAAATTCTCAATATGTAAACTTTATCATTCATAACTTCTCAAGTTATGACTTCTCATATATGCTTGCTTTTCGAATCTGGTTATGACCAATCACATTCTATTGAATAAAACTTATGCATGATTAATATTCCTCAATAACAGGGGCAGAGATAGGGGAGGGCGAACCTTGGCCCTGGTCCAGCCCAAATTTAAAAAATGTCTTTATTTTTAGTGTAAAAAATTTTGTGCAAAACAATTTCTAAAAATATTCTTTGTATCGGCCCAGTCCGGCCTAGTGCCCTGGCTCCGCCCCTGCTCAATAACATTATTGGAGCTTCGATATTCAAATGGATGCTATGGTTGGGCAATCCAACCATTGAAGCGCTATTACAATATTTGACAGTGTACATATCAACATGGAAGGTAGTATTGGTGAGCGAAGGAATACTATTAATTGAACTAATATATGTAACACATAGGCCATCATTCAACGATAGCATGTATGTAGTTACACGTGATGTTTCTTGGTGTAAGGTCCAAAACCTTAAAGCAAACCTCATGAATCATCATAGCTTCGTCTCATATAATCAAACATGGGGCATGCAACCGTTTTGCCTTCACACTTTCTTGATGAATATTGAAGGTAGTGCAACAATATTCATGGAAGTTGGATATCAAATGATGACTTAAAATTAGCTTTAAATTCAAAGTATATATATAGAAGACATGGATGAATTTTATTTAATACACACACACACTATCTTTGTTCCTATATAATTTCAATGTGTTGATTTTTACATTAATCACATGTCCTACTTTGAATATATTTTATTAATTAATGTATTAGACAGTTTTGAAAAATATTGTTCAAATCGTCTCAATTTAAATTTTCAAAAGTCACATTTTTTTAATTTTTTACTTAGAGCGAATTATATATATTGATAATCAAAGTAGCGTGTTGACAATAGTGAAAATGAAAGTGTTGTAGCTAACAAAGAACGGATTAAATATATGAAAATGAAACTTTTCGGTAGCATACAATGTGCCATGTCATTATTATATACTTCTAATTAATCCAATTAATTTTTAATATGTATTAGGAAATACTAATCACATGCTTTATATTTATTTAGGAGAATCACATAATGTGTATGCACTCACAATTTACTTATTATATCATAGAGAGAACTATCAAATAAGCCATCGAACTTTCATAAAAAGTGCAAATAAGCCCTTTTACAGGAGGTTTTGTCCGGCTGTCGCCATTTGGGGTGGTTTTCGGTAGAATTTTTTGATGAATTTTTTTGAGAATCTTATTCATTAAGTCTAGTTTATACATACCAAAGTTCAGCTAAAAATTCAATTGAGAAGGTAGTGAAATAATTTTCCGAAATATATTGCGATGCCTAACTGCGCAGTATCTTCATAAATTCATTTGACTGCCTTCCTGATTGAATGTCTAACTGAAATTTGGTATGAGTAAACTAGACTTAATAAAGAATATGATCAAAAAAATCATCAAAAAATTTCACCAAAAACCTCCCCAAATGGCGACGGCCGGACAGAGCTTCATATAAAAGGGTTTATTTTGCACTTTTTATGAAAGTTCGAGGAATTTCACCAAAAACCTCCCTATATTGCACTTTTCTGAAAGTTCGACGAATACGTTTTAAGGACATCGTGCGTAGCACGAGCTCTGGCTAAAATCTGCTACATCTTATTTTCTGTTTTCTTTTCGCTATTTTATTTGTTAAATAATTTTATTTAATTAATATTTCTTCGTTTTTTTTTTCGAAACACAACCAACAATCTTAAAACGTATTTGTGATTCTGTTACTGTGGTAAACAATCTTAAAACGTATTCGGTGATTGTTCTACTCCGGTAAACAATCCTAAAACGTATTTTCCTTGGTTGTTGTACTACGGTAAACAATCTAAAAACGTAGTTAGTCACTTCAGTGAACGAACTTATTTTTTGTGTTTTCGGAAAATGTTGAAAACGTTAAAATGGCTTCACAAGAAATTGGAAGTGTTGGTGGGCAGAACGTGTCGAACGATAATCACTCTGAAAGTGGAGCACCGGTGAACAATGGTTCACAACGCGGTGCATCTACTTTGGGCAACCAAGGGGCAATCCCTATGATTACCGTGCCAAGCAACTCTGTGGAGAAATCCGAAAAATTTAACGGGTTAAACTTCAAGAGGTGGCAGCAAAAGATGCTATTTTACCTCACTACTCTCGGTCTTGCTAGGTTCTTGACCGAAGATGCGCCGGTAGGAACCGGGGGTGAGGTGGATGCGCAATCTTTCAATGCGGTTGAAGCATGGAAGCATTCTGACTTCCTTTGCCAAAACTATGTGTTGAACGGGCTGCATGATGCTTTGTACGACGTTTATAGCAAATTAGCTACGGCTAAGGAGCTATGGAATGCTTTGGACCACAAATATAAAAGCGAGGATGCCGACGCAAAGAAATTTGTTGTTGATCGATTCCTTGATTTTAAAATGGTGGATTCGAAGACGGTCTTGAGTCAAGTTGAGGAAATGCAAATGATCTTCAACGAAATTCGAGATGAAGGAATGACATTTAGTGAGTCTTTCCAAGTAGCGTCAATTATCCATTTATTGCCGCCGGCTTGGAAGGATTTCAAAAACTACCTTAAGCATAAGCGAAAGGAAATGAACTTGGAGCAATTGATCCTCTGTCTGCGGATTGAAGAGGATAACCGGAAGAACGATGGGAAACTCCCAATCGTTAACGGTGCCAAGGAAAACGTGGTGGAACATGCAAAGCGCTCCAAAAATAAAAATAATGGGAAGAGCAAGCTCGGTCCCAAGGGAGGCGTTTCCAAGACAAAGTTCAACGGAAATGCTTCAATTGCAATAAAAACGGACACAAGTCCGCGGATTGCAAGACACCCAAGAAGAAGAGGGACTCTCAAGTCAACTTGATGCAAGGTGGGAAAAAGGATGAAGACATCATCCTTGCGGCTGTGGTGACCGAGGTCAACCTCGTTGGATCCAGATCCAATGAGTGGTTCGTGGACACCGGTGCAACCCGGCACATTTACTCAAACCGGGAGTTATTCACTACTTTTGAGCCATCAAATGGTGACAAAGTGTGGATGGGAAACTCAGTTCATTCTGCGGTTGAAGGCGTGGGCAAAGTGGTCCTGAAGATGACTTCGGGCAAGGAGCTAACTCTCAACCAAATGCTATTCGTTCCGGAGGTACGCAAAAACCTGATCTCCGGCTCGTTGTTGAACAAGCATGGCTTCCACATGGTCTTTGAGTCGGACAAATTAGTTTTGTCTAAATCGGGAATGTATGTGGGCAAGGGATATGCAGTTGATGGGCTGTTTAAGCTCAATGTAATGACTATTATTATTATTAATAATAATAAAATACCTTCTGCTTACTTGCTTGAGTCTTCTAATGTGTGGCATGGTAGACTAGGACATGTTAATTTTAAATCTATACGTAGATTAATTAACATGGAGCACATTCCTAAATTCACAATTGATGTGAAGCACAAATGTGAAGTTTGTGTAGAGGCAAAACTAACGAAAACGTCTTTCAAATCGGTTGAAAGAAAAATGGAACCACTTGAATTAATTCATGATGATGCTTGTGATTTCAAATCAATACAAACACGTGGCGGTAATAAATATTTTATTACTTTTATCGGTGATAGCACTCGCTATAGCTATGTTTATTTATTAAAAAAATAAACACGAAGCAATCGATAAATTCATTCTTTATAAGAATGAAGTGGAAAACCAACTTAATCGACGGATTAAAGCGGTTAGAAGTGATCGAGGTGGTGAGTATGAAGCGCCAATTGGTGACTTTTGCGCGAGCGTGGGTATAGTACATGAACGTACCGCACCCTATTCACCTCAATCAAACGGTGTTGTCGAACGAAAGAATCGCACATTGAAAGATATGATGAATGTGATGCTAGTAAGTTCGGGCCTGCCACAAAATATGTGGGGCGAAGTAGTCTTGTCAAGCAATTACCATTTAAATAAGGTTCCCCGGAAAAAATATGATAAAACTCCGTACGAGTTGTGGAAAGGCAGACGGCCTTCCTATCAATATTTAAAAGTGTGGGGGTGTCTGGCAAAGGTGCTTGTACCAACACCTAAGAAAATAAAAATAGGTCCAAAAACGGTGGATTGTATTTTTATTGGATATGCACAAAATAGTAGTGCTTATCGGTTTTTAGTGTATGATTCGAATAATCCGAATGTACATAAAAACACAATAATTGAATCAAGGAATGCATCATTTTTTGAAGACGTATATCCATGCAAGTCCAACGAAGGACCAAGCACGTCAAAACGAACATTTGATGTAGCTATGGAAAATACTAGCGAGGGCTCCGAAGAAGAACCCGAACCCAGACATAGCAAACGTGCTAGAGTTGAAAAATCCTTCGGACCGGATTTTCTCACCTACTTGGTAGAAGTTGACTCGGATATTCTAACATGTATGGTAGAAAATGAACCGGATTTTCTAACATGTTTGGTAGAAAATGAACCACGGGCTTATACGGAAGTCGTGACGTCTACCGAAGGTCCTATGTGGAAAGAAGCCATCAAAAGTGAGGTGGACTCTATCCTTATAAATCACACATGGGAATTGGTTGATCTTCCTCCGGGAAATAAACCTTTGGGATCCAAGTGGATTTTTAAACGAAAAATGAAACCTGACGGTTCCATCGATAAGTACAAGGTCAGACTTGTAATCAAAGGATACAAGCAACGCGAGGGCCATGATTACTTTGACACGTATTCTCCTGTGACGAGAATAAATTCCATTAGGATGATACTAGCAATTGCCGCATTGTGGAAATTGGAAGTTCATCAAATGGACGTAAAAACTGCTTTTCTAAATGGCGATATAGACGAAGAAATCTATATGGAACAGCCTGACGGCTTTCATGTTCCAGGCCAAGAAAGGAAAGTGTGTAAATTAATTAAATCATTGTATGGATTGAAACAAGCCCCTAAACAGTGGCACGAAAAGTTCAATCATGCAATGTTAATTAATGGTTTTAAGATAAACGAAAGTGACAAATGCGTCTATGTGAAGAGCACGGTAGACGGCTATGTCATTTTATGTTTATACGTGGATGATATACTCATCGTGGGTAGCAATAATCTAATGATTAATTCTACCAAAAACATGTTAAACTCTAAATTTGAAATGAAGGATATGGGGTTGGCCGATTTAATCCTTGGGATTAAAATAATTAGGGGACCAGACGGTCTTACGCTAAGCCAATCCCATTACGTTGATAAAATCCTTACGAAATTTAATAAGGATGATTATCAAGAGGCAAGGACTCCATTAGATAAACGTACAACTTACCAAAAATCGTGGAGACTGTATTTCTCAAGTAGAATACGCTAGGATTATTGGAAGCTTGATGTATCTAATGAGTTTTACCAAGTCTGATATTGCCTTTGTGGTTAGTAAGCTAAGTAGATATACTAGCAACCTCGATGATGAACACTAGAAGGCAATAGTAAGAGTTTTGAGGTATTTACATAAAACCCAAAACCTTGGACTGCACTATGGAAGATATCCTGTTGTACTTGAAGGGTATAGCGACGCTAGTTGGATATCCGACATAAAGGACTCTAAGTCCACAAGTGGATATGTTTTCACTTTGGGAGGTGCAGCCGTGTCATGGAAATCCTCAAAACAAACGTTGATAGCTAGATCCACGATGGAGTCTGAGCTAATAGCCTTGGATAAGTGCACTGAAAAGGCTGAATGGCTACGCTATTTTCTCGAGGATATTCCAAGTTGGGAAAAGCTTGTCCCTCCAATATGCATACATTGCGATTGTCAAACGGCAATTGGAAGGGTACAGAGCAATATGTACAATGGTAAGTCTAGACACGTTCGTCGTAGACATAACACCATTAAAAAACTCCTCACAACGGGTGTTATCACTGTTGACTACGTGAAGTCAAAAGATAACATAGCGGATCCGCTAACCAAGGCATTAGATAGAGAATTGTTGGAGAAGTTGTCACGAGGAATAGGACTAAAGCCCGTGAATTGAAAAGTTATATAGTGGATACCCAACTTAGTTGGTCCTAGGTTCAAAAGGGACAACTAAATTATAGAGCGAATGATGATCACTGTGGGGTCTCAGACTCCTACCCAATCCTCGTTTAAAACAGTGACTCCCGCACGAGGTTTGCAAAAACGTTTGCTTTAATGATTCTAAAATGTTGATCTACTCGATAACATTGGAAGAGTGTGTGGGATACTCGTGAAAGAATCACCTATGTGAGAGAGAAGAGGGCCGCTTCAATGGAGAACTGTAAAGGCTCAGTTCTTTAGAATCTCTTGCAGAACCAGGACGGTGACCCATGGCCAAAACGGGCACACCCATGAGAACGGAACAAAGTTGGAAGGTTCTTGTGTAAAGATAAGTCAATGTTTACACGACGGCAGTATAGTTCAAGGACATCAAGTCTACTAGACAGCCAGTAAATAAACGTGTCTTTTTAACGGAAGGTTCAAAGGATAAAACCTACCTCTCTGTATGCAAGGATCATCCGGTGACCACAACGTGTCCTCCTATCTTCGTGTCCTTTTAAGTCTCGAAAATCAATTTTCATTCATGTGGGGGATTGTTGGGAAAATGTGTTAAAAATTGCATTAAATGGTCATTTTGGGGCAATTATTTGAGTGGGGTCCACTTCCGATTTGGGTCGGGTCAAAGTGGTTTCGGATTGTCCTTATTAAGGGATACAATTCGATATGTGGTACACTCAAAACGGATAACGGGTGAATGAGAAATTGATTCTCGAAGTTCACTCGTTGAAATGGAAAAACTGGGAAAATGATGAGTTTCTAGTGTGTTTTATCCCACACCGGAAAACTCAAGGGATTTTCACCCCCTTATAAAGGGAAACCTCTTTTAAGGAGTTAAGATTCCTAAAGGTAAAGGCTCTCTCTTACGCGCAGTGGGGTGCCGATCAAATCCCGAAACGGAGAAGAAAAATCATGTGCGCGGGCGACCTGCGGACACGAATGTCATCCAAAAACCTATCATTAAAAGATACGGTCTAATTCTTGTTTCTTCCCGTAACGTTTTATTTTTCCCAGGACCAGAGTTCGAATAAGAGTTGCTCCAACTCTGGTGGAGGTATTCGGATCGCGCACCAGAACTGCTCCAAGCCGTTACAACCATTAAATGTCCAACGTTCTTGTCTTTTAATGCAGCGTTAAATGGACAGTTAATGGATGATCCAATGCCCAACGGACTGGTCATTGATGTCCAACGTTCAGGTCCATTAACACCCCATTTAACACACAACAAATCATCTTACAAATAGCTGGCATGTGGTTTGCAACAAGACACAACACACAATACATTCCTCACGTTTTCTTGAGCTAAAAAAACACTTCCAGCTACTCGGAAATTTCCCTAGTGTTCTGCTATTGTTCCAGTTCGCCGGGACTTTCGTTTGTGTGCTCAAACGATCGTTCGTTAGCCACCGTATCCTGGGAAACGGTCGTTTCAACGCTCCTAACACCGTGGCAGACGACGAATACGTTTTAAGGACATCGTGCGTAGCATGAGCTCTGGCTAAAATCTGCTCCATCTTATTTTCTGTTTTCTTTTAGCTATTTTATTTATTAAATAATTTTATTTAATTAATATTTCTTCGTTTTTTCCGAAACACACCTAACAATCTTAAAACGTATTCGTGATTGTGTTACTGTGGTAAACATTTCAAAATACCAAATGAAAGTTTTACAAATTATGTATGGTTTCTAGAACCAATTCAATAAAGATTCAAAATTATGGAATGAATTCCAATATTATAAAATATTCGAATATAATATTATCTCTAAATGGAATGATATATTTCATTGTAGTTTATTAGAAATGGAACTTTATCAATCCAAAATATGAAAGATATGTTCATTATCAATAAGAGACCTCAAAAATAAAAATATATCAATATACGACTTGGATGATTGAAAACTATCACTAATTGGACTCAATTAATGACTATTCACTAATTGGACTCAATAACAATTAATTGATAACTCGATTTCAATTTGAAGGTTATACTTTATTATTAAATAAATAGATATATGTATGGTCAATCTTATATGTGTATTTGATATCAATATCAATTACTCATATTTAAATTCTTTCCTTTCCTTGTACTTTCAATGATATCCTTAATTGTGGATAAATAATCAAATTTCAAAATTCAAAATGTTGAATGTCAAATACGGACAATCTATTCAAAATGTCAAATTTAATGACAATCTATTTGCTCTACTCAATAGTATTATTAGAATTTGGTAATTGGACTCAATAGCAAATATTAAATCTCTTTATTGGATTCAATAGCAAATATTTTAGAATTCAATTTCAATTGCAAGGTTACGTTCTACTTTATTATTCAGTAAGTAGATTTAATCGTTGTAATTTTAATAATTACGTAAAGTTTTTAAATTTAATGCTTCCCTAATATCAGTTTATAATTTTATTGGAGACTTTTACGCACTAATAAAATAAAGTGATCTCCGTTTCGTCTCCTGTTATTATTATTTACTCAATTAATTGTTTGAATATTTTGGTAGCTTGTTGGTCACCAAAGTGGCCTGGTTATATATCAATAGTAGCTCGAACACCAATGAACGACCTGAATATATAGTTAGTGACACAATCACTAATGATCAGAATGAAAGCGTAGTTGGTGAACAAGATACTAATGAGCATGTTGCGACCACTTCAAATGAACATGTCATCACTCAAGAAACACTGGTACAAAAAAAGCTTTTCACATCAGTCAAAAAAGGCTTTTCACATCGGTCAAACAGCCGATGTGGTTTCAGCCCATGTGAAAAGTATTGACTTTTCACATCGGTCAATGAACCAATGTGGAAATTCTTTCTACATTGGTCGTTAGTACCCGATCTAGAATATAGTCTAAAACAGTGTTTTAAATGATATTTCACATCGGTTATAACCCATGTAGAAAAGTAATCACATGATTCACATCGGTTGTTTTACAACTGATGCAGAAAAGCTTCAATTTTTCCCGCAGCATAGGTTTTTCACATCGGTCATAACCCATGTAGAAAATACTTCACATCGAGCATTTTATCAACCGATGTGAAAAGCTTCATTTTTTCGATACATATGTGTTTCATATCGGTTATAACCCATGTAGAAAAGCAATCACATCGGTTTTTTTACAACTGATGTGAAAAGCTTCAATTTTTTCGGTATTTTTAAGGAAAAAAATTGCAATATGACCTGTGTTTATACTATAATCACATCATTAACAGTATCATCAACTACTATAGCACAAATTTTCACCTGTTCACTTGATCCATCTAAAACAATAACACAAGCTATTTTTTCAATTCTTCCACAAATGTTAAACAAGTTCAAGTAACAACTTAGTACATAATAATAAGCTAAACTAAAACAATCCTTGCACAAGTCTAGAGTCATAACACATTGTATAAAGTTACAAGTCTCATCATCACTCAAAAACTTAAACAAACATGTTCTTCATGTGTCGCTGATGGATTGCGTCATTTCTAAGAAATATGATGCCCAACGAGTTCGTAATTCATCAATCTCTTCTGATGAGAATGGTTCCGGATTGGCGAATCGCTACAAATTAAATAAGAAGTTTTTTAAAAAACATTACATGGAGCAAACCTATTGAATGTAAATAAAATAATAATGTACCTCATCCCACATTTCAAGAATTATCACCGAAACAATATTCAGCATATGAAACATCACATAATAACCACATTCATAACTCCCAACTTGCATTCGAGACTACAAGTTCGAACAATAACATAATTACTAATCAGGAATTACGGTATTCGACTTGGTGCTACACAAATGAAAGTACAAATAACATACAAAGTAAAGTAGTAAGTATTTATAATATTAAATATATATATATATTGTTGGGATAATGGGCCAGGTCCAATACTATCGACCCAATATGCCTGGGCTTGGGCGCGAACCAGACCTAGCACACGGTCCGGCTAGATAATATGGTCCTTGGATTGATTGGTTTAACTCTGGGGCCGACCAGCCCATTGGCCTTGAATCAGGCTTCTTGTTTTAGTTGTTTAATTGGGCCAAGTCCATTAGCATTTGACAAACCTCTTGTAAGCGCCTATAAATAGGCCGCCCCTCCTTTTGTATTGGATAAGTCAATTTTACTGTACTGAATTGCTGCCGAATTTTCTACTCAACATATTTTCTACCAACATTGGTGCTTTCATTGAGAGCTGAGTTGTTCTCTCAGTTTTCGGTAGAATCTTTAAGGAGGAAAATGGCAGGATCATCAAGGCAAGAGCGAGTTTCCATTCACACCGAGCATTCAGAACAACCCAATGGCCATCGTGTGAGAAGCCAGGTGGTGAGACCGATAGGAGATCTCCGAAACCATTTGTCGAGCTCAGGGGACCTGAGGGGTTCGCTGAGCCGTAGTCATGACAGACAATCCATTCGTGATCGGATTGGAGGTCATCGTCGTCGGGCTCCGCGCACGAACCGACTTGACGCTGGAGTGCGGGCGCTACAGGAGGCCACGCGTGCCATTGGGGCTTTGGCTCAGAATTTCCTGGGGATGATGCCGCAGAGAGCTAATCATGAAACTCCGAGGCACGCCGCCCCTGAAGACATCGAGACTTCCTCTGGGAGATATGAAGGGCGACATACTAGTTTGGACGAATCACGAAGGGAATCCTTGCCCCGGAGGGAGCATATGCCCCGACGGGTCGAGCAGCCTCGACGACCCGAAAGAGGAGGGCCCCACCGAGACTCGTCACTCGAGGGCGGGGATGACTTCTCTCATCACCCCCGTCATCTGAGCGGTCGAACCGGTTACATAGAAGGCCCCCGTGGTGGTCGTCGGCCTCACGCGCGTGAAAGAGTCGCAGAATCCTATGTGCGGGTCCAGCCCCGTGCTGGGCGCGTGCTAGAGGAACCGGCGCCGGAAGCTGTGGAGGATCTCAGACTGAGGTTGGACGAGCTAAGGAGGAGGGTTGTTGGGGGAGAGTCATACGTGGCCGACCTCCATATCCCGGAGCCCTTCACTCGTGCCATAATGGAGGCTTCGTTGCCAAGGGTCTACAAACCTTGCAATGTGGATACTTACAAGGGCACTTCAGACCCGCAACACCACATATCACGTTACCTGTCATATATGGTCATGATGGGGTACGAAGATTCCATACGATGCAGAGGATTTGCGGCTACTCTAGATGGCCCGGCTCGTGAATGGTATGACACACTGCCCGATGGGAGCATCGGGAACTTCAGGGAGTTGGCTAGGCACTTCCTCTTGAGGTTCGCCGGCTCACGAGATGTGAAGAAGAATTTCAGCCACCTGTTTAGCTTGAAGCAAGGAAAGAAAGAGGCTCTGTCCACTTTCCTGGCAAGATGGAGGGTCGAGTCGGTCAAGGTTCAGGGCCTTGACGACAGGACCGGAGTGGCAATGCTGACAAATTCTATCCGATGAGGAGAACTTTACAAGGATTTTGTTAGGAATCCACCCGCTTTATACGAGGAAGCCCTGAGGCGGGCTGACCGTTAGGCTGAGGCAGAGGACGCTGAACAGATAAAAAGAGATGAAGAGGATGGAAAGAAAGAAGACACGAAGGACAAGGGAAGACGTGGTGACCCAGATGATGAAGACACTGATAGGAAGTCTGGTGGAAAGGGCGGCCGGTTCAAAGGTAAGAAGAATAAGAACAAGGGAAGGACGGACGTCCTGAACGGTCCGCTCCTACCTACCAAACTTCTGACACCTTTGGCTCAACCGGTCGGGACGGTCCTCGACTATGCCGAGGAGCAGGTTTTGGTTTTTGTCCCAGAGGAATGTGACGTGGTCACTGCCAAACGCAATACCAACCAGTACTGCAGGTTTCACCGGAATTTCGGGCATGATACGGACGAATGCATCGTTCTCCGCAGACAAATTGAGGCACTTATCAAACAAGGATATTTGGGCCAATTTGTAGGAAAACCGGGAAATGCCCAGAAAGGGAGGAACCTAACATGGAGGCATTCCGATCAAGCCACCACGTCCAAGGAGAAACAGCCCCTTGACCAACCTCCAAAGAAGCGCGAGCTCGGAGCTCTGTCCGAGGATGACGAGTGTGACTTAGGGGAGGGAGCCCGGAAGCATCACGGATGCTCCTACATCGTGGGCGGCCCACAAGGAGGGGACACGTCAGGCGAAAGGAAACGATGGGCTCGATCCTTGTACGTCGGGGAAATTACCCGGGTACCTGCGGAAAAGAAGATGAGAAGAGATCCGATCTACTTCACTGATGATGACCTACCACCCATGCCACCACCGCATAGGGACGCCTTAATGATTAAGGTGGAGATCAACAATACAATCATTCATCGAGTTCTAGTAGACAATGGAATCTCGGTGAACGTAATGTATTACGACACATTCCAAGGCCTTGGTCTGAGCGGGGCGGATCTGAGTCCGGTAAGAACACCTTTATCCGGATTAACCGGGGACTCATTTGAATCGGAAGGCAGTGTGGTGTTGCCCGTGATGGTGGGTTCGGAACCCTGTGTAGCAAAGTTGAACCTTGAGTTCATTGTCGTACGTTTAACCTGTCCGCACAAAATCATCATGGGAAGACCCGCGTTGGAGGACTTGAGATGCATTATCTCTCAGGAGCATTTATGTATGAAGTTCCCCACCCCGAACGGGGTCGGGATAGCTCGGGGAGATCAAAGGATGGCCCAGAGTTGTTACATGAAGGCGTGCAAACAACTCGGACAAAAGGACCTCAGGGTCCACACTATCAACAGCAAAGCCATGAAGTATGAGGATGGCCAGCTCCGCGATGAACCCACCTCCGAGGTTGAAGAAGTTCATATCGATCCCGGGCACCCGGAGCGAAAGATCAAAATCGGGTTGGGGCTCCCAGCCGGGATGATAGAGAAGATCATCCAAGTGTTGGTCACATTCAGTGTGATCTTCGCATGGGGCCCTGAGGATATGCCGGGGTTGGACTGGAGTGTGGCCGTTCACAGGCTAGCGGTCGACCCGACGGTGAAGCCGATCCAGCAGAAGAGAAGACACCTCACGGTGGAACGAAGGGATTTCGTGAAGAAAGAGGTGGCTATGCTCTTGGTTATTAAACACATCAAGGAAGTATTATACCCAGAATGGTTGGCAAACGTGGTCCTGGCACCGAAGCCCCCGACTTGGAGAATGTGCGTCGATTACACAGACCTTAACAGAGCATGCCCGATGGAACCCTTCCCTTTACCTAACATAAACCAGCTAGTTGACGGGACAGCCGGGTGCGAGCTCCTTAGCTTCATGGACGCATTCCGGGGGTATCATCAGATATCCATGCATGAAGATGATGCGGAGAAAACCTCTTTCATCACCCCGGAGGGGATCTTTTGCTATCTAGTCATGGCTTTCGGCTTGAAGAACTCCGGGGCGACGTACACGAGAATGGTTGCAAAAGTGTTTCGAACAGTGCTAGGAAGGAACATGGAAGCGTATGTAGACGATATGATCGTCAAGAGCGTACGAGCGACAGACCATGCCGACGACTTAGCCAAAATTTTCGGGATCATGAGGGCAGTCAGGCTGCGCCTGAACCCAAAAAAGTGCATGTTTGCTGTCCAGGGCGGAAAATTTTTGGGGTACATGGTCACCCGGAGAGGGATAGAGTCGAACCCCAAAAAAGTGAGAGCAATCCTTGACATGGAACCTCCGAGGTCAGTGAAGGAAGTGCAGGTTCTCACTGGGCGGCTGGCATCACTTGGGCGTTTCATGTCAAAATCTGCGGAGAAGTCCCTACCTTTTTTCCAGGTTCTCAAGAAACAAAGTGGATTTGCGTGGACGGATGATTGCCAGCGGGCATTCGAGGACCTAAAGAAGTATCTTCTCTCTGAACCGTTGTTAAGCAAGCCGAGGAAAGGAGAAACACTGATATTGTATTTGGGAGTGTCGCAGGGCGCGATCAGCTCCGTGCTGATCCGTGAGGAAGGCGGGATTCAAAACCCCGTATACTACGTAAGTAAAACCTTACAGAATGCGGAGCTGCGGTACACCCCGCTCGAGAAGACCATCTATGCCGCTTACATCACGGCGAAGAAGTTGACCCATTACTTTCATGCACACCCGATCAGAATCCTATCGGATCAACCCCTGGGCGCAGCATTGAGAACCCCGGGAACGACGCGGGTCGTGAAGTGTTCGATGCTTCTCAGTCAGTACGAGGTCGAATTTCAACCTCGATCATCCATCAAAGGGCAGGCACTTGCGGATTTCATTGTGGAATGCACGGTGAGGGAAGTTACGGAAAGACAAAGAGATAGTGAAGAACAGTGGTGGACCTTAGCGACCGATGGATCGTCTGGGACGAAAGGTTGCGGGGGCGGGATCGTCTTGATCTCGCCTGAAGGGTTTCGAGCGTACTACGCTTACCGGTACCTGTTCAAAGTGTCCAATAATGAAGTTGAGTATGAAGCCCTGTTGTCGGGGCTACAGATAGCTGCGGCCATGCGAGCGGAATGCATAACGGTGAAGTGTGATTCTCGATTAGTCATATCCCAGGTGAAGGGCGATTTCGAGGCAAAGGAAGAAAGGATGGCGAAGTACAGGGATGCTGTTCGGGATTTACTCGGATTGTTTAGGCGAGCCGAGCTGGTTTGTGTGCCGCCGAGCCAGAACGGGGATGCCGACCTCTTATCACGTCTGTCCCGGAGTACCCGAACACATATCAAAGATTGCACGGGTTGAAGAAATGATAACTTCAAGCATAACAGCTTCCCCTTCGGTAACCGTCCTTCCTCTACAAGAAGTAAATTGGAGCTGGGTGGACGATTTGTTACGTTACATAGCTGACGGGACCTTGCCCGAAAAGGAACAGGAAGCGAAGCTCGTCCAGCGACGGGCCCCGAGCTATGTCGTCCTGGACGGTAAGCTGTATAAACGGTCTTACAACGGAGCATTGTTGAAGTGTCTACGACCACACGAAGCCGAGATGATTGTCGCGGAGCTCCATGGTGGTGTTTGTTTGGCCCATCAAGGTTAATGCACCTTGGCCAGGAAAGTTGTCCTCCAAGGGTATTTCTAGCCCACAATTATGAAGGATTGTGCCGATTACGCAAGGAGGTGCGACACATGCCAAAAGTTTCAGAAGAGCCCCGGAAGGCCGGCAACGATGTACACGCCTGTTAGCACTGCTCTACCATTCACTCGATGGGGTATAGATTTGGTTGGTCCCTTACCAAATAGGTCCGAAAATAGAAGGTTTGTCATCGTGGCCGTGGATTACTTCACTAAATGGGTGGAAGCAGAGCCGCTCGCTAGCATAACACATCTGCAATGCAAGAAGTTTATATGGAAGAATATCTTTTGTCGATTTGGAGTTCCTTTGCAAATTATTTCCGATAATGGAAGGCAGTTCGATTGCGAACCATTCAAGCAATTCTGCGCCGAATGGGGCGTGGAGTCAAGCCGGGTGTCCGTTTGCTATCCACAGGCGAACGGGCAAGTGGAGAATACCAATCGCACGATTGTAGATGGCCTCCAAAAGAAATTGGAAGCTCTCGGGACAGTGTGGGTTGAAGAGCTGAGTAACGTGTTGTGGACATTCCGAACTACCCCCAGGAAGGCGACAGGCGAAACCCCTTTCGCTCTATGCTATGGCTTTGAGGCAAGGGCCCCGTTTGAGGCGGTGATTCCCAGTCGTCGGGTGGAGGAATTCGAGCCAACCAGCAATGAGGAGAGGCTCAGAGCTGAACTCCACCTCATAGAAGAAAGAAGAGACCGGGCATTCATTAGGGCTGAGAATTACCGTAGGCAAGTGAAGGCATACCAAGATAGCAGGGTCGTGCCACAGAGCTTTGACGTAGGAGATTACGTGCTAAGGCGGAGGAAGGCAAGCAAACCCACGGAAGGGGGGAAGCTTTCCATCAAGTGGGAAGGCCCCTATGTCGTCGAAGGCGTGATTGGACCAGGGACTTACAAATTGAAGACCACGAAGGGGAAACTCATTGAACGTGCATGGAACGCGGAGCATTTACTTAAGTTTTATCAGTAGTGATGTTTAATAATTAATCCTTCCATTGCTTTAATACGGTTGCTTTAATAAAAGTTCGTTTGTTGTTCTCTATTTATTATTGAATTGACTGAGGTCCGACCTCACTTGGGAATGAACGGGCAGGGGCAAAAACAAGACAAAAACAAAAAACAAAAAAAAATCACGCCCTGCTCTCGGTGTTTAGTCCATCACTGCTAGATCCTCGGAAAAGGAAATGATCGAACTATTTTCCAAGTCCAGGACTAGCTACTCGGTCAGGGCGACCGTTAGACCGGCCCCCGGGTCGAAAAGGTATGCGAGAGGTCGCGCCCCGAGCCGCTCTCGTACATCCGTTGTCCGACGTTGCTGTCTAAACAGCCCGTCCACTCATTTGATCTAATCGACAGTACACCAACTATATGACCGGCCCTGGGCCGAAGATATGCGAGAAGTCATACTCCGAGTCCTTCTCGCAAGTCCGTTGTCTGACGTTGCTAGGCTTAATAGCATGTGTACTCGTTTACAATGATCAATGGTGCGGGTCCGTTCTGGTCTGACCTTGAGGGCCTTGCCCTTATGTTTGGCTGACTTCCGTTCGACTCTCAGAAAAGGAAATCAGATTTTCCTAAGTATGAAACCAGTTGTACAAGTCAAGGTGCAGGACCGGCCTCCGGGCCGGAGGTATGCGGGGAGTCGTGCTCCGACCCCTTCTCGCACATCCGTCGTCTGACCACGGCCAAACAGCTTGCTCACCAGTTGGTCCTAGACCGATGGTGTGCGGGTCAGCCTCGCCTTACCAAGCAGGGCGCGGTCAAGGTTGGCCCAGTCGACCTTCCGCCCCTCGTGGTTTAGGTGGGGAGCCAGATCCCCGACTAGTTCCCTAAGTGGTCTCGAATCAAAAATGGTTAAATGAATAGAAAAGATGAACCATGACACGGGTGCAAAGTTGCGCAAAGAGGAAAGCTTATATGGCTAAGTGTGAGAATAAAAAAAACACAAGTGCGGAATGTAAAGTGGAATGTCCAACAAAAATGAGAATAAAGACGACAATATAAGAGATCCATATCTACGATCTAAGGATCAGGCATGTTCTCAGGAACACCATTGAGGATAGTCTCAAAATAAAAGCCATGAACGGCATCTTCCAAGTCATCTGGAATATCCAAGTGCAAAAGGGACAAATCGTTCGCTTGCTCGTTGGCCCCGTCAGGATCTGGCATGATTTCGGGCAAACCAAATTTTTCGGGATCGAAGTCGGGATAGAACTCTGCCAACCTATTGTACAACGTAGTTTGCATGTCGTATCGGCCACACCTGAAGGACATGAGAATTTCCTTATCCCGCCAAAGTTGACCCTCCTCGGTTTTCAACCATGCTTGGACCTGCTCTGAGCGGTGAGCCTCCAGCTTCGAAGTGATGATTTTTGAAAATTCCGGGGATGTTTGAAATGCCGCAACTGCCTGACGCTCCGCATCCGTGAACGATGCTTGCAGTCGATCATACTTCGATTGTAGGAAGTCATATTTTGACTAGAGCTCGGACAGAGCAGCTGTTGCTTCGTCAGCCCGACGCTGAACGGCAACTGAGTGACGGTAAGCCTCGTTAGCCTGGTGCTGGAGCTCATCGCGGCGACGACCTATTGTTTGAAGCGCGACGGCTGTGTCCATTAGCCCCTACAGGAGACGTGGAATTAGTGAGGATTATAGTGATAATAATAATAAAAAAGGAAGAGTGAAACGTCAAATTACGGCATACTGCGCTGTAAGATTTGATAGAGCGCGCCATATCCAAAATCGATGAAGCACTGAGGGTAGGAGCTGGCTAGTTAACAGGAGGGGCCCCGTGTTGTTTTTCCACGATGAAGGAAATGACTTCGGTCCTCGAAGGCCGGATCCTGGCGTCCTCCTCTGCGGCCAGAGCAGCGAGCCTGCCCCGCATACCAGCAACCTCTGCAATAAATAAACAGAATAAAATGGATTAGAACCGGTTGAACTATTTCTCCGCTCCCGAATCAAAGAGGAGGATTCACACCTTTCTTGTTCTTACCGGCTTGTTCTCCATGACGTGGGGGAACCCCGCTCTTCACCCCGACGTCTACCTCGGGCATGGTGGCGTCGGGCATGCCCCTACTTGCAACGGGTACCACGGACTGGGGGGCAACACCCTGCCCGCTCTTCACCCCGGCGTCTACCTCGGGCATGGTGGCGTCGGACACGCTCCTACTTGCATCAGGTACCACGGACTGGGGGGCAACACCTTGCGCCGTAACTAGGCCTGCTTGAAAAAAGAAGAAGGAATAAATTATAAAAATAAACAAGAGGGTGGTGGAGTTATTTCAGCCGGGTCTTTCTCCTCTTGAATTAGAATGGAGTTCACACCTTTTCCGTCCATGGCAACCTGCTCTTCACGGAACGGGGAGGCCCCGCGCTTCTCCCCAAGATTGGGCGGACTTAAATTCGCACCAGGCGCAGGAGGTGGGAGCATGGTCCCCAATGACACATTGGGGGCAGCAACTTCATGTCTGTTGCCTGCCACATCTGAAAATATTAGCAAATTATGGGATCTCATATGGTATCTGTGACCTGCTGGGACAGAAGATTTACCTATATACGAATTAATCGGGAAAGGGCCCCCTTGGAGCAAGGCCTCGACCTTCTCCTCAAGGTCGGGGGTGAGAGAGGCAGGCTTGTACTCGCGCATTGAAATACCCCAGGTGGACGTGATGGGGAGCGAGCGGGGAGCGGATGCCCATACCCATTTATTCGACCACTTCCTAGGTGGCTCTGGATACTGATCAAAGAGTTTGCGGTGCGGTAATTGGCAAAGTGACACGAACCCGCCGTCATCTGTCTTATTGTTAGGGCGGTTCCACCTAAAGCATGCACGGAACAACGGTATGGATGGTCGGATACCAACGCCACTACAACGTGCGACAAAAGCAGCCGTAAACATATGTGCGGTTGGGGTCATCTGGCACGGCGATACCCCGATATGGGCAAGGAGTGCCACCAAGAATGGACATAAAGGCACCCGCATGCCCTGCGCGATAGATGCAATGTGAACCCCGAAGAACGAATCTGGAGGAGGGCTAGTGAGGCCACTCTCGGGATCTGGCAACATGAGGGTGCAATTGCTATCGACCAAACTTTTCGCCAACTTCAAATCTGCCTCCGTACTAGTGGAACGCAAACGTTCCCTCCAAGCGTTAGGATCTTCGACGCTATCCGATTCGCCATTTGATTTGGGGGAGCTATCCGACTGTGAGGCAATGTCCACTACAGGGGTGACGTTGTTGGAGGATGGCACGGACTGGTCATGTGGCCCCCCCGGAGCAGGCCGGAGATGTCCCTTAACGATCACGATCCGCGTAGCGGGTCTGTCCAACCGCGAGGAGGTGGTGACCTTTTCATGCATCGAAAAATTATCGGAGACCCCTTGATTTTTCCCTGATGCCCCGAATTCGGGCTGAGACGTTGCATTCACCCCGCTGGCTTGAATTTGTTTAATCGAGCCTCCACGCATGGACTCTTTCCCCACCTCGCCATGATGGGCTCGTGCAACCAAGTTACCAGACTGTGGCAGTGCGTCCGCCTCGCCCGGGGGGTCTCGCGCAGATGATATTTGACCCGCTGGAGGTTGCTGGGACTGTTTGAAAGACGGACGACGTTCACGGGTGGAGAGGGCACTATGATGAGCTCCGTGTCGTGAACTGTGTTGAGAACCTGTGCGTAGGCTTGGAACAGGCGGCGATGATGACCGTGAATCGCTGGGTTTTTTCCGACCGCCTGGGCTACCAGATCCCGACGGCGAACGACGTCGTGAATGACCCTCCCTCCGGCGCGACGGAGAAGGGAAGCCGCTGCGTTTCCTTCGCCGGCTGGGGATGGAGCGACGCGGCGATGCCGTGGCTGTGGCTGGAACGGCTGAAGCTGAGGGGACCTGCATGGCTGAATTGCGCGTGGATGATCGAGGGTGTTAAGGCTAGGCCACACTCGGATTCAAGGAAATTAAAAGAATATTGAAAGAAAAAAAGGAAGGAAATTATTAATTGGAATAGCTCCGGGTTATTTTAGGAAGCTGGCTTGGGGTTTCTGTGACAGAATGCGAAGGCTTGGATGGGATTCCAACCCTGGCTGCGGGGTTCTTTATTGGTCGGGTGTGCGGCTAAAGCCCATGTATATCCGTCGCATGGTCAATATACGGCTACAGAAAAACAAGGCTCGTATTTTGGAATTTCAGGCCCCCGTTCTTTCGCAAGCAGTAGGGAGCAAAGCAAAGGGGCCGATCAAGGCCCGCAAAGAATGGCCTCCCTACGGGCCAACGATTACGTTGATGAGCACCCCAGACTGCTACAATGGAGGTGCGACTAGCCAGCCGATCCGATAGACGAACCGATCGTTGATCAACTTGACTACTCCCTTCTTGCCGAGTCTGCTACTCGACTAGGGGAGTGGGGGACTCGTGTTGGGATAATGGGCCAGGTCCAATACTATCGACCCAATATGCCTGGGCTCAGGCGCGAACCAGGCCCAGCACACGGTCCGGCTAGATAATATGGTCCTTGGATTGATTGGTTTAACTCTGGGGCCGACCAGCCCATTGGCCTTGGATCAGGCTTCTTGTTTTAGTTGTTTAATTGAGCCAAGCCCATTAGCATTTGACAATCCTCTTGTAAGCGCCTATAAATAGGCCGCCCCTCCTTTTGTATTGGATAAGTCACTTTTACTGTACTGAATTGCTGCCGAATTTTCTACTCAACATATTTTCTACCAACATATATAATAATAATAAAATATTTATGTAATTAAGATATACAATATATATTCAAAAATTAAATAAAACGGAATGTACAAAATACTTACGTATCAATAATATTTTTGAATTGTCTATTTGGCTTATTCCCCAAAGAACACAAGAAGACAATAGTGTTTTGGACAGGAGAGAGAATAAAGAGCTGCCAATGATTTCTGTATACATAAAAAATAAGATAAAAAAAGACATAAAGGAGATTGATCCTTCAGCTTATGATCTGGCCACCTGGAAACTGTTTAGAATTCGTCTTTCAGGTGTCAGGCAAGTGAGTACAATTTGGAAGGAGATATGCAAGTGAAAGGATAAACGAAGTCTGCTCTCAATAGTGCAATGAAATGTTTTAAGAAGTATTTCAGAGGAACAAATCTAGGGAGTCAAACAGTGAGACTACCATTGAGTTGCACTGTCTATACTATCTGGAAAATAAGGAATTCTGAACTTTTTGGTGGTAATAGAGCCAATGTTGAAGTTATTACACAAATGAAGGTGATGGTGTATAAAATTTGGGATAGGTTATACCCACATCCCCTGGAGATGACTAGTTGATTACTAACCTATTTTATCCTTGTATATACTGGTATGGCTTAAAAACAACAGATATTGGGGGTGACATCTGGCTGCATCAGTGTGTGGGCTGATTGGTTAGTAGAGTGCTTTTTTATTATACTGGGGGCATACCCTTGTGATCATGTTAACTTCCTAGTGTGTGTGTGTATAGTTTTATAGGTTATTTAGAAAATGAAATACAGAAAGGATTAGGTTTCACTTCACATCTGTTAAATGTAGTGGATCCAGTTGTTTGATGCACATAAAAGGTAATCACAAATAATAACAAAAACACATGTACATAGTACTGTCATGCCTCCTGAAGTGCATAAAGAGCATCTGCTTGCCAGCATTTCACATCTGGTGCATAAAAGATGCTTAACTTCCTAGTCTGCCATAATTTAGAGAAAATCTGTCACAAATCAGTACAAAAGTCATGCAAATACCCAAGAACTCCAAATTTAGCATTCTCAAAGTGTTGTAAATCTTGCTATTGCATCACATATGCACAGATGCAGTTTTTTAATAGGCTAACATAGTAAAATACAAAATGAATAATTCATTTGACGTAGTTTACACAACATTCAAGCTTTCAAATTAAATATATACGACAACACACAAAGAGCTCAGGTTCTAATTGAGAAACACAATAGAATTACATTAACAGTACAGTATGTCATAGTTTCATATGATGTTTTGGTCTAACTTAGATTTGAAGTAAATGAATGATTGTGTATGTGATCCCTTTATTAAGATAAACAGCCCACATCATTTCACCCAATTAAAATTTGATTTGATGTATGAGAACGGGTCATGAAATAATTTACAAAACACACTAAGATAATGCATGAGCCAATAACTATTTAATGGCCACTGAGATGTATATCTATGTATGATGTCCTTACATTCTTAAGATGTGGTTCATATCTAGAGGAGTTATCCAACGACCCATTCTGGTAGATTGTCTTTAACTCCTACAGGTAAGCACATCAAGATAAAATGAATTCTCCCCATCCCACCCGCCTTGAAGATGTAAAGGGACATCACTCTAATCTATCACTTTATTTAATAGAAAGACAGCAAATTCAATAAAGCTTGGACTCCCACTCATGTTCTTCTCAGGAGAAAGTCAATACATGTTTTGGCATGCCAAGTCACTTTGAGATTTCCCTAGTTATCGATTTTGGAAATCATCTTATTCACCAGGTTAAAGAGTATACTAATCAAACGATATAATTTATGACTTATGAGTAAAGCTTATGAAAAGAGCAGAACATATAGAACGTACCAGCCTGGCAAACGGGGCTGCAAGAATAAGAAGATTGCATGATTTCTGGGCCTTCCGGACCTCCCGGAGAGCAACAGTTCCGGGCTTAAAGCGACGAGGCTTCCGTGCTGAAGCTTCAGTAGGAGCATTACCATATCTGGTATCTAGTAAACGAAACACGCCAAACTGTCAAATATTTAATTTCACCGCCCAAAAAGAAAATACGAAATTGGTGATAAAGTTTAAGCTACTCCGAAAATAAATAAGGAAATGCTACAAAACACAATTTCTATATGGCCTTACTTTTCATCGGCTTACCCTTCATCGGCGGAACCTATATCCACGAAACGAGAACACAACATTACAATGCAGATCTAAGCATAGAATAGACACAACTATACACCATAAGAAAATCACATTAGACGTACTTGCTTCGTGGAAGCGGATGCTCCGACACCTGGAAACGAAGAAGATAGTAAATTAGGGTCCCGAAGATTAACGAATTTCTTTTCTGAAGCAATAAAAAAGAAGAAGTTTTATCTACAGAAAAACAAGTTGACTGAAGTTGACCTTTCTTCTTGTTAGCTTGTTGAATAGCTTTCTATTTCAAACTCCAATGATTCTAAAGAACTTTCTATTTCAAACTCATATTCAGCCAAGTTATGGCATTTCAATCAAAAGAAGGCATAATGTACTTGTGTACTGTTAAATGTATTTGTAAATGTCTTTAAACCAGAGATGCATTAAATCATAATGCTCAGAACTCATAATGGTTCTTACTTTTTCATTTTTTGGCAAAGGCTGCAATAAATGTAAGTGGAATTATATTAAATGCATTGGCCATTGAGCATTTCATCCTTAGGCATCCATTTGACAGTGAATATGTGAGTAAAACGGTCTCCCAATGAACCCATAGTTCTTAGCTCTATGAACATGATTGACAACAATAACTTTAATTCACAAGGACCTGAGAGATGAGAAGGGAATCATGTTAAGGAGTGTATATGGCCTAGGTTACCCAGAACCAAACATCACTTTTGCACTTTGTCGGTGCAGCTGGTCATCACCAGCAGTAAGTACTTGTCTTTCACAAGAATTGCTCCCTTTGGTCCTTAATATAAGTTATTTTTGAGAAATTACAAAAACTAACTTAAGGACTCCAATGTGCACCATACTACCCTCATTAATGAACAACACGAGCAAACAAATATGCAGTTTTCAATAAGATCAAATGGTGAATATTACTTATTATTTATCAATAAATTTATTTCTTCCGCATCAGTTTTAACTGATCTAAAGTAAAGTTTCGTTAATTCTGAAAATTACCCCGTTTTTCTTTTCACATAGGTTCCAAATATAACCGATTTAGAATATTTTGTAAAATTTTAAAAAGTACCCCGATTTGCTATTTAACATGGGTTATAACAACAACCCATCTAAAAAAGTTTATAAAAATTAAAAAAATGACCATATGTTAGTATTATACATGAGTTATAAAATAACACATGTAGATAAGGTGATGAAAAAAGGCTTTTTTGTACTAGTGAAAGTGATAATTTGTCAGAAGGAATAGCGTTAAGATGGCCATCTAGGAAAAAAAGATCTACTATTCCATATGACTATTTACTCTATTCTGTTGAGCATGAGTGTGACTTGAGCATTGGTGAGGATCCAGTCTCATTTGAGGAAGCCATTAATAGTAAAAACTCAGATAAGTGGATTGATGCCATGAATGAAGAGCTTAAATCCATGTATGACAATAAAGTCTATGATTTAGTTATGTTGCTTTATGGATCCAAAAGAGTTGGATGTAAGTGGGTCTTTAAGACCAAACGTGACTCTAATGGAAACATCAAAAGGTATAAGGCTAGACTTGTTGCTAAAGGATTTACTCAGAAACATGGCATTGATTACAAGGAGACCTTCTATCCAGTTTCAAAGAAGAACTCCTTAAGGGTTGTTATGGCTTTGGTGGCTCATTTTGATTTGGAGCTTCACAAAATGGATGTGAAAACCGCCTTTTTCTTAACGGAGACTTAGAGGAAGAAGTGTATATGGATCAACCAAAAGGATTTTTGACCACTGGTAAGGAAACTCTTGTGCGTTAGTTACAAAAGTTAATATATGGACTAAAACAAGCTTCCTGAAAATGGTATCTTAAGTCTCATAATACCATTTTTTCTTGTGGTTTTATAGAGAATGTCATTGACCAATGCATCTATATGAAGGTCAGTGAGAGCAGGTCTGTAATTTTAGTCCTATATGTTGATGATATCTTGCTTGATGTGAATGATATGCATGCCCATGATGCATGATGTTAAGAAGTTCCTTTCTAAGAACTTTGAGATGAAAGATATGGGTGCGGCATCCTATGTGATTAGAATCATAATATTTTCAAACTTTTCACAAGGAATTTTGTGTGTGTCTCAAAAAAGCTACATCAATCAGATCTTATAAAGATTTAATATGGACAAATGCTCTCCAAGTGTGGTTCCCATTCAGAAGGGGGACAAGTTTAGTTTATTACAATGTCCTAAAAATGAATTGGAACGTAAGGAGATGGATGGAAAGAATTCCCTATGCGTCAGTGGTTGGATGTTTGGGATACGTTCAGACCTGTACTCGTTCCAATATTAGTTTTGTTGTTGGAATGCTGGGACGATATCAAAGTAATCCCAGAATGGACCACCGGAAAGCTGCAAAGAAAGTTTTGAGGTATTTGCAAGGCACCAAAGATCACATGCTTACATTTAAGAGATTCGATCATCTTGAGGTGATTGGATATTTAGATTCAGACTTTGTTGGATGTGTCGATAGCAGAAAGTCGACATCTAGTTATCTGTTCATATTAGCGGAAGGAGCAGTATCTTGGAAGAGCACTAAACAAACAGTTATTTCTACTTCCACTATGGAGGCGGAATTTGTGGCATGCTTTGACGCCACTGTTCATCGTTTGTGGCTGCAGAACTTTGTTTAAGGACTTAGAATTGTCGACAGTATAGCTATGCCGCTGAAAATTTATTGTGATAATTCCGCAGCAGTATTCTTCACGAAAAATGATAGGTACACTAAAGGTGCTAAGCACATAGATTTAAAGTACTTGTCAGTAAAGGAAGAAGTTCAAAAACATAAAGTGTTTATTGAGCATATTGGCACTGAACAATGGTTTTGAATCCGCTGACTAAAGGATTGTCACCCAAGATTTTTAATAATCATGTAATTACTATGGGTGTTGTGCATAAAGCCTTGCTGTGATAATTTTGTCACTGATTTATGTTTTCTCATTTTTATATATTATTTTTAGACATTCATTTGAATTCCATAAAAGTTATGTTTGTGGTTTACTTGTTATCTATTTGACGGTGATCACATATAATTATTTGTATTGATATCAAGTGTTAAGGATTTAAGTATTCCTCAAATTTAAGATTTGAGACTTTTAGATTTTCTCAAATGATAAAGATGAATTAGAATTGTCTTGTGATACATGGAAAGGAGCATGTCAGTATAAATGGTGTGTAACCACCATGATCCATTCAATTTAAAATTCAGTTAAGCTTTTCTTGATCAGTTTGTTTTGATGAATATTGCGCAATTTTAATTTTCATCGATTCATCAATAATCACATGACCAAGTGGGAGAATGTTAGAATATTTAGTTAATTAATTAATATTCTAATTTTGGTCATGTAATTGGAGTCATATATTATTAATAGAGTTCATATAGTCCTAGACTTTTAATTTGTTTTGTGATAGGCTGACCTATATTTAAGCTTGTCTAGGATATGGATTCACCAACCCTCTCATCTGCCTCTATATATATGCTTATTCCCTATGGAATAACGACACGATATAAGTGAGAGATCTCTACCTGTCAAGAATCTCATAAGGAAAGAGGCCAGAGGGGATAAGGGATTTTTTCCAGTTCATTCAGCTATCATGGACCCACGTATTCCTAAATCTCAGGTATATCTATATATGATTATGTATAATTATATGATGTCGATCTTGGAATTTAATCTAACAATCTATTGTCAGTAACACTTCTAATTACAAACAAACACTATATAAGAATTCCACATTGGTTAACAATCCTTAAAATAATGTTCGTTCACCTGCTCCTTTTTCAATATATCTGTGCTTCATCAATAAGAATGCATCACAAACCATTAGACGAGCACTATTTGCCATTAATTTCTATTTTATATTCATTCTCACAAAAGATTTCACCCTTTCAACAATTTTTCCCTAATTTTATGATGATAAAGATTCATCATGGCATAAGGTGCAATGTTGAGGTGCTAACAATCCAACACTTATTATTGAAGTTCTCCATTGTAAACATTTTTCTCGTGGTAACGTGTCTCAAGAAGTCAATACGTAGAACTACCTTGAAGTCATGTGTTGGTGCCACTGAAAAATCTACTTGGTCCTTCTAAGTGGCTAAATGTAAATCTTGATGTAAAGACCAATTTGTACTTGCAGTAGTAAAGTTGTAGCCGGTCGGTATCAATTTTTTCGAGTATGATGTAACGATCTTGATTGTAGTGATATCATTATAGACGATTTTGAGTAAAAGACACTATGTAAACCCCTTCCCGTCATCAATTCTAACATTATTCTCTACGCTCAGCTCCTATATTACTATTACTCCATTAATCTTCTACTATACTAGAGATGTATTGAGCCACAAAGTTTTTTCAGTAAAGCTATTATTTTTCGTTCTTCATATATATAGCTATATAGAGCTAGGTGCCCTCTTGGTCATTTTTCGAGCTTTACTTAATGGAACAATATATGTTCAAGTGTTTCCTGCATGCACCCATAGATTATGTTAATTACTACCTCCGTCCCGTTATGATTGTCCCGTTTTACCTTATCGGTCTGTCCCACTAAGATTGTCTCATATCAAATTTGATAAAGTTTGTGTGGCTCTAAATCATTCTTACTTTATTTTTACTTTATCAATTCAATATCAACCACATAAACTACTTTTTATTGATTTGTGTGTCATTCCCTCTTGTCCCATTGTTAGCGGGATGGAGGGAGTAATAAATACTATAGAAAAACCTACTCCCTCTGTTCCTAAATAAACTTCCAACTTTCCTTTTTCATCCGTTCCAATTAAAACTTCCACTTTTCCTTTTTGGTAAAGAATTTGTGGTTCACAATATTTCTGACACATTTCTTTCTCCTCTGCACAACTCTCCATCACACAATATCCACTATCTTAAACTTTGTGCCAAACACATTTGGAAGTTAAAATGAGAACAGAGGTAGTATATAAGAACTCGAACTACTAGTCTTGTTATATAGAGGGAAAACTGTCAAATAGGTCCACGTACTTTTAACAAAAAGTTAGGGGTGGGCAAAAGACCCGGTCCCGTTGGTCCTTTCCGGAATGTTCCGTTCCGAAATCGTCCCGTTATATTTGGGACACATTATCTTTGTCATGTACCGGTCCGGAACCGTTTCAAAACAAAACGGATCCGGGACAAGTAAAATATATCCTGTTATGTCCCGTTGTCCCGAATCCAAAATTATACTTTGTAGTAGGTTAATGTGGTCTACCAACAACTCATTATGTTATCCAAATAATAATAAGTATCCTTTTTCTCAAATCCAAATACCAATGATTACTAGAATACTAGTTGTTTAGCAACAGAACACCTAAAAAATTCTAAACTACCTAGTATGAACTATGAACTATCATCTATCTGCATAAAAGAACTTGATTTTTACTCCCAAAGGCTTCACCTCTTATAGTATTCTTTTATTATTGCTTTTACAGATTTATTGATATTTTTTGTGTTAGAGTTTTTTTCCTGCAACTTTTGTTTCTTGCGGCTAATTTGGTAGGTTGCATTTTTTATCATAAATTTCTAGATTAGTTGCAATTTTTTGTCAGAGTTTTTTTGCGCTAGTTTTTTTCCAAATAGCTTTGCTTCATTTTTGGGATTAGATTTTTTCACTACAATTTTTTGGGATGTCCCGAACCATCCCGTTTTGTCCCGGTACCGGTTTAAATGGGACAACAAAAGGACGACGTCTTGTCCCGTTTTATTCCGACCCGTTATTATTAACCGGGTTCGGTACCGGGACAACACAATTCCCGTTCCATCCCGGGCCGTGCCCAGCCCTACAAAAAAGTCAATTGAGTCCATGTACTTTTTTCCGAGTCAATTAAGTCCACCAACTATCAAACAATGACCAAATCAGCTTTTTAGTAGGTAATCAACCGGTTACATGGACTCAATTGACTTTTTGTTAAAAGTACGTGGACTTATTTGACAGTTTTCCCCTTATAAAGATGATCTTCTAGGATGAGAGTAAGTTTATCATGGTATCCAAGTCAAATCAATCTCTGGCCATGGTGTGGATCCCATATGAAATTAAATGTTGATTTTAATTTTGTAATCATTTGAAGTAACAAAAAGTGGTACATTATATTATCCATTGTTCAAATAGAAATCAATGACAATAAATAGAGCTCATCTAATGGTTTGTGATGCATTTTTATTACTTGTTAATTGTGTAGTACTAACATAGTGTGATCTGTATTATAATTTGTAAATTTTTTTGCTGATAGAATTAACAAGTAAATTAAAATTTAAAAAGGAATTGTTCAACATACATGCAATAAACTTAAATATGTAGTTTAAGGATGTTTTTATTTGGACTGTAATTTGTTGGTCTGGTCTGGTCTGTTTAAGTCTGGTCTGGTCTGGTATGTTTAAGTCTGGTCTGGTCTTAACTGATATGATCTGGTAAACGTCCGGTCTCTGTTTATTTTATAACTACGAAAGTCAAGTCTGATCTGTTCTGATCTGTTTAAGTCTGGTCTGATTTGATTTAATATGTTTAAGTCTGGTATAGTCTGGTCTAAGACTAAAACGAGTGCAGGTAAAAACATTCTAATTTGGAGTCCATTGGACAGCCAAATATGACTTATTTTAGTTATGAACAAGACAAGACAAGCATACAAAAGCACACAGTAAATTCGGAGATATTGTATGGCCAGTTCATGCATGTTGGATAATCTTAGTATCACCCAAACGCCCCGTATATTCCAAAACCTAGTCAAGACTTCATGGGATGGCGCCGTATAGCTAGAAAGCGATGTGCAATATCGAGCATATACTGCGTACGGAGTATGGTATAATAATATTAGAAGAAAAGTTTGAAACACAAATCCGATAATTCTCACTACCAAGAATCTTATAAATTAGAGTAAATTCTCTAAATAGGACTAAGAGACCGTTTGGTAACACTGTTTATCGGCTTATCAGGCTTATCAGTCAACTTTTCACCAAACACGTAACTTTTGCTTTCGCGCGCTGAATTGTGTAATAAGCAGAAAAAGTAAGGTTGGAGTTACTTTTCTGGCTGTATTGGCTGAAATTACTGTAGATGATCATTTTAGCTATTTTTACATATAATTTTTTCTTTATTTTATTAATAAAATATATTTTAAAAGTATTTTTTTCTTAAATCAGCAGAATCAGCCAATGCAGCCATTTCAGCCAGAACTTCATAAATTTCAGCAGAATCAGCCAAATCAGCCGATTTTTGTGCTACCAAACGGGCTCTAAAAAAGTTTTGAAATTCCAAAATATGAGTATCATGTTATTTATTCTCTAAATATGAGTAAATTTCTGCCAAGTTTGGTATTACTAGACTTTTAAACATGACATTTTTTTCAAACTTGACAGATTACTCATATTCAAGGAATAAAAAACATGATACTTCTACTTTGGAATTTCAAAACATTTTTACTCCTATTTAGGGCAATTTCTATATAAATTAAAGTTTGTTTGTATATTTCAACTATTAATCAAGAAAAGAGAAATACACAATAAAAAGTTTATTAAGAGGTTCAAGACTTCAAGCTAAGGGACGGACTTGGTGTTATTACTAACAGCATTCGAATTTGGCCGGGTTGTTTCTAAAAGATGGGAAACTAAAAGCGAATAGCTAGTATAAAAACTATGGAATGTTTGGCAATTGGCGGTTGGTCGATTAATGATAACGGTTTCTATTGGCTGTTTTGATTAGCTGATAGTGTTAGCTGTTTATAAAATAGTATTGGGTTAAACGATTGTTTACCATCGGCTAATAACTTGTTAAATTACTTTTAAGGAAATCAATTAATTTTTTTTGTTAATGTTAATAGTACGAACACTTAAAAATTAAATTATGATTTAAAAATAAAAATTAATGAAAAAAGTACTCATAATAATTATTTCAACATTTTTTGCTGAATCTGGTATGGCGCGCTGCACGAAGAATTATGGAGTGTTTTCACTTCACATTGTGTTAGAGGAAATTACATACACAATCATTCATGACTTTTGTCCGTATATTCTTAAGTTGGACTTGGAGTTGAGGGGACGACCTTCGTATCCAAACACCCAGCCTTCAATGCTCGATCGGTTTTTTTTTTTTTTTTTTGAGCGGAAGAGAAGTGACGCACGAAGAGGACACGACCTTGGGCAGAATATGAATATAGGCGAAATACTCAAACCGTAGCTATCGCAATTTCCATTTTGGTTGTTTTGGATAAAAAGTTAAGTGAAAAAGTCAATTAATATAACTAAACACTTCAATTAGCTGTTTATCTGGTCAAAAAGGAAAATACTGGTCAAATCAGCCAAAAATGGTTGATAGGCCGCTACCAAACACCCCCGGAGTATATTACTATTACTCTATTAGAGATGTCAAAAGAATCTGGCCCGCAATGACCCGCCCTGGCCCGAGACATTTGGGGCGGGTCTGGCCTGCCCGTCTTGCAAATGCGACGGGTCCACCCCACCCCGTTTATAAAATAGGGCGGGTCCGAGTATTAGTATTGACCCGTGCCTTCCCTACCCGCCCAACCCGACCCGCTCAATATATAAGTATATACATACTTTTTTTAAATTATACTACAATTATACTTCAACATGCATACATGTGTATACAATAAATATAATCATAAATTCTTTGATCTTATAATATATCAATATATCAATATATATATCAATATATATATATATATATATATATATATATATATATATATATATATATATATATATATTCCGTGATTTTGTCACGGGTTTTGTCACGGACATATCCGTGACAAAACATTTTCGTGACAAATACCAATATTCCGTGACAAAACCCGTGACAACTTTGTCACGGCCGTAATCCGTGACAAAAATCCGTGACAAACAGCGAGTTTTTTTGTAGTGGATGAACGACGGATTATCAATATCTTCTTTATATATAACATTTTAATAGATATCTTCAAGTATTTATATAATTAAATAGATTAACTATTCAACTCTAAGTGATTTTTCCTTAACTTTTGAAATTTCTAGCGTATCATGAATTTGATTTAATATATTAATTTTTAATAATTATTTAAAGATAAACTTTATGTAGATTCAATTGGCAACAACTTCTCGCAAATAAAAATGCATACTAGCTAATTACGTTACGGCGGGGCAGGGCGGGGCGGGTCATGGGTCATCAAGTTTGGACCCGTGCAGGTCACGGGGCGGGCGGACCCGCCCCGTCAAATAACGGGGCGGGCGGACCCGCCCCGTCAAGTCACGAGGCGGGTCAGGGTCTTGCAGTACCCGCCCCGCCCCGACCCATTGCCATGCCTAATTATTATAATTTTGAAAATTTATTGTGATATGAGATTATCATCCATTAAATATGACAATATAGTTTTATAATAGATAGTATTTTTCAAACATGATATTAATTACTCCCATTTAGGAGAAGAAATAAAGTGATCTTATTTTGGACTTTCTTGATGTTTTTTACTTCTATCTACGGCAATTTCCTTGTACAGTATATGTGTGTGTGCGCACGGTGTTTAAAGGATTTGAGTGGCCATGGTTAACCAAAGGTCCAAAACAATGCAATATTAAATTAACAAGCTCTCACATAAACCCCTAAATTAATTTGAATATATATAAACAAAACACATTATGGTGATTTTCTTTCAATCTTGTTATGTTTTATGAGATGGAAAAGTGTTTGACCTTATTCAGTAGTTGAACTATTTTTTTTACATACAGTAGTTGAACTATTGACTCATTGCTATGACAGAACAATATTTATGAGGTGTTTGGAACTGATTCTGATTCTGCTTCTTTTTCAAAACAGAAACAGAATCAAAATCAGTTTTCAGAAGTTGTTCTCCCCCAGCTACTAAAAACCGCTTCTAGAAGTAAATTAGAGCACCAGAAGTACGTCTGCGCTTTCACCCAAACACTCTAACTTGCAGTTCTACTCTCTGAAGGAGCAGAAGCCAGAAACAGTTTAAGAATCAAATCCAAACACCGCGATCCTATAACATGGTGCTACTATGCTAGACACAGTTAGGGGTTGTTTACTTTTTTTCTCATTAAGTCCTTAATGGATTAAGACGTCTGTCTGCATTAAGCTGTCTGTCTGGATTAAGTTACATTGAGATAACAAGTTGTTTACTAAGTGTGCTGAATGAGAAGTCTGAATCATGTATAATGACCGAATAATCCTCATGTTTGTAACAGGTGATGAATGTATATTGTCTATTTACTTTCTTTGTTCTGAAAACAAAAATATATAGTAGAAAATAATAATACTATGAATTTACAAGAATGACATTTTAAATTTAAACATTTCATACTAGTTTATTAGCAATTTCATCCCCCAAATTCATCATTTTAAATTTAAACATTTCGCAAATTCAGATCATTTGGAGAGGAAAACCACACAAGCCGAATATGATTCAAATTCTGAGTCGAATGTAAATGCATATCAACTATATGTGTAGATAATTCTGAATTAGGGAGACTATACTTTCGTCATCGCGATCATCGTCCTTCTTCACAAGAGGCTGAGCCATATTTCGATGAGAGAGGACGTGCAAAGATATTGAAAATTTGATGGAAGAGAGTTTGAGATTCTCATCTCTTCTTTCCAGGCCATGGGTAATTGCAGAGAGCAATACGAGTGACATCAATGGGGTTAAAAAGGAGAAATATGGTTTGTTCCATAGTCTGAAGCGGAAAGAGTCCTCTTTTTGCGCTGAACCAATTAATAAGTCCATTTTGGACTGAGCGAATAAGTGATGCTTTTTATTAAGTCCTAAATAAACACAACTTAATGATTGAATGATTAAGTCATCAATCTCGTTAAGTCCATTAAGTCCTAAATAAACAGACCCTGTGCTTTGAAGCTCCGCTTCATGACATTCCGTGGAAGTCTTATTTTTCACAAAGTGTTGGTATGCTTTGACACAACACAGATCCTTACATTTGAATCACAAGTAATCAAAGACTACCTTAGAGGCATGCACTTCATATTTTAGCTAAAATTTTGGACCCCTAAAATTTTGGTGTCATATTTTAAAGAACCTAGTGAACCCTTTTATGTATACTGCATCATCCATCTATTAGATTTAGATGTTCACATATGGAATCAAAATATGTTAGTTCAGTTGATTTTGTTACCTTGAAAATATTTAAGTTTTAACATTTTTTAACATAGATTATCAAATGAATAATTTAGCATAAATTCATGAGTATAATAATACATAAAAGGGTCCAATATTGATATTCGAATTTGTAAAACTTAAAGTATAAACATAATTGAGTGACACATGTAATTGTACTACCCTTTTAATTGTACTCAATTTTATTTTGACGAAAGTTGTTTTTATTTGGTGTATGTGCATTACTTTTTAGCCATTATAAATGTTTCAAAAGATATGGACAGTTTTACTTTTTCATCTACTTGTCTACCATTTCATTTTCTCACTTTTTTACTTTATGTACGTAATTCGTTACCCTTAAAATTTCATCTTAAAATATGTGGAAATGATAGTATATATGGGATAAATATTATCTGAGTGTCGAAAAAGTTGGTCATATTGACTTTTTTTCATCAATGTAGATATTAACTTTAATAATTATATTTGTATATAATTTATAAATTTTATACTATATGAAAATATTTTGAACAAGAAACATTTTGATATAATTTTCATATATTACATAATTTCGTATTAAAAATGTCATTGAATTGATGTTTTGTTTAACCAAGAAAAGTAATTTGGCCAACCTTTTTCGGACGGAAGGAGTACGATTGAAATGCATAAATGATACCTTAAGTATTGATGTGGAGTATTATATTGCGTTTTGGTACTTTAACTTTTAAATAAATCAAATCAGTATTTATAAATGTTTCAACTCGTTTCCTAAACAGATCGAGAAAACGCCTTGCGTCTTTGAGCTTAGTGTCGATCTAACAATTAATTGAGTTATAACTACAACCTAATTGCAAATGAATAAATAACGATTCTATATCTCACAAGTTCGCTTCTACCGAGAGATTTTTATGAAACAATTAATTAGCAATGGGATTATACGTGACACTTTGAGAGGTAATAAACTAATTAATTTTGGTGAGAACTACTGACGAGACTGAAGAGCGGTGGTTCTAATTAGCGAGCGCTCACTTTAGAGGGATTCAATTATAGTTGACGCGCTAGACGAAGATATTAAGGACATCATACTCCAAAGATTCTTACACAGGGCTTGTTTGACATTTAGCGATTAGCGGAGAGCGAATTATGACCTTGTTTGTATAATGGCGTTTTGAGCAAACCCCCTTTTTTTGAACTAGAAACGTTGCTAAAAGCAGTGTGTTGGATTAGAAACGCTGAAAACAAACAATCCCTATGTTAGCAGGTTGTTAATAGCGGATATATCGTCAACGGATTTGACTAGCGAAGTAAGCTGACGGGTTGACATGATGTTTAATAATTTAGCTGTTTGGCCATGATAATTAATGGAAAAATACCCAATTTTAAAATGGTATTTTAAAGCTCTCATATTTGTAGCATTTTTATTTGAGGGATTCCATCCAAAAACCCTTCATTTTAGAAAAAGGGGAACACGAGTTAAAAGGGTTTTGGGGGCTAGGGGCAACTATGGGACGACGAAATAAACAATAATGGCACAATCATTTTTGGGCAAGCGAATGAATGGCTGTAAAGGCGATACGCTTTTTTTCTCTCCCTCTGATCTGGAGTCAATCCCTTTGAGATTTTAATCTTGATTCTGTCTTTTATTTTATTTTATTACTGTACCTTTTGTAAGTTTAATAATAACGTTGTTACGTACAGAATGCATGTGGTACTAATAATAGGGGGTGATACTTTATTACGATCTAAAAAAAAGGATGACACTTTGTTCCTCAGTACCCTCCCCATCATCGGACAGTTAGATTGGATGATGTAAATTTGACTTTAATCAGAAGCTGACAGATAGAGAATTGGTCTCTGGCTCTGGTACTTGCAGCGGTCCTATGCATTTTAGCATAGTAACCTCTCATCGCAGTTGTCGAGATTCGAACCTGAGACTTACCCCTTGTGACACCCCCTATCTACCCGTTGAGCTACGCCCACCGATACTTTATTACTATCTAATACTCCCTCCGTCCTGGAAATTCTTTCCAGATTGACTTGGATCGGAGTTTAAGAAAGTAAGAATAAAGTGAAAATGTATAATTGTAGTTGAGTAATAAAAATGTAAATGAATGGTAGTCACACAAACATTTCCAAAAAGAGAAATGAAAAGAATTTTTTGAGATATCTCAAAAGGGTAAGTGGGAATAACTTTTTAGGACAGAAGTAGTATGTATAATGTGTATATAGGGGTGTTTGGAACTGATTCTGATTCTGCTTCTTTTTTAAAGGAGAAGCAGAATCAGAATCAGTTTTCAGAAGCTGGTCACCCCCAGCTTCTAAAAGAACTGATTCTAGGAGTAAATTAGAGCACTAGAATCACTTCTGCACTTTTACCCAAACACTCCAACTTCTGCTTCTGCTCTCTGAAGGAGCAGAAGTAGTTTTAAGAATCAAATCCAAACACCCCGTACTAGACGATAAAAAGGTGGGTGAATCAGAGAGAGCAGACAAGTTTGTGCTATACCACAATGTGCATCAAAAGTAGCACTTCAAACAAAAAGAGAGAAACTAAAGGGGACTTTTTTATTCCTCATCAAAGAAAAGTTAATAATTGCCTTAGCTTAGCTTAGCTTCGTCCCATGTAGTTATACTGTACGAGGCACCAACGTTCGGTCATCGGATCGAAGATTGTTAGATGTCTAAATCCGTTGCGCCCGACCTACACTCAAACCGACAACTTTCACCTCCACAACAACCATACTTAATGGAGTAATTCATTATTACAATGTCAAATATCTGATGACTTCACTATTGATCTCGCGAAGTGGATGTCACTGGTTTGAGAATGTGTTTTGATATCATTCAAATTGATCGAATTAATTGAATCTGTTAAAGTCGATGAGATGTTCGACTTATCTTTCTTTCTACGATCAAATTATGTACTTAATTTGTCATGAATTGAATTGCAATTTGCGAATTTTAAGGTTGACCGACTATAAAGTTAAATCCTCCGATCCTTTCACATAATTAAATTAATTTTAATACTTACAATATATTTATTCGGAAATTACATTGAAAATTCTATAAAGTCACAAAATGCAAATTAAAATATACGGAGTAATAAAGAATTGATATATTTAGTAAGTAGATAAATTGAAACTATGTTATCAACAAAAAATGACTTTTCAAATCATTTTGGGAAGGAATTAGTAATTCACACTATTTCTACAAATGTACTTGTCCAATCTTTGATATGTTAATTTAACTGGCAAGTCAATAATACAATATGGAGTACTATATGATACTGAGACGACAAAGAGAATAAGATGTAGTGTGATCACACTCAAATTCAGTGAAATTATGACTAACTCAATTGATCTACTCAATTATGAAAATATTAATTCAGAAATATATTTTATTAATTAAATAAAGAAATGATTATATGAGGGTAAATTAAAAAACTCTTTGAGCAAGTTTTATTATAAATGAAAACTTCAATATTCTTACTTATTTTAACTGTTAGATAATTCAACGTATGGATCATAAATTTAATTAATGTTTAGTAAAAATTTAGCTGATGAAAATGATAATACTCTGTACAAAAAAGGAGATTACCAAGTACCAACCATGCTCTAATTTACTATAAAAAAATCTTAGGGTTTTGGAGTGCTAAAGTTTGGGCGGCATAGCCGCATAGGAAAAGCAAGCACCGATCAATAACAAATCAATATTTTAGCTTCATTATAATCTTGTTCGTGCTGCTTTTATTGTTCTCCATAACCAAATATATGATTCTTTGTTTCCGATTCATCTAATCCGAACGCATCGCATGGAGATTGGAGAGTCATGCTAGTGCGATTATGATGAGTGGATAATTTGGACAATTGGGAAGAGGATTGATGCCTTGCAGTAGTTCTTCTCTCCAACTATATAGACTGAAGGTAACATCGCTAGCAAAGATTTTTGGTAGGAGTATGGTATGATCCAACTTGGCTGCTCTACTTTTTTTATTGTGTTTGTTTTGTTCTACGGTTTTTCTTTCTCAAGCCCGACCCCGATGCTCTGGTGTGTTTTGTCTCCCTCGATGTGGGGAGTTGCTTTGATGTTCTGGCTTGCTTTGTCTGCTCAGGGGTTTCTGGCTCCTTTCTTTTGAGCTGCGTAGAGTATTGAAGGGGCATGAAGAGTGTTTTGTGTCTCCACCTATTTCTACGTCTTTTCAGAACAAAGTAAGAAGAAGAATTCAGTGTTCGTCCATACTATAGCAACTCGTCCTCCTTCGAAACCACCTCCGCGCCAGAAAGAGTTTTGTGGAAAGGCTTTATTCCAGCACTATTTCTTCTCCAGTAATACTTGCTTTTATTTTAGTTCGAGTAAGTTTTGATTATGATATTTGGATTTTTGAAGTACTTTTGATAGACAGTGTTTCGGTTACGGTCATTTTAGGCTTAAAATTGTCCATTTTGTGTCTAGCGAATCAGGTTATTTTGTCTGAGGTGATTGATTATATGTCTATTCATAAGCCTTATGATTGAATATGTTGTAACTGTCTAGAGGTTGTCCTATTTACTCTCTTGAGTTTAGCATAAAAACCGCTATTTTATTTCCAAACAAAAAACATGCTCTAATTTATGATACCAATCGTGTTAGTACTGTGTGATGATTGGTTATTATTATAAGTTAATAATACGAAAACATAATAGTCCAAACTGAAAATAGAAAAATATGCTGAGAATTGTAGTAGCCTGACTCATTAATTTTATCTAACCGACCAATGCACGTAAATATGAAACTAAATCATAATAATACGTTAAGAATGAGGATGTTTTTACGGCCTGTAATTGTTTGGTCTGATCTGGTATGTTTAAGTCTGGTCTGATCTGGTAAACGTCTAGTCTCTGTGTATTTATAATTACAGATGTCAAGTTTAGTTTAGTCTGATCTGGTGTGATCTGATCTGTTTTTATTCTGGTCTGGGACCGAAAACCGTCGACGTAAAAACATCCTCAACCCACAACTAATCAACTCGTCGTATCTTAAACTAAAGAAAGGAAACTTCTTTTGGCAAAAGTTTTGTTTTTTCATGTGTATCACTACATATATGGTGACATAGTGACACATAATTTTTCTTTTTCAATTAATAAACTAAAATATATCAATATAATGGGCAGTGATCATTTTTTTATCAATGCAATGTGATCATTATATATGTAGATGCTCTTATATATAGTGGCTTTTTTATTTATTTACGAACATGATTTTGGTAATTATGAAAACTCACCATATATTTTTGAGGTTGTGCATCACTCTATTCTCTTCCAATTGTACAACTTTTGTTTGTATTCATTTTAATCTCGTAGGTTTAGTTGTAAATTGGGCTCTAAGTAATTCATTAATTTAATTTGTTTATTGTAAGGATACTTCTGATAACTAAATTTACAATATAATTTTCTCTAATTAAATCGTATACTCTCTCCGTCCCTGAAAATCCTTTCCACTTTCCTTTTTGATCCGTTCCAAAAAATTCTTCCCACTTACAATTTTTGGACAATTTTATGGTTCACATTCATTTCACTTTTTTCTTACACAACCATAACCATACATTTCCACTTTATTCCACTTTCTTAATAAGCGTGTCAAGTCAAATTGGCAAGCATTTTTAAGGACGGAGGGAGTAAATCATTATGAACGGTTGGTTACGTTATATTACGTACTTGCCATAAAAAATGAATATTGTGCGTAGTGATTGATAGAAATTCATGATAATAAAATGATTATTCCGAAAACCTTTATTGGAACCAACAAAAAAGAAAAGAAAATTGTTTGTTTTCGGCCCTTTTATCTTACAAAGCAGCTAGCTACTTACTATATCGAGAGAGAAATTACCATACCGCACGGGTAGCTCAGTTGGTCGAGTGGTGGGAAAATTGGACGAACTGATCAAGGTTTGAAACTAGCAGCGATCGTGTGGAGGTTATAGAACCTGAAATAAGGTTTGACCTCTGATGCGCAAATGTATAAAACCTACCGCTGCTTTGTTGATTGAATGACCGTGATTAATCTTCCCACCATTTTGTCGAGTCATGGTGGAGCTCCTGGGGTGGGAGATTCGGTCTTTTATTGGACCAAGAAATTACAATGTTTTATGTACGTGTCTAACTACACGTGTTGAAGTTGGCGGTAGACACACGTACGTACTACGTATACACGCTCAAAAACCATAAACAAACCCAGCCCCAATAATACAGAATACATACTCGTATTTAATTGCTTCTGTTTCAATTTTTGGAGTATTAATTAATGTAAAAGGCAAAAACATGAAAAAATTAAATATAATTAATAGAAAAAAATATTACTTCACGATAATTATTATGTAAAAATGAGGGAATATGCATAACTCCCAACTTTTAATTTCGATATCTGCCAATGTAAAAAATGTGTTATGCCTTGATGTAAAAGACATGATATTATTATACATTTTGGTAGTATTCACATTTTTTGACGGTAGTAGTATTCACACATAGTCATCATATCCTGTTTTTATGAAGTCGTGAGAATATATCTCACTATGTAAAACACATTTATACAGAAAAAATTCAGTATATTTTTCCGAATTATTATTTTTTATTCTTATTAGTAGGTTATGAAATGCTTCGTATATTGATGATTAAACTATCGTATTTTCAAATATCTGAAGCTCATGTATATTAGTATGAGGTGTTTGGACTGATTCTGCTTCTGAATCTTTTGTAAAGAAGAAGCATAAGCAGAATCAGAATCAGTTTTCAAAAGTTGGTCACCCCCTAGCTTCTAAAAAAACTTATTCTATGAGTAAATTAGAGCATCAGAATCACTTCTGCACTTTCACCCAAACACTCCAACTTCTGCTTCTGTCTCTTGAAAAAGCAGAAACAGTTTTATGAATTAGATCAAAACATATTAATGTATGTGCGTGCGTGGTGCATTAATGGATGTAGTAGAAAATATAAATGATAGATGGGTATACGTTAGGAGTTGGGCCAGCTATGCATCCATCCCATTAGAGAGATAAGGTGCAAGCGGTTCATGGGTTTTCCCCCCCAAAATATTGTACTAAAATAAAACTTATTTGCAAAAATATAATTAATGGTGATTATAATGTAATGTCATTGTAACTTAAGTTTAAAATTTGAACATAAATTGCTACAATTTTACTATTACTTTATGATGAAATTCATATGAATAATCGCTACTTTTAGGGATTCTACAATAATAATTCATATTGCAAGTGTCTATAAAAATAATCCGAACTATCAATAGTGTCCACAAGAATAAATTGGGATAAATTCAAATTAATGTCCCTTCAATGCTATCAATCCCTACTCTAACTTTTCTCTTCAACGCTCTTCTTATCGAAGTGAATTAAAACTAAAATCCATTTAATCTTAAAAGCCACATGTGATTCTTCTAGGATAGAAGATAGAAAGTGTTACCCAAAAAGAAGAGTGATGAGGGGAAAGTATAGGTAAGATTTGGGAGAATTAAATGGGAAATAATTTTAATTTACCTCAATTTATTCTTGTGGACACTATTGCTAGTTCGGATTGTTTTAATGAATACTCTCAGTATGGATTATTATTTTAGAATCCCTAAAAGTAGAGATTATTTTTGTGAATTTCGCCTTACTTTATTCACCAATCACATTTTTAGAAACAATTTTTATTTTAGTCATATATGTGTAATTATTTCTTGGGTAGATTCGCTTTACATGTAAATGGAATCTCCAAATTGGAAACTATCATTTTTGGGAATAATTAAAAAAATACATTTTTGTGGAAATTTAAAACAAAAAGAAATAATTATAGATTATTAATAACTCAGGTATGTGGCTAGCATCTGTCTATCTTATAATTGGTAAATTTGCCTTCATTAAAAACTTTTTTGTGGAATTTTAAAGAGAAAAGGCCATGCCGGCGTCAACCTTTGGGGTGCAATTTTGCAGAAATGGTACATTATAATGAAGAGGTTTCTAATGTGAACAAATTTATTATTTACGAATGAATAAGTTACTCGTATTATATATGGAGTATAATTAAGATTAATTAGGATCACAGTCAAAAGTCATTAGACAAAATCAACTCTCTCTCTCAAGCAAAAACTGACTAAGTTATGGTACTTCATCAAAAAGTGAGCGTACCATAAAATATGATTGGTTCATGTCATTATTTCATCACTTCTTTTAATTGTTTAATTACAATATTTTGATTGGTTTATATGAACAAGGTAAGTTAGCTTAACGGTATCATAAAATATGTCTTAGTTTATACTTTCATATATTTTCATCAAGGTTGGTACTTGGTACGAAATATGTAAAAATAATCATTTTTAACTACAAGGGCTTCGGCGCGCGGTGAAGCCATAGTCGTATTGTGGTTGATATCAGGGTTTGCTTACTTTTCACCTTAATGAGAATTGCGCCTTAATTGTTCAGCTATAAAGTCGGATTGTGTTTACTTATGACTTAATTAAAAACACGACTTAATCATTTAGTCAAAAAACTGATTTAATCATTAAATCAGAAAACAAATGTAGTTTCCATTAATCATTAAATCAGAAAACAAAAGTAATTTCCATCAGAAAACATGACTTAGATATCTTTTCCATTAATTTTCTTAAATCGATTATGGAATAGACTTATGTTAACAAATGAAATTTCTGATTGACATTATAATCCAGGAATAATATTAATTGATCAATCTACTCAATTCATATATAGTTTATTCAGCACACAAAATAAATAGTTTCATATACAAATACCACTTAATTCAGAAAAACATTTTAATAATGACATCTTTTTATAGAAAATATAAATAAATAGTGCCATAGTCTCTTACCGTAAGGGCTACACAATTGATCGAATAGTAACACATCTGTTTTTACAACGGATTTTACTTTTTTTATCTGGTCTGATCTGATTTGGTATGTTTAACTCTGATATGATCTAAACTAGTCTTGTCTTGTTGATGTTTATTTTGAAGTAGTCTGATCAAATCTATCTAGTTTGATCCGTTGAAATCTGATCTGATCTGGGGCTAAAACTAGTCAATAAAAACATTCTAAAACCATCTTCCTCCATCTCAAATTCACTTCAAATTTACAATTCATAAAATTGATTGACCATAAACTAGATATTTGGTATGTTTTGCACAACTAGTTGAAAAGAAACATTTACGAGCTTTTTAACAACCGATAGCTTTTAGTGGCCGAAAAGATGTTAAAAGAAAAATGTGTAAGTTACTTAAGAAAAAGCTAACTATTTAAATTAGTTTTGTTTGGCATACAAGTTGTTCTGACTAATTAATACTAAAAGTTACATACTTTTGTCAAATGCTAGTATATGTGTAGCTTCTTAGAAAAGATTTTTTATTTTAAAAAAAAGTTTTAAAAATTTGCGGTGACAAACATACAACTAAGAACTTGTAAGAACTTTTCAAATAGTACAAAAGCTAGAAGGTAGAGATTTATGCCTACCAAACATGTTCATTATGAGCAAATATATATTCACTTCTGGTAATTGTATTTATGTTTCCACTTAATCTATTTCAATAATCTCTTATCAAATTAGATTTATATAGATTAGAATATATTAGATTTATACTATAGTAAAATAAATAAATATTGAACTATTATCAGATCAAATCGCTTAAATAATAAATCAAACCAGGCTATATCAAGATATTAAAATCCAAGAAAGAACATCCTCGATCGGATATAAATTGAAACAATAGTTTGAGTTTTCAATTTAAGTACTCTAAGGATGTGTTTAGTTAGACTGGAATGTTCTATTCTGTTAATCTATTATGATTTGCTCTAATGAGTATATGGTATATGTGTATTTTATTATTGTTTAGTTGTGGTGCGGTATGTTTAAGTCTATTCTGATCCGATCCGATATGTCTATGTCTGATTTTATCTAATCTGATTGCTTAAGTTTGATCTATCTCAATGTGGAATGAGCCCGGCCAATTAAAAACATCATAACAACTCTATCAAAAAAACTTGAATTTTCGTTTAAATATCATAAAAACTGGTTCAATCACACACATCTATCCATTGTGAAACAACATTATGGACATATATGCTATGGGTTTACGGTGCACTTCACTCAAGGTACAAGAATCGTGGCCGCATTGGACCCTTATCCAGCCTTAGGTTTGTTATATACTGTATACACATCACATTTGGTCTAAAATGAATCCAAATGAGATACCTATAATCGGTGTCAAATAAACAACAAATTAAACTTAGAATTGCAAGAACCATTACAAAAACAACATGGGATTAATAGAGATTTTTGGCAAGGATTTCACAAAACTGTAAGGATTTTGGCAGGGATATGCCAAATCCGTGTCAAAAACAGTTTGATACGAGCTATTTAGTACGCAATTATTTGTAAATCAGTGTCAATTCCATAATTTTTTTGTTGTAGGAAAGAGAAGATAAAAAGTAGAAAAGTAAGAATAATTGATTTTTTTAAAGGAAAAACTTACTAAAAAGCGAAAGTGTAACAAACTTTTAAATATATCTCAAAGAGAAAAGTGTAGCAAAATTTTAAATACGGAGAGAGTATGAGTTAAACATCTAGTAAACATGTTGTGTGGCACCTATAGTCCATTTGGTAATTGCCTTGTTCAATTTATCAGCCTTATGAATCAATTTTAATTTAATTTTAGTTAAACATTAAGCTCTTGATTTTGGGGAAAACTGTATAATTAGTAATCAAAACAAGCATGAGTAGTTTAATGATGGGTCTTGTTTCGATTCCAAATTTTCATAACCTGAGGTCTTACAGATGACATTTTCAAATTAAGTAAAATCCCGATCGAACTCGATCTCAACCCTGATAATTTTCTGAAATTTCAGTAGATTTAGCCGATTGAGCATACATACTCTTAATATTTAGTCACATATCTATTTATGGGCGTAGCGAAGGGTGGGCCATGCCATGTCCCGCCTCACCCAATATTTGAAAAAACCCCATACATTTTTTTGGGTAAAACATTACACTTCATCTATCCCAAATTGAATTGTAATTTGTGATTATTAATTAAAGTTGAGTAACGATAAAGTTAAATTGTTTATGCGGATGCTTGAATCAGTTTTAATAATTAAAATTTAGAAAATTGGATTGAAAATTCTATAAAATGGCAAAATCAAATTAGAATATAATAAAAAAAATTATATACTAAAATAGGTAAATAAAATGAAACTCTAGTAACTAAAAAAATGGACTTCACAAATAATTTTAGGACGAATGGACTAAAAAAAAAAATTTATACTGGCTCACCCTATCACCATATATTGGATATATAAATATGTGCATGCATACTCGCCCAACATTTATGCACGGGCTGGATGGAGTGAGTAGGTCCGTCTGCATTTATACAAGTCTAAATTTATCTGTACAACCATACATGCTTGCATACATTGATATATACACCAGCTAAGATATGAAGAAGATATTATCCAAGAAATTAATTTTACCATCATCCCTTTAACTTGCTTGCACAAGCAATAGGTAGAGAGGAGGGAGGGTGGTCCACTCGAGTCTATGGCAGACCGACTTGAGAGAGAAAAGCCGTATAAGATAAGGAATATAGTCATAGAGATAGAGGGAGAGTCTTGAAAACAATAATACTAATAATAATAATTATAATACCAATTCTAATATATATTAAAATAATAATATTCTCTTTCTCTCTTTCTTGGTATGTAGCTAGCTAGCTGCCATAGTTGTAGTTTTACGGTGCAGTGTTTGTTTTGCTTCTTCTAAGCTAATAAGGTTCCCCCCTGGCCTCCCATTATTATAGAAAAACAAAGAAGAATTCATCTTTCTAAGATATATCAACTCTAAAGAAAGAAAGAAAGAAGGTTATGATGATGAGGATTCTATATGGTGTCATCATTATGCACATGTAACCAATTTTCTTATCATCTTCTGTTTCTTTTCTCTTTTGTTTTTGTTGTTTTAGCTTCTGTTGTGCTGCACACTCATTAAACAGTGTAGTTTTATCTTGGGATTTAGCTGTTTTCAGCAAAGCACAAATCTTTTCATCAAATTTGTTTGTTCTTCCTTCTTCTTTTCTTCTTCTTTTTCTTCTTTATTAATTAAAAGAAAGCCATGATGTCATCATCTGATGATGCCCTTTCCTCCCTCACCTCCTCCATGAGAGCCTTCATTGGAAACAGCCAAGATCCTATCCAAAACCCTAATCCGAACCCGAGCCCGAGCCCGAACCCTAACCCGAACAAGCGAAAGAGGAACCTCCCGGGCAACCCAGATCCGGATGCAGAAGTGATAGCTCTCTCCCCCAAGTCATTGATGGCCACCAACCGCTTCGTCTGCGAAATCTGCAACAAGGGTTTCCAGAGAGACCAGAACCTGCAGCTCCACAGGAGGGGTCACAACCTGCCATGGAAGCTTAAGCAAAGAAACAACAAGGAAGTTATCAAGAAGAAGGTGTACATCTGCCCCGAGAAGAGCTGCGTCCACCACGACCCGTCCCGGGCCCTCGGCGACCTCACCGGGATCAAGAAACACTTCAGCCGGAAGCACGGCGAGAAGAAGTGGAAGTGTGAGAAGTGTTCCAAGAAATATGCTGTCCAGTCCGATTGGAAAGCTCATAGTAAGATTTGTGGGACGAGAGAGTATAAATGTGACTGTGGAACTCTTTTCTCCAGGTATGTATTTATTATATATGTCAAACATATACTTTTACATATAATTAATATACGTAAAGATACAGAATTAATTAGTACACTGCCGTATTTATTGCAAATGGTTTTCCTTTATTGCTACCTGAGATTGTATGGAATTGGAAAGTAATTAATACTGCTGGAATAAAAATCTGATTTTTTTCTGTTTGGAACAGAAAAGACAGCTTTATAACTCATAGAGCCTTTTGTGATGCATTGGCTGAAGAGAGTGCCAGATTCACTTCTGTACCCAATCTAAACTTCCGGAACGAGCTGCTGGGAAATCCTCACCAATTCGGATCTCATGTTTTCCGGCAGCCGCAGAACGACCTCATGGTGGGGGTGGACACGGGGAGTCAGCTCGGTCTCGATGGGCAAAAGCCGAGGTTGCCGATTTGGTTGGATGCCAACGCGAATTCTCATCATCATCTTGGGAATGCCAATGAATTTTTGGGATCATCTTCTAGCGGCGGCGGTGGAGGTGGAGGTGGAGGCGGATTATCCCATCATGAGCTCTTACAAATGACGGCACCCTCATCGAGTATGTTGGGTTTATCCTCACCGAATCTATGGTTTCACGGCGCGAGTGGTAGCGCGTCCTCCTCTTCGCTACCTCCTGTTCTGAAAGAGGAAGATGAGAGTAAAATGAGTTCCATGTTCTACAACCACCTCCAAGAAGCGGCATTGAAGACACCGCCGCCGCCCGCTCATATGTCGGCCACCGCTCTTTTGCAGAAAGCAGCCCAAATGGGATCAACTTGTAGCAACAACAATAATAACTCGCCTTTGTTTGGCGGTGGATTCGGCTTTGGGGGGTCCACTATTTCCTCTCTCGGTAGTTTCAGTTCAAGAAATGAAGTTCATCATCATCACAACCACGATCATCACCGTCACCAACACCACCAGAGTTTGAATGGGTCGATACTGAGTGCTCCAAATAACAATAATCAAGGAAATGATCATCACAGTTTGTTTTTCGGAGACATGGATTCTTCGCCGACTGGAAATGGCGAAAATTCTTCTTCTTCACATGACCCTTCTTTGATGTTGCAAAGTAACAAAGGTAAACAGTTCAATCACACTATGCCTGGTGGAAGTAGTGAAGTAGTTGAAGGGAGTTTGACTAGAGATTTTCTTGGTGTTGGTGGGAATGACAATAGAACCTTTTTTCAACCCCATGAGTTGGACAAATTGGCCTCTACTTCCATGCCCTTGAGTGATTTTTCTAGACATGGTTAATGCCTGGCACACTCCCTTCCTGGTTCTATTCAATCTCATCTTTTCCATCTTCATATTGAATTGAAATCCAAATCACACATTGTCTCTTTGAGAATCAAGCTTATAGATATATCCACAATGTCATATCTTGGTGAGATTTGCTCTCTTTGTCCTATTTTATTTATAAAGTGGGTTTTTGAGGGGGCATTAATGAGATGATACAATGTTGGGAAGTTAATTGTATGGGGAAGATCAGATTATTGAGCTGATCAAAGAGATGATTTTGGAAAGGAGAAATTGAATTGAACTTGGCTTTCAAGATCTTGTGAATTGTCAGAGGGGAGCAAGTGAGGGGTGGGGTACAGTGTGAGGGGTGGGGGTACACGGTGGGGCCCACTGCATGCTTGAAAAGACTTGACCAAAAGCGACATTGCAATCACAAGGCAGGCAAGCTTTCCAAGCTCCATCGTATTACTTACTGCATGTAGAAACATTTTTCTTTTTTCTTTTTCTTAAATTTATTTTATCTTTCTTTTTTGTTTTTTTGCTGGACCACCGCAAGCTTGTGACTATATAGGGACAATGCTACAGTTCGAAGCATAGTTTAATTATTTTTTAATAATGTTTTTTTGTTTGGTTTATGTAGTATTATTCCAGATATGAACATGCATATTTGATTAATTAGTTCAGAACTGTGTCACTTATTGAGCTTAATTTCTCGAATTATTAATTGATCATAGAAATTGGGAGGTGTGAGGATTAACTTTGCCATGTTGTTGACTTATGAGCCCAGAATGCCAGCTCTACTAGGTCTCTATGACTTTCCTAAGATTCATGATATAGCCTTTTATTCAACCAAGATTTTTTCTCTACAGGATTAAGGTAGAATTTCTAGGAATAATCAGCCATTATTTATTCACTTAAAGGGTTAGTAGATGTTATTTTTTCATTTTATGAACTACTCTGATCAAGCCGCATGATTATGAAAATATTACACCCAACTTGCTATTTTCATCAATCTTTAACTTCATTAACAGTATTTTTGATATTTTAACATTTGGAAATGTATTTTGCCTTTTGCTTTGTGCATTTTGTGTTGTTATTTTTGGAAAATTTAGAGCCCGTTTGAGGGAAAACAATGAAATTGACTTAATTGACCGATTCTGCTGAAATATTTGATGAAATTCATGCAGAATTGCCTGAATCTATCGAATTATGAAAAAATAAATAAAGTATACTACTTTCGTCCCGTCAAAAGGTTCTCATAGCAAAATGACACAGTTATTTAGACAATAACTAAATAAAGTACTTCGAGTATATTTTGGAAAATAATTTTAATAGGTATATATTATAATGTAGTTAGTATTGATAATTGTGATGTTATAAATGTATTTCTTTAATATTTAATGATTAGTTTGTCACTTAAGATTGTCAATTGTTTCCTAAAGAAATGAGAACTTTTATATGGGACGTCCATAAAAGGAAAGTGAGAATCTTCTAACGGGACGGAGGGATTATTTTATTACTCCCTCCGCCCCCCTAATATTGGTACGGAAGGGAGTGGTGTGGTTTTTAAGAAAAGTAGAATTATGTGGTTGATAATGATTTGATAAAGTGGAAATAAAGTAAGAATGAATTAGAACCACACAAATGTTACCAAATATGGTATGAGACAATAATAAAGGGATATCCAAAAATGGAAAAATGAGACAATTATAGGGGGACGGAGGGAGTAATTAATAACTACAGAAAAATGTATATGAAAAAATAGTCATCTAAAGTAACTTCTTAAAAAAATAAGTTATATCAAAAGTTACATACTTGGTGAAAGGTTGATTCATAATAAGGTTCATTCATAAGGCGGAAAAAATGGTAACCAATTGGGCTCTTAATTGTATACAATTTATATGGTAGTTCAAATAAAATGTTTAAAGAAATGAAATGTAGATAGATAATTTTGGTATGTGTATGAGTGTGATTCCTTCTAATTAATGTATTGTAAATGAAGTTGGAACAATAGTTTTAGAGCTCCGATCTATCTTTCCAACGAGATATAATACACTCCAAAGGGATAAACACACAGCAGACATTGACAGTATTAAGTTTACGTTCAATATCTTAGGATATTTTTACTAGTTTGTTGGTCTAGTTTGTTGGTCTGATTTGGTTTGATCTGAATAATGTTTAGTCTATATGTATTTTATAACTATCCAAATTCGGTATGATCAGATCTAATTTGGTTTGATGTGAGACAGAAAACGGTGGAAGTAAAAACATTTTAATGACATTTGGCTCAAATCTTTTGAGAACATGTTTTTGAACTTTGAACGAAAGATTCTTTACGTACGTAATACAGTAGTACTTTTAAGTTTTAGTGAACTAAGTGAATAAAAAATGATGGTTAAAGTGTGATTCCTCGTTTCAGTTAAAAAGTAACTTTCCACTGTATTTTAGTATGAGTTGATTCCCCGGAATAATGGGCCAAACATCATTTTGGTATTTAGTTGTTAAGCTTAATAAGTCAAAAGTGCAATTTATTTAGGTGAAAATTTAAAAGCAATCATCTAACTTAGAGGCAGTAACATGTTGAATCTCGACTCTCGTGTAATCATGGGGTAGCACCGTACCAATTTCAGTTTCATAACATGAATTTGGAGATTAAGCGTTCGTTTGGTAACGATGACTTTTGGCTTTTCAGGTTTATAATCCAATTTTTTCATCAAACACGTAACTTTTATTTTACGAGTTGAATTGTGTAATAATAAGAAAAAGTAAGGTTGAAGTTACTTTCCTATCTATATTGATTGAAGCTACTATAGAGAGCCATTTTAGCTATTTATTCATGTTGGTATTGGCCCACTATTACCGTAAGACCAATTTCCCTTTAGCCTTTACCCGGCCCGTTGGTTTTATTCCTCACAATCCGCTTCCTCTTTTTCAATTGTTCTGGGTGATTCTTTCCTTTGCTAAGACCTGCGCAATTCAAACCTTACTCCATGGAAGGTAAGTTACCATCTCTGTTTTTTTTGTTCGCCTATTTATTCTTCTCCTTGCTGATGGATTAAGGGCCGGCCGAAACTCTTGCTTCTCTCATTTTCGGCTCTCTGTGGGTGCTCGATTGATTTGGCCGGAAATAGCCTGCTGGTTGACGCCCCTCTTTCCCCTTAGAGATGGTAACTTACCTTCCATTGTTGAGGTGGAGTCCATACCATATGCTGTTAGTCCTTTGTTTGCTAATCATGATTCTTCTGACTTGCTTGATTCTTCTGACTTGCATGATTCTTCTGAATTGCATGATTCTTCTGAGCATGATATTACCACCACTTCGAGTGAGGTGGAGCATTCTCATGTGCATTCAAATAACAATGAATCGCATGATGAGAGTGTTGATTCTAGTGAAAATGATTTGCATGATTACCAACTTGTCAGAGATAGAAGTAGGAGAGAAATCAGGAGAACTGCAGATAGTATGCCTGATTTTGCTTTCCATGTGTGTGATACTTCTATGTTTGCTTTCTCTGTGTTTGAGACCCTTGAGCTTAACGAACCTAGAACCTATAGAGAGGCCCTTAAGTCTAATGAGTCGCTAAATGGCTTTGCGCCATGGAAAGTGAGATGGAGTCACTTAGAGCAAATAAAACTTGGACGTTAGTTCCTAGACCGCCCAATAGTTCCGTAGTTGAGTGTAAGTGGCTATTTAAGGTTAAGGAAGAGCCTAACAACATTAGATATAAGGCTAGGTTAGTAGTTAAAGGATTTACTCAATAGGAAGGTGTTGATTATGCTGAAATCTTTGCTCCTATTGTTAAATTCACTACGATTAGAATGATGTTTGCTCTTGTTGCTCATAATGATTGGGAAATGAAGCAAATGGACGTCACCACTGCTTTCTTGCATGGTGATTTAGACAAAAAAAATCTATATGACCTAGCCTGAGGACTTTGTGGATCCCATGAAGAGTAATCATGTGTGTTTTTTTAGGAAGGCCTTGTACGGCCTGAAGCAGTCCCCGAGGCAGTGGAATATCAAATTTGACCAGTGCATGTCATCTTTGAAATTTCACAAGTCCGAGTGCGACCATTGCCTATACTTTAAAAATACTTCTTCTGTGCCTGTATTTTTATTGCTTTATGTGGATGACATGTTGATTGTTAGTCCTTCGGGTGATGCCATTAAATGTGTGCAAAAGCGTCTCAGTGAGAATTTTGCAATGAAAGACCTAGGTGATGCCAAGAGGATCCTAGGCATTAACATAGGGATAGGAGTAAGCGTGTGTTAGTACTCAATCAGATTTCATACATTGAAAAGATTTTGAGTAAATTTAACATGCATTCTGCTACTATCGTCTCTATTCCTATGGCGTCCCACTTTGTGTTAAGTAAGGATCGGTCTCCCAAGACTGCTCCTGAAATTGCTAAAATGAAATATGTGCCTTATTCGAGTGCTATTGGGTCCGTGATGTATCTCATGGTGAGTACTAGACCCGACATTGCCTATGTTGTTACTTGTTTGAGTAGGTATATGTCGAACCCTGGTTTGCCTCATTGGAATGCTCTTAAGTGGTTGCTTAGGTACTTGAAATCTACTGTTAATCATGGATTGGTTTTCACTAGGTGTTCTGAGGGTGTTAAGTTGAGTGGGTATGTGGACTCGAATTTTGCTAACGATAGAGACAATAGGAAATCCACTACCTCTTATGTGTTTACCCTTTGCGGGTCTTGCATTAGTTGGAAGTCTCAACTTCAACCCATAGTTGCCCTATCCACTACTGAGTCCGAGTATGTGGCTGTTACCAAGCGTTTAAGGAAGCCGATTGGCTTAAACGTCTCCTAACGGAGATTGGTAGTCTTAAGCAGGACACTTGTGTGTTTTCTGATAGTCAATCTGCTATTCAACTGTGCAAAAACCCTAATTTTCATGATACAACTAAGCATATTGATGTTAAATTTCATTTTATACATGATATTGTAAGTGCAGGTGATATCAAGTTGATTAAAATTCCATCTGAATTTAATCCTACTGACATGGGGACTAAATGTCTCTCTGTCGAAAAGTTGCTGTCGTGCAAGCACACGTTAAACATTGATTGCGGATAAGTTGCCTGGTGATCTTACCCCTTTTGCCTGAATGTGTCTTTGTGATCATTCGGGCAATCCAGCGATGATGAGTCTCATATTGTTTTAGAGCGTTCTGCTCTACACCACTAGGGTCCAATAAGGTGGAGAATGTATTGGTATTGGCCCACTATTACCATAAGCCCAATTTCCCTTTAGCCTTTACCTGGCCTGTTGGTTTTATTCCTCACGATCGGCTTTCTCTCTTTCAATTGTTCTGGGCGATTCTTTCCTTTGCTAAGACCTGCGCAATTCAAACCTTACTCCATGGAAGGTAAGTTACCATCTCTGTGTTTTTGGTTCGCCTATTTATTCTTCTCCTTGCTTATGGATTAAGGGCAGGCCGAAACCCTTGCTTCTCTCATTTTCGCCTCTCTGTGGGTGCTCGATTGATTTGGCCAGAAATAGCCTGCTGGCTGACGCCCCTCTTTCCCCTTAGTGATTTTAGTGATGTTCTTCATCCTTTGTGGGTGAAACTTGGACGAGACCTGAGCTGGAAGTTGTACTTACAATTCATATAATTTTTTCTTTATTTTATTAATAAAATTTATTTTAAATTATTATTTTTCATAAATCAGCAGAATCAGCCAATACAGCCACATCGGCCAGAACTTCATAAATTTCAGCAGAATCAATCAATACAGCCGATTTGGCTATTACCAAATGGGCTCTCAATATAATTCTAAAAGTCCAAAATCAATGTGTAATTTGATTCAGACTCACCTCAAAATAATATAATACGGAGTAATATATAATAGTAATCATTAGTGTTTTGAATTAATACTAATCAATTCACTTGGATTTATTCTATTCCATAGCTATTGAACAAGACCATATCAGACTAAATGTAAGAATGTCATGTGAGACTTAATTAGAGACTATACACCATAACTGATTATACCAGAATGATACTAATATTAAGCAATGATGAAACACACATAATTTCAATGTAGACTATATCGAACCTAAATAAATCAGAATATATGCAAAACTAAATCAATTCAGATTAAACTAGAAAAGCAATTCATATCCAATGAGAATAACATGTTTTGCTAGTTATTAATGTGTGGCGCAACGTTAGTGGCATTTTAGAAATTTTTACGAGAGATTGAGGGTGTTTGGCAATAAGTGTTAGCTGTTGCCTGATTCATTCCGTTCATATGCGGTCGCAATTTTATGTTTGCTAACTTTCATGACGAATTTTATTATGTGTATTATGGCTTCAGCTCGGTTCCATTTTTTTTTCTTCATTTCTCATCCATTTTTTTTCTTCATATCTCTCTCTACCTTTTTCTCTATCTTACTCATCCATATACTCCACCTAAAATCTCCTCATATCTCTCTTCCATTGGAATTCTCCAGTTACTAGAGAGGATCCAGCTTCGTGTATTATGTATTTCCTCTAACTTTTAAAACTTTGTCAAGTTTGACCTGCACAGGGACATGTGTAGAGTAGATAGAACTAACTAGAACCACAAATTCTTTACTTAAGAGTACTCCATCCATTATACTCAAATTCACGGTTTTTATGGCTTGTTATTGCCATGTCACTTCAACATAAGAAAATCTCAAATAATCTTCAAACATACTAATTTCTCCCCATCCATGATCTTAATTTACCTAGATTTTTTGTCAAACATGCACTCAATTTCAAAATCTCTAACTTAAATGCACTCACACACTCACACGCACTCCATATTACACTATGAGACATAAAAAACATGTACTATTCTATATTACTACATATATTACTACATACACCATTATAAATTGTTGTATCTAATACTATATATTTTAATTTATAACATTTCAATAAATAACAATATATATTAGAAACATTTAACATAAGAGTAGATATACTAATAATTTAATTAACAAAACACTATTATTTATACACAATGTAAATATGTCGTTGGACTTCGAATGCAATTGAATTTTGAATTTTAAGTGACACTTCAATTTATTTGAGTTTTGGAAGTTGAACTACTGCAATTTTAATTTAACAAATGGCATAGTGCTTTCACTTCACTGGTGCTATTAATTTGTTAACGAATAATGCTTTTACTTTGGGTATGTTTGACACAATTAGCTGAAAAGATATTTTGTGGGCTTTTTAATAACGGTTATCTTTTAGTAAGTGAAAAGATTTTGAAGAGAAAAGGTGATAGCTGTTTGGTAAAAAGTTGACTGTTTAATTTGGTTCGATTTGGTATACAAGCTGTTAGGACTAATTAATACTAAAAGTCATGAGCTTTTTTCAAATGCTACTCCTTGTAGCATCTCAAAAAAAATCTTTTAATTTTTGAAAAACTCTTAAAAATTGGCATGCCAAACATATAACTAGAAGTTTTTAAAGACTTTTTGAACAGTACAAAAGCTACAAGGTAGAGATTTACGTTTGCCGAACACAGCCTTAGTTAAACGGATAGTGCATTGAATTACCATCGGTATCAATTACGAGCATGTCTAAAAGTTGGAAATAATCTTCAAATAATCCAGCTTTTTAATTTGATACCAGATTATTTTATCAAATAATATCATAAAATAATCTCAAAATGATATCAAATAATTTTCCAAAAAAAATTCTCCACATCATCAAAATGATCCCAAAAATAATCTTACAAATTTTATGGGACATATTTAAAAGTTGACAAATGACACAATATCTTACAAATTCAGTGCATGTCCTCACCACTCATAATTTTTTAACAATAATTGCCACTGATTTGACCTATATATACTGATGATATTTAACTATAATTAATTACAACAAAAAAAAACTATAATTAATTACAGTTCAATGCTAATAGCATTTAATAAAACATCAATCAATAAAATTAAACCGACATACTTAAAATATTGTTAAAGTTCAAGTCAAACTATACAAATCAATTTCATACTATACATCAGTCAAGTATTATTATTAAAAAAAGGATGACGCCCCATGAGCTCCCAACCCCGATCGGACGGTACATTGGGAGGATGTAAATTGGACTATAATCCGAATCTGACAGATAGAGAGTGGGGCTCTGTCCCTGGTACTTGCAGAGGCCCTATGCATTTTTAGCATAATAACCCTCATCGCAGTTGCCGGGATTCGAACCCGAGACTTAACTCTTGTGGCACTCCCTTGCTACCAGTTGAGCTACGCCCACCGGTAGACAAGTATTATTATAAATTACAAAAGACAATGTACTAGAATACCCAAAAAAAGTAAGTTTAGCCTGAATAATTAATAAAGTGACAATTGACTTGTTAAAGACTCAACTAAATTGGGAAGGGAGAAGACTATATTCCATACGTTTTTTTACGATGAAATATTAATCGTAATACACTAATACATATGGTTTTCCACTACAAAAAAATTCGCTTGTAGTCACGGACCGTAGTCACGGATTTGGTCCGTGAGTAGTTAGTCACGGTTCTAATCACGGTTTAGTCACGTAACGTTTAGGACGGTAGGTCCGTGACTACGTCCGTGACTAGTTAGTGTACACATTCTAGTCACGCGGAATTTTGGACCATTCTAATGATTTGGACCAATCAAGTGGACGGTAGGTACGATAACCCATTTTGTAAATGGTATCACATTTGTCACCTAAAATTTTTCATTTTTTATATTTCGTCAATCCGCTAGTATTCATCTCTAGTATAATTACTTTTATATTGGAAAATGATGGTAAATATTTTCTATTTATAATACATGAACACTACAAAAAAATCGCCTGTAGTCACGGACCTAGTCACGGACAAAATCCGTGACTAAATGTGTTAGTCACGGATATTTTACACTACGGTCAGTGACTAAGTCCGTGACTACAGGCGAATTTTTTTGTAGTGTTCATGTATTATAAATAGAAAATATTTACCATCATTTTCCAATATAAAAGTAATTATACTAGAGATGAATACTAGCGGATTGACGAAATATAAAAAATGAAAAATTTTAGGTGACAAATGTGATACCATTTACAAAATGGGTTATCGTACCTACTGTTCACTTGATTGGTCCAAATCATTATATCGTTTTTATTTAGATTTAAATTATTCAATTGCAACATTCTTATTGATCCATTTGGACAAAGATATGATACTTTAAGGGTACTCTAGAATCTATAAAAAAATTATACTTCAAAATTAACTAAACCCCCGACCCACTATAACCTAACGTGTGTTTTGGCCATTTTAAAATGAGAAATAATTTCACATAGTTTCATTTTCAAGTTTTATATTTAAGAATGATCATTATATTATACTACGTACATGGAACAATTTATTGCTGATAAAGTAGTGAAAAAAACCACTTTAATATATTTTGCATGTAACTTTGTTTGAGAAAAAATACCTTTTTTTTTTGAAAAGCAATTTTCGGACAAGTTACTCGTGATGGTGGACAGATTGATTTGGGGTAATCGAACCGTATCAAACCAAACTAACTCAAACCCAAATCGAATAATATGCAATATGATCGAATTTGGTAGCTTTTTTCCAAAACAAATTAAACAAAACCGAATCGAAACTGAGAAAAACTGAATAAAACTGAACCAATATAAAGAAATTCAGTAAAACTTTCACATATTATCAACAAATCCAAATCAAACCAAATCGAACTAAATCGAATCAAACTGAAAGATAGTACGGAGTATCATTTTTGTGTGATAATATTCTTGCAATACATTTCAAACCGAACTGAAACCGATAAAAATCAAACCAAAAACCGATATGTCTACCGAAAACCGGAACTAATAAACCAAACCAAATCGAAAGATAGTATGGGTTTGTTTCGTATAACAAAGTTAGCCTAATCAAATTTTGACCGTTTTGACAATTCTGTACAGAAAAACAGAAATAGGCCAGGGTATACTATATATAAGTATATATCAAAGTCTCTTTCTTTCTCTTCATTCAATTGTCACTCCTATTCTTGGCGACATGTGAACCAGCTTGTCTTTTGTTTTGGCCTCTTGCACAAACAGATTACTGAATTTGATCCTCTGCGCGCTCAATCATGCTGTGTTTAATTTTTGCCACCCGGTCCATGCATACATTTACAGGAAGAGGCCCCCCATTACTAATAGGCTTCAAAATTTTGAATACTCTAAGATTTTTAATTGTAATGATTTTTTTTGAGTTGATTTGTTTTTATTTGATCTGAATTGATTTGCTTGGTTAAATGTCTGTTTTATATACATATTTTACTATCATCTAAATTTGGTTTGGTTGATCTATAGAAGTCTGACATGATTTGATTGGTTAGGTTTAAAGAAAATCTAATTTTTATATAATGCATTTACATGTGAAAAGTAGAAATATGTGAATTATAATTGTGAGTTTTTCCTAAAGTATTACCAATATGAAATCTATGAACAGAAACGTTACCAATATGACAAAGTTTATAGTCACTACGATATAACACTTGAATAAAATTATAAAAAGGGAGAAAACGTTCAAATAAGCCCTTCTATTATTTACTAATTATCAATTAAGCACACGTACTTAAAAAATGAACCTTAATAGAAGGTTTTTTATATTAAAAAATCTAATAAAATTGTTAAAATTTGAAGAAATACAGATAAAATTGTGAAAAAAACAGAATGTCAAATTTATTATTTTTGAAATTTTGGAATTATTTGTATATTCCACATCTATTTAAAAGGTTTTTACATTTTCGATTTTTTACATTTTCACTTTATGTTTTTAACTTTTCTGATTTTTTTATTTTAACATTTTTAAATTATTTTCTATTTTTATATTATTATTATTATATTATTTTTCAAATTTACATTAAATTTTATAAGATTTATCAATACTCTTAATTATTATTTTTAAAAATAACCTGCTATAGCAAGTCAAAATGGATTGATTGTATTTAAAAAGTAAGCGTACTTATATGATGTTTTCTTCAGTAGAAGAGCTTAAATGATGGGGTGGAAATAATAGAATGATCTATTTGACCTCTTTTCCAAAAAAATGTATTCTACCTTTTTCATATGCTAGTACATTTCTGGTTCATGTTTAGTGGTAACCGTTTGACTTTCAACATTTGTCAATCAACATGTAAGTACGCAACTTTGACCATTAATGTCTTTAATTCACTTTTGGTAATAATTATAAAATAAATCATGTTTTGAAAATTTGCATCAAGGCATATCTTAACAATATTGTTAAAATATGAATTTTAATACTTAAGTAAATAAAGTGAAGTCTAAGTAGAAATGTGAAAAATGCAAAAGTTAAAATTTTGAAACAATTTAAGAATGGAGATATATGTTCAGTGTCCTAAGTATAGTTGGATGTATATGTTAGTACCCAATTTCGATATATTTTGACGATGCCACTATACTTTGCTCGTGTACACTTGTGTCTTATTTATCTTATGTATCAATGTCCAAAATTTATCTTAAATGATAAATCATTGTAAAATTTTTGTGAACAGTAAATTATACTGGAAATTAAAAATGCAATAAGGTAATTTTTATTTACCTTAATGGGATATTTAAATCCTACCAGTATAAATTTATTGGACATACAAATTAACCCGGTCACACGTACTAAAAACGTCACACAAGAAAAACAAAATGTACAATTTTTGTGACAAATGAACTTATAATGGAAATAAAAAAATGCAATAAGGTAAACTTATTTTTACCTTAAAAAGGATATTTAAAATCCTACCAGCATAATTTATTTGACACAAAAATTATATGTGTAAAGGCGAGTATGTAGGATAGCCACATTCACTGCATATGAATTACTGAAGACAAAATTGGATAGGCACTTAATGCTAAATCAAGTACATGAGGTCTAGAACGTGGAACGCGTACAACAAATCACCAAATGATCTTTAAGTGATCTCTCAGCGACCAATAAGTGGAGACACCCTCAATAAATGCTCCAACACATGAAGACAAAAGTACAACTCGCTCAACGCTACAGATCAACTTATCTTAACCAGCGTATAAGATTGATCAGCCAGAGAAGCCTATAAATATAGGCTGAAACTAGTGGTGAGATCGGTCCGGGTCGGGTTTTTGCTGAACCCGGAAATTACCTGTAAGGTATCGGGTTATGAAAATTAGGGACCGAAACAAAGCCCGCTATATTCGGTCTGAGTTGGGATTTTTGTAGTCTGGATTCGGTCCGGGTTCAGGTTGGGCCGGTTAAAGCCCGAATGTGAAATCACTCATTTTTCTTTTATATTTTAAAATCTATTAGTCTAGGAATTCAAATCCAAAAAAGGCAATTATCATAATATTTTGTTTAAGAAGCATGAAAATAAATAATATAGGTGTTCTAAAAATGTTATGAAATAAAATTTATGGATAAATATGTGACTAAAGTTACTATAAATATGTTTTGATGATCATTACGGTAAATAAATTGAACATATTTGTAGTCACTAAAAGTTATTAAGTAATTTTTTCGTCCATCATGATTATAATCATATATTAGGAATTAATTTATAAATTATATTGGTATATTATATTGATTTTATATTAAAGCTAAATGTTTCGGGTTTTATCGGTCCAGGCCGGGTTATAGATTTTAGGGCCCGTTAATGAGCCCGAAACTTCGGGTTCAGTCCGTTTTTTTTTATTCGGGCCGGTCAAAAAGAAAAAACCCGGACCGATATCATAATTCAGGTCGGGCCAGGGCTGGTTTCCGGGTTTCGGTTCAGTTTTTCCCACCCCTAGCTAAAACATGAGTTTCTAACCAAGCTTTGAGCATCCTAAGTAGAGAAAAACACCCACTGAGCATTTAAGAGCTATCTAGCAAAGGAGAAAGTGCTGGTCTAACTTTACCCTCTGCTTGGACTCATGCTTCACTAAACTTCCAAGTTACAAATTATCATTGCTACATTCTGGAAGTTTAGTTCCTAGTTGGAGGTTAGAAACTCTTGATACAAATCACAAAAATATATTGTTGTAAACACTTAGGAGAACAGTCGTTCTAATCCTAAAGTGTAGTTAGATAGGATGGAGTACATTTTGATCCCCACTGGATCAATAGAGAAAAACCTAAGGATTGAGTATCTTGGAGTGAGGTGTACTCCTTGTGAAACAACTTTCAATCTAGGCCATTTCAGTTGTAAAGGTTAGATTGGGCACTAAGTGTATTGGGCTTAATACTTTAGTGGAAATCCATCTGAAAGAGGGTGGGAGTGGACGTAGGAGGATTACACCACCTCTGAACCAGGATATATTGTGTGTTGATTTATTTACATTCAACAAAGCACACACCAATCACTTTTAGTCAGCAGTTGCCTCTGCAACTAAGTAGTTCAGTCAGCATGTACCTTCATTTTCATTTTACTCAGCAGTTGCCTCAGCAGTTCCCTGATTTTCACTCTACTGCCGAGCCAACTGTTAAGCAACCTGCTCACTGTTTAAGCCCAATCTTTATCCCAAGATAGAAAGTTCATACTCATATAGAGGTTAAGACATCCGTTGTGCATCTATAATCTCCCAAAAGATTATAGATCAACTCATCTAGTTGAGAAAAGTTTGTAAAGTTGAAAAAACTTTAAAAGTCTATTCACCCCCTCATGGAGTATATGGCCCAGGAACCCCCGGCCCATAGACTCCTACTAGAGCTGTCAAACGGGCCAACCCGGCCCAACCCGACCCGACCCGTGACGGGTTATGGTCTATGTGGGTTGGGTCGGGCCAACCCGTTTAAAGACGGGCCATAATTTCTACAACCCTAACCCAACCCACCTGACCCGTGGGTTAAACGGGTTGGCCCGCGGGCCAATATGTAAAAAGTATATATAACAAAAAAATTAAAAAATAATTACCCGGAAGTATAAATTTATATTAGTAAGTAGTAACAAAGGAAATATAAAAAATCAAAATACTAAAAATTCAATACTTGTTAAGTTTAATTAAAAAATATTAAATACGGAGTACTAGTTATACGAGAATTTGAAAACTATAAGAGGGTATGCGACAAAAATACTCATTGTATAAAAATAAAGATCTACATAAACCTTTTGATTAGTTATTTGTAAATAATGACTACTAATTGTTAAATATTGTATCGAACTTCACATAAAATATATGTTTCAACATTTTATTTGAATATTTATTATTGAAATAAATATTGTTTTGCCATGGTTGTAATTTTTTATTTGTAATTATAATAATATTGGTAGTAAAAGGATAATATTTAAGATAATAAAATTTAAAACTATATTTTTGTATATTGGCCCGCGGGCCAACCCACAACCCGGTGGGCCAACCCACTTAAACCCACAACCCGCGTTGGTTGACCCGTGAAACCCGCGAACTAAATGGGTCAGAAATTTTCAACCCTCACCCACCAATAAATGGGTTTAAACGGGTCATCTCGCGGGTTTCGGCCCATTTTGACGGCTTTAACTCCTACTATTCTGATAAAGGCCCAATAGGCCCAGGGGGCACAGCAGGCCCAAAACACAGCGCCCCAAGTACTGAGCAACCCACGCAGCACACAGGGAGTGCCTTCGCCCCCCTGGACGGCCAGCTCAAGCACACAAAGTTACTGGGAGAAAACGGCGAGAATCAGTAGCCTTCGACACCTAGAGCCCTCGGCACTAAGGGGGTCCCCAGTACTCAGAGCCCTCGGCTAATCACCTGCAGCCGAGGGCACCTTTCTCGACATAATATCCACTCCACATGAGCCTGAATCACCGTACCAAGTACGACGTCACATCCAACAGCTGCATTAAATGCGGCCACATGTGATTGCCAGCGCCAACCAGTTGATGTGACCCCTCGGTCAATGGATGCTTGACACGTGTCCCTATATGGCATTTATTGCTACTATAAATAGCACTCCATTTACCCATTTGTAACCCAGAAGCAAAATACGCTGAATACATATCTAATATACACTCTCTCTCTTACTTACTTGCTCTGACTTCTCTCTAGTTATTCTCCGCAATAACCCCTCGGATAAGCTACCCCCGGCTATACTATCCATCATTTGGTGCTTTCATTGAGAGGTCGAATAATCAAGTAAGAAACCCTCCCCCTCGCCAAACACAAAACCACCTAGCTAAAATGGTGAGAACAACTCGTGCCAACTCCAAGAATGTTGAGGACATGAACCTGGCCCTCGGCGAAGTCGACGTCCCCGAAGCCTCTATCAGGGCTCCCGGGGGCAGCGTCATCGTCGGGTCTGACCAGACGGCTGTCGAGCTACGCCATCAGATTCAACAGAATGCCCCCGATGCCCGCCTCGGCATCGAGGCCAAGAAAAAGGACCGGAGCGAGAACCAAGTTTGCCCTCCGGTCATTACTATCGACGTGCAATCGGCGTTTTCTTCCTTCATCCAGACGCTCACCTAGAATCCAGGTGCCTTCGGCACTTTGGTTCCCCTCCAACCTCAGGTCGGGGAGAATATCATGCCTCCTCCTCATCCACACCCCCTCGGGAACCCAGTCCTCCGAATTGGGAACGACGAGGGGGTCGTGGCCCAAGATTCGGCCTCCCAGGAAGTCCAGTCCCGGGACCGCCACAACGTGAACAAAGAACAACCCCGGACCTTCACCCTCGAGAGTCTCGGAGGGGTGCAAGAACGCTGAGGGGCCCAAGACCGCCTCGAGGGGAAGGCGTTCTAGAGGCCTCAGGAAAGTGGCGGATCCGTCTCCAGGGCCAATGAAAGACGTCCTCTCAGGACAAAGGCAAGGCACCTCTCTATGCCAAGACGCCCGCCACCAAATCAACCAGGCCCACTCGGCCCGTGTCCATTCGCAGGGGGCGGAGGCCCTCCCGAAGGACCCCCGGGACGAAATCATCGCGGCCCTCCAGCGCCGGCTTGACGAGATGGAGGCCACCAAAGTACACGACACCACTTCTGTCCCCCATGCAGACCTGAAGTATGAGGCCATGTTGGCCAAGATGGAGGAAATGCAGAGGAAGATAATCGAGGGCTCCGGGGAGCCCACCATACAACTCCGGACCCGGACGCCATTTACCCCAAGGGTATTGGCGGCCCGGATCCCGGAAAAATACCGAGGGTAGCTCATCAAGCCCTACGACGGAAAGACTGACCCCCAGGAGCACTACAGCACGTACCAAAACAGTATGATGATGGTGGGGGCATCAGATGAATATTTGTGTCGTTGGTTCCTCTGCACCTTAGAGGGGCCGGCTTACGAGTGGTTCAATCGATTGCCCGAGGGCTGAATTGATTCATGGCAAGAACTCGCCCAGCGATTCATGACGCAATTTGCGGGAAGGCACTGTGATGGAGTATATAGCCCAGGAACCCCCGGCCCACAGACTCCTACTACTCCAATGAAGGCCCAACAGGCCCAGAAAGCACAACAGGCCCAAATCACAGCGCCCAGAGTACCAAGCAGCCCACAATGCGCACCAGGGGTGCCTTCGGACCCCTGGCCGAAGGCTCTAATTCTCACACGAGGGTCAAAACAGGAAAACAAGGTTACTGGGAGAAAACGGAGAAAATCAGTAGCCCTCGGCACCTAGAGCCCTCGGCGCTAAGGAGGTCCCCGGTACTCGGAGCCCTCGGCTAGTCCTCTACCGCCAAGGGCACCTTTTCCGACATAATATCCGCTCCACATGCGTATGGATCACTGTACCAAGTACGACGTCACATCCAACAGCCGCATTAAATGCGGCCACATGCGATTGCCAGCGCCAGCCAGTTGAGGTGACCCCTCGGCCAATGGATGCTTGACTCGTGTCCTTGTCCGGCATTTATTACTACTATAAATAGCACCTCATTTCCCCATTTGTAACCAGGACACAAGAAGCAACTACGCTGAATACATTCTCTAATATACTCTCTCTCTCTACTTACTTGCTCTGACTTCTCTCTGGTTATTCCCCGTAATAACCCCTCGGATAAGCTACCCCCGGGTACACAATCCATCATTTGGTGCTCTCATTGAGAGGTCGAACAATCAAGTAAGAAACCCTCCCCCTCGACCAAACACAAAACACCTAGCTAAAATGGTGAGAACAACTCGTGCCAACTCCAAGAATGTAGAGGACATGAACCTGGCCCTCGGCGAGGTCGACGTCCCCGAAGCCTCCAACAGGGCCCCCGGGGGCGGCGTCATCGCCGGGTTGGACCAGACGGTTGTCGACCTACACCAGCAGATTCAACAAAATGCCCCCGATGCCCGCCTCGGCATCGAGGCCAAGAAGAAGGACCGGAGTGAGAATCATATTAGCCCTCCGGTCATCACAATCGACGTGCAATCGGCGCTCTCCGCCTTCATCCAGTCACTCACCCAGAACCCGGGTGCCTTCAGCACTTTGGTTCCCCTCCAACCTCAGGTGGGGGAGAATATTATGCCTCCCCCTCATCCACGACCCCTCGGTAACCTGGTCCTCCGGATGTGGAACTCCGAGGGGGTCGTGGCCCAAGATATGGCCTCCCAGGAAGTCTAGTCCTGGGACCGCTACAATGTAAACAAGGAACAACTCCGGACCTCCGCCCTCGAGAGACTCGGAGGGGCGCAAGACCGCCGAGGGGTCCAAGACCGCCTCGGGGGGAAGGCGTTCCAGAGGCCTCAGGAAAGTGGCGGGTCCGTCTCTAGGGCCAATGAAAGGCGTCCCCCTCAGGACAAACGCAAGGCACCTCTCCATGCCAACGACGCCCGCCACCAAATCAACCAGGCCCACTCGGCCCGCGTCCATTCGCAGGGGGCGGAGGCCCTCCCGAAGGACCCCCGGGACGAAATCATTGCGGCCCTCCAACGCTGGCTTGACGAGATGGAGGCCACCAAAGCCCACGCCACCACTTCTGCCCCTCATACAGACCTCAAGTATGAGGCGATGATGGCCAAGATGGAAGAAATGCAGAAGAAGATAGCCGAGGGCTCCGGGGAACCCACCATACAGCTCCGGACCCGGACGCCGTTTACCCCAAGGGTATTGACGGCCCGGATCCCGGAAATATACCGAGGGCAGCTCATCAAGCCCTACGACGGAAAGACTGACCCCCAAGAGCACTACAGCAGGTATCAGAACAACATGATGATGGTGGGGGCATCGGATGAGTATTTGTGTCGCTGGTTCCTCTCCACCTTAGAGGGGCCGGCTTACGAATGGTTCAATCGATTGCCCAAGGGCTGCATTGACTCATGGCAAGAACTCGCCCAACGATTCTTGACGCAATTTGCGGGAAGGCACCGCACAAGAAAACACTTCTCCCACTTGCTAACAGTGAGGCAGAAGAAGGAGGAGACCTTTCGGGACTTCCTGGAGCGCTGGAGGACGGAGGCTGATAAAGTTGATGGCGCTGACGACGGGACCCTCCTGGCCCTCCTACAAACAGTACTCCGCCCCGGGAACTTCTCAAGGAGCCTCATCATCGAACCTCCCCGCGATTATATAAGGGCCCTACAGCGGGGGGACCGGTACGCCGAAGCCGAGGAGGTGGAGAAATGCCACCACGTCCCGGATCAGTAGCGCCCTCGGCCAGACGACAAAGGTATCCGGGGGCCGGGGGCTCCCCGCAATCATCCCAAGGATTCTGCTCCCTCCGGTGATCGCCCCCGGCATGGCCAAGCGAAGCCCGGGGGAGGCTACAAGGGGAACCCGAGGGCTTGGGCACAACCTGTCCTCCTGGAACACCCTCGGACACCTTTGACGCACCCCGTCAGCGTCATTCTGGATTTTGCTGAGGAGAGGGGCCTAGTGGAGCGAGATTCACGTGCGCCCCCGGAAGTATTCGCCATCAATCCAAACTACCCCTACATTCGTTTCCACCGACACCAGGGGCACAGGACCAATGACTGCCATCAGCTGAAGACGGCCATCGAAAGATTGATACAAGCGGGCCATCTGTCCCAGTTTATCCAGGGCCCTCAGCAACAGGGCCCCCCTCACCAAGGGCCAACCCGAGGGCAAACTGCGAGAGCAAATGCATGGGTCAACCCCAACACCATCCCCCTCGACAAGAAGAGGGAGATTGGAAATCTGGAGGAAGAGGAGGAGGAGTACCCCCGGTTCCAAGAAAAGAAACGCCACATCCTCATGATCACGGAGGGAATTACCGGGGGTGATTCTACGAGTCAACGAAAGAAGTTGGCTCAATCACTTTACGTGGGGGAGGTCACTCATATGCCCCCAGTAAAGCGGCTGAGGGAGGAACCCATTATCTTCACCAACGCTGATCTCCCCCCAGTATCCTCCCCACACAGGGATGCCCTCGTCATCTGGACGGAAATAAACGACACTATTGATCACAGAACTTACATTGACACGGGCAGCTCCGTCAATGTAATGTACCTCAGCACCTTCATAGAGCTGCATCTGGAGAGGGGGTCCCTTCGGCCCATCAAGACTCCTCTTGCCGGCTTCACCGGCGACACCATTGATTCCGAGGGGGTCATAACCCTCCCGGTAATCTTCGGCGACGGCCTCCATAGAGCCAAGCTCGAAGTGGAGTTCGTCGTCGTCAACATCGACTGTGCCCACAACATCATCCTCGGCCGGCCAGCCCTCGAGGACCTCGAAGCCGTCATCTCCATGAGGCACCTCTGCCTCAAGTTCCCAGCCGAGGGGGGAATCGGTTACTCAAGGGGGAACCAAAAGCTTGCCCGCGCTTGCTACCTTCAAGTGACAAAGAAGGTTAGCAAGACGGAATTCCACGTTGACACCATCACCGGAATTGTAGAAGCAGAGGACAGGAGGCCGAGGGCTGAACCAGCCGAGGAGGTAGAAGACTTCGCGCTCGATCCGGCCAAGCCGGAGAGAGTCGTGAAGATTGGAGCGAAGCTCCCCGAAGACTTGAAGACCGGCATCATCAGCGCCCTCCGCGCCTACTCCATTGTTTTTGCATGGGGGCCGGAGGACATGCCGGGGATCAGCCGAAGGGTCATCACCCACCGCCTCTCGGTGGACCCTTCGGCCAAACCAATACAACAGCGGAAAAGACCCCTCTCGGCCGAGAGGAGGGAATTTGTGAAGAAGGAGGTCGCCATGCTCCTCTCTATCAAGCACATCAAGGAGGTGAAGTACCCCTCATGGCTGGAAAACGTAGTCCTCGCACAGAAACCGCCCTCATTCCGCATGTGCGTGGACTACACGGATCTCAACAAGGCGTGTCCCATGGACCCCTTTCCTTTGCCAAATATTGATCAACTCGTGGATGAAACCGCGGGGTGTGAAATCATGTCATTCCTCGACGCATTCCGCGGATATCATTAAATATACATGCATGAGGAAGACACTGAAAAAACAGCCTTCATGACTCCCGAGGGCATCTTCTCCTACCTTGTCATGGCCTTCGGCCTAAAGAACTCAGGCGCCACCTACACCCGGATGGTGGCCAGAGTATTTCAAGTTGTCCTAGGGCGCACCATGGAGGCGTATGTTGACGACATGATCGTCAAGAGCAAGCAATCAGCAAGCCATAATGATGACCTGAGGGAGATCTTCGCCATCATGCAGAAGTTTAGCCTTCGGCTGAACCCAAAGAAGTGTACCTTCGGCGTTCAGGGGGGCAAATTCTTGGGCTACATGGTGAGCCGAAGGGGTATCGAGGCCAACCCCGAGAAAATCCAGGCCATCATCAACATGGAGCCCCCACGCAACGTAAAGGAGGTCCAAAGATTGATGGGCCGCCTGGTAGCCCTCAATCGTTTCTTATCAAAATCGGCGGAGAAGTCCTTACCCTTCTTCCGGATCATGAGGAAAACCGCCGGTTTCCAATGGACTTCAGAATGTCAGGGGGCCTTCGAGGAACTGAAACGGTACTTATCTTCACCCCCTGTGCTCTCTAAACCCAAGGTGGGGGAGATTCTATACCTTTACTTGGGTGTTAGCCCGGCAGCCATCATCTCAGTACTCATCCGGGAAGAGGATGGCATCCAACATGCCATCTTCTATGTTAGCAAGACCCTCAGGGAAGTGGAGCTCCGGTACTCCCCCGTGGAAAAAACGGTGTTGGCTATCGTGTGGACCGTCAAGAAGTTGGGCCACTACTTCCAAGATCACCTGGTCCAGGTCCTCACTCACCAACCCCTCGACGCCTTGATGAGGAGCCCCACCAGCTCCTCCCGAATGGTAAAATGGGTTGTCTTCTTGAGCCAATACAACATCGACATCCGTCCTAGGCCCGCCATCAAGGGCCAAGCCCTAGCGGACTTCGTGACGGAGTGTACGGCGAGAGCAGCCACGGACGAGGAGCCCTCGGCCCCTTCGGATGATTGGTGGACCCTCTACACCGACGGCTCCTCCGCCGTCAAGGCATGTGGAGGAGGGGTGGTTCTCATCTCACCCGAAGGCTTCCGGGCCTATTATGCAGTCCGCTTCTCCTTCAAAGTCTCTAACAATGAAGCCGAATACGAGACCCTCCTCTGTGGCCTTCGGCTGGCAGCTAACATGAAGGCCCGACAAATTCACGTCAAGTGCGACTCCAAGTTAGTCGTGGGCCAAATATCCGGGGAGTACGAAGCTAAGGAAGGGAGAATGAAGCAGTACAAGGAGGCGGCCAAGGAGTTGCTTAAGGTATTTGAGGCACACTCTCTTACTCAAATACCGAGGGCTCAAAACTCCGAGGCCGACATTTTATCCAAGCTCTCGGCCGAATCCCCTGAGCACATCTCAAAAATCGCCAAAGTGGAAGAACTCAGCCTCTCTAGCATACACGCTAGCCCCATCATGCACATACAACAAAGGTAAGATGATTGGATCTCAGACATTGTCACCTTCATCACCATAGGGCAACTGCCCGAGGATGAGGCCCGCGCCAAGCTGGCAAAGCTGAGGGCTCCCAGCTACGCTATCGAGGACGGAAGGCTCTACAAAAGGTCCTACAACGGGACATTACTTCGGTGCCTTTATCAAGATGAAGCCGAAGTAGCGATGGAGGAGGTGCACAGTGGCACTTGCTCAGCTCACCAGGGGCCCTTCTCCATGTCCCGAAGGCTAATAATCCAGGGCTACTTCTGGCATACGATGGCCCAGGATTGTGCAGATCTTGCCCGGAGGTGTCCCGCATGCCAACACTTCCAGAAAGCCCCCGGCAGGCCAGCGGTCAACTATGCCCCCATCAGCACATCCATACCCTTCGCTCGATGGGGCATAGACCTTGTGGGCCCTCTTCTGAGGGGTACCTCCAACAACAGGTACATCATCGTCGCCATCGATTACTTCACCAAATGGGTGGAAGCTGAGCCCCTCACCAGCATTACTGAGGCCAGGTGCCGTCACTTTGTTCTTAAAAACATCCTCACAAGATTTGGCGTCCCCCAGCAAATCATCTCCGACAACGGGACTCAGTTCGAGGCAGCCCCCTTCTGTGCCCTCCTAGAGGCATGGGGCATCAAACACACCTTCTCATCCGTTGCCTACCCTCAGGGCAACGGTCAAGTGGAGAACGCCAACAGGACCTTGCTCGAGGGCCTAAAGAAGAAGCTGGAGGCCGAAGGGGGTGGTTGGGTGGAAGAGCTCCACAACATCTTATGGGCCTACCGTACCACCCCTCGACGGGCAACTGGCGAGACACCCTTCTCCCTTTGCTACGGATTTGAAGCTAAGGCCCCCACTGAGGTAACTCTTCCAACCTGAAGGGTCATACAGTATGATCTAGAGGCCAACGACGCCGATATGGCCCTCGACCTCCACCTTATTTCAGAACGCCGAGAGCAAGCCTTCATACACGCAGAAAACTACCGAAGGCAAGTGAAGAGTTACATTGACGCTAAGGTCCGCTCCAGGGAATTCCAAGTGGGGGACTATGTTCTCCGAAGAAGGGAAGCTAGCCAACCAACCGAGGGCGGAAAGATGGCACCAAAGTTCGAAGGCCCCTACATCGTGGCAGCCATCATTAAACTGGGGACTTACAAGCTAAAACGCCCTAATGGGACTGAAGACTCTAGGCACTGGAATGTACATCACTTAGTTAAATTTTATCAATAACATCAGAGCGGCCAAGCCCTCATGACTAGTGAATGTATTATTTCATGGCCCAAGGCCTAAAAATTCTGAAGAACAAAGGCATTTTAAAGACACCAAGAACATGGAACAGGATTCTTACGAAGGGCCAAGCCCTCATATCACCCCCTGGCCCAAGGCCTTACCCCAAGGAAGAACCCTCGGCACCAAGTGTCGAAGGTAGACAATACTATCACCTACAACAAAAAGAAAGTACCAACTGTCCTCAAATGGAGACCCCTCGGTACCTGGTGCCGGGGGGACACACCACTAACAGCCTTCAACAAATGGGAAGAAACACCAAGTGTTTCCACAGAAGACCCCTCGGTACCAAGTACCGAGGGTAGACAACACAATCACCTTCAACAAATGGGAAGAAACACCAGGTGTTTCCACAGAAGACCCCTCGGTACCAAGTACTGAGGGTAGACACCACAATCCCCTACGACAAATGAAGAAAAAACACCAAGTGTTTTCACAGAAGACCCCTCGGTACCAAGTACCGGGGGCCGTACATCGGAACAAACACCAAGTGTTGTTTCTAAGCCGTTTCCTTTGAGGACGCCTATACCGAAGGCGCCACCTCTCGGTGCCGGCAGCACGTAGTGCCCCCGGCCATTTGCAACAAGTGTGCAAATAAAAACCCTTCCCTGAAACGCTTTCCGCGTCATCACCCCAAGGGTATGACAGGCACGAGAAATGCCCAGGATTCGACTTTCAAAAACGGAACGCTTTCCGCGTCATCACCCCAAGGGTATGACAGGCACGAGAAATGCCGAGGATTCGACTTCCAAATCGAAACGCTCCCCGTGCCACCACCCCAAGGGTGTGGCAGGCCACGGACTATGTCTAACGCCGAGGGGACAACTTTCAAAACTGAGGCGCTTTCTGTGCCATCCCCCAAGGGGAGGCAGGCTACAGACCACCATATCTTGTACCCAGGAAACGACCCTCCATCCCCTCGGAACTCGGAAGGTTAACCCGAGGGGGGAGCTAATGGTGTATTCTGTTACCTCCCGATAGGCCAAGCCTTACCAAGAAACCAAGTTTCTTGAAGCTTTCCCTTAACTACTCAAAAAAAAAGGGGGTGAAGGGGAGTAGACTCAGCAAGAAATCAATGAGTACATCACTCCTACAATTCACGGAAACATACCGAGGGCTCCCCATGGGAACGCCTTCGGTACCTGGAAACTCATGAGTACCAATGATACAATTCACAACAGACATCATCAAACAAATGGCTAGATCCACTCAATGATTGCCTCCGGCTATACCTAAAACCGAAGGCTCAAATACTACAAAACATGGCAGGATCAGCCAACAACAACTCAAAACGTCCCCGAAGGCTACTATATAACAAAGCTATCAGATGGTGGCCAAACCAAATCAAGAATCACCTCCGGCACCTCACTACATGCCGAAGGGATACATCCAGACAATTCCCGAGGAAGTCTGCCTTTTTACGCTAGATTTGGATTACAAACTCTCCTATATCAACATTGGGGGGACATAACAAACAACCGAAGGCTTTTTGTTGTCACGAGCCAACATTACAAGGCAAAGGAAACTATCCTAAACCTACAACGTATACAGCTGAAGGGTCCCCTCCCGAAGGCCAGCAGCAGGAAATACTTAGAGAAAATAATCTAAGTCCTAAATACTTTGCCCCCTGTGCGGCCACCAGCCAGCCGAAGGCGCATCTGAGACAAGGTCCTCACATTTACCCGAAGGCCCCTCCTTCATACAAACTACACTTAGAAGAATTTCTAAGTCCCAAAAGTTTTTGACCCTCGATCAAACCTCCATGCAGCCGGAGGGGCCGCACAATCAATGGCTTGATGAAAATACACTTAGAAATATTTTCTAAGTCCTACATATTTTGACCCTCGGTCAAATCTCCATGCAGCTCGAGGGGTCATTCGGTTGAAGACTTGGTAAAACTATGCTTAGAAATATTTTCTAAGTCCTAACTATTTCTGGGCCCTCGGTCATACATCCAGTCAGCGAAGGGTACCCAATCACCAAAGGCTAGACTGTATTCAAACACTTAGAAAAATTCTTCTAAGTCCTAAACATCTCGCCTCCGGTTATCTCATGAAGGCTGCATAGAACCAGAGGGAAAGAGTTAGCCGGGGGCCAACAGATGAACAAACACTTAGAAATATTTCTAAGTCCTGAACATTGTGCCCTCGGTGAAAGGTTCAATTGACTAAATAGGCCTAGTAGCCGAGGGCTACGAGAGGCACAATACTTGGAAGAATATATCCTAAGTCCTAAACATACATTCAGAAAAACGAAGGCATGCATTCAGAAAAATGAAGGCATGCATTCCGAAAAGGCGAAGGCATACATTAAGAAAACGACGAGGGCATACATTCAAAGAAAAAACAATTCAAAGGAACGAGTCATACACAAAAGCCCGAAGGCAGTTATCTATTCATTCAGGGGAGAAAAAGTTGAAGTATTCATTACAAAAGGGCCGAAGCCAATAGTACAACAGAGTGTGATTACAAATTGGTGGGGAATACACTTTACGAAGGGGGAGCTACAACATCGCCCCCTTCGACAGCTGTGGAGATAGCCTCGCTTTCGGCCTCATCCCCATCACCCCCAAGGCCGCACTCCCTCAGAGTCTCTGAATCTTCAAGCACCGGCCTCTCTTCGCCTTCGGGGAGCGGGATCCTAACGTCTGGCTGCCGAGGGGGGAGGCCATAAGCCTCGGGCTGGAATTGCTCCGGTGAGAGCTTGAAGTGCCTTGCGAGCTTCCGGTATATGAGGCGCTGGGTGAAAAACTCCCCGCCTTGGTAATAGGAGTCGCCCTTCTCAGCAAGCCACATCTTGCCGGGGCCTCCAACCCAGTCATCCACCGAAGCCCCCGCCACCGAGGAGAGCCACTCCTTCTGATCCTCAGCTTTCCGCCCCTCGGCAGTAAAGCCGGCCACAACATCCTTCCGGGCCCAGGAGACGGCCTCTTCTTGAGCCGCGCGGGCTTCCTCAGCAGCAATACGAGCGGCCTCGGCAGCAGCCTCCCCGGCCTTAGCCATGCCCTCATTCACCCCCTCGGCCCTCGCAGCTTGCACCCGCTGCTCCATGCTGTCGGTGGCCAGGCGGAAAGAATCCTCGGCCTCAGCGAGCTTCTTCCTAAGGAGGGCAGCCTCCCCTTCGGCTGTGCCTTTCGCCTCCTTCATTTGCTCCACCCTCTGGAGGTGCTCACAGAGGCCCATGAAGCTCTACAATTCACAAGGGCGACAGTTAGATATGATAAACACAGTACGAAAGGACAACAACAAACACAGAGGAAAAAGATAGGCATGACTTACGGAGGCAGTGTTCAGAAGGATCTTGGCCTCAAGGGAGCTCTCGTCCAGTCTGGCGAGGGCCAAGCGATCAGCCGATGGCAGCATTTGGATCATCAGCGTCGAGGGGTTCAGGCTACCCTCCAGTACTGAAGCCCCCTTCGGCACTATCGCCTCCAGCTTCTCCCGCCTGAAGAATTCTTGATTTATATGCTCCTGAGAGGTGGGGGCGGAGGCGTGCCCCTCATCCACAATAACCACCACGTCAGTGGTCGGCTGCTTGGCGGGGGCGGCGGCTTTTAGCTTCTTGGCCGGGGGGCTCGGTCCCCTTGCCGTTGTTTTTCTTCTTCACAGGCCCAACACCTCTGGACCCCCCGGTGCAAGAACCGGCGGCAGCAGCTTGGGAGGGCTCCTCCCTGGCAGAAGTGCCCGCCGGGCCCTTCTTCTTCCCCTTAGCATTCTTCAAAGCGAAGAGGGAGCTGACGTCCATGGTATTACCTGCAAGAACAAGACACAGAATGGTTAAACCGAAGGGTGTCAGTTACAATGGCACAGAGTAAAAAAAAAGATGAAGGAAAACTATCAAGTTGCAAATAAACCCTTCGATAATCACCTCCGGATCCTTCGAAGACACGATCGAGGGGAGGGTATCTTTCATCCGATGAACCCCTCGGCCTAAACTGCCGGAAGACAAGACTGTACAGTTCTTCAGGGAGAGTGACGTCCTTGATCTTAACATGCTTATCGGACCCCTCCGGTTTTTTGGCAAGTATTCTGCCATTCTTCTCCAGGGCCGCGCTCCCTACCTTCGGGTGGCGCCGGAAGCTGTTGCGGAGCTTAGCCGGGAAGGGGTTCTCCTCCAAACGTATGTAGCAAAACCGCTCCTTCCAACCCTTGTGGGACGAAGGGACGTCGTCGAAGAGCCTAAACTCCAGCACCTGCTGAAGGTTGGCAAAGCCCTCAACGTTTGAATGTCCCCCCGGCAGAGGTTGAAGGACATAAAGAACTGGTCGAGGGTAGGTGGAACCCCCCGGCTTCGGCACAGGGAGAGGAAGCCGGCCACATAAGAGTGGCTGTTGGGCGTTAGCTGGCAGGGGGCCAACCCCACGAATCTCAAATATTCCAGCAGGAAGGGGTGGAGCGGAAAGCGAAGCCCCATCTCCACCGACAGGGTGTGAACAGCAAAGAACCCTTCGGGCGCATATCGCAACAAGTCGTCTGCCCCGGGCTCCACCACGTGCGCCGAAGGGCCAACCAGGATCTGAGTGGCCTGGTACTCTGCCGGGAACACCCTCGTCTTCAGCTCTAGGGCAGTGGTGTTCAGGAATGAGTGGCCCTCGGGTATGCCTATCGGCCGCCCGACATCAACGGTTGCTTGTTTCTTCTTCGGGGCTGCCCTCATCTTCTTTTTCCCGGAGCCACACTGATGGGCGTCGGGTTCAAGGGCCGGGAGGAACTGGACTCCCCGACACCACGAGGGGGAAGGACAGCAACCGTCATCTTCATCCTCTCCCTCTCCTCTTCCTCTTCAGCAGTCTGCACGGCAAGGGCGAGCTCTTCGTCCTCATTCACCTGCTCGAAGTCTTCGGCTTCGACTTCGGCCCGAAGGTCCTTCTCCACCTCCATGGCCACTGCAGCGTCATCACCCACTGAAGACTCCCCGCTCGAAGACTCGACGTCGGAGTACGTCTCCATCTCAACCGAAGGCTCCCCCGAAATATCTTGGGAATCACTTTGCGAGGACATTTCTACTAAATCAAGGGTCGAAGGGAGGTCCTAAAAGCTCTAAGCTACGGGCACTTAATCTAAGGCCGAAAGGTGAGAAGGAAGGAAAGTATGCAAGAACTGACCTTGAAAGCTGGGGATTCGACCGAAGGCTTGATTTTCTCTCTCTAGAAATTTGGGCAGAGCTTCGCTAACAAATGATCGCACAAGAGGGATGATACCCGGCCATGGGGTATTTATAGGCGCCCAGATCCGGGCTTGGGCCCAAAAACCGGGCCTCCGGTCACCAAGTCATCATTACAAACCGTGGTTTCGCCCAATCGGTAACGCCGCCCGCGGGCAGCCAACCGTCGCGCGCCACGTGTGCCCCCCTCAACGGCTATATAGTGGCGTTAGATATTCCAACGGCTATATTCTCAACGGCTATATTCTGGGAGCCTCCGGCTACATTTAGCAGCCCACTCCTTCATCAACCAAGGAACTAGCCCCCGGGCTTTTTACTTCACTCCACTTCATCAAGAAGAGCCCCCGGGTACGCTTACCCAGAGACGCTCCCGGTTTGTGCCCCTAACACCACATAACAAATGCCTTCGAGCTCACCCCTTCAGAAGCCCACGGCTTCGTAACAGGCACACCCCTAGGGGATCCCCCCTCAGCACTTTAAGGGCCGGGTAGCCCCCGGGGAGTACGCCACATTGACAGATAGCCTACGGCACACAGGTGACGGGAGCCCTCGGATACACTCCTCATCAACTGATCAACAAACAGGGGACACCCCGGTAACACTTCAGCTACTACTCACATTCATCACTCCCTCGATCCCCAGATTGAGGGACTCCCCTTCGGCACCTCCCAGTATATCAACAGCACGCCTCCGGCTAATCAACACATGCGCCCTCAGAACAAGGATAGCCTTCGGCATCAACATTGTACTACATTTCGAACTAGGGCTTCACGTTTTCGATTCATCATTGGGGGAATTCGGTGCACTCTTTTTCCCTCATTAGGATTTTTCCCCACAGGGTTTTTCCTAATGAGGTTTTTAACGGGCATCCCCCCAAAATGAAACGAAAAGCGTCAGCCTTCGGCCCGATACAGCAACATGATTACTCTACTCCTTTTCACCACTTTGCAAGTGCCTCAAGGAGTGGGGGACTGGAGAACCCCCTCGGGAAAAATCACAAAAATCACAAACATGACCCCTCAAATCCCGACATGTGGGTAACTGAAGGACTGCCCTCGGCAGAATAAAGAAACAGCAAACCACCCACAACACCACAAACCACAACAGAACAGCAGCAGAGGACAAACACAATTACTCCTTTTCCCTCAAGTACCTTTCGGCAAAAGGAGTGAGGGACTCCTGATGGAGTATATGGCCCGGGAACCCCCGGCCCACAGACTCCTACTACTCCAATGAAGGCCCAACAGGCCCAGAAAGCACAACAGGCCCAAATCACAGCGCCCAGAGTACCAAGCAGCCCACAATGCGCACCAGGGGTGCCTTCGGGACTTCTTGGAGCGCTGGAGAACGGAGGCTGATAAAGTTGATGGCACTGACGACAGGACCCTCCTGGCCCTCCTTCAAACAGTACTCAGCCCCGGGAACTTCTCAAGGAGCCTCATCATCGAACCCCCCCACGAATATATAAGGGCCCTGCAGCGGGGGGACAGGTATGCCGAAGCCGAGGAGGTGGAGAAATGCCATCACGTCCCCGATCAGCAATTCCCTCGGCCAGACGACGAAGGCAACCGGGGGTCGGGGCCTCCCCGTAATCAACCCAAGGATTCGGCCCCCTCCGGTGATCGCCCCCAGCACGGCCAAGCCAAGCCCGGGGGAGGCTACAAGGGGAACCCGAGGACTTGGGCACAGCCTGTTCTCCTGGAGCACCCTCGGACACCTTTGACGCACCCCGTCAGCGTCATCCTTGATTTCGCTTGGGAGAGGGGCCTGGTGGAGCGAGATTCACGCGCACCCCCGAAAGTATATGCCATCAATCCAAACTACCCCTACTGTCACTTCCACCGGCATCAGGGGCACAGAACCGATGACTGCCATCAGCTAAAGACAACCATCGAAAAGTTGATACAGGCGGGCCATTTGTCCCAATTTGTCTAGGGCCCTCAGCAACAGGGCCCCCATCACTAAGGGCCACCTCGAGGGCACCCTGCGAGAGCAAACGCATGGGTCAACCCCAACACCACCCGCCTTGGCAAGAAGAGGGAGATTGGGAACCTGGAAGAAGAGGAGGAAGAGTACCCTCGGTACCAGGAAAAGAAGCGCCACATCCTCATGATCACGGGGGGCAATACCGGGGGTGACTCTACGAGTCAACGAAAGAAGTGGGCTCAATCACTTTACGTGGGGGAAGTCACTCATATGCCCCCAGTAAAGCGGCTGAGGGAGGAACCCATCACCTTCACTAACATTGATCCCCCCCGGTGTCCTCCCCACACAGGGATGCCCTCGTCATCCGCACAGAGATCAATGACACTATCATTCACCGAACTTACATTGACACGGGCAGCTTCGTCAATGTAATGTACCTCAGCACCTTCAGAGAGATGCATTTGGAGAGGGGGTCCCTTCGGCCCATCAAGACCCCTCTTTCCGGCTCCACCGGCGACACCATTGATTCCGAGGGGGTCATAACCCTCCCGGTACTCTTCGGCGATGGGCTCCATAGAGCCAAGCTCGAGGTGGAGTTCGTCGTCGTCAACATCGACTGTGCCCACAACATCATCCTCGGCCGGCCAGCCCTCGAGGATCTCGAAGCCGTCATCTCCATGAGGCACCTCTGCCTCAAGTTCCCAGCCGAGGGGGGAATCGGTTACTCAAGGGGGAACCAAAAACTTGCTCGCGCTTGCTACCTTCAAGTGACGAAGAAGGTTAGCAAGACGGAGTTCCGCGTTAACACCATCACCGGAACTGTGGAAGCGGAAGAATGGAGGCCGAGGGCTGAACCAGCCGAGGAGGTAGAAGACTTTGCGCTCGATCCGGCCAAGCCGGAGAGAGTCGTGAAGATTGGAGCCAAGCTCCCCGAAGACTTGAAGACAGGCATCATCAGCGCCCTCCGCGCCTACTCCATTGTTTTTGCATGGGGGGCCTCAAGATCATGAGAATTCCTTACCCTTCTTCCAGATAATGAGAAAAACCACCGGTTTCCAGTGAACTTCAGAGTGTCAGGGGCCTTCGAGGAACTGAAACGGTACTTATCTTCATCCCCTGTGCTCTCTAAACCCAAGGTGGGGGAGATCCTATACCTTTACCTGGGTGTTAGCCTGGCAGCCATCAGCTTAGTACTCATCCGGGAAGAGGATGGCATCCAACATGCCATCTTCTATGTTAGCAAGACCCTCAGGGAAGCAGAACTCCGGTACTCCCCTGTGGGAAAAACGGTGTTGGCTATCGTGTGGACCGTCAAGAAGTTGGGCCATTACTTCCAGGCTCACCCGGTCCAGGTCCTCACTCACCAACCCCTCGGCGCTTTGATGAGGAGCCCCACCAGCTCCTCCCGAATGGTAAAATGGGTTGTCTTCCTGATCCAATACAACATCGACATCCGTCCTAGGCCCGCCATCAAGGGCCAAGACCTGGTGGACTTCGTGACGGAATGTACAACAAGATCAGCCACGGACCAGGAGCCCTCGGCCCCCTCGGATGATTGGTGGACCCTCTACACCGATGGCTCCTCCGCCGTCAAAGCATGTGGAGGAGGGGTGGTTCTCATCTCACCCGAAGGCTTCCGGGCCTATTATGCAGTCCGCTTCTCCTTCAAAGTATCTAACAATGAAGCCGAATACGAGGCCCTCCTCTGTGGCCTTCGGCTGGCAGCTAACATGAAGGCCCGACAGATCCACGTCAAATGCGACTCCAAATTAGTTGTCGGCCAAATTTCCAGGGAGTACGAAGCCAAGGAAGGGAGAATGAAGCAGTACAAAGAAGCGGCCAAGGAGTTGCTTAAGGTATTTGAGGCACACCCTCTTACTCAAATACCGAGGGCTCAAAACTCTGAGGCTGACATTTTATCCAAGCTCTCGGCCGAATCCCCTGAGCATATCTCAAAGATTGCCAAAGTGGAAGAGCTCAGCCTATCCAGCATACATGCTAGCCCCATCATGCACATACAACAAAGGAAAGATGACTGGATCTCAGACATTGTCGCCTTAATCACCACAGGGCAACTGCCCGAGGATGAGGCCCGCGCCAAGCTAGCTAAGCTGAGGGCTCCTAGCTATACTATCGAAGACGGGAGGCTTTACAAAAGGTCCTACAACGGGACATTACTTCGGTGCCTTCATCAAGATGAAGCCGAAGTTGCGATGGAAGAAGTGCACAGTGGCACTTGTTCAGCTCACCAGGGACCCTTCTCCATGTCCCGAAGGCTAATAATCCAGGGCTACTTTTGGCCTACGATGGCCCGGGATTGTGCAGATCTCGCCCGAAGGTGTACAGCATGCCAACACTTTCAGAAAGCCCACGGTAGGCCAGCGGTCAACTATACCCCCATCAGGACTTCCATACCCTTCGCTCGATGGGGCATAGACCTTGTGGCCCTCTGCCGAGGGGTACCTCCAACAACAGGTACATCATCGTCACCATCGATTACTTCACCAAATGGGTGGAAGCTGAGCCCCTCGCCAGCATTACTGAGGCCAGGTGCCGTCATTTTGTTCTCAAGAACATCCTCACAAGGTTTGGCGTCCCCCAGCAAATCATCTCCGACAACGGGACTCAGTTTGAGGCAGCCCGCTTCTGTGCCCTCCTAGAGGCATGGGGCATCAAACATACCTTCTCATCCGTTGCCTACCCCTAAGGCAACGGTCAAGTGGAAAACGCCAACCGGACCTTGCTCGAGGGGGCCTAAAAAAGAAACTGGAGGCCGAAGGGGGTGGTTGGGTAGAGGAGCTCCACAACATCTTATGGGCCTACCGTACCACCCCTCGGCGAGAAACAGGCGAGACACCCTTCTCCCTCTGCTACGGATTTGAAGCTAAGTCCCCCACTGAGATAACTCTTCTGACCCGAAGGGTCACACAGTACGACCCTGAGGTCAACGATGCCAATATGGCCCTCGACCTCCACCTTATTTCAGAACGCCGAGAGCAAGCCTTCATACGCGCGGAAAACTACCGAAGGCAAGTGAAGAGTTACATTGACGCCAAGGTCCACTCCCGGGAATTCCAAGTGGGGGATTATGTCCTACGAAGAAGGGAAGCTAGCCAACCAACCGAGGGCGGAAAGATGGCACCAAAGTTCGAGGGCTCCTACATCGTGGCAGCCATCATCAAACCAGGAACTTACAAACTAAAACACCCCAATGGGACTGAGGTCCCTAGACACTGGAATGTACATCACTTAGTTAAATTTTATCAATAACATCGGAGCGGCCAAGCCCTCACAACTAGTGAATGTATTATTTTGCGGCCCAATGCCTGAAAATTTTGAAGAATGAAGGCATATTGAAGACACCAAGAACATGGAACAAGACTCTTACGAGTGGCCAAGCCCTCATATCACCCCTTGGCCCAAGGCCTTATCACAAGCAAGAACCCTCGGCACCAAGTGCCGATGGTAGACAATACTATCACCTGCAACAAGGAAGAAAGTACCAATTGTCTTCAATAAAGACCCCTCGACACCCAATGCCGGGGGGATACACCACTGTCAACTTTCAACAAACGGAAAAAAACACCAAGTGTTTTCACAGAAGACCCCTCGGTACCAAGTACCGAGGGTAGACACCCCCAATCACCTATGACAAATGAAGAAAAACACCAAATGTTTTACAGAAGACCCCTCGGTACTAAGTACCGGGGGCCACATCCTGGAACAAACACCAAGTGTTGTTTCTAAAGCCGTACCCCTCGAGGACGCATATACCGAAGGCGCCACCTCTCGGTGCCGACAGCACGTAGTGCCCCCGGCCATTTGCAACCAGTGTGCAAATGCAAACCCTTCCCTGAAACGCTTTCCGCGTCACTACCCCAAGGGTATGACAGGCAAGTAATATGCCCAGGATTCGACTTTCAAGAACGGAACGCTTTCCGCGCCATTTTCCCAAGGGATTGGCAGGCATCTAATATGCCCAGGATTCGACTTCCAAATCGAAACGCTCCCCGCGCCACTACTCCAAGGGTGTGGCAGGCCACAGACCATGTCTGGCGCCGAGGGGACGACTTTCAAAACTGAGGCGCTTTCCGTGCCATCCCCCCAAGGGGAGGAAGGCTACAGACCATGTCTTGTGCCCAGGAAACGACCCTCGATCCCCTCGGAACTCCGAAGGTTAACCCGAGGGGGGAGCTAATGGTGTATTCTGTTACCTCCCAATAGGCCAAGCCTTACCAAGAAACCAAGTTTCTTGAAACCTTCCCTTCACTACAAAAAAAATGGGGTGGTGAAGGGGAGTAGACTCAGCGAGAAATCAATGAGTACATCACTCCAACAATTCACGGAAACATACCGAGGGCTCCCCATGGGAACACCTTCGGTACCTGGAAGCTCCTAAATTACCAAGGATACTATTCAACAGACGTCATCAACAAATGGCTAAGTCCACTCCTTGATTTCCTTCGGCTACAGCAAAACCGAAGGCTCAAATCCTACAGAGCGTGACAGGCTCACTCAACAACAACTCAAAACGTCCCTGAAGGCTACTACACAGCAAAGCTATCAGATGTTGGCCAAATCCCAGCAAGAATCACCTCTGGCACCCTCACCAGACGCCGAGGGGATACAAACAGGCATTGTCCGAGGGAGTCTGTCTTTTTATGCTGCACGAGAACTACAAAATTTCCTAAGTGAACATTGTGGGGACATGGCAACATCCGAAGGCTTTTGTTGCCACAGGCCAACCTTGCGAGACAAAGGAAATATATCTAGAACCACAAAGTATGCAGCCGAAGGGTCCCCGACCGAAGGCCAGCAACAGGAAATACTTAGAAAAATTTTCTAAAGTCCTAAGTACTTTGCCCTCCGTCGAGTCACCGGTCAACCGAGGGTACACCTACGACAAGGCTCTCACATTTCACCCGAAGGCTCCTACCTCATACAACTACACTTAGAAATATTTTCTAAGTCCTAAATACTTTTGACTCTCGGTCAAATCTCCATGCAACCAGAGGGGCCACACGATTGAAGGTTTGGTGAAACTACACTTAGAAATATTTTCTAAGTCCTAAATGTTTTGGGCCCTCGGATATATATCCATGCAGCGAGGGGTGCCCACGCACCGAAGGACATACGACATTCAAATACTTAGAAGAAATTTTCTAAGTCCCAAGCGCCTTGCCTCTGGTTATCTCATGAAGGCTACACAGAACCAGAGGGAAGAAATTAGCCGGGGGCCAACAGATGAACAACACTTAGAAATATTTCAGGTGTGACATTCAGGTGACTAAATGGGCCTAGTAGCCGAGGGCTACAGGAGACACTATACTTAGAGAAATATTTTCTAAGTCCTAACACACATTCAAAGAAAGACGAAGGCATACATTCAGAAAAGACGAGGGCATACATTCAAAGAAAACATTCAAAGGAAAACGAATTAGGGGCACAAGCCCGAAGGCATACACTCATTCATCAAGAAAAAGAAATGTGTATTACATAATGGTCGAGGCCGAAAGCGTACAGATATTCATTACAAAAAAAATGCTCAAAAGTTGCTAAGTACAAATTTTCATTCAACTTTTGCCTCCTCGGCGGGCTTTGAGGTGACCTCTATGCCGGCCTCTGCATCGTCCCCCTCGACCTCCTTCATCAGCTCAGTATCTTCCAGGTCTGGCCTTTCGGCATCTGAGGGGAGAGGAACACGGACATCTGGCTGCAGGGGAGGAAGGCCGTATGTCACCGGGTCGAAGTCTTTTGGATCAATCTTCAAGTGACGGGCCATCCTCCGATAGATGAGGGCCTGAGTAAAAACCTCACCCCCATCGTAGTACTGTTTGCCCTTTCGGGAAACCCACTCCACGCCGGGCCCGTCGCACCATTCATCGACGGAGGACTCCACGACCGAGGACAACCATTGTTTGTGCTCCTCGGCTTTCCACCCCCCAGCCAAGAATTCGGAGACGGCCTCCTCTCGGGCCTTCACAACGGCATCCGCCTTGGCGGCCTCGGCCTCCTTGGCGGCTTTCTCGAGGGCTTCAAATGTGGACCTCTCAGCCTCGGCCTTGCCCCGGTCTGCGGCCTCCGCCCACAGCGTCATCTGCCGAAGGCTCTCCTCCAGTGCAGCCATCTGCCTGATGGCATCAGAATTCTGGTAGACAAGCTCCCGCATCTTCGCGTCTTGCTCAGCCTTGTGCAGGCGCCACTCCTCCAGCCTCCGGGCCTGTTCGCCGAGGGCAATGCAAGCCTTTAAATTATAAAGGAGTTAGGAAAGCTGTACAATATATCCTAGCGCAAGGTAAAACGGTAATAAGGGAGAAACTTACAGTGAGGGAAGACCGGAGGATCTTGTCCTCGAGGGCCAAGTCATCATCAGCCTCGAGGGCGGCTCTGTCAATCTCAGGGGTCATGCCCCTCAGAAGCACCCTCGGGTCCACTGTGCAGTTCATCACGGATGTTCCCCTCGGGAGAGAAACCTGCAGAACCTCGGAGGTTGGCTCCCGGACCCCCATCATCACTTCAGCCACCGGCATCTCCACATGCGTCATGGAGGCGGGGCGCTCATCTATGATAACTACGGGAGGATCCTTCTTCCCGGTATCTACCTTTTTGGCCTCTTGCCCTCGGGAGCCTTGCCCGCGGCCTTTCTCTTCGCGGCGGCGGCGGCGTCAGCGCTTGCGACCATCGACGGCCCCTCGGACTTCTTAAAGAAGTCACCGGCGGGCTTCTGGATGCCCGCATCCGTCCCCTTCGGGACCTTGGAGGACTTCTTCTTCAGATCAGCGAGCCCCTAACATTCATATTGGAGACCAGGATACCTGCAACACAATAAAGGGTTAAGCCGACGGGTCATCAGTAAATGAAAATAAAAGAAAAAATGAAAATGTATGCTAAGTACGAAAACAAGGATGCCCTCGGCTGCTACCTCCTAAACCTCGGAGGCTCCATCAAACGCCGGATACTTTGCATCAGTTTCCCCCAGGAAGCGATACCGCCGGAACCCGAGGGCATAGAGATCCTCCTCCTGAGTGCACTCCTTGATGGCTATGTTCTTGTTTTGGCCCTCCGGGATCTTGGCCAGGATCCTCCCATCCTTCTCGAGGGCGGCGCTCCTCACTTTCTCGTGACGCCTGAACCGGTCGCGCAACTCCCTCGGGAAGGGGCTCTCGGCTAGCTTTACGTAGCACCATCGGTCTTTCCACCCTTTGTTTGAGGAGGGCGCTTCAGTAAACAACTTGAACAAGGCCACCTGTTGCAAGTTCGCGAAACCCTCGACATTCGCATGCCCCCCCCCCCCCCCCCCCCGCACAAGTTGAAACTTTGGAAGAATAGGTCCAGGCTAGGCGTTACCCCCCGGGACTTGCAGAGATGGAGAAAGCCCACGATGTACGAGTGGCTATTCGGCGTGAGCTGGCAGGGGAGCAGTCCTACGAACCGAAGGTACTCACGCAGAAAGGGGTGTAGGGGGAATCGGAGGCCCATGGACACCGAGAGAATGTGAACGGCGATGCAACCCTTGGGAGCCCGGGAGAGCACATCATCAGGACCCGGCGCCACCACTACGGCCGAGGGCCCCACATGTAACTGAGTGACGTAGAAATCCGCCTCATCAGCCTTCGACCTTAACTCGAGGGCGGCGGTATTCAGGTAGGAATACCCCTCGGGCATATCGATGGGCTACCCTTGGTCTGCGACACTGCCTTTCTTCTTGGAAGCTGCACCCTTCGTCTTCTTCTTCCCGGGGGCCACCCGGAGAGGGACCGCATTCAATGGCCGAGAGGTGTTGGCCTCACCAGCGTCGCGAGGGGGGAGAACAGCGACGGTGACCCTCACGCTCTCTCTCTGCGCCTCTTCCTCGGCTACCTGCCAGGCGAGGGGCAGCTCTTTATCCTCGCATTCTTGTTCGAAGCCCTCGGCTTCCACCTCGGCGACGAGGGATCTCTGCAGCTCCATCGCTATGGCGGCATCTTGTCCCACTGAGGGCTGTTCACTGATGGACTCCACGTCCGAGACGGTTTCCTCCTCCATCGAGGGCTCCCTCGAGATATCTTGAGAGTCGCTTTGTGAAGACATTGTCTGTACTAACTCAGGGGTTCGGGAATACTAAGGGTTCTATGCTACAACCCCTAAAACTAAGGCCACAACACACAGCTAGCTAAGAAGGGTAAGGAGCAAGTGGGGGAACGGACCTTGGAACAGGAGTTGATCGAGGGCAGGTGTTTCTCTCTCTAGAAATTTTGGCAGAGCTCCGCTAACACAATGATCGCACAAGGGGGAAGTGCTCTGGCCCTTGGGTATTTATAGGCACCTAGATCCGGGCTTGGGCCTAGAAACCGGGCCTCCGGTTGAAAAGCCATCATTACGAACCGTCGAATTGCCCAATCAGTGATGCCCGCCCACACGCGGCCAACGAACGCGCGCCACGTGGAGCCCCCCCCCCCCCAACGGCTATATTTCTGACGTTAGGTATTCCAACGGCTATATTCTGGGAGCTCCCGGCCACATTCGGCAGACCACTCCTTCATCAACCAGGAAACTAGCCCTCGAGCTTTCCACTTCACTCCACTTCATCAAGAGGAGCCCCCGGGTACACTTACCCAGAGGAGCTCCCGGCTTATGCCCCTCATACTACATCACAAATGCCTTCGGGCTCACTCCTTCAGGAGCCCACGATTTCATAACGGGCACACCCCTCGGGGCACCACAGCCCACCACGTGTAAACAAACAAGGGACCCCTCGGTAACACCGGAAACATTACCCTCATTCATCACGTCCTCATTCTCATAATTTGGGGGCTCCCCCTTCGACATCTCTCAGGATAACAACAGGGACCCTTCGGGAAATCAACAAACGCGCCTTCATATGGAGATAGCCTTCGGCAAAAAATATCGCACTCATTCCAAGCCAGGATTTCACCTTTTCGACTCATCATTGGGGGAATTCGGTGCACTCTTTTTCCCTCATTGGAATTTTTTTCCCACAGGGTTTTTTCCAATGAGGTTTTTAACGAGACATCCCCCCAAAATGAAACGAAAAGCGTCAGCCCTCGGCTTCATATTGCAGGCAGGCACTACACTACTCCTTTTCACCACTTTGCAAGTGCCTCACGGAGTGGGGGTCTGGAGGACCCCTTCGGGAAAATCTCAAAATACAAAAAATGTCACAAAAACTCCGACAAACAACGAGCATGATACCTCAAGTCCCGGAATGTGGGTAATTGAGGGACTGCCCTCGGCTGAAACATGCACACAACAAACTACTCACAAACTCCACAAATTACAACGGAACAACACCAAAAGGACAAACACATATGACTTCTTTTCCCTCAAGTACCTTTCGGAAAAAGGAGTGAGGGACTCCTGATGGAGTATATGGCCCAGGAACCCTCGGCCCATAGACTCCTACTATTCTGATAAACGCCCAATAGGCCCAGGGGGCACAGCAGGCCCAAAACACAGCGCCCCAAGTACTGAGCAACCCACGCAGCACACTGGAAGTGCCTTCGGCCCCCTGGACGGCCAGCTCAAGCACACAAAGTTACTGGGAGAAAACGACGAGAATCAGTAGCCTTCGGCACCTAGAGCCCTCGGCACTAAGGGGGTCCCCGGTACTCAGAGCCCTCGGCTAATCACCTGCAGCCGAGGGCACCTTTCTCGATATAATATCCACTCCACATGCGCCTGAATCACCGTACCAAGTACGACGTCACATCCAATAGCCGCATTAAATGCGGCCACATGCGATTGCCAGCGCCAACCAGTTAATGTGACCCCTCGACCAAAGGATGCTTGACACGTGTCCCTATCTGGCATTTATTGCTACTATAAATAGCACCACATGATGGAGTATATGGCCCGGGAACCCCCGGTCCACAGACTCCTACTACTCCAGCGAAGGCCCAACGGGCCCAGATCACAGTGCCCAGAGTACCAAGCAGTCCGCACTACGCGCCAGGGGTGCCTTCGGCCCCCTGGCCGATGGCTCCAAATTCTCACAGAACGGGTTTCTCAAGAAAATTAAGAAACTGGGAGAAAACGGCGAAAACAGTAGCCCTCGGCATTGTGAGCCCTCGGCACCAAGGTGCCATCGGGTGGAAGAGCCCTCGGCTACTGCTCTATAGCCGAAGGCATCTCACTCGACAAGATATCCGCCTCACATGCGTACAGATCACCGTACCCTGCACATACGTCCCATCCAACAGCCGCATTAAATGCGGCCACATGCGGTTGCCAGCGCCAACCAGTTGAGGTGACCCCTCAGCCAATGAGCGCTTGACACATGTCCCTGTCCGGCATTTATTGCTACTATAAATAGCACCCCATTTCTTCATTTGTAACCACGCTGAAAACGGCATTCATACTGAATACACTCTCTCTCTACTTTTACTTGCTTACTCTGACTTCTCTCTAAGTTATTCCCCGTAATAACCCTTCGGATATATACCCCCGGGTAGACTATCCATCATTTGGTGCTCTCGTTGAGAGGTTGAACAATCGAGTAAGAAACCCTTCCCCTCGACCAAACACAAAACACTAGCCCTCTATCAAAATGGTGAGGACAACACGTGCCAACTCAAAAAACGTAGAAGACAAGAACCTGGCCCTCGGCGACGTCAACGCCCCCGAAGCCTCTCACAGGGCTCCCGAGGGCGGTGTCATCGCTGGGCTGGAACAGGCGGCTGTCGACCTACGCCTTCAGATCCAACAAAATGCCCCCGATGCCCGCCTCGGCATCGAGGCCAAGAAGAAGAACCGGAGTGATGACCAAGTCAGCCCTCCGGTTCTCACCATCGACGTGCAATCGGCGCTCTCCGCCTTCATCCAGACGCTCACCCAGAACCCGGGTGCCTTCGGCACCCTGGCTCCAGCTCACCCTCAGATCGGGGAAAATATCATACTTCCCCCTCTGCCACACCCCTTCGGAAATCCCACCCCTCGGGTGAGAAACGACGAAGGGGTGGTGGCCCAAGACACGTCCTCCCAGGAAGTTCAGTCCCGGGACCGCCATAACGACAACAGGGAAAGGCCCCGTACTTCCGCCCTCAACCGGCTCGGAGGAGGGCCAGACCGCCGAGGGGTCCAAGACCGCCTCGGGGGGAAAGCACTCCAAAGGCCCATGGAAAGCGGGGGATCTGTTTCGAGGGCAGACGAGGAGCGTCCCCCTCGGGACAAAGGCAAGGCACCCCTTCATGCCGATGATGCTCGACACCAAATCAACCAGGCCCACTCGGCCCAGGTTCGTTCGTAGGGGGCGGAGACCCTCCCGAAGGATCCCCGGGACGAGATTATCGCGGCCCTCCAACGCCGGCTTGACGAGATGGAGTCCAACAAAGCTCACGCCACCACCTCCACCCCTCATTCAGATCTCAAATACGAGGCCATGATGGCCAAAATGGAGGAGTTACAGAAGAGGGTGGCCGAGGGCTCCGGGGAACCCGTCATCCAGCTCCGGACTCGGACGCCATTTACCCCAAGGGTATTGGCGGCCCGGATCCCGGAAAAATACCGAGGGCAACACATACAGCCCTACAGCGGGAAAACGGACCCCCAGGAACACTACAGCAAATACCAGAACAGCATGATGATGGTGGGGGCGTCAGACGAATATTTGTGTCGATGGTTCCTCTCCACCTTAGAGGGACCGGCATACGAATGGTTCAACAGGCTGCCCGAGGGCTGCATTGATTCATGGCAAGAACTCGCCCAACGATTCTTGACACAATTCGCCGGGAGGCGTCGCACAAGGAAGCACTTCTCCCACCTCCTAACAATACTCCAGAAGAAGGATGAGACCCTTCGGGATTTCCTGGAGCGCTGGAGGACGGAGGCCGACAAGGTCGACGGTGCTGATGACGGGACCCTCCTGGCCCTCCTACAAACCGTCCTCCGCACCGGCAACTTTTCGAGGAGCCTCATCATTGAACCCCCCCCCCCCCCCCCCCCCGCGACTACATAAGGGCTTTGCAGCGGGGGGACCGATATGCTGAGGCCGAGGAAGTGGAGAAGTATCACCAGCATCCGGACCAATTGCCCCCGAGGGCTGACAACAAGCATAACCGAGGGCCGGGGGCTCCTCCAAATCGCCCCAAAGCTTCGGGACCCTCTGATGACCGCCCTCGGCAAGGCCAAGCCAAGCCCGGGGGAGGTTATAAGAGCAACCCTAAGACTTGGGCCCAGCCCATTCTCCTGGACCGCCCTCGGACACCATTGACGCACCCAGTCAGCATCATCCTCGATTTTGCCGAGGAGAGGGGTCTCGTTGAGCGCGACTCTCGCGCACCCCCGGAGGTACACGCTATCAACCCTTAGTTCCCCTACTGTCGCTTCCATCGGCACCAGGGGCACAGGACCGATGACTGCCATCAACTGAAGACGGCCATCGAGAGATTAATACAGGCGGGGCACCTGTCCCAGTTTGTCCAGAGCCCTCGGCAGGAGGGACCTTCTCATCAGGGACCTCCCCGAGGGCACCATACGAAGGTAAATGCCTGGGTAAATCCGAACACCATCCCCCTCGGCAAGAAGAGGGAGATCGGAAACTTGGAAGAAGAGGAGGAGGAGTACCCCCACTACCAGGAGAAGAAACGCCACATCCTCATGATCACCGGTGGCAACACAGGGGGCGATTCCACCAGCCAGCGAAAGAAGTGGGCTCAATCGCTTTACGTAGGGGAAGTCACTCATATGCCCCCGGTAAAGCGACTGAGGGAGGAACCCATCACCTTCACCAACGCGGATCTCCCTCCTACTTCTTCTCCTCACAGGGATGCCTTGGTGATTCGGACGGAGATAAACGACACCATTATTCACCGAACTTACATTGACACGGGCAGCTCCGTCAATGTAATGTACCTCAGCACCTTCAGAGAGCTGCATTTGGAGAGGGGGTCCCTTCGGCCCATTAAGACCCCTCTTGCCGGCTTCACCGGCGACACTATTGATTCCGAGGGGGTAATAACCCTCCCGGTGATCTTCGGCGACGGGCTCCATAGAGCCCAGCTCGAGGTGGAGTTCGTCGTCGTCAACATTGACTGCGCCCACAACATCATCCTCGGCCGGCCAGCCCTCGAGGACCTCGAAGCCATCATCTCCATGAGGCACCTCTGCCTCGAGTTCCCCGCCGAGGGGGGCATTGGCTACTCCCGGGGGAACCAGAAAATTGCCTGCGCCTGCTATCTTCAGGTCACTAAGAAGGTAAGCAAGACGGAATTCCGTGTTGACACCATCACCGGAACAGTCGACCAAGAGGAAAAAAGGCCGAGGGCTGAACCGGCCGAGGACGTAGAAGACTTTGCGCTCGATCCGGCCCAGCCGGAGAGAGTCGTGAAGATTGGAGCCCAGCTCCCTGAAGATTTGAAGACCGGTATCACCGACGCCCTCCGCGCCTACTCCACTGTCTTTGCATGGGGGCCGGAGGACATGCCGGGAATCAGCCGAAGGGTCATCACCCACCGCCTCTCGGTGGACACTTCGGCAAAAGTAGTACAACAACGAAGGAGACCCCTCTCCGCCGAGAGGAGGGAATTCGTGAAGAAGGAGGTCGCCATGCTCCTCTCAATCAAGCACATCAAGGAGGTGAAATACCCCTCATGGCTAGCAAATGTAGTCCTCGCACAGAAGCCCCCTACCTTCCGCATGTGCGTGGACTACACCGATCTCAACAAAGCATGCCCTATGGATCCATTCCCTCTACCAAACATTGATCAATTGGTGGATGAGACCGCAGGGTGTGAGATCATGTCCTTCCTCGATGCCTTCCGAGGGTACCATCAAATTTTCATGCACGAGGAGGACGCCGGAAAAACTGCCTTCATGACTCCCGAGGGCATCTTCTGCTACCTAGTGATGGCCTTCGGCCTAAAGAACTCGGGGGCCACTTACACCCGGATGGTGGCCCGGGTCTTTCAAGCCGTCCTAGGGCGTACCATGGAGGCCTATGTTGACGACATGATCGTCAAGAGCAAACAATCTTCCAGCCATGCTGACGACCTCCGGGAAATCTTCGCCATCATGCAAAAATTCAACCTCCGGCTAAACCCGAAGAAGTGCACCTTCGGCGTCCAAGGGGGCAAATTCTTGGGCTACATGGTGAGCCGAAGGGGTATTGAGGCCAATCCCGAGAAGATCCATGCCATCATCAACATGGAGCCCCCACGCAATGTGAAGGAAGTCCAACGGTTGACGGGCCGCCTGGCAGCCCTCAACCGCTTTCTATCTAAATCGGTGGAGAAGTCCCTACCCTTCTTCCAGATCATGAGGAAGACGGCTGGCTTTCTATGGACTCCAGAATGCCAGGGGGCTTTCGACGAGCTCAAACGATATCTATCTTCACCTCCTGTGCTCTCCAAACCCAAGGTAGGGGAGATCCTCTACCTCTACCTTGGGGTTAGCCCGGCGGCCGTCAGCTCTGTGCTCATCCGGGAGGAAGACGAAATCCAACATGCCATCTTCTACGTTAGCAAGACCCTAAGGGAGGCCGAGCTCAGGTACTCCCCTGTGGAAAAAACGGTGTTGGCCATCGTTTGGACTGTCAAGAAGCTGGGCCACTACTTTCAGGCTCACCCGGTTCAGGTCCTCACCCATCAACCCCTCGGTGCCCTCATGAGGAGCCCCACCAGCTCCTCCCGCATGGTGAAATGGGCTATCTTCTTGAGCCAGTACAACATTGACATCCGTCCAAGGCCTGCCATCAAGGGCCAAGCCCTGGCGGACTTTGTGACGGAATGTACCGCAAGGGCTGCCACGGACGGGGAGCCCTTGGCTACCTCGGACGACTGGTGGACCCTCTACACTGATGGCTCCTCCGCGACCAAAGCATGCGGGGGAGGGGTAGTCCTCATTACTCCCGAGGGCTTCAGGGCCTACTATGCAATCCGCTTCTCCTTCAAGGTCTCCAACAATGAGGCCGAATATGAAGCCCTCCTATGTGGCCTTCGGCTGGCTGCCAACATGAGGGCTCGGCAGATCCACATCAAATGCGACTCCAAGTTGGTCGTTGGCCAAATCTCCGAAGAATATGAGGCCAAGGAGGGGAGAATGAAACAGTACAAGGAAGCGGCCAAGGAGTTGCTTAAGGTATTTGAGGCACACTCTCTCACTCAAATACCGAGGGCTCAGAACTCCGAGACCGACATATTATCTAAACTCTCGGCCGACTCCCCCGAGCACATCTCCAAAATTGCCAAAATCGAGGAACTCAGCCTCTCAAGCATCCATGCAAGCCCCGTTATGAACATACAACAACGTCAGGAGGATTGGATCTCAGATATCACCACCTTCATCTCCACAGGGCAGCTACCCGAGAATGAGGCCCGCGCTAAACTGACAAAGCTGAGGGCTCCTAGCTACACCATCGAAGATGGAAGGCTCTACAAACGATCTTACAATGGCACGCTACTTCGGTGCCTTCATCCAGATGAAGCCGAGGTCGCAATGGAGGAAGTGCACAGTGGCACTTGCTCAGCTCACCAGGGACCCTTCTCCATGTCCCGAAGGCTCATTCTCCAAGGCTACTTCTGGCCAACCATGGCCAGGGACTGTGCTGACCTTGCCCGGAGGTGCACCGCATGTCAACATTTCCAGAAAGCTCCCGGCAGGCCAGCGGTCAACTATGCCCCCATCAGCACCTCTGTCCCATTTTCTCGATGGGGGATAGACCTTGTGGGCCCTCTGCCGAGGGGTACCTCCAACAACAGATACATCATTGTGGCCGTCGACTATTTTACCAAGTGGGTGGAGGCTGAACCCCTCGCCAGCATCACAGAGGCGAAGTGCCGTCACTTCGTCCTCAAGAACATCCTCACAAGGTTTGGCGTCCCCCAGCAGATCATCTCCGACAATGGGACACAATTTGAGGCAGCCCCCTTCTGTGCCCTTCTGGAGGCATGGGGCATCAAACACACCTTCTCCTCCGTTGCCTACCCTCAAGGCAACGGGCAAGTAGAGAACGCCAACCGGACCTTGCTCGAGGGCCTCAAAAAGAAGCTAGAGGCCGAGGGTGGTGGCTGGGTGGAAGAACTCCACAACATCCTTTGGGCCTATCGCACCACCCCTCGGCGAGCAACAGGTGAAACACCCTTCTCCCTCTGCTACGGTTTTGAAGCCAAAGCTCCTACGGAATCACCCTTCCCACCCGAAGGGTGATCCAGTATGACCCCGAGGTCAACGACAGCAACATGGCCCTCGACCTCCACCTCATTTCAGAACGCCGGGAGCAGGCCTTCATCCGGGCAGAAAACTACCGAAGGCAAGTTAAAAGCTACATCGATGCCAAAGTTCGCACCCGAGAATTTCAAGTGGGGGACTATGTCCTCCGGAGGAGGGAAGCCAGCCAACCAACTGAGGGAGGAAAAATGGCACCAAAATTCGAAGGCCCCTACATCATAGCAACAATCATCAAACCCGGGACCTACAAGCTCAAACGCCCCAATGGGAAAGAAGTCCCTAGGCACTGGAATGTACACCATTTAGTTAAATTTTATCAATAATGTAAGAGCGGCCAAGCCCTCATAACTAGTGAATGTACTATCCTATGGACCAAGGCCTCCAATTTCAAAGAATGAAGATACATTCAAGACATCAAGCCCTCATACTGACTACAGGCCCACCGCCTCACCACGAGAAAAAACCCCTCCGGCACCAAGTGCCGAGGGCGGACGCCATCAACACCTACAACATCAGTGAAAACACCACGTGTTTTCAGTCAAGACCCCTCGGTACCAAGTGCCGAGGGAAGGAACTCCTATCACCAACAATAAGGAACACCATGTGTTTCATTTCCCTTCGGCACCCAGTGCCGAGGGTACATCCCCACCTTCAACATCAAAAAAGAAAATATGAGAACACCAAGTGTTCCTACAGAAGACCCTTCGGCACCCAGTGCCGAGGGTACACCTCCATCATCAAACATCGAAACGAAGAAAAAACACCAAAATGTTTCAAAGAAGACCCCTCGGCACCCAGTGCCAGGGATATGCTCTCCTTTCAACTTCCAAACATCTGTTGGGAAACACCAAGTGTTTCATTTGAAGACCCTTCGGTACCAAGTACCGAGGGTAGACGCCTACATCAACTACGACAAAAAAGAACACCAAGTGTTCCTACAGAAGACCCCTCAGTACCAAGTACCGGGGGCTACACATCGAAACTAACACCAAGTGTTGTTTCTAAAAGCCGTACCCCACGAGGACGCATATACCGAAGGCGCCACCATCGGTGCCGGCTGCACGTAGTGCCCCCGGCCATTTGCAACTAGTGTGCAAATGAAAACCCTTCCTTGAAACGCTTTCCGCGTCACTACCCCCAGGGTATGACAGGCATGAGAAATGCCCAGGATTCGACTTTTAAAAACGGAACGCTATCCGCGTCACTACCCCCAGGGTATGACAGGCATGAGAAATGCCCAGGATTTGACTTCCAAACCGAAACGCTCCCCGCGCCACCACCCCAAGGGTGTGGCAGGCCACGGACTATGTCTAGCGCCGAGGGGACGACTTTCAAAAATGAGGCGCTTTCCGCGCCATCCCCCAAGGGGAGGCAGGTTACGGACCACCATATCTTGTGCCCAGGAAACGTCCTTCGATCCCCTCGGAACTCAGAAGGTTAACCCGAGGGAGGAGAGCCATTGGTGTATTCTGATGGTCTCCTAATAGGCCCAGCCTTACCAAGAAACCAAGTTTCTTGATGCCTTCCCTTCACCACCAACCAAAAAAAAAAAAAAAAAAAAAGAGGGGGTGAAGGGGAGTAGACTCAGCGAGAAATCAAAGAGTACACTCCAACAGATCACAACAAGCCGAGGGCTCCCCACGGGAACACCTCCGGTAACTGAAGGCTCCTATTTCCCGAAGGACACTACTCGAACAAATAGCAGCAAGGAATGGCTAAGTCCACTGCCTGGTCACCTCCGGTCACACAAACACCGAAGGCTTCAACAATACAAAGGGACTGGACTATCCAAAGTACACTAAGACGGTACCTTCAAATATGTACTGAAGGCCCCTACCCCATTACAAGGGACACAACTGGATGAGTCAAACTCTACAACTCCTCAGAGTGTATGCCGAGGGCACACACTCCTCATTGGCTTTCTTCACAACAACAGGATTCAACATCAACTTACGCAAAGTAATGTAGAGTCAGATGGCACCTATCACCCGAAGGCTACACAAGGAAACAGCACTTGAAAAAATTCTAAGTCCTAAAGATTGGGCCCCCGGCCCAATCAGCATTACAGCCAAGGGAATATGGTAGCCGAAGGTCATGCAATACAACAACACTTGAAAAAATATATTTTGTCCTAAATGAGCAGCCCCCGGGCATCTGGCAAAGTGATGTGGAGTCAGAGGGCACCTATCACCCGAAGGCTCCCAAGGGAAAATCTACACTTAGAATATTTTCTAAGTCCTGCATATTCCCCCCCCCCCCCCCCCCCCCCGGTCAACTACTCTTACATCAAGGAGGGATGCCATCTACCGAAGGCTCCCAAGGGAGATTTTACACTTAGAATATTTTCTAAGTCCTACATTCTTTTCCCCGGTCAACTACTCATACATCAAGGAGGGATGCCATCTCCCGAAGGCTCCCAAGGGAGATTTTACACTTAGAATATTTTCTAAGTCCTGCATATTTCTCCCCCCGGTCAGCTACTCATACATCATGGAGGGATGCCACCTCCCGAAGGCTCCCAAGAGAAACTCTACACTTAGAAGATTTTCTAAGTCCTACATATTTCACCCTCATCTCGAGGGACCTAATTGCCGAAGGCTACCTATCAATCGAGGGCTACAGTACACAAGGAATCAACACTCAAGAAAATTTTCTAAGTCCTAAAGAATTGGCCCCCGGCCTATTCAATATTTCAGTTGGGGCTCCACAGTAGCCGAAGGCTACATGGCATACTACACTTGCAAAAAATCTCTAAGTCCTATGCATTGGGCCCTCGGTCCAACATTCACACATCAGGAAGGGACGTCGTATCCCGAAGGCTCTCAAGGGGGAATCTACATTTAGAAATTTTTCTAAGTCCTAGGATTTGGGTTACTGCAAACCCGAAGGCTACATGGCATACTACACTTGCAAAAAATCTCTAAGTCCTGTGCATTGGGCCCTCGGTCCAACATTCACACATCAGGAAGGGACGCCGTATCCCGAAGGCTCTCAAGGGGGAATCTACATTTAGAAATTTTTCTAAATCCTAGGATTTGGGTTACTGCAAACCCGAAGGCCCTATGGTGTGCTACACTTAGAAAAATTTTCTAAGTCCTAATTCCTACAGAACCCTCGGTTGCATATCCACCAGGGGGTGCCCAACTACCGAAGGCTTCCAAGGGCAAGTTACAATCGAAAAATATTCTAAGTCCTAAAACATACATTCAAGAAGTAGGAGGCATACATTCAAAACATAAGGCGCATTCAAATGTAAAAAGCCCGGGGGCAGCATGCATTCATCAAAAACAGAGTAAGTGTGAAATTTACAAACAGGCCGAAGCCGAAGGATCAAAGTTGTTCATTACAAAATATGTTCAAGGATTTCTAAGTACAAAGTCACTCTACAACTACAACAGCATCATTCACCGGGGTGCCCTCTGCAGCCGGCCTCGATGATGCCTCCGCTCCGGTCTCGACAGCGTCGTCCTCGGCCTCATTCTTCAACTCCGTGTCCTCAAGGTCGGGCCTCTGAACACCTTCCGGGAGCGACTCACGGACATCAGGCTGCAGGGGAGGAAGGCCATACGCCGAAGGGGAGAAATCCTTTTGCTCAATGCCCAAATGCCGAGCCATCCTCCGGTAGATGAGGGCCTGGGTGAAGAATTCGCCGGCTTCATAGTACTCTCTGCCCTTCCGGGCCATCCATTCCCACCCGGGGCCCTCGGCCCATTCCTCGACGTGTGCCTCCACGACCGAGGACAGCCACATCTTGCGTCCCTCGGCCCTCCAGCCCTCGGCGACGAAGGCATCAACGGCTTCCTCCCGAGCCTTGGCGACGGCCAGCGCCTTGGAGTCCTCGGCCTCTTTGGCAGCTCTCCTGGCCTCCTCAGCAGCGGCCTCAGCGTCAGCCTTGCCCTTCTCTGCGGCCTCCAATCTCTGCTCCATTTGCCGAAGCTCCTCTTCCAGCCTGGCCCCCAGCTTCACCGCCTCTTTATTTTTAAGGATGCATTCCTTCATCTTGGCGTCCTGCTCTGCTTTATGGAGGCGCCATTCTTGAAGCCTCCGGGCATGTTCGCCGAGGGCTAGACAAGCCTGCAGACCAACGACCAAAATGGTTAAAGGCAATTGCACAATATAATCAAAGGGGAAAAGGAAGAAAGCTGAGTAAACACTTACAGAAAGGGAGGAGCGGAGAATGTGGTCCTCGAGGGCCGCATCGTTATAGGCCCCGAGGGCAGCCCTATCAGTCTCAGGGGTTATGCCCCTCAAGATGGCCCCCGGGTCGACAGCGCCGCTGGCCAGGGATGTCCCCCTCGGGAACGAAACTTGGAGGACCTCAGGCAGCAACTCCTCTGCCCCCGCCGGCGTTTCACCTGACGGCTTCTCCACATGCACCCCGGAGGCGGGGTGCTCATCAGCGATAATGATCGGGGGCTCCTTCTCGGCGACATCCCCCTTCTTCGGCTTTTTGGTAGCCGGGGGGGACCCCTTGGTCGCTGCCTTCCTTTTGCCGGCAGCGGCATCGCCCTCAGCTTTCTTAAAGAGGGCAATGGCGGGCTTCTGGCTGCCCTGTCCCGACCCCTTCGGGTCCTGTTTCTTCAGACGAGCAAGGCCCTTTACGTTCACCATAGAGACGGGGATACCTGCAAAAAGGAGACAAAGGGTTAGTCCGACGGGTCTAAGCGAAGGGACAATAACATCCAAGCAAAAATAAAACTAGGTACAGAATTCTAAAGCCCTCGGCTCCTACCTCCGGCTCCTCCGAAGGCCTTGTTGAAGGGAGGGTACTTCTCATCGGTCTCCCCTATGAAGCGGTACCTCCGGAACCCGAGGGTGTATAAATCCTCCTCGAGGGTGCAGTCTTTGATCGCCACGTTCTTATTTTTCCCCTCCGGGAACTTGGCCAGCTTTAGGCCGTCTTTCTCGAGAGCAGCACTCCTGATTTTTTCGTGCCTTCGGAATCGATCACGCAGCTCCCTCGGGAATGGGCTCTCATCCAACTTTACGTAGCACCAACGTTCCCTCCATCCTTTGTTGGAAGAAGGAGCATCGGAGAATAGCTTGAAGCGGGCAATCTGCTGCAGGTTGGCATACCCCTCGCCGTTTTCGTGCCCCCCCCCCCCCCGGCACAAATTAAAGCTCTGGAAGAATAGATCCAGGTTGGGCTTCACCCCTCGGGACTTGCAGAGCTGGAGGAACCCCGCAATGTAGGAGTGGCTGTTGGGCGTGAGTTAGCAGGGGACCAAACGAACAAACCTCAAATACTCCCGGAGGAATGGGTGCAGAGGGAACCTAAGTCCCATGGAAACCGAGAGGACGGGAATAGCGATACACCCCTCGGGCGCCCTGGACAACACGTCGTCGGGACCTGGCTCCACCACTTCGGCCGAGGGCCCCACGTGCAGCTGAGTCACGTACAGATCTGCCATGTCAGCCTTCGACCTGATCTCGAGGGCCTCAGTGTTCAGCCAACTGTACCCCTCGGGCATGTCCACGGGCTTTCCTTGATCGACGGCCCTCTCCTTCTTCTTGGTAGCGGCCTTCTTCTTCTTCAAACCGGAAACCGCCCTCAGAGGTATCGGATCTAGCGGCCTCGAGCTACTGGCCTCCCCGGAACCCCGAGGGGGGAGAACAGCGATCGTAACCTTCGAGCTCTCATTATGCGCCTCATCCTCCGCTGTTTGCCATGCGAGGGCCAAGTCTTCATCCTCGCACTCCTGCTCGAAGCCCTCGGCTTCGACCTCCACAATGAGTTCCTTCTGGACCTCCCGGGCCAAGACGGCATCAGCACCATCCGAGGGCTGGCCACTGCTGGACTCCACGTCGGAGATGCCCTCGTCCTCCATCGAGGGCGTCCTCGAGATGTCCTGAGAGTCACTCTGAGACGACATTCTATCTCTAGCTCGAGGGTTCGGGGGAACTAAGGTTTCTAGTGAATTCTATCTCCTAACCCGAGGGCGCAATGTACAGCTATACTAGAAGGAGAAAGGCAGGGAGCACTGACCTCGAAAGCTGAGTAAGGACCGAAGGCTTGAGTTTCTCTCACTAGATTTTTGGCAGAGCTTCGCTAAGACAACTGAGTTCGCACAGCGGGAGTGGCTCTGGCCTTGGGGTATATATAGGCGCTGGAAACCGGGCCTCTGGACGGACCGTCATCATTACACACCGTCGTTTCACCCAACCGGTGACGCCGCCCGCGAACAGCCAGCCATCACATGCCACGTGTGCCACCCCCCCCAAAGGCTATATCCCGTCGTTACACATTCCAACGGCTATATTTCCAACGGCTATATTCTGGAAGCCCCCGGGTTTTTCCACTTCACTCCTCTTCATCAAGGAGAGCCTCCGGGTACACTTACCCAGAGACGCCCCCGGGTTGTGCCCCACACAGCACATAACGGACGCCTTCGGGATCACTCCTTCAGAAACCCAAGGCTCCATATCAGGGCACCCCTCAGGAATTCTCCCCCAGCACTGCAAAACCGGGTAGCCCCCGGGGAGTGACTCATTGACGGATGGCCCCTGGCACACAGGTAATGGGAGCCCTCGGGTATCTTCATCACCAACTAATCAACAAACAGTGGACCCCCCCCCCCCCCCGGTAACAACTTCACTGCTGCCCTCATCTAGCAGGGCCTCGATCCCTGGATTGAGGGGCTCCCCTTCGGCGCCACCAGGACATCAACAGCAAGCCTTCGGCTAATCAACACAGGAGCCCTCAGAAGTGAGAGCCTTCGGCATTCCCGTTATTCTCCATTTTTACCAAGGTTTGACATTTTCGATTCATCATTGGGGGAATTCGGTGCACTCTTTTTCCCTCATTAGGATTTTTTCCCACAGGGTTTTTCCTAATGAGGTTTTTAACGAGGCATCCCCCCAAAATGAAACGAAAAGCGTCAGCCTTCGGCCCACAACGGCAACGTAACTACTTTACTCCTTTTCACCACTTTACAAGTGCCTCAAGGAGTGGGGGACTGGAGGACCCCCTCGGGAAAATCATTAAATTACAAAATCTGTGAAATTCCAACAAACAACAAAGCAAGCCCTCAAGTCCCGACATGTGGGTAACTGAGGGACTGCCTTCGGCAGGGACATAAAAGCAACAACTCCTCACCAACTTCAGAGATCACGACGGGACAACATCAAAGGGCAAGCACAAATTACTCCTTTTCCCTCAAGTACCTTTCGGCAAAAGGAGTGAAGGACTCCTGATGGAGTATATGGCCCGGGAACCCCCGGTCCACAGACTCCTACTACTCCAGCGAAGGCCCAACGGGCCCAGATCACAGCGCCCAGAGTACCAAGCAGTCCGCACTACGCGCCAGGGGTGCCTTCGGCCCCCTGGCCGAAGGCTCCAAATTCTCACAGAACGGGTTTCTCAAGCAAATTAAGAAACTGGGAGAAAACGGCGAAAACAGTAGCCCTCGGCATTCTGAGCCCTCGGCACCAGGGTGCCATCGGGTGGAAGAGCCCTCGGCTACTGCTCTATAGCCGAAGGCATCTCACTCGACAAGATATCCGCCTCACATGCGTACAGATCACCGTACCCTGCACACACGTCCCATCCAACAGCCGCATTAAAAGCGGCCACATGCGGTTGCCAGCGCCAACCAGTTGAGGTGACCCCTCAGCCAATGAGCGCTTGACACGTGTCCCTGTCCGGCATTTATTGCTACTATAAATAGCACCCCATTTCTTCATTTGTAACCACGCTGAAAACGGCATTCATACTGAATACACTCTCTCTCTACTTTTACTTGCTTGCTCTGACTTCTCTCTAAGTTATTCCCCGTAATAACCCTTCGGATATATACCCCCGGGTAGACTATCCATCACCTCATTTCCCCATTTGTAACCCAGAAGCAAAATACGCTGAATACATATCTAATATACACTCTCTCTCTTACTTACTTGCTCTGACTTCTCTCTAGTTATTCTCCGCAATAACCCCTCGGATAAGCTACCCCCGGGTATACTATCCATCACCCCCTCTAGACTTTTACCTCTATCCGGGACCATCAGTATAGATTGGCACAGTTCGGGTCAGTCCGGATAAATGATAAATTCTCAAGAAGTACCGGTTACATTGAATGGGTACGTAGATTCATTTAGTCCGGATTTTTTAATTATACTGAAACTTATCTGCCCCATTTTATTTTGTAAAAAAACACTGCTACGCTATCAAAATATCTAGTAAGTAATAACATTCTCAAATCAATTAAGTATTAATTTCACCATAATATACTGACAATTCAAAATAAAAATATTAAACAAATTTTTGAATTAGATAACAAAATATCAAACCACGTACAGATCTATAAATTAAACCACACACAACCACACAAATTAAATAGCACCAAATTTTGAAATCTGAAAAATTAGGCATTACCATTTATTTATAAACTAGAAAGGTAGTACCACAAAGTCGTAAGAAATTAAACTAATCACTACACACACACACACACACACACACACACACACACACACACACACACACATATATATATATATATATATATATATATATATATATATATATATATATATAGGGAGCGGTTCCGGTAAGAACGGATCTTAGGAGAAAAATGAGAACGAATCTGGATCGTTGGATTGAATTATGTGGAACTAAATTGCGCATTTGGTGAAACCGCAATGTGCAATAGACGATATTTAAATGTGCAGAATAAAAATTTAAAGTCACATGTGCATTAGGTGAAATTGAAATGTGCAGAATAAGGCGTACAAAAATAACATCACATCGTACCTTTTGTTCTGCACATTTTAGTTTCATCTAATGCACATTTCAAATTCACCTAATGCACAATTTAGCTTCTTATAATGTCACAACATTGTATCCTTTGTGTTGCACATTTCAATTTCACTTATTACACATGACAACTTCATCTAATGCACATTGAATTTCACATAAAGAAAATCTAACGGTCCAGATTCATTCTCATTTTTCTCTCAAGATCATGTTCTTATTTGAACCAAAACCTATATATAAACACACACACATGTATATATATGTTTACGAGAACAATTTAAAACTTAATAAATATAACAACATAAATAAAATTAAGATAATTAAATGAATATGGCACACTTCATTGAGTAAGAATCTTTGTTCACAAAAAATGATGCATTTGGAATAGAGAATTGAGAAAAATAATTTAGGAGTTTATATGAACTTTCAAACACTTTTTAGTAGACTTACAAGTTTCTCTTTTACAAATGCATCAATAAAAAATATTTAATCTTTTTTTTGGGAATTTATAATAGTTTAACCTCTTGTAAATTGCTATTAATTCTATGAACATAAGATTTGTTGAACTTTGTGAGTTTTTATATTTTATAGTTTTAGTTCTTATGTGGGCCCCATTTTGATATTTAGAATAGATCGGGGTTCTCTAAATTTATTAGACAGCTCTGGTACTAAGTTTTTACCGCACGATAAATATTGTGCAATATTGTTTTTGTCTCTCTATGTTTCAAGACTACTATTTTGTAGTATTATTTCAATGGTGGTATGTGTGGTTATTTGTTGTGAACCGAAAAATAAAAATCAACAGGGTAAACCGTTGCGCTGATAATCAACGATAAAAATACTGTTACCCAGAGCCAAAAGGCTAAAACCAATTTTATTCCAAGATGAGCCCGAATGAATCCTAACAAGGGGTTTAAATAATTTTAAAACCAAATTCCGTTGCCCCCATTTCAGGTAAAGTGCTAACCTCCCCCTGCTGCATTTTGAATAGAAATGATATGTTGCTTTCTATTTCTGATTTTAACATATGAATGAAAAACATGAGTGTCAGAATCCCCATCTTTAATCCAGTTTAAATGAGCTTTCTGTTTCCAAAACTTCCTTTCAAGATTGTATTTGGACATAATAAGAGCTTTTTTCATAGACCAAACAGATCTAGTTGCATCAGTAGGCTGATTTTTAAAGCAAATTTCTGCATCCAAAACCTGTTGCTCACAAGCTTTAATATCATCAAAGATATTGCAAAAAATATCTTTATTCCAGGCCTGTAGATCATGTTTTAAGTGTGACACCGCACCCGAACGTCCTTGAAATTCAAACTAAATTTCAAAGCTTATGTATTGAATTTCCTTATTATCGAACAATTGTAAGACGATTAAAGTTTTACGTAAAGTGTGATTAATCATATTACTGTTTGGGCTCGTATAATAGTAATGGACTTCCAAATAATTAATTGGACCATCTTATTGATATGGGGCCCAACATTCTTAAACAAAGATATATAACCTCTCGATACAAAGTAAGAACGGTCGGGCAGCCCAAATGTTATTTTGGGTCTAACCTGCTAAAAATAGAAATTATTCAAGAATGACGCCCTAGACCCACTTGAGGGAAACCCACACGGCTAGTAGCCCAACAATATGAATACTAATGTCATAAATAAGTGATTTAATGATTGGAGAAGAATACAAATGCCTATTGTTATATTTGTAATCCTAATTCTAGTTATGTTATACATGATGTTTTAATACTTAGATAGGAAGGTAAAGCAAGGTTAGAAAGTAATTATATTTAATGGACTCTAATTAATTTATTCAATTGGACCATTAAAATAGGCCTGGCCCGTTTTAGTATTATCCTCTCTGGTTTGGGCTTGTTTTAATCCTTGGTGAGCTCGGTTCTCCTTATTTTGACCCAGCTCTTTCTCTCGCATATAAATGGTCTCCTTCTTTCTTCTGGAGATATCTTTTGCGTCATTTCTAAAAACCCTAATACAGAACGACGATAGAGAGAGAGAGAGAGCTTGCGAAGAGTTAACCTCTGGTTTTCTTCTTCTTCGTGATCTGAGATACACTTGAGTCCTGAATAAGCTGAGAAAGGCGAGGAGTAAACCGTGTGGTGAAGCGTAGATCCAGAGCAGTTGATTCGAGTCCAAGAATCTGATAACTCCTGGGTTTTGATAGTTTCGTCCGGTTATTTCTGTTCCTTTTCTTATTTTTTATTCGTATGCTTATATTTGGCTGATTCTTGTGTGTTAGATCTGTTATTTTCGTTTCTTGCTTTGCAACCATCTGTGTATTCAAACTTTTCTGAGCTAGTGGATTCTTGGGACCGGGTTTCCCCTGTTGAAACCCCGCAGAGTAGGATTTATCCGAACTGCGTCAACATATCGTGTGTTCTTTATCTTTAATTTCTGTTTTGGTTAAACTTGATAATTGAATCCGGTATTTTGACTATGACTATCAATATAGTCTGTGAACAATTTTGGTATCAGAGCCTAATCTAAATTTCTGATTTGATTGAGTTTTTCAAGAAACCCTAATTTTTGGTTTATTGTTTTTCGATCCTGAAACCCTAGCTCAAAACTGTTCGAATCTTGATTGCGTTTCTTTCGGTTCTTATTTGATTGCCTTATGTTGTTGTTATTGGTTAGTATCTTGATCTTAACCTACAAATATGTCTGACAATGGTATAAAGATTCGTATCTTTGATGGTCTCAGTGACTTTCCCATGTGGCAGCTTAAGATGAAAGCTCTCCTGATGAAACAGAAATGCTTTGGAGTTGTCTCTTGTGATACTGTTCCCAATGTGTCTAGTTCTGATCTAACTGAACTAAAAAATGCTACATATTCTGAATTGATTATTCATCTTTCTGACAATGTGGCTAGAAAACTTTCCACAATCATTGACCCTAAAATGTTATGGGATACCCTTTGAGTCCACTTATATGAAAAAATCTATGTCTAGAAAGATCTCTCTGCTCTGTAGGCTATTTACCTTCAAAATGAATGTTTCTGTGTCTTTGTCTGAGAATTTAGATAATTATCTGAAATTGACTCAAGAAATTGAAAAGGTAGATGAAAAGATAAAAAACACCCATCAAGTTGTTATTCTGTTAAATTCTTTACCTTCATAGTTTGATAACTTTAAGGATGTCATCCAGTATTCTAATGAGGATCTCACCCCTGGTAAGATCATTGATGCTATACTTGAGAAGAATGAATCTCTTAAAGTTTTTAAGTCTAAATCTAATCCCTCTAATACTGAGAAAACTGAGCCCAAAAATGAAGCTCTAGTAATTAAAGGGAAACCAAAGAATAAAAAGAACAGTTCTAAGAAGAAGAATAAAACTAATAAAGATAATTCTGAAAAGAAAACCTTCAAATGTCACTACTGTGGCATTGAAGGATATTTTGCAAGAGACTGTAGGAAGAAGAAAAGGGATAAACAAGGTGATAACAAGAATAATCCTAACCCTACTCCTAACACAGAATCTGCAAATGTTTTTCAACATGAATTGTTTGTTTGTTCTGGATCTTCTTTGAATGATGAATGGATTTTAGACTCTGGGTGTACATTACATGCAACTCCTAACAAGGCCTACTTCTCCTCCCTGACTCTTCATGATGGGGGAAAGATCATGCTAGGAGACAATACTGCCCTAGATATCAAAGGTGTGGGTAATGTTCCGCTGAGGATGTTTGATGGGGTTGTAAGGGTTATCCAAAATGTTAGACGGGTTCCCTTCTTAAGAAGGAATCTTCTATCTGAATCTGTTTTTGATGATCTGGGTTGCACTATTAATACACAGGATGGATATAAAGTTGTTTCCAGAAATGGAAATGACCTTATTAAAGCTAATAAAAGTGGGGGACTTTACTTAGTTAATTGCTCCCTTGAACTTAACTTAGCTGCTTCTGTTAGTATATATGTCCTAGCGACAATCACCTTTTAGAGATATATGTACTTGATCACATTCAGTTTTATATATTTGATATATACGGTATTACACATTGATGATTAAGTATTTCGATTGTCAATATCTTATTCATAATTGTGTTCCCTTGGACTTATGTTGTCAATAAGTAAGTGGGAGCTTATATGATATAACATAAAGTCCTAAAATAGCCCCAATCAATGATCATCAAGAATGGGATATTGATGATATGCGATAAGATTGGTATGTGGACTGCATCATACTTTTAGAAAGTATAGTTGATCTCACAACTATGAGTTCATGTAATTCATGATGGTCACATAGACATTTTAGAGAATATTGGCATACCCACCGAGAAACCATTTGATAAGTTCTATTCATGTGTCTATGGGATTATCAGCGTATAGAGTAGTGTAATAGTCCTCCGACTTGAGGTCAATACGTACTACATGTGCGGAGTGATGTACTTTGACCATGACCAACGCTTGCACTCCAATCGGGGTAGATACGGCATGTGTTGGGTGCATCACGAAGCACATGGAGTAGTAGTTGAGCCAAGAAAGGATTCATTCATCATAATAGATTAAGAGAGAACATTCTACTTCTCATATCTAGATGGATCATAAAGTCATTGGCCAATGCAAAGATATATTCGTTTTGGATATCGAATATGATCGTTATGGATCATCTAGAAAGATTGAGAGACAGAGACTGAGTTATTGGGATAGACACAATATCATGTTCTAGACTTAGTTGAATGTTCGCTGAATGAAAGGACCGTATCACTATGAGCTCTATATTACAGGGAGTTTGAATAGTCCTCGCAAACGTCCTTATATATTAAGTTTGTCTGGAGAATCGTCTAGGGATTCGCTGAGACCTTAATTTGATTAGTGCTTAATATATAAGGCCCTATGGGTCACACAACAAGTGATTATACCTTCCGATTGAATTGTTAAAAGGAATTAAATATTATTAATTGGATTAAATAATATTTAATTCATAATACTGAAAATGGATTAAATATTAATTAGATTAGACATATTTAATTCATGAAGTTGAAGGAGAGTTCTATTTGATAGAATCAATTAAGTCAGATAAATTAGATTTATCATACTTAATTAAGATGTATTTATTATTAAATAAAGTTGATATTTTCTTGGATGCAATTTAGAATTAAAGAGTATTCAAGAAAAGGTTAAATAAATAATAATAACAAAAATGTATTAAGAGAATGAGGGTGGCGGCTGCCCCCATCCTCTTTGCTATGTACGGATGGTTTATTATTATTATTTATTATTATTATATCTTTATTTGTTAATAAATGGTATTGGTTATAGTTAGACTAGAACTCATTAATTAGAAAGACTTTCATTGTGATTGGGAAACTAGTTTAGAACTAGTATAAATACATCCTCCTCCTTCATAATTGATAGACCAGTTTTCAGATTCACTATTACCAGTTTATTTCCCTGCGAAGAGATTTCCTAGCATTTCTCTTAGGGAGATCTAACCGTTCTTTCGGAAAGGAGAAATCACGTGGATACCAAAGGTCAAGGATTATCACTGCTAGGCTGGAAGATCTGTAAGTTCTAACTCAGATCTGTTATTATTATCATATTCGTTATTTTGTCATAATCATGGAAGATCTGTTTGGGAAAATTTTAAACTTCCGCTGCCGTACTTTCGAGGTACGTTACATCAATTTTCTAACAGTGGTATCAGAGCCAAATTGATTTTAATGACATTATACGAATTATGACATACAATTTTGTGGGTCAAAATATTTGATTTTTCCAGAATATTGTTGCACCGTATTTTAATTTTTGAAGTTGAATAAGAATTGGTGTTGAAACCAATTTGAAATCTATGTTACTTTACCAACACTTAATTTTAGAAATTGGAATGCAGTATGAGAACCGACTTTTGGTTCTTCTTTTTGCTTCTGGTTTACTTGTGTTCTATCAATATTTATCGCCTGGGTTATTATGCACTTTACGAGCACCGCAACTAAAAGATTTTTTTCGTTCCTTGACGATCTCGCACTATGGCGGACGAGTGCCGATTGAAAACGACTCCAGCCGGTAGATTCTGCGTAGCGACGGAGACAACCTATGGCGGACGAACATGGCGACCGGTGAAGATGGCGTTGGAAACCAACGATGAACCCGCTAAGAACGCGATCTGTTTTTTTCCTTTTTCTTCGTATGATTTGCTGTTTTTGGAAGCGGTGAAATCTGCGGTTTTTATGCTGTTGCCCTGTTTTGGAAATTTGTTCAAAGATTGTTTTCAGAAATTGAATTAATTTTGAGTACGTATTTGCAATTTCCTAGAATTCTAAAACAGCTTTGGTCGGTAACCTCGGTTTACTCGAACTGAAACTCATAGTTGTGTTAGAATTTGGAGATTGTTTTTGTTATTATACTTCGTATAACAATAATTGATTTAAATTGACCCCTTTAGTTAGATTAAGTATCTTTGAGATTACGATGGTCAATTTTTAATTTAAATCTTAATTGTGATATTTTGTTTTTAGCATGCTTAATTAGTTGTTCGAATATTATATCTATTTGTAAATAAGATTTATATTGCATGCTTTATTTTATCAGTCTGAGTTAGATCTCGTTAACATATTATTTGATAATATGCTTTAGCATCTTGTTTAAGTAATTTAATACCCGCTAAACGTTCCCCATAAATTAAAATTTAAGTCTTATCTAGGATAACAACATCACCCATCATAATTAAATTAGTAGAAATATTTTTTCGTTGAAGAATATTTCACCCAAGTGTTTATTCCATTCGACAAAATATAGAACTAATTTATAGATACATATGTTTGTGATCGTGTGATGGTTTTGACTTACTTAAATTAGCTCGAGTCGCCCAAGCGTCAATGTTAATTTAAGGATGTCGATCAATTTAAAAATTGATCAACCAAGAGTTGTTTGGACACAATTGGTCTAGGGACCTACCCATTATATTATTGCAGTAATCAGCCCAAGCTGGGACTGTTATAATATGAATGTGGATCTTGGCCACTATGATTGTCAAAACAATCTATGTTTTTTTTGGGGGGTCAAAGAACATGAAAAATAGTGGGAGCTAAATAATTAAAAGTCCATATTATTTAGTTAACTAAATGTGATCATAGGAATTATTATATGAATTTTAATTCCTGTTCTATTTGAACTTCTTTAGGCTTTTAGGAATGTCGAATTTATCATTGAGAAGTATCTTGGATACATGCAAGCTCACTGGACCAAACTTTCTGGAGTGGGAAAGAAATGTGCGTTTAGTTCTTAGACAAGAAAATATTGAGTATGTGTTAGACACACCGGTACCCAAGATTCCTGATGCCAACTCTCCTGAGTTTGCCACGTTTGACCTGACTGCTCGAGAGAAACACGTCACTGATGCTAAAACTGTGCAATGTGTTATGTTGGCTGCAATGTCTATGGAGTTGCAAAGGCAACACGATAGGATGAGCGCCTTCGAGATGCTTGAACACTTGAAAAGTCTGTTTGATTCAGAAAGTCAGACTCTAGAGTATGAACTTCTGACAGACATTTTCAAGTGTAGGCTTCAAGGGGGTGGCAACGTGTCTGAGCACGTCCTCAAAATGATTGGCTTAATTGAAAGAGTTGCTACCACCGAAATTAAGTTTGAGGATCGTGTCTCAGCTGCTATCATCCTATATTCGCTTCCGAGTTCATTTACTAACTTCATTGTGAATTATAATTTGAACAAAACGAAAGCGACCATGCCCGAACTCCATAACATGCTCAAGTCTTATGAAGCCTCAACCTCTAAAGGAAAGACTGTTCTTATAATAAGCTCTAATGCTAAGTCTCGTTCTAAGAACAAGAATAAGCAAAAGAAGAAAGGTAAGGTTGGACCTACTCCTACAGCTCTGAAGCCTAAAGGTGGAGGTTATATGAAGCCAAAGGTTGCAAAGGATGTTTGCCTCTACTGCAAAGAGAAGGGGCATTGGAAGAGAGATTGTGAGCTGTATAAGGCTAATCTAACCAAAGCACCGGATGCTTCAAGCTCAGGTATTTTTATCATTAAATAAATATGTATATAACTAACTCTCATTGTTAAAGTATTAGATACAACTTATGGCTTACACATTTGTAAAAATGTGCAGAAGCCTGAGAAGCAGTGTACCAGTTGGACTGGGTAAAATTGACCTACGCGTGAAGGCTGGAGCAAAAGTTGCTGCTAAACGTGATAGGATCTTATAGTTTAGATTTGCCCAGTGGTTTTAGATTAGAATTAAATAATTGTTATTTTATTCCTTCTATTACCAAGAAGATTATTTCCATTCATATGTTAGACATTAAAAAAATTCTATTTCCATTTTGCTAATAATAATTGTTATATTTATAAAATGGTGTTGTTGTGGAAATGCTTTTCTTATGAATGGTTAATTATCAATCGACATATTAGATATTAAATGAATAAAATAAAAGGATCTCGATTAAGTAATCAGAAAAATTACTACCTATCTATGACATTGCAAACTTGGTCAAATTAATGAAACAAGAATAGCAACGTTAAATGAATTAGATTATTTAACACCATTTGCTTTTGAGTCATATGGAAATTGCGAATCTTGTCTTTCAAGCAACTTGACTAATAATCCTTTTCTAGGAAAAAGGATAGCAAGTCAAAGAGTACTTAAGTAAAATTTCTGATTTATTTAAAAGGTCAAAGAATTCGGTCATAATGAACTCCTTAGAAGTCTGGCGTTTCTCTAAGGAGAAATAGAGCTTTGTTAGACATGGCTAGATCTATGATGAATTCATTTTCTCTTCCAAACGTTCTTTTGAGGGTACACGCTATAAATCTCAATATGCATTCTGAATAGTTTGATTAGTGCAAAATGTACTATATGAGTTATAGTATAATAAAAGACATTTTCTTCACATATTAAATATGGGTTGCCCTACATATGTAAAGAAATGTGCACTAATCAAATTGAAAGCTGAAGTAACATAGAGAATGAAGATTTGTTAGATGGTCTGACGAAGGATTCAGTGGGAGAATTGACTTGAAGAATGTCTCTAGGAGGATATCCTTCAGCTAGTGGGAGTAATATAGGAATCACCTCGCACCAGCAAGTGATTCTTATTAAAGATAAGATGACATGGTTGTCATTCCTTCTGCACTCACTTCTCTTTCTCTGGAAACACTTAAAAGTGTAGCATCAGAAAACTCTCTAAGCATTGGATAGTCCAATGAAAGAGAACCTCTTCACGATCAGAATGAACAGCATGAACAAAACGCAAAACATTCAACTCTGCGGGTCTACTAGGATTCATCATGAACTAACTAGGTTAGGCTTCCTCATGGAGGATCATGATGATGCTAAGATTCCTGATACGGATGAACCTGAGAAGCAATATTAGATGTTGATTCATAGAGGTGGCGAGAAGCCATAAAATCTAAAATGGACTCGATGTGTATCAATCAAGTATGGAACTTGGTTGACTTGCCTGTTGGGTTAGACCCATTGGATGCAAAATTATTTTTAAGGAGAAAATTAATGCTGAAGGCAAGGTGAGAACATACAAAGCTAGGCTAGTGGCTAAAGGTTATAGTCAAAGAAAAGGAATTGACTATAGTGATACCTATTCACCAGTTGCAAAACTCAAGTCCATTTTGATTTTGCTTGTTATAGCTGCTCAATATGATTATGAGATTTGACAGATGGATGTCAAAACCCCTTTCCTTAATGGAAACCTCAAGGAGGAGGTGTACATGGTACAGCCTGAATGTTTTATATCCATATCAAATTCTAATTCAATGTGTTAATTAGAGAAATCTATTTATGGGCTAGAACAAGCATCTAGGAGTTGAAATATTAATTTTGATGAAAAAGTCATATCATTTGACCTCATCAAATGAAATGAGGGTGCTTGCGTGTTTAGAGTGCGCAACAAGGATAGTGTGGTCTTTATAATCATATATGTTGATCATAGAGAATGATATCCCCTCATTGAAGTTAGTGAAAGAATGGTCACCAAAAATATTCATGAATATCTTTTGTCTTTGATAGACAGAAAGAACTAGTAGAATTTAATTATTCTAGCACTAGTTTCATGTATGATAAGAAAGACTACGAGTCACAGCCAGTATATGTTTTTAGTCTCAATGTAATAGTAATGCTGCAAGAGTTGCAAGTAAGAAACTATTGTAAATTCGACAACTAGAGGCTAGTAAATTGTTGCATTTGATGCAACATAGGTAAGCGTTTAGATACGTTAGTTCCTTAAGGAAATAGAGGTAGTTCCTAGCGACAGTTATCCAATAATTGTTATTGTGACTGTGTCGGTGCATTTGCACAAGCTAAGGAACCAAGATGCAAAGTAAGGAACTAGAAAATATCAGTATGCTATCATGTTTGATAACAAATAACAAGATGAGAAGTTGCAATAGAATGCCTTCCCGTAGAGGACAATTTGGCTCACCCATTCACCAAACCTTTGAGATGCGAGAAACATACTAGACTTTTAAGAGACTAGGTGTTAGACGCATCGGTGATTGGCACTAGGCCAAGTGGGAGATTGTTAGTATATATGTCCTAGCGACAATCACCTTTTAGAGATATATGTACTTGATCACATTCAGTTTTATATATTTGATATATACGGTATTACACATTGATGATTAAGTATTTCGATTGTCAATATCTTATTCATAATTGTGTTCCCTTGGACTTATGTTGTCAATAAGTAAGTGGGAGCTTATATGATATAACATAAAGTCCTAAAATAGCCCCAATCAATGATCATCAAGAATGGGATATTGATGATATGCGATAAGATTGGTATGTAGACTGCAGCATACTTTTAGAAAGTATAGTTGATCTCACAACTATGAGTTCATGTAATTCATGATGGTCACATAGATATTTTAGAGAATATTGGCATACCCACCGAGAAACCATTTGATAAGTTCTATCCATGTGTCTATGGGATTATCAGCGTATAGAGTAGTGTAATAGTCCTCCGACTTGAGGTCAATACGTACTACATGTGCGGAGTGATGTACTTTGACCATGACCAACGCTTGCACTCCAATCGGGGTAGATACAGCATGTGTTGGGTGCATCACGAAGCACATGGAGTAGTAGTTGAGCCAAGAAAGGATTCATTCATCATAATAGATTAAGAGAGAACATTCTACTTCTCATATCTAGATGGATCATAAAGTCATTGGCCAATGCAAAGATATATTCGTTTTGGATATCGAATATGATCATTATGGATCATCTAGAAAGATTGAGAGACAGATACTGAGTTATTGGGATAGACACAATATCATGTTCTAGACTTAGTTGAATGTTCGCTGAATGAAAGGACTGTATCACTATGAGCTCTATATTACAGGGAGTTTGAATAGTCCTCGCAAACGTCCTTATATATTAAGTTTGTCTGGAGAATCGTCTAGGGATTCGCTGAGACCTTAATTTGATTAGTGCTTAATATATAAGGCCCTATGGGTCACACAACAAGTGATTATACCTTCCGATTGAATTGTTAAAAGGAATTAAATATTATTAATTGGATTAAATAATATTTAATTCATAATACTGAAAATGGATTAAATATTAATTAGATTAGACATATTTAATGCATGAAGTTGAAGGAGAGTTCTATTTGATAGAATCAATTAAGTCAGATAAATTAGATTTATCATACTTAATTAAGATGTATTTATTATTAAATAAAGTTGATATTTTCTTGGATGCAATTTAGAATTAAAGAGTATTCAAGAAAAGGTTAAATAAATAATAATAACAAAAATGTATTAAGAGAATGAGGGTGGCGGCTGCCCCCATCCTCTTTGCTATGTACGGATGGTTTATTATTATTATTTATTATTATTATATCTTTATTTGTTAATAAATGGTATTGGTTATAGTTAGACTAGAACTCATTAATTAGAAAGACTTTCATTGTGATTGGGAAACTAGTTTAGAACTAGTATAAATACATCCTCCTCCTTCATAATTGATAGACCAGTTTTCAGATTCACTATTACCAGTTTATTTCCCTGCGAAGAGATTTCCTAGCATTTCTCTTAGGGAGATCTAACCGTTCTTTCGGAAAGGAGAAATCACGTGGATACCAAAGGTCAAGGATTAACACTGCTAGGCTGGAAGATCTGTAAGTTCTAACTCAGATCTGTTATTATTATCATATTCGTTATTTTGTCATAATCATGGAAGATCTGTTTGGGAAAATTTTAAACTTCCGTTGCCGTACTTTCGAGGTACGTTACATCAATTTCCTAACAGCTTCTGTTGATAATAGCACAACTCAAAAGCAAACTGAAATTTGGCATAACAGATTGGGTCATATTGGGAATGTGGGTTTGAATAAGCTGTTTAAAACTGGATTTTTAGACTTTAAACCTGAAAACCTTGTTTTTTGTGAAAACTGTGTTTTTGGCAAGAAAACTAGGTATCCTTTTGAACAATCATCTTATGTTGCTTCTGCTCCCTTAGAATTGGTTCATTCTGATTTATGGGGACCTTCTAAAGTGAGTACAACTGGAGGTAGGAAATATTTTCTATCTCTAGTTGATCACTTTTCCAGGAAGGTGTGGGTTTTCTTGTTAAAAACTAAGCATGAAACCTTTGAGAACTTTAAAAACTGGAAAATATTGGTTGAGTCCCAATCCAATTTTAAACTGAAAGCTTTGAAAACTGATAATGGTCTTGAGTTCTGTAACAATGAATTCAATTTCTTTTGCAAAAATGAAGGGGTTAAAAGGTTACTTACTGTCCCTGGTACTCCTCAGCAGAATGGCACTGCTGAAAGGATGAACAGAACCCTGCTTGAAAAGGCAAGGTGTATGCTCATCAGTTCAGGCCTTGGTAATTCCCTGTGGGGTGAAGCAGTGGTTACTACTTCATACCTAATTAACAGATCCCCATCTTCTGTGATCAGTTTCAAAACTCCACAGGAAATGTGGTCTGGAGTTAAACCAAACATTTCTCATTTAAGGCCTTTTGGGTGTGCAGCCTATGCCCATGTTTCTCAAGGTAAATTACAACCTAGAGCCTTAAAATGTGTAATGTTAGGTTATCCTGAGGGAGTTAAAGGTTATAAGTTACTGGTTTTACAATAAGGGGCTTATAAGTGTATTGTATACAGAGATGTTACTTTCAATGAATGTGATTTTTCTTTAAAAAGAACTGATACAGCCTTGAGTAAGACTGCAGGTGTTTCTGATGGAAATTTCTTTGAATCTTTGGATGATGATGACTCTTTTTACAAAGAGGGTAACAGTGGAATATTCCACAATGCAGCTGATGGAGTATATGGCTCAGGGACCCCCGGCCCACATACTTCCTCTACTACAATCAGGCCCAACAGGCCGAAACGGGCCAAGCCCAGCAAAATGGAGCTCTAAGCAGCCCACAATACGCAAAGGGGTGCCTTCGGCCCCATGGCCGAAGGCTACCAGTGACGCAATCGAGCTCAGAAACATCACAGGAGAACAAGGCTTGAAAACCAAGACTTCGACAACTGCAGCCCTCGGCAGGTAGGAGCCCTCGGTTAGAAGAGGCATCACAGGAGAACAAGGCTTGAAAACCAAGCCTTCGGCACCTGCAGCCCTCGGCAGGTAGGAGCCCTCGGTTAGAAGAGCCTTCGACCCAGCACCCTCCAGCTGAAGGCATCCACCTCGACAGAATATCCTCTTCACATGCGCCTGGATCACCGTACCATCTACAAACGTCACATCCAATCACCGCATTTAATGCGGCCACATGCGAGTGCCAATGCCACCCTGGTCGAGGTGACCCCTCGACCACCAGAAAACTGACACGTGTCCTTATATAGCATTTATTTCTACTATAAATAGCACCCCTTCCCCCCATTTTAAACCACGCTTAATACATATCGAATATACACTCTCTCTCTTACTTATTTGCTCTGACTTCTCTCTAGTTATTCTCCGCAATAACCCCTCGGATAAGCTACCCCCCGGGTACACTATCCATCATTTGGTGCTCTCGTTGAGAGTTCGAACAATCAAGTAAGAAACCCTCCCCTTCATCTAAAAACACCTATCAAAATGGGAAGAAACACCTGTGCCCAATCCAAGACTCATGAGGATAGGAACCTGGCCCTCGGCGACGTCGACGCCCTCGAAGCCTCTAACATGGCTCCCGAGGGCGGCGCCCTCGCTGGGTTGGAACAGACGGCTGTCGACCTGCGCCTTCAGCTACAACATAATGCCCCCGATGCCCGCCTTGGCATCGAGGCCAAAAAGAAGGACCGGAGCGAAAACCAAATGAGCCCTCCGGTTCTCACCATTGACGTACAATCAGCGTTCTCCGCTTTCATCCAAATTCTCACTCAAAACCCAGGTGCCTTCGGCACGCTGGTACCCCTTCAGTCGCAGGTCGGGGAGAACGCCATTATCCCCCCTCCTCCGCTCCCCTTCGTGAACCCTATCCTTCGGTTAGGGAACAACGAGAGGGTTGTGGCCCAGGACACCACCTCTCAGGAAGTCCAATACCGGGACCGCCACGGCGCAAACAAAGAAAGGCCTCGGACCTCCACCCTCGAGAGACTCGGAGAGGCGCTAGACCGCTGAGGGGTCCAAGACCGCCTCGGCGGAAAGGTGCTCCAAAGACCTCAGGAAAGTGGCGGATCCGTCTCCAGGGCAGATGAGAACCTTCCCCCTCGGGATAAAGGCAAAGCACCCTTCCATGCCGACGGCACCCGACATCAAATCAACCAGGCCCGCTCGGCCCATGGCCATTCGCAGGGGGCGGAGGCCCTCCCGAAGAACACCAGGGATGAAATTATTGCGGCCCTCCAGCACCGGCTTGATGAAATGGAGGCCCGTCAAGCACATACCGCCATTGCCGCCCCTCATGCAGATTCTAAATATGAGGCCATGCTGGCCAAAATGGTGGAGATGCAAAGGAAATTTGTCGAAGGCTCCGGGGAACCCGTCATCCAACTCCGAACTAGGACGCCATTTACCCCAATGGTATTGGCGGCCCAAATCCTGGAAAAGTACTGAGGGCAACTCATCAAGCCCTATGAAGGAAAAACTGACCCCCATGAGCACTACAACAGGTATCAAAACAGCATGATGATGATGATGGGGGCATCAGATGAATACTTATGTCGTTGGTTCCTTTCCACCTTGGAGGGACCAGCATACGAATGGTTCAATCGATTGCCCGAGGGCAGCATTGACTCTTGGCAAGATCTTGCCCAACGCTTCCTCACCCATTTTGCCGGAAGGAAGCGCGCGAGAAAGCACTTCTCCCAGCTCCTCTCCGTCAAGCAACAGCCTGACGAAACACTTCGGTCCTTCATTGACCGGTGGATGAAGGAGACAGACGAGGTCGAGGGTGCCGATGAGCGTAACCTCCTCGTCCTCTTCCAGGGGGTTCTCCGCAGCAGCCCCTACGCACGGAACCTCATCACCGACCCCCCAAGATCATACCTCAGAGCACTCCAGCGGGGGAGCCTATACGCCGACGCCGACGACCTCCACTCTTTCAAGAAGAACGAGGGCCAGCCCTCGAAGAAGACAAACAACACGCCGACCCCAAATGCGCCCTCGACCGGAGGCCGAGACCATGGAAGCCACACCCAGCAGGGCCGTAACGAACGCCAATGGCGCCCTCGGCTGGACATGCCGAGGACTCCCCTCACGCACCCGGTGAGCACTATCCTCAACTATGCGGAAGAGCAGGACCTTTTCCCCAAGGACCCTCGGTCGGCGAGGGAGATCTACGCCATCCACCAAGGCGGCACTTATTGCCGTTACCACAAAAGCACCTCCCACAATACAGACGATTGTGTCTCGTTAAAGAAGGCTATTGAACTCTTAATTCAACGGGGTGAGCTCAACCAATTCATCAAAAATGCCCCAAGGAAAAACACCGGGGAGAACACCGATAAAGAAGAAGGGGACATCGCAACAAAGAAACATGAAATCGGGAGGCTCAGCGACGGCGAGGAGTTCGAGGAGCCCCAGCCGAAGAAGCGCCACCTCCGCTAATCATGTTCCTCACCTTCGGGGTTAGTCTCAGCCTTGGGCCCTCGACCTCGAGGCACATTACCATCCCCTCGGCCTAGATCCCTCGGCCTTGAGCGGTGAATCTTAACAAAGCCGTTGTCAAACTACGCACCCCTTGTATTCCACTTATTTCTATGAATTTAAGTAAACTACAACACAATCCAGACATCTTATCGGCCCCTTCGAGGCCAAATGCCAAGGTATGGCCGATGGTTTCTAAAGACGAGGGGCCTTCAAAGGGCCCGCGTTTTTGGAGCGGGACGCTCGCCGCGTCGCCGGCACACAACGCACGGCGACAGGCCTGAAAGAATGGCTGAGGTGACGAAATCCCCATACTTGGGGGTGAAACGGCAGTCGTCGGAAACCGACCAAGCCTATCCCGCGCCGTAAATAGATGACGGGACCCCCCAAGGTCAAGGGACGGTTCAGCGCCAGGGGACTAACAGACGAACCCCCAGACGGATCACTTGGACCCCCTTCCGGCCGAGGCGGGGAAGCAACCCCCTCGACCGAAGCCTGGAAGAAGGAACACACATCAGGAGGACTAACATACGACCTCCTAGCATAATCAAGGGACGGCCCAGCGCCGGGGGACTAACAGACGAACCCCCGGACGGATCACTTGGACCTCCTTTCGGCCGAGGCGGGGAATCAACCCCTCGGTCGATGCCTGAAAGAAGGAACATACACCCAGAGGACTCCTGGAACTATCAAGGAAAGGCCCTCGGCCTCAATTCGATTCTACATCACCAATGGCCCTCGGCCTTGGCATGATTCCACGTCACCAACGGCCCTCGGCCTCAACATCAGAACGGCCCTCGGTCTCAAAATCAACAACGGCCCTCGGCCTCAACATCAGGACGGCCCTCGGCCTCGACATCACCAAAAGCCCTCGGCCTCAATGTGATTCAACATCAAAAACGGCCCTCGACCTCAGCGTGATTCCACATCACAACGGCCCTCGGCCTCAGCATCAGAACAGCCCTCGGCCTCAACATCAACAACGTCCCTCGGCCTCATCGTGAGGACATCACAATGGCCCTCGGCCTCAACATCAGACGGCCCTCGGCCTCAACATGACTCTATGTCATAACGGTTTTGGCCTTAGCGTGATCTCACATCACCAACATCCCTCGGCCTCAGCGTGATTCCACATCACAACGGCCCTCGGCCTCAACATCAGAACGGTCCTCGGCCTCAACATCAACAACGGCCCTCGACCTCAACATCAGAACGGCCCTCGGCCTCAACATCAACAACGACCCTCGGCCTCAGCGTGAGGACATCACTGTTGGTCCCGTTTGTAATGGGAACAGTCTAGAGGGGGGGTGAATAGACTGTTCAGGAATTTAAACTTTTCTCTAAGTCAGGTCTGACTTATCAGAGATGGTCGAAATCTGGTGACAGAGATGGTCAAGTTCTGATGGCAGAACTAGACCAGGCAGCGGATAAGTTTCTGTCTAGGTAGCCTCTAGAAGAAAGCCAAGGCAAAATGCCTTTCTGATAACTCTGAAGGAAGATTTGCTGGACACAGAGTCCAACCTTAAGATTTAATCAGTAGAATCTTAAGTGCAAGAATTAAAAGCTTAAAGTAAGTGACACGGGGTTTTTATAGTGGTTCAAGGAACAACTTGTTCCTCTAGTCCACTGTTCCACTAAGCTTGCAAAAACAACTGTTTACAACGCCTTAGTCCCTAGAACTTAAGAAGCACTCCTCGTCTTCTTCAAGTCTAGTTGCCACCCGGGATGCAGTCCTGCTTTCTGATGGCTGGTCTCGTTTCACTGAGTCTCTTGAAGTATCCCCACTTCACTTACTCCAGCTAGTTTGAGACGTCCCTTCTTTTTCAAGAAGTGTTTGATATGAAATCAGTTTTCTCCAACGTTGCTTCTTCACAAAGGATGAGTAGATGAGGCTTTCGAAGTGTTGAAGAACTGAGTAACTTTGCAGCTTTGCTAGTTGGATAAGGGATTAGAAAATGTATCTTCCAACTGTAGCCTTTTCTTGTTAAGGATGAAGTTTGAATCTCAAGAAGGCTTTGAGCAAGTTCGTTTGGCAGATATTGTAGCAAAGTTATTCTCTTCGTTCTTCAGAGTGTATCTTATATACTGGGAGCAGTCTTCCCGTTGGAGTGTAGAAGACAGCTTCTTTAAATGCTTGTACTGTTGACTTGACCGGTTAGACCTTCGACTTGCTATTGTGGGGGCGTGAAGATACCCGCATGGTCAATCATCAGCTTTAAATATCTCTTCGTACGTACAGCATTAAATGTGCATTTAATGTGTGTACAGTACCATGTTTCCGTTGAAAGGTTCGTAACCGTTAGGGGATTTCCCGTTAGTTTAACGACCGTTGGAAAGTGCTTCCGGAATCTGGTGGGTTTAGCAGAGTCTTAAGAGGCTCTCTGGTTCAATCTCTGAAGTCCGCCTCTGTTGCCAACTCTGGTATCTTTCTGATGACCAGTTTCTGATGGCTTCTCTGGTGAGCAACTCTGGGAGCAACTCTGGTAGAAGCAAGATGGAACTCTGGCAGACAGACTAAGCTAAAACTTACAAAAGAAATTCTAATACAAAATTTCTAATGGGGTACTTTCAAATTCTAATTAACCTAGCATCATCAAAATCTAAAAACATTTATTCCTTACAATTTCCCCCTTTTTGATGATGCCAAAACCCTTTAACTATTTCCAGAGAAGTGCCTTTCACCACACAAAAAATAAAGTTTAAAACTTTCCATTAGAATCTTGGTGGGCAACTTAGCATAGGAAAATAGTAAGAGTATGATACAATCAGATAGCAATAAAATCAAATAAGATAACAGAATAAGCACAAGAAAGGTGAATAAGAACAGATAATTGAATAAGCCATGCAAAAAGAGGCAGAGTTGGTATCTTATTAATCTGATAGAGAAAATAAAGCATTACAGAGTCAGAGGTAGAGAGTTAGAGGTCTTCTTCATCTACATGTGGTCCTGCTCTGTCAATCCTTTCGAGCTCAGCATTTACCTTAGCTCTGATTGAGGCTAGATCCCTCGGATTCTGATAGTCAGCCCAATGTGGTGCGAGTTTGCAGTCCAAATAGTTTCTAACAGCTTCTGCGGAGTTCTTGCCTGTAAGAATCTTCATTCCATACCACATTTCTGCTTCTTGGATTGAACCACCATGGTTGATCTGGACAAGTCCATCACTATCCATGAACAGATTCTCTCTTTGAAGAGGAGTCATCAGTTTCCTCATCTGTTCAAACTGAACTCTGTCTGGCCTTGACAGACCGCTCTTCATCCAATCATTGAATGAAAAAGATGAAGTCTTTTTCTTTGAGCTTCTAGGAGGAGGAGGTGGAGGTCTGGTACCTGCAGCAGCCAGTCTCTTCTTTCTGGTTGCATCAAAGTATGGAGCAGGATCAACAGAGGAGGGTTCTCTGATAGATAGGGCTCTGGTGCTAGGTCCTTCTTCTCCTCTGGTATCTTCCCCCTTTTTGGCATCACAAAGATCACCAAGGAGGAGCTCTATCTTTTAGAACTCAGAGGCTTGGGCATCTCTGATCTCATCAAGAGTCTCTGGCAGAGTTTGAGTAACAGAAGCAAGACCTTCAATCAGGCTCTGTTGCTTGTCTACTGCAGATTGAAGGTCCCTAGTGCTGACTTCTAGGAGAACCATCTTCTGGTACCTGTCCTTATCAGACTTGAGGAGAGCTAGGCCTTGCTCTTGATGCTCCTTGCAGAGGGAGTGTAAGATATTGAGCTTCTGGGATGAACTGTCAGCAGATTTCTGAAGATTGTTAACAGAATCTGAGATCTGTTTGATTGTCTGGTTCTGGGCAAGCAGAGTTTGAGAGTGAGAGTGGAGAACAGAGTTGAGTCCACTGACATCTCTGGAGACAGAATCTATTCTCAGGGTAGATGAATGCATGAAGGAGTGCAGAGTTTCTGATAGTGCAGCAACTTTGTCTGTCAAATGTTGAAATCCGATTGTGATTTGCAGGTTTGTATGGGTTAGCTCTTCATGATGCTTTTCATTCAACTCAATGATCTTGCTCAGATCATGAACCAACAGACCACCAAATTGTTCTGCAGATTTTACAAATTGGTTGAAGGGAATCTGGGGTTCTTCAGGTGTAAACCCAGGCATTTCCAATCCTCTGCCCTTGGGTAAAGGAGGAGCTCTGGTGGATGGTGGAGGGGAAGGAACTCTGGGGGTGTCCTTCTCCTTTTGGAAGTTTCATCAGCAGCAATGGAGGAGGTGAGGAATCCATCATTGTCACTAGATGAAGAGGGGACTCTGAAGATTGGTTTCTTCTTTGGTTTAGAGGCTGCAGAGTGATGTGATGATCTCTGTGGTGAGGCAGATCTGGAGGGTGGTAATGATTTCTGAGGAGGTGAATTCTGGGGAAATGGGATTATTGGTTGAGGAGTAGGTTGGTGTGAGGGAGATGGTGGGGGTGAAGGTGATCGATTTCTGGTGTTAGAAGGTTTTTTGCAGGGTGATGAGGGTCTGGAGTTGGGTTTCTGGTGGGATGGAGTTCTGGTGGAAGTTGAGGTTTTCTGGTCTGGTGAGATGGTTTTCTGTTGGGGTGGAGATGAAGGTTTAGAGGGAGATTTGGAAGGTGAGGGTTGAGTAATAGGAGATTTGGGAGGGGAAGGAGGAGGTGTAGGAATTACCTCAAGGACAATTTCTGAGAACATGGATTCTCTCCACTCCTTGATCAGCTTCTCCATAGTTAGAGCAATGTCATTTGCTGTGGAGGGTTCTCGTTCCTCAAGAGCACTATGACGAAATTTGATCATTGATTCTTTTCTCTTCTTCTCCATCAGCCATGCATCAAACTCTTCCATTTCTTCCTCTTCCAAGGCATTTGACATGCCTTTCAGGAGATAGAGCAGCTGATGGAACTTTACTTTGATATCTGTCTTTCTTCTTCTGTAGGACAGAGATCAGAAAGGCAAGGTTGAAGCATTTTGACACATCATCTGTGCCTACCCAGTGAAGAACAGCAGCTTCTTCTTCTTCATAGGCATCAAAGAATTGAATAATTTTCTGGAGAGGTCCCATTCTCCATCTTCTCCATGCTAGGACTCTATCAAACTGCCTCTGCAGAATGATGTTGTAGTCAGTCTCTTGTTCCATCTCTGGTGAGGCTTCTCGTTCTGGTGAGAGAGCAGAACTTGGCATCTCTGATGCAGATTCCTGTTCAGCCTCTGGTTGAGTTCCAGATTCTGGTGCAAGTTCCCCCTGAACTTCTGATCCCTTTATAGGTGAAAATACTTTTGTCTTCCTCTTCTTCTGTCTTGGTTGAGGGCTTGAGTTGTCAGAGTCACCACTCTGTACAACTAGCTTTCTTCTTCTCTTCTGCTTCAGCTTTCTGGAGGGTGATTTTCTGGTTGCCTTTGGGGAGGGCAACTCTGGTGCAACCTCTTCTGTGGCTTCCTTTTCTGGTAGTGACAGATTGTCACTTTTCTTTTTCTTCCTGATTTCCCTTACAGCCTGTGACTGCTCAGGTTGTTTTGAAGTCTCACTGGGCTTCTTGGGAGCTTTCTTAGGAGCAGGTTTGGAATTGGCAGTCTGTTCCTCTCTCTTCTTCTCTAGCCTTTCCTCTCTCCTTAGCTCAGAGGAGATGGCTATGTTGAATTTTGGAGAGGCTGTGAGAAAGATTGTCTTGGAGTGATCAACTGGGATGGTATCCCTGAGTTGAACTCCTTTGGCAGCAAGAATGGCAGAGATGAGAAGTCCATGTCCCATTTTAGTAGAGAAGAGACCTGTTTCAGAGTCTTTCTTCTTGATGAATTCAGTCAGGGAGCCAAATATTACCTCGCCCCAATTGATGTTCATGCCATGGTGAACTGCAAAGATCGCCTTGGCATTGTTTTTGTTCATCTCGTCTGTTGAAGTAGTTTTGTACCACAAGCACTGGTGCAGAATGCTGACAAGTTTCTCATAGTCCTTCTTCAGCAGGAATTTCTTCATGTACAGTTTGTCCAGTCCGGCAGCCTCCGGGCGACAGTGTGTCTCAACAAATCCTTCAGTGGAGACTTCCACTGAGTCAAGAGTAAGGAGATTTTTGGCTTCCGGGTCTTGGGAGTCTAGTTGAACTCCAAACAACTCGTTCAGAGCATCTGCATTCAGGAAAATGTGTTGACCCTGCACTGAGGAGTGAATTCCAGTCTTGGAGATGGTGGCGTTGAGGTAGAACTCAGCCACGTCTTTGATGGTGAAATGCTCGTAGGGATGAGCAACAACCTTTGAAAGTTGAGAGTCAGTCATCCCCTGGATGATCTTGGTCATCCTCTTTTGATTTTCTGCGAGCAAAGGTAGAGATGACATGTCGACCTTCATGCCGGAGACAATGTTGGCGATGAGGGTCTTAGCTTCTTCCTTAGAAAGATCGTTGATGCTTAGGAAGTTCATTCTGAGTGACGGTTAAGAAAAGTTCTGGGGATTGAAAGGTTTAGGATCTGAAGGCTTTGAATGCTAGAGCGGTTTAAGAAAGATAAGGAAGCAGTAGGGATTTAGGTTGAAGACGGTGGATATAAAGGGTTTAGAGTAGTGGACGTTTGATATATTGGCAGTTTCGAGGTAGCATTTAATGAAATGCGGGCGGAAAACGTTTTCGTTAGAAGAGTAACGATCAGGGGTATTCTGGTAAAAGACCGTTTCAATTAATTAGGTCTTGCCCGTACCTCGGAATATTGCTAAGTCCACATCCGTATCTGATGTCTTCTCTGATAGGGATTTCTGGTCAGAGAAGGGGGTTCTCTGATGTGAGATTCTGATGAACAGAGATAGAGGTTCTCTGATCTGAGTTTCTGGTCCAGAAGAAAGCAGTTCTGGTTCAGTGAATCTCTGGTTCAGGCATCTCTGGGAAGATCATCCATCATTCCCAGTTCTTTCCTTAGCTTGTTAAACCTTGCCTCAGGTAAAGGCTTGGTTAGGATGTCTGCAAGCTGGTCTTCTGTAAATACATGCTCCATACAGATGTGCTTCTTCTCAACATGATCTCTGATGAAGTGATGTCTGATCTCAATGTGCTTTGTCCTGGAGTGAAGAACTGGATTCTGAGAGATAGCTATTGCACTGGTGTTGTCACACAATAGCTTGATCTCCTTTGCTTGAATTCCATAGTCCTTCAGTTGTTGCTTCATCCAGAGTAACTGAGCACAGCAACTCCCAGCTGCAATGTACTCAGCTTCAGCTGTACTTGTTGAGATTGAGTTCTGCTTCTTGCTAAACCAGGAAACAAGCCTTCCTCCTAGCAATTGGCAGTGACCATAGGTGCTCTTTCTGTCTAGTCTGCAACCTGCAAAATCTGAGTCAGAGTAACCAATTAGTTCAAAGTTACCTCCCTTGGTATACCACAAGCCTTCATTTGGATTTCCTTTGATGTATCTGATGATTCTCTTTGCAGCACTTAGATGGCTTTCCTTGGGCTTTGATTGGTATCTGGCACAGATTCCAACAGAGAATGAGATATCTGGTCTGCTTGCAGTTAGGTACAGCAGAGATCCTATGATCCCTCTGTAAGTTGTTGCATCCACATCTTTTCCTTCATCATCTGGACCAATTCCTTGTGAAGTGTTCATGGGAATCTTCACTGATGATTTGCCTTCCACTCCAAACTTCTTGATTAGATCTCTGGTGTACTTCCCTTGATTGATGAAGATTCCTTCTGGAATTTGTTTCACTTGGAGGCCTAGGAAATAGCTTAGTTCTCCCATCATGCTCATTTCAAATTGACTCTGCATCACTTGAGAAAATTTCTTGCACAATTCTGGATTAGTACTACCAAATATAATATCATCAACATATATTTGTACTAACAGAATATGATTGGCAACAGAGATTTGAAATAGAGTTTTGTCAACCTTTCCTTTAGTAAACCCATGGTTCACTAGGAAAAGTGACAATGTGTCATACCATGCTCTGGGAGCTTGTTTAAGACCATAGAGGGCCTTTTTAAGCTTGTAGACACAAGAAGATTGAGTAGGAATGACAAAACCTGGTGGTTGTTCCACATAAACTTCTTCTTCAAGATCTCCATTCAGAAATGTACTCTTGACATCCATCCGGTAGACCTTGATGTTGTTGTAAGCAGCATAGGCTAGAAAGATTCTGATGGCTTCAAGTCTGGCAACTGGTGCAAAAGTCTCATCAAAATCAATTCCTTCTTCTTGGCAGTATCCCTTGGCTACCAGCCTAGCTTTATTCCTTACAATGTTGCCATCTTCATCTGCTTTGTTCTTGAATACCCATTTGGTTCCAATGACATTCTGGTGCTTTGGTCTAGGAACAAGTTCCCACACTTTGTTCCTTTCAAACTGAGTGAGCTCTTCTTGCATTGCATTGATCCAGTCGGAGTCTGCAAGAGCTTCCTCCACAGTCATAGGTTCCATTTGAGATATGTAGCAGGTAAGCATTGCTTCTCTCCTTGATGTAGCAGATCTGGTCTGGACTCCACTTCTGATTTGTCCAATTACTTGATTAGGAGGGTGATCTCTTAACCAAGTTAAATCAGGTTCTGATAAGGGTTGTCTTGAATTCTCTTGTTCTCCTTCTGATTCTTCATCACTATCTTTGTCTTGTAGGATGGGATTCTGATGGTGTATTGGTATGGCAGAGTTAGTTACCAATTCGGGTATGTCCGTCTCTGGTGGTTCCAGTTCTGGTGATTCTTCTAGATTCGCTTTCTCCAAGTTTTCAGTTATGCTCTCAACAGAGTTGAGATCATCAAACTTGACATGAATCGATTCTTCAACAAGTAGAGTTCTTTTGTTGAGTATTCTGTAGGCTTTGCTGGTGCTAGAGTAGCCTAAGAATGTTCCTTCATCAGCTTTTTCTTGAAACACCTTGAGGTGATCCTTCCCATTGTTGAGTATATAGCATTTGCATCCAAATGCATGAAAGTAGCTGATGTTGGGTTTTCGTCCTTTCCATAATTCATAGGGGGTTTTCTGATGAGTTTTGTGAATCATGCTCCGGTTCTGGGTGTAGCATGCAGTATTGATTGCTTCAGCCCAGTATCTGTAAGGTAGACCTGATTCAGCAATCATGGTCCTTGCAGCTTCCTTCAAGGTTCTATTTCTTCTTTCTGCAACTCCATTCTGTTGAGGAGTTCTGGCTGTAGATAGTTGATGCATTGTACCATTCTGGTCACAGAATTCCTGTATGACCTTGTTGACGAGCTCTGTTCCTCTGTCTGATCTGATGGCTTTGACTTTCTGATTCTGCTCATTCTGTAGTAACTTTAGCAGAGAAGGTAGTTTCTGCAGAGTTTCATTTTTCTTGGTCAGAAAGATAGTCCATGTGAATCTGGAGTAGTCATCCACCATGACTAAGGTGTATCTCTTGCCACCAACACTTGGAGTTTCCACTGGTCCAAATAAATCCATGTGAATCAGATTCAAGGGACCAGTAGAGAGGTTTCCAGCAATGGGTTTGAAGGAGTTCTTCACTTGTTTTCCTTTCTGGCATGCACTGCATAAGTTCTCCTTCTTGTATACAAGGTTGGGTAGACCTTCAACAATGTGATCCCTTGCTAGCTTGTTGATTGTTTTGAAATTCAAGTGACTCAGTTTCTTGTGCCATTCCCAACTGAGTTTTGAATCTCCTTTAGCTATCAGGCAAATTCCATCTTTTGCAGTTGACCAATCAACTACATAGATGTTTTTCTTCCTTGTTGCTGTTAGAACCACTTCTTTAGTTGTCTCATGCTTGACAGAACAACCTTCCTTGGAAAATTCAACTGTGTAGCCTTTGTCACAGAATTGGCTAGCACTCAGCAAGTTGAATTTCAATCCTTTGACATAAGAGACATCATCAATGATTATCTGGTTCTTTATCAGCTTCTCTCTTCCTTTTGTCTGGCCATCTTTATCATTACCTCCAAAGGTAACTCTGGGCCCTTTGACTTTCTGGAACTCTGTTAGGCAACTCTTGTCACCTGTCATGTGTCTGGAGCATCCACTATCAATGTACCAATCTTGCTCAGAGATGGCTCCAGCACACAGTTCCTACAAAATTAAAAGGAACATTTAGGTACCCAAGCAATGTTGGGTCCTAGGGGGTCATGCAGTCTTGGCAGCCGGTACCACTTTGGTCTCATCAAGTGAAACCTTGGTGGGTGGTACCTATTGTCCACCTGGTAGTCATAGTAAACGGAAGTGTGATTTACTTTGGGCAGATGCTTGTGAGGATCATGCTTCCGGTTTACATACTTCTGCATATCCTTTTTGGTTGGGTAGAAGTCCCATATACTATCAAGATCAGAGGAGCGATTAACTTTGGGCTTCTTAAGTTGACCAGCCAACCTTTTCTGCCTAAAGTTAACTTTCTCTTGATATCTGCCTTTCTGGTGATCATCTCTGACACGATTATCATGAGTTTGTCTGTTATGTGTTTGTCTTTGATTTTTGGTGTTCTGAAAACCTTTTCTGTTGTTAGGTTTTCTGCCAGGTTCATTAATTTTTAAAATGGGTTTCTGTTGAACCTTTATCTTTTCCTTTTCTGGTCTGACTCTCTCATGAATAACCTTGGTGCCAAATACACCAGCATGACAAATGGGGCTAGAAATCAGTGGCACTATGACCTTGTCTGCCTTAGCAACTCTGGTGCTAGGCATTACAGAAGGCTCACCTGATTCTGTTGAGCCATAACCAAGACCAAAACCAGTGCCAATTTGTTGATCAAGTACAATCTTTTCCATGGAAGACTGGGCCTTCTGGTAAGCTTTGTACTTAATCTCAAGAGGCTCTATTTCTCTTATTCTCTTTAGAAGAGAAACATTTTCAGCTTCCAGCTGATCTCTTTCCTTAATTAGAAGATTGATTTTGATCTCAACCTCCTTTCTTAAGTCAAGAATTTCAACCTTAAGCTTATTGTTTTCTTCTTTAACAGAGGAATAAGTGGTTTGAATGGCTTGAAACTCTTCCCAAAATTCTGACATTGAATCAGAATCAAAGGCTCTGCCTACCGAGGAAAAACTAGAGTTGGAAGTAGAAGATACCTCATCATCAGATTGACCCATAAGGCATAGGTCTTCAGTCTCTGTATCCAGGCAACAGAATGCTTCATCAGATTCTGATTCTGAGCTGGACTCTGTCTCAGAGAGGGGGTCCTTCTCTGGTTGTTCAGTGATGAGTGCCTTCCTTCTTCGGTGCTCATATTTCTTTTCTCCTTCCTGGCCTTGCCTTTTGGAGACAATGGGGTGTGGACAGTTGACTTTGAAGTGCCCTGGTTGTCTGCAGTTGTAGCAGAGAAGCTCTCCACTACTTTCTGATGGTTTGGACTTCTGGTGTGGCTTTCTGCTAGAGAGTGGACTTCTGCTATCCTTCGGCTTCAAGAATTTCCTGAAGTTCCTAGCAAAAGCCGCCATATACTCGTCAGTTAAAAGAATAGAAGGGTCAAAGTTATTTACCTTAGAGGTGCTGGCAGTGAGGGCAGTAGTTGTTCTGTCCTCAACTTCTTCTTTCTCTTCTTCATTCATCTCAAACTCATAAGATTTGAGATCAGAGATGAGTTTCTCAGTGCTGTAGGTTCTGAGATCCTTGCTATCTCTCATGGCAGTGACCTTCATCTTCCATGGTGAAGGTAAACTTCTGAGAACCTTCAAGTTGATCTCCTTGGGAGTAAGTTCCTTCCCAAGTTCTGATATCTCAGCAGTGAGGGTGAGCAAGCGTGCATACATCTCAGCTATGCATTCTTTGGGTAGAAGCTTGAAATCTTCAAACTTTTTCATGGCAATGGTAAGTTTGTTGTCCTTTTCTTGCTCATCTCCAGCTCCTATCAGGGTAAGAGTATCCCAGATTTCCTTGGCATATTTGCACTTCTTGATCCTTGTGAAGTACTTGTCATCAATGGCTTTGTAGAGGATATCCTTGGCAATGTTGTCAAGGTTGTATTTCCTCCTTTCCTCGTTGGACCATTCATGATGAAGTTTGGTGATCATTTGGGGTTGACCACTACTAGTGATGTATTCAGGGTTGACCTTGGTGAACTCTGTGAAAGGACCTGCATCAAGAACTTCCCACATTTCATCATGGAGTGCGCAGAGGTGAGCTTTCATGCGGATCCTCCGGTCATCAAACTTTGTCACTGAGAACATAAGATTCTTTGAAAGAGTGTTATCCATAATATGAGATTAAAGAGGCTAAAACAAGTGGATCTCTTGTTTAGTAAGTAACCTAAAAGATTACAAGAACAAGGAGGCTCTGATACCACTTGTTGGTCCCGTTTGTAATGGGAACAGTCTAGAGGGGGGGTGAATAGACTGTTCAGGAATTTAAACTTTTCTCTAAGTCAGGTCTGACTTATCAGAGATGGTCGAAATCTGGTGACAGAGATGGTCAATTTCTGATGGCAGAACTAGACCAGGCAGCGGATAAGTTTCTGTCCGGGTAGCCTCTAGAAGAAAGCCAAGGCAAAATGCCTTTCTGATAACTCTGAAGGAAGATCTGCTGGACACAGAGTCCAACCTTAAGAGTTAATCAGTAGAATCTTAAGTGCAGGAATTAAAAGCTTAAAGTAAGTGACACAGGGTTTTTATAGTGGTTCAAGGAACAACTTGTTCCTCTAGTCCACTGTTCCACTAAGCTTGCAAAAACAACTGTTTACAACGCCTTAGTCCCTAGAACTTAAGAAGCACTCCTCGTCTTCTTCAAGTCTAGTTGCCACCCGGGATGCAGTCCTGCTTCCTGATGGATGGTCTCGTTTCACTGAGTCTCTTGAAGTATCCCCACTTCACTTACTCCTGCTAGTTTGAGATGTCCCTTCTTTTTCAAGAAGTGTTTGATATGAAATCAGTTTTCTCCAACGTTGCTTCTTCACAAAGGATGAGTAGATGAGGCTTTCAAAGTGTTGAAGAACTGAGTAACTTTGCAGCTTTGCTAGTTGGATAAGGGATTAGAAAATGTATCTTCCAACTGTAGCCTTTTCTTGTTAAGGATGAAGTTTGAATCTCAAGAAGGCTTTGAGCAAGTTCGTTTGGCAGATATTGTAGCAAAGTTATTCTCTTCGTTCTTCAGAGTGTATCTTATATACTGGGAGCAGTCTTCCCGTTGGAGTGTAGAAGACAGCTTCATTAAATGCTTGTATTGTTGACTTGACCGGTTGGACCTTCGACTTGCTATTTTGGGGGCGTGAAGTTACCCGCATGGTCAATCATCAGTTTTAAATATCTCTTCGTACGTACAGCATTAAATGTGCATTTAATGCGTGTACAGTACCATGTTTCCGTTGAAAGGTTCGTAACCGTTAGGGGATTTCCCGTTAGTTTAACGACCGTTGGAAAGTGCTTCCAGAATCTGGTGGGTTTAGCAGAGTCTTAAGAGGCTCTCTGGTTCAATCTCTGAAGTCCGCCTCTGATGCCAACTCTGGTATCTTTCTGATGACCAGTTTCTGATGGCTTCTCTGGTGAGCAACTCTGGGAGCAACTCTGGTAGAAGCAAGATGGAACTCTGGCAGACAGACTAAGCTAAAACTTACAAAAGAAACTCTAATACAAAATTTCTAATGGGGTACTTTCAAATTCTAATTAACCTAGCATCATCAAAATCTAAAAACATTTATTCCTTACAATCACAATGGCCCTCGGCCTCAACATCAGACGGCCCTCGGCCTCAACATGACTCTATGTCATAACGGTTTTTGCCTTACATGATTTCACATCACCAAAGGCCCTCGGCCTTAACATGATTAAACATCAACAACGGTCATCGGCCTCAGTGTGATTCCACATCACAACGTCCCTCGACCTCAACATCAGAATTGCCCTCGGCCTCAACATCAACAACGGCCCTCGACCTCAGCATCAGAACGGACCTCAGCCTCAACATCAACAACGGCCCTCGGCCTCAGCGTGAGGACATCACAATGGCCCTCGGCCTCAACATCAGACGGCCCTCGGCCTCAACATGACTCTATGTCATAACGGTTTTTGCCTTACATGATTTCACATCACCAAAGGCCCTCGACCTCAACGTGATTCTACATCAACAACGGCTCTCGGCTTCAGCGTGATTCCACATCACAACGGCCCTCGGCCTCAACATCACAACGACCCTCGGCCTCAATATCAGAATGGCCCTCGGCCTCAGCGTGATTCCACATCACAGCAACCCTCGGCCTTCATCCCTCCGGCATTTTATTTGATGTCGGGGGTTATCATACAGGCCCATCGGCCTTCATCCCTCCGACATCTTTATTTGATGTCGGGGGCCATCACACGGGCCATCGGCCTTCAACCCTCCAGCATCTTTATTTGATGTCGGGAGCTATCATACAGGCCCCTCGGCCTTCATCCCTCTGACATCTTTATTTGATGTCGGGGGCTATCATACAGGCCCATCGGCCTTCATCCCTCCGGCATCTTTATTTGATGTCGGGGGCAATCACACAGGTCCCTCGGCCTTCATCCCTCCGGCATCTTTATTTGATGCCAGGGGCTATCATACAGGCCCATCGACCTTCATCCCTCCGACATCTTTATTTGATGTCGAGGGCCATCACACAGACCATCAGCCTTCAGCCCTCCGGCATCTTTATTTGATGTCGGGAGCTATCTTACAAGCCCCTCGGCCTTCATCCCTCCGACATCTTTATTTGATGTCGGGGGCCATCACGAAGACCACTCGGTCTCCATCCCTCCGGCATCTGTATTTGATGTCAGGGGCTCTCACAAAAGCCCACCTGGCCTTGCACCCCTCCATCACGTTTATTTGATAACGGGGGGGGGTCTTTACAAGCTCCTTAGCTTTTTCATGCAGGATCTAAGGCTGATCTTGGATATCCCCTCAGCAGACGGACACAACCGCCGCTCAAAAATCAAGGCCGAAGGGTGCACTCCTTTTGCTTCATTCTGAGGGCATCCGGTGTACTCTTTTTCCCTCATTAGGATTTTTTTCCCACAGGGTTTTTTCCTAATGAGGTTTTTAACGAGGCATCTCCCCATTGTGGAACAAAAGGCGTCACCCCTCGGCAGCTCCTGCTGAAGGCATGCATCACTCTACTCCTATTTCCCTCGAGAAACTCTCGGCAAAAGGAGTGGGGGACTGGGGGACTCCCCTCGGCAAAACACGCAAATGTTATAAATTTTCTATTTCTCAGCTACAGCAAGCTGAGGCAAGATCACAACGACAATCTACTCCCCTCGACATGATGCCTTCGGCCACACAATGCCTTCGGCCACATGATGCCTTCGGCCACATGATGCCTTCGGCCACACAACAAAGAAACACATACGAGCAACGCACTTACACTCCCTTCAGGAAGCTCTCAGCCCTCGACATATGGGGGAATTGAGAAAATGAGGCACCCAACAGAACAGGGAAGCCTTCGGGGCAATCACCACAGCTACTCATTTTCCCTCAAGTACTTTTCGGTAAAAGAGTGGGGGACTCCTGATGAAGTATATGGCCCAGGGACCCCCGGCCCACATACTTCCTCTACTACAATCAGGCCCAACAGGCCGAAACGGGCCAAGCCCAGCAAAATGGAGCTCTAAGCAGCCCACAATACGCAAAGTGGTGCCTTCGGCCCCATGGCCGAAGGCTACCAGTGACGGAATCGAGCTCAGAAACATCACAGGAGAACAAGGCTTGAAAACCAAGCCTTCGGCAACTGCAGCCCTCGGCAGGTAGGAGCCCTCGGTTAGAAGAGGCATCACAGGAGAACAAGGCTTGAAAACCAAGCCTTCGGCACCTGCAGCCCTCGGCAGGTAGGAGCCCTCGATTAGAAGAGCCTTCGGCCCAATACCCTTCAGCCGAAGGCATCCACCTCGACAGAATATCTTCTTCACATGCGCCTGGATCACCGTACCAAGTACAAACGTCACATCCAACCACCGCATTTAATGCGGCCACATGCGAGTGTCAGTGCCACCCTGGTCGAGGTGACCCCTCGACCACCAGAAAACTGACATGTGTCCTTATATGGCATTTATTATTACTATAAATAGCACCCCTTTCCCCCATTGTAAACCCCGTTTAATACATATCGAATATACACTCTCTCTCTTACTTATTTGCTCTGACTTCTCTCTAGTTATTCTCCGCAATAACCCCTCGGATAAGCTACCCCCCGGGTACACTATCCATCAGCAGTAAATGATTATTCAGAATCTGAAACAGACCAACAAGGTGACCTCAATGGAGGTGAACAGAGGTAGTAGTGAGCTCAGACTCACAAGGTAGTTTTTCTGGTTCTCATAATCCTTGTGTGCATGATCTGACTGATACTACTATTACAAATAATGTGCCTGATAATAATGATGACACTGATAATCATAATGCACCTAATTTAGCTGATTATCAATTGGTTAGAGACAGAGAACCTAGAACTATTATTCCTAATAAAAGATACTTCTCTAATCTAGCTGAATTTGTACTGATTGCTGCTAAGGTGGTTAAACAGTTGGCCCCTGATAATTTTGAACAAGCCATGAAGTGCTCTAAGTCTAATGAGTGGATGAAATCCATGCAGGAAGAACTTCATTCCATGTTCTTTAATAAGACTTGGATTTTAGTTCCTAAACCTAAAAATGCCAAAATAATTGACTGTAGGTGGATTTTTAGGTTAAAAGATAGTCTTGACCCTACTGAACCTCCTGAGTTTAAAGACGGGCTTGTTGCCAAAGGTTTTAGACAGAAGGAAGGAATTGATTATCAAGATATTTTTGCACCTGTTATAAATTTCAAAACCCTGAGATTAATGTTGGCTATAACCACTGTTTTTGACTGGGAGTTGGAGCAAATGGATGTTAAGACTGCTTTTTTGCATGGGGACTTAAAAGAAACTATTTTTATGTCTCAACCTCCTGGCTTTATTAATAAAGAGTTTCCTGAACATGTTTTTCTTCTTAAAAAATCTATCTATGGACTTAAACAGTCTCCCAGACAATGGAATTTGAAGTTTGATTCCTGCATGAGTGAACTTGGTTTTTTAAGAAGTAAATATGATACTTGTTTGTATTATAAACATGTTGGAACTGAAAATGTTGTTTATATCCTGTTGTATGTTGATGATATTCTCTTAATTGGTCCTTGTAAAATGCTGATTGTTAGTGTTAAGGATGATCTGAAACTGCATTTTGACATGAAGGATATTGGCTCTGCTAAGAGAATTTTGGGTATTGACATTACTAGGGATAGATCCAATAGGAGCATGTTCTTGTCACAGGGTGATTATTTGACTAAAATCTTGGATAGGTTTAATATGAATGACTCTAAATCCACCCCCTTACCCTTAGGAGGGCATTTAGAACTCTTTAGAGATCCCTATCCTATGACTTTAGAAGAATCTGAGAAAATGGCTAAGGTCCCCTATGATGTTGCTTATGGTTCTCTCATGTATGCCATGTTGTGTACTAGGCCTGATCTTGCTTTTGCTGTTAGCATACTTAGCAGATTTATGTCTGATCCTAGGACCAAACATTGGACTGATATGAAATATACTCTAAGATATTTGTCCGGTACTAAGAACCTTGGTCTGAAATACTCTAATTCTGATTTGTGTGATCTGAAAGGTTTTGTTGATTCTGATTATGCTGGATGTAAAGATTCAAGAAAGTCTACTACTTCTTGGTTCTTTACTTGGGCTGGTAACTGTATATCTTGGAAATCTCAATTGCAATCTGTAGTGGCTTTATCTACTATAGAGGCTGAGTATATTGCAGCCATTGAGGCTATCAAAGAGGCAAAATGGTTAAAAGGTATAGTGGGTGAGGTTCTGGGGACAAATATTGTTCCTATTGTCTTCTCTGATAGCCAAAGTGCCATATACTTGTGCAAAGGCCCTATGTATCATGAAAAAACTAAGCACATAGATGTTAGATTTCATTACATTAGGGATGAGATCTCTAAAGGTAATATTAAAATTGATAAGATTACTGGGGATGTTAACCCTGCTGATTTTGGCACTAAAATTATTCCTACTGCTAAGTTTTTGTTTTGCAGGCAGTTCTTCAAAATCTTTGAAGTACCTTGATCTTGAGGTTACTTGGTTGGGTTGATGATGAAAGGGTGTTATCTGGTTTCATGAATCCTAACACTAGCAATGATGATATCTGCTCTTATGAGCTGTGCTGCACCGGAATTAGTCTTAGGAGGGCAAATTGTTATATTTGTAATCCTAATTCTAGTTATGTTATACATGATGTTTTAATACTTAGATAGGAAGGTAAAGCAAGGTTAGAAAGTAATTATATATAATGGACTCTAATTGATTTATTCAATTGGACCATTAAAATAGGTCTAGCCCGTTTCAGTATTATCCTCTCTGGTTTGGGCCTGTTTTAATCCTTGGTGAGCTCGGTTCTCCTTATTTTGACCCAGCTCTTTCTCTCGCATATAAATGGTCTCCTTCTTTCTTCTGGAGATATCTTTTGCGTCATTTCTAAAAACTCTAATACAGAACGGCGATAGAGAGAGAGAGTTTGCGAAGAGTTAACCTCTGGTTTTCTTCTTCTTCGTGATCTGAGATACACTTGAGTCCTGAATAAGCTGAGAAAGGCGAGGAGTAAACCGTGTGGTGAAGCATAGATCCAGAGCAGTTGATTCGAGTCCAAGAATCTGATAACTCTTGGGTTTTGATAGTTTCGTCCGGTTATTTCTGTTCCTTTTCTTATTTTTTATTCGTATGCTTATATTTGGCTGATTCTTGTGTGTTAGATCTGTTATTTTCGTTCCTTGCTTTGCAACCATCTGTGTATTCAAACTTTTCTGAGCTAGTGGATTCTTGGGACCGGGTTTCCCCTGTTGAAACCCCGCAGAGTAGGATTTATCCGAACTGCGTCAACATATCGTGTGTTCTGTATCTTTAATTTATGTTTTGGTTAAACTTGATAATTGAATCCGGTATTTTGACTGTGACTATCAATATAGTCTGTGAACACCTATGGTCCCATCTTTGGCATTATTAGGCTAAATAATGGGAGTAGGGTTTTCTTTATAATTATACATCATATAAATTATTGGGACCATGTTACGCATATTAGATATCAACAATATGATGTAGAAGGTTAACTTGATCTAAAAAATTGGGATGAGTACAAAAAGTACATCTTATGACAAAAGACAAAAACAGTAGGACTCATCTTTCCACTTTTGGAAGTATTGGTGGATATTTTGCTCCCAAATTAATTAGGGGACATAAGAGTGCGCCCCGCACCTTCCTAGAACCTTTAAAACAAGGGGAATAAGTTAGATGACGTGCACTTGTCGTTAGGTGCACTCAAAATAATTAATCAATACAACACTTATACGTAGTATAGCGTAGTAGAGTTCGTATCCACAGGAAAAGGAATGATTTTCTTTTTATGATACATAGTAAATGAAAAGGGGGGATTTGGTTTGAGTGATTTAATTTAATTAAGAACTAAGATGAACAACCTATATGAGATTTAATTCAAAGATAAAAAGGACTTGACATTGCTATTTTCCACTTGTTGATATACTTTAGTCGATCATTGTTATATCTATAACTTATTCCCTCTCGAATACTCAATCGGGAAGTATATCCACTTCATCGAGGGTAGTTATTAACAACGACCGTTCATTAATAACACTTACTATTAATCAAATATAGAACAACGCCGTATACCGATTTAATAGTAGCATTTAATCTTTCTAACTCCTTGATGAAATCAATTGAGATTGATAACCTCAACACAAGCGGTTTCGGTTTAACCAACAAAATTAATCCCTCATAAGTTTATTAACCACGACCGTGCATTAATAAACCGAAGTTACTTACTTGTGAAACCATCAACGGTTAACCATCGGTTCGTTGATCGTTTCTAGTAATAATTAATATATGAAACAAAACTAGTTGATCCTTTAAGTAATGTTCAAAATATTAATATGAAATAAGAGTAGGGATTAATTAATATTCAAGGAAGAATATTATTAAAGAAGATGAATCCTACTATAATTAATATCAAGATGTTAACTAATTGTCATCTTAGCAACACTCCCCAATATTAATATAGAGGAAGAAAATATCATTCTAACTAATGTCGAGATGTTAACTAATTGTCATCTTAGCAACACTCCTCAACATCAATATAGAGATGGTATTAAGGAAAGAACTATTAATTAATATTCAAGGAAAGAAGTTAAGAAAATAACTCACAACTTTAATGATCAACAAGCTTCAAGAGCAACACCAAGAATGGAAGTTTAGCTCCTCATTTGGAGACTAAACATAGCTAGAAAAATATAAAGAAATGATATTCTAAACTGAGCTAAAGAGTATGGAAGAAGGGATTCATTTTTAGAGAAGAAAAAGTGTGTTATTTATAGGTGTTTTTCAACACCTTTGGCCGGGTACCCGACCGGGTCAAGTACTCACCCGACCGGGTCCGGTCAAAATCAGATATTTCTCCACGTTATGGTGATCTTCGGCATGTTAAAGTGTCCGGGTCAAGTCAGACCCGACCGGGTGGGGTAGGGGACCCGACCGGGTGAGTGCAAAATTTGGATATTCTTCACGTTCGGGTGATCTTTGCACACCGGGTTGTCCCCGGTCACTTCTCACCCGACCGGGTGAGGTAGTGGGCCCGACTGGGCCATGCACTTTCTTTGCATTTTCGTTTTTCACTTCTTACCCGACCGGGTCAAGTGTTATACCCGGTCGGGTATTTGCTCCTGGGTAGCCAAATCTTCTTTTTCTTCACTTCAAAATCTTCCTTTCCAACACCACAAATCCTAACTAAACTTTACAACTGACAAATAAAGACTAAAATACAATTACAACTGAAATCACATAAATGTTTACAAACTAAATAAAACGTCAAACAATTAACATAAATCAAACATAAAAACATGTAATTATGCACTACTAATTAGTGTGCATCATGAGAACACATAAATGGGGCGGACCTATTGAGTTGAGAGCTCAAACAATACAAAAAAGAAATAAAAGAGGAGGAGGACCATCTCATGTTTGATTGCAATCAAACACCCTACCCTCTCTTTTTGTGAACAACACGATTAGTTATCATCATTGAGAGATCCTAGAGCCTTATCACAACCTCCATTTGGACTCTTATTTGGGAGGAGTGGATAAGAGCTCACAACACAAAAAGGGGTAGAAAGGATTCTGACCGCAGGGAGAATTTCCAGTGCATTGGTCTTCTTGTTCGACTCATATCTGGAGTTTTACTCATCCAAACAGGGCGTGTGAGGTTCACACTTAAAGCTCTCGAGACGAGGAATCCATAGACGTGCGGTTTGAAAAAAACGGAGCAGTTTAAGGCCTCCAAATCGTGCAAACAAAACGCAACCTCTGAGAATACGTTTTTGTATTCAAAGTAAAGTTGAATCCAAAACCTTCCTCTCTATTGTCTAGACATATAAATGATTGAAGAACTTTTATAAAATGGTTGGAGTGTATAAAATGTTTATAAAGTGACTTCAATTGTTGGAAAGGTTAGATACTAACCTAGACAAAACCTTAAAAGGTTAGGGAACGAATTCGCCGGAAAACACCCGTTCTAGGGACTATTTTCGTGTCTTCGGTTAGGAGTTGAGCTAGCACCTTGAGTGGACGGTTTAACACTCATTTATAAACAAGTAATCAATTCTCAAACTCCCTTGGCGATCATCTCGGAGAGAAGACTTGGTTCGTGCTTCCTCCATTCTGTTTGAAAATTTATAAAACATGCTCATGGATATTTTCACTATAGAGCTTGCGTGCTCATACTTGCCCCGTGTGGCATTTGTTTTTAAACTATGCTTTCCGCTACGTATTGAATCACTTATTATGTATGTTTATGGATGACTTATGTGTGAATGATATTCAAGACGCCTTGTATAATATGGATGTGTTAGACTTGCGGTTGACTATTCGTATTGTACGGTGGGTTGTTGACATGTTCGGATAGGTCCGGGGCATGATATTAAGTTCTTGGGAGAACTATCAAATAAGCCCTCGAACTTTTATAAAAAGTGCAAATAAGCCCTTTTACAGGAGGCTTTGTTCGGCTGTCGCCTTTTGGGGCAGTTTCCGGTGGAATTTTTTGATGAACATTTTCGAGCATCTTCTTCATTAAGTCTAGTTTAATCATACCAAATTTCAGCTAAACATTCAATCGGGAAGGCAGTCAAATGAATTTTTGATCCTTTAAGTAATGTTCAAAATATTAATATGAAATAAGAGTAGGGATTAATTAATATTCAAGGAAGAATATTATTAAAGAAGATGAATCCTACTATAATTAATATCAAGATGTTAACTAATTGTCATCTTAGCAACACTCCCCAATATTAATATAGAGGAAGAAAATATCATTCTAACTAATGTCGAGATGTTAACTAATTGTCATCTTAGCAACACTCCTCAACATCAATAGAGAGATGGTATTAAGGAAAGAACTATTAATTAATATTCAAGGAAAGAAGTTAAGAAAATAACTCACAACTTTAATGATCAACAAGCTTCAAGAGCAACACCAAGAATGGAAGTTTAGCTCCTCATTTGGAGACTAAACATAGCTAGAAAAATATAAACAAATGCTATTCTAAACTGAGCTAAAGAGTATGGAAGAAGGGATTCATTTCTTTGTGAAGAAAAAGTGTGATATTTATAGGTGTTTTTCAACACCTTTGGCCGGGTACCCGACCGGGTCAAGTACTCACCCGACCGGGTCCGGTCAAAATCAAATATTTCCCCACGTTCTGGTGATCTTCGGCATGTTAAAGTGTCCGGGTCAAGTCAGACCCGACCGGGTAGGGTAGGGGACCCGACCGGGTGAGTGCAAAAATTGGATATTCTTCACGTTCGGGTGATCTTTGCACACCGGGTTGTCCCCGGTCACTTCTCACCCGACCGGGTGAGGTAGTGGGCCCGACCGGGCCGTGCACTTTCTTTGGATTTTCGTTTTTCACTTCTTACCCGACCAGGTCAAGTGTTATACCCGGTCGGGTATTTGCTCTTGGGCAGCCAAATCTTCTTTTTCTTCACTTCAAAATCTTCCTTTCCAACACCACAAATCCTAACTAAACTTTACAACTGACAAATAAAGACTAAAATACAATTACAACTGAAATCACATAAATGTTTACAAACTAAATAAAACGTCAAACAATTAACATAAATCAAACATAAAAACATGTAATTATGCACTACTAATTAGTGTGCATCAAACACCCCCACACTTAAACCTTTACTCGTCTCGAGTAAATCAAATCCGATCCAAGAAGTCCTTAAAATGACAGGAATATCAACACACACATCCACGAGTGTTTTTAGAAACACATAAAGTAAATCCCCAAAAATATAATAGTAAAGAGGGTCTTCAACTCCATATTTCTTTATCAACATCAACCTTTTTTTTCGTTACCCTTAGGATCCTGCAGAAATAAAAGAAAATACCTTCTCTCGTTCTCTCATTTTGCCTAGGTGCCCTTTCGGGTTTTCATCCCAGCTTCCCACATTTTTCTGTTTTAATCCTCACAACTCACTCTTATTTTTGCTTTATTTTTGCTTAAGTTGCCCTTTCAGGTTTTCAACTTAACAAGTTTTTATAAATATTTTTTTTGTACAAGAATAAAGAGTATGAATGTGAGTATTCCATAAAACTCTCCCCCCAAGCTAATCAAAGCATTGTCCCTCGTGATTGTGTCTAAGATGAATGTGTTTTGTTTTTTTTTTCTTTTTATGATACTTAGTAAATGAAAAGGGGGGATTTGGTTTGAGTGATTTAATTTAATTAAGAACTAAGATGAACAACCTATATGAGATTTAATTCAAAGATAAAAAGGATTTGGCATTGCTACTTTCCACTTGTTGATATACTTTAGTCGATCATTGTTATATCTATAACTTATTCCCTCTCGAATACTCAATCGGGGAGTATATCCACTTCATCGAGGGTAGTTATTAACAACGACCGTTCATTAATAACCCTTACTATTAATCAAATATAGAACAACGCCGTTTACCGATTTAATAGTAGCATTTAATCTTTCTAACTCCTTGATGAAATCAATTGAGATTGATAACCTCAACACAAGCGGTTTCGGTTTAACCAACAAAATTAATCCCTCTTAAGTTTATTAACCACGACCGTGCATTAATAAACCGAAGTTACTTACTTGTGAAACCATCAACGATTAACCATCGGTTCGTTGATCGTTTCTAGTAATAATTAATATATGAAACAAAACTAGTTGATCCTTTAAGTAATGTTCAAAATATTAATATGAAATAAGAGTAGGGATTAATTAATATTCAATGAAGAATATTATTAAAGAAGATGAATCCTACTATAATTAATATCAAGATGTTAACTAATTGTCATCTTAGCAACACTCCCCAATATTAATATAGAGGAAGAAAATATCATTCTAACTAATGTCGAGATGTTAACTAATTGTCATCTTAGCAACACTCCTCAACATCAATATAGAGATGGTATTAAGAAAAGAACTATTAATTAATATTCAAGGAAAGAAGTTAAGAAAATAACTCACAACTTTAATGATCAACAAGCTTCAAGAGCAACACCAAGAATGGAAGTTTAGCTCCTCATTTGGAGACTAAACATAGCTAGAAAAATATAAAGAAATGCTATTCTAAACTGAGCTAAAGAGTATGGAAGAAGGGATTCATTTTTAGAGAAGAAAAAGTGTGCTATTTATAGGTGTTTTTCAACACCTTTGGTCGGGTACCTGACCGGGTCAAGTACTTACCCGACCGGGTCCGGTCAAAATCAGATAATTCGCCACGTTCTGGTGATCTTCACACGTCGTTTTGTCCCGGGTCACATCTGACCCGACCGGGTCAAGTAGGGGACCCGACCGGGTACAGTGACTTTCTTGGCAATTTCGTCTGTTAAATCATACCCGACCGGGTGGGGATTTCTACCCGGTCGGGTTTCACTCCTGGGCAGTCAAATTTCTTGTTTTCTTCTCTTCAAAGTCTTCCTTTCCAACACCACAAATCCTAACTATACTTTACAACTTATAAATGAGAATTAAAATACGATTACAACTAAAATCACACAAATGTTTACAAACTAAATAAAACGGTAAACAATACACACAAATCAATCATAAAAATATACTTTTATGCACTACTAATTAATGCATATCAAATACCCCCACACTTAAACCTTTACTCGTCTCGAGTAAATCAAATCCGGTCCAAAAAGTCCTTAAAATGACAAGAATATCAACACACACATCCACGAGTGTTTTTAGAAGCACATAAAGAATATCCCCAAAAATATAACAGTAAAGAGGGTCTTCAACTCCATATTTCTTTATCAACCTCAACCTTTTTTTCGTTACCCTTAGGATCTTGCAGAAATAAAAGAAAATACTTTCTCTCGTTCTCTCATTTTGCCTAGGTGCCCTTTTGGGTTTTCATCCCAGCTTCCCACATTTTTCTGTTTTAATCCTCACAACTCACTCTCATTTTTGCTTTATTTTTGCTTAAGTTGCCCTTTCAGGTTTTCAACTTAACAAGCTTTTTTAATATATTTTTTTTACAAGAATAAAGAGTATGAATGTGAGTATTCCATAAAACTCTCCCCCCAAGCTAATCAAAGCACTGTCCCTAGTGCTTGTGTCTGAGATGATTTTTTTTTGGATACTTTTTGGGAGGTTTTGTTGGTGATTCGTGGGTGTGGAGATGAAAAGGGTGAAGAGGTGATGAATGAAATGAGTTTAATTGGTGGATGGATGTAGGAGATATGAAGCTTTTAACTTTTGGAAATGGAGGAAATTTGGGGTGTGGTTCGAAAGGGAAGACAAATGGGGGGTGATTCATTTTTTTTATATGAAAAATGGTCTGGTTTCCAAAAAAATCGAGATACCCGGCCGGGTGAGGTAGTGTACCCGGTCGGGCGTACTTTGTTCACCCGAGGCAGAATGTTTTTTGTTGGGTTGCCCGACCGGGTATAGGGGTCTACCCGGTCGGGTGTAAACTGTTCACCCGAGGCAGAAAGCTTTTGCTGGGTTGCCCGGCCGGGAATGGAGGTCTACCCGGTCGGGCGAAAAATTTATTCTTGTTTTGCTCATTCCTCGCCCGGGTGATTGCCCGGGTGTTTTGTTATTAGAAGTAACCCGACCGGGTTAGGGTTTATACCCGGCCGGGTCCAATCCCAGTCCTTTTTTTTTTTGAAATGTGTAAAAATAAACTAAAACAAGTAAACGTATCTTGCTTGGGTTGCCTCCCAAGAAGCGCCTTATTTAACGTCGCGGCACGACGCCATCATTGTGTTCAATCATTTAAACTTGGATCGTGATAGTTTAGCTTCGCCACATTTTCACTACTAGGGCTTCCATAGGAATACTTGTTTCTCTGACTCTTCACTTTGAAAATCCCTCCAGGATCAAATATCCAGTTTTTCATTGATTCATGTGGTGAGAGTGAGGGAAAGAAATTATCATTTAGGATGGTCAATGAAAAGTGTTTTGATCTTGGTGTCATGAGAGGGGGTATCAAATGTTTACTTAACTCCACTGTCATTTCCTGCATATTGGTGAATGAAAAGAAATCCAAATGATATTTTCTCGGTTTATTTTCAACTGCGAAATGTACATTTGAATTATCCTCAAATTTGCTGGGGATTTCATCTTTGTTCTTCTCTACCCTTTCTGTTTCCCTTAGAGCCTCAGGAAATGGTGGCATGTTCTCAAGAATGGCCGGTGATGGAGTTGAGTTTTGAAGTTTCTCCTCCTCTGGTTGAGCTTCCTCCGTAAGCTCCTCTTCTTCTTCCTCCTCGCCAATGTGGTTCACAATGTTTGGCACTTGTTTCAATTGATTCTCCAAGTTTAGTTCTTTGAGCATTGTTTCTTGCGGGTATTGCGACATATCTTGTTGCATTTGTGTCACATTGATAGTGAGAGCTCGGATCATGTCTTCAGTGGACATGCTGGAATAATAACTTGAGTATGGATTATATGTGTTGGAGAGTGAATCATACCTCTCTTGGAAAACAACATCATCACTCTGTTCAAAGTATTCTTCTTGCAGCTTGGGGCAAAAATCCGTAAGATGCCTTTGTGACATGCAACTGTTGCAGGCCTTGGTATCTTGAACGTTTGAACATAAGAGAAACTCCTTTACTAAAAATGTTAAGCTAGAAATTTGACTCTCTAGCGATGATGTATTGGTATCCATTTACTCATATAAGCTCAGAAAATAGAAGAGCAAGATTTATATATATATATATATATATATATATATATATATATATATATATATATATATTTGTGTTTTTTATTTTTATGAGATAAAATAAAAAGAAAAATGATTGCTTTTCCCCGGCAACGGCGCCAAATTTGACGTGCACTTGTCGTTAGGTGCACTCAAAATAATTAATCAATACAACACTTATACGTAGTATAGCGTAGTAGAGTTCGTATCCACAGGGAAAGGAATGATTTTCTTTTTATGATACTTAGTAAATGAAAAGGGGGGATTTGGTTTGAGTGATTTAATTTAATTAAGAACTAAGATGAACAACCTATATGAGATTTAATTCAAAGATAAAAAGGACTTGGCATTGCTACTTTCCACTTGTTGATATACTTTAGTCGATCATTGTTATATCTATAACTTATTCCCTCTCGAATACTCAATCGGGGAGTATATCCACTTCATCGAGGATAGTTATTAACAACGACCGTTCATTAATAACCCTTACTATTAATCAAATATAGAACAACGCCGTATACCGATTTAATAGTAGCATTTAATCTTTCTAACTCCTTGATGAAATCAATTGAGATTGATAACCTCAACACAAGCGGTTTCGGTTTAACCAACAAAATTAATCCCTCTTAAGTTTATTAACCACGACCGTGCATTAATAAACCGAAGTTACTTACTTGTGAAACCATCAACGATAAACCATCGGTTCGTTGATCGTTTCTAGTAATAATTAATATATGAAACAAAACTAGTTGATCCTTTAAGTAATGTTCAAAATATTAATATGAAATAAGAGTAGGGATTAATTAATATTCAAGGAAGAATATTATTAAAGAAGATGAATCCTACTATAATTAATATCAAGATGTTAACTAATTGTCATCTTAGCAACACTCCCCAATATTAATATAGAGGAAGAAAATATCATTCTAACTAATGTCGAGATGTTAACTAATTGTCATCTTAGCAACACTCCTCAACATCAATATAGAGATGGTATTAAGGAAAGAACTATTAATTAATATTCAAGGAAAGAAGTTAAGAAAATAACTCACAACTTTAATGATCAACAAGCTTCAAGAGCAACACCAAGAATGGAAGTTTAGCTCCTCATTTGGAGACTAAACATAGCTAGAAAAATATAAAGAAATGATATTCTAAACTGAGCTAAAGAGTATGGAAGAAGGGATTCATTTTTAGAGAAGAAAAAGTGTGTTATTTATAGGTGTTTTTCAACACCTTTGGCCGGGTACCCGACCGGGTCAAGTACTCACCCGACCGGGTCCGGTCAAAATCAGATATTTCTCCACGTTATGGTGATCTTCGGCATGTTAAAGTGTCCGGGTCAAGTCAGACCCGACCGGGTGGGGTAGGGGACCCGACCGGGTGAGTGTAAAATTTGGATATTCTTCACGTTCGGGTGATCTTTGCACACCGGGTTGTCCCCGGTCACTTCTCACCCGACCGGGTGAGGTAGTGGGCCCGACTGGGCCATGCACTTTCTTTGCATTTTCGTTTTTCACTTCTTACCCGACCGGGTCAAGTGTTATACCCGGTCGGGTATTTGCTCCTGGGTAGCCAAATCTTCTTTTTCTTCACTTCAAAATCTTCCTTTCCAACACCACAAATCCTAACTAAACTTTACAACTGACAAATAAAGACTAAAATACAATTACAACTGAAATCACATAAATGTTTACAAACTAAATAAAACGTCAAACAATTAACATAAATCAAACATAAAAACATGTAATTATGCACTACTAATTAGTGTGCATCATGAGAACACATAAATGGGGCGGACCTATTGAGTTGAGAGCTCAAACAATACAAAAAAGAAATAAAAGAGGAGGAGGACCATCTCATGTTTGATTGCAATCAAACACCCTACCCTCTCTTTTTGTGAACAACACGATTAGTTATCATCATTGAGAGATCCTAGAGCCTTATCACAACCTCCATTTGGACTCTTATTTGGGAGGAGTGGATAAGAGCTCACAACACAAAAAGGGGTAGAAAGGATTCTGACCGCAGGGAGAATTTCCAGTGCATTGGTCTTCTTGTTCGACTCATATCTGGAGTTTTACTCATCCAAACAGGGCGTGTGAGGTTCACACTTAAAGCTCTCGAGACGAGGAATCCATAGACGTGCGGTTTGAAAAAAACGGAGCAGTTTAAGGCCTCCAAATCGTGCAAACAAAACGCAACCTCTGAGAATACGTTTTTGTATTCAAAGTAAAGTTGAATCCAAAACCTTCCTCTCTATTGTCTAGACATATAAATGATTGAAGAACTTTTATAAAATGGTTGGAGTGTATAAAATGTTTATAAAGTGACTTCAATTGTTGGAAAGGTTAGATACTAACCTAGACAAAACCTTAAAAGGTTAGGGAACGAATTCGCCGGAAAACACCCGTTCTAGGGACTATTTTCGTGTCTTCGGTTAGGAGTTGAGCTAGCACCTTGAGTGGACGGTTTAACACTCATTTATAAACAAGTAATCAATTCTCAAACTCCCTTGGCGATCATCTCGGAGAGAAGACTTGGTTCGTGCTTCCTCCATTCTGTTTGAAAATTTATAAAACATGCTCATGGATATTTTCACTATAGAGCTTGCGTGCTCATACTTGCCCCGTGTGGCATTTGTTTTTAAACTATGCTTTCCGCTACGTATTGAATCACTTATTATGTATGTTTATGGATGACTTATGTGTGAATGATATTCAAGACGCCTTGTATAATATGGATGTGTTAGACTTGCGGTTGACTATTCGTATTGTACGGTGGGTTGTTGACATGTTCGGATAGGTCCGGGGCATGATATTAAGTTCTTGGGAGAACTATCAAATAAGCCCTCGAACTTTTATAAAAAGTGCAAATAAGCCCTTTTACAGGAGGCTTTGTTCGGCTGTCGCCTTTTGGGGCAGTTTCCGGTGGAATTTTTTGATGAACATTTTCGAGCATCTTCTTCATTAAGTCTAGTTTAATCATACCAAATTTCAGCTAAACATTCAATCGGGAAGGCAGTCAAATGAATTTTTGAAGATAACTGCGCAGTTAGGCAGCGTAGTATAATTCAAAAAATCATTTGACTGCCTTCCCGATTGAATTTTTAGCTGAAATTTGGTATGGATAAACTAGACTTAATGAAGAAGATTCTCAAAAAAAATCATCAAGAAATTCCACCGGAAACCGCCCCAAATGGTGACATCCGTACAAAGTCTCATGTAAAAGAGCTTATTTGCACTTTTTATGAAAGTTCGAGGGCTTATTTGATAGTTCTCCCTAAGTTCTTTAATTTGCCAACTAAGCAAACATCCCCTTCCCAGAGCTATAAGACTTTCATTTATTAGCAACAAAATCCATGAAAGAAGGATGACTTATCCACATATTTGAAATCTAAAGGGTTTAGGACTTAAAACCCCTTATTGGTAAGCTTGACCAACACATGAGAGTGATCTGAAGGGGTTTTATTCAGATGGGTGATTTGAATATGATCAAAAGCATCTAGACAATTATTATTAAATAAAACTCTGTCAAGCCTTCTTCAAAGCCTGTTATTTGCTCTAACACCAGTCCATGTATATTTAGAACCACTAAATGGCAGATCATTAACTTTACAATTTGCAATACAGTTAGAGATCATTATCCCCTTATTTATTTATTCTGGCTTCTGGAACATTCTCAAGGGGGTTAAATTGGTACATTACAAATGGTTTAATCAAGCCTTATTGGCTTGGTAGAAATGGGAACCCTGTTTCACATTTAGGTTATATTGATGACCTACTTATTTTTCTAAATGATGACTAGATTTCTTCTCAACTTTCACAGATTTCTTACCTTATACCAAAAATCATCTGGGCAAGCTATTAACTTCGACAAGAGCTCTTTCATTTGTGGAAAGCATGGTGCATACAGAATTCAGACCATTCATGAATTGCTGGGAATGCAGAAGTCATCTTCACCAATGAAGTACTTGGGGGCCAATCTGCATAAAGGGATAAACAGACAACAGTATTGTCAGAACATCATCCATCAGTTTGATTCGAGACTTACTTCTTGGAAGCAAAAAAAATCTCTCTATGATAGGCAAACTCATTTTGATTAAACATGTTCTTGACAGTGGATATTCTGCCTAATAATAAAGTTAAGGGTATTCTTGAAAAGAAAATTTCCAATTTCTTATGGAGCACTTCTAATAATAGACCTAAATACCATTGGGTCAGTTGGAAAAATATCTAATATCCAAAAGAAGAAGAGGATTAGATATAAGATCACTTTATGATGTTGAAAGAGCTTTTTTTCCTTAAACTTTGGTGGAAATGGATACATACTTAACACTGGTTGCGTTAAGTGTGTATCATGTAACTAGTCTTGTCTAAAAGCAAGAGATACGTCGTCGTTCGGAGTCTCCCGTTCACCTGGACCAGTAACTCCAGTTTGGCGCTCCCCGAATCGCGTACCCTTTTCCTTCGTTGATCGCAAATGGATTTGCTAGCCAGTTATGCCTCTTCAGACGAAGAAGAAGAAGAATCACCGCAAAATCAGAAGCAAAATCCTGCAAATTTCAAACCTTCAAAGCCCTCAACCGAAATCCCTAGCAGACTGCCAGAAAACGATGATGACAAAGACGCCGATTTCTTATCCGTTAATAAACCCTCGTCGACGTTTTCCCTTCCTCCACCCAAATTCTCATCCTCTTTACTTTCATCTCTTCCTGTTCCCAAGTCGTCGAGAGCAGATCCCTTTCACCTTCGTCCCACGCCATGGGCTTCGTCGGAGCCGAAGCTGAAAAAGGTTGTTCAGTTTAGGCCTCCATCGATTTCATCTGGGGTGAACGATAACAGCGTTGGTGAGGATGACGACGAAGAAGAGGATGAAGATGAGAAAGAAAAACGAAGGAAATTGTCTGAATCTACTATGGAGAATCGGTCGGTTAAGAGTTTCTTATCGAGCTTGCCTGCGCCGAAGAGCTCTGGCACTTTGGGTTCCCTGTCCCTTGGTTCTGGAACCGGTAGAAAGTCTATCCTTGAAGCTGATTTGCCTGTTTCAGATTCTAATGGATCGAGTTTGAAGACTGAAGTCGGTATTAATTCAAATATGGGATGTTATGAAAACCAATATGTGCAAGGATCAAATTTGAGCTCTTCAGCAGCTGTTGATGGTGGATTTCAATCAGGAAGTGTGGGTACAGCTGGTGGTGAAGGTGGATATACACAGGCCGAAGATTATAGCAGCTACCAAGGATATACTGGATATGGTGAGCATTCTGGTTGGGTTGGGCATGATGGAGAACAGTATTCAAACTATGCTTCCAGTTATGAAACTTATGGACAATATGAAAATAATTGGGTTGATAGGTCTAATGCTTCTGCACAAGAACTTCCAGAATCTGCTGAAAGTGCATTGAGGGTGACAGGTAAGAGAAGAAAGAATGATGCTCCACCTGAAATAGTTGAGGTTAACCAGGATGAGTTGATGAAGGATCGACCAAGGGAAGATCAATCCAAGCTAACTGGCATTGCTTTTGGGCCCTCATACCAGGTAAACTCTTCTCTTATAAAATTATACATTTATACTTCTTCATTTCCCTAATTCGTAGAAGTGGTTTTGTCTCCTATTGCATATATAATGGACTTTGTAATAAGGTGATATAAGGTATTCAAGATCAAATCTCTGGGTGTGGATCTTTTGGGGAGATTGCTTTGGCTGTTTCTAACATTTATTATGAAAATTGAAAATCACTAGTTTGTGTCTCACAATTAAAAGAAATTAATGCATTGAGTGTATGTGATTCAATCTGCAATTTACAATGGAACCTATATAACTACCGTATGGATGCTCACAAAACCAACCCAGGCATACCTGCTATGTCCCACTTGGAAGTCACTCACAAGTTGGGTCTCTGAGGACGCAAAATATACCGTGGAATCGGCTCACCTTCCGCATGGTGTGCTGATCCCACTTTTACAAGTTACGTTCCTTTTTATTCTTCTCTGGAAACTTCTTCATTCCTTTTTCTTTTGTTATTCTTTCCTTATTTTTCTTTTCTTTAATTCTTCTCCATTTCCATCAAATTAAAATATTAAAAATTTAATTGTAGTTTTACTTTCCTTATCTTCAATTTAAATTATAATTGAATCTATTTTTTAATTCTTTATCAATACATAACAAAAAGTTTAATAATCTAAATAAAATAAGTACATTTCATATTCATACACTATTTTTTGTAATATCTTTTTTACATTCATACATTTTTTGTAATATATTTTTATATGCATACACTTTTTCTATAATATATTTTTTTTATCACTTTTATATGTTTTTAGAGGTTTTTAAGATACTGAGTTTGTTTATTTTGCTTCTAGCTTGGAGTTACATTTGATAATATACGAAGTTACATCATCTTATTCTCCAGTTACAAGTTATTATGCGTGAGTTACATCTTGTTATGTGTGAGTTACATCTTCTTATACACGAGTTACATACTGTTCTCGCGAGTTACATGTAATTATGTGTGAGTTATATCTAATTATTTGTGATTTTTTACTTATCTTTATTTTGAACTAATTCAATTATAACTGAATTAATTTTTTTCTTCACCAATTTAATACAAAATTTTATTAATCCACATAAAATAAGTATATTGTATTTCATATTCATACACTATTTCTTACTTTGTATACTTTTTTTTATATTTATTATAAAAAATAATAAAATATTCCTAAACTCAAAATAAATAAAAAAACGTAACACAAGTATATTGTATTTCATATTCATTCACTTTTTTGTAAAATATTTTTTATATTCATATACTTTTTTCTATAATATATTTCTTATCTCTTTTATATGTTTTTTGTGTTTTATAGTCATTAAGGTTGTTTATTTCGATTTAAATTTGAAAAAAACATGAGAATAATGCATTTTTCGTATGTGTGAGTTATGTTTATAGACTATTTCTATAATTACATTTGATATTATATTGAGTTACATCTTCTTATGCACGATTTACATCTTCTTGTGCGTGAGTTACATCTTTCCATACGCGAGTTACATTTGAGTTTGTCTCAACAAGTTACATTTTGCATACACTAAAGTTAGATTTTCAATCAACGCGGGTTACATTTTCTGTAATATGAATTACATCACAACATAAAGCCTACTATTGCAACAAAAGAATCATTGTTATGCAAAAAAACTGTTTTCCCAAAAAAATGTGTTTTGGCACAAAATATATTTTTAAAAACATTTTTATGGACTTAATATTAAAAAAAATATATTCAACATTTATGTTAACCCCTGCTATTGAATAAAAAAATTACATTTTTTTGCAAAAACAAAATGAGTTTTTGGCCAAAAAAATGATTTTTAATTTGGCAAAAAAAAGGTAAAAAAAAATTATGCCCTTAATATTGAAAACAAAACATATAAACTATTTAAGTAAAGTAATTGAGCAATTAGACTCCTTGTTTTCATTAAAATCAATGTTTTATTTCTTATAATTCGTATTAGACAAGTTACATTTCAACTTGCTTGTTATTACATTTCTTATTAGCGTGAGTTACATTTTGTTACACGCGAGTTACACCTATTACGCTACTGGGACAATGAAAAAACAAAAATGAAGTTACTTTCACGCGCGTGAACAGTAACACGCTTTTTTTCTGTGGGAGCAGCATGCTCACCGTGGGCTGCTCCCACGGTATACGAACTGCTCTGAGGATGGTAAGATGTAGTCAGACTTTATCCCTAGAGCTGATGCTACGTACATTCCCTTCGAATTGAATTAAGACGTGCATCGTCTGGTCAAAGCTCACAAGTCTTGGAATTCTTTCTTTAGCAAATGGAATCCCAAGTCAGACTTGGGTAATGACCTAATTAGGAATCTGATTGCTAATATTAATCAGCTTATTCTACAAAATAAGCTGAATAATCTGAAAAAGTAGCACTTGGCTTTACTTGTTTGGCTAAAATTATTTCTACCAAACTTTTCCTTTCCAAAAATTTGCCAGGTTGAGTCATCTCAGCCAAATAACCCTTACTAAACTGTCACTATATCTTGAAACTGAACTGTATATTTTCCTATATCTGAAACTGTGGAAATTGCTGCTAAAAGCATCTTTTAAGGGGCACTTGTCGATGCACATCTGTTTGGTGCAAAGGTCCATGTAGGTATACATCCTAAGCATTAAAATAGAAATAATGGTCCGATCTGGCATTTTTCATTTGAATTATGGGAAGTTTCATAGGGAGTCAATAGCATGGAAATTTTGTTAGAGCATACAAGTATTTGTTTGTCTATAAGAGCATTAATGTAACTTTTATATTTTTTATGGAATAACGGTATAACAATCACATGACATCACATAAGGTAATGAAATAGAAAAGTTATCCCCAATTAAATGAAGTTTTATTCATGCATTTTGAAAAGCAAGAAGCAATATCAGTGAAACAAGATTGTCCACCAAGTAGCTATTATCATCTTCTTATGGTCATCTGAATTTCTTAAGTCTCAATTTTGACAACGAAAAGTGCTGAATATTAGGGCGCCTAGTAATTACCCATTGTAAACTTTTTTTGTCCAGCCTGCTTCAACAAAAGGTAAGCCTTCAAAACTGCTTAAGAGAAAGCATCAAATCAGTTCCTTGTATTTTGATATGAGACAAAAGGAGTCGGAACTTGCAGAGCGGCGTTCTAGGGGGATGCTGACCAAAGCTCAAACTCAAGGGAAGTATGGATGGTGAAAATGTTGCATTATAATCTTGTACTGGACATCAGAAAAAGTAGTAGTGAAATACCTACCACTTCTTTATATATTTCGCCCCTGTGACTACGTCCTTGTTGAGTTGTTCATGTTTGTTTAACCCATACACATACTTGCAAGATGTGTGTATACTTGATTACATTGGTTTCATATTCCTGCAGTGCTCTGTTTTTTCCATTGCTGTGGGCAAATGCATATATACCAAGTCGTTGTTGCCATTCTTGCAGTGCTTTGTGTTTTCGTTATATCTTTTGATTTCTACTAAATCTGGTCTTGAATGCCTCTAAGTTAGTGATATAGAGGCATCATTCAGATGTATATTATGCCGTGCTATTCCAATTGCTCCAATCCCATGGATTATTGAATTTGTTGAATGTTCTGGAAATAAAAGCTTGCAGTAATATTCTGTTCAGCCAAAAGAAATAAAAGAATAGTTACTTCTTTTGTTTATTTTGATTAACCTGCAGAGAGTAAGCCAAATTAGACTAACAAATAGTGGCTCGACAGCATGTATGATGATTATGGTTGTTTTGAATTCTGTTTTGTTCCGATCTTCACCTCTTTTGTTTTACCCCAGAAGGCAAACCACCAAAATCAGTGGGGCAGATGCCGGGGGTCAACTGCCCCATATTCACCAGAACAGTAGAAAACATTCATTCCCTTCACATTTGACTCACAAACTAGTCGCTGTCTTAGACTAAGTTTTGGTTTTTATTTAAGAATTGGAGATATTGTCTGTTACTCTGTGCTTTCGTGCAATGCTTTACTTCATAACTATCCTTCTTTACTACATCTCTGATCGGTCCCTAAGACGTTTGTTGTTTTACTGATGTATTTGACGAAAATCCATTCTCTTCTCTGATTTATATGTACCAAATTTCATAATTTTTGAATTTGATTGTGGTTGTTTAATAGACATGAATCATACTCCATATTTTGCTGAATCATAATCAATTCGTGCATAGTTGTTTTCTTAACATACTCCATATTTTGTTTAATAGAGTATGGACATGTCTGATTCCCTCATAATCCTGAAGGAGTTGGAAACTTAGCACTTAATAGCATTTATTCCTCCTTGTATATTTGTATTCTTGACAACTTGGTAGATCAAAATAGAGCAAAACTGTAGAGATCGGAGTTAACTTGGGAGTATTGTATATGTTCTTGATCAAAGTCTGAGCCTAATACTAAAAGTTCAAGCTTGTTCTTCATATCTATATCATTTTCATCCTGTAATTCATATATTAGTATTGTTAATAGACAAGTGTAAGTTGTTGTTATTATTATTATAATAATTATTACTATTATTATTAATGTACAAGCACAAGTTAATATTATTTTTTTATCATCAAAACCAACAAATCATATTAAATAAGCAAATTGTTCGACAGCTGGCTTACAACATAATGAGGGATAAAATCATAGGTGACTCTTTGATATGAGATAGTAAAGTGTGCCTTAGCTAAAGCATCAGCAACACGATTCGCATATGGTAAAATTACTCTTCGTTTCTAACACTTTCCTAATATCATCAATGAAAAGATGGAGATAACAGGAACCATCCCGTTTTTAATCCTCTAAACAATAGTGAGTGCATCCGTCTCAAACTCCATGTTGCTCCATCCTTCCTCAACCGCTCCCAAAATCGCATCTCTAAGCCCAGCCGCTTCCACCTTTGTCGCTGACCAATTCGCTGAGCACAACGTTCCTCGAGCCTTTATAAAGGTCACTGTTCTCATGTCGTGCCACCCATCCCCAAGCAGGAATGCCTCCAACTTCATTCACAGCCCCATCAACGTTCACTTTAATACGTACACCCCGTATCAGGGCACCAGGCCTCTTCCACTTCTCCTCCCTAGCCCGGACTATTCAGGCTTAGTCGTACCAACCTGCTGAGCTTCCCTCCAACAAGCTATCATGCTTGCTGCCCGTTGATCACGCTAATCGCTTCATGCTTTTGATCCTTCCATACCGCATTGTTCCTCCTCTTCCATATACTCCATAGCATCGACACAAACCCGCCCTTGCCCTCTTTATCCGGGGATGAGATTCTCTCCCGCAACCATTCATCTATCGGCCGAGCCTCTTCCATTGGAACTCCTGTCTGCTGCCACACCTGACGAACCCAGGGACACTCACTGCGTGGTCCAATGACTCTGATGCCTCGCCACACAACTTGCATCCATTCTGAATCTCCACCCCCTTTTCTTCTCAGGTTATCCACGGTTGGAAGGGTGCCATCCAAGACTTGACATGCAAAAAAATTAAATTTTGGAGGAACTTCAAGCTCCCATGGCTGCTTCCACTTGTACCACCTGTCGGCCTGCATCTCCCCCATTAAAGCATGGTAACAACTCTTAACCGAAAAAACATCACTATTTTCCCCAATCCACCAAAAACCATCTTTCCTATCTTGAGCATTAATAGGAATACTAAGAATTTTTTCTCTATCAATCTCGTTAAATAGAGATAAAATTTTATTTCTATTCCAAACCTTTCATGTGATATGTCGAAGGGCTGCAACGTTCATATCCGTACTCCTCGGTGGACGAGGGGACGAAATCATCCATGTCCCATGCCCAGGTAGCCATGCATCCATCCACACTTGTACCTCCACTCCATTCCCCACACTTCTCCAGATATTATTCCTCAGAATAGATTGTCTCAAAAATACTTCTCCATATAAAGGAAGGATTACTACTCAAGTAAAAAACTGATATTTTCGCATTTTCTAATATTTCAAACAATATTAGAAATATTACGATCAGTTAAAAAACAAGTTCAGAAATTTTCAAATAAAATCTTAAAAATTTCAAATCAGAAAAATCAATGAGATGAATGGAACAACTTCCAATTATGGAACCTGGTAGGAGTTCATACTTCATACCCAGCATGGTTTCAGTCCGGGTCTGTTGATTCTCAGGGCAAAGAACTTACGGGCCACTGTCCGTCCCGCTTATGAAACCAGGTCAGACCCTATGGGGAAGCAGGACATAATACAGGTGTAACAGTTAAAACAACTATGGTGGGGGGCAAAGTGTCCAAAATGCGAAAATTTAGGTGCCCTAAGAATTAGATGAGGTGCAACAAGGGAATCCTTGTAAATATCTCGAGCAGACACTTGTTCAGACAAAATTTGGATAAATCTATAAACTATAAAGAAATGTGTTACAGCAAGCAGTATAAATTAAATTGAATTGTTCATTTTGTTCCCACAAAACCCAAATGAACGTAATGAACGTTAATCCAAGGGCGGGTAAAAAGCAGGTGCATGTTGATATACTCAGCGAGTCTTGGTCTTTATCTGGTCTTGTGAATGAACTGCAGAAGTAATTTTCTTCCAACAACGGACAATAATGATTGTGGGTATCCAGACCCAGAAGGAATTTGCAAACACATAGTACCAGAAGTAATGATACGGGCTTGCAGCAAAATTGTCACCCTCCAAGATTGCTGTTATGAAATACACAGCTGTACCATAGAGCTGACCCAAAGAAATGGCCACCTGGAGTATATACCTGTATGCCTTCCTTGTAGCTATTGCATACCTGCCAAATATCAGAAAAGAGTCACAAAGACCAAGGACATGTAACCACAACTAGCTGCAACTGAATGCTAATGTTGGGATGGGGGGTATCATGTTCAGAGAAAGCAATAAATGACCCAAAAATATAAGATTATATCAGAGGGCATAGTTTCAGATTATATATGGTATTCAATTCAGCTAATGTTTTAACTTCAATACAAATTGGTCCTACATTTTCCATCATTTTCAATGGAGCCAAAGACTCACTATTTTTTGGCTTGGGAATATGATGGAATAAAGCAAAATGGGTTACTAAACTGTCTGCGCTTCTTTGTTATGAAGTAACAGTCAGCCTATGCAATTTTCGACGCAATTTTCACTACGGGTCATTCGGAAACAGTCTCTCAGTGCTTTAGTACTGTAGAAAAATGTAGCATATACATGTTATTTTATTATGTGTACATCCGGAACTGTATAGATAGGAATTAGAGTTGATTTAGGACTCTAACTCTTAGATTAGCTCGCAGTGTAGATAAGAATAGATAGATCCTAATATTTAGGATCTGTAACAAACCTTAGTTTATCTGTAATCTTGTATATATATCATTGCCGGATGGCTCAATAATACATGGAAGATTAATTCTTCAATCCTACATGGTATCAGAGCCTCGGTTTAAACAATGGTAGAAACCAGTGAGGCTGATTCCTCACACACTACTAACCCTAACTCCCAAATTAGCTCTATGACAAATTACCAGTCTCCTATTCATTCATCTATGATAATCACTAGTCATAGATTGAATGGAACAAACTATCTGGAGTGGTCTCAATCTGTCAGACTTGCAATTGATGGGAGGGGAAAGCTGGGTTACATCACAGGAGAAATCCAACCAAAACTACCTGCAGAAGAAGAGAAGGGTACAGTACATGGAGGTCAGAGAATTCACTCATAACAGCTTGGCTTCTCAACTCCATGGAGCCCTTAATTTCCAAACCTCATATGTTTATGAAAACTGCAAAGGAGGTATGGGATTCTATTAAGGAAACTTATTCAGATCTTGAGAACTCTTCTCAAATTTTTGAACTCAAAACCAAACTGTGGCAATCTAAACAAGGAAATAGGGATATTATTTCATACTACAATGAAATGGTATCTCTGTGGCAAGAATTAGATCAATGCTATGATGATGAAGAGTGGGAGAGTGCTAAGGATCTGGCCAGACATAAGAAAAAAGAAGAGAATGATAGGGTCTATATGTTTCTAGCAGGGATCAATAGGGACCTGGATGAAGTTAAAGGGAGGATACTTGGAAAAAAACATCTACCCTCTATCAGGGAGGTATTTTCTGAAATCAGGATGGAGGATAGCAGGAAGAAGGTCATGTACAACACCCCAGTACCTAATGAGGAACCTGGGGAATCTTCAGCTTTGGTGGACAGAAGTGATGACAACAAGAAAAAACCTTGGTGTGATCACTGCAAGAAACTGTGGCACACAAGGGATACATGCTGGAAACTCCATGGAAAACCACCAGGAGCTGGGAAGAAGAAAGTAGAAAGGGCCCTACAAACTACTGTGACTGAGACTCAACAAGAGGCAGGAGTTGAACCTAAACAGCTACCATTCACTCAGGAATGGATAGAGTACCTACTCAAATTCATACCTACCCAGAAAATCTCCAACCAAGAAAACCCTACCTGTTCTTTTGCCCAAAATGGTAAAATAACATCATATTTTTGTTCTGAAAAACCTAAAAACACCTGGGTCATTGACTCAGGTGCAACAGACCACATGACCTACATTCCAAAGTTTTTTTCTTCTTATCAACCTTGTGCAGGAGATAAGAAAGTTAGAGTTGCAGATGGCTCTTTTTCAGCCATAGCAGGGATGGGAAATATTAAAATTTCCTCATCCATTAACCTTTCCAAAGTCTTACATGTTCCTAAACTTTCCTGCAATCTTATCTCTATTAGCAAAATTACTAAAGATCTTCAGTGTTGTGTAAAAAAATTTCCCTCTTATTGCATTTTTCAGGATCTGGCATCAGGGAAGATGATTGGCAGTGCTAGAGAGGAGGATGGCCTCTATACTTTTGATGAAGGAACACAATTGAATAAACAAGGTCAAGAAAAAACTTGTTTGCAAACTGTTTTCTTTCCTTGTAATAATGAAGTGTATTTAATGCACTATAGATTAGGTCACCCAAGTTTTTCCTATCTGAAAATGGTGTTTCCTAAGTTATTCCTTAATAAAAATCCTTCATCATTTCATTGTGATATCACTGATATGTGTGCACTTGCCAAACATCATAGGAGTTCTTACATCCCTCATAGTTACAAACCAGCTAGTCCTTTCACTATTGTACACAGTGATATCTAGGGTGCATCTAGAGTTTCAACTCTGAAAGGAAAAAGGTGGTTTGTAACTATCATAGATGATCACACAAGGGTCACATGGGTGTTTTTACTTGAAGAAAAATCTGAGATTGAAGAGGTGTTCAAACAATTTTACTCAATGATCCAAACTCAATTCAACACTAATATAAAAATTGTGAGAAGTGATAATGGACTTGAGTACTTTTCTAAAAAGTTAAATACTTTTTTTGCTGAAAAAGGGATTATTCATCAAAGTTCCTGTGTAAATACACCTGCTCAGAATGGAATAGCTGAGAGGAAAAATAGACATTTACTTGAAGTCACTCGTGCAATTATGTTTTCTGCTAAAATTCCAAAATATTTATGGGGAGAAGCTGTTTTACATGCTACCTATCTAATTAATAGGATGCCATCAAAAACTCTAGGATTCAAAACTCCTATTGATACTCTTCAAGCTTGTTTTCTTGAAACTAGACTAATTAATTCTCTTCCCATAAAAATTTTTGGGTGCACAGTTTTTATTACCAATCCTGACAGAACTGCAAGTAAATTTGACCCTAGAGGGAAAAAATGAGTTTTCTTAGAACTCTCTTCAACTCAGAGAGGCTATAAATGTTTTGACCCTATAACAAAAAAGATGTTTATAACTATGAACACTGTTTTTGTAGAAGATCAACCTTTTTTTAGTACTCATCTTCAGGGGGAGATTCCTAATGAAGATGGTAATAATGTATCACATATCCATGAAAAACCAGAACCTCTTGACATTAATCTAGATGCACAGTATAATAGACAGTTAGATGCACTAGAAAATAGTCAAGAGTCAAAAGAAAATGAAAAAAATGTTTCTGAAACAAGGAAAGATGATGAACAGCAGACAAGTAAGTTTTTTGGCAAGATTTATGAAAGGAGAGTTCCAAATCACAGAATAGAGGACATCCCTGATCCTGCCACTGTCCATGAATCTGACTCAATGCCAGAAAATGACAAAGGTAATAATTTCAGTGATCTAAATCTACCCATTGCTCTCAGAAAAGAAAAAAGGTCATGTGTTAAATACCCTATCTCAAACTATCTGTCCTATTCTCAGTTATCTACATCATTTGCAGCTTTTACCTCTAGCCTTTCTACTGTTTCTATTCCCTTAACCATACAGGAAGCCCTATCTATACCTGAGTGGAAGAAGGCTGTTTTAGAAGAAATGAATGCCCTTGAAAAGAATCAGACATGTCAGACTGTAGAGGTACCCAAAAACAAACCAAGGGTTGGATGCAAATGGGTGTTTACCCCTAAATTCAAGGCAGATGGTACACTTGAAAGATATAAGGCCAGATTGGTTGCCAAAGGATACACACAAACCTATGGCATAGATTATACAGAAACTTTTGCACCAGTTGCAAAATTAAATACTATAAGGATCCTACTATCTCTAGCTACTAACCTAGACTAGCCTCTTCAACAGTTAGATGTGAAGAATGCTTTCCTAAATGGGAAGCTTGAAGAGGAAGTATACATGAGCCCCCCTCCTGGGTTTGAGGAACAATATGGCTCAAAGGTGTGCAAGCTAGATAAAGCCTTATATGGGCTTAAACAGTCCCCAAGGGCTTGGTTTGAAAGGTTTACTCAATTCACAAAGAAGCAGGGATTCAAGCAAGCCCAAGCAGACCATACACTATTCATGAAATTCTCCATTAAGGGAGAAATTGCAGTACTAATTGTTTATGTGGATGATATAATTCTTACAGGAAACTATTATGAAGAGATTAAAGACCTGAAGAAGAAGCTTGCTCAGGAATTTGAAATCAAAGACCTGGGAGAGTTGAAGTATTTTCTTGGCATGGAGATAGCCAGATCAAAGAAGGGAATTGTGGTTTCCCAAAGGAAGTATGTACTAGACCTACTTCATGAAACAGGTATGAGTGCCTGCAGACCAATAGATACTCCAATTGACCCTAATCAAAAGTTAGGAAATGTCAAGGAAGGAGTACCAGTTAATATTCACCAATATCAAAGATTGGTGGGAAGGTTAATTTATCTGGCACATACAAGGCCAGATATTGCCTTTGCAGTCAGTATGGTTAGTCAGTTCATGCATAATCCATTCCAAGAACATCTAGATGCTACCTACAGGATCCTAAGATATTTGAAAAGCTGTCCAGGGAAAGGATTATTTTTTAAAAGGAATGACAATAGAAGTATAGAAGCCTTTACAGATGCAGATTATGTTGGTTCAATAACTGATAGAAGGTCTACATCTGGGTATTGTACTTATGTATGGGGAATCTGGTGACTTGGAGGAGTGAGAAGCAGAATGTTGCCAGAAGTAGTGCAGAATCAGAATTTAGATCTATGGCTAATGGAATCTGTGAACTACTTTGGATCAAGAGAATGATGACAGAGTTGAATATGGAAATGGATCTACCTATGAAGTTATATTGTGACAATAAAGCAGCCATTAATATTGCTCACAATCCTGTGCTACATGATCGTACTAAACATATTGAGGTGGACAGGCATTTTATCAAAGAGAAGATTGAAGCTGGAATTGTGTGCACACCATTTATATCTACTAAAGAGCAGACAGCTGATATCTTTACAAAGGGGCTGTTTAAACCAGTTTTTGAATTTCTTATAAGCAAGTTGGGAATGTATGATATATACTTACCAACTTGAGGGGGAGTGTAGAAAAATGTAGCATATACATGTTATTTTATTATGTGTACATCCGGAACTGTATAGATAGGAATTAGAGTTGATTTAGGACTCTAACTCTTAGATTAGCTCGCAATGTAGATAAGAATAGATAGATCCTAATATTTAGGATCTGTAACAAACCTTAGTTTATCTGTAATCTTGTATATATATCATTGCCGGATGGCTCAATAATACATGGAAGATTAATTCTTCAATCCTACAAGTACAAGGGTAAGATTGCGTACATCCGACCCCCTTACCCTACCGTAGGTGGAAGCCTTTGCGGCACTGGGGTAATGATGATGATGACAAATTGGTCCTACATCAAAGAGAGTGGGGCTCTAGAGTTGGAATTGCAGATCCAACCCATTATGTGGATGCTAAACAAAAAATTAGAGCTTATCAATTTGGCATAAAGTTCCCAATTGGCTGATATTAAGGCTGAAAGTGAAATAGGCGGAATTGTCTAGAAACATATCAAAAATGTATTTTTTGGGTGATCAAAGGAAATAAAGGAAATCTTATGGGAGTAAAAGTGTGCTAAAAAATTAGTATTTGGTACTGCTTTTTATTATTGTAAGTCAATGTGCTCAAAAAAATAGTATTTGGTAGAAAAATATTATTGTAAGTCAATGTGCTCAAAAAATTAGTATTTGGTAGAAAATATAAACGAAATACTAGAGAACCAGACACCGATATGATTCAGATTGTTCTAGTCTTCTAATGCAGGATACTTGGTAGTAAAACCACTCTTCTAGGTACACTTACACAGCAAGAAGACATGCTGGTCCCTCTAACACTGCTGTGATTCCTTCAACAGAAACAACAGTAGAATCGCGTGCAGCATACCTAGAGTCACCCTTGCTGTACTCTTTCCCTGGCAAACTATAATCATTAGCAAAACTGATAACGATTAAATGAAAGTTCCTCAATCAGTGAGGCGTTGGCAGGTTAGACTTACAAACTTCTGCCAAGTAGATGGGAGTTTTTTTCTTGTAGAAGTCCGGAGAAAAGACAAAGTAACCCTCAAGAAACATGTGAGTAAGGCCTGTGAAACTCCACCAGCACATGAGCAACCTGTCTCCCTTTGACAGTTTGGGGAACCGCCCTAATAAGGGATAACAAGGCAAATAAATGACCAGGTATATTTCACTACAATAATCTATGAATTTATTTATTAACAAATTTTTAAAAATTATCAAGGATTCAAGGGTATATCTTTTTGTGCAAATGAATTGAACCTCGGCGAAAAACATACTACCTCTGTCCTGAGGTTCTCATTGAAAAATGGCACGGTTATTAAGAAAATAATTAAATGAGGTAATTCAAGTATATTTTGAAAAATAGTTTTGATAAGTATATAATATAGTGGGGTCATTGATAATAATTGCGATGTTATAAATGCACTAGTATTATTTTTAATATTTGATGGTTAAATGGCTCCATTTGTTCCTTAAAACTTGATCAAGTTTGACAGGCACAAGAAATAATGAAGTAAAAATTGTGTTGTTGAGATTTGCGCAGATGAGAGAGAATTAATAAGAATCACAAATTCTTTAATAAAAAGGGAAAGTGGCAAAGTTAGTTGAACAACCAAAAAAGAAAAGTTGGAAAGTTTTAAGGAAGTACTACATCCGTTCCACTAACATTGGGACATGACGAATGTGGCACGGTTATTAAGAAAAGTGAATTAATAAAGTAAGAATAAAGAATGATTTAGAGTCACGCAAACTTTACCAAAGTTGGCACGAGACAATCTTAGTGGGATTTCACGAAAAGAAAAAATGGGTCAATCTTAGCGGGACGGAGGGAGTATCATTTAATGTTAATTATTTCCTAAAATGGAAATGAAAACCCTTGGGTGGAACATCAAAGTGAAGACCATAAGTGGGAGTAGTATTTAGAGCTCGTTTGGTAACACTGAAAGTGGCTGAACTGGCTGATTCTGCTGATTTATGAAAAATTATTTTTAAAATATTTGTTATTAATAAATAAAATAAAAAATTATATGAAAAAGTAGCTAAAATGATACTCTTTAGTAACTTCAACCAATACAGCCAGAAAAATAAATTCAACATTACTTTTTCTTATTATTACGCAATTCAGCGCGCATAATCAAAAGTTACGTGTTTGGTGAAAAAGTTACTGATAAGCCTCATAAGCCAAAAAAAGGGGCTACCAAATGAGCTCTTAGTGAATTAGTGAACTAAAATGTTTCATAACTAGAGGAAATGAAAATATTCAATCACTTCTTCCGTTGGATCTAACAAAATAAGGTCAAGGCCAAACTCCAAGGTCATTCATAGCTTTCATTTTTCCCGATTAAAAGATGCAATTCAGTTCAAAATGTGAAAAGGAACTTATTGAAGATGACTGTAGTTAGAAACTAGGGAGCTACCACGCTGTTCATGCTCTTGGTACATACAAAAAAATAGGCAGTTAGTAAAATACATAACAAGAAACAATGCAAAAGGTGGTTGAGGGATTACCAGATAAGGTCCACATGACTGTGAAAACCAGTAGAGAAGCAACTCCATACACACCAACAATGTCTAATTGTGAGAGGAAACAAGGCACAAAACCGGGCAACTTTAGATCTTTGGGAATGTATGGGTGATCTATTTGTGCTTCCATCATCTATACGTGTCTTTGTACCTGCAATTACAAGTGATACAGTATAAGCAACCCCAAGAAAATTTAATACTGTCTACAGACATATGTTTTTATTTTGTCATGATTATTAAGGAACAGTGTGATTTATCACTGGCATAAACAGAACTATCTGATGATCTGTAGAGGTAGGCCCGGAAATTCTATGGGAACACAGCATGATGACTATTGCACTACAATTGAAACAGATCATCTGATTCATTGAGCAGTCATCCCACAGTACGTGACAATGACAAATCTCATCTGATTTAACAAAGTTATTATAAATCTACTCCTTTTAGTAATGGAAATCTGAACTTCTACAAGGATGGTTTCTATATATTCTACAAGGACTATATTAAAGTAAAACCTGAGATCGGACAGTTCAAGGCTTCGTTCGAAGTGATTTTTGATACAGTACCGGCAGAGGCTGGGATGAGTAAGCCTTGGGTTACGTATGTCAGGAGGAAGAGAGATTGATTTTCAGTTAGTTTTATGGAGTCAGCATTTTAATTATTGTATTTTCTTTTATTCGTCCTAGGATTGAGTCAAGAAGTCTTTGCTGAATTCTAGTAGTTAGTTCCTGGCACTTCTCCAACTAACATAGTGGAGTAGTGGGTAGTGGAGTAGTGGGTTTCCTAGGCTAGGATTTACTATTTAATAGAAGGTCTTGTTCTCAGTTGGAATCATCTGAATTCATCATTAATCAAAGAAAGAGTCGTAGGACTGTCTTCCTGCAAATTATGCCTCCTTGCTAGATTCTGGCATTGAGTGGTCTATCATTTTGGTATCAAAGCTTTTCGATCCATTATGGTGCAAACTCGCAATTCCGCCAATTCACAAGATCCAAATCCTCCGCCCCCACCACCTCCTCCTACCCAGCCCCCGTCCATCCTTGAAATTGCGCAGCAGCTGGCTTCCCTTGCCTCTAAACTGGAGGTCTTGGATTCGGTTGTTGCCAAAGTAGCCATCTTGGAGGCGAATTCTCAGCCCCAAGGATCCAATTACAATCACGACGGTAACCCCGAGAGCTCACATCACAGAGGGCAGAGGGTGAGGTCAGCTGCCAATCAGTACGAGGGCATTCATCGGGACCATGCTCGGTCGCCTCATACACCCAGGCCTGAGCGCACTCCTTACCGTTCTCGGGACAACTACGATGACGACGATGAGGGTCGCCGGAGTTATCAAACTGGCCAACGTCCTCGGGCTCGCATCGACTTCCCGAAGTTTGACGGTGGTGATCCCCGAGGCTGGATACTCAGAGCGGAAAAATACTTTCGCTACTACGATGTAGCGGATGACATGAAGGTCGAAGTCGCCACGGTGTACTTAGAAGGCGACGCCCTGGATCTCTACGCTTGGGTCAACGGCAAGAGGGAGATCCTAGTGTGGGAAGATTTGATCCATGTATTTCAAGAACACTATGGTCCTCCAGATTTCCAGATCCCCGATGAATCTCTATGCTCCATCACACAGACTGGTACGGTTACTGAATACCGTATGGAGTTCGCAAGGCGTGCAGCTAGGGTGAGGGACTGGCCGGAATCCGCACTTCTGGGAGCCTTCGTCTCAGGACTGAAAGAAGAATTGAAGGCTGAGGTCAGAATTCATTCACCAAGATCGGTATTTAGGGCTGCCTCTCTAGCCCTTGAATTTGAGTCCAAATTGGGCTCCGTCCAAAATACCAAACCTACCCAGCCCACTAACAGGCCCAACTATAGCAAACTTCCACAACCTTTTCCACGTCCAACTACGAACCCAAATCTGACCACCGCCCCAACCACTCGGCTTTCTGACGCTGAAAGACAAACACGAAGGGAGAAGGGACTTTGTTTCCGTTGTGGAGAAAAGTTCACCCCTGGCCATCAGTGCAAAACCTCATTTTCTCAATTGGAGTTTACAGATGACAATGAGCAGAGTGTGGACGAGGCCAGCGACGAATGGGCCGCTCAGGAAGACGACGGAAAAGTTGAAATTTCGTTCCATCAAATCTCCGGTCAAAACGCTACAGCCACAATGCGATTAAAGGGAACCATTAAAGGGAAGACAGTCCTACGACTCTTTCTTTGATTAATGATGAATTCAGATGATTCCAACTGAGAACAAGACCTTCTATTAAATAGTAAATCCTAGCCTAGGAAACCCACTACTCCACTACCCACTACTCCACTATGTTAGTTGGAGAAGTGCCAGGCTAGGAAACCCACTACTCCACTACCCACTACTCCACTATGTTAGTTGGAGAAGTGCCAGGAACTAACTACTAGAATTCAGCAAAGACTTCTTGACTCAATCCTAGGACGAATAAAAGAAAATACAATAATTAAAATGCTGACTCCATAAAACTAACTGAAAATCAATCTCTCTTCCTCCTGACATACGTAACCCAAGGCTTACTCATCCCAGCCTCTGCCGGTGCTGGAGAGGGTTGAAATGTAGCTTAGGTGGGCGGCAGATAAGAAACGATAATTGCAGCGAATTTATTGCCTAATGGAGGCGATGGCCACAGGAAAGCGTTACAGCAAAGATGTGCAGAAGGAGAAAGTGGGTTGACTGACAAGCTTATCTTGTTTATGGGATAAACTTCCCCAGTGCATTCCCTGTGTACATGATTGTGTATGTATACTTTTGGGAATAAAATTTAAATGAATTTAATACTTAAATGGAAGTATATTTTTCGGTGTGTTCCAGATTTACCCCTAGTGTCTGTCTCTCTTTACCAATTCCTTCCGGACTTCCCGGCCCTGAAAATTAAAGCAAAATCTGAGAACTGAGAGGGAGTGAGAGCAAATCTGAAGTGAGCCGATGATGAAAGAGACAATGGACAGCGAAGACGAGGTACAGGGCCGCGCCGGCGAAGATCTCACAATCTCTTTTCCTTTTCTTCCGTCGCTGGCTCGCTGCTCGTTTATCTCTGTTCTTTTCTACCGTCACTTTCCATCCTCATCTTCCCGAGAGAATCTCGATCAAGATGGGGATAGATGATATATTTGTCCCTTCCTATGAAAGCTATAGGGGACAGTTTTACATATACCGTACCCGCCCCGTTTGGTAATTCCCCCGCCCCATAACCGTCCCATTACCCAACGGGTAATTTTTACCTAAACCATAACCGCCCCAACGGGTAACGGGTATAAATCGCGGGTATTTTAATATAAAAATAATGTTTTAAAAGGCAAAAAAGGGCATCACCTAGACGACTCTAGACTCAAACGTCACTTTAAAGTTTCGCATATCTACAAGAAGAGAAAGAAGACAACCTAAATGAGTTTGAATCTAAAAATACTTAATCTGAAAAATAATTAATCTCGAAATAATCTGATAATAATCAAACAAGACTATTAAGATCTATTATGAACTTTCCTTCGTACACTAGAGTTGGTACATTTGTCATTGATGTATACACAAAGAAAATAGAAAATTCCCATCTTTTAGTTGTGGGAACACTAATAGATGAGAATGTAATAAAAATATAACTAAAAATAAACGGGGCGGGTAATGGGGCGGACATGTATAAAACCGTAACCGCCCCGTTACCCGTAAAAACAAAATGGGTATTCCCCGCCCCATACCCGTTACCCGGTCAATGCGGTTTTCCCCGGTTTGACCGGGGCGGTTCGGTGCGGGTATCCACTGGATCGGTTACAATTGACATCTCTACTCCTACTCCCTTCATATATTTTACTCTCTTGGTTTCTAAATAAACTTCCAACTTTCTTTTTTCGTCCGTTCCAATTAAAACTTCCACAACTCTCCGCCACACAATACCCACTATCTTAAACTGTGTGACAAAACTATTTGGAAGTTTTAATAGGAACGGAGGGAGTATCAGAGTATGTCTTTTTCCATACACTTTTTGTGTACATCTAATTTGTTCTTTTTCATTCTTTCTCAATTCTCAATGATTAGTGATAATATCCAACCAAAGCGATCAGTTTTCCCTTCTACAGTGTAAGTTACAGGGCCGTCTAATGAATTTGGAGGTCCCGGTTCTAAATGTAAATTAAGGCCCACATTAATATGAAAAGTTAAAAAAATCTCAATCTAAATACGTAGACTAAAATCAATTGAATACACGTTAAAAGAGAACCAAAAGAGTGAAAGGACCAACGAAAAAAATGATGGAGTATGACTGAAATCAATTGAATACACGTTAAAACAATGTAGTATTATCATCAATATAGTTTAGTAGAACACTTGTATTAATGTTTATGCTATTACTTGCATCTGACAATTATTATATGATTTTTCTGGCTACATGAAATTCATAGAATAATTAAATCTTCGAGTTATATGCATATATTGCTCCATTCATCTCTGAATGACACTGGATGGAGGTAATATGACTCTGTATAGTACCCTTAGTTGCAAACTAGGAACTTATTTAATGAAATAAGTGATGAATTATTTTAGAGCTTGGAAATTGGTTAAAACTGCTATCACTAGTGGGTGTTCAACGTTGTGCCTAAACTAGAATTAGTTTTTGTGATGAGTCGGTTATATCAACGTTGACACATATTTTTTATTTCTCCTCCAAGATTGTCCTTCCTCATTTTAGGAACTCTTACGGAAGAAGCATATTGTCATGAAAGATTTACATCTCATAACAGAGTACTAAATTTAAGTTGGTATAGAAAAATTATTAGTTGGCTTTCATACATATTAGAGTTTGAACTTGTAGATATAAGTAATTCCTGCCTGAGCCATGGTTCATTTTATTTACGATTCCTAAATGCAATACATGATTTTGTTCTCATATAGGCAAGAGTTTTGGCCGGAGATGTAACTGATATTGTCCTTCTCAAAGGAACAAATAAGGACATCCTTACGTTTTGTTATTTTACTTTTTTGAAAATATTGATTTTTGTTTTTATTATTATTTTAAGACTACTTACTTGACAAGTAGCATAAATACTTTACTTTCATGCTATGCATATTGACAAGTAGTCTAAATATCACCATAATTTCTAATTATGCATCATTTCATTACAAAGTGTAGTTTGGACTGTCATTCTTGAACAGTAGGATGCGGTATATTGTTATTATAATTAAATTAAGTACGATTTGCTCCATGTTGACAACGTGATACTTTTTTTATTTGTAGTGATTCCACAGCTGATGCCATTCTTGTTGTAAGAGCTTGATCAAACACAAATTCGTTGGGCATCATTTTCCCTATAAATGGCACATTCCTTCAAGGCACGGGATGAACATTTTCAATCAAGTTTCAAGTTAAAAGGAATGACATATTATAACTCGTTGAATTTGGATAATAATGAATAGCTATTTTAATTGTTGAACTTGTAATGTATTTGAACTTGTATGCAAGTATTGTGAAACTGTGGAGTGTTGCGTTAGTATTGATTTAGTGTTTTTAAATAAAATGGTGCACAGCTCTGCTAAAGTTATTTGTATGGTTCTGTATGAGATGTGATAAGGGAAGTATCAGTTGCAGGATTTAAAAGAAAATCGAACTTTTCACATCAGTTATTTAAACACCCATATTGGACCCCCCTGTTATTTCTACTAGCCCATCTACATCGGTTGTGAATTACATGATGTCGTTCTTTTTACATCGGTTAAAACCGATGTCGTATGTGCTTTCTACTGGCCGTTTGACAACTTTTCTACATCGGTTGTAAAAACAACCGATGTAGAAAGAATTTCCACATCGGTTCATTGACCGGTGTGAAAAGTCTCTACTTTTCACATGGACTGGAACCACATCGGCTATTTGACCGATGTGAAACGTTTTTTTTGACCGATGTGAAAAGCCTTTTTTGTACTAGTGAACTAATATTTAGCACATAGTTCTTATTTATACATAGTCACGAATTTAAATATTACCTGCTTCGACAAAACCAAATAACTTGTTTTCCTTCAGATCCTTGATGAGAAGTTCGAGTTTCAGCTTAGAAACCCTGGAAAGGATATCCGGTCGGTCATTTGGATCCAATCCCTTGTCATGAACATAGCGAATAATCTCCGGCCATTTCGGATTACATGTAAATGTGATGAATAGTTGTGGGTACCCCGCCTATTTACATATAACCATTGCATCTTGGTAATTTTGCAACATATAGCGTGCAGTACCTGTGCCACAAAAAAGAAGGATTGTTACAACATGTTCTTTTTTGGATTTCAATTTGATGGATTGCACAAATTACAAAAGAAGGGAATGATAATTTTATGTTTGCTTCTGTAGGACTGTTTGTCACTATGAATTATTTCAAAAAAACGTGCACTACTTGTGAAGGAATTCGGCAAAACAATTAGTTGGCCGACTCTAGATGCATTTGTTTCTCCCCTTCCAGCAGCATCTGCTAAGCCACCATATAAGTCACTTCTTAACTGTTTCTGGTGGAGACGGATGTACTGCAATCGTGATGATTCAACCATTGTATACCCATCAACAATGAGCTGTTGCAATCGAAGACTGTTGAAACGGTCTCCGACTATCCTTTCGCCGGTTGGATTTCTGGAAACACATGTAGCAGGACGGAAGGCACCGAGTCATATACAAATAAGTGAACGATAAATATAGAAAAAGAAGAATTTCAAAATACCTTATCTACTCGTGAAACAAGATATTGTTTCAACTTTCAAACCAAAGTTGAAACAATCAGGTTCAAACTTACCGTTGAACTTGAAGTTTTCAGTTTAAGTACTAAAGTGTCAGACATTAATATACAACCTTGTTGAACTTTAAACATACAAAAAGTTTTATCAAACACTTGCACAACAAAATTGACATATTGCAACACCTCAAAAGTGTTACATTAATTAGTTAAAGTGTTACCGAAGGCCATCGCAACACTTTTAGGTGTGTTACTTCAGGTCTCGTTGCATAAGGTCATATGTAACACTTTTTTTTTCATTTTATGCGACATTGAAACATACAACTTACACTTGAACTTGAAATATACAAACTTACAGTTCAACCAGGTTAAAGCATTTTATCAAACATCTCATGTACAATGTCATTTTAGGTCATAATATATACAAAAAAAATACATAACTAGATACTTGGGTACCACTATAACGTAGGTGGCTGAAATTCAAATTCATTAGGTTAACAAATAACAACCCAGTGACTGAAATCCAAGCTAAAAGCATGTCAGTTGATCTACTTTCAACCGTTTAAACCATTCAAGACTTGTTTTTTTATTGCACAGTGCCACAAACTGTAAGCACACACATAATACACCATCAATAAACTTACCGGAAAATTCGTGACTAGCTCAAACTGTGGCCGGAAATCCTTGGCGGCGCCACTGGATGACTCCATCGACGCCATCCGACCTGGAATTAGAGCCTGTGCTCAGCAACTTTAAGCTACAGTCGCGGCTAGTCGTTGGTCCAAATCTGGTCCTTGGGTTCGTCTATAGGTTTAACGTAGGTATCATATAGGTTTAACGGGTTCAGATTGGATCGGTTATAACCGATCTAGAATGAGGCACGTTTTTTCAGTTTTTCACTCTTCTAAATCGTGTTTAAGCTATGTAAACTAAACTTTCATTAATTCAAAAAATGACCCCGTTTTATTTTTTTACTTCGGTTCTACATAAAACCGATGTAGAATATTTAATAAAATTATAAAACAACCCCATTTTACTATTTAACATTGGGTATATCGACAAGCCATGTGAAAAAGTTTATAAAAATTATAAAAAAGACCCCATGTCAGTATTCCACATGGGTTTTAAGATGACACATGTACACAAGGTGATGTAAGAGGTCTTTTTTGTACTAGTGGTTCAATTTCTGTTATCTTCATGAAATATAAAGTAATTAAAAAAGGTTTAAAATGACAAACCTTCCTAATGATTGTAGACCAATGTGAAAAAAATTAGATATATATTTTGGGATACATGCCATCTTAATAAATACGCAATATATTTAAGGGGATACTTGGGTTAGTCCGGACTGACAAGAGCTGTCGTCGGGTCAAGCCTGTCAGAGGGTCTTTCCAGTCGATTTTTTTGATGAAAGTTTGTGAGCATTTTCTTCATGAAGTTTAGAATTTTCACACATACTTTCAGCTTAAAATTCAATTGCAAAGTCAATTAAATAATTCTATGAAAAATACTGTATTTTTTATGCATATTTTTGTGCAATGCATTTCAATAATATTTTTAACTGACTTCCCAATAGAATTTGGATCTGAAATTTTGTGGAGATAATTATTGAAACTTCATTATCAATGTTCACACAAACCTTCAGCTTAACATTCAATCATTAAGTAAGTTAAATAAATTTTTGCAAAACACTGTGTTTTTTATGCATATATTTGCGCAGTGTGTTTCAATGATTTATTTAATTGGCTTCTCAGTATAATTTTAAGCTAAAATGTTTTGGAGATAATCTAAACTTCATGATGAACTTTCGCACAAAATTTGAGCTTAAAATTCAATCTGAAAGAAAGTTAAAATATTTGTTTGAATGGCAATGTGTTTTTTATGCATATTTTTGGGCAGTGCGTTTTAATGATTTATTTTATTGGGTTCTCAATTGAATTTTAAGTTTTAAACTTTTTGGAGACAATAATAAAAAATTCATGAAGAATAATCTCCCCAAATATCTTCAAAAACGTCCACCGGGAAGCTCCTCAGATTGTGTCGTCCGGATGGCTGTTATGGTCAGTCCGAACAGACAGGAAAATTAGTCATACATATAGACAGCGGTTCTGGTGCGGGCCGCCTGATGAAATCAATTATCTATGTATGCATGTGTGTTTGTCCCTGTTTATACGATTACAGCAATAAAGATTGATATAACAAAGATAGAGTAGCAGAAAGATATACGCTGGAGATCCTTAAACTCGTCTTTGATATACCGTGAACTTTACAAACACAAGGATGAGCGCTAAGGCTGATAAGATCAATATGCAAAGTTAACGCAAAACTTAAACCTTATGCGCCTTTTTATATGCACGAGTTAAGGTTTGCGTAAAGGCTTTCAGCCTGATATGGGTCTGACATCTTGGCCCCATATCCTTTATACCCTAATAAATACAAACATTAATTACAAAGGATATAATAAAAGCTAAGCTATTACAAGATATGTGACAAACTTGATTCACAACAGAATATTCTTCAACAATCTACCCCTCAAGTGCCGTCTTGCTTTTATTTCTGAGACCTGAAGTAGTGTTTCCTGAAGTTCAGTGCATGCTCATATGATCTCAATGACCTTCTTTCATCAAGTTGCTTGTTGATGGGCTTCAAAATGGTCTCTACTCTGTCGCATTCTCTCAGCTCGTCATCAGTAGCATCAACAAGTCTTTGGTCGATATCTTCTTTAGTGGTTTGTAGCCTTTTCTGAATGATCTTCAGAGTCCCATCACAATACTTGTGGATGTCTTCTACCCACATGAGACGTTTTTGCTCTTTGTGATTTAGATAGAGTATTGAGACTGGATCCTTGAAGATGCGATACGGTTCATAGTCTTCTAGCTCGACATCATACATGGTTGGCTTTGTGAGATTGGCCTTTCGAACATTGTTCTCGAGGGCCATTTGCAAATCATGAGCAGCGTAGAATCTGATTTGCCTGAGCATAAAACGCTTAATTGCCTCAAATCCTTCTCTGTAGACTTTGTTGCGATTCAGCGGGAGAGATCTGCATACCATGAACATCTGGTAGATGTCATCCATGTTCATCATAATAAATTCATTCTCTTGACATATAAATTCACTTGAGTCAGTGCGTTGAACTTTGAAGCTGTAGAAGGGTACTGAGTGGTGGTCTTCTTTATGCACGTCGAGAATAGCATGAATTGGATCAGTGCTGGACCTCATGCCTTGCTCAAGAATCTGTCGTTGTTTGCCTGATGACCTGTGATGTAGCATGTACAGATGTCCAGTCCGCCTACAAATTTGCCTTTTAGGCGTGTGAGGCCACATATCTTCAGTTCATTGAGTTGCTTGAGTTTGCCTGGTTTCAGCTCTTGTTTACGTTGTTGGTTCAGCATCGTGGTGGCCCACGGTTATTGCGGACATAGCAACGAAGGTCCATGCGAACCGGTGGCCTAGAGCACCCAGCGACCTGAGGTTTCGTTCAGATCTGAACTCCCTGGTCAGCAAAATTGGTCAACCAGCGCAGTCAAGCCATCGTAGGTCACCGCTTACTCTCTCATCTTGCCCGTCATAGCTCGTTCCACCATTAGTGGTTCCCTGAAGCTCGCGAGGAAGCAACCAGCGACATTGCCGCTGAGGTCCCCTGTCAACCCACGGAAGTCCCTTCCAAACCTGAAACTCGAAGCTGGGACACTCAGCGCAAACGGCGGAGCATAAGCAAAAATGAATTTGAAAAAAGAAGGAATAAGATCCGGAAGGGATGGATGAATGAAGCCTGGGTCACGACCGCCAATCAGCCACCATCGAGGTCCAGTCGACGCACAACGAGCGACTCCATGTCACTTCCGTCACCGCGACCCTCTCCATGCTCACGGTCGTTCCGCCACTGCTCTGGTCGCCATCGCAGCTCAAGGAAGGCCTAGTCCACGATTGCCATCTTCTTAGTCATTTCCTTTAGCTGCTGGAGCCATACCTCGAAGGTCCACCATTAATGGCCGTGTGAGACCTCTCTGCTCATGACCCAGGCAGCAACAATGTCAAGGGTTTCTTCTCCCTCTCTGACAACAACCATGACTGGGCGCGATCTCTTTTCCTCTAGCCTCGTCGACTGGGAGTCGTCTCTCTTGAGCCTCCATTCCCAGCGGCACTAGATCTCATGTTTGGTCACCAATGGTTAGGAGGTTGGACGTACAACGGCAGGGGTAAAAGGCCATGGATGTTTTGGGTCAAGTGGCAACAGTGGGATGGATCACCTTTTTCTCCAATCCAGCTCTACAACGGGCCAATTTCAGCAACACAACCAATTCTCAGCCCATTAATTTCAGCCCATCAAAAGATAAGTATTCTTTAATTTTCATATTTTTTATATTTATCTAAATCACTTCTATTTGCCGGTTAAATGTTACACTATCACGCACTTATGATCAAATGCTTAGTAGAGTGTGGTTTGAGACCCATCACTAGTATTTAAAGCCTTGACCAAGATCAGGCACAAAGCCCCGACCAAGTCGGGCATGAAGACAAAGCCCCGACCAAGTTGGGCATGAAGATCGGTCTTAGTCATTCCTAGAGTGGCGACCGTTGCGTATGAATGGCTCACACCTCCACTCTACTAAGTATTTTATCATTGCATTATCAATTCACATTTCCACTTTTTTCAAGTGACGAACTCCCGATCGGAAACATAAACCCCAAGGAAAAAATTTATATGCATGTTAAATGTGTAGGTACAAAGATGACTTTACTCATTTTCACCTCGTCTCCACTCAATGACTGGGGGACTGGGGACTGAAGGGTCATAGTTTCTAGATGAGCAGAAAATATCACGCATGAACAAGAACGAAAGCTAAGTCAGATGAAGAGGAGCTGAGCTAGACGAAATTGATTATGCCGAAGGGGACTTACCTTCCTTGTTTCATGGTGGGGGCGCTAGGTGTACTTTTTTCCCTTTATTAGGATTTTTTCCACTGGGTTTTTTCCTAGTAAAGGTTTTTAACGAGGCACCTCCCCATCATGGACAAGGGTGGTGGTCCTTCGGCCGGAGAGGAAGAAACCAAAGACAGAAGAACGTTGCAGCTACATTTTGAACTACTCCCTTTCACCTCGAGTACTCTCGGCTCAGGGAGTGGGGGACTCTTGATGGAGTATATGGACTCCGACCCCCCAGTTTGTCGACTGTTGGGCCTGAACAACAACCCACACACGTTTAGCGGATATCATTCCTATTATTGTACATTATTATTATTCAGATGTTCTAGATTAACTTTTTATACTATCAGTCCATTTATGTAACCGGGTCTGTCGGGATTTTCCGCGTCTAGAGAGGGTTGAGAGCGTTCTCTCGAGAAGTGACCTCCAACGGTCATCTTCTTCCCCTTCTCGCCGGAAACCACCATCGCACCACCACAAACCACCACCTCGGAAGTCTGGACATCTTCTCTAGTACCTCTCCATCCTTTGGACGGGTAATACTTTAGATATCCACTCTTCCCCTCACTCCAAATCACCCAAACAAGCTGCGCACAATCACTATTCATACGAGAGAAATTTTGTTGATTACTTTGAAACGGTTCGTTGGATTAACACCATCTTTTGGGGGGAAGGTTCTCTACTCTTAGCGAACTTGATTCTCAAGTTTGGTCGTCATCCAAGGCTGCCGTACACCACTTCCGAGCTTGAGCTAAGAAACACTATTCACAGTTGACTTTTGGAAAGGGATAGATCTACGCAAATCCGGAGGAAGGAGGAAGATTTCAAGCTTTGTTTGGAGGTCGCCTCTCCTAGGCGTACCTCTAGACATCCTCTACTTTTCAATCGGACTACTTTGCAAAACCAAGGTACTATTCACCTTCTTCTACAATGGGGAAAACTGCCACACGAAGTTCTAAACTCAAAGGGACTACACCGGTGAAGAAGTCTTCCATAAGACTTCAAATGAAGGATCAAGTGAAGGAGAAGAATGAGGATATTCCTTCTTCTTCAAAAATGGTTATGGCCGAGAAGGTTGATGAGAAGGTTGATGAGGAGGTGGAGGCTGTTAGTGCTCAAGCTACACCGTTGGGAAACGAGAGCAATGTCCACACCACTACTCCTATCAATGAGACTGAGGAGGGGGTCTCCACCACTCCCATTGAAGCCGTAGAGGTAACTCCAAACTCCTCCATTGATAGTGCTCTTGTTGTGGTTGAAATTGATAAGGGAAAGGCTCCTATGATGGATGGAGTGGTGGAGGAGGATCAAGTCCCGGATGGGTCCTCACCAAGGGGTGGTAGAATTGATAAAGGGAAATCCCCTATTATTGATGAAATGATAGAAGAGATTAATGTCTCGGATTTAGCCCCAAAATTTGACACAAACAAGGTATGGAAATCTCCTTGGACTTCTCTTTTCAAGGATAATAGAGAACCTAGTAAAGGGATGAAGCTTAAATATATTGAACCCGTGGGTGACTTTGTGGACCTCTCAAAAAGACCTATGAGATCAATTGTGGAAATTTGGGGCTTTTGTCTTGTTGGTTATTTTGCGGGTAGGTTCCCGGGGATGAAACCAATTTATGATCTTGTGACAAAATGGGGTGTACAATGCAATGCTAGACAACATGATCGTGGATGGGTAATTTTCAAATTCAAGGATGAGGAATCAAGATCAAAGGTACTAATGGAGGGACCATACTCACTCTTTGGGAAGTCACTTTATTTGAAGACACTCTCGGAGGATTTCACCTTTGATAGTGAAGAATTCCTAAAGGTTCCTATATGGGTTAAGTTTCCACATCTCCCTATGCAAATGTGGGATGAAGAAGTCATAAGTGAAATTGCTTCAAGAGTGGGGATTCCTTTGACAACCGATAGGGTGACCCAAGAAAGGGCTAGATCACATTTTGCAAGGGTCCTCATTGAGGTTGATGCGTCCAAACCCCCTCCCCTAAAACTGAAAGTGAAGATGCCGAATGGAAGATTTCATATTCAAAGAATGATCTATGAGACATTCCCTAATTATTGTTTTCAATGCAAGACCTACGGACACCATGCATTCACGTGTAAGGTGTTGGCCGAAATGGAGAACAAGGAAAGGTTAGAAAAGAAGAAGGCTATGGAGGAGGGACATGACCAACCAAAGCTTGTGACCGAGGACAACTCTAAAGCCGCGGCACATGAGGAGGGCAGCTCACGAGCACAACATGCCGCGGCACATGAGGTGGGCAGTCCACACAACAATGGCAACAAGGTATCAAATGCCGCGGCACTTGAACCTTATAAACAAAAAGAAGAACACCCTTTTCTCAAGGTGGCTAGACTTAAAAAGAAACGGAGGAAGCCTAAGAAGAAAGTCATAGCCAAAGAAGATGGAGAGGTTTCATCCGGATATGAAACACAAGATGACTACATGGATGAACATGTTCTACCGAGGGTTATTAAAGACTTCTCCAACATCTTTGATGATGAAGTCATAATTGAAATGGAAGCGGAGGAAGCTAGGGTCCCCACTATTAAAGTCCTACACCTAGAAGAGGTAACCGAGCCTATGGTAAGGCTAGATCACTACCTTAGAGAAGTGGAAAGAGATCAACCCGGAGTGTATTTTACCAACAAATGCCTAGAGAGCCTACCGGGGGTGATAAAAAGCGAGAAAGGATACTTGTACACGGAGGAATTTATGACCAATGTGTATAGGTTATATCTTGATAGGTTCTTCTCCAACATCTTTGATGATGAAGTCATAATTGAAATGGAAGCGGAGGAAGCTAGGGTCCCCACTATTAAAGTCCTACACCTAGAAGAGGTAACCGAGCCTATGGTAAGGCTAGATCACTACCTTAGAGAAGTGGAAAGAGATCAACCCGGAGTGTATTTTACCAACAAATGCCTAGAGAGCCTACCGGGGGTGATAAAAAGCGAGAAAGGATACTTGTACACGGAGGAATTTATGACCAATGTGTATAGGTTATATCTTGATAGGTTCTTTGAAGATGAGCATCCTATGAAGAATGGGAGCAAGGTCAAGGATATGAGGAAGCTCAAGGGGAAGACAAACCGTGTGGTCCATGATGCCAAAGACATCTACTTAGATGATGTCATTACAAAGATTGAATTTAAGGAGGGGGAGAAACCACGCATCCATGTTATGCATGATGAAGAGGTCAAAGAACAAATGACAAGACTTGACAACTACTTAGCCGTGGAAGGGAATTTGAGGAGAAAAGGCCTAACTTTTACTACTTCATGCCTACACTCATTGCCCGGTGTCACACCCACGGAGGAAGGGTATGTTTTCTCATCTCTTTTTATGGAAAATGTTTATGAATTGTTTTTATCTAGGTACAAGGGCTGTGATGATTACCGTGATTGGATAAGGAATGAGAGAGACAAGAACCGGAGTAGGTTGAAGAAGGGGGGTAAGGACAAGCAATTTTAATGTTTATTGCCTCATGGAATGTTAGGGGGCTTAACCAAGCCTCAAAACAAAATTCAATTGTCAACTTCATTCGTGTAAATAAGGTACGTATTATGTGTTTACTTGAAACAAAGATGTCTAAAACTACTTTTGATAACTTTATGAATAAAAGGCTTCCCCTTTGGATGTCCATAACAAACTTTGATAATATAGGTGGGGGTCGTATAGCCATCCTATGGGACCCCTCCTATGTTAATGAAGTTATACTTGAGGTGGATAAACAACATATTCACACTCGACTAAAGTGTATGGTCACACAAAAAGTATTTTATGCCACCTTCATTTATGCTCTATACACGGTTAGAGAAAGAAAAGAACTATGGGATCACCTTAATGCCCTTGGGACTAACATTTTGGCCCCTTGGGTAATAATTGGAGATTTTAATTGTGTGGGGGACCCTTGTGAAAGGCGTGGGTCTGTTCCCCCCTCGGGTTACCTAATGAAAGACCTAAATGATTTGAAAATCCAAGCTAACCTAATTGATGCCCCCTCTACCGGTGAATTCTTCACTTGGACTAGGGGTTCCATTTGGGCTAAGTTGGATAGAGTCCTTATTAATAGCTTTTGGAGTACTCACAATGTTACATGTAGAATTCATTTTTTTTAAATGGAACCGGAATTTGACCATGTTGCTTCTCTTACCTCCATTGGTAAGACAATCAATGATGGCTCAAAACCTTTTAAATTCTTTAACATGTGGCTTAAGCATGAAGGCTTTAACACTATCTTGGAGAGTGTGTGGAATAGAAATGTGCTGGGTTCGGCTCAATTTAAACTTGCTAGAAAACTTAAGTTGCTAAAACAGCCTCTTAAGCAATTAAACAAGACTGAATTTAGCCACATTACCGCAAGAGCAAAAGAGTCAAAAAAAGAGTATAAGAGGTTATATCAACTTGCCCTCTTAGCCCCTTTTGATGATATTCTCAAAGAGGAATTAGCAACAGCAAAAAAGAGATCCCTATTTCTTAAGGAAGCCGAGGAAGCTTATTTAAGGCAAAAAGCTAAGGCCAACCACTTGGTATTATCTGATAAATGCACCAAATACTTCCACTCTATTGTTAAGAAAAGAAGTGCAACAAACTCAATTGCCTCCCTTAGATTAGAAGATGGATGTCTTACTAATTCTTTGGATCAGGTGGCAAATGAGTTTGTTACATTTTTTAAAGGACTTTTTGGCACACATGTGCCCTCGAAACAATTTGATCCTAACATACTGCCTTCGGGTAAGCTTTTGGATCCATCTTTGATGGAAAATCTTGTGAGTCCTATTACTGATTTTAAAATTAAACAAGCTATGTTTGATATTGGAAATGACAAAGCACCGGGACCGGATGGTTATTCATCAGCTTTCTTCAAATCCAATTGGAGTTTAGTTGGTGATGACCTGTGTCAAGCAGTTAGAGAGTTTTTTGCCTCAGGTACCTTACTTAAACAAGTGAACCATACACTTGTTGCGTTGATACCTAAGACAAACCACTCTCCGACTGTAGCTGACTTTAAACCAATCTCTTGTACTAATGTCACATATAAGGTTATCACAAAGATTTTGGCATCTCGGTTGGAACCTTGCCTTCCTAGTATTATCCATCCTTCACAGGGAGCTTTTGTGGATGGGAGATTAATGTCTGACAATATTTTCCTTGCCCAAGAGTTAGTGAAAGGGTATACAAGGAAAAGGGTGACACCGAGATGTATGATAAAGATTGATCTTAGAAAAGCTTATGATACAATTTCTTGGGAATTCTTAGAAAAAGTATTGATTGGATTGGGGCTGCCTACCCTCTTCACTAAATGGATTATGGAATGTGTCACAACATCCTCTTTCTCCATTTCCATAAATGGTACCCTCCATGGGTGGTTTGAGGGGAAAAGGGGACTAAGGCAAGGGGATCCTATGTCACCAATGCCTTTTGTGTTATGTCTTGAGTATTTATCTCGGATGCTTGATATTAGGACCTCAAATCCAAACTTTAAGTACCATCCGTTGTGCTCTCAATTGAAAATTAACCATTTAGCATATGCGGATGATTTGATGCTCTTTTCTAAAGGAGATTTTGCCTCTATACAGATTTTGGTGGATGCTTTACAGGAGTATAGTATGGTGTCAGGTCATATGGTCAATTATGATAAATCCAACATCTTTCTTGGAGGAAATGTGGAGAGTAGACTGCCACATATCCTCCAAATGGTAGAGTTCCAACAAGGGGCTTTCCCGGTTAAATACCTTGGGATTCCGTTAGCACCCCTAAAGATTTCAGTAGCCCAATATGCTCCTCTCCTTGATAAGGTCACAGATTATATAAATGCTTGGAATACTAAATCTTTATCATATGCAGGTAAGCTGGAGCTAATAAAGTCTGTTACGCAAGGAGTACAATCTTTTTGGTTGGGTATCTTTCCGGTCCCCAAAACTATTCTTGATAAAATTGTTGGCTTATGCCGTATCTTCCTTTGGGGGGGTAAACATGCTAAGGTAGCTTGGGATGATGTATGCCTACCAAAGGAAGAGGGGGGTTTGGGTATTAGAGATGCTAAAGTATGGAATAATGCTTTGCTTTCAAGAACCCTTTGGAATATACATCAGAAACAAGATAACCTATGGGTTAGGTGGGTTCATGGAGTATATCTCCATGGGAGAGATGTGTGGACCTTTGATCCACACACAAGAGACTCACAATTGATGAAAAGGTTTGTCTTGATAAGGGACCAATTACTCTCAAAATTTCCATCTTTGGAGGAAACCTTGATTTTTCTTGGAAAGTGTACCTCGAATGGTAAACTCTCCTCCTCCAAAGTATATGACCTTTTGAGAGCCAAAGGCACACCGAGGGCTTGGATGGCGTTTATTTGGAAATCCTATATTCCACCCAAATTCTCGTTTATTGCGTGGTTGGCTTTTAGGAATAAACTATCCACGTATGATAATTTACCGTTTCTTGATATGGCTAATGTATGCCCGTTTTGTAAGGGTGGTCCGGAAACGGTACCACACCTATTCTTTGAATGTTGTTTTACAGGGCAAGTGTGGAGAAAGGTGAAACAATGGCTAGGACTTGAGAGGAGCATGCACACGCTTAGGAGCTCGGTCAAATGGATGAAGAAGGAACAAAAAGGAGCAAATGTGAAGGCCAAAGCAGCGAGGATATCTTTTTGCTACTCAATATATTGGATTTGGAGAATAAGAAACTCCATTCGGTTTGATGGTGCAAATCCAAATCTTGATGAAGTTTTGGGGCAAATCAAGTTTATGGTGTATAAAGTGCTTTACTCATTATACCCGGTACAAATGATAGACTTTTGAAGCTAAAGGAACTGATTGCCCGCCCACTTTTTGTCATGCCTTATGGCTAGGTTTTGGGGTAGATAACTAATCTCTCGGATTAGGTATCATTTTGATGGTTAGGGTATCCAAATGTTTGGATTGCCTATAGTTTTGACATTTTGATGTACATATACTTTTGATGATTCTATATATATTTACATTTCATCAAAAAAAATCAAAAAAAATGTAACCGGGTCTGTCAGGCCCGTATTAGAGGCCCAGACCCGGATTTTCCCTATATATACTCCTTATAAGAGGCTTGTAAACCATAACCAATATTCATTCATTCTATACACTTTCATTATTCCTTCTCCACTTTTGTTCAATCTCTCTTTAGTTGTAGGATATGGATATCAATTATCCAACACCTCTTGAATAGGAGCCTTTGGAATAAGGACCAAAATCAAAGGCGAACTTCCGGAATAAGAGCCTTCAGAGGCCGGAGGTGTCCCCTGGGGGAGCCTTCAATAGTAGCTGGATTGCCTTGAAAGAAGCCTTCTAGTTTGCCGCCGAAGAGTGTTCCGTTTTGGACTGTAAAACTTTTACTCATTGATTGCTCGCTGAGTGTACTCCCCTTTTTTCTTCAAGAAAATTGGTTTCCTGGGAAGACTTGGTCTGTATGGGAGGCAATGATATAAGTTGTTGGCTCCCTCCTTGGTGTTAACCTTCCGGGTTCCGAGTGGTTTAGGAGTCGTTTCCTCGGCCCGAGACATAGTTTGTGGCCTACCTCCCCTTGGGGGATGATGCGGAAAACGTCTCAGTTTTGAAAGTCGTTCCCTCAGCCCGAGACATAGTCTATTGCATGCTTCCCCTTAGGAGATAGAACGGCAAGCATTTCGTTTGTGAAAGTCGAATCCTGGACCCGGGACATAGTCTGTTGCCTGCCATTCCCTTGGGGTATGGCTCGTAAAGCGTTTCAAGGAAGGGTTTTATTTGCCTATTAGTCGCAAATGGGCGGGGGCACTTGGTGCCTCAGGGACTGATAGGTGGCGCCTTCGTTTTTTTGTACAAGCATGCATGAACTAATGTATGCATGGGGGCACCCTCGAGGGGAACGACTTACTGAAAATCACTTGGTGTTTTTAAGAATGGTGGGCATATTTTGCGCACCCTGTACTTGGTATTTGGTGTGACGGTGTCACACCTTATTCATCCTTATGAAAGGAGGGGCCTTGGGTTTTTGATCACGTATATTGGTGAGTGATGAAGGCTTGGCCACTCATTGGTAAGTGACTACAGTGGTGACTCAAATGTTTTGTCACCCGTTTTCTTATATAACAAGTGACAAAGATGGTGCCTAATCTCTAGTATTTTTGTAGTGATATATTTATTCTTGTGGGATAGAGGGGGCCTTGAGCCGTTGGGTAAGTACATTCGCGAGTTATGAGGGATTGGCCACTCATATGTCACTGATAGAATTTGACTAGGTGGTGTACATTCCAATGCCTAGGTACCTCGGTCCCATTGGGACGTCTTAGCTTGTATGTTCCAGGTTTGATGATGGTCGTAACTATGTATGGCCATTCAAACTTTGGTGCCATTTTGCCGCCCTCGGTAGGTTGACTAGCATCCCTCCTTCGGAGGACATAGTCCCCCACTTGAAATTCTCGGGAACAGACCTTGGCGTCGATGTAGCTTTTTACTTGTCTTCGGTAGTTCTCCGCCCCTAGGAAGGCTTGCTCTCGGCGCTCCGAGATTAGGTGAAGGTCGAGGGCCATATTGGCGTCGTTGAGCTCAGGTTCATATTGATCCACCCTTCAGGTGGGGAGAGTTGCCTCACTGGGAGCTTTAGCTTCGAATCCATAGCACAGGGAGAAGGGTGTTTCGCCAGTTGCCCTCCTAGGGGTGGTGCGATAGGCCCATAGGATGTTGTGAAGTTCTTCAACCCAGCCTCCCTCTTCGGCCTCCAGTTTCTTCTTTAAGCCTTCCAGTATTGTGCGGTTGGCGTTCTCGACTTGGCCGTTGCCTTGAGGGTAGGCTACAGATCTGGAAAAGGCGTGCTTGATCCCCCATGCTTCCAGAAGGCGCAGAAGGGGGCTGCCTCAAACTGAGTTCCATTGTCGGAGATGATTTGTTGGGGGACGCCAAACCTTGTGAGGATGTTTTTGAGAAAAAAATGGCGGCACGTAGCCTCAGTAATGCTGGCGAGGGGCTCTGCCTCCACCCATTTGGTGAAGTAGTCTATGGCCACGGTGATGTACTTGTTGTTGGAGGTACCCCTCGGCTGTGGGCCTACTGGGTCGATGCCCCATCTGGAGAATGGTATTGCTATGCTGATGGAGGCGTAGCTAACCGCTGGCCTTCCGGGATCCTTCTGAAAGTGTTGACAGGCGGCACACTTTTGGGCGAGATTGGCACAATCTCGGGCCATCGTAGGCCAGAAGTAGCCTTGACCTATAAGCCTTCGCGACATAGAGAAGGGTCCCTGGTGAGATGAGCAAATTCCACCGTGCACTTCCTCCATTGCAACTTCGGCTTCATCCTGATGAAGGCACCTGAGTAATGTGCCGTTGTAGGATCGTTTGTAAAGCATTCTGTTTTCGAGGGTATAGGTGGGAGCCCTCAGCTTTGCTAGTTTCTCACGGGCTTCATCCTCGGGCAGCTGCCCTGTGGTGATGAAGTTGATGATATCCGAAATCCAATCCTACAGCCTTAGGTGTATCTCCATGACAGAGCTTTCATGTATGCTTGATAGGCTGAGTTCCTCGATTCTTGCTATCTTTGAGAGATGCTCCCGAGTTTCGGCTGAGAGTTTCGATAGAATGTCTGCCTCAGAGTTCTGAGCCCTCGGTATTTGAGTGAGGGAGTGTGCGTCGAATACCTTTAGCAATTTATTGGCCGCTTCCTTGTACTACTTCATTCTCCCTTCCTTGGTTTCATATTCCCCCAAGATTTGGCCGACAACTAACTTGAAGTCACACTTCACATGTATTTGCTTGGCCATCAGGTTTGCTGTCAGCCGAAGGCCACATAAGAGAGCCTCATACTCAGCTTCGTTTTTGGAGACCTTGAAGGAGAAGCGGATGGCATAGTAGGCTCGAAAGCCTTCGGGTGTGATGAGGACGAAGCCTCCCCCGCATGCTTTGGCAGTCGAGGAGCCGTCTGTGTAGAGAGTCCACCATTCGTCCAGGGGTGCTGGGGGCTCCTCGTCCACCACAGATCTTGCCGTGCATTCCGTCACGAAGTCCGCTAGGGCTTGGCCCTTGATGGCGGGCCTCAGACGGATGTTTATGTTGTATTGGATGAGGAAGATAGCTCATTTCACCATTCAGGAGGAGCTGGTGGTGGGGCTCCTCATCAATGCGCCGAGGGTTGGTGCGTGAGGACCTAGACCGGATGGGCTTGAAAGTAATGGCTTAGCTTCTTGACGGTCCAAACGATATCTAGTTACGTCTTCTCCACGGGAGAATACCTGAGTTCTGCCTCCCTGAGGGTCTTGCTGACATAGAAGATGGCATGTTGGATCCCATCCTCTTCTCGGATAAGGACGAAGCTGACGGCAGCGGGACTGACGCCCAGGTGGAGATATAATGTCTCTCCAGTCTTGGGCTTGGAGAGCACCGAGGGAGATTGTAAATTCATTCAATTCGTCGAAGGCTACCTGGCACTCATTTGTCCATTGCAAGCCGGCGGTCTTCCTCATGATCTGGAAGAAGGGGAGGGACCTTTCCGCTGATTTTGACAGGAAGCGATTGAGGGCCGCCAATCAGCCTGTCAGCCTTTGTACTGCCTTCACATTGCGTGGGGGCTCCATGTTGATGATGGCCTGGATTTTCTTAGGGTTGGCCTCAATACCCCTTCGGCTCACCATGTAGCCCAAGAACTTGCCTCCTTGTACGTCGAAGGTGCATTTCTTCGGGTTTAACCGAAGGTTGAACTTTTCATGATGGTGAAGATCTCCCGGAGGTCGTTGGCGTGACTTGTTGATTTTTTGCTCTTGACGATCATGTCATCGACGTATGCCTCCATGGTACATCTGAGTACGGCCTAGAAAACCCTTGCCACCATCCTAGTGTAGGTGGCGCCAGAGTTTTTGAGGTTGAAGGCCATTACAAGATAACAGAAGATGCCTTCGGGAGTCATGAAGGCCGTTTTTTCGGCGTCTTCCTCGTGCATGAAGATCTGGTGGTATCCGCGGAAGGCGTCGAGGAAAGACATGATTTCACATCCCACCGTTTCATCCACCAACTGGTCAATGTTCGGTAGAGGGAAAGGATCCATAGGGCACACCTTATTCGGGTCTGTGTAATCCACGCACATGCGGAAGGTGGGTGTTTTTTGTGCAAGGACCACATTAGCTAGCCATGAAGTGTATTTTACCTCCCTGATGTGTTTGATGGAGAGGAGCATAGTGACCTCTTTCTTTACGAAGTCCCTCCTTTCGGCTCAGAGGGGCCTCCTTCTCTGCTGCATAGGTTTTGAGGAAGGGTCCACCGCCAGGCGATGAGTGATCATCCTTCGGTGGATTCCCGGCATGTCCTCCGGCCCCCATGCAAAAACAATGGAGTAGGCATGGAGGGCCTCCGTGATGCGAGTCTTCAAGTCTCCGGGGAGCTTGGCTCCAATCTTTAGGACTATCTCCGGCTTGGTCGGGTCGAGCGCAAAGTCTTCCACTTCTTCAGCTTATTTAGCCCTCGGCCTCTTCTCTTCTTCTACTGTTCCGGTGATGGTGTCTACACATAACTCAGTCTTACTAACCTTTGTTGTTATTTGAAGGTAGCAGACGCGTGAGAGCTTATGGTTTCCCCTCGAGTATCCGATTCCCCCTTCAGCTGAGAACTTGAGGCATAGGTGCTTCATGGAGATGATTGCCTTCAGGTCCTTGAGGGCAGGCCGACCGAGGATGATGTTGTGGGCGCAGTCGATGTTGACGATGACGAACTCCACTTCGAGCTTGGCTCTATGGAGCCCGTCGCCGAAGAGTACCGAGAGGGATATTATCCCCTCGGAATCTATGGTGTCTCCGGTGAAGCCGGACAGGGGGGTCCAGATGGACCGAAGGGATTCCCTCTCCAGATAGGGGAGAGCAAACCCGACCTTACCCGATTGACCCGATCGGATATATCCGATTTTTTTTGTTGGGGTCAGAAAACCCGACCCGAAATACTCAAACCCGGTCTGATTTTTTGCAACCCGAGACTTAAGCGGGTAGCAGGTAGGGTTACCAATTATGCTACCCTAGCAGGTAGGGTTACCAAACTAGCATAGTATATATACTACTTTAAATTATTATGCATGTTCAAATATCTCAATTATTATATGTCAATTACCATATTGTGCATGTTCAAATATTCCAATTACCGTATTAGTACAACTATAACTTTGAATGTTGTATTGTTATGACTTTGAATGATATTTTGACCAATTATCATTTTATTTATCACAATATCAATTATGTCAATCACCGTATATTATTATTTTACATGTTCAGATATGTCGATTACTGTATTTATACAACTACTACTTTGAATGATATACTAGTATAACTTTGAATGATATTTTTACAAATTACCATTTTATTTATCACAATTTCAACAATAATAAATTAAAATCCGAATGGACCCGAAACCCGAATCAACCCGAATTTCTTCAACCCGAAAAAAACCGATAAATTTTTTGATAGGGTAGGGTTTGAAACTATCAATCCGATATCCGAACGGGTTTATCATTTTTGAACCTGACCCGCCCGAACCCGACCCGTGCTCTGCACTATCTCCAGATGTGTGGATCATTGCGCTTACCGCTACACCAAAAGCAATTGCTGATAGTGTAGCACACTCCTCTCCCTTTATAGCACAAGCGAAGCGCCACGTTTCTCTCCCTTTACACCGGCAGGCTGGCATATTGCTGGCACCGCATACCCGCGGCCCAACAATATCCCCCCCAGCACCTGTCAGCCTCAACTGCGCAGCATGCTGTTGCCGGGGGTCGAACCCGTGACCTTGGCTCTGATACAACTTGTGGATTGTTGCGCTTATCGCTACACCAAAATCAATTGCTGATAGTGTAGCACGCTCCTCTCCCTTTATAGCACAAGCGAAGCGCCACGTTTCGCTCCCTTTACACCGGCAGGCTGGCAGATTGCTGGCACCGCATACCCGTGGCCCAACAAGATGCAGGTCCTTGAACGTACTGAGGTACATTACGTTGACGGAGCTGCCCGTGTCAACGTAAGTTTTGTGGATAATGGTGTTGTTGATCTCACTTTTGATCACTAGCGCGTCCCTGTGAGGAATGGAACGGGGGGGGGGGGGGGGGGTGATCGGCGTTGGTGAATACAATGGGCTCCTCCCTCAACCTCTTTACGGGGGGCATATGAGTGACTTCCCCCACGTGAAGGGATTGCACCCACTTCTTCCTTTGGCTGGTGGAGTCTCCCCCCGTGTATCCGGCGGTGATCATGTGGATGTGGCGCTTCTTTTCTTGGCACTGGTTATACCCTTCTTCCTCGCTGAGGTTCCCGATCTCCCATTTCTTACCCTTCGGGTCGCCGAGGGGGATGGTGTTTGGGTTAACCCAGGTGTTTGCTTTTGCAGAGGGGCTTGATGAGCGTACCCCCTTACGAATTGGGATAGGTGGCTCCATTCTATCAACCTCTCGATGGCTGTCTTCAACTGGTGGCAGTCATCAGTTCGGTGGCCTAGGTGTCGGTGGAAACGACAACAGGGTTCCTCGAGGTTGATGGCGTAGACCTCCCGGGGTGCCCTAGAATCTCGCTCCATCAACCCCCTCTCCTCGGCATAGTCTAGAATGACGCTGATTGGTTGTGTCAGAGGTGTCCGGGGGTTCTCCAAAAGGACGGGCTGCACCTAGGCCTTCGGGTTATTCTTGTAACCTCCCCTGGACTTGGTTTGGCCATGCCGGGGCGATCACCAGAGGGTGCCATACCTTTGGATTGGTGGAATAGAGCTCCTGGCCCCCGGTGGTTCCTGTCATCCGACCTAGAGTGTTGTTGTTCGGGGTTTCGGTGGCACTTCTCCACCTCCTCAGCCTCCACGTACCAGTCTCCCCGCTGGAGGGCCTTTATATAATCACGGGGAGGCTCGATGATAAGGCTCCTTGAAAAGTTACCGGTGCGGAGTACCATCTGTAGGAGAGCCATAAGGGTCCTGTCGTCGGCGCTGTCAAATTTGTCCGTCTCTAGCCTCTAACGTTCAAGGAAATCCCGTAGGGTCTCCTCCTTCTGCTGCCTTACCGTTAGTAAGTGGGAGAAATTCGTCTTTGATCGATGTCTTCCCGCAAATTGCGTCAAGAAACGTTGGGCGAGTTCTTGCCATGATTCAATGCTCCCTTCGGGAAAACGGTTGAACCATTCGTATGTTGGTCCTTCCAAGGTGGAGAGGAACCAACGACACAAATATTCATCCAATGCCCCCATCATCATCATACTGTTCTGGTACCTGTTGTAGTGCTCCTGGGGATCAGTCTTCCCCTCGTAAGGCTTGATGGGCTGCACTCGGTATTTTCCTTGAATCTGGGCCGCCAACACCCTTGGGGTAAATGACGTCCTTTTCCGGAACTAGATGATGGGTTCCCCGGGGCCCTCAACAATCTTCCTTTGCAACTCCTCCATTTTGGCCAGCATTGCCTCATATTTGGGTTTCGCATGGGAGGCGGAAGCGGTTGTGTGCGCTTGACGGGCCTCCATCTCATCAAGCCGACGCTGGAGGGCCTCAATGATGTCATCCCGATGATCCTTCGGGAGTGGTTTCGCCCCGCGGAGTTGAACGCGGGCCGAATTAGCCTGATTGATTTGGTGCCTGGCGTCATCGGCATGTAGGATCCCCTTGCCCTTGTCGTGAGGGGATGTCTCCCATGTGCCCTCGAAACGGACCCTCCGCTTTCTCGGGGCCTTTGGGACGCATTTCCAACGAGGCAGTCTTGGACCCCCCTGGATGTCATGCGCCCCTCCGAGGCTATTGAGGGCGGAGGTTTGGGGCTTGTCTTTATTTGCGTCTTGTTGGTCCCGGGACTGCGCCTTCTGGGAAACGGTGTCCTAGGCGAGGACCCCTTCGCTATTCCCGATGCGAAGGATAGGGTTCACGAAGGGGGATGGTGGTGGAACGACGTTCTCCCTGATGTGTGTTTGGGGCGGCACCAGAGCGCCGAAGGCTCTAGGGTTCTGGGTGAGCGTTTGCATGAAGGCAGAGAACGCTGACTGCATGTCGATAGTGAGGACCGGAGGGCTCACTTGGTTTTCGCTTCAATCCTTCCTCCTAGTTTTGATGCCTAGGTGGGCATCGAGGGTATTCTTCTGGAGCAGGAGACCTAGGTCAACATCAGTTTGTTCTAACCCAGCGATGGCTCCACCCTCAGGAGCCCTGTTGGAGGCTTCGGGGGCATCGACCTTGCCAAGGGCCAGGTTCTTGTCTTCAAGGGTCTTGGACTGGGCACAACTGACTCTTCCCATTTCGATGGATGTTTTTATCTTTCGAAGGGGAGGGTTTCTTACTTGATTGTTCGACCTCTCAGTGAGAGCGCCAAATGATGGATAGTGTACCCGGGGGGTTGCTTATCCGAAGGGTTATTACAGAGAATAACTTAGAGAGAGGTCAGAGCAAGTAAGAGAGAGAAGGAGTGTATATTCGATATATATCAGTTGTGTTTACAATGGAAGAATTGGCTGCTATTTATATCAACCATAAATGCTAGGCGGGGACACATGTCAAACATCTGACGGCCGAGGGCCACTTCAACCGGGGTGGCATCAACATTTGCATGTGCACCACATTAAATGTGGTGGTTGGACGTGACGCCACATTAAATGCGGTGGTTGCCTGCCTCTAAAAGGAATCTTCGTCGAGTCTGCTATATGCCGAAAGCCTACGTGTGGCCGAAGGCATCTTATAGCTGAAGGCATATCATAGTCGAAGGCATCATATAGCCGAAGGGTAACATTTTAGCCATAAATTCCCAGAAGCTTTGCAGGTCCGTATCAAGTTGTCTCCTAGAATTTGGAGCCCTCGGCCATAGGGCCGAAGGCATCCACATGTGCACCGTGGGCTTCTTCATGATTGGGCCGCTACGTTTGGGCTTTGTGTGCTCACCGGGCTTGATGGGCCTGCGTAGGAGAAGTAGGCGTTTGTGGGCCCGGGGTCCCTGGACCATATACTCCATCAAAGCGTAAACTAATTTTAAATACACGAATAAGACTACATTGTAATATGAAACACTTTGATTTAAAAATGCATCAAACCCCCTTATGTTATACTAGTAATTACTTATGCACAAAACCCTCGCTAAGAACAAATATTACAGTTTTGAAATCACTTTTTTTAATAGTACAATTGAAATGCCGCAACTAACTTTAATTTTTTTGCTAAAAATAGTAATTATTTCATTTATTTGGCAATTAAATTTGTTCTTGAGATGAGTTTTGCGCATGAATAACGATATCACATGTGGATTTGAGGCATTTTTGAATTACGGGGTCTAATGCACCTGATTTATATTTTCGAGTGGGTTTGGTGCAATAAACCCTGTGTAGAAAAATGCAATTTTTCTGTGAAAATGCTATTAAGATGGCATTACTAGCAAATGTTGGCATTTTTTATGTATGCCCCCTGCAAAGATACATAAATAGCTATTAACATAAAATGAATAATTGTTAACGATCATGTGAATATAGACAAATTTGGGCTTTATACAAAACCGAACAGATAAATCACCTCCACATCGTGAAAAACGACCTCCATTCGTTGACCACCTTTTGAATGAGAGGACATCTCATAAGTCCTCACAACTCGTACTCTGAGAGCCCAAGTTGACCTAGTGTGGTCAACCTCCTTTATCACAGAGTACAAATTACTACTATTTGGTTGAGGATTTTCTGTGCTTGTTGCCATGGTGTGATGGTGAATTCGAAGTGAAGTTAACTCCATATTTATAGTGAATTCGAAATTGTAAGGTCTTGCAATAAGGATAAAATACCCAGTGTGTAAGGGCATCCTCATTGGGAGGATTATTATGAGATTAATTTGGTGACATGGAAGTTTTTTTTAGGGAATTATCATTGAGTGACATAGATTATTTAATGAGATTATTTGCTACAATAATCTGGGATCAAAATATGAATCCGGATTATTTTAAGATTATTTGAAAAATATATGTAATAAAGATTAATGCAAGACAGAGAAAAAATAGATTATTTGAAGATGGTGATTGAGAGACATAAACGAATTTTGAGATTATTTTATAATTAATTATATAACAATATTTAAATGGTAAGAATCATAGAAAAATTTGATTATTAGAGATCATGAATGGAGATGCTCTAATAAGCTTAACCCCTCAATCACCTCTTTAATGCTCAACCACCTCATTAATTGCTCAACTAACCAAATTTAATGCGTTTGACCACTTCGAAATTGAAGTCTGTTGACCACTAAACAGTTTGCGTGTTTACTTTACCTGTCTTACTGATCTAACTGTGACTTTAGCGGCGAAGTAAACACGTTCTAAGAGAGTGTTTGCAAATGCTTTTACTTTTTTAAAAAATACGAGTACCTTTTAATGTGATTTTTGAAAAAGTAATTAATAGTAAAAGTTGGTAGTGTTTGAGAAAGAATTGATTTTGAAGAGTAAAAGTGAGTAATGTTTGGTAAATATTTGTTTTTTGTGTAATAGAAAAAGTAAAAAACAGATTCTATCTTTTAGCTTTTAAGTATTTAATTTAATCAAATGAAAACACCATTTTCATCATTTTAAAGGAAATAATTACATATTTATAACTAAAATAAAAATCGTTTACAAAAATGTGACTAGTGAGTAGAGTTGTAATGAAATCATAGTAATTTATTCAATTTTTAAATTTAAATTACCATGACACTACATTGCAGAAACTATGGGTCATACTTGTGTAAATAAATTTTATTGTAATAATATTTTTGAAAAGAAACCCTTTTTAAGTCAAAAGGTGAAAATCATTTTTCTTTTAATTTTTTGGCAAACACACCCTAATAAAGATAGCAAAAAGTAGTAAACACCTACGAGGCCACAACCAACAACTTTCTTATGATATCGAATCGGCCCATCTTAATGTTAGGGCCTAAAGTTTTGCATTATTTAGGCTTAGGGAGTTTGGATAGTCAAACAATGCCGGAAACTCGGTATACGCCACTGACCCAATAGGTTCAACATACTCCCCAGTTTCAGTGAGCTCAAAATCCGGCGAACCGTTTAAACTCTATTCCATTATAGAACCATTTCAGTGAGTTCAGAATTCTCAAAAGTGTTCTCCAATGTCTGCGGCTTCACCACCAGCAGAAACCCTTACGGTTCCGATTGTGGCCCCGGAGGATTCATTGGACCTGCCCCATTCACCAGAAGTCCGACCTGAAATCGAACCGGAAAAGAGAAAACGGGAAGAAGAAGTAGAACCTAACCTCCCAGAGAAGAACCCACTCTGGAAGACGACTCTTTGCTCATACTTCCGGAGGTCGAACGGCTCATGCAGCCACGGAGATTCATGCCGGTACGCCCACGGAGAGGCGGAGCTCCGACCCAGACCCGACAACTCATGGGACCCGACGTCCGAGCAGGTGAAGAAGATGGCTAGGATTGACGACGGAGAGGATTCCGACACATCTGATGATCATAAGGAAGAGACAGGCATTGAGGTCATGATGACGGAAGCTTTCACAGAGGAGGAGGAAGGTTCGTCGGATTCCAAGTTGGCGAAGTGCTTAGTGAATCTTCCTATGAAGTGGAGTTCTGATAAATTGAAGAGTTTTCTCAACCAACATGTTAGTTTTTCCTTGAAAGTTTGAGCTTTTGTTCTGAAATGCTGCATGATTTTTGCACTATGTACATTAGTTCTAAGTTTAATTGACAGGAGTATGGGGTGTTTGGAATTGATTCTGATTCTGTTTCTTTTTAAAGCACAAGCAGAATCAGAATCGGTTTTCAGAACCGGTCACCCTCACCTTCTAAAAAAACCGATTCGAGGAGTAAATTAGAGCACCAGACTCACTTCTGCACTTTCACCCAAACACTCCAACTTCTTCTTCTTCTCCTTCCTGAAGGAGCAAAAGCAGTTTTAAGAATCATATCCAAACACCCCCTATCTCTACAAATTTTCATATTTGCCGGACGATATATGGAATATATGTTTTGAAAGAATAAGCCCAGGAATCGAGACAACATATAAGTATAATATATAACTATATTAGAATTGGAGTATGAGTCTCACACAACAGGCTGATGACGAATAAAATAAGCCCCTCACGCTGGCTGAGTTAAACATTCGTAAGATGTAGATGAGACAACAACATATAAGTAAATTAGATTTTAGCATTAGTCTAGATACTATGCCCTAAGCCATAAGGTGACTTAAACAACTCTTGTATGATAAGAAAAAAGGCAGCCCGGTGCACATTGGCGTCCCCACAATGCGAGGGTCCAGGGAGGGTCCCGACACAAGATGGTGTATAAGGAGTAAGTCTTCCCTTGTCATTTTAACTAGAGGCTGTTCTCAAGACTTGTACTCGTGACCTTTCAATCACACAACAACCAACTATACTGTAACCGGCGCAGCAAGGTTGTGAGAATAATGGAAAAGGTTTATATTAAAGAGAGTTTAATGTAAAGTACAATACTAAGCCTCTAATAATTCTATTACACCCCCTCAAGCTGTGCGGGAGATACAACGCGCAGGTTGTCTTTTAAAAAATGAAAATGTTGACTAGAGAGACTTTTAGTAAAAATATATGCCAGCTGTAGATGAGTAGGAACGTGCTTAACAATCAGATCTCCGTGAGCAACCCATCCCGAACAAAATGATAGTCAATCTGGATATGTTTACTGCGGGCATGCTGAACAGGATTTGCAGTCAAATAAGAAGCAGAGATATTATCACACAATAAATGTACTGGCTCCGTGATTGGCCAACCAAGCTCGAACAAGACCGATCGGATATGCAGTGTGTCCTGTACTGTGTAAGCAATGGCACAATATTCTGCTTCTGTGGAGGACTTCAACACGGTAGGCTGCTTCTTAGTCTTCCAAGAAATCAAATTCGGACCCAAGAAGACAACAAAGCCTGTGGTGGACCGAGAACTATCAGGACAACCTGCCCAATCAGCATCGGAGTAAGCAACTACACAGGTTGGCCGATTAGACTGCTGAAGCCATAGGCCATGATCTCGTGTGCCCTGCAAGTACCTGAAAATTCTTTTGACTGCAAAAAGATGAGTGGTATGAGGAGCATGCATGAACTGAGACACTAAGTGTACTGCATAAGTAATATCTGGCTGTGTCAAAGTTAAATATTGTAATGCACCAACCATGCTGCGATATTCAGTAGAATCAGACAGTAACTCACCATAAAAAAGAGACAGAGTGGTACGAGAAGCTAATGGGGTGCGAACATGCTTTACGGTATGGAGATGAAAACGGGCTAGAAGATCATTAACATATTTATGTTGAGAAAGAAACATACCTTTAGGTGAACGAATAGCCTCAACACCCAGAAAATAATGGAGATTACCCAAGTCTTTCATAGCAAAATGATGAGAGATAATTGAAATAAATTGGGTAACAGACGACTCAAAATTGCCAGTAATAATAATATCATCCACATATAATAATAATAAATAATAATATTATTCTGGCGGTAAATGAACAAAGAATTGTCAGATTTACTACAGGAAAAATGATGTTGCAGAAGGAAGCTAATGAATCTGTGAAACCAGGCCTGTGGAGCTTGCTTAAGGCCATAAATGGCCTTGCGCAGACGACATATACGATTAGGAAATTGAGGGTGAATAAAACCACGGGGCTGACACATATAAACTTCTTCTGTCAGATGACCATGTAAGAAGGCATTTTTAACATCAAGTTGCCGTATAACCCACTCAAAAGAAATATCAAGAGTAAGTACAATACGAACAGTGGTGGGTTTTACAACTGGACTAAAAGTTTGAGAGAAATCAATACCTGCCTGCTGATTAAAACCTTGTGCTACTAATCGAGCTTTATGGCGCTCTAATGACCCATCAGAGTGATATTTAGTTTTATAAATCCACTTACACCCAACAATATTCTTAGTGCTGTCAAAGGGCACCAATTCCCAAGTATTATTGTTAATGAGTGCATTAAATTCATCAGCCATTGCCTCACGCCATTTTAAATGTTTATTAGCCTCAGTAAAACAGGTAGGATCTGCAGGAGTAATAACTGTATTTAAATTAAAAATTGCTTTGGGTTTAAAAATTCCTGACTTTGCTCTGGTTTGCATCGGGTGGTGATTCACGGGCGTAGTGGGGACACTCGAAGGGGAGGAAGACGGAACGCCGTCGGCTGAGAATGAGCCGCCGGCGGTCAGACTAGTCGGACTGGTCGGAAGATTATCAGCGGGCGTGGAGGTGAAAGTTTGCTGACCGGAGGAGAACGGTGTTACTGATGGTGAGGCTGGGGAGGTGAAGGATTGAGGAGGGCTGGTTTGGTGGTCTGGCTGAGGGGAAGATGTGGTCGAGACAGGGAAGTGAGGTTGGGGAACGATGGTGGATTGGGTAGGAGGGTCTAAGGTAATATCTGTGAGGTGCATTGGAGCAGGTGTAGTAGAACTAAGGGAGGGAGGACCGAGGTTTGGAAGTGTTTTAAAGGGATATGTGTCCTCATGGAACCTAACATGACGACTCACATAGATGCGACCTGTAGTAGGATCAAAACAACGATAACCCTTATAACCGGATGCATAGCCAAAAAAGACACACTGAACAGAACGAGGTGATAATTTATTAGCAGATGTGGCCGAAAAATTAGGGTAGCAAGCCGAACCGAATACTTGCATAAATGAGTAGTCCGGAACACGATTAAACAATTTTTGGTACGATGATAAGCCATTTAAGGTAGGAGATGGTAATCTATTAATAATATATGCAGCAGTTAAAATGGCATCTACCCAAAATTTACTCGGAACAGAGGCTTCAAGAAGCATAGTCCGAGTTAACTCAAGTAGATGACGGTGCTTGCGCTCAGCAACCCCATTTTGTTGGGGTGTGTCAGGACATGATTTTCGAAAATATATTCCGTTAGCCAAGAAAAATTGCTGCATATTATGATTAACAAATTCACCCCCTCCGTCACTTTGAAATTTTTTAATTTTATGATTAAAAAGATTTTCAACCAAAGTCTTAAAATTTTTAAAGTGCATAAAAACCTCACTTTTGTGGTGCATAGGGTAAATCCAAGTATTACGAGAAAAATCATCAATGAAACACACGTAATACTTGAATCCCAAATTTGAAAATACAGGAGATTGCCATACATCGGAATGAATAATTTGAAGAGGAAAAATAAAATTATAACTAACATCCACAAAAGACAAACGTTGTGATTTTCCTAAACGACAAGCCACATATTCATGAGTAAAAGGAGAATGACTACATAAAAATTGTTTTCTCTTTAGAAACTGTAAGATGCTATCATCACAGTGACCTAATCTACGGTGCCACACAGGGCCAAAAGCTAAAACGGAAGCAAATACTAATAGTGAGGATGACGGCAGACGGATAGGATAAAGTGACCCACTACTGGTAGCTCGCAGAAGTACTGCCCCCAATGCTTTGTCCTTAATCAAAAAAGAATTTTTATCAAACACTACAGTACAGTTATTATTAGCGCAAAGCCTTTGAATTGAAATTAAATTATATTTTAATTTAGGCACATGATAAACAGATTTTAAAGTGAGAGGACGACCAGAAGTAGGTAATGCAACATCACCAACATGACTTATGGGAAGATGGGCACCATTAGCAACATTAACAGAATTATAGCCGGTGTAGGGAGATTTATTAATTAAAATACCTTCAGATGCAGTCATATGAGCAGAGGCTCCCGAATCAGGATACCATAACGCAGGATTAGCTTCACCAGGAGTAGTCAACAGAGCAGGAGCGGACGGTTGTGTGAAACGAGAAGGACAAGTGACAGCGGAATGAGCTGTAGAAAAGCAAATTTGATAGACAACAGGATGGGGAACAGACCCAAGAATACCCTCGTCTGATGGCATGCCTGCAGAACTATCGTTAGTAACACAAACAGGTAAGGCATTAATATTTAAATGTGACATAGCAGAATTACAAATAACAGTACCCGTAGATGTCACACCCCCTGCATGGGAACCCGGCTGACCACCCCCTCCGGGTAAATAAGCTGACTGCCCCTAGGATACAAGTACACCACCTGCTGCTGTCCGCGACCTCGCCCCCTGTCGCGGCCTCGCCCGCGACCTCGTCCGCGCTGTTGATTGCCGGACTGGCGCTGATGCCCGACCGGGTGACCCTGTTGCCCGACCGGGTAAGACAAACTGGAATGCTGCGGGGCCGAATGTTGAGCAGGTGATGAAACAGCCGCGCCGAAAGCCTGATGGAAAGATGGGGACTCTTGGGAGCGTAGGTAAATAACCTGCTGCTCTAGCTCAAGAAGATGATTACGTAGAGTTTCAAACGGGAAATTTTGAGGAAACAAGGACACAGTAGTAAATAAAGATTCATACTCAGGTCCCAGTCCCATAATAGTAGTCTTTAAAACTTCCCGAGGCGGCACATGGCAATTGATTGTGGCAAGATCATCAACTAATATTTTAATTTCTCTCAAATAGTTATCCATGGACTGATCAGGTTTCTTTTTGATTTGATTAAATAAACGCTTTGGTTCCATAGACCTGGCTAAACTGGCAGACATAAAGCGAGATTCTAACCGTTCCCAAATTTCAAAAGAATGTTTTAAATCACGCACATCAATAAGTACATCCCTAAATAGGGTTGCAAATAACCATGAACGGATTGTTTGATCAATTCTCAACCAAGTTGAAAATTCGGGATTGGGAATTTGACGGTTAAGAGCATCTATGGAATAAGCAGAAGGTACCTGAATGGAGCCATCAACCATGCCAAGTAGAGCCTGTGAAACCAGGAATGATTCGAATTGTGTCCTCCAAGTGGTGTAATCTTCCACCGCTAAAAGTTTAGTAGTCACAATATTTGTGACATTGGTGGCCACATGAGATATGGTTTGAGCCAGATCTGTGAGAAGGGAACCGGTCGGGCTGCCTGCTGGTGTGCGAGAGGGAGGGATCACAGAGGAGACACCAGGTGAGCCGACGAACATGGGGCCAGCAAAGGAAGGACCTGTCGAGAAGGGCGGCGGCTCTAGCGGGACTGCCTGCATAGGAATTGGAGCTGACCAAGGGAACACCGGCGGGACATTTTGAAACAAGGAATATGGCATAGAGGCCCAACTTGGCGATGCAAAGTTGGAAGAGAACGTCACACCGGAAGAGACAGAGGTGATTGCCGGCAGCGATCCAAAAGATGTTGGAGCGCCGGCGGTGGTGACGGAAGTAGCCGCTGCAGGTGAAGGCGGCTGGGCAGTGGTTGCCGTTGTGCTGAAGACGGAAGTTGAGGACGACATGGTGCTGCGGTGTGCGGCGTCGAGAACAGGAAGTCGGCGAAGTATGGGCCGCCGCCGAAGGGAATACGGCGGCTGCGCTAGGGTTTAGTGAGTGAGAGAGGATCGGAAAAAAAATTTAATGTGCTCTTGATACCATGTGAGAATAATGGAAAAGGTACTCCCTAAGGAGCCCTGACAGATATATTTATATTAAAGAGAGTTTAATGTAAAAAAAAGAGTTTAATGTAAAGTACACTACTAAGCCTCTAATAATTCTATTAAAGGCTCCCCTTCACAACTCTTATATGATAATTGAAATAAAATGGATTTTAGTGCAATTGTCATGAACTGATCAATTTATTAATATCTCCAGGGGGTACTCTTTAAGGCAGCCAAGAAGAAGAAAGGCATGGTTGTGGGTTTTGTGACCTTTGAAAATGAACAGCAAGTTAAGAGTGCTGCGGTATGTATGCCTTTTGTTTTGAAGTTTGTTTGGATTGCCCCAGAACATTTAGCTCTGTTTAGTAGTGCACTGCTGTTATTCCAATACTCAATATAATGAGTAGCTTTTTACGTGCTTATTCTAATGAAATTTTACCAAAGGCTTTTCCTTTCAGAAATTTCAGTAGATCCATCCGAACAGGTCCTTAGTATACTGATGATTGAGGGACTATATTTGATTATCATTTTCATCATTTTCATTTACCCCAGTGCCGCACAGGCTCCCACCTACGGTGGGGTAGGGGGGGTCGGATGTACGCAGTCTTATCCTTGTACTAAAGCACATAGAGACTGTTTCCGGATGACCCATAGTGAAAATCCCGTCCAAAATTGCATGGACTGACTGTTGTTTCATAACAAAGAAGCGCAGACAGTTTAGTGAGCCATTTTGCTTTATTCCATCATAATCTCAAGCCAAAAAATAATGAATCTTTGGCTCCATCGCCAATGATGGAAAGGGACTATATTTGATTAATCCAAAATATTTTCATTAATGTAAATGTGGCAGGAGTTAGATGGAAAATGTGTTGGCAACAAGACTTTGAAGGTTGCTGATGTCATCCCTAGGCCATTTGAAAAGGAAAACAAAGCGGCTATTTCTGCATCCCAAAGCAACCAACAAGCGGTAAAACCAGATAATATTCAGTTAGCTGAAAAATCGTTGAAAAGCTATTCTGCGGCGAAGGACAGAACCACTCGCAGTGTAGTGACTCCTCTTGCTGATATGCCCTATCCTGACCAACTGGACCACAAGAAGAGCTCTTTGATTCAAACATTAAAAACACTTGTCTGAATCTCTTTTATTTCAACTTCTTTACTTTTGAGATTATAATAATACTCCCTCCGGTCCTAAATAAACTTCACACTTTCCTTTTTGGGTAGGTCCAAATTAAACTTCACACTTCTATTTTTGGCAAGTTTTTAACATAAAGTTACCCCTATACCCTTACTTTATTACCTACTTTACACCCACTTACTCTCTCCCACTACAATTTATCACCTTTTTGTAGAGGCATGATGGGAAAGTCAAAAGTAAAAATTCCACTTTCTTAAAAACCGAAAAGTCAAACTATGAAGTTTATTTAGGACCGGAGGGAGTATTTGTTTTTTATTAAAACACGGTTTATATCCTTGGGTTTACATTTGTCCAGACTCGAAATGCACGCAAAGCTTGTCCGGCTGGTGTATTACTTCCGCAATGGATTAAGAATTCTAGAGACATAGGTGATGTGAATTCGTGGTTATGTATTTTATTTTTTAAAAATAAGATAATAATGGTTTCCCATAAATCCCAAATTTCTTCATATCAGGTGGTCTACCATGCAAACTGGAGAGTGTAGTGCCATCCCCACTCATTAATGGATATAGAAACAAGTGTGAGTTTTCTGTTGGTTATTCCCTGACAGGAAAACCATGTGTTGGATTTCAGCTTGGTAACTTCAGGTAGTTTTTATATTTTGATTGTAGGGGGTCATTACCGGTTATATTACTCCACATAATGGAAATTAATTTATATGATTATTTTCTGTTTTAGGGAAGGTGTGACAGCTGTTGAGGAACCTTTGGATTGCCCCAATGTCTCCAGGGTTGCTTGTAGATATGCATCTATCCTTCAAGAATATCTACAACACACATCCCTGCCTATATGGAACAGATTGAATAATTCTGGATTTTGGCGACAGCTTACGGTATATCAACAACTATTGAACTTTCCGTTACTGTCATAACATGAGCCCCATTTGGTAATATACTAATCTTATTTGTTGATATATTTAAAAAGAGAAGTGTTTGGTAACATCTATTTCAGCCAAATAAGTAACTCAAGTACTCAACAGCAATAAGAGGAGTAACCCAGATCTGGCTACCAGTCTACCACTGGCTACCAAATGGAGCATATATTAAAGTCTGACTAGAGCAGTTCAATCTGTATGTCTAATGAAACAATGGACATGGTCATTATGAACCAAATTTTCACGTGTAGCTACCAGCTCCTCTATTTTTAATTTTTTATTACCATTTTGAAAACAAACTTGTCTTAGATCAGAATCACAGCTCGACCATTTTTCTTTTAGGCACTTCTAAGTCAATCCCTTCAGTAATAAACCCTTTAATAGCGCAGAGGGAGGTCAATCCAATCCACTCTCCTGAAAGCCTGAAACTAGACCTTTCAAAGCTATGTTTAACAATAGCATCAGCAACCCTATCACAATCTCCTGAGTTATATTGGAAAATAAAAGCAGAATCAAGTATCAACCATAGCTGTGCCCTCTCTTATTCTGGTCAGAAGAAGATTTGAATTCCAGAGCCATATTTTGTCTCCTAGTTAATGAGCTTGAACCAATGTAGAATAACCACTAACAATAATCACTTTTTTCTCCCTTCCCCGCTCTTGAATAATCATTGTTTTAGCTTCTAGGATTTAGTCAGCTTGGATTTTCTCATCAAATGCAGTCTTTGAAATTCATTCCCGTGGCCCGTTTATTAGGTGTGTACCTATCGAAAGCCACTGGTCAAGGCAGATAGAAATATTTCCTTCTCCAGCAGTGCATGCAATTTTAGGTAATATTCTAGGTTTGGATGAATTATACTTCATTTGGTTTTAATTAAGACCCCACCTCTGCCCTTTCTATGGATGGTCGAGCCAGCAAAACATTATCACTGATTGCAGCTCCCTTCTCTGCAACCACTTTTTGGTTTTCAAGATTGAATTTATTTAGGACTCCGCTGTAGTGCAGTCTTGTACTCCTGTTATTCATTGTCTCAGTGATGATGTTGTTCAGACATTATATAGACTGATTGGTCTATAGTCCTTCCAATCTCTAGGCTGCTCAGCTTTGGGAACAAGGATAGTCGTAGTGTCAGAGATACCTTCAGGTATGATATTACCTCTGAAGAAATCATAACACCATCTGCCAGATCTTTTGATGAGAATAGGAAAGTAATAATCAACGGAATAAACCGTTGCCCAGAGCTAAAAGGCTGAAATCCAATTTTATCAAATGATAAGCAAGAATGAACCCTAACAAGGGGTTTAAATCCCCTTCTAGTAACAGACCCTAACAGAAACCCTAATCGAGCCCTGTACAGTCCCTGTCTGCTTGACTCCAGACTGCCATTCAAAGCTATTGCCCTGAAACCGTGAGTCAAAAGAAGCCACCAACGTTTGTGTAAGCTCATCCCATGACATGCCCGACTTTCGTGCCTGTAACCAGGTCAACCAGTATAAGGCTAACCCTTCCATCGCAACTACAGCGACTACCACCTTCTTTTCCGGCGGAGTATAGTTCAGTTCAACTGTTGCTCAGCCCTAGCAATCCACCCGATTGGGTCTTCGCCATCAAACGAGGGCAGTAAGGCGGGTGCAGTGCTGTGCGAATCACCGTTGCCATCAACTGGGAATAGACTCCGATAGTTCATTTCCCAGGCTTACATTCTCTTTTTTCAAAGAGGGATTTAAAAAACAACAATTCCAGATTCTTTGATTTGCAAATCTGGAGGGGGGGGGGGGGGAGTAGCACTTCTCTAAAAAAGCTATGATTATTTATGGCCAGATACTCAGTGGCATCCCAGTTGAAAGCCTCAGCTTTCCTATTTACCCAGTTAGTCACCATCAATGAGTGTCCTATCCATTTTTCCCACAAAACCTTCTCTTCCAGGTAAACATATGACATTGTTCATATCAATTTTAATCAGAGAAGCATTGAAAGTGCAATTAACAAATTCATTGATAGCCGGCTGGTTTGGGCAACCTCCACCCTTGTTCTCTTTGTCTTTAAGAAATAGGTGTATAGGCAATAAATCTACTAACCACTGGGAGTTAAAAATGCTGGATTGATCTCAATAGCATCCCAAAGTCCCCTTCACCCAGTGACTGATCTTGGCATAAACTATAGTAGTTTGGTAGCTCATCTTTACCAGATGAGTTAGAAAAGGGATCTCTGGAATTACATTGAGATGCATATCTCTTAATCTTGGGTCTATGAATCAAAGAACCTAATGAAAAACAGAATCCATACCCTTCTTGCATTGCCTAATCACCATAGAACTGTGATTGGCTGGCTCTTTACCAAAAACTCTTTTCACACCTCTACCTCCGCCTACAACAACAACAACAACAACATCCAAGCCTTAATCCCAAAAGAATTTGGTGTCGGCTAACATGAATCGATCAATGATATCAGTGCAAAAAAGAGAAGAAAGATAAAGGAAAAAAAGGTAAAATACAATGGATAAGATAAAGATAAATATAAGATAACAATAACATAAGAATATAAGAAAGATAAAAGATAAAAAGTTATAAAAGCATAAAAAAGCCTAAAAAAGGTATAAGGTAGATTTAGATCAAGATGAGCTAATTAATGTTTTGGATCAAGATCTCCCTCACCTCCTCCTCATTCCTTTTACTGTGATTCACTTCTTCAAGTGATGTAGATTTAGATGACGCGTTATTCTGTTTGCTCGATTCCATATCAGCGCAGGTTCCGATTTTACTCAGTAAAAGATATGTGCTGCTACTTGAATTGGGAATATATGCTGTGCCCACTGCACAGTGCTGTCATCTTATTGTTTTCTTTTATAATATCTGTGTAGGTTCGGGAAGGCAGAGTGCCTGGAAAGATTGATGTGGTTGCCAATACTGATTTGCCACATATTTCAGAGGTCATGCTCATGGTTCAGGTTAGTGCGTTTCAAATAAAAGCCTATTTGGTAACTTGCAAAATAGTTAAGTGGTTGAATCTGCTGAAATAGTTTCTTGATGGTTGAATCTGCTGAAATAGTTTCTTGATGGTTGAATCTGCTGAATTATCTAAAAATATATCATAGATATTTTTGTATTAGAGTACAGGAATAATACTTGTACTCAAATGTTAAAGTGTTGTTTTGTTAAAGTTAATTTTTCTAATAGTGTTATATTTTACTTTCCATCATTTGCAATGGAGCCAAAGATTCATTATTTTTTGGCTTGAGATTATGATGGAATAAAGCAAAATGGCTCACTAAACTGTTTGCGCTTCTTTGTCATGAAGCAGCAGTCAGTCCATGCAATTTTGGACGGGATTTTCACTATGGGTCATTCGGAAACAGTCTCTCTGTGCTTTAGTACAGGGGTAAGACTGCGTACATCCGACCCTCCTTACCCCACCGTAGGTGGGAGCCTTTGCGGCACTGGGGTAAATGAAAATGAATGATGAAATGATGAGTGTTATATTTTACCATAATACTTGTATTCCCTATGTCCTAAACTAAACCTCATTTTTCCCCTTTTCAACCTTCCCAAAATAAGTTACAGTGTTACACTTTCTTTTTAAGGAATGAATTGTGTGTGTGGTTCATGTCATGTACTCATGTCTCTGTCTTCTAGAACTTTCCAATCATGCAGTTTTCCCTTTATTAATCCCCATGCCAAGTTAAAACAGAAGGTAATGATGGGACGTGGGGAGTACTTTTTTCACTATTAGTTATTGAAGTGAAATAAGTTGGTTTTTGGTGAAAAATCCGGCTGCTGGTTAGTTGAAAAATGCCTACCTTTTATCTGTCAAGACTCATTACTTCCTCCATATCTAAATAATTCTCACACTTCATGTTTTGTTCGTCCCAAAATTATCACCCATTTCCTTTCAAGAAAATCAACACGTGGCTCAAATTATTTCAACATCTTCTAAATAAATCTAAACTTCACAATTTGTTTTCTTTTTCTTAATCTCCATGCCCAGCCAATGTAGGCTTTTATTTTGACAGGCAGGGAATATTTTATTTCTTACACTCTGATTCCGAGTTTCTTAGGTCTGCTCTGCTGGGCTAGATGGTGAAGTAGCTAACAATGAACTTCAGAAGATGGCTAAAGCCTTTTCTCACGGCGCTTCTACCGAATTTCCTGTGTTACCCCTTACATGTTTGGTTGTTCAGGTACTTCATACTGGAATACTGTGGCTATAAAATGTGTTTTTTTTTCTTTTTCAATTACTTCCCTGGTTATTCCCTCCTTCCAAGTATGCATAAAATATATCTACTAATGCAGGACCACACTGGTATATCAAATGTTGCTCCATCAGATGCTCCTCTCAGGTCTATTCCCATCATAAAAGAAGAAAGTGATTATGGAACAGAAGCAGCTGGTGAAATTGCCGAAGCAAAAATTCATGATTATATAAATGGTCTCCGATTTTGTATATCACCTACAGCTTTCTTTCAAGTGAGGTCCCTTTACTTTATTCCATATTTTCCTTTACTTTACATTCTTCTCTTGTCACATTACATGTCCTGCTGAAAAATGAATTCCTATACTTCCACCCCCCTTGCATGGAAATGGCTGGTTGTTGTCCCTCTGTTAAATTTCTATTAGCTGAATAGGGATGTGCCAGACATAAATTCTGAGTGGGCAGGGCTGGTATAAGAAGTTCTTTTAGCCACTTCTTTTTGCATGGATTTTTTTTGTGGGGGGGGGGGGGGGATATGTTCATAACAAAAAAATAAAAATCAACGGGGTAAACCGTTGCTCAGATAATCAACGATAGAAATCGTTGCCTAGAGCCAAAAGGCTGAAATCCAACTTTGTTCCAAGATAAGCAAGAATGAACCCTGGCAAGGGGTATAAATAGCGTTCTAGTAAGAGACTCAACAGAAACCCTAATCAAGACCAACTTAATTAAATCCTAATTAAGCCCATACTAACTCTACTAAATACTCTACTAATAATAGGCCCAACCTAAAAACATAACATAAACTTTATAATAATAAATAAAAACTGTAATCCCAGCCCATAACCGGCCCACGGAAGTGGGCCCAAGCCCGTTCCCGCCCCATGCTCTTTCTGCTTTCTATCAATACATCCTCCTTCAAAATAACCTTGTCCTCAAGGTTAAAATCTCGTAGATCGAGGGATGAAATTTCCAACAATAGAATTGACTGGAAAATATCCTTCATCTCCTTCCAGACCCCCCGACCTTTCTGAACTTTTTCCTGGCCGGTTATTTCACAATACTCATGCTGTTGGAGGTCCAACTCCTCATCCTCCTCAGCTATCATTACGCGCAACTGCTTAAAGGGACAGTCATGCCCTGATGTCAATGGTTTCTTACACCTAAAGCATAATCCTTTCACCCGTAATTCTGCTAACTCTCTCGGCGGAAGTCGAGTGAACTGAGAGCGTGCAGTAGATTGCCCGGACAGCCCTGACTTTGTCACTGGGGGCTGCCCGCTATCTTTCGGGAAGCTGCCATTTGATCCTTGTATGCTGCCACCATTGGCAGTCAACGGAGGACCCATGTTTGGCAGTGAAAAGCTGCTGGAACGTGTCTCTGTAGGAATATAATTGGGAACTGCCTCTTCCTCCACTCTGAACAGACATATTGTACTCCACATCGCGAGCATTCCTGGCCAACTGAACAAACTGTTTGACGTCGAACAGCCGTTCAAACTTGTTCCCTTTAAATCGGGAGTCGAATCTGGCCATCAAAGCTTGTTTCAATTCTCCCCGGGTCATGTCGGGTTTGTGCGTTCTCAATCAGGTTACCCAATAGAGGGCCCCCTTCCATGGCAACCATAGCGCTGCCACTTTTTCCTCCGGTAGGGTTCCATTTAATTCAAACTGTTGTTCAGCCCGAGCGATCGAGCCGATTGGGTCTTCACCGTCGAACGTGGGCAGCAAGGTTGGAGGAATGCTGCGTGGAAGTCCCTCGTTGTTGTGCGCTGTGACAGTGATACTGCCTACCGCGTCCGATGATGTCTCCGTCGTGACCGTTGATAGAAGGCCTTGGATAGCGGCGCTAGGGATGCAGCGATTTCAGCCAGCTGCATGCCGTGTTCTTCTAGGGTGTGATTCATCCGGTTTTGCTCGATCCCCATTCGGGCTTGCTCAGCCCCCATTCGGGCTTGCTCTTCCCTCATTCGGGTTTGCTCGGCCTCCATCTCTGTCAAACGATCGTTCTGAGATCTTGTCATCCTGGCGGGATGGGATCCGGCAGGTCGGATCAATTGTTGAGAAAAGAAAAATAAAAATCAACGGGGTAAACCGTTGCCCAGATAATTAACGATAGAAATCGTTGCCCAGAGCCAAAAGGCTTAAATCCATCTTTATTCCAAGATAAACAAGAATGAACCCTGCAAAGGGTATAAATAGTCTTCTAGTAAGAGACTCAACAGAAACCCTAATCAAGCCCAAATTAATTAAATCCTAATTAAGCCTATACTAACTCTACTAAATACTCTACTAATAACAGGCCCAAACTAAAAACATAACATAAACTTTATAATACAATAACATCCAAGCCTTAATCTCAAAAGAATTCGGGGTCGCTAACATGAATCTATCTATGATATCGATGTCAAACAGTAGCGATGATTCATGTCATGTGATGTGAATAAGTGATACTATTGGCCGTCACACGCCTACCACAACACCCTCCTCCTTTATCCTGGCTTGGGACATTCATGATACAAAAAATGATCTCATGACGGAGTTAACATAAACTTTATAATAATAAATAAAAAACTATAATCCCAGCCCATTCCGTGGGCCCAAGCCCATTCCCGCGCCATGCTCTTCCTGATCTCTATCAGTGTAAAAGCATATTGTACAGATAAATGAGTATTATTTCTTATCTTATTCTTCAAGATATTTGCAGGTAAACAGCCTTGCAGCTGAGAAGCTGTACTCCCTTGCTGGAGAATGGGCAGGGCTAGGCCCCGATACATTACTTTTTGACATATGCTGTGGAACTGGTACAATTGGCCTCACTTTATCCCATCGTGTTGGTATGGTAATGTTCACTACTCTGTTTGATTGACTGGTTCACTTTATCCATTAACTTGTTTAGTATATTAGCAATTTTTCTTTATAGGATTAATACTCATTTTCCATTATGAGTTAAGTTCTGAATTGTTTGAGTTTTTCTAAAAATGAATTGGATAAAGTTACTTTGCTTCTTATTTTTCTGATTTTTTAGGTTGTTGGCATTGAAATGAATGCATCTGCCGTTTTGGATGCTAAAAGGAATGCAGATATAAATGGTATTAAGAACTGCAAATTTATTTGTGCAAAGGTGATGTTATTTTCATATTCTTTTCTACTAGATTTTCACAAATGCGATTGATGAACACAAAATTAGTTTAAATAATACTCCATCCGTTCCTCATAACTTAGTGAAATTTGACCGTGCTTAATATAATAAAATAAAAACTGTGTGGTTGAAGAGGTTATGTGTAGGGAAAGTAAGTAAAAGTTGATTACTTGAAAGGGAAAGTAAGTAAAAGTAAAAGTAAGTAAAAGGGGAAGTAAGTAAAAGTAAGCTCTTGGTACAATAAAAATGGAAAATGGCCCAAGTTATAAGAGACAGAGCAATTAAAGGCAAGTATATTTTATTTTAATTGACTGAACTAATATATTGATTAGAACAATAAAAAGTATTTTTAAGATTTTGTAAAAGTTGAATGGCATATGCATTGCAATCATAGACAATCAGGCTAATATTTTAACAAGTGAGAAAAAATGATAACCATATTAATCTAAGAATACTTTACAAATTCCAATTCAGTTGTTCAAGTTATTACAATCTGAAAGTCTTTGAGTGAAAGTCGTAATAGGTAGACATCTAATATATATATGGTTTAGAAAATTACAAATCGTTTTAAGTCTCTATGTTTTTTAATACAAAGGTTATTGCTTCTTATATTTTAAAATATAGAAATTGCTCTAAATAGGAGCAAAAACGTTTTGAAATTCCAAAATAGGAGTATGATGTTTTTTAATCCCTGAATAGGAGTAATCTGCCAAGTTTGGAAAAAAATGTCATGTTTTAAAGCCTAGTATGCTAAACTTGGACGAAATTTACTCCTATTCAAGGAATAAAAAACATGATAGTCCTATTTTGGAATTTCAAAACTTTTTTACTCCTATGTAGAGAATTCTCCCTTTAAAAAATGTGTGCCCTAAGTTGTGGCCGGCAATAAAAAATGTCATTCACATGTGGCGTAATACAAAGGCTATTGCTTTTAATTACATTTTATTAACAAATATATTATTTTTTTTTACTATAAAACACATATGACAATGCATTTTATGTCATTCTTATCCATCAATCTCTCACCATAATTAATATGGGGATCCGCTAATACATTTAACATTGGGATTCAAGTCCACACTACATAATTCAACAATGATTCCTTCTAAAATTGAAGGAGAGACAAAAGTAGAAGGTACGGCCCTTAGAAGCGTCGAGACAAACCATCCCCGTCTCCTTCCTCCAAATTTGAAGCACCCTTTATCGGCTGCCATGCATGCTGCCTTGTTTCCTCCGCTGCTGCTGAACACACCTCCTCATCGTTCTCCACGTCTTTCGGCCCATCATAAGTGTCAGACACCAGATTGTCTCCATATCTCTTCCTCCACGCCCAATCTGGATCGCTTTGAGTCTGGACTCACCGTAGTGAATACATATGACTGTAGGAGCATCTTATAGGTAGACGGTGCATGTCACATCGGAGGTGAGACCGGATGTGAAACCAGGTATAAAATCGAATAAGTTTGCTCCGACACATGTGGGATAAAAAATGCTTGCCATACGTTGCTTAGATCGGAAATCGTATGCAATTGGTGGTTTTGCCGTAAACATTTCACAATTGAACAAATAGGGAAATGATTAGGTTTTCTTTCCATTTACAAGTAAGGAGTCTGAGATGAGCGGTTGCTATGGAGAGACGAGGTAAGGGGTAGATCCCGTTGAATATTACTTGTGTGATGTCTTGATATTCAACGGGGTTTTCGGTAGATGAATGTAAGTCGTAACGGGACTTACACGTAACGAAAACCACGCTCTCGCTGCCTTAACCGGAGTTGAGAATATATTAGCGACATCGTATTCATAATTATTGGCAAAGAACTAATATTCAACCCTATTTAAGCATTTAAGTGATTCCCGAAGCCTTAGTTGTTGTTATCATTTATCTTGAACTCAAAGTTAGTTAACGATTATCTTGTTGAACAAAAAGTGAAAAAACCAAAAATATAAAACACAAATCAAAATCCCTGCACTTTATTCAATTCTTCATTTAAAGTTATCTACTCTCGGACTTGAATTAAACAACGTTTCCTTGTGGATTCGACCCGGTATTTTACCGGAATTTATTACTATATCGGCACTTGTACACTTGCAAGTTTAGCCCAGTCATTGAGCCATGTAAATGTCTTCTTCAAGGTTGCCATGAAGAAAGGCAGTCTTTACATCCAGCTGCTCCAAATGCAAATTTTCAGTAGCAACGAGACCAAGTATCAATTTGATAGTAGTCATCTTCACAACTGCAGAAAAGATTTCATTGTAATCAACCCCCTTTTTCTATTGGAACCCTTTGACAACTAGCCTGACCTTGTATCTTTTGCTCCCATTTGCTTCATCTTTGATTCTGAACACCCACTTGTTCTCCAAAGCTTTCTTTCCCGGTGGTAATTTGACTAAGGACCAAGTTTGGTTCTTGTCAAATGAATCTAACTCATACTCCATGGCTTTCTTCCACCGTATGGAATCTTTCACTTTCAACGCCTCTGAGTAAGATTCTGGCTCTCCATTCTCGGTCAGCAACATGTAATTTGCTAATTTGCTGAAGGAGAATATCTGTTAGGAGGTCTTTGATTTCTAGTAGACTGTTTGATATGTGGAGTTGTTGGCTCATGCACAGCTGCCTTTGAACTCCCACTATCTTCATCACTTCCACTACTTTCTGAAATTCCTGAATCTCCTGAGCTCCCACTGCTCCCCGAGCCTCCAACGGTCTCATCAAAACCGACAGGTTGTACTATGTCATCTTCTGTCATCCCGTCAAACACCACTTGTTGTTTGTTTTCTAGTTGCTTGCCTTTACTTGTATCTGCTGCAAAACCATCTTTATGCAGAGCATTCTCGTTGAAGGTGACATCTTTACTTCTGATAACCTTCTTATTGTGGTTGTCCCAGAACTTGTAGCGCATGTCATCCAAGTATCCAACCCATACCCAATAAAGGTACATTTCTTTGCCTTTGCCTCAAGTTTGTCACTATCTGCATCTTTAACTTTGACATAAGAAATACAACCAAAAACTTTCAAATGAGTAAGGGATACCTCTCGACCTTTCCATTCCTCTTCTGGAATTTTGAACCCTATGGGAGATGAGGGACCTCTGTTGATCAAATATGCTGTTGTGTTCACTTAATCTTTGGAAGTCCTGCATGCAATCTCATGCTTCTTGCCCTCTCATTCAATGTTCTGTTCATCCTCTCTGCAACACCATTCTGCTGTGGTGTTTCTGGAACCGTCTTCAGCATTCTGATCCCTTGTTCAGCACAATATTCTACAAACTCTGTGCTACTGTACTCACCCCCATTATCACTCTTTAAACACTTAATCTTAAGATTTGTTTCATTCTCAACTGCAACTTTGAACTTCTTAAAAGTGTTAAAGACATCAGATTTATTTATAAGAAAATAAACTCATACCTTTCGTGTAGAGTCGTCAATGAATGTAACATAATAACGGGAACCTCCAATTGAGGAGACTTTTGTAGGTCTATAAACGTCTGAATGAATCAGCTTCAGCCTCTCGGTCTTGAGTGGTTGTCCTGTCTTCACAAAGGTGAACTTCTTTTGTTTGCCAAGAACACATGGCTCACAAAAGCTTAACTTTGAATTCTTCAAATCTGGGATTTTGCCTTTTGAAGACAACATCTTCATTCCGTTCTCACTCATGTGCCTAAGTCTTTGGTGCCACAAGGTAGAGACCCCTGCATCTTCAATCGCTGCATTAGCTTCATCTGCGGACACTTCAACCATGTACAATGTACCCTATTTATGCCCGCGAGCAATAACCAACTTTCCCTTTGTTACCTTCCATTGCTTGTTGCCAAAACTCACGTTATGACCTTCCTCATCAAGCTGTCCCACTGAGATCAACATCTTCTTCAGGTCTGGAATATACCTCACATCTATCTTTTTTTAGGTTGTGCTCAAAGTGGTACTGAGGACAACTTCCCTAATACCCGTGATCTCCAGAGACTTGTCATCAGCGAATCGAACTCTCCCACCGTAGGGCCTGAAATTTTGCCTCAATTCCTTGCAATGACAGGCATGAAACGACTCACCTGAATCCATGATCCAGGATTCAGTTGAATTCTCAACACTGCAAATCAGAACATCTTCATAATCCCTCTGCCACGTTCACCTCCTTTTTGCCTTTATCTGCAGAGGCTTTTGGGCACTGATTTCTGAAGTGTCCGTTCTCCTTGCAATTCCAGCAATTTATGTCTTTCCTGTTCTTGGATTGACCTCTCTTCCTCGACTTTGACCTCCCTTTCCTGTTTCCCCCTTTGGTGGATTTTCTGCCCCTATCTTCAGTACTCAACAGACTTTTGGAGCTATCCCCCGAACTCCTCCTCCGGATATCCTCACCAAGGATTAAGTCACGAATACCTTCAAAGGTAAGCTTAGTGGTTCCGGACGAACTACTAACCGCTGTGACTGTACCAGACCAACTATCGGGCAAAGATGATAACAAGAGTAATGCTTGAACTTCAACATTGAATTTAATTTCAACCGAACCTAACCCTGATATGATTGAATTGAATTCGTTGACATGATGTGTCACGGATGCCTTTCCTTCATCCTTGTGTTCACCAACTGTCTGATTAGGAAAACCTTGTTGGCCGTTGAGGGTTTCTCGTACATGTTGGATAACGCCTTGAGCAGTCCAAACGTTGTCTTCTCGTTGACGATGTTGTAAGCAACGTTTTTCGCCAACGACAACCTCACCACACCAAGAGCCCGTCGATCCAGCAAGTTCCACTCCGTTTCCGCCATCGATTCTGGTTTGTTCTCAGACAAAGGTAGATGAAGCTTCTTCTGGTAGAGATAATCTTCTATCTGCATCTTCCAGAAAGCGAAATCTTGACCATCAAATTTATCGATCTTAACCTTCCATTCTCCAGCCATAGCTCTGATACCAATTGTTACGGTTAAGAAAACGATAAATTAAAGAAACACGAACATATGAATTTTGCATGGTTCACACAATCAGGGTGATTGTGCTAGTCCACGGCGAACGAGAGAGAACCGTATATTATTATCGGCGTCAGGGTTTACAGGTACAATGAGTCGTTTTAAACAGGTCTCAAAAAACCTAAACAAGAATTAGAGCCACAGGCCCAAAATAAAACCCGTACTTCTATTTTTCCCGCATACCCGGTCGAGTATCCTCTTATACCCGGTCGGGTATGTGTTCCAGAGAGACTTCTGCCACGCTACCCGGTCTAGTAGCTCAGGCGGGTATTCTTCCCAGGTCCAAACTTCAATATACCTGGTCGGGTAAGTCACCTTACTCGGTTGGGTATCACTTCCAGAGAGTTACCAGGCCAAAAACTTCCGCATACCCGGTCGGGTAACCCAACATACCCGGTCAGGTAACCCAACATACCCGGTCGGGTATCTGCTTCTGCATTCAAAACAAGGCTCCATCTTCAACACGCCACACGAATACAAACACTCCATTTTGCTCTCTCCAAAGCCATACCATCATCCGACCCAAGAAGAAGCATATCACTCCTGACTCTTTTAATCCACGTCGGTTTGGGTCTTCCTCTTTCTGCTTCTTCTTCACAACTCTCAACTCGTCTGACAGGTGCATCACCCGGTCTTCTACGCACATGACTAAACCACTTCAAACGAGACTCCCACATCTTATCATCAATAGTTGTTACTCTCACCTTTTGTTTGATTGTCTCATTCCTCAAACGGTCCTTTCTAGTATGTCCACATATCCGAAGCAACATGCGCATCTCTGCCACATTCATCTTTTGAATGTGACATTGTTTCAACTCGCATAGAAATCCTGATGCACTCTTCCATTTCATCCACCGTGTTCTGATTCTATGGGATACATCTCCATCTAATTCACCGTTCTTCTGAATTATGGAGCCCAAGTAATAGAACATATCACTCACCATTATCTCCTTACCATCTAAAGTAAATCCGCTATTACCACTGTTTTTACCGCCATCCAACTTGCACTTCATGTACTCAGTCTTGCTTCAACTCAATCTGAAACCATTGTTCTCCCATGTTTGTCGCCATACTTCCAATTTTGCTTTGACACACGATTGCGTCTCATCAATCAATACAATATCATCAGCAAACATCATACAAGTGTAGAACTTTAGACTATGCTCGTTAATATATTCGTGCTTGAATTATTCGATAAGTACTTGAATTTTTGATAATCACAAATAAAATTATAAAGACGCACTAAAAGCGTTTAAATTTTAGGATATATATAATACTCCCTCCGTCCCTTAAGACTTTGCCATCTTTCCTTTTTGGGACATCCCAAAAAACTTTGCCACTTTCCATTTTAATCAATTATTTGTGGTTTCTGTTATTTCTCTCTCATCTGCACAAATCTCAACCATACAGTTTTTATTTTACTATTCTCCGTGCCGGTCAACTTTGGCAAAGTTTTAAGGGACGAAGGTAGTATATATTTTGTTCCTATAAATTGTAAGTGCTCAATAAGCTCAAGTTCGAATCAAGTCGAACATCACTATGTTCGAGCTGGGCTCGAATAAGTATTCGAACTCAAAATCTAGCTCGTGTTCGAGTTTAATGCTCAGCTTGTTAGATTCAAAATCATGTTCGAACTCGAATTCTCTATCACTAAACATATGTTGGTTTTACTTAAGTATTGTTTAGACCATTGCTTGTAATTGCGCAATGCAATTGCGCCTCATGGCGCGCCTCAGCTAATTCCTAGACTATGACGTAAAAGGCATTGCATATGGCGTTGAGAGTGTGGCGTACACAATATTGCACTGAGGCGTACGCAATATTGCATACGCAATAAGGCGCTCTGAGGCGTACACAATAGGAGAAGGTCAGGGTGTAAGGGTATTATTTGGGCCCATCCGACCCACTTTTAAATTTTTATAATTGATGTTATGATCCCTATTTTTTCAGTCGATCAATCTAATTAATTTAAATTCTTATATCTTAGATTTTTTTTATAAACGATTCAGAAAGTTTTGGTATTCTATGGTACTTTGAAGTTTGAACATATTACTTTGCTAGGACTATGGCCTCTTATGGTTTTATTTACGCCTCAGGCATACGCCTTGTTGCTCAATGAGGCTTACGCAATATGCAATATTTAAAAAAACGCTACGACTACGCAATATGCAATATTTAAAAAAACGCTACGACTACGCAATATGCAATTTCGAACCTTGGTTTAGACCTCCAAGGAGTTATTAATTGCTTAGATTTCCAATGCATCCTACAATAAAAATATCAAATAAATTTATCAGAACATTAATGATGTTTTTAATTAGATTGAAATTTTCTGGTGTGGTGTGTTTAAGTCTGGTCTGGTAGACGTCTATTGCATGTGTATTTTATGGTTTTCTAGTTTAGTCTAGCCTGGAAAGAATAACATCAATATGATGTTGTTAATTCATCTGATATTAGTCCCAGAGTTAAAATGGACCACCAGACCATAGTTAAAAAAGACCAGACCATAGTTAAAAAAGACCAGACCAGATCAGACTCAAGATGTTTTTAATCGGACTTATTTTAGTTTCATACCAGACTTAAATAGATCGACCACTTCAAACCAGACTTAGATATACTAAAATACACATAAAACAAACATCTACCAAACTAGACCGGTTCAAATGGGATTAGACCGGACTAGACTAAAACAGACTGGAGCGGGTCTGACTAGAAAATTTCAGTCCAATTATAAACATCCTTAAACAATAGTAAAATACATATAAAACAAACATTTACCAGAATGGACTAGAAAACTTTAGTTCAATTAATATCTAAGACCATTTTGTCAGTCTATCCTTGACCTATTTTGTGAGACTATTCTTGACCCGCTTAGACCCATTTTTTACCCATAGTTTTAAGTGGGAATCCCGGGAAAATGGCACATTTTTCATAGTAAGATTTGTTTCTATGATTCTATTTTTCTAGCATATCTTAATATCTTATTACACAAAACTTTTGATGGTTTAAATTTCACATTGCATTTTTATGCATAAACTGTTTCCATCCTGGCATTATAGCTTATGGGTGGAAGTATGGAACACTACACTGTCATTGTTTAATGTTTATGCAATATGGAGTATGTTTGTTTGATTAGTTTTTAACTAAATCGTGAATTGGCTTTTACTCTAAAAGAAATTTTAATCTTATGATATTTTCTGGAGAATCTGTGCAAGTGGTTTCTCTATTCTCAAAATCCCAATCATTAGGAATTGGTTTTACTAACCAATGATTAATCAGTTATCGACCACCTCGAACAACCCCACATCCTGCAGTTTTTAGTTATTTGTTATCATTATTTTGTTGACACTCTTTCCGCCACATAAGAGTTATGTTCCAAAACACTTTTGCCAGAATAATCAACAAGAGAGTCAGTGATAGATTTAGGATGTTTTCAATTTGACAGAAATTTGCTGGTCTAGTCTGGTCTGTTTAACTCCGGTATGGTCTGAACTGGTTTGGTACTCTAGTCTGGTAAACGGTCTGGTCTGTTATGGTCTAGTTTGGTCTTTTATGGGACTGAAAAACAGTCCAAATAAAACATCCCTAGTACATCAATAGATGCTTCGAAAATACGTATGATTTGTGATTTGTGATGTTTGTGTGTGGGGGGGGGGGGCAAAATAGAATTTATTCTTGCATCATGATTCCTCAAGTTGCACAACTGAATATCAGGCAGAAGATGCATTGGGTTCTGTACTGAGAGAGTACCTAGATACACCTCAGACGCAAGATGATCCATCAGTGAGTAAGGTTGACTTTGATAACAATGGAGGCATGGTTGAGGGGTTAAAATATGGCAGCAAAGATGAAGTGGAAAACACATCTCAGGTAGTGGATGACATGACTGAGTCGGTAAAAAAGAATGACTCAGATATTACCCTAGATCAAGAAAAGATTGAATTAGAAGAACACAAAAATGGATCTGACCGTGAAAATGATAAAAAAGTTGCTGAAATACTGGGAAATTGCAACGTAGATGCTGATGAGAAGTTTCAGAAAATTGGCAGTTTAGAAAAAACGCCTACTACAGTGCAAACATTCAACAATGTGGTCGCAATTGTGGACCCTCCACGTATGGGACTTCATCCTACTGTAAGTGTTTTTTGAATGTTAAAGCGTTTTGTCTTTACCTGTCACTTCAATTGTGTTTAAAATGACCGTCCTGTTATGAGTGGTTTCTCAATATGATCAAACATGAAGATTAAAATTAAGCCTCTCTGATTCAAAAGAGGGGATGGAAGGTGAAATGAGGAGAGTGGATGGGCGCAAAATGGAAGAGCTTAAAAAGATGTTATCATACTTGGTTTCAGCGGAGAAGTAACGGGGAATCTTTGTTTTAGGAAAAAAAATAGATTTATTTATATTTGACATACCACAGCTTTTTAGTAATTCAAAATTCAGTAATAATATTCAATTTTTTTTAGTACAGTATGAAAAATATAACTCCTCCAGTTTACCCCAAATGGGGGGGGGGGGGGTAGAGCAGTCTAACCTAACATGCAATAGTCCCCCACTTTCCTCATCCAAAGCCCCCAACCAAACAGGGGCTTAAAAACAAAAAATATGGAATAATATGCTAAATATGTCTCAACTGAGCTTGTAATTACCATGTGTGCTCAATTTTGTGTGACCTGCAGTTTTACATTGTTAGGTACTACCTCCAACCCGGCTTAAGCTTCTCATTGAAAAATGACATGGTTATTTACAAAATAATTAAATAAGGTTATTCGAGTATGTTTTGAGAAGTAGTTTTGATGGATATAAAATATAAAGAGGTCATTGATAATAATAGTGATGTTATTGATTTATTATTTTTAATATTTGATGATTAAGTTGTCATTTAGGAGTGCTAAGTATTTCCAAATGAGAATCTTTAGCTGAGACGTCCAAAAGAGGCAAGCGAGAAGCTTAAGCTGGGACATGGGGAGTAATATTTAGAAATAATACTTAATATATGACCAAATAAGGATAAAGGAAAAAACTGTGACTTAATAACTTTTAGCTACTATGGTTATGCTCAAAGTAACTGTAAACTAAACTTTTGTCCATAAGTTTTCTTTTAAACATATTATAGGAAAAATCTATAACTTTATTGTTTTTAGTGAGATGAAATAGAAAATACAGAGTTCTTGGATATCCTTAAGTACTTGCCTTTTTTGAGTGGATAAGAGGAGCAGAGCAAATGGAAATTTTGTTGATATTCTTGAGTGTACCTTCTGCACTACATTGCAGGAACTATGAATGCTTAAATTGAACTTACATACAAGCATCTCCTTTACTATGTATTTTTGAACACTTAAATTTGAAAGTTTTAATATGTTGTCTATGTTTGGTGGAAGCAGGTTATCAAAGTGTTGAGAACCAACGAACGTCTAAGGAGGCTTGTGTAAGTTCCTCTAAGCACCGGGTTATATTGTTTACTTTTTTCATCTTGGCGGAGTGTGACATTCTTTTTCAAGGGTCTGTTTTGATTCCGGAAATGCTGAAGCAAATGTAAAAGTGAGGGAAAAGCATCAAGGAAAATTGTTTACAAAATTTATTTTTGAACTTATAAAATGATATGTGATTATTGTTTTTAGTCTAATAGATAATCGAATAAATGAAATGAGTAAGAAATATTTGAAATGTTTTTTTAAAATCAATATTTTATTTTCCCAAACATTTTCTTTCCCTCCAATTTTTTTGTGTAATTTTCTTGATTCAAAACTGACCCTAATTATTTAGGCACTCTTCTACATTATATAGTACCTCATGTCCTAAAATTGGAGTCAATTAAGTCATGTTCGTTTATTTTCCCAACAATGTTAACGTTGGGATGTAGGGGAATGAATAAACCACCACTTAAACAATTAAGGTACTGAACTCTACCAAATTTAGGACAAGGAGGCATGAACTGAAACAATTAAGGAACCACTAAGAAACTTTCGTCTTTTCCTTTGTTTTTTGTATCTAACCTTGAATCACTGAAATTTGGCTTTTTTTTGGATAAGTTACATTTCATGTAATCCTGAAACATTGGTGGCAAATGCTATTGAGCTATGCACTCCATCTGCTGGTACAGTCGGAAAAGGCAATAACAATAGAAACAACAGAGGGTGGAGGAATATGACCAGTGCAAGTCTTGCTCGACACCGGGCAAAGTCCATGCCTAATTCCGAGCCTTTCAAACCAGTCAAAGCCGTGGCTGTTGACCTCTTCCCGCATACCCCACACTGTGAAGTGGTCATGCTTCTTGAAAGGTAATAAAGTCTTCATATCACTAGTCTCTGTTTGGCACTTCACAAGTTTATTATTAGATCGAGGAATCTGAAGGGAGAAGAAGGTTGGTTCTACTCAAATCTTTTTCGAATGCGAGAATGATCATGCATTTCTGGTGGATACAATAAAATATAGATGATCCCATTAGAAGTTTTTAGTTTTTCATATATTTTATTTCATTAAAATTTCAATTTTTCTGTACTCTAATGTTGTAATTTAATTCTCTTTCGGTGAATGTATAAACCATATAAGAAAATCCCACTGCTATAAAAATGTGCCTTTCTCACCTATTAATTTCAGTCAGTGTAGATAACCATTGCATATTTGCATGTGTTGAGTTTTCATAATTATATAACCATGCTATTATTTTTACTTGATATTATTAGTTTGTGTTTCCCTTTGTCCTAGGCTCTTGGCAGTCACAATGCTTACAAATTACAATCGATCAAGAAATTGAGGAAGCGGTCTAGCCCAGCTGGTCGCCGACTCACTCTCCCTTACGGGAGGTCTCGGGTTCGAAACTCAATGGAGTGAGTTTTAGCCAACATTACTCTAGGCTAGGGGTGGCCCAAATTGGTTCGGCTCGGCCCGCTATTGTGCGGGCCCAGACCAGCTTGGGTGACGGAAGGGCGATTCGGGCTTTGAACCGGCCCGATCGGGTAGGGCGGTTCTGGCACGTGCCCTGATTTATGAGAACCGGCCCAACTGGTTCGGGCCCTGTCCAGGCCTTTTTTATTTTATTTTTATTTTTTTTTTTTGGTTTGGGTTGGGTTTAGTTGGGATGGTTTGGGGGTGGGGGGAGGGATGGGGGGGGGTGAAATAAATAAGAAACCAAAAAAATTGAACCGGAACCGGCCTGGCTCGGAACCAACCCGGCCCGGTCCGTGTCCACCCCTACTCCAGGCTCCCTAGGCTTGGACTCACTGAGGGCTACCCGGCCCGGGAACCGGCCCGGGAAACCGGGTCCGGTTCTGGTTCGGGCCTAGGCCCGGGGGGTCTACCGGTTCCGGGCACGGGTAAGGGAAAAGGGGAACCGGCCCGGCCGGGCCGGGCCTTGTTCGGTAATTTTTTTATTTTTTTCTTATTTCTTTGGTTTGGGGTAGGGTTAGTTGGGCTGGGCTGGGTATTTTCGAGGGGTTTCCGGGGATGGGGGGTGAATTTTTTTGACTCGGGCCATTTTTTTTTGTTTTTGATTTTTTTTTAAGTTTTTGGGTTGGGCTGGGCATTTTGGGCCATTTGAGGTGGTTATGGTTGGTTTGGAGGTGTGGGGGAGGGTTGGGGGTTAACTAGGAAAAGCCAAAAAAAAAAAAAATAGAACCGAGGCCCGGCCCGGACCCGGGGGTTACCTGGGCCGGTTCTGGGCCTCCCCTTCTTGAACCGAGGCCTAACCGGGCCCAGGCCCGAATCGGACTCGAACCGGAACCGGTCCACCCCTAGACTCTCGGGCCTAGGGTTGGACTCGGGTCCGGGCCGGGTCCGGGTCGGGCCTAGGCCCGGGCGGGCCGGCGGGTCAGAAATGGTGGACCCGGGACCGGCCCGGGTAACCACCGGGTCCGGTCCGGGTCCGGGCCGGGCCGGGCCAGGCCCATTATATATATATATATTTTTTGTTTTCCTCTTCCTAATTAACCCCCCTCCCACCCCCAACCCCCCAAACCACCCCAAATGGCCCAAAATACCCAGCCCAACCCGAAAAGTTAAAAAAAATTGAAAAAACAAAAAAAAAATTGACCCGAACCGGGCCCGGGCCCGGCCGGGTCGGGCCTTGTTTTGGGTGACCCGAGCCCGGACCGGAAAACCCACGGGCTGGGCCTACCCGGACCGGTCACTGACCGGGCCACCGGGTCGGGCCGGGCCGGAACAGTGCCGGTCCCGGGCCGGTTCCGGGTCGGGCCACCCGGCCCGAGTCCATCCCTACTCGGGCCTATGGATACGGAACCGGCGGCCCGGCCCGGGCCTGACCTGGCCCGAGTCCAAGACTAGCTTCCCCACCCCCCTTCCCCGGACGCCCCCTGGGGTAAAAAAAAGTGATCAAGAAATTTTATATTTTCAGATTTTCTCCTTCTCATTTTACTTCTTACATACATTGGCTAATTCCATGTAAAAATCAAATAGCAATTAAACAAGTACGTATATATGGTTGGACTCGGGCCGGCGGTTCTATATAGCTGGACCCGGGACCGGTCCGGGTCCGGGCTGGGCCGGGCCTCGGGTTTGATTATTATTATTTTTTGCTTAGCTACCCATCCCTGACCCCCCTCACCCCCCAAACCCCCCATACCCCTCCTAAACATCAAGCCCAACCCGGTGGAGCCCAAACAAATGAAAAAAACCAAATAAATAAATAAATTTGGCCCGAACCCGATTCGGGCCCGGCCCGGGGCTTGTTATGGGTGACCCGAGCCCGGACCGGAAACTCACCGGGTCGGGCCTACCCAGACCGGTCACTGACCGGGCCACCGGTTGGGGCCGGGCCGGAACAGTACCGGTCCCGGGCCGGTTCCGGGTCGGGCCACCTGGCCTGAGTCCACTCCTATAGTCCTATACGTATATAAAATGCCACATAAAGTAGGTGCACGTTAATACATTAGGAAGAAACATTTTAGAAGGGATCTTTTGGTGCTGTGTATACCCGAATTTATTTATTAACGCAAAAGTGTGCGCTAGAAATCACTTTCCTGCAAAAAAAATACCAGTCATTTTTTCTCAATTCTAATAATGATAGTATGATACGAGTGTTGTGAAAATGTGTGTTTTTAGTGGAAAGCCGGAAGAGTATTAGTTTGAGTCCGATTTTCTCTCTTTTGCTGGCAGTAGTTGTGACTAGGGTTGGATTCGGTTCGGGCCACCCGACCCGTGACCCGGCCCGGTACTGTGCGGGCTCGGGACCGGCCCGGTCGGGTGGTCCGGGACCAGGTATGGACCCGAACCGGTGGGAAGGGGCGGGGCGGGTTCGGTGCTGGATTATTGTGACCCGGCCCGGCCGGGTCGGGCTCGGGTCTATTTTTTTTTTTTTTTTTTTGGTTTGGGCTACTAGCCGTTGGGGGTGGGGCTGGGGACAACCCAAACGGCTATATAGCCGTTGGGTGGGGTAAAGGGGGGGTCCGGGGCGGTTGGCTGGTGGGGGTGGGGGGGTGGTGGGGAGGGGTGGGGGGTAAAAAAACCTATAAATACTCCTAATCTTAAACATTTTTTCATATCTCTTCTCCAATTCTTCCTAAATCCTATTCTTAACTCTCTGCTCTCTAATTCTCTTATTCTCCAATATATTATATTTATTATTTATATATCTACTTTATAGTTTATACTTAAGAAGTTAAGATAGAAAATCAAGATGCCATTATACGGTATAATTTTGATAAGCAGAAAGACCCGAAGACCGGGATGTGGTACGCAATTTGCAAATGGTGCAAGAAAAAAATGTAGCATGGGGGTTTCTGGCGGATTCGGAATAACAATCAAGCATATGAAGTCATGTGACAAAGCCAAAGGATCGGGAGGTGCGGGAAGTTCCGATTGATTACAATTTTCAAAATGTTTATCTATTAAAGCTTGTTTTAATTTTCAAATGTAGTTCCTATTTCATTTCAAATAAATGCAATTGAAGTTTGTTTTTAATACTCGTATAAAACTATAAAATATAAAATATAAATTATATAAAAAAAAAGTTTAACCGGCCCGAACCGGACCCGACCCGTGACCCGGGCGGGTGGCCCGACCCGGACCGGACCCGTCCAACCCTCGGGCCGGTCCCGGGCCCATGTCGTACTACCCGGCGGCCCGACCGGGCCTAGGCCCGGCCCGGGTCCATCAATAGTTGTGACTTGTGGTTAAGTTTTACAAAAAATAAATCAAATTAAAAAATAATTTATTTTCAGGTTATACCTTTTTATTTTTTGTTAAGTTTTACGAAAAATAGATAATTAAAAAACAAATTTTTCATATGGTCTTTCATATAGTACCATTGTTGCACGTGTAAATTAAAAAAAGCTGGTCAAAATAGATCATTAAAAACCAATTTTTTTCAGGATTTTATATATCCATTATTGATAACCTCCCAGTTTTGGACTTTGGTGTGGGACATTTAACCTCTGAGATGTAAGTTCTATTTTGTTAACCCTCATTCATAATCATGTCATGTGAGTATGTGACATGATCATCATTTTTTTTGCAATTGTTATAACTTTTTCATTTGTGATCCGATTTTTATATATAATATATTAAATTAAATAACTTTTATTATTTTTCCTATGAAATCAAATATTGCATATGTATAAAATAGTTAAGTTTGAAAATGGAGAGAAATATTTTAATCACATTTTGAGAAGAAAGTTGAAGAAAAGTTTTAGAAGACTTGTACATTTTAATTTCATTTTGAAATTAAGTGAAAATGACAAAGTTTTATTCGGTTCTCTGAATAAGGAAATTTGGCAAAATTTTGAGAAGAAAAGAGTATTTTTTGTGTATGTCTAGACTTGGAGGGGTGAGGGTGATGTTGAGGATCAACAAAATAGAACTCCTCATAACTGATTGTGTTTCATAATCGAGAATAGAGACTAAAATCCCACCCCTAATACCACACCATCATCATCAGTGCCAAAGGATTAGGGATGGACCCGGGCCGGTCCGGTTCCGGGCCCGGCCCAGATGGGCTTTTTTTGCAAATACTTGGGCTCGGAACCGACCCGGGTTGATACCGGGTTCGGTCCGGGTCCGGTTCAATGTCTACTTTTTTTTTTTGCTTTCTTGTTATCCCCCGACCCCCCCCCCCCCCTCACCCCCATCCCCAAACCTCCCTAAAACACCCAGCCCTACCCTAGGAAAAGAAAAAAAATGAAAAAAAAAACAAAAAAAAAAATGACCCGAGCCTGGCCCGAACTGCCCGGGCCGGTTCGCCCAAAACTGGGCCCGAGCCCGGCCCGTCCGACCCGCCCAAACGGGCTAAAAGCCCGGAACCGGCCAACCGGTCCCGGTCTGGTCCAGGTCCGCACAGTAGCGGTTCCGGGCCGGTTCCGGCCCGGCCTGGCCCGGTTTAGTCCATCCCCTACAAAGGATGATGAAGAGGAAAGTTCATAAAGGCACAAATAAAAGCAAGGAGCAGTTGTCAATGTCTTCTTTTCTAAAAGCATTATCCACAATGATAGATGGAGTCGATCCAGTTTGTATTCAAATTATGAATTAATTCAAATTATCCACAAAAACATTTAAATTTATCAGTTTAAAGTTTTTTTGAGGCTAATAAGAGATTTAAAACAACATTTAAACTAATTATTCACATTTTAAAAATGTGTATTAAAAACCTTTCAAAAATGAAATTAAATACTTTTGGAATGGCATGACAAAGAATTAAAGGTTACCTATTAGTCGGGATTGTTTCGTTGTCAAACGGAGGTTGTTATCATTAGTCATGGGCTAAAAAGAAAACGAACATAAATTTCAAGGATGTAAAACAAAGAAACTATTTTGCAGGGACCTAAAACAAAGTGTGTTATATTTGTAACGACTAAGCACCTATTTAAACCTAACGAGTAACATGTCCGGTTCTTTACCTTTCTGGTTTAGTTCCAAAGCCGGGGCCAGGCCAACACATCTGTAATAAATAATACTCCGTAGATAGTAGGTAGTACTGATTTTGATAATGAATGTCAATGTTGCTTGAAACATACGAAGTATCTTTTTTAGGAATCTGGATAAGTATGATTAAGAGTTAAGACTAATTATTGTTGTTGAGGAATGATTAAGAGATCCCAACGAAATAGTGCACTTTTATTTTCAGGTTTATGTTTCTTTCAAGAAAGTCCTTCCTTTTGGCCTTTTCATTAATTATTAAAAGCCCGTTAGTAACACTAAAAGTGGATGAATTTGTTGAAATTGATAAAATTTTGGTTGAATGGGCTTAATCTGCTGAATTAAGGAAAGATTTTATTCAAAATATATTTTGTTGATGAAATAAAGAAAGAATTATATAAAAATAGCTAAAATTATCCTCCACAGTAATTTTAATCAATTCAGTTTGAAGAGTAAGTTCAACCTTACTTACTTTGTTAATTATAAAACTCAATGTGACACATCAAAAGTTACGAATTTGATAAAAAGTTGACTATAGGATTGAAAATAAAGGTTATTAAAAAGGCGTTATACTATGTCCATTCCTTTCTTTTTATGGGCCTATTGCCAATTGGCAACAACTAAGAATGCCTTTTCTTTCAATGAAAATATTGACGAGAATAATCCTATTTATCATCTACTAGTATTTTTACTCGTGCCATGCACGGGATACAATACATGTTTATATTGTAAGTTTTATTATAGAATGTATAAAAAATACTTCACGATGTCCGCGCCGCTTCAAGATATCTAAAGAGTGAATACCCGATTAAAGATGCGCACATCGCTACTCGATCTCAATTTATTAGCTCACCATCTCATCAAAGGGCTTAAACCAACATCATCTTTCCAATCCTCACTGTGAAGTTTTCATTATTCTAAAGGGCTGCATAGACTCAATGAGGATATTCTGTACATCTCTATTTAATGTTGTCATTTTTGTATGTTATTCTCAATTTGTTTGCGATTTTTGTCCTTATATAATTTTCTTTTTGGAAATGACAACTGGGAGTTCGGGACTTTGCCTCATTTGTTTGGGTGATTTACCTTCTAGATTATAAAAAGTTTTCTGACCTTTAGATTTTAATAGTGGTGCATGACTACAGTGACAATAGACGACATGACAACAATTGGTGAGTCTCTGAGCAACAGAAACAACATTAGTTAATTTGGGGGTTGTTGACTTTGGAGCGCACATTTTAGATAATATTGGACTTTGCATCTTATTTTGAAAAAACTTTGACTTTGCACCCTATCATATATCATTTTGTAAAGAAAAGTTTCTAAATTGAGTGCAAAGTCAAAAGATTTTTAAGTGAAATGGAGTACAAAGTCAATCTTTTTTTTGAAAATGGGGCGCAAAGTCAAATATCAGCCAAAAAGTGCGGTGCAAAGTCGAATTTCTCCTTATTTTTATTACATTTATTGAGAGTATTATAATCTTATTAGATAAAATAAGTGTTATTGAATGAAAGAAGATTGCGTGTTTTAGACTTTAATTGGGCAATATTAATATTTATCACATATCTATTGGTCAAATGCTCAATACAAATGTCAAGCAACACTTTGAGAAAAAACAAATAATAACATATCATGTACTGCTCGTAGTAGATTAGCAGCAACACATTGATGATCATAAATGTCTACTAATAATCAGAAATACTTGAACTCTTGTAGATTTGAGTGTGTCAACCTGATCATGTGAATTTTGCAACCACAATTAAAGCACAAATTATAATACCTCATAGAGAAAACAGAACATAGTCACAATCCGAACTAAGCAGTGAATAATATTGGATTAAAATTACATTTATGATAAAACAAACTAATAATAGGTTAATAATATGGTACCTAGCTCCAAGGTGTCATACCTAGCTTGTCCACATTGACAATTTTGAATAATTTAATTAGGTTGATAAAATTTATTATCTCCGCCCCGGTGAACTTTGCCAAGTTCGAATTAGGTAAGAAAAAACAGTAGTAAAAGTTGTGAGGTTTAGGTTTTTGAAGATGAGAGATAAATGATCAGAACTACAAATTAGTTTCTTTAATTAAAAAGTGACAAAGTTTTTTGGGACAACTAAAACGGGAAAGTTGGCAAAGTCCAGTGGAACAAGAGAATAACAAATGGTAAAATATTGGCATATACTAATCATGTGCATTGTAATGTGATACCTCATGACTTATGAGCTATGACATGGGAAGCATACCTATTTTTGCTTGAGGAAAAAGTCAAATAGATTCTTCTGCTATTTAAAATCTCATTTAAGTACTTGTACTAAAATACGTTTGTTTTAGTTAAAAACTTGATCAATATGACCTTTTAACGGATTTTTACCTTTAGAAGTAGGTTTTTTATTATAAAAACATTAAAATTTTATTAAAATTTGAAAATTTATAAATAAAAAGTGTGGACAATCTAAAAATGTCAAAGTCTATATTTTCGTTTTTAGAATTGTTTTTTATATTCTACATCTTTTTTAGATTTTATATTTTAATTTTATATTTTTAGATATTCACTTTATTTTTTTCATTTTCCTGATTTTCTATTATTAATTTTAACATGTTAAAGTTTTTATCTATTTTTCAACTTATACTAATTTTATATTACTATTAAATTATTTTTGAAATTTATATGAACTTTTATAACATTAATAATTTTTTTATTTCATTTTATTAAAAAAAGTAACCTTCTATACCGGGTTAAAATAACTTGATTTATAGTATTTTTAAAGCAAATATATCTATATGATACTTCTTTGAAAATAATAATCTCAACTATTGATTATTTCTATATGATCCGAACTATATGTCTTGTTCGCCATTAAAAAATGGCCCATGATCGGGGTATGACATGTTAGAGCAGATCACTAATAAATAGAAAATATGCTTATTATATAAATAATCTGAATTATGCCCATTCGTCTTGTAAATATCTCAATTTTGAACTCATTTTTTTTTACAAATCATAGAAAATAAATATTATAAAAATTTCAAAATTACTTTATCAATCTTATCAACCAACTTTTTAATAAACAAGTAACTTTTTATTCCTCACGTTGAATTCTGTAAGAAATAAAATAGGCAAAGTTGGACTTATTTTTCTAGCTGATTTGATTGAAGTTATTGCAGAAGATAATTTGAGTACAATTCTGGAAAAAAATAAGAGCCCCGTTTGACAACCTCTGTTTTCTGTTTATGAATCTTATCAGCCAACTTTTTATATAAGGGATTGAGTTCTGAACGTGTTAAGATGTTTTTGTTTGGATTGGTTTTAATCTCAGACCGGACCAAACTTAAAAAAATGAAATCAAACCAGAACAGATCAAACCAATCTTAAACAAATCAACCGATACCAGTAAATTTCAATCCAATTAAAAACATCTTTATTACTTTTATTAGTTTATTTCAAGACATTAAAATCTGGATAATGTTTTAGGAGATTTGTTGAATTGTAATCTAATTTGTACTGATCTGGTATGGTATATGATTGATCTATGAATATTAAGAAAACTTTACATAAATAACGTATAAAAATTGTTGAATACTAATCGAACACGAAAAAACTTTCCATAATTCGTAATTGTATTATTGAAATTTTAATTTAATGTAACATATAATGTATAAATTGTTTTATGATATTTTTAATTACGTAGTACGTAATATAACGTATAAGTCAAACATGAGTTCTAGTTCTAAACTAATTCAACATGAGTCCTAAAATAACGTAAAAAGAGTTCCAATTAACTCTCAATTAACCACAACTATTGAGAGTTCTAATACATCTTTGAAAACACAATTTATATTCTATATATAGTCATGTATATTATATAGAAGTATGATCTTGTATATTGATTATGAAACTTGTATACACATATTTATATACATCCGTATGGCTAGAGATGATAAGATCTACATGTAACTGTCTAGCTAATAACAGGCTATACATCAGGGGATGAGTACGTAACTTAGTTGTACTACAGGGGATAAGAACGTATACTTATAGTACAATAGTAGTACGTAAATATGTACATAATATGCTATAGATAATAGATAAAACATAATAATAATTATGTTCCTATACGTCCCCTCAAGATGGAGGTTCCATTGGAAACGTCCATCTTGATCCGAAAATGTTAAAATAAGTCCTTCCCGAGTGGTTTAGTGAGGATGTCTGCAATCTGTAATTTTGTGGAAATATGACACACCTTGAGATGTCCTTGCTCAACCAAATCACGAACAAAATAGAAATCAAAGGCTAGATGTTTCATGCGTGAATGAAAGACGGGATTGACACACACATAAGTGGCACCCTTATTGTCACAATAAAGTGTAGGAACTGTAGGAATATAGATATTAAGCTCATGAAGTAAGTTCCGTACCTAGAGGAGTTCAGCACTAGAATGTGCTACAACACGATATTCTGCCTCGGTTGAGGACCGAGCAACACACTTCTGTTTGGCAGATTTCCAAGAGATGACATTGGATCTCAAATATAGTACATAAGCAGTGGTGGACCGTCCTTGATCATGTATATCTCCCCAGCTCCAATCAGAGAACACCGAGAGATGAAGTGAAGTTGTCTTACGTAGAAAGAGCCCATAATGGAGAGTGCCTTTGAGGTAGTGTAGTATTCGTTTAACTGCCTGCCAATGTAAGACAATGGGATGTTGCATGAACTGAGATAAGCGGTTGACTGCAAATGAGAGATCAGGCCTGATGAAAGCTAGATATTGTAGCAAACCAAGTGTTCGGCGATATTGTGTAGAATCCATGGGTAAGGAGCCATCAGATTGTGAAAGTGATTGAGTAGAGCTCATAGGGGTGACCGCTTCTTTAGCACCGTCCATTTCACATGTCTCAAGAATGTTTTGAATATATTGGCGCTGAGATAGGAATAAACCATCTGACGTATGGATGACTTCTATCCCAAGAAAATGGTGTAATCTGCCAAGGTCTTTTACAGAGAACCGAGCCGTGAGATTAGTGACAAAGCGATTGATAGCCACCGTGGAGTTGCCAGTCAATACTATGTCATCCATATAAACCAAAAAATATAGAATAACACCAGCATGTGAGTAGATAAATAAAGAGTTGTCAGCCCTTGACTTACAAAACCCTGCTGAAATGAGGAAACGAGATAACTCCAAACACCAAGCCCGAGGGACTTGTTTGAGGCCATATAATGCTTTACATAACCGACACACATGATTAGGGTGATTCGGGTCAATATAACCCAGGGGTTGTAACATGTATACTTCTTCCGATAAAGAGCCGTGTAGGAAGGCATTATTGACGTCAAGTTGATGTAACTGCCATTGACGATTGAGTGCAATAGTAAGAATGATGCAGACGGTAGTAGGTTTTGTAACCCGACTGAATGTCTCGGTGTAATCGCGACCAGGTTGTTGTAGAAAGCCTTTAGCTACTAATTGTGCTTTGAACCTGTCAATACTGCCATCAGCATGACGTTTGACCCGAAATAACTGTTGAGTGTGTTTCGAAAAACAAAGAAATAATTAATAAAAATTAATTAATTAAAATGACTAAAGAAACAGAAATTAGATGAAGCAGAATTTAGCCAAAGCTCGTGCAATGCACGATGTCCTTAAAACGTATTTGTTGCCTCCCGGGGTGCTAAGAGCGTTGCAACAATCGTTTCCCAAGATACGATGACTACAAACAATAGTTTGAGCACTCAAACAAATTGTTCCGGCGAACGAGAACAAGTATGAACACCAAGGAATTTTCTGAGAAAGCTGGAGGGTTTTGAGAAAGAGAAGTGTGTAGTTCGTGTATGAATCGTTTTTTTCCGTGTTGTTGATGAAAACCACCTGCCAGCCTTTTATAGGGAAGATTTGTTGTGTGTTAATTACATTTTTAATGGACATTACCATTGGACATCAATGTCCAGCACATTGACATTGAATGGTCCGTAACTGTCCATTTAATTGCATGAACGTTGGGCATTCATTGGCTTGTAACGGCAGCAACAGGGTTGAGCAGCCACCAGCTGCGCGAGCCGCCTGCTCGGAGAGCAGCCACCTGCTGAGCCTCCTGCTCAGAGAGCAGCCACCTGCTGAGCCGCCTGCTCGAAGAGCAGCCACATGCTGTGGGCATTTCAACGAGTGAACTTCGAGAATCAATTTCTCATTCACCCGTTATCCGTTTTGAGTGTACCACATATCGAATTGTATCCCTTAGCAAGGACAATTCGAACCACTTTGACCCGACCCAAATCAGAAGTGGACCCACCCAAAATATTGTCTCAAAATAACCATTTAATGCAATTTATTAACGCATTTTCCAACAATCCCCCACATGAATGAAAATTGATTTTCGAGACTTAAAAAAGACACGAAGATAGGAGGACACGTTGTGTTTACCGGATGATCCCTGCATACGGAGAGGTAGGTTTAATCCTTTGAACCTTCCGCTATAAAGACACGTTTATTTACTGGCTATCTAGTAGTCTCGATGTCCTTGAACTATACTGCCGTCGTGTAAACATTGACTTATCTTTACACATAAACCTTCCAACTTTGTTCCATTCTCATGGATGTGCCCGTTTTGGCCATGGGTCACCGTCCTGGTTCTGCAAGAGTTTCTAAAGAACTGAGCCTATACAGTTCTCCTTTGAAGCGGCCCTCTTCTCTCTCACATAGGTGATTCTTTCACGAGTATCCCACTCTTCCAATGTTATCGAGTAGATCAACATTTCAGAATCACTAAAGCAAACGTTTTTGCAAACCTCATGCAGGAGTCACTGTTTCAACGAGGAGTGGGTAGGAGTTCGGGACCCCCACAGTGACCATCCTTCGCTCTATAATTTAGTTGTCCCTTTTGAACCTATGACCAACTAGGTTGGGTATCCACTATAGAACTTTTCAATTTACGGACTTTTAGCCCCATTACTCGTGACAACTTCTCCAACAATTCTCTATCCAATGCCTTGGTTAGCGGATCCGCTATGTTATCCTTTGACTTCACGTAGTCAACAGTGATAACACCCGTTGTGAGGAGTTGTTTAATGGTGTTATGTCTACGACGAACGTGTCTAGACTTACCATTGTACATATTGCTCTGTACCCTTCCAATTGCCGCTTGACAATCGCAATGTATGCATATTGGAGGGACAGACTTTTCCCAACTTGGAATATCCTCGAGAAAATGGCGTAGCCATTCAGCCTCTTCAGTGCACTTATCCAAGGTATTAGCTCAGACTCCATCGTGGATCTAGCTATTAACATTTGTTTTGATGATTTCTATGACACAGCTGCACCTCCCAAAGTGAAAACATATCCACTTGTGGACTTAGAGTCCTTTATGTGATTATGTCGGATATCCAACTAGCGTCGCTATACCCTTCAAGTACAGCTGGATATCTTCCATAGTGCAGTCCAAAGTTTTGGGTTTTACGTAAATACCTCAAAACCCTTACTATTGTCTTCCAGTGTTCATCACCGGGGTTGCTAGTATATTTACTTAGCTTGCTAACCACAAAGGTAATATCAGGCCTGGTACAACTCATTAGATACATCAAGCTTCCAGTAATCCTAGCGTATTCTACTTGAGAAATACACTATCCACGATTTTTGGTAAGGTTTACGTTTTTATCTAATGGCGTCCTTGCCTCTTGATAATCATCCTTATTAAATTTCGTAAGGATTTTATCAACATAATGAGATTGGTTTAGCGTTAGACCGTCAGGTCCCCTAATTATTTTAATCCCAAGGATTAAATCGGCCAACCCCATATCCTTCATGTCAAATTTAGAATTTAACATGCTTTCGGTAGAATTAATCATTAGATTATTGCTACCCACGATGAGTATATCATCCACGTATAAACATAAAATGACATAGCCATCTACTGTGCTCTTCACATAGACGCATTTGTCACTTTCATTTATTTTAAACCCATTAATTAACATTGCATGGTCGAACTTTTCGTGCCACTGTTTAGGGGCTTGTTTCAATCCATACAATGATTTAATTAATTTACACACTTTCCTTTCTTGGCCAGGAACACGAAAACCCTCGGGCTGTTCCATATAGATTTCTTCGTCTATATCGCCATTTAGAAAAGCGGTTTTTACATCGATTTGATGAACTTCCAATTTCCGCAATGCGGCAATTGCTAGTATCATCCTAATGAAATTTATTCTCGTCACAAGAGAATACATGTCAAAGTAATCATGGCCCTCACGTTGCTTGTATCCCTTATTTACAAGTCTGACCTTATACTTATCGATGGAACCGTCGGGTTTAATTTTCCATTTAAAAATCCACTTGGATCCCAAAGGTTTATTTCCCGGAGGAAGATCAACCAATTCCCACGTGTGATTTTTTAGGATAAAACCCACCTCGCTTTTGATGGCTTCTTTCCACATAGGACCTTCGGTAGACGTCACGGCTTCCGTATAAGTCTGTGGCTCATTTTCTACCAAACATGTTAGAAAATCCAGTTCATTTTCTATCATACATGTTAGAATATCCGAGTCAAATTCAACCAAGTATGTAAGAAAATCTGGTCCGAAGGATTTTTCAACTCTAGCACGTTTACTACGTCTGGGTTCAGCTCTTCTCCGGACCCCTCGCTAGTATTTTCCATAGCTACGTCAAATGTTCGTTTTGACGTGTTTGGTCCTTCGTTGGACTTGCATGGAAATACGTCCTAAAAGAATGATGCATTCCTTGATTCAATTATTGTGTTTTTATGTACATCTGGATTATTCGAATCGTACACTAAAAATCGATAAGCACTACTATTTTGTGCATATCCAATAAAAATACAATCCACCATTTTTGGACCTATTTTTATTTTCTTATGTGTTGGTACAAGCACTTTTGCCAGACACCCCCACACTTTTAAATATTGATAGGAAGGGCTTCTACCTTTCCACAACTCGTATGGAGCTTTATCATATTTTTTCCGGGGAACCTTATTTAAAAGGTAAGTGTGGCAGAGATGAGTGTGGCAGAGATGCGCATGCTGCGTTGGATGTGTGGGCATACTAGGAAGGACCACGTGAGGAATGAGACAATCAGACAAAGGGTGGGAGTAGCACCTATTGAAGACAAGATGCGGGAGACGCGCCTACGGTGGTTTGGTCATGTGCGTAGAAGACCGAGTGATGCACCTGTTAGGCGAGTTGAGATGTTTAGAGAAGAGGCAGGGAAGAGAGAGAGAGAGAGAGAGAGAGAGAGAGAGAGAGAGAGAGAGAGAGAGAGAGAGAGAGAGAGAGAGAGAGAGAGAGAGAGAGAGAGAGAGAGAGAGAGAGAGAGAGAGAGAGAGGAAGACCCAAACAGACGTGGGTTAGGGGAGTTCGAAGTGATATGCTTCTTCTGGGGTTGGATGAGGGCATGACTTTGGAGAGAACTAAGTGGAGGGCGGGTATTCACGTGAAGGAGTGATCTTGATAATCTTTTTCCCTCATCTTTTTTTTCCTAGTTTTTTTTATCCTTATATATATAAGCATTATTTTCATCCTTTTTATTTTATCATTTTTATATATATTCATCTTTTTTTATATTATCTTTTCATAATAGCTTATCTTTTTATCTTTATTCCTTCTTTTCCTTTTGGATGTGATATCATGTATCGATTCATGTTAGCCGACCCCAATATCTTTTGGGACTAAGGCTTGGATGTTGTTGTTGTATTAGCAATTCACATTTCCACTTTTTTCAAGTGACGAACACTCGATCGGAAACCCCAAGAAAAAAATTTATATGTATGTTAAATGTGTAGGTACGAAGATGACTTACACATGAGCAGGAACGAAAGTTGAGTCAGATGAAGAGGAATTGAGCTAGACAAAACTAATTATGCCGGAGGGGACTTACCTTCCTTGTTTAATGTTGGGGGCGCTAGGTGTACTCTTTTTCCCTTTATTAAGATTTTTTCCCACTGAGTTTTTTCCTAGTAAAGGTTTTTAACGAGGCACCTCCCCATCATGGACACGGGTGGTGGTCCCACGGCCGGAGAGGACGAAACCAAAGACAGAAGAACGTTGTAGATACAATTGTGGACTACTCCGTTTCGCCTCGAGTACTCTCGACTCAGGGAGTGGGGGACTCCTGATGGAGTATATGGACTCCGACCCTCGGTCTGCTTACTATTGGGCCTGGACAGCGGTTCACGTACACCAGCAGACAACATTTATATAACTGTATAGTTTACATATTCATTGTATGTACTAGATTAGCCTTTTATGTTATGAGACCTTATATGTAACCGGGTCTGTCAGGCCCATATCAGAGGCCCAGACCCGGATTTCTCTATATATACTACTTTTTGGAGCTTGTAAACATAACTCATAATTCATTCACAATACACATACATTTCCTTCTCCTACATTCTTGTTCAATCTCTCATGTTTATACAGTATGGGTATCGATTATCCATCAATGTCGATCCCACAATACAAGTGGTTCTATATGGTCTAGTTTTTCTGATTTAGGGGGTGTTTGTTATCCGGTGTCTTTTGCCCAAAATGCTAGAAATATCAGCGTTTACCGGTTAAAAAACGACGCTTTCACCCTTGAGTACCAAACAAACCCTTAGTTTTGTATTTGATGTGACACTTTACTTTGGATTTGTATTTGATTTCATCCAAATCTTTTAATTCATATTAAACCATTTACGATGAGAATAACTCCAACTCTCAAAATATGACTGTTCTACAAAAGCTAAATGTTTAATATATAGGAACATTATTATTATGTTTTATCTATTATCTATATAGCATATTATGTACATATTTACGTACTACTATTGTACTACCAGTATACGTTCTTATCCCCTGTAGTACAACTAAGTTACGTACTCATCCCCTGATGTATAACTTGTTATTAGCTAGACAGTTACATGTAGATCTTATCATCTCTAGCCATACAGATGTATATAAATATGTGTATACAGGTTTCATAATCAATATACAAGATCATACTTCTATATGGTATCAAGAGCTAGTCTCTAACGAGGTCAATTTTTTTTCGATCCATCACATATTTTTGCCACCATGAATATCACAGCCGATACCACAGTCATCCTGCTTATCGCCACCACCAACTTCCCGATCAAGCTCACAGCCTCCAACTTTCTGGTATGGAAGAGCCAAGTCCATTCATCTCTTACTAGCCTTGGTCTCGAGGCTTATGTTGACGGTAATGTACACATTCCGGATCTATTTACCGACGCTGCCAAAACCCAGGTTAATCCTTGCTACACAACTTGGTTCCGTCAAGATAAAACCATCTTGAGTGCATGTTGGGCAGTTCATCTGACACCATTCAACCGATCATCTCGTCTGCAACCACTGCCCGACAAGAATGGGACAAACTGTAGCACCGTCCCCAAGCATATTTACTTTTAGTAAATTATGTAATAAACCTTGAAGAATGATTTATGAATTTGCGTAAATGTAAATTTTTATTAATTCTTTTACGTTAATAATAAATTGCATGTGGGGCCCACACCCGGACCGGGGGGCCGCCCGATAATTCCTGAATCACATATTATATTCATCTTAGTCTAGATGACATCTACATGGAGGTGGATATTTTATTTGGGCCATAAGAAAGGCATGGAGTTGACCGGTTGGTCAAACGGGGCCCAATTACCGGTATTGGTAATTTAGCGGATAACAGCCCGAAATGAGTTTCGGAGACTCCTAAATTAATGTTGGGGAATGTACATCTATTCTAAAGGCCCATAATTATTGGGAACGCGTGATATATTTTATTTGGTCCGATAAAATAAAATATGATTAAAGCGGGTCGAAAAATACAACTTTCGGTGCCGATTGTACACACCGGGACTTAATGGGATGACCTCCCACATAAGTGGGGGCCACCCCACGTTTTTATGGGTGCTGATTGACCCAAATTAATGGGAAGGGGACATCCAAAGGTGGCATATCCGGACTTGTGATTGAGGGAGTGATTGGAGGTACATGCACATCCATTTAGGGTCCTATCAACACCTCAACTTGGTGTTTGATTGAGGATAGGTACCTCCCCCCTCATTTGAGCCATACGGATAACCCAAAGGAAGAGAGAAGCTCTAGACATCACCTCTCAAAAAGCTCAAGCTTGAAGGAAGCAAGAGAAGAGGAAATCCAAGGAGAAAAGTATAGTGTTTGAGGTAAGAACTCAATGAGTATTCTTGTAACTAGTTTATTCTTGTTTGATTTTTTAGAAATCATACTGTGGATTACACCAGGAGTTCTACACGTTTAAAAGTGTAGAATATTGTTATAAAGTGATGTTAATTAACTTAGAAGAGTTGGTGAATCGATAGGAGTCGAAATCGCCGGAAACCGCCACATATAGGGAGCTGTTCGTAGTTGCAGACTACGAAAGCCGCCCGGCTTTCGTGAAAGCCGCCCGGCTTTGGCCCAGAAATCCAGCTTTTCACTTTCAATCGGCTTAGAATGGGGATTTATCTAGGGGCTTATCAAAGGCAACTATTGTAGCACATCACGAGGTGAGGATGGCTGACTATATTGCTTATAATTAGTGAGTTAATTTCATAAGATTGCCTAAAGTAATTAGATGGGATTTTCATGGATTATTAATGATTAATAATGCCTAAATGAAAATAATATTGATATGAGTAAGTGAAGCATGATATACAAATTTAGAATAATTGGGTATGATTATGTGAAATGAATGGAACGACATGTTATTGGAATTACTATGATGATATTGTGATAAAATATACTTTACGTCATGTATGAAATTCATGAATGGATTAAAGTGATATTTTGATATTGAGATCAAACTATGCTTTTGTTGGGAAATCAATTGAAATGAAATGCCAATTGGGAAATAGGAACTTGGCATGTTCTAGGACTATCCAATTAGTATCAAAATACTAGTCGGGGAAATTAATATAAATAAATGATGAAACAAATCCTAAGAGGTAGGATTGTGAATAGATATGCCTTAAGTAGTCTCAAGAGATACTTTAAGGTTGAATTGTATGAACACTAAGGTGTGATAGGGGTAGGCCTAAAGGCCACCTACGGAAATTGATTCTAGGCATAGGATTTGCTTGGGAATTTGACTATGAAAATAATTAGAGTTGGACTCTAGGATGACATGGAAATGTAGTTGGGCCGAGCCCATGCCATGTAATATGATTAGCATGGAAACGTAGTTGGGCGGAGCCCTTGCCATGTATATGTGATCTCCGTGGAAACGTAGTTGGGCCGAGCCCTTGCCACGAAGTTATGGTTGGTATGGAAACGTAGTTGGGCCGAGCCCTTGCCATACGAATTTTGACATGTTATATTGAGTAGAGGATTGTATAGAAATGTAGTTGGGCCGAGCCCATGCTATACAATTGGGGCTCGATGGGACCCCACGGGGTTATCGTGACTTGCGGTCACGGGGGAATGGAAATGATGAATTCTAAATGAATATGGGCCCACGGGCCGACTACTTGACTTTATACAAAGTAAGTACAATTAAAAGAAAAAGGGGTAACTGAAGGTTATGGCCTATAATATAATAGTACCCTAAGTTGAGGGTCTTAGAAATTAAAACATCAATTATACTTAGTATAGTTGCTATTGTACTTGTCAAATATTTCCAAGTACTGACCTCCCCTTCACGGGAGAGGCCACCTCACAGTTTCAGGTAGAACTTGAAGGTTGCTGCCACCGCCCGTTGCTTCGGGAAGATCAAGGGAAGAAGACGTGGTTCGTGCTTCTCCCGTTCCTGTTTTGAAAACAACTTAAATAATGCTCATGGATATTGTTTTTTTTTGAATAATTATTTGGGGGCTTGTACGCCCATGATTGCCAAGGTGTGGCACAAACACTTACGTTAAATGTTTCCGCTGCTATAAATGTTTATTTTACATTATGTTTGTTTATGGATGTACTATGTGTGAATGGTATTCAAGACGTCTTGTATAGTATCGATGAGTCGGACTGCGGTTGACTATTCGTACTGTACGGCGGGTTGTTGACGTGTCCGGGTAGGTCCGGGGCGTGACACAAACTCACTCTCACCTATGCTAGCACATCACAGGGACGCATCATCGCTCTCAAAACCACTCTTGCACGCACAACCAAGGGCTCCAGATCCATTCAAGAGTATTTGGCCGACATGTATGCCACGTCTAAAGCTCTAGCGTTGGCACAAAACCCACTGCCTGAGGAAGACCTTGTGGTCAATATCCTGAATGGCCTTGGTGCTGAATACAGGGAACTCACATATGCCATTCGAGTAAGGGCTTCCTCACTGCCACTTGCAGAACTCCAAGAAATCCTTCTAGAGCATGAGGCTCGGGTCCAGGAGATTGCTAATCCTACATCCCCGGTTATTCCCAGTGCTCATTTCACCCAAGCCACTGATCGCCAATCCCAGATGCATGATCATCGTACAGCTTCCAGTCAAGACCGTTGTGGTTTTCCCTCTCACCGAGGTCGTGGTTCAGTCCACTCACCATCTGCCAGAATGAACACATCTTCTCTTGTGTGCAAATTCTGTGAGAATCTCGGCCATGAGGTTCGTCAATGCCAGAAACGTCAACGATTCTTACGAGTCAACAATGTTCTGTATTCTGCTGCTCCGGCTGCCAATCATACAAGCACATCTGCACCTATGGTGGAGCAACCATGGCTCTTTGATAGCGGAGCTTCACATCACGTGACTACAGATGCCTCCCAATTGTCGTCTTACACCGATTATGGAGATCCGGAGGAAGTACACCTGGGCAATGGTAAGACTTTACCTATCACACATACTGGCCACACCTCCATCCCAACCCAAACCTGTCCCATGTCATTATCCAATGTATTATGTGTTCCCCAAATTCGCAAAAATTTAATATCCGTTGCTAAATTATGCAAAACTAATAAAGTTTCTGTTGAATTTTTCTCTACCCTATTCAATATGTGGTACACTCAAAACGGATAAATGGTAACTGTCCATTTAATTGCATGAACGTTGGGCATTTATTGGCTTGTAACGGCAGCAACAGGGCTACAATTCAATATGTGGTACACTCAAAACGGATAAAAAGGGTAGAGAAAAATTCAACAGAAACTTTATTAGTTTTGCATAATTTAGCAACGGATATTAAATTTTTGCGAATTTGGGGAACACATAATACATTGGATAATGACATGGGACGGGTTTGGGTTGGGATGGAGGTGTGGCCAGTATGTGTGATAGGTAAAGTCTTACCATTGCCCAGGTGTACTTCCTCCGGATCTCCATAATCGGTGTAAGACGGCAATTGGGAGGCATCTGTAGTCACGTGATGTGAAGCTCCGCTATCAAAGAGCCATGGCTGCTCCGCCATAGGTGCAGATGTGCTTGTATGATTGGCAGCCGAAGCAGCAGAATACGGAACATTGTTGACTCGTAAGAATCGTTGAAGTTTCTGGCATTGACGAACCTCATGGCCGAGATTCTCACATAATTTGCACACAAGAGAAGATGTGTTCATTCTGGCAGATGGTGAGTGGACTGAACCACGACCTCGGTGAGAGGGAAAACCACAACGGTCTTGACTGGAAGCTGTACGACGATCATGCATCTGGGATTGGCGATCAGTGGCTTGGGTGAAATGAGCACTGGGAATAACCGGGGATGTAGGATTAGCAATCTCCTGGAGCCGAGCCTCATGCTCTAGAAGGATTTCTTGGAGTTCTGCAAGTGGCAGTGAGGAAGCCCTTACTCGAATGGCATATGTGAGTTCCCTGTATTCAGCACCAAGGCCATTCAGGATATTGACCACAAGGTCTTCCTCAGGCAGTGGGTTTTGTGCCAACGCTAGAGCTTTAGACGTGGCATACATGTCGGCCAAATACTCTTGAATGGATCTGGAGCCCTTGGTTGTGCGTGCAAGAGTGGTTTTGAGAGCGATGATGCATCCCTGTGATGTGCTAGCATAGGTGAGAGTGAGTTTGTCCCATGCTTGCCGGGCAGTGGTTGCAGACGAGATGATCGGTTGAATGGTGTCGGATGAAATGCCGAACAGTGCACTCAAATTGGTTTTATCTTGACGGAACCAAGTTGTGTAGCAAGGATTAACCTGGGTTTTGGCAGCGTCGGTAAATGGATCCGGAATGTGTACATTACCGTCAACATAAGCCTCGAGACCAAGGCTAGTAAGAGATGAATGGACTTGGCTCTTCCATACCGGAAAGTTGGAGGCTGTAAGCTTGATCGGGAAGTTGGTGGTGGCGATAAGCAGGATGACTGTGGTATCGGCTGTGATAATCATGGTGGCAAAAATATGTGATGGATCGAAAAAAAATTGACCTCGTTAGAGACTAGCTCTTGATACCATATAGAAGTATGATCTTGTATATTGATTATGAAACCTGTATACACATATTTATATACATCTGTATGGCTAGAGATGATAAGATCTACATGTAACTGTCTAGCTAATAACAAGTTATACATCAGGGGATGAGTACGTAACTTAGTTGTACTACAGGGGATAAGAACGTATACTGGTAGTACAATAGTAGTACGTAAATATGTACATAATATGCTATATAGATAATAGATAAAACATAATAATAATGTTCCTATATATTAAACATTTAGCTTTTGTAGAACAGTCATATTTTGAGAGTTGGAGTTATTCTCATCGTAAATGGTTTAATATGAATTAAAAGATTTGGATGAAATCAAATACAAATCCAAAGTAAAGTGTCACATCAAATACAAAACTAAGGGTTTGTTTGGTACTCAAGGGTGAAAGCGTCGTTTTTTAACCGGTAAACACTGATATTTCTAGCATTTTGGGCAAAAGACACCAGATAACAAACACCCCCTAAATCAGAAAAACTAGACCATATAGAACCACTTGTATTGTGGGATCGACATTGATGGATAATCGATACCCATACTGTATAAACATGAGAGATTGAACAAGAATGTAGGAAAAGGAAATGTATGTGTATTGTGAATGAATTATGAGTTATGTTTACAAGCTCCAAAAAGTAGTATATATAGAGAAATCCGGGTCTGGGCCTCTAATATGGGCCTGACAGACGCAATTACATATAAGGTCTCATAACATAAAAGGGTAATCTAGTACATACAATGAATATGTAAACTATACAGTAATATAAATGTTGTCTGCTGGTGTACGTGAACCGCTGTCCAGGCCCAATAGTAAGCAGACCGAGGGTCGGAGTCCATATACTCCATCAGGAGTCCCCCACTCCCTGAGTCGAGAGTACTCGAGGCGAAACGGAGTAGTCCACAATTGTATCTACAACGTTCTTCTGTCTTTGGTTTCGTCCTCTCCGGCCGTGGGACCACCACCCGTGTCCATGATGGGGAGGTGCCTCGTTAAAAACCTTTACAAGGAAAAAACCCAGTGGGAAAAAATCTTAATAAAGGGAAAAAGAGTACACCTAGCGCCCCCAACATTAAACAAGGAAGGTAAGTCCCCTCCGGCATAATTAGTTTTGTCTAGCTCAATTCCTCTTCATCTGACTCAACTTTCGTTCCTGCTCATGTGTAAGTCATCTTCGTACCTACACATTTAACATACATATAAATTTTTTTCTTGGGGTTTCCGATTGAGTGTTCGTCACTTGAAAAAAATGGAAATGTGAATTGCTAATACAACAACAACATCCAAGCGTTAGTCCCAAAAGATATTGGGGTCGGCTAACATGAATCGATACATGATATCACAACCAAAAGGAAAAGAAGGAATAAAGATAAAAAGATAAGCTATTATGAAAAGATAATATAAAAAAAGATGAATATATATAAAAATGATAAAATAAAAAGGCTGAAAATAATGCTTATATGTATAAGGATAAAAAAAACTAGGAAAAAAAAGATGAGGGAAAAAGATTATCAAGATCACTCCTTCACGTGAATACCCGCCCTCCACTTAGTTCTCTCCAAAGTCATGCCCTCATCCAACCCCAGAAGAAGCATATCACTTCGAACTCCCCTAACCCACGTCTGTTTGGGTCTTCCTCTCTCTCTCTCTCTCTCTCTCTCTCTCTCTCTCTCTCTCTCTCTCTCTCTCTCTCTCTCTCTCTTCCCTACCTCTTCTCCAAACATCTCAACTCGCCTAACAGGTGCATCACTCGGTCTTCTACGCACATGACCAAACCACCGTAGGCGCATCTCCCGCATCTTGTCTTCAATAGGTGCTACTCCCACCCTTTGTCTGATTGTCTCATTCCTCACGTGGTCCTTCCTAGTATGCCCACACATCCAACGCAGCATGCGCATCTCTGCCACACTCATCTTTTGAATGTGGCATTGTTTCACCGCCCAACACTCTACGCCATACAGTAATGCAGGCCTAATTGCTGTCCTATAAAATTTACCCTTCAGTCTAGTCGGCATACCTCAGTCTCATAGAAATCCTGACGCACTCTTCCACTTCATCCACCCTATTCTGATTCTATGGGATACATCTCCATCTAACTCACCGTCCTTCTGAATTATGGAGCCCAAGTAACGGAACATATCGCTGACTGGTATCTCCTTACCATCCAGAGTAATTCCGCTATTACCACTACTTCTACCTCCACCAAACTTGCACTCCATGTACTCTGTCTTGCTCCGACTTAGTTTGAAACCCTTATTCTCCAATGTTTGTCGCCATACTTCCAACTTTGCTTTAAGACCTGATTGCGTCTCATCAATCAATACAATATCGTCGGCAAACATCATGCACCATGGTATATCGTCTTGAATTGACTTCGTAAGTTCATCCATGACTATGGAAAATAAGAAAGGACTCAAGGCCGATCCTTGGTGCACTCCGATAGTAATAGGGAACTCTTCAGTCGTCCCTACACTAGTACGAACACTTGTAGTACAATCCTCATACATATCCATGATGATGCTGATATACTTGCGTGATATGCCTTTCCTAGTTAAGGCCCACCAAAGAACTTCTCGAGGTACCCTACCATATGCCTTTTCTAAGTCAATGAACACCAAATGCAGATCCTTATGAGCATCTCTATACTTCTCCATAAGTTGCCGAAGAAGGTGAATGGCCTCAGTTGTTGAGCGACCAGGAATAAAACCGAATTGATTCTCTGAAATCTTCACAGTCCTTCGAAGTCTTTTCTCAATCACTCGCTCCCAAAGTTTCATGGTGTGACTCATAAGCTTAATCCCTCGATAGTTGGCACATTCTTGTACATCACCTTTATTCTTAAATAAGGGGATAAGAGTACTCTTCCTCCAACTCGTTGGCATCTTGTTGTTTCTCCAAATCATGTTGAAGAAACTTGTTAACCACTCGACGCCTCTCTCTCCCAAACTTCTCCAAGCCTCGATCGGTATGCCATCTGGCCCCATTGCTTTTTTCCGTCCCATCTTCCTCAGAGCTTCTTTAACTTCCGTTGTTTGGATCCTTCTCACAAAATCACGGTTTACCATACAATTTGGTATGGACAAATCGTCGATATCTTGTGTTTTGTTCCCGTTGAATAGTGTATCAAAGTATGACCTCCACCTCTCTTTTATCTCTCCATCATCCATTAATATCCTCTGATCAACATCCTTCACACACTTAACTTTTGCAATATCTTGAGTTCTGCGATCACGAAGACGAACAAGTCTATAAATATCTAGTTCTCCTTCCTTAGAGTCCAACTTTTCATACAACTCCTTGTTCACTTTCCCTCGTGCTTCCCTTACAGATTTCTTTGCTTGTCTTTTAGCCTCCTGTATGCTTCTATGTTCTCATCACTCCAATTTGTCCCCAACGTTTTGTAGCAATCTCTTTTGTTCCTTATGGCTTGTTTCACCTCATCATTCCACCAAGATGTGTCCTTTTTAGGTGGCCGACATCCTTTAGATTCTCCAAGTACCTCCTTTGCCACTTTGTTAATGGTCAACTCCATTGATAACCACACATCATCCACATGTGTTTCATTATCAATACGCCATACATCTTCACCGACCATTTTGTGTGTAAAGCTTTGTTGAAGATCTCCCTCAAGCCTCCACCACTTTATCTTTGGCTCCACTTGTTGTTTAACTTGTCTTCTATGGTTCTTACCTCGAAAGTCAAGCACAAGCATCCTATGCTGAGTGACAACACTCTCACCTGGAATAACCTTACAATCAGTGTAGCTAGTTCTCCAAGTGGTCCGTACTAAGAAGTAGTCAATTTGGGTACTATTAGCTCCACTTTTATATGTTACAAGGTGAGAGTCTCTTTTCTTAAACCAAGTGTTCATTATAGCCAACTCATACGTCAAGGCAAAATCCAAAATGTTCTTTCCCGCCTCATTTCTAGTGCCAAAACCATGTCCGCCATGAATATTCTCAAAGCCATCACGACTCGAGTCCACATGCCCATTGAGGTCACCTCCTATGATCAACTTCTCTCCCCTTGGCACTCGTCGCACCACGTCTTCAAGATCTTCCAAGAACTGTTGAGTTGTAGATGCATCCAATCCCACTTGTGGTGCATAGGCACTTACCACAGACACAATCTCACCTCTTATCACCAATTTAATGCTCATGATGCGATCGTTTTCCTGAAGACTTCTACCACATCCTCAACATAGTCACGTGCCACAATAATGCCTACCCCATTTCTAGTCTTATCTCTCCCGAATACCACAACTTAAAACCTCCAGGATTAATCTCGCGTACTTTCTCTCCAACCCATTTAGTTTCTTGCACACACATAATGCTGATATTCCTTCTGTTCATAACCTCGACTACCTCGGAAGATTTGCCTGTAAGAGACCCAACATTCCATGTCCCAAAATGCAATCTAGCATTCCACCTTCTGTTCTTAGCCCCATCTCGGACCCCACCATGCCCTTGCATATTTGACATCATCCCCGGACAATGGGATGGCGTGCCGCTTCTGGGCGGCGACCTAGCAACCTTAGCATTCTTATCACCACACCCAGGTCTATCAAGTGTAGCGCGCCCTTGCATATTTGACACCACCCCCAGGCGGAGGGATGACACGTCACTTACAGGTAACGACCTAGAATTAGCGATATTCATATTTTGATTCATGTCATGTGATGTGACTAGGTGATACTGTTGACCGTCACACGCCTACCACAACACCCTCCTCCTTTATCCTGGCTTGGGACAGGCATGATACCAAAAAAATGATATCATAGCGGAGTTGAAATGTGAATTGCTAATATAATGATAAAATACTTAATATAGTGGATGTGTGAGCCATTCGTATGCAACGGTTGCCACTCGAGGAATGACTAAGACCGGTCTTCGTGCCTGACTGGGTCAGGGCTTTGTGCCTGATCTCGGTCAGGGCTTTAAATATAATCTTATTGATGGGTCTCAAGTTACAGTCTACTAGACATTTGATCATAATTGTGTGATAGTTTGATATTCGCCTGAAAAAAAGAAATAGTTTAAATAAACATAAATAATATGACAATTAAAGAGTACTTATCTTTTGATGGGTTGAAATATATTGGACTAACTGAAAAGAATAATATCCAGCTAATTCTCGGGCTCATTTGAAAAAATAGATAGCCATGCCGTGCTGCCTGGCCCATATTCATTTACCCCCTAACTCCCGTTAGGTCTGGAGAGAACAGCAGTGCACTGCTCAGTTTGAAGAGAAAGATCCGAACCAGATCATCGCATGCCGCTAGCTTCCTAGTGTCGTCACCTGCAGGGAGGAATGGTGGAGTCTTTGCTTCCGGTCAGAGAGGGTCGGGTCGTCAGTCCACTACCAGCACGCTTACCATGTCCTCTGCAATTGTCTTCGTCAGCTCAGGGAGTCAGAAGAGCCCTGGTTACACCCGCCGCCGGAAAAAGGGCGCACGCGACAGTGAGACCTTGGTCTAAGCCATGGGGATAAACTAGATGCGGTCAGGGCCATCGTCGGCCAGAGAAGTCGTTCAGAGATCCCTGATTTCGCTACCACCACCGTGGTTTTGACTCAGGCATAGGTTTTGACGGAGATAGATGAACGAGCTAAGGGCGACAGGAGGTGGCGCCGCGTTGCAGGGGAAGGGGTCAGCTGTTTGTCGCCGTCGACTGGCCGGTTCAGATTCAGCCGGTTATGCATCAGATATGTGTCATCGTTGACCAGTCAGTTCGTCGGAGAGTGGAAAAGGATTCATCGGAACCGCTGTTGCTCGGGTCTCTTTGGCGAGATTGCATCTCCGGAATGAGCCCTCTGTTTGACCACCAAAACGAGTCAAGCCGGCTCCTCAAGCAGTCTAGTATGGCGGTGCGAACAGGATGGTGACGTCTTAGCGACGGATGACGGAGGCCATAACTCCGGCTTTGCTGGTGGCGATGTCTACAGATGCGGTGACGGGTGAGATCTAGAATGTGACGAGGTCTGAAAACAAGATCTGGAGCCTGGCGTGTGACAGTGGGTGGTTCTGGCTACTCCGATTCCCCAGAAGGCAGATTCCATTTTTCAGAATTGTTTTTGGATTTTTCAGAACAGTTTTTGCTGGAATTTTTGTGATTTGGATGAATATTTGGTTGTTTTTTGGGAGGTTTTCTCAATTGATTGTGTTCAAACCTCTCAACAAGAGCACAATTTGATGGATAATCGATATCCATACTGTATAAACATTAGAGATTGAACAAGAATGTAGGAGAAGGAAATGTATGTGTATTGTGAATGAATTATGAGTTATGTTTACAAGCTCCAAAGAGTAGTATATATAGAGAAATCCGGGTCTGGGCCTCTAATATGGGCATGACACATCCGGTTACATAAAAGGTCTAATAACATAAAAGGTTAATCTAGTACATACAATGAATATGTAAACTATATAGTAATATAAATGTTGTCTGCTGGTGTACGTGAACCGCTGTCCAGGCCCAATAGTAAACAGACCGAGGGTCGGAGTCCATATACTCCATCACGCGTTTTGGGCGTAGTCCTATGCAGGGTGTAAGTGTGAGTAAGTTTTGTTTAACTACTTTGAGTGTAGAATGCTTGATGTAACTCATGTAATACTTTTGTGTAACTTATTTATGTAAGTGATTGATGCACACTAATTAGTAGTGCATAATTGTATGTTTTTGTATTTGATTTATGTGGGTTGTTTACCATTTTATTTAGTTTGTAAACATTTGTGTGATTTTAGTTGTATTTGTATTTTATTCCTCATTTGTAAGTTGTAAAGTATAGTTAGGATTTGTGGTGTCAAAAAAGAAGACTTTGAAGTGAAGAAAAAGGAAATTTAACTGCCCAGGAGTTAATACCCGACGGGGTATAACCCTTCACCCGGTCGGGTAAGAAGTGAGAACCGAATATACAAGGAAGTTGCATGGCCCGATCGGGCCCACTACCTCACCCGGTCGGGTGAGAAGTGACCAGGGGCAATCCGGCGTGTAGAAACACAATAACATGGCGGATGATCTGATTTTGACCGGTACCCGGTCGGGTGGGCACCATACCTGGTCGGGTACCCGGCCGAAGGTGTTGAAAAACACCTATAAATATCACACATTTTCTTCACTAATATTCATTCCTTCTTTCATACTCTTAAGCTCAGTTTAGAATAGCATTTCTTTATTATTTTCTAGCTATGTTTAGTCTCCAAATGAGGAGCTAAACTTCCATTTCTTGGGTTTGCTCTTGAAGCGTGTTGATTATTAAAGTTGTGAGTTATTTTCTTAACTTCTCTCCTTGAATATTAATTCTTCCTTAATCTATTTCTATATTGATGTTGAGGACTGTTGCTAAGATGACAATTAGTCAACATCTCAATATTAATTATTACTTGAAACGATTAACGAACCGATGGTTAATCGTTGATGGTTTCACAAGTAAGTAACTTCGGTTTATTAATGCACGGTCGTGGTTAATAAACTTAAGAAGGATTAATTTTGTTGGTTAAACCGAAACCGTTGTGTTGAGGTTATCAATCTCAATTGATTTCATCAAGGAGTTAGAAAGATTAAATGCTACTATTAAATTGGTATAAGGCGTTGTTCTATATTTGATTAATAGTAAGAGTTATTAATGAACGTTCATTGTTAATAACTACCCTCGATGAATTGGATATACTCCTCGATTGAGTATTCGAGAGGGGATAAGTTATAGATATAACAAGGATCGACTAAATGTATCTACAAGTGGAAAGTAGCAAATCCAAGTTCCTTTTACCTTTGAATTAAATCACATATAGGTTGTTCATCTTAGTTTTTAATTAAATTAAATCATTCAAACTCAAAACCCCCCTTTAATTACTAGTTCATAAAAAGAGAATTATTCCTTTCCCTGTGGATACAAACTCTACTACGTTATACTACGTATAAGTGTTAAGTATTGAATTTATTTTGACGCACTACGACAAAGTGCTCGTCAAATTTGGCGCCGTTGCCGGGGAAAGACAATTAATTTTTCTTTTTATTTTATTTCAAGAAAAATAAAATATATATATATATATAAAGATTTCTATTATTTTAAATTTTTTTTGAGTATATGGTAAGAACTTGATCCATAAACCAACTCACCTACCGAACAAACCCTGAAATAGAACAAACTCTCGAGCAGTTGAAAAATAAAATTCTCAAGCTCCGACTCGGGAGAATCATCAAGTGCTAGCTCTCATTCTAGCGAGCCCGAAGAGCCAATAACTATGGCTCTTGAAACAAGAACGTCGAGGAAGCTCACGGCTCCTAATCTAAACCAACAACCCTTATGTATCACCTTCCCAACTCTTGATGCGGGTGCTACATTTGAGTTGAAATCCGGGGTCATACATCTACTTCCATCCTTCCACGGGATAAGAGGAGAGGATCCGAATAAACATCTTTCGGAGTTCCACATCGTTTGCACAAGCATGTGCCCGAATGGTGTGACCGAGGAGCAGATCAAGTTGATGGCTTTTTCATTCTCCTTCAAGGACACAACTAAGGATTGGTTATTCTATCTCCCTTCGGGGAGTATAGATACGTGGGCGTCAATGAATTTTTTTTTCCTAGAAAGGTACTACCCTGCCTCCGTCTCATCATCTTTGAAAAAACAAATAAGCAACATTGATCAAAAAGATGATGAATCCTTATATGTATACTGGGAGCGATTCAAAAAACTATGTGCTAGTTGCCCATACCATGGTTACATAGAGCAAGAACTCATCCTCTATTTCTACGATGGGCTTGCGGAGCAAGATAGACGCATGATAAATGCAGCATCTGGAGGGGGGATTGTCAACAAAACCCCTTCCCAAGCTAGGAATCTCATCTGAGAGTTGGCTGAGAATTCTAGACACTACAATGGGCGGTCCTTAACCCGAAGGGTTGCCGCAGTAGAGTCCAACACATCATTGGAAAGTCAAGTAGCCGGCTTGACTTCTTTGGTAAAAGATTTTCTTTTAAAACCCAAAATCCAAGAAGTCAAGGTCTGCGGCATTTGTGCAACACAAGGGCATCCTACTGATTCATGGCCTTCACTACAAGAAGAGAACCCCGAACAAGTCAATGCCTTGGGGTTCCAAACACAAAAGAGGTATGAACCCTACTCAAATACATACAATCCGAGGTGGAGAGATCATCCAAATTTGAGGTATGGGAATCCTCAACAACCAAATTTTTCTTCCCAACAATACAACCAACCTTCCCAAGGCCAAACTTCAAGCTCAAATATGTCCACTGAAGACATGATTCGAGCACTTATCATGAGTGTATCAACGATACAACAAAGTGTAGCCCAATTTCAAGAAACAACTAAATCTAGCATCCAAAATTTGGAGAACCAAATGAGCCAAATTTCGAGTGTTGTGAGCCGGCTCGAGGCAAAAGACTCGGGAAAGCTCCATTCTCAAACGGAGCAAAACCCAAAACAACATGTCACAATGCAATCATGTGGAGGAGCGGTAAGGAATTACAAGCAAAGGAAGTTGAAAAAGAGAAGGTTGACAAAGATGAGGTTGGCCACAACGAGGAGGAGCCAACGAAGTTCAAATTCCCTCCACTCTCATCATATGAACCACTCCCTCCATTCGCTGAGGCACTGAGGGACACAAGAAAGGTGGAGAATGATCAGGACCTCAATGAGACCTTCATCAATTGTGAGGTAAACATCCCACTCTTCAAACTAATAAAAAGTGTTCCCCGTTATGCAAAGTTTTTAAAAGAACTATGCACCATAAAAAGAAAAAATAAATTGAAAGGGAAACAAGAGGTTAAGGTTAGTGAACGTGTCTCAGCAATTTTCCAGAGGAAACTCCCGAAAAAATGCAACGATCCAGGCATGTTCACTATCCCGTGCACAATAGGGGACTCTTTATTTCTGAGGGCCTTGTTGGATTTAGGGGCTTTAATGAATGTTATTCCATATTCGTTATACAAGTCCCTAAAACTTGGCCTAATGAATGAAACTGGAGTAGTAATCCAATTGGCGGATAGATCTAGCACATACCCAAAGGGCGTCGTAGAGGACGTACTAGTAAAAGTTGAAAATCTGGTTTTCCCTATTGACTTCTACATCCTTGAAATGGGAGATACAACCAGACAACACCAATCCTTTTGGGTAGACCTTTTCAAAACACCGCGAAAACAAAAATAGACGTGTCTAATGGTTCATTAACTTTGGAGTTCGGTGACCAAAAAGTAGAATTTAATATCTTTGATTCTACGAAAAAACAAATTAAAGACCAATCTCTTTGTTCTTTAAATGTTTTTGAACCACAAGCACCACGTATTTTTGTTGAAAATGAAGGTGAGGAAACAAAATTTTTTTAAGAAGTGAAAATTGAACAAAAATCAATTTTGAAAAATGACGAATGGATGAAATCACCACACCATGAATTAAAACCACCTACGGTTGAGGTGGCAACAAGGAAGAAATCACGGCCTTACTGGAAAAAGCCGAGGAAGAAAAATGAAACAAGGGATGTTCACGATCCCACATAAAATAGAAAATAAAACAAAAATAAAGTCGTGTCGCGACATTAAATTAAGCGCTTCTTGGGAGGCAACCCAAGTTTGTATTTTGATTATTTTTCATTTATTTGAGTGTGTGTGATAAAACTTTCTCAAAAAAAAATTAAAAAAAAGAGTTTTTTATGAAGCCTGGGGTAATTACATGGCTGGGTACTACATGTCACCTGGTCGGGTGTGTGTAAAAAAACCAATTATCCGCACCATCGCCTGGGCGAGGAGAGCGACTTTTAAAATCTCCAGAAACCCGACCGGGTACCTTAACCCACCCGACCGAGTACAACCACAAAAAGGATATTGCTGCCTCTGGGATGAAAAACCGACCGGGTAGAACAACCCACCTCGCCGGGCAAATGAAAGAAATCTGATCTCGGGGCCCTGCTTTGAAAATCCGACCAGGTCAACAAATATACCCGGTTGGACAAAAAAATAAAATAAAAAAAAGTCAGATTAACTAGTACCCGACCGGGTCGCCTATTATACCCGGCCGGGCGGTCGTTCCAGTAGGTACTGGATTGAGAAACATCACAGGACCCGACTGGGTAAACCACCCCACCCGGTTGGGTAAACGGGAAATTTTAGCTAAACCAGGTTGGGCAGAGACCTTCTTCCTCACTTTTCTCTCCATCAATTTCGAACCTCTATCCCACTTTCCACCATTTTTTAGCTCCAAACCTTTGATTCTTCCCCATCTCTACACCAAATCAACCAAACAAACCCATTTTCTTCATCTCCTCACCTTCCTCTTCCACCCTACACCCACAAAACCCCCCAAATCCATCCTAACAAAAAATCCGAAACCCTAACCCCCATATCCCAAAGGTCCGAATTTTGGGTCTAAAAATCCAAAGAAACCCAAATTTCTGCACCCATTAATCATCATGTCCACTCTCCCACCCTCAAAACACCCACAACCTACCAAAAATCCAAAGTCCCAATCCCCACCAAAGTCAAGTCCGAAAATCCCTACCCAAAATACCCAAAAAATCCATTTCATGGCACCAAAAAATCCATTGCATGGCACCAAAAAAGAGCAAAGCTTCTTCTTCAAGGGCTATCCCACCTGTGGTGGGCTATGAAAGTGTGGAATTTGCAACGGAGGCACACAAGAAACTCTTCAAAGAATAAGCCAAAAGGGAGGTAAAACAATCCCGGTTCATGTGCCTTGCTACTTTAGCACTCTTTTGGATTGATGTGATTATGTGTGACATATTTGCAAGGATTGGAATGACTAGGTTGTTTGAAATGCAATATGTGACTTATCCTCATTTGGTTTATGAATTCTTTAGCTCATTTGTGTATACAAAGGATGATCATGATCATGCAAATGACACAATCACCTTTCCTTTACTAAATGAGGATCGTTCATTAACCAAAAGAGAATTCGCACATCATTTTGGCCTCCCATTGTTTGATGAAGCTTGTGATTAGACACACTTGTGGGGTATGAGTTATGGAAGAGAATGACAGGAAAGGTATGGTGGACTCTTCTAAGCTGAGTGTGAACTGTGTGCAACATCCGGTCTTCCGAAATTTCTTGAAATTCTGTTCAAACTATTTTCTCGGAAGACCGAATAATCATCACACAAGAATGTGGGATGTGGTGTTCTTGCACAAGCTGTTTTACCCGGACCGGATCTAGTTGACGTTGCCTCCATCTTATGGAATCATTTCAAAAATATGGCAACATCATCGGGACAAATTGTGATAGGGGGCCTAATCACATATATATAGCCACCTTATATGGTTTTGTAGACCCAGACCCCATTAACCCTAAACAGCTCATTTGCACGTCATGGCTTATACAAAAAATCAAGGACTCGGCTCTCTCTCACATGACACCCACGGGGGCACCTATCTATAAGTAGCTCATCATTCCACGAAATGACATATTCATCCACATGCCATCCCCTGACGTTCCCCTGGATATCGTGGGTCACGAAATCAGTGATGGTCATCACTATTGTCTCCCTGGGGCAATCCCGACACACTATGCACAAGATGAGCCCGATCAAGGACATGTTGAAGTAGACCCACCCGTCATACCAATACAACCCTTTCGAGCAACAGGTGCTCGATAACATGAACACGATCAACGACAACTACATCCTACTTCAGAAGCAAGTTGGTTTGTATAGAACTAAGCAAAGGCAGAGCTTCGAGGGGATGGAAGAACAAAGGCGAGAAGATTGGCGGCGGTATGAAGAAGACATTGCAAATGATATAATGAATGTTTTAAAACAAATGATAAATGGGAAAACTGTCAGTTTGGTCCTCGTACTTTCATGAAAAAGTCAATTAGATCCTCGTACTTTTAAAAAGATCAATCAAATCCCCGAACTTTACAAAAACGTTCAATTGAGTCCATTTGCAGGTTACTTGCCATGTCCGCAGGTCGATCACCCGCTGACGTGGCACACTTGTGGCAGCAAAATCAGCAATAATTTTGCTGACATGGCGTGGCACATATGTGGAAGTCCAGTCAACCAATTGCTGATGACATGACACACACGTGGACCGCCATGTGTGCACCACGTCAGCGGGTGACCTACTGGCATGGCAAGTAACCTGCAAAGTTCAATGATTTGATTAATTTTTTTAAAAGTACGATGACATAATTGACTTTTTCATGAAAGTATGAGGACCAAATTGACAATTTTCGCATTTGTAAATGTTATATTGTTTATTGATACAAAAGCTAAATGTTTGATATACATGACTATATATAAAATATAAATTGCGTTTTCAAAGATGTAAGTCACGTTATACAAAATGTAAAGTACGTATATCAAATATCTAAGTCACATTATATAAAATACTCCGTATAAACTAACGTAAATATAGTTTATTATTTACGTAACTTATGGAACACGATGAACTTTGTTGGATCTCAATATAAATCACACGAATTGAATACATTAAGTATAAGATAGAACTGGATGAAAAGTTGTAGACTTTCAAATACAAATATGAATTATTATTTAAAATTGACAAAACATTAGTTGTAAATTGATAGAGAAGAAGACTTTTAGTTTTTTTTTAATAATCTAATTTGAAGATGAAGAACACAAAGTCGTGATTGAATTCTTAATATTTTGATGAAGTAGAAGATAATTGAAGAAGATCTATAATAATAGCCTGGGGCGACCGTTTTTTAGATGGGACGTACGAAGAGTATTGAACTCATCCTTTAAATTGAAGATTGCATTGGAGCATAAATAATATTTTAACTGCGTGTCTGTCTACAAAAATGACATGTCCATTTTTTATGGAGTACATTCCACAATACCGTTAATTGCTCTTAACATTGCGAAAGTGATCATATATATCTACCAATTCTTCCCTGAAAATTAGGGAATGTAAGTGATGGAACTTAATTGGTAAAAAGGTCTCATTTAAACTACATATCTTCTTGTCTGATCTGCCTTCACTTTTATTTCCCATCATCTTTTTCTTTTGTGTTCCTTTTACTTTATCTTGTTTAATTGCATTTTACTAATTCGTAGCAAACGTCACGACCGTTTCCCACCCATGACAACTTAAATAAAAGGTTGATTTCATAGCTATCTTGATGATACATTATATTTATTTTTTTATTTTTTTGATGAGACATTTTATTCGATCTACAGCAGTTGATATGTTTCAAGCTTGACTGGAGTCAAAAGTGGGAGAACACACTCTAATTCATACTGTCAAATTCAAAAGTTTTGAAAAACTAATTGTAAACCAAAACGGCTTATCTATGATTATACACTTATAAAGAATGCTATAATTAATTCTATAAAACACTCCAGCTAACAGTTTTGTATGGTTGAATGTCATGTTGTGTCGCCTTATATAATTAATGTATTAATTAATGTTTTATAGAATTAATTGTAGCATTCTTTATATAATTAATTCTATAAAACACTCCAGCTAACAGTTTTGTATGGTTGAATGTCATGTATTTATACTAATCAATGTAAAATAATTACGTACACAGTAGTCCTTAATAATAATAATAATAATAATAATAATAATAATAATAATAATAATAATAATAATAATAATACGCTATTACATATGTCACTATTGTATTACGGAGTATATAAATTACTCCCTCCGTCCCATAAAACTTGACTAATGTTGATTTGCACGTGATTAATATAAAGTAAAAACTGCATGTGTGGTTGATATTTGTGCAGAAGAGAGAAAAATAACTTTAATCACATATTTGTTCATTTAAATGGAAATGACAAAGTTTTTTGGGATGGCCAAAAAAGGAAAATTGACCAAGTTTTATGGGACGGAGGTAGTATAAAAATGTAAAACTTCATTCTACATTTATGTTACTCCCTCCGTCCCGAAATAATCATCCTGTTTTGACCTTCACATAGATTAAGAAAACAAAGTTGACTTCCCATCGTAGCGACACTGTTTGGCACTGTAGCGACACTGTTTGACATTGTAGCAACACTGTTTGACACCGTAACGACACTGTTTGGTCTAATATAATCAAGTCTGTTTAATTTTGATATTGTCTAATTTAATTTGATAAGACTTTAGGTAAAATAAATTGATGAATGTGATACATCCAATATATTAAAAATTTATTTGTACACTTTTCTTACGCACTATGTAATACTCCTACTTGCTACGTATATTTTCTCTTCCATTTCTTCATCTTTATCTCTTCTCTCTTCCCTCTCTCTGTCCATTCCCGATGGGATATCCAATTAAAGATGTCATCGTCCTCTTCTCTTATTCATCCTCCTATTCTCTTCTCTATCCCCCCTTTTCTACTTTTTCATTTCTAATTTTTTCCACAATTTGCAAAACATATACTCCATATCATCTCTATTTTCTCTTTCCATCTTTTTTATTCTATTTTTTCAAATTACTTAGCTAGTCACACGTATAACTGCATCATTCATCTTTGTCCGTATATAATTACCATTAATCACAAGGAAAGTGGAAAGTTAATTTCGGGATGAAGGGAGTATATTAGAATAAACACAGAAATCCAAGTGATATCTACTGTTGAACAAAACAACTTTTGGCGGTGTATCAATTGTCTATGAGCCATAAACGTGTACACATAAGGTAACGGTTTGTGTAGTCACCAATATATCATCGTGTTTTTATTTTATTCGGAATAGAACATATGATTATAGCACTTAAAACTTGTTTGAGTGACTAGACAAAAGAGAATGGTGGGTTAAGAATCAAATGATTCCACAAATGGTTGCTTGGAATTGGTTCTTTATCATGCACTAAGGTCCTCTTTAAACAGTGGTGTACAACTCCCTCTATCCCGTTCTCAGTTTTCTTTTTTGGACCGTCCCAAAAAATAGTTCACATTTTTGCTTTTGGAAAGTTTTGTGTAGTTCACATGCATTTACTTTTTTCTTACATAAGCACAATCATACTTTTTCACGTTATTTTCACTTTCTTAAACTCCGATTCAAATCAATGCGGGAAATATTTCATGAGAGAGACGGAGTATATGATAAGAATCTTTAGGAAAAAGTAGAGGCTCCCATCAATTGAACCCACTTAAAGAGTATGGCAATTTAATTTACATTTGGCATGTGTTTATTCACTCGAGCAGTGACCCTTCTGGGTTGGAGTCTTTCGGTGGTACGATGATAGCGAGTAGACGAGGCAGTGGTGTAACTATTAGTAAAAAATACTACTCCGTATATCTAAACTAGTGATTAGAATTGGCATGTTTAATAATTACATTTTTTTGAAAGAAAAAACAAATTAATTACACAAATTAATTCGAATTATTACTGAAAGAAATTGGTTACTTAATTAAAACTAAAAAAGGTTAGTCAAGTTTGCTTCACGTTAATAAAATAAATAATTTGGAGCAAATATCCAGGGTATTACTAACAGTAGTTTCAATGGCAATAAACATATTATTTTTTTTCGCTATCATGACCTTGACAGTATGTCCACAATAATTCTTATAGAAATTGCTCTAAATAGAAGCAAAAACGTTTTGAAATTTCAAAACAGGAGTTTCATGTTTTTTATTTCGTGAATAGGAGTAATCTGCCAAGTTTGGAAAAAAATGTCATGTTTTAAAGCCTAGTAATGTCAAACTTGGCAGAAATTTACTCATATTCAAGGAATAAAAAACATGATACTCCTATTTTGGAATTTCAAAATTTTTTTTACTCCTATTTAAGGAATTCTCTCTAATTCTTATCAAATATTTTTCTATAAATTTTATTTCAGTAATATTTAAATAAAAACATTCAAATAAAAAAATTAATCTCAAATTAGATACTACGTATTTTTGAATTATTATACGCCGTATAATGTATGATTAATTGTAGATATTAAACTTTAATGTGAGATGTGTATAATTAAGTTGTGTGAGGAAAATAAAACATCATAAATGAATAATATCAAGAAAAGTGACATGTATATTTAGTAACAGAGTTTTCCGAGAAAAAAATATGACTAGCTGTGTTTTTTGGACAAAAATATGACTAGTAACTAGGCAAGAGTCGCTATATTGTATTTCAAAGTGACACGTCATTGATAGATGATAAGTCATTACGAACTATACACTAAATATATGTCACTTTTTTAGAAATTTTTAAAATAAGTGATATACGGAATATATTTTTGTCTTTTGAATTTAATTTAGTAATATTCACGGGAAAAGACTATAATAATATGTGCTGCAAATCGTGCAATGTTCATAACAAACATACATGAACCATAAAAATGTCATCATAAAAAATCTATTTAAACTTAATTGGAACAAGTGAAATTCACACCTCATAGATGTTAGTATATATGTCCTAGCGACAATCACTTTTTAGAGATATATGTACTTGATCACATTCAGTTTTCTATATTTGATATATACGGTATTACACATTGACGATTAAGTATTTCAATTGTCAATATCTTATTCATAATTGTGTTCCCTTGGACTTATGTTGTCAATAAGTAAGTGGGAGCTTATATGATATAACATAAGGTCCTAAAATAGCCCCAATCAATGATCATCAAGAATGAGATATTGATGATATGCGATAAGATTGGTATGTGGACTGCATCATACTTTTAGAAAGTATAGTTGATCTCACGACTATGAGTTCCTGTAATTCATGATGGTCACATAGATATTTTAGAGAATATTGGCATACCCACCGAGAAACCTTTTGATAAGTTCTATTCATGTGTCTATGGGATTATCAGTGTATAGAGTAGTGTAATAGTCCTCCGACTTGAGGTCAATACGTACTACATGTGCGGAGTAATGTACTTTGACCATGACCAACGCTTGCACTCCAATCGGGGTAGATACGGCATGTGTTGGGTGTATCACGAAGCACATGGAGTAGTAGTTGAGCCAAGAAAGGATTCATTCCTCATAATAGATTAAGAGAGAACATTCTACTTCTCATATCTAGATGGATCATAAAGTCATTGGCCAATGCAAAGATATATTCGTTTTGGATATCGAATATGATCATTATGGATCATCTAGAAAGATTGAGAGACAGAGACTGAGTTATTGGGATAGACACTATATCATGTTCTAGACTTAGTTGAATGTTCGCTGAATGAAAGGACCGTATCACTATGAGCTCTATATTACAGGGAGTTTGAATAGTCCTCGCAAACGTCCTTATATATTAAGTTTGTCTGGTAAATCGTCTATGGATTCTACTAAGACCTAAATTTGATTAGTGCTTAATATATAAGGCCTTATGGGTCACACAACAAGTGATTATACCTTCCGATTGAATTGTTAGAAGAAATTAAATATTATTAATTGGATTAAATAATATTTAATTAGTAATACTGAAAATGGATTAAATATTAATTAGATTAAACATATTTATTTCATGAAGTTGAAGGAGAGTTCTATTTGATAGAATTAATTAAGTGGAATAAATTAGATTTATTATACTTAATTAAGATGTATTTATAATTAATTAAAGTTGATATTTTCTTGTGCACAATTTAGAATTAGTGTGTTCAAGAAAATATAAAATGATAATAATAAGTCTTTTAAGAAGATGAGGGTGGCGGCAACCCCCATTCTTCTTTAATACGTATGACTAGTTTTGTTATTATTATTTATATCTTTTTTTAATTAATAAATGATGTTAGTCATGTTAGGATTAGAACTCATTAATGAAGAACACTTTCATTGTGATTGGGAAACTAGTTTAGAACTAGTATAAATACACCCTCCTCCTTCATAATTAATAGACCAGTTTTAAGATTCAGTATTACCAGTTTATTTCCCTGCGAAGAGATTTCCTAGTCTTTCTCTTAGGGAGATCTAATCGTTCTTTCGGAAAGGAGAAATCACGTGGATACCAAAGGTCAAGGATTATCACCGCTAAGCTTGAAGATCTGTAAGTTCTAACTCAGATCTGTTATTATTATCATGTTCGTTATTTTGTCATAATCAGGAAGATCTGTTTGGAAAAATTTTAAACTTCCGCTGCCGTACTTTCGAGGTACGTTACATCAATTTCCTAACAATAGAAACACAAAATCATATGCTAAGATCAGACCATGGTTAGCTCAACTGGTAAGTTGTACGGAGTAAGAAAGTTTGAACGAATGATCTGCTGATATTTACGAAGTTCTGGCTGAAGTGGCTCGATTGACTGATTCTGTTGATTTATGAAAAATTTATACTCCCTCCGTCCCAAACACAACTTCACACTTCGTTTTCCACACATATTAAGGAAAAAATTTATCGGGGGTAAATTTTACTGTTTCGACACTGTTTGAACATTGTTTGGCACCGTTTGTCACTGTTTTGATGTAGATAATTTGCCAAATAAGGAAGTGGGAAGAAATGCAAAGTTAATTTTGGGACATCCATTTAACGAAAGTGGGAAGTTGTTTTTGGAGCGGAGGGAGTATTTAAAATATATTTTATTAATAAAATAAAGAAAAATTATATGAAAAATAGTTAAAATGTTTCTCGAGAGCAACTTCAGTCAATCCTGTCAGAAAAGTAACTCAAACTTTTATGGAAGAGTCGGATGATAAGACTTATAAGTAAAAAAGTAGAGTCACCATACATGATTTTAATTTAATTTTATCCTATTCGAAAGATCTACACTATGTTAAATAACATACATACCATACATTATCATTTATAAAAAAGTAGCCTTACATATATCATACTACTTCCGTCCCAAAAATGATCACCATATTATCGATCAATCCGTGTCAAATCCATCTTAATCCCCATAAATTCTCCTCTAATCCTCCATGAGATTGAAAAAAAATTGAGCCCACGTTTATCTTACTTTCTCTCATTCATGATAGCATATACTTATGATATATGCACAAAAATGTCTTTACTTTTATCATTTTATGCAAGTACATACATGCAACAGGGAAATCATATATCCTTTCACCGCGTATTTTATATTGGAAGGTGGGAATATTGCTAATTGCTATTATGGTGCTTCTGCAGCCACTATGAAGATTGACATAATGCCAACTTATCAAGAAGGCGCCACGCATATGGCTGTAATGCCCTATCGTTCATTAATTAAAAGAAACATGGTTTTTATGTTGAACAGAAAAGGAAAAGGAAAACCTCTTTTTCGGGAGAGAACATTACAAATCGTTCCATGAACAATACATTTGGTATTAACAAATTTGAGTAATTTGACACAACGTTGGGGAGCTAGCTGCCGTGGGAAAAGTGAAGTCCTTCTAAACTATTCAAGGATGATAATTAAATTTAGATGTTTATATAACAAATAGAACTAAATGAAATTGTGATTGTAAGGGGTGTTTTACCGAAAAATACGGGAAAAGGGGTTGGGGTTGCCAAAATACGGGGATTTTTCTAGGGTTTACCAAAATACGGGAGTCAGAACACCCAATTCTGACTAGAGATAGGGTTTCCGAAAAAACAATCTCTCCCCTCCTGTCGGATTAGGGACTTCCGACTAGGAGGTTTTTTTTTTTGCGCAATTCTTAATTTAGGGCTAAAAACTAAATTGTCGGATTTAGTTTTTTTTTGTCGGATTAGGGACTTCCAATTAGGGACCTTTCCGCAATTTTTTTTTTTAATTTTTTTTTGAGTTTTAAAAACTAAAAGTTTTAAATTCTAGGGCTAAATTCTATCCATTCCAAATTTAAAAGTTTTTTTAGATTTCTGGCATATTTTTTAGAATGAAAACTTAGCATTTTGATTTTTTGATTGCTTTATATTGTTTTTTAATCCATTTGTATTGTGAATTTTGTTTTAATTGCAATTTTTGTAATTTTAAGTACAATTTTGATTTAATTCATTCGTCAAATAAGATACAAATTTGATTTTGTTTTAAGTGCAATTTTTGTAACTTTAATGGAAGTGAACAAAACAAATGTAGTTTTCAATGTAATTTATTAATGAATAGACAGTACATACAATATTAAATTTAATACTACATCTAACGTTGCATGCTCGGCCCTGCTCCGTCCTCACCGCGAGTGTTCCAAGGCCCCGTTGTGTCTTCATAGTAAAATGACGAATCCAGAAATGAATCAACATAATCACCTGCTTGTGTTGAGTACTGATAAGAATCATAATACGGCGGTGGTTGATCAAATGAGACACCTTGATGTGTTGAGAATTGAGGGGGTGGTTGATCAAATGAGACACCCTGATGTGTTGAGAATTGAGGAGGCGATTGACGAAATTGACGAATGTTTTCTATCGCCACTACTTCTTTCAGTGCATCATATGAACAGTAAAGTGCGCCTACTTCGATCCTTTCAGGCTCAGAATCTACCGCTTGAACATATGGTTCTTCTAGCTCCACATTGGCCCAGGTGGTGTCTACTACCTCGTCATTATCATCGCTCGTGGATGATTCGACATCACTACTAAAACCTTGTTCATAATCTGGGTCGTCCGACTCTTCACCCAAGTTTGTGACTGTACAAAGTAGATACATTCATAAATTTCAATATTATTATCTGGGACAAATTATTAATTTAACACAATTCTTGAATTTCTAGAATTGAACACAATTCCTTGTAACACACTATCTAAAATAAAATAAAATTATGATTTGAATTTTTTGGTTTTAATTTATCCGAATATATATAATTTTTAAGTTTATTTGAAGTATAAAAACTTTTTGTGCTCTGGTCGGATTTGGGTGTTCCGACAGGAGATTTAAAATTTTAATTTTTTTTAAAATTCCACTTCCGTTAGATTGTGATGCGTGCGGTTATTTCATTTATTTGAACCGTTGATAGAATGTGTTTCTTTACTGTAATTAGGTAGAAGTATTGAATTTGTGTAGATGGGACGGACAGATAAAAAATTGAATTCTATCTCACTTTTTTGTGTCAGATTGAATTTGTGTCACTTTATTTTTGTGTCACTTTATTTTTGTCTAATTGAATTTGTGTCACTTTATTTTTGTACATATATGGTTGGACAGAATATTGAATGATTAAATTATATCTTATGATAGTTAAGATATTCTAAATTTAACAGATATGGACGGACAGATATGATTAAAAGTCCACTAAATTAACTACTTCTATACTCCTAAAACCAAAAGTTAAGGCAAATTCTAAATGTAACACACTTTCTAACTTTCAAGTACTTTATAGCCAAATTTAAATCTAAAATTCAAATTGAACAATCTAAATTAAAAAATTTACAAATTAATAAATCTACTACTTCTACACTCCTATAAAAATTAATTAAGGCAAATTATAAGTTAGAGATCTATATATAGCTTTTTTAACGACGTGATACTCTCTCCGTCTAAATCAATATCGTAAATATATAATTAATATATAAATCACATATAATTAATTAGATACGTGTAATATTATTATAAAGATATTAAATTATAGAGTAATCAATTAGCCTAATAATGCATAATATTAGTATTATTTAATATATCACAACGATTCAGTAATTACAATGCATTTACAAATATTTTTTAGATTACACCATGTTGATTATGGTTCTATTATTATCAAATTAGCCGCAATATATTATACTAGAGATAATATATATTTTTATTATAGCCTAAGTATATAATACACTAAGTAATACATATATTACTAATATCAGTGATATATACTCATTATGTTATAATATTTAAGATAGCCAACTATCAATTATAGCCAAATTTTACTCTGAAATTCCAATTTAACAATCTAAATTAAAAATTTACAAATTACTAAATTAACTACTTCTACACTCTTAAAATGACAACAAATAAAACCAATCATTGTAAATTCTATTTAACTTGAACAACACATACCAGGAGATTCGTAGTTCTGAAACGTTTGGCGGTTGTTCCTCTTACCATATACGGATGATGGGTCTTCCTCTCTGGGAGTTCCGTGGAACGTCAAAGTTTGTGGCGGGGTCGCTGAAGCTTCCACGTAAATGTGCAACTCCTCATACTCATTTTTAGCGATCCAGAAAAAATGACGCCATGTGTGCTCATCGTGAATGGGCCATAGTCTAGAAGCAACATATACAGAATTATTATATTTTGGCAATTTTCCGTAAATTAATTTAATTTCGGAAAATCCGTCGTCTCTAACATGATTTAGAACATTCTCATGTATAGTAGTATAATCATCTTGATGGATTATAGGGGTATCCAAACTATAATAAAACGGAGAGATTTGAGCTAATGTGAGGAAGAAGATGAAAGAATAGTAATGTATGAATGAGTTGTGAATTAGGTTTACAAGAACTCCCTAAGGGAGTATATATAGAAGAATATCCGGGTCTGGACCTCTAATATGGGCCTGACAGACCCGGTTACATAAATGAACTGATAATATAAAAGGCTAATCTAGAACACCTGAATAATAATAATGTACAATAATGCAAATGCTATCAGCTGAGTGTACGTGGGCCGCTGTCCGGGCTCAATAGTCGTGAGACCTGGGGGTCCGAGTCTATATACTCCATCAGGAGTCCCCCACTCCCTGAGTCGAGAGTACTCGAGGCGAAAGGGAGTAGAATTGTGTGCTGATCTATCGTCTGATGAGTAAACTTCGTGAAAAAATTTGAATTTCTGCTTCTTTGGCTAACGGAGGCGCTAAGTCCCCCGCTCTTCCAGTCCCCCACTCCTTGAGGTGAATGTAATGAGGTGAAGAGGAGTAGAGTGGTGCATGTCTCGTTATGTCTTCAATAGGGGGCCGAGGGTCGATGTCTTTTGATCCACAATGGGGAGATGCCTCGTTAAAAACCTCATTAGGAAAAAACCCAGTGGGAAAAAATCCTAATGAGGGAAAAAGAGTACACCGGATGCCCCCAAAATGAAGCAAAAGGGGTGAGCCCTTCGACCTAGGTGTGGAGCTGCAACGGTGTCTGTCTGCTAAGGGGATGGCCGAGATCAGTCTCTAGATGTGAGTAGCTCGGCATGATAAGTAGTCCTAGTCATCAAATAAAGATGACTAAGAGATAGATCGAGTGACCGTCCATAATGTGATGTCCGTGTCATCAAATAAAGTGACCGAGACATGTGGCCGAGAGGCCTATAAGAAGTCCAAGCCATCAATAAAAGATGACCGGGAGAGACGGCCAAGTGGCCAGTATGATGAGCTCCACGTCATCAAATAAAGATGACGGGGCGATGCATGACCGAGGTGCCCGGATGAGAGTTCCACGTCATAAAATAAAGATGACGGGGTGATGTATGGCCGAGAGGCCTGTATGAGAGCTCCACGTCATCAAATAAAGATGACAGGGCGATGTATGACCGAGGGGCCTGTATGAGATCCACGTCATCAAATAAAGATGACGAGTCGATATATGGCCGATGGGCCTATATAAGAACTCCACGCCATCACATAAAGATGGTGGGGCGATGTGCGGCCGAGAGGCCTGTAGGAGAGCTCCACGTCATCAAATAAAGACGACTGGGAGGCTAACGACCGAGAGGCCTGTATGAGAGTTCCACGTCGTCGAATAAGGACGACGGGGCACTGTATGGCCGAGGGGCCTGCATAAGAGCTCCACATTGTCAAATAAAGATGACTGGGAGGCTAACGACCGAGAGGCCTGTATGAGAGTTCCACGTCGTCGAATAAGGACGACGGGACGCTGTATGGCCGAGGGGCCTGCATAAGAGCTCCACGTCGTCAAATAAAGACGACGGGGCGATGCATGGCCGAGAGGCCTATATGAGAGCGCCATGTCATCAAATAAAGATGACGGGGCGATAAAATGGCTGATGGGCCCGTAAATAAGCTTCACGCCATCAAATAAAGATGACAAAGCGATATATGGCCGATGGGCCTGTAGATGAGCTTCACGTCAACAAATAAAGATGACGGAGCGATATACGGCCGATGGGCCTGTAGATGAGCTCTTCATCATCAAATAAAGATGGCAGAGCGATATATGGCCGATGGGCCTGTAGATGAGCTCTTCGTCATCAAATAAAGATGACCGAGCAATATATGGCCGATTGGCCTGTAGATGAGCTCTTCGTCATCAAATAAAGATGACCGAGCAATATATGGCCGGTTGGCCTGTAGATGAGCTCTTCGTCATCAAATAAAGATGACAGAGCGATATATGGCCGATGGGCCTGTAGATGAGCTCTTCGTCATCAAATAAAGATGACAGAGCAATATATGGCCGATGGCCTATGGCTAAACTCTGGGCTCCTTTAGCTTTTTAGCCGGAGACCGCAAGACGTTCGCTATATCTGAATAGGGGGACGAGGCGGTGGACGCCTGTCTGAATATGAGGACGACGACGCTGATGAGTCGGTCCGAATATGAGGACGACAACCCTGACGAACCGGTCCGAATATGAGGATGAGGCAATGATAAGCCGCGTGTCATATGAAGGCGACGGTCACCATCTAGGAAGGGATTGGCGAGCCTGGTCGCTAGATAAGGACTTCAGCGCTGGGGCCGGTCTAAATGTGAGGACGAGGCGATGATAAGCCGTGCGTCATATAGGAGCGATGGTCGCCGTCCGGGAAGACATGGCGAGCCCAATCGCTATAACAAGACATCGGCATTGGGAGCCGGTCTTGAGATAAATAATCACGTCGCGGCCGAGAGGCTGATCGCGATGTGCGGATGACAATGATGAGGAGCCAGTCCGAAATATGATGGCGAGGCGATGATGGAGCCGATCGTCATATAGAGGCGATAGTCACCATCCAGGAGGGGATGGCGAGCCTGATCGCTAGCCCAACACACTCGGCGCTCATGAAGCCGGTGTTGGGATATGGTGTGACGTCGTGGCCGAAGGGCCGATCGTGATGTGAGGTCGTCAGCACTATGAGGCTGATCCAAAAGTCCAAGCAACGGTCGTCATCCGATGAAGGAATGACTGAGACCGGTCTTGGGGATAGATAATCACGCCGAGGCCGAGGGGCCGATCGTGATGTGCGGGCGGAGATGATGAGCCAATCCGATAATATGATGACGAGGCAAGAATGAAGCTGATCATCATATAAGGGCGATGGTCACCATCCAGGAAGGGATGGCAAGCCCGATCGCTAGCTCAAGACTCTGGGAGCTGAGGAAGCCGGTCTTGAGATAGATAGTCACGCCGAGGCCGAGGGGCTGGTCGTGATGCACGGATGGCGATGAAAAGAGTCAATCCGAAATATGATGACGGGGCAATGATGATCCGGTCGTCATATAGAGTCGATGGTCACAATCCAGGAAGGGATGGCGAGCCCGATCGCTGGCTCAAGACTCTCGGCGCTGAGGAAGCCGGTCTTGAGATAGATAATCACGCCGAGGCCGAGGGGCCGGTCGTGATGTCCGGATGGCGATGCTGAGAAGCCAATCCGATAATATGATGACGGGGCGATGATGAGCCAACCGTCATATAGAGGCGATAGTCACCATCCAGGAAGGGATGGTGAGCCCAATTGCTAGCTCAAGATCGCGTTGAGACCAAGGGGTCTGCCGCGATGTGAGGATGACGGCGATAATGAGCCATTCCAATAAATGATGACGAGGCCATGATGGGCCAATCGTCATATAAAGGCGACGGTCACCATCCTGGAAGGGATGGTGAGCCCGATCGCTAACTCAAGACTCTCGGTGTTGAGGAAGCCGGTCTTGAGATAGATAATCACGCCGAGGCCGAGGGGCCGGTCATGATGTCCGGATGGCAATGCTGAGAAGCCGATCCGATAATATGACGACGGGGTGATGATGAACCAGCAGTCATATAGAGGCGATGGTCACCATCCAGGAAGGGATGGTGAGCCCAATCGCTAGCTCAAGATCGCATTGAGACCGAGGGGTCTGCCGCGATGTGAGGATGACGGTGATGATGAGCCGTTCCAATAAACGATGACGAGGCCATGATGGGCCAATCATCATATAAAGGCGACGGTCACCATCCTGGAAGGGATGGTGAGCCCGATCGCTAGCTCAAGACTCTCGGCGCTGAGGAAGCCGGTCTTGAGATAGATAATCACGCTGAGGCCGAGGGGCCGGTCGTGATGTCCGGATGGCAATGCTGAGAAGCCGATCCGATAATATGATGACGGGGCGATGATGAGCCAGCCGTCATATAGAGGTGATGGTCACCATCCAGGAAGGGATGGTGAGCCCAATCGCTAGCTCAAGATCGCGTTGAGACCGAGGGGTCTGCCGCGATGTGAGGATGACGGCGATGATGAGCCGTTCCAATAAATGAAGACGAGGCCATGATGGGACAATCGTCATATAAAGGCGACGGTCACCATCCTGGAAGGGATGGTGAGCCCGATCGCTAGCTCAAGACTCTCAGCGCTGAGGAAGCCGGTTTTGAGATAGATAATCATGCCGAGGCCGAGGGGCCGGTCGTGATGTACGGATGGCAATGCTGAGAAGCTGATCTGATAATATGATGACAGGGCGATGATGAGCCAACCGTCATATAGAGGCGATGGTCACCATCCAGGAAGGGATGGTGAGCCCAATCGCTAGCTCAAGACTCTCGGCGCTGAGGAAGCCGGTCTTGAGATAGATAATCACGCCGAGGCCGAGGGGCCGGTCGTGATGTCCGGACGGCAATGCTGAGAAGCCGATCCGATAATATGATGACGGGGCGATGATGAGCCAGTCGTCATATAGAGGCGATGGTCACCATCCAGGAAGGGATGGTGAGCCCAATCGCTAGCTCAAGATCGCGTTGAGACTGAGGGGTCTGCCGTGGTGTGAGGATGATGGCGATGATGAGCCGTTCCAATAAATGATGACGAGGCCATGATGGGCTAATCGTTCTATAAAGGCGACGGTCACCATCCAGGAAGGGATTGGCGACAGCGGAGCTCAACCAGACTATACCGGCGACGAAGTTTCCTCAGGCGGAGATTGATTTCTTCCTTAGGTGGATCCGACGGCAGCACGAATTGGCCGGGAGTAGGCTCACTATATCTCCGACAACGCCGGCAGATCTTCCTTAGTACCGGCGACGTGTGATACACCCTTCGAGTTGGGTCCGCAGGGGAATTCCGAACTGTTTATTACTGGAGCCCTTAGGGTCCATTAATGGCGGATCTGTGAGGCTTAACTCCAATATCTGAGGCGAGTGAGCTAGAGATGGCAGTCGCCGCCTCGGTTCCGAGCCTCGAGCTGCGGCAGCGACCAGGAGGGCGCCAGAGGTTGTTTGTAGTGCATCGATCTCAACCTCACTGCGGGCAGCTGGGTTGGCACAGATCTGGACGGGAAACTGCAGGTCCGTATTCCTCGCTAGGCCTAGGGCAACGACGGTGCTGGACTTCAGCAAGTGCAGCAGCAGATAACGTTCTTGACCTTGGCAGAGACGGAGGCTTAGCATTTTTCATTTCCAGATTTTTTTTACCGTTCTTCACATTTTCAGATCCGTTTTTGATTGATTTCTTTTGTAATTTGGTTGAATTCTTGGATTTTTGTTATTTTTGGAAGGATTTCTCACTTGGTTTTTGCTCAAACTCTCAATGAAAGCACCATTGATGGATTATAGGGGTATCCAAACTATAATAAAATGGAGAGATTTGAGCTAATGTGAGAAAGAAGATGAAAGAATAGTAATGTATGAATGAGTTGTGAATTAGGTTTACAAGAACTCCCTAAGGGAGTATATATAGAAGAATATCCGGGTCTGGACCTCTAATATGGGCCTGACAGACCCGATTACATAAATGGACTGATAATATAAAAGGCTAATCTAGAACACCTGAATAATAATAATGTACAATAATGAAAATGCCATCAGCTGAGTGTACGTGGGCCGCTGTCCGGGCTCAATAGTCGTGAGACCCGGGGGTCCGAGTCTATATACTCCATCACATCTCCTTCCCTAATGAATAGTACCATCCTAGGAGGTATGGAGTACTCTATTTCATCATCTTTTTGAGATGTAGAGTCATTCCAATGAACCATAACAACAATATTACCCCCACTAGACATTTTTATATGAGAAGAGAATGCCTAAACAGAAAATGTAATAAATATATCAAGAGAGAAAGAAGGATTATTTTTTGGAGTGTGAAAATTTTGAAAAGAAATGAACTCATTTTATAGGAGCTGAGCTATTGGAGTAGAATTCACCAATTCGGACCATATAATTCGAGTTGGTACAATAATCGAATACAAATAAAACACGTAGTGGAAACAATAAAATTAAAACAAAACTCCTGATCGGATTCCCAAATTCCGACTGGGTATTAATTAATTTAGAACCCCTCCTCCTGTCGGATTACATGATTCCGACTAGGGTTTCGAACCAATTTCGTCGGAAGTGGTGAATCCGACCTTCGTATTTTGGTAACTCCCGTATTTTGGACTGTCAGAACCAAAAGTCCCGCTTTTTGGACTGTCAGAACCAAAAGTCCCGCTTTTTGGTAAAAAAACTCGATTGTAAGAATAAGAGTACAACTTTAAAATATGACTAATTTTTCAATCCTACCCTTATTTTGTTTAAATACAATTCATATTTCTTAATTTGCTCATTTTATAAATTTTATTTTGTCATATTTCATTACTTATTAAAACACAAAAGCAATAACATCACTTTATCAATCTATAATAAAAATGTATACAAAATTAAATTTATGAAATTCGAAAACATAAAAAATAAGAAAAAAGCGTAAAAATGACATTTTTTTACAAAAATGATATTTAATTTTTTGCCATTGCAGGTGTCATGCTGGGAGGTCACAGGAAAGGCCTCCATATTCTTTTATATTTTTTATGTGTTTGATTTCTTTTTATATATTTTTAAAGTTTTTAATTTTTTTAAAAATTTTAGTTTTTTTAACTTTTATCATTTTATTTTTAAAATAATGTTTTTGAATTGTTTATATTTTTTCAAATTTATTACTACATATAATTTAAAATATGTTTATTGTTTTTATGTTTTTTTTACAAATTAAAATATGATTTTCCTATTAAGTTATGGTAAGATAGAGTAGGAAGACAGAGTTTAATTCAGTCATATTTTGGCAAGATAAACAATATAGTTTTACTTGTACATTTAGCGATTAATTTACTCTTATTTAGAGCTATTTCCCTTTTTCTTTTACAAGTTACCAGATCGGGAAGGCCTTGATTTTTATCATTTACTATTCTAAAATTAATTCGTATTTTACTTTGGTTATGTTTAATTTTTCAAGTGGAACTTTTGGTGTACGGCCAGATCTATGATAGGTTTGTGATGGTCTAATTAGAAGTAACAAAGCTATAGGAGTTTTTTTTTTTAAATGTCGCATCATTAGAGAAATAGTCTATTATTTTTAGGACTGTCTTTTTTATGTCTCATAACTAATAAGAGGTCAGGTAATCTTCAAATCACGAGTTTAGCAAGGGAGTGAGTAGTAAATTTGGATCTGATGTACATTTTATAATTTGTTAGTTTGATATTCCCTCCGTTCCTAAATAAACTTCCAACTTTCCTTTTTCGTCCGTTCCAATTAAAACTTCAACTTTCTTTTTTTGGTAAAGAATTTGTGGTTCACAACATTTCTTACACATTTCTCTCTCCTCTGCACAACTCTCCACCACACAATATCAACTATCTTAAACTTTGTGCCAAACCCATTTGGAAGTTAAAATGGGAACGAAGGTAGTATTCGTATTATTATACGCAATTTCGGTTAAAAACAAAAAAATGATAAATTTGAAAAGTTAGTGTAGAGCATGTTTGGTAGTCTAACATTTTATCATCTAATTTTTTTATCAATCACCCAATGTTAATTTTACATGTATAATCTAGACTCAAGTAGCTTTCTAGTTAAACTTACTGAATAGCACTCTTTCAGTTTTCTCATCAACTTTTTCTTTAATTCATTAATAGAATATTTTTCTTCATGACCCAATAGGTTTAGGCAATTGCGCCTTTTAATATAGGATTTCAAAATTTTCGGCTGATCAATCGATTCGTTAACTTTAATGGTCCAAACAAGGTCTAAGAATTTGACTTTTTGAAGACTACAAATATGTTGACATGAATTAATTGTCTTGTTTGCTTTTGCACAAGTTTTAAGAAAGTGGTTGAAAAGGTAAAAGTTGTGGTTAAGATTTGAATAGAAAAAATGTGAATTGATATAAGTCACTCATTATTGTCAAAAGAGGAAACACGATAATTATTTTGGGACGGACCGAAAAGGAAAGCAGGACATTTATTTCGGGACGGTGAGAGTATTTAAGATGTTTTTACATGGATTGCAATTTTTCTGGTTTGGTCTGATTTAAATTTGTCTGTTCTGATAACAATACAAATTTGACTTGATCTGATACTGAACACATTCCAAGTAAAAACATCATTAATTACCCTTAAATAGTCCATACCAAGACTTAATTAGATAAGATTAGATTTGGATAAGAATGAAATATTAGACGAGCAAATCGCCATGATGCATTATGTATGGTAAAACATCTGATTCTACGGACGATATCCAGGCTTCTAATAAATGGTGTCCAACTTATTACGCCGTTGACTGATTTCAAAACCACACAATATGATTACCTTTCAACTAACTAAGCATTGTTTTCAACTAAAAAGACTCCTCGAAATGATTGTAATTTGTAGACATTCGTTCTTGTAAAGCGGTTACTCCATCGGACCAAATCTTCTTCACCATTTTTACTATTTTGTGTGATCATCACAAAGCATGCATATCTTATGAATAAAAAATATATTGATGTTCAAATAGGATTAAAATTATGGCAAAAACCTAAAATAGGACTTGCTATGTTTTTATTCCAAAATAGGACCATATGAGTCCTATTGGAAACATACCTATTTTTGCATTCCATTCTTACCCTTCCATTAAATATGAATTAAAAATAGTCAAAAGCCATAATTAAATGTTTAATTCATAATAAATTCGAAAAAAATCAAAAATTCGTAGAAATATAATTTAAAAAATTATAAATTTTTTATAAAATAAAAAATTCAAAAACTTTTTTTTTAAATAATTTTATTTTTAAAAAAATTAATAAAAAATAGTAAAACTCCGTAAAAAAAATTTAAAAAAATATGGATGCCTTTCCCACCGCCTGTACTACCTCCCAACACCACCACCTCCGGCCGATGAAAAAAAATGCCATTTTCCCAGAAAAGTGGCATATTTCTCTTTTCGAATGCCAACATTTTCATTTTTTTTCTGCCATAAATATGGCATTCGTAATGAACTTGGCATTTTTTCCCCTGGTGACTGGAGGTGGTGGTGGTGAGGCGGCAGAGGCGGCGGCAATTTTTTTTGAGTTTTTATTTTTTTTTAATTGTTTTTTAATTTTTTTAATTTTTTTTAAAAAAAAATTAATTAAATTTTTAATATCGAAATGTTTTTCTTAATTTTTTAGTATTTTTACGAATTTTTATTATTTTTTATTATTTTATTAGGAATTAAAACATTTTAATAGTTATAAGGGTATAATTGTCCAAGGTACGCATAATTAGTCCTATGCAAACATAGTTCATTTTTTGGTCCTATTTGTGAAAAGTGAATGACTTTTAATCCTATTTTGATAATTAACTCTAAAAAATACTTCCTCCGTCCCACAATTAAATTCCTAGTTTGACTTCTACATATTAAAGAAATAAATATATTTAGGAGTAAATTTTACTGTTGAGTACACAGTTGTGAGACTATTTGACATTGTTTCGGTACTATTTTGCACTGTTTTAGTGTAAATTTGTTTGCGAAATAAGAAAGTGTGAACTTGTTTGGGACATTCCGAAAAGGAAAGTGACAACTTAATTTGGGGACGGATGGAGTATATAAATAGAGTTGATGAATAAAATGCGATTTTTAATACACAGTCAACATAACAGTAGTTTAATACGTAGTAATTACGATGTCCAATTATATATTCAATGACAATAATAATGATATACTCATAACAATTTTGGTCACATTTTTGCCTACCCTTTGATTTTGTTGTTTAATATAAAAAGATAATAAGGAGAACAAATTAGGGAAGGGAATTTTCTTAGCCTGTGTTTGGATGAGAGATTTGAGATGGAAGGGAAGGTATTGACGAATAAAAAGAGATATTAATTTCATTCTTACATTGAGATAGCTTCATTACAAATTACAACTACATGGAGATGGTAAAATTAAAATCTAGAAATAACAAAGGCTAGAGTTATGGTGCCGGTTTGGTAACACTGAAATTGGCTGAATCGACTGATTCTGCTAAAATTTATGAAGTTCTGACTGAAGTGACTGTATTCTACTGATTTATGAAAAAAAAAAAAACTTATACTCCCTCCGTCCCCCTAATATTGGTACGGAAGGGAGTGATGTGGTTTTTAAGAAAAGTAGAATTATGTGGTTGGTAATGAGTTGATAAAATGGAAATAAAGTAAGAATGAATTAGAGCCACACAAATGTTACCAAATATGGTATGGGACAATAATAAAGGGACATCCAAAAATGAAAAAATGGGACACTTATAGAGGGACGGAGGGAGTATCTAAATTAAAATACTTTTCATTAATAAAATAAAGAAAAAATTATATGAAAAATTAGCTAAAATGATCATCCACAGTAATTTCAGCCAATGCAGCCAGAAAAGTAACTTCAACCTTACTTATTTTGATTATTACACAATTCAGCGCACGAAATCAAAAGTTACGTGTTTGGTGAAACAGTTGGCTGATAAGGATGATAAGCCAAAAAAACAAAGTTACCAAACAGGCTCATATGAATTACATTATCTAGTTAATTCAGATGCAATTTAATTAGTCCATATGTGATTAGTTAATTACATTTGTACATGCTGAGACAAGTCCAAATGTAACTTACACATCTGAAAATGTTGCGCATAAGAAGATTTAGCTCATGCATAAGAAGATGTAACTCACGCATAAGAAAATGTATAACTCGCGGAAAAGAAGATGTAAGTCTTGCATAATTAGATGTGACTCGCACATAAGAAGATGCAACTTCATATATTATCAAACTTAACTCCAAGAATCAAAATAAACAAACTCAATGTCTTAAAAACCTCTAAACACATATAAAAGAGATAAAAAATACTTCGTATTATAGAAAAAGTGTATGAATATAAAAAATATATTACAAAAAATGTATGAATATAAAAATATTACAAAAATAAAAATAATGTATGAATATGAAATGCAATATACTTGTTTTATTTAGATTATTAATTTTTTTTTGTTATGAATTGATAAAGAATAAAAAATAGATTTAGTTGTATTGTTGTAATATAAGTTGAAGATAAAGAAAAATGAAATTACAATTATATTTTTTTACTTTGAAGAGAAGGAGAAGAAAACAAAAGTAAAGAAGAAAAAGCTAAGGAAAAACCATAATGACGTACTCCACTGCTCCACAAAAGAAAAATAAAGGATGGGAATAAGTATTATTGTGTCAGTGGCATATATGGGTACACTCTTAGCACGGTGTGGCGATCCCACCATATAATTTGCTAATAAACATATATAGATTAACAAAACAAAAGTTAATAGTTTCTCCCAACAAATGGTAAGAACAAAGGGCTAGTAAATCTTAAACTAAATAGCATGGGTTGCATGCAATATCTCATTCACCGAGAAATGAAATCAAGACTTGGTACATTCGGAAGAATTTAAATTCTAGTACTTCGAACTCCTTATTCAAGTATTCAACTACTTATTAAGAATGAAGATTTCAGTTAAATTCTTTTTTAATAACTTACAAACAATTCACTTATCATTTTTAGACTAACTAATATCAGGTCAGCCCTTTAAATACTTTACTTGTTAGTTTTAGACTAGCTCATATCAGGCAAAACTATACTACAATCTTATGAGATTGTTCAAATATATGTAAAAATGCATAAGTCTGTACTGAATTGGATTAGTAGTGTCTTATTCACTATCTGTCAGCTTGTAATTAAAATCCAATTTTCATTCTCCCAATTAATTGTTCGACCGGTGCTAGGGATCCTTAGGGATGAGGGTCATTTTTTAGATGGTTCAAATCAAATCAAACATAATTTCACAAATTGAGATCTCCATGACACAAACTTCTTTTGAGTAACTTCTCGCTTTGTCACATAGTAAGTCATGGTCTTCCAAAAAGCATTGCTTGCAAAACTCACAAGTCATGAAAGATGTATTTCCCGCGTAAACCACCGTTTTAACTTTAACAAAATTAATTTAAGCAGAAGTTCTCACCTGAAAATGCCAAATTTGAACTTTTTAAAATAAAAGTACAAAAACACGCTTTTTTAAGTTTTCGCAAACACTATCTAATTAAGCGTATGAACGAAGTTTCAACACACATCTAGAGTCTAGAGACAACAATAATCCTAAAGCTTGAGTTGAATAGTCCCTCTATGAAAATCTTTATGGGAGAAAACAAATGGGACCATTAAGTTTGGGGTTAGAAAGAAAAAGTAAATCACACATATCATGCGGGTAGCTTTACAGTTCATTTGGAACATATTTAGTCCGGTACGACGATACCAAACCATAGCAACCAATTCCAATGGTCTTTGTTCAAACCAAATTAATCAAAGCTGCTCTGCTCTCTTCTCTTTCACCAATCTCAAGATTTCCCATATTGTTCTATATGTAATAAGAGCTTATAAGACAATTAACCACACCCTTTAATTAATCATCATCTTCTTCCTTGAACTTCATCCATTCAACTAGCAAAACAAACTACAGGATTTCAGCTGCTATAATGAACATAGACAAGAAACAGTCTTTCTTGAGTGAGGAGGAAGAAGTATTGCAGATTGGTAAAGCAGAATCTGTAATATCAATCCCTCAGGTCATACCACCTACACTTCCCTTATTCTTCAATTCTGATAGTTTCTCATGAAGTATGAGATTAATCATGTTTTTCTATACTGAAATTACTCATATCTCTATTACTTAAGTTCCACCTGAAATTCTGAAAATTGTGCTAAGGACAAATGTATGTAGGTCTATATAATTGACATTTGAATTTGAATTTGCATTCTTTTATTTGACTAATATGAGATAGAATATGAATTTATCATAGTGAATTTTCCTTCCCATGCTCAAATTTTGAAATTGAGGTTCTTGAGTTCATCATATTCTAATTTGTATTCAGCCTATATATGATAATACGAGTTCATAATTTTGAGTTCATATATTTATTTTAGCTAATATCAGGTGGGTTAACAATGTATTGTTATATTTTAGCCTATATAGTACTACCTCCGTCCCGTTGAAAGGTTCCCGTGACAAAAGGATATGGTTATTTAGACAATAATTAAATAAGGTAGTTCGAGTATGTTTTGAGAAAAAATTTTAATAGGGTATATATTATAATGCGGTTAGTGTTGATAATTGTGATGTTATAAATGTATTTTTTATATATATAATGATTAATTTATCATTTAAGATTGTTAATTGTTTTGTAAAATAGATACTAGAACTTTTATATGGGACATCAAAAAAAAGAAAAGTGATGATCTTTCAATGAGACGAACGGAGTATATCCGAGTTTATGTTTTTATATTTGCCATATTTCCGGATAAGTGAACAATTTCTCCTACTCGATTTTCTCATGATGCAGTTTGAAGTTCAAAATCATACTACAATTTCTTGTTTGTAATTAGATTGTCAAGAGTATAAGGCTTTATATTTATATATTTGACTATTATAAGATAATTTAACAACTTATAAGAGTAGATTTTCTCAAACCCCTTGATTTTGAAGTTGAGTTTCATACTCTAGTTTGAATTTGGTATTGAGTTTACAATTTACACAATGGATCTTCTCTATGATTTTGAACTTGAGATTCATACTCTAGCTTTAATATGTTCTTGGTCTATAATACAGGGCCAGAGTTCCTCTGGAGGAAAAACAGGAGAAATAACACAAGCTACAAGTGGAAAGAAACCAGACATTTCTCTGGAAATACCTCCAAAATATAATCAGCCATATGAAGGTAGTGAGCAAATTAGGATGCGTTTGACGCCTACCCAAACTGGAAAGAAAGTTAATTTCCATTTGAATTCGAATCCTTCTTCTGATAAGAAGGTACATGGATCTCCAGGCCTGTTACCTCCAAGGGTCAGCAAATCATCTTCATCATCCAAACGGAACTTACTGCCCAAACTCAACTTCATGTCCAATAATAGTGGCTCTAATCACTTGGAAATGGAGAAACCAAGCCCAGACAATGAATCGGGTCAAGAAGAGAATAAGGTATCAATTTCGAGATCTTGGTCTCTGTCGAAAATGTTTGCGCCGGGAATAAGGAGGACATCTTCTTTACCCATTTCTAAGAATGGGAAATTGATGTCCGGTGGGGGAGGTGCCGTGATGGGTGGTAATAGTCATTGTGTGGCGGCGGCGGCGGCGGCCATTAGTGCTTCTCCGACTTCATCGAAAGGAACACAGCAAGTCCATATCCACCGTTCAATTTCTCTCCCGGTGGTGAATAAAGAAGGGAGCAACCGCAAAGTGGAAGCTTTCTTCCGGGTCATTCCATCAACGCCTTGTTTGAAGGAAGCAGATTCCATTGCTTCATCCACTATTCCGGCGGGAGATTCTGGTAATTCATCCAATTTAATCTTGTTAAAATATTTGAAAATTGTCATAAAATAGGAGTAAAAACGTTTTGTAATTTTAAAATATGTTTGCTTTATGTTTATATCTTGAAATAGGAGTTATGACAATATTGTCATTTTGGATTTATTACTTCCAAAATATGTGTTTACACAATTTTGGAGTAGTATGTTTACTTACAAGAAATTTTAGAGAGATATATGATTCCACTATGAAGTGGCTATGATGATGCCACACATGACATATGACTCCATTGTCAAGTCATATATGTCTCCCTAAAATTTCCCGATGTTGTACTAGCATTAACATGACACTGTCATTAATGACTATTATTTTAAAAATAAAAACATAGTAATCATATTCTAGAATTTCAGAATGTTTTTACTTTAAACAATTTTCCTAAAATATTTTTCACACCAATAAAATATGAACTAATGAGTTACTCCCTCCGTCCCATTAGGAGGTTCCAATTACGGTTTACGATGTTTGACTGATGATAAAGCAACTTAATCCTTGCTCACACACAAATTATTTTTAGAGAATAAAATTTACATATTAAGAAATTACATTAAAACCGCTACAAAGCCTGATAAAGAAAATGTAAATTTGATAAAAATTTGATATATAAAGCAAAAGATTAAGAATGATTTAAGTTGACCATGTGAATAGTGGACGAGAATCTTTGAATGGGACGGAGGGAGTACAATATAAAGTCATCGGATCACACCTTCTATCAGGTTCACCCTTTAAGATCGAACACAGAATCTTGACAATTGACATGGTCTTAGAGTTAAATCAATCTGCAACCATGGTCCGAACCTCTATAGATAAAATGACAACTATGAAAATCGACGAAGTGTTTGATCGTGAGCAAGGGTATTAAAGTATTTCCAACATCGACAAAATATTAATATTACTAAATTATATTCAAAAGACAAAAATATGACTTATTTTAAAATTTTCCAAAAAAGTGAAATATTTAGTAGCAACCAACTCCCAGTAACCTGACACTGATTTACACAACAATGATTGTTGTGACTAATAATATTTTTGTGCAAAAACATAATTAGTCATATTTTTATGCGGGAAAACTTTGTTAGTAATATACATTGTCATTTTTTCATGAATAAATACTCGATATGGAACTTTAAAAGTGTGTTGTAGGTTTTTCATCCCATCAATTATGAAAATATGTCAATTAACTTTGACATTTGAAGGAATAAAAAACAGTATATATAATTAAACTTTGTTTTACACTAGAGTGTTGACAACAAGAACGGCTAATATGATTTACTCATTTGGGTGAGAGAAGAAATACATATACCGAGTATTTGGTTTTGTTATTGTAAGTATCAAAGTTGTTATTGTAAGTATCAAAGTGAGAGTAAAACATAGGGGTGCAAACCTTAGCAAATAAAGTGGAAGGGAGACCTTGGTAGGATCAATAAAGTGGAAGGGAGACCTTAGTATCATTCACATGAATGAGGAAATGTGTACTACATTGTTTAAGTTTAGCTTAGAAGCCTAATCGTTAAATTAGATGGGAAAGTGATGACAAGGACAGATGTACTTTTGAATGCAAAAGGTACTTTTGAATGCAAAAGGTTCTATTTCAAAAGGTTCTGTGATTTTTTGGGAGAATGCGACTTTGCACCCTATATTTTGGGTGATATTTAATTTTGAACCTTATTTTCAAAATCATTAATGTATGCACCCTAATTCATTATAAAATCATTTGACTTTGCATCCCATTAATTCACAATTTTTGAGCTAATGAGGTGCATACATTAATGATTTTAAAAATGGGGTGGAAAGTCAAATACCACCCAAAACATGGAGTGAAAATTCAAATCCCCCATTGCAAAAAGAATCAAGATGAATTTTCACTTTTTCCAAACATTAGTTGTTCACATAATCACATATCCACCATTCAATCACATAGCATGTTTTTATGTGGTCTGATTTTCATTCCTTAGATCAGAAAACAAACCAACTCAGATTTAAACACATCAAAGCATACTTGTATGAGACTCAAACAGACCACAAGTCATATTAGATTCAAAAATTTCAATCCAAATGAAAACGTATATGTTACTCCGTATTTCATTTAACTTTAAAACCACGAACATATTAAACTGTCAGTTTAGATAGATTTTAGAATAGGGTAAAAATGTAATATTGGGCTTAAATTTTGTAAAAGATTTGAATTTTCCCTCTAAAGTCTAAACTTGTAAATGCACCTTCCCAAAGGGAAAAGATCCCAAACTATAGCTTATGACTGTTATATCCGATTAATAGAAGATCAAGAAACACAACATAGCCAGTCCATTAGAAGTGAAGTGAAGTGTATGCTAATGACCTTTTGATCATTGATTTGAACGCAGAACACTTGCTTATTTATTTGTGCAGCAGAAGCGAATGAGGATGGCGGTGAGGACATAGCTGAAGAAGAGGCGGTTTGCCGAATCTGCTTAGTCGAATTGTGCGAAGGGGGCGAGACGCTGAAGATGGAATGCAGCTGCAAAGGTGAAATGGCACTTGCTCACAAAGAATGCGCCATTACATGGTTCAGTATCAAAGGAAACAAAACGTGTGATGTCTGCAAACAGGACGTCCGCAATCTCCCTGTCACTCTACTCCGTATTCAAAGCATTAGAAACCCAATTTCTGTTGCAACTATGCTCACTGAAATGGAAATAAATGGACACAGGCAAGTCTCTTCTCCTACTTTCTTATTGGAGAATGTATACAATTTTTTTGAAAGAAATAGAATAACTTGTTAGTAAAATTAATAGGACTAGTTTAGCCAAGTACATTTTCAGTTTCCCCATTTTTCTCGTGTAAGAAATCCAATATTTGTTGGGACTTTTTTTGGGTATATCAAAAAAGAAATAAATATTGTCTCTTTGATCACAGGGTCTCACAAGAAGTGCCCATTCTTGTCATAGTAAACATGCTTGCATACTTTTGTTTTCTTGAACAGCTGCTGGTAAGATTAACAAAACTTCGTTTACAGAACATATACATCAGCATTATATAATATTAGTGGGTATCTTTGTCATTTTGTGTGGTCTATGCTAGTAATTAATATGTAAGTTTGTGTAGGTTGGAAAGATGGGTACTGGGGCAATTGCTATATCACTGCCCTTCTCTTGTGTACTTGGCCTCCTTGGGTCTATGACATCTTCCACAATGGGTATGTTGTTAGTATGAAACTATGTAGTAGGATTGATCCTATCATCATTTTCTTTAGAGAAAATTCCCTAAATAGGAATAAAGAAGTTTGAAATTCCAAAATATGACTAACATGTTTTTATTCCCTAAACAGGTGTAATTTTTAACAAGTTTGGCATTATCAGGCTTTAAGCATGACATTTTCTGCCAAGTTTTTCCCAAAATTGGCAGAAATTACTCCTATTTAAGGAAAAAAACATGGATGTCATATTTTGGAATTTCAAAACGTTTTTACTCCTATTCGGGACAATTTCTACTTTCTTTACTTTCTGTCACACTAACCATAAGGCAAAACGCTAAGTATAATAATATTATTATGACATGCAGTATTGAAAAGATTTGTATGGGTGTACGCATCAGTCCAATTTGCATTTGTGGTGCTATTTGCACACATTTTCTATTCTCTGGTAAACATTATACTACTCATCTATTTTGGATACATATATATATATAATCAACCTATCCTTGTTTGAGGTAAGAATGCAAGATTTTTGATGATTAATTAGGACTTTGGATGTTTATTCGAACGCACGTGTATGCATGCAGGTTCATGTGCAAGCAGTTCTTTCGATTCTTCTCTCAATATTTGCAGGCTTTGGTGTGGTAATGGGTGGAAGTTCCATTCTTGTCGAGTATTTCAGATGGTTAAGAAGGCATCGTACTTTGCCTCCTCCAGGCCGGTGGGCGTAAATGTTTGGTCTCGCCGTTAATAGATTTATTGCTTTGATGTATAAGTGGTGTGCGAAATATATACGGAGCGCGCAACATGTTCACTATGGAGCATGTACGTTGGCATATAAATGACCCGGATGCTCTCACATTTTTAGATGAGTGAATCTTGACCATGTATCATGTCAATGTGCTCTGTAGTGAGCACGTTGGCGACTTGGTATGCTCTATATATTTAGTCGAGTGGTGTGCATTATACAAAAGCGTAAATATCAATTTTGGTCAAACGACTTTGGTGCATGTATAGGCTCCTGACCCTATACCTTTTGGTCTTTCGTCCACACTTCCTGACTTCCCCAACGAAAATCAACATGAATGATTATGAGATGTATGCTCTCAAGCTAGGACATCTATAAATAATACATTTCAACGATACAATTTAGGAAATTTTTGTCACATGTCATCTTCTCAAGCAATGGTTCTAATTCTCTACTTAATTGATTCTAATTCTCTTCCGAATTAGAGCAACCGCAATGCTTCTTCTGTCTAGTGAAGGTAAACTATGCCATTTGTCAAACAAGTATAAGACTTTCTAGGCATAGTGGAGTGACTAGGCATTCAATTAAAAATGGAGCCTCCAATGCTTATAGTCTCAAACCCTAATTTTTTACCTTGTATATTACCCGTAGTATTACTTCCTCCACCGATTGTCATATAAAATTCAACTTTTCTCCCTAAATTACCGATCAGATCTGCTCGTCTTCCATATATACTTCGTTTCTTTTCTCTGTTTTTTCATTTGTCCGTCTCTTTCTATAGCTCTCTCCTCCTTCCCCTGTTTGTGTCATCGCGTGGAGAGGAGAGGACACTTAATTTTCTTCCTCTGTGATTTCTATTTCTTCTTCCCTATTATAATTGCGAAGTATTTTTTTATTCTCTGACCGAAGTTGCAGCTTGTGGTGCATGTTTTGATAGGAGTTGGACGCCGATCCTTTGACTGTGCAAGCCCCTCGAGATTCCGGCAGTTTGTTTTTCGCGGTGATATGTACACATCAGCGAGTGAAATTGGCTTTCCACAGGCACATTACTCGTAAAACATGCGTGGTGTACACAAAATATGTACACTTTTTTTGTACACTTGTATGTCCTGCAGACAAGTTGTCTGTCCACCAATATTGATGGTGTTTACCTTTTTTTGCCAACTCACCATAACCGAATACGAGACTACATGCATTGGAAGCAAAATACAATACACAATGTCTTAATTGCTGGCATGACACACTTTACATCCACTAGAAAGAGTAGCATTGTTGTTGCTCTTAGTAGTCCATAATAAACCTTCCTTAGTCCATAATTAATCATAATAGGGGTGGAAACCCAAATTTGAGGTTTTCACCTCCAAATTGAGCTCCAACCCAAGCCAAAATTAGTAAAAGAGGGTCTTTTAGTGGGTTGAGGGAACCCCTGCCCTGGGGTGGGGATATAGATGCCGGATGGACTCTTGGAGAGAGAGAAAAAGAATTCTTTGGTGTATCCATCGAAGAAAAAAAGTGGGCTCCATGGAAACTAAAAATCCCGTTTTTTTTAAATTGGTATAATTTTTATTAATAATCAAATTTTTATAATTAATGTATCCAATTCATATTTTTTTATGATCTTTCATATGACACTGATATCACATATATAAAGTTTAAAAAATATGATGTTTTATCTGATGGAGATCTTTAGGCTCAAAATTTTACTGAAGTAGATCCAAATGTTAAAACAATATCTTGCGCATAATTTTTTTTTACATCTTTTGATTATGTTTCTAAAATATAGGTCTGAAATAACAAAAAAAAATTAAACTCTAAATTTATTTATTTTTACATCGAAATGTTTGAGTTTATTAATCTTAATTATTGGTAAAAATAAAATTGTCACATAAACGATGTAAAATAAAAAATGTAAGGATTTATGCATTTAGTTGAAAAAATATTGATGGTGCTGGATTGCAGAGAAAAACTGAATTGATTTGGTAAATACATATAAAATGGTGGGGAATTAGACTTATTGATGGGCCCGGGTTGCAGTTAGCCTTAAAATTAGCTATTCCGGCACAATTAGAATTCTTTATGATAGACTATAAGTCTAGAGAGAAGTGAGAGCTAGAGAGAGAAGTAATATAATTGCTCTGTATTAATGAATTTGTCAATCCCTACAACTACCTCCAGAGGAAGTATTTATAGGAAAAATGTGGGCTGGGCTCCCAAGCCTTGGGCTTGGGAGGCCCATTTACAACTGGACCGCTATTGGGCCGAATACAAAGTAAATGGTAGAGTATACAAATGATTAAGTGCAAAATCCTGTTCTGGGAGTTCTTTATGGCCGACGAGGGTCTAGCCGATGAGTGCATGGCCGACGAAGACCCGGCCGACGAGGTCACCCGGTTCTTCTGGCTTCCGGATCATATTCTGGGTTGACTTCGTTTCGGCCGATGAGGGTCATCTGGCCGATGAGGGTCCCACTAGGTGACAGTTGTGCCTTCTGTTCTCTTGAGTATGTGGGTCTAGACCCATATACTCCATCAGGAATCCCGCACTCTCTAAGCTGAGATGTAGACGAAGTGAAGGAGAGTAGATTCCTGTTCTTTTCGGGCTTGGCCGTTGCGCGTCCCCAGTTGTGGACGAGAGAGACCCTGGCTATGCGGATGGTCATGTTCTTTGCTTTCTAGGACGATGGGTGCCCTTGCTTGATGGGGGCGATGAAGGTATGCTATCATGAGTGGCCGATATGTGTCTTTGGCATGAGTGACGGTTGTATCTTGTTTGAGGACGATGAGCGCTCTTTGTTTTGTGTGTCGTTGATCACTTATAGTGCCTTTGGCCGAGGCGATGTGTAGTGGTTTGTGTGCCCGAGGTCTTGGGGACGATGATGGTGCTGAGCCGGTAGGCGCTGCATGTCCCCGGTTCTTGGTGACGATGAGCGTGTTGCACTTTTACCCTGGCCGGAGATGGAACTTACAAGGACCTTGAAGCCGCTGTGATGCATTGCCGATATGATCGCGTTTGTAGTTGTGTACGTGTGCGTTTTTTGAATTCTCGTTCTATCTTTGCGTTCTTGAGGCCGATGTAGTCCCTCAGTCCCCCACTCCTTCAAGCTGAAGAGTTTCTGAGGGGTGAAGGAGTAGTTTGAGACCCAGGCCAAAGCGGGATCCTCACGCTGCCCTTGAATCCAACCCTTTGGCGATTTCCTGACCAAGGTAACCCTGTGGGAGAACCCTTGGACGCAGGTCGCTTTCAAAGGGTTATCATCAAGGGTTTTTGTGCGATGGCCTATGGCCGTTAGGTTCCCTTTCCTTATGTTGTTGTGGCCGTTGCGAGGCCCTTCTTTACAGGATATGTATGGCCATTTGACTGGCCGATACAGGTATCACCTAGATAGCCGTTGTCTGTTTTGGCCGTTGAATGCCTTGGCCACTGTAGGTGCTATTTGCCCGTACCTCGAGTCGTAGAGTTTGCCTTGCTGATCTCTGAAGTGGGCTTGGCCCGTTTACGAAGTGGTGGCATCCCATTGGTGGTCGTTGGTGTGGCCACTGGGGTGGTGCCACGTGTAGTGACCGTTGGGGGGCCTATAAATACCCCCTTTCTCCGAAGGGGTTCGCCCATTCGTTTTCAGAGCTAACGAAGTGCTACCCAATTTTCTAGAGAGAGAAAATCCTTGCAAGTGTTCTTTACCTCCTTCAAAACTTCAAGGACAGTTCTTCGACTTTCTCTTCGATTCCTTGCATACTTTGCTCCCCTTAGACTTTGATCCAGTGTTAGTCAAGGAAACGCCTTAGATCTCAAGTAGTTCCCCTTAGGTTTGTAATAGTTGTTATGATGAAGAACTTATACGAAGAGTATTGCCCTTACGATGATGAGCTCTCTGTTAAGTCCCTTGACTTCCGGGTACTGGAGGAGTGTTGCGAGGAGATCGAGGACTTGAGTCCCTTGAGGTCGGGGGAGCAAGTGGACGATGAAGATGCGGACGAGGAAGTCGGCTCGTCGTCTGAGGGTGAAGACGCGGGAGTCTCCCGCGCCGTGGACGGTGCGTCCACCTCCACTGCCATTCCTTGCCCAAAACCGGTTTCCGCCGTTAAGGGAGTAGCTCCGAAGAGGAAACGCCGGCCGAAAAAAGGACCCGGTTTCTCCCAGCTGGACCTTAGTAATATTTACATTATCAAGCCGCAGTGTGGAGCGGCTGACTACCTGGTTGCCCAGATGTACGTAGGGCCCTTTGGTAGGGTTAGGGCTCCTCGGTCGACGGACCACGTACTTAACCCTCCTCCGGGGTATTTTGGGGTGTATCCGATGAGTTTTGCCAAAGGACTTCGGTTCCTACTCCACCCCTTCATCACCGAGTACTTGGATATGGTGGGGCTTCCTCCAGCTTTGTTGTCCCCGAATAGTTACTCCCTGATCGTCAGGTTTCTTCTGCGTTGCGATGAGTTGGGTTACAAGCTGACGACGACTTTATTCATGAACTTGTACCAGATCGGCCGAGGTAGCCATAAGAAATGCACCGGCTACGCCAATCTCCAATAGCTACCGAAGAAGAGGAGCTTCAGTGATCTCCCCACGTCCATTCATGGTTGGAAGTCGAAGTTCATCTTTGTATCGTTGGGTGAGGGGGCACTGAGTTTCCTTCCCTCGACCATAGTGGGGTGTTCAATCTCCACGATACGCCGAAGAGTTCCATTCTGGACGCTCAAGTTGCTGCGTTCCTAGAAGGGGGGCCGAGGAGCGTGAAGGATTATATCACAGAGTATAAGATGACCGCCCTCGGCTTCTTTAGGTTCTTCGTGTATGGTGACAAGGAGGATGATGTCGAGTTGTGGCCGAAGATGACCACTACCTTTGAGGAGGCTGACGGCCCGGATTTGGGGCTACCCGCCGAAGCTGATGGTAATACCTCGCTCATCAGCCTTATTACCTGTTTGTTTCCTTTTCCTCGCTAACTTGTTTTCTTTGGTTGTGCAGACTTTGTGATGGATCGTCGATCCGTTATGAGCAGGGCCAAGGCGAAAGCGGGTGAAGAGCTAGCCACCAAGGCGAAGGCGGAAGAGGTCGCAAAGCTGGCGGCAACAAGTGGGGCACCACCGAGTGCTGATGTGCCGACAAAGCTACCCCCACAGCCGAAGAAGAAACGGCCGGTGGATGGCGGTCAGAAGAAACTTGCTGAGGCTAGTCTGCAGCCCTCTAAAAAGTCAAAGAAGTATGTCACTGATTCCGTGCTTGGGGTTCTGACCGTCCCAGCTGGGGACGAAGGGGGTTCCAGTGCCGCCGCTATGGTGGACCTTACTTCTGGTCCGTCGTTTGACGTTTCTCATCCCCTCCCCCTCGCCCAAGAAACTAGGGCGAAGCGGTCCGGCAAAGAGGTGGCCACCGCCACGTACAAAAAGCAGGTGGAGTATCCCGTGGACGGAGGCGTTTTCAACAAGGTTTTTGACAGCCATGATGTGATTTCTTAGGCCATCCCGTCCAAGGACCGGGTCTACCTCGACAAGCTCGGGAACGTCAGGATCTACGACGGTGGGATGGACCTCGTCGTCCAAGTAAGTCCCTTTTCTTTCACTTTAATTTGTTGTTTTCCTTGATTGCCTTTGTGAATGCATTGTCTAACCATTTCGTCTTTGTAGGGTGCCTTTATGCTCATGGAGAGTAATAAGAGGCAGCAACGGGAGATTGCCCGGCTGAGGGAGATTGAGTAGAAGGTTGCTTCGGCCGAGGAGGCCATGGCTTGCTTAGATCAGTTGAGGGCCGATGTGGCGGACCTGCACAGAAGGTCCGATGAGGCCGATGCGGCCTACCATCAAGTTGTTGCCGCCAGGGATGATGCCCTGGCCAAGCTAGCCGAGGAGAAGGCGGCACGTGAGGCTGACCGCCATCGTGCTGATGAGGCCGAGAAGGCCAAAGCTGATGCTGAGGCTGCCACGGAGAAGGACGCTGATGCTGCCATCAAGAAGTTCTTGGAGGAAGGCTGGAAGGCCGATGAGCACCTGCCTTGGTGCTATGAAGTTGTGGCTGCCAAGCTCGAGGACTGGGGCGAGAACTCCCCTGCCGGCCAGGAATAATTCGAGAGGGAGATGTCGATACACTACGACATGGGCCAACAAAGGATGCAACGGCTCATATACCGTAGGCTGCGCCGGGCCCTCAAGAAGCTGAAGGTTACCCGAAAGTGGGCTAGAAAAAACCTGAGGCTTCCCAAAAATATGAAGGATCCTGAAGTCGAGGCCAAGCTCCCCCCTTCTGAGAGACAGGCTCCTGTGGAAAGCTCTGGCATCGGCGAGTCCGACTGGTCCGATAATGACGTCATGGCCGATACTGCCGTCTCTGCGGTAGACGAAGCCAGTGTGGATGTAGAGGCCGAAGAGGGCACTGGCGCTGAGGTTGAGCGAGCCGGTACGGGGCATGTTGCTGATGAGGTCGTCTCAGAGAGTTGATCGGCTGCCCCCTTTTTACTTTGTTCTCAATAGCTTAGTTAGTAGTACTATTATCATGTAATGGCCGGTGTGCCCCCATGTACTTTTTGATGAATGAAAATATGCCTTTCAACTTCAATGTTTGCTATGTCCTCGTCTTGCCTTTTCTCTTGCTTTTATTATTCTTCGAAATTTATCTAAGTGTTTGTCATGACTTGGATAGTTGTTCCCTTTGGTTGTTTCCCTTTGGCTTCGATCGAAGCGGGTAGCTTTAGGTGAGAGCGCTTCATCCATGAGGAACACCCCTTGCTCTTCGCAACACTTTATAATTTTTTCTATGTGTCAGACTCCAAGTGATTGAGTGTCTGCCCCGTATTGGCGTTCCCCCTATCCTTTTGTCCACACTTTAGAAATATTTCTAAGTGTCCAACTAAGTAGTTCTTTTAGGTCGGGGGCCTTCAGCGGCCAACACGGACTGCATGGAGTATTCATACGTCTTGGCGTCTTCATCGGCATGCGTACCTTTCCGGCCATTGTGTATCCTTCGTTTTGCGTCCTCCCCATCCCTTCTTGTTTCACGTGCAGTTGTCTACGTGTCAAACAAGAACCCTTAATCTTGTCTTCCTCGTCTCTGCAACTTGATCTTGCAGTATGTGTCCACTCCTTACGAGACGATGGGAGAGTTGGCCCTTTTTTCGGCCTCAGTGCCCTTGTCGGCCGTGAAAGGTGCCTGATCGGCTGAAACTTGCAAGTGTACAAGTGCCAATGTAGTAATAAATTCCGGTAAAAATACCGGGTCGAACACAAGGAAACGTTGTTTATATGATTCAAAAGTGAAAGCGGTTTAGTGAAAGAATTAAGAAAAGGGGTAAAGCTTTTTTATTTTTGTAAGAGATAATAAAAGCAACCAAGGGTTCGGGATTACTCCTAAACGACTCCTAGTGATTAATATATGTTCTTTCGCCAATTCTTATGAGTGGAATGTCACTAAAGTATTCTAACTCCTGTTACGGCAGCGAGATTGTGATTAATTCTACGTGTGAATCCCGTCACGGTTCACATTCATCTAAAATTAACCCCATTGAAGATTAGGACATTATAAAAACCACCATACTCAATTGAGGTATATTTCTATCCACAATTAGAATATGTCTAACCTTTAAGTGCACGGTTTATAACTCAACGTTAATTGCTCAAATAAACCCAACGATATAATCATACGTTGTACACCGTAGTCATACACATTAAAATATAAAGGAAAGATCATAATAATTTGGTTGAGAACATACATCAAACACCTAGAGTGCGTAAACTTTCATCCCTAACCTTGGCTATAGAAAATTAGCTAGAACAATTCATAATAAAATTACAAGTATTGAAATGATAAAATACAATGAAATACATAAAAAATGATACCACAACTCCAAAGCTATGGTGGATAAAGCTTTCCCCAAGTGTACAACTTCTCCCAAGACCAAGGGGTTGCTCTTGGGATGCCAAAGTAGAAGTAAAGTGTGTAGAATATGGGATTATCTCTTGAGAGGGCTTCAATCCTCTTAAATATTGAGTTCTCAACGGCCATTTTCGGACAAGGAAGCAAGCTCCTTAATGGGATTTGGTGTTTTGCACGAATGATTGTGATGAGCGTTGCTTGTTTTAATCAGCTCCGGGCGGCTTTTGCGAGTTTAAAACAGGCTTCTCTGCTCCAGGGACCGAAAGCCGGGCGGCTTTCGCCAAAAGCCGGGCGGCTTTTGGTTCGGTTTGCTGAATATTTTCCACGGCGCCCAAAGCCGGGCGCCTTTCATGAAAGCCGGGCGGCTTTCGTCTGTTTTTGCTCCGGGTGCTTTTCCTTCATCTTCGGACCGCAACTGGATGGCTGGTTGGTGAAAACCGGCCGGTTTTGGTGAAAGCCGGGCGGCTTTCACCCCTTTGGTGTATTTTCCCCTTTTTTCTTTTGTTCTCGGGATGCGTTTGGTTGACCTTTACTTGTCGGGATTCTTCGTGTGTCTTTTCATCCTCGTATTTGATCCAATTGTCGGTTATAGTATTTCTTGCAAAACGAGACATATGTGTGAGAGTTTTATTCTTTTAAGTATAAAAGCGTTTATAAATTGTTGTATAAATTACGTTAATAAAACGCTTATCAAATACCCCCACACTTGAGCTTTGCTTGTCCTCAAGCAAATTTAAAACCTTTTGTTTTAATAGAATTATTAGGTTAAAACCTTAAGAGAAAATCTTTTGAAAAAAAGTTTTGGAGGACAAGGGTTTTGCTAAAATATTTTTGAAAAAAAAAAATATGGACCAAAAGTAAACAAATTAAGGAGAAAAAATCCTGCAATTTAGAAGTTAAAGGAACACCCCCCCACACTTGTTCCACAATGTCTCAATGTGGATCACAAAGAGCAATCAAAGCAAGATTAAACACACATAGCACAAAGACAACATTAGAGTCAAAATAACAATAAACAAGAGTTTGAGCAAGACTAGTAGTATTGTGAACAAGAGTTTGATGGATAATTGATACCCATATCGTATGAAAAGGAGAGATTGAACAGGAAAGAAGGAGAAGAAGTAGTATTGTGTATGAATATGAATTGTGTGTAGCCTCCTAAAGGAGTATATATAGGGAAAATCCGGGTCTGGGTCTCTAATATGGGCCTGACAGACCCGGTTACATAAATGGACTGATAGTATAAAAAGCTAATCTAGAACATCTGAATAACAATAATAATGTACAATAATATGAATGATATCTGCTAAATGTGTGTTGGCCGCTGTCCAGGCCCATTAGTCGGCAGACCGGGGGGTCGAAGTCCATATATTCCATCAGGAGTCCCCCACTCCCTGAGTCGAGAGTACTCGAGGCGAAAGGGAGTAGTTCACAATTGTATCCGCAACGTTCTTTTGCCTTTGGTTTCTTCCTCTTCAGCCGGGGGACCACCACCCTTGTCCATGATGGGGAGGTGCCTCGTTAAAAACCTTTACTAGGAAAAAACCCAGTGGGAAAAAATCCTAATAAAGGGAAAAAGAGTACACCTAATGCCCCCAACATGAAACAAGGAAGGTAGGCACCTTCCGGCATAATCACTTTTGTCTAGTTCAACCCGTCTTCATCTGACTTAGCTCTCGTTCCTGCTCATGCGTGATATTTGCTGCTCATCCAGAAAATCTGACCTCTCAGTCCCCCAGTTCCCCACTCCTTGAGGCGAGTGGAGACGAGGTGAAAATGAGTAAAGGCATCTTCATACCTACACATTTAACATGCATATAAATTTTTTCTTGGGGTTTATGTTTCCGATCGGGAGTTCGTCACTTGAAAAAAGTGGAAATGTGAATTGTTGATGTAATGGTAAAATACTTAGTAGAGTGGAGGTGTGAGCCATTCGTACGCAACGGTCGCCACTCTTGGAATGACTAAGACCGGTCTTCGTGCCTGAGAGTCAGAGCTTTGTGCCTGAGGAGTCAGGGCTTTGTGCCTGAGGAGTCAGGGCTTTGAATCCTAGTGATGGGTCTCAAGCCACACTCTACCAGGCATTTGATCATAAGTGCGTGACAGTGTGACATTCACCCGACAAAAATATTGATAAATATAAATAATATTAAAATTAAAGATACTTATCTTTTTGAAGTGGGCTGAAATATATTGGACTGCTTAGGCACTTAGCTCTTATTTGGGCCGGAATAATTGATGGGCTTCACTGAAATCGGGTGTCAAGCAACTCGCCCACTAATTTTGACCTAGCCCATCACGAACGTCTAACCCCATATTATTTTGGGCAGAGTGGCAGACCAGCATGTGATGAGCTCCTGCCAGCTCTTTGTTAGAAAATCCAAGCGGACCAAGCTAATATCTTTCATGTCCCACTGATACCTTTCATGTCCGGCAAGTGGATCTCGCCCACCACCAAGCGGCCTGCTACTGAGGATGGAGATGGAATAGCTCGCTCAGCTCATGGAAGACGTTGCGCAGGGATCTCGCCCGTGACCAAGTGGATCTCGCCCGCCAATCCAAGGGAACATGTTGCGCAACGCAGCATCGACTGAGGATGGAGACGGAACAGCTCGCACAGGGACTGCTAGCGGAGAAGCTTCCTGAGACTGACACTGGCGGACCCAGCGGCAGAACGGAACTGATCGGGACGAGCTCAATAGGACTCCGACAACACTGGCCAAGTGTCCATAGGCGACGGCCGATACCATTGGCGATTATCTGTTGCTCCATTGGCGAATATCATCGCGACGGAGGTATTAACGATGATTAATGGCGGATCTTTGGGTCAAACTCCAGCAATCGAGGCAAGTATCCATGAAGATGACAGTCGTGGACACATCCTGGGACACAGCTGGCGGCAGCGGTGCTAGACCAGAAGCAGGGCAACACGACCTGGGACACATCCGAGGGCTGACCACTGCTTGACTCCACATCGGAGATGCCTTCGTCCTCCATCGAGGGCGTCCTCGAGATGTCCTGAGAGTCACTCTGGGACGACATTCGTACCCTTGTTCGAGGGCTCGTGGACGGTAGTGTTTCCTAACTTTTCTATCTCCTAAACTAAGGGCACAGTACAGCTATGCTAGAAGGAGAAAGGCAGGGAGCACTGACCTCGAAAGCTGAGTTTTGACCGAAGGCTGAACTTTCTCTCTCTAGAAAAATTGACAGAGCTTCGCTAACAAGTTTATCGCACACGGAGGAATGCCTGGCCTTGGGGTATTTATAGGCGATGAATCCGGGCTTGGGCCTGGATTCCGGGCCTCCGGATGGACGCCATCATGACACACCGCCGTTTCACCCAACCGGTGACGCCACCCACGGACAACCAGCCATCACACGCCACGTGTGCCACCCCCCCAACGGCCATATCCTGTCGTTACATATTCCAACGGCTATATTTTCAACGGCTATATTTTGGGAACCCCCGGGTTTTTTACTTCACTCCACTTCATCAAGGATAGCCTCCGGGTGCACCCACCCAGAAGTGCCCCCGGGTTGTGCCCCACACCGCACATTACACACGCCTTCGGGATCACTCCTTCAGATCCCTAGGGCTGCATATCAGGGTACCCCTCGGGGTTTTTCCCTCAGCACCGCAAAACCGGGTAGCCCCCAGGGAGTGCCTCATTGACGGATGGCCCATGGCCCTCGGGTATCTTAATCACCACTTCATCAACAAACAGTGGACCTCCCGGTAACAGCTTCACTGCTGCCCTCATCTGGCAGGCCCTCGATCCCTGGATTGAGGGGCTCCCCTTCGGCGCCACCAGGACATCAACAGCCAGCCTTCGGCTAATCAACACAGGAGCCCTCAGAAGAGAGAGCCTTCGGCATTCCCACCATTCTCCATTTTTTACCAAGGTTTGACATTTTCGATTCATCATTGGGGGAATTCGGTGCACTCTTTTTCCCTCATTAGGATTTTTTCCCAAAGGGTTTTTCCTAATGAGGTTTTTAACGAGGCATCCCCCCAAAATAAAACGAAAAACGTCAGCCTTCGGCCCACAACAGCAACGTAACTACTTTACTCCTTTTCACCACTTTACAAGTGCCTCAAGGAGTGGGGGACTGGAGGACCCCTTCGGGAAAATCATTAAATTACAAAATCTGTGAAATTCCAACAAACAACAAAGCAAGCCCTCAAGTCCCGACATGTGGGTAACTGAGGGACTGCCTTCGGCAGGGACATAAAAGCAACAACTCCTCACCAACTTCAGGGATCACGACAGGACAACATCAAAAGGCAAGCACAAATTACTCATTTTCCCTCAAGTACCTTTCGGCAAAAGGAGTGAGGGACTCCTGATGGAGTATATGGCCCGGGAACCCCCGGCCCACAGACTCCTACTACTCCATCAAAGGCCCAACAGGCCCAACAGGCCCGAATCACAGCGCCCAGAGTACCAAGCAGTCCGCATAACGCACAGGGGTGCCTTCGGCCACCTGGCCGAAGGCTTCAAATTATCACAGAGCGGGTTTCTCAAGCAAATTAGGAAACTGGGAGAAAACGGCGAAAAAAGTAGCCCTCGGCATTGTGAGCCCTCGGCACCAGGGTGCCATCAGGTGGGAGAGCCCTCGGTCACTGCTCTATAGCCGAAGGCACCTCACTCGACAAGATATCTGCCTCACATGCGTACAGATCACCGTACCCCGCACAGACGTCCCATCCAACAGCCGCATTAAATGCGGCCACATGCGGCTGCCAGCGCCAACCAGTTGAGGTGACCCCTCGGCCAATGAGCGCTTGACACGTGTCCCTGCCCGGCATTTATTGCTGCTATAAATAGCCCCCCATTTCCCCATTTGTAACCACGCTGAAAACGCTAAATACATATCGAATATACACTTTCTCTCTTACTTGTTCGCTCTGACTTCTCTCTAAGTTATTCCCCGTAATAACCCTTCGGATATATACCCCCGGGTAGACTATCCATCAGTTGTTTTAGTACACTTCCCTTTTTTTTTCAACTTTACTCAGCGTTCTCATCTCCCTCTTCTCGGGGAGGGAAAAAGAAGTTTGGATCGTAGGGCGGCGGCGGTGGTATGTTGAATTGTCTCCCCAGCTCTTGACAGTAGTAGTTCATGCTCCACAAATGGCTCCCCATTCCCTGGATAGCGTGGCGTTGATCTCTCAAGTCTCGTCTATGCACCGCAAGCTCCGTGCGGATTTGACCAAATTGCTCAGTCAAGTAGTCCATATCGTAAGGAGCTCCGGCTTGGGGGACGTGAGCTGCCTCTTCATGGTGCTCCTCATGGCCTCCCGCGGGTTCCCCACCTTCCATCATCTCTTCTTCATCCTCCTCCGGTACAACTATATGGAACTTTGCCACACACCTCCATGGTCCTCCGTGCGGCGGTTGGAAATAGCGGAGGTGGGTCATGACGCTATCATCAAGCACGGCGTGCATCTCCCTTTCTTCTTCTCCTCTAAAACTAACACCAAAATGTTGAAAAAATTTAGAGAGCAAAATAGGAAAATGAAGGCCTTATCTTGATTGTTGCTTAAGACCGCGCTCCACAATTGCTTGATGATGATGCCCGAGAGAGGGATCCCCTCATGACGATCAAGCCCGGTGTGCATCCTATATGCAAAGTAGAGGTCGGCACTTCGGATTTTGTTGTAGCCGCTCACTCTCGGCATGACGTTGAACGAGTAGAGGTACATCAAAAGTCGGGTCCGGATGTGCGGTTGGCCGAGGTTCTTCGTCATTAGATCCAGTCCTTGCAACCCAAAATATTGCATAGCTTCCATGGGATTGTAGTTCCCATCACTATTCATTGTTCCGGCTTGGGAAGGAGCGAAAGGGGTGCCGAACTTGGTGATATGAAATTGAGAGCTCTAGAGGTCATTGGTGATAGTAATGTTGACCCCTTTGACTCGGCTCTCAATCATCTTTTGGGCATAATTCCCTTCAACATTAGCGAAGAACTCCTTTACGAGTTCCGGATAGAAGGTGCCTTGGAGATGTAGCACCGGTTCCCAATTGATGTTGGCGAAGGCAGCGGTGAGCTGGAATTCGTGATCAATAGGGGCTGAGATTGTCTTTTCAATCACAAAGTCGTTGTCCCGGGACTCGAGATAACGCTCGTAGCATTGAGTGTTCACAAACCGACTAGCCGGCAAGATAGTGGAGGAGGCCGCGGGTGCCTTATTGTTCCTAGCCCGCTTGGGGTTGCTCGGGCCAGCCTCATTTCTTACAGATTTGCCCTTTGAAGCCATTTCAACCTACAAACTCAATAGATTATAGTCAATTTCTCAAAAAATTTTGACATGGATTCCCCTAAAAATTGACTATAATCACAATTTAGGATAACAAGGGACAACATACTCACAATCTCATTCATCAACAATTAATCACAATAATTCAATTGAAAAACCCCAATTTTAAACAAGAATTTCGAACCCTAAACCCCAATTTTAATCAAGTAGCAAAAATTTCAAAATTTTTGAAAATAACAACTTGAAAAGAGGTTATAATGGTTCATACAAGCAATATAGGCAACAATAACAAGATATCATGCAATGAATTTGGCCTAATAGCTATCAATTTGTAAAAACCCTAAATTTCGAAATTGGGAAGAACAATCAAAACTATCGATTAAATGATGTAAAAGTTGTGAAATAAGGATTAAGAAGTGAAAATGAGTGGATATTACCTGATTTGAGCTTGAAATTGGAGAAGAAATGGGAGAAAACGGATGCTATGGCAGCTTGAGCTCGAACGTCGGCCGGAGTTTGGAAGGTGTGTGTGTGTTTGTGTTTAAAAGAGAGGGGTTTTAACAATTTCGCACCCCGAAAGCCGGGCGGCTTTGGCGAAAGTCGGGCGGCTTTCGCTTGACAGTAGCAGACCTGCACACGTAAGCCGGGCGGCTTACACGAAACCTGGGCGGGTTTCGATTAAATTAATTCTGAATTAAGCTACGGCGCCCAAAGCCGGGCGGCTTTGGCGAAAGCCGGGCGCCTTTGGCGTGCGAGAAAAATACCTGGAAAAGATATGGAAGCCGGGCGGCTTTGGGTAGAGGCCGGGCGGCTTTCGTCGTTTTCACCTATTTCGCCTGTTTTTGTCAAATTTTCGCTTAATACTTTGAACTTCTTGCCTTTTTCTCTCCCCCTACACTTGAATTGCATTGTCCACAAACAATAGGAGTATAACAACAAAATAAAAGTAAAACATGTAAATAAAAAGGATATGAAATTGGGTTGCCTCCCAATAAGCGCTTTTTTTAACGTCGTTGGCCGGACGTTCTTCGTGATCAATCCTCCAAGTTGCAAGAGATGGTGGCTGAGGTGTTGTGGTGTTCCATGTAGAGCTTCAAACGATGTCCATTCACAGCAAAGGGTTCATTAGTACCTTGTTGGATCATCATTGTTCCATATGGCCGGACCTCGGTGATGACGAACGGTCCCGACCAACGGGACTTCAATTTTCCGGGAAACAACCGGAGTCTTGAGTTGAATAGGAGCACTTTCTGCCCAACTTGGAATTCCCTCCGACAAATGTTCTTGTCATGCCACACTTTTGCTTTCTCCTTGTATATGCGGGAGTTTTCATAGGCTTCCCTCCGGAGTTCATCTAACTCATCAAGATGTAGGAGTCTTCTTTCCTTTGCAAGTGTTGGATCAAAGTTGAGTTGGGAAATAGCTCAACGTGATTTGTATTCAAGCTCCACGGGAAGATGACATGGTTTCCCAAATACAAGCCTATAAGGAGACATACCAAGAGGGGTTTTGAAAGCCGTTCGATATGCCCATAAGGCATCATCAAGTTTCAAAGACCAATCCTTCCTAGAAGAGTTGACCGTCTTCTCAAGTATAGACTTGATTTCCCTGTTAGAGACCTCTACTTGACCATTTGTTTGAGGATGGTAAGTAGCTCCACTTTTGAAGAGACACCCAAATTTCTTTAGGAGGCCGATGAAGTGAGCATTTTTGAAATGGGTGCCATTGTCAATAATGATAGTTCTTGGAACCCCAAACCTTGAAAATATATTTTTCTTGACAAAATCTACCACCGATTTGGCGGTATTATTTGGCAAGGCTATGGCTTCCACCCACTTTGAGACGTAGTCAACTGCTACAAGAATGTACTCCTTCCCATGAGAGTTTGGAAATGGACCCATAAAATCAATCCTCCAAACATCAAAGATTTCTACCACAAGAATCATGTTTTGTGGCATTTCATTTTTTCGGCTCAAATTACCGGTTCGTTGACAACGATCACAAGCTTGAACATAGCTTCTAGCATCTTTGAATAAAGTAGGCCAGAAAAAACCACATTGAAATACCTTGGCGGCTGTCCGGTCGGGGCCATGATGCCCTCCACAAGGAAGATTGTGACAATGCTCAAGAATAGGTAGCATTTCTTCGTTTGGAACACACCTTCGGATGATACCATCGGCACAATGCTTGAAAAGGTAAGGTTCATCCCAATAATAATGCTTGACATCATTTAGGAATTTCTTCCTTTGGTGGAAAGTGAACTCTTGAGGAAGAATTTCCTTTGCAAGATAATTCACGAAATCCGTGAACCAAGGCAATGACCCTCCATTAATCGCCATGATTTGTTCATAAGGGAAATCATCATGAATGACTTCCTTGTTGGTTGTGGCATTAGCTTCAAGACGGGAAAGGTGATCCGCAACAAGATTCTCACTCCCTTTTTTATCTCTAATTTCAAGATCAAATTCTTGGAGTAACAACACGCAACGAATTAATCTTGGTTTTGCATCCTTCTTGCTCATAAGATACCGGATGGCGGAGTGATCGGTGTAGACGATTACCTTTTGTCCAATGAGGTATGACCGAAATTTATCAAAGGCATAAATAACGGCTAAGAATTCTTTCTCGGTAGTGGCATAATTTAACTCCGCATCATGGAGTAGTCTAGAGGCATAATAGATGGCATGAAGCTTTTTGTCCTTCCTTTGTCCAAGGACAACCCCAATTGCATGATCACTAGCATCACACATTAGTTCAATGGGTAGAGACCAATCCGGTGAGATAATAATAGGAGCCGTAGTAAGAGCCTTTTTGAGAGTGTTGAAGGCTTGGAGACATTGTGGAGTGAGATCAAAATGGGCATCTTTGGCTAGTAAATCACAAAGTGGCTTTGCAATTTTTGAAAAATCCTTGATAAATCGCTGGTAGAAACCGGCATGTCCCAAGAAACTCCGGATGGCCTTCACCGAGTGAGGTGGTGGCAATTTCTCAATAACTTCCACTTTGGCTTGATCAACTTGAATGCCTTGAGGGGAAATTTTGTGCCCCAAGACTATTCCTTCGGTCACCATAAAATGACACTTCTCCCAATTGAGAGCCAAGTGTGTTTCCTTGCATCTTATCAACACCTTCTCAAGATGGTGAAGGCAAGCATCAAAAGAATCTCCAAAAACAGAAAAGTCATCCATAAAAACTTCCATGAAATCCCCTACCATGTCGGAAAAAATGGCCATAACACATCTTTGAAAGGTCTCCGGAGCATTGCAAAGACCAAATGGCATTCTTCTATAAGCAAAAGTGCCAAAGGGACAAGTAAATGTGGTCTTCTCTTGGTCTTCGGGCGAGATAGCTATTTGAAAATAGCCGGAAAATCCATCCAAGAAGCAATAGAATTCATGACCCGCAACACGTTCAAGCATTTCATCCATGAATGGAAGAGGAAAATGGTCCTTCCTTATGCCGATGTTCAACTTCCGGTAATCAATGCACATCCTCCATCCGGTGACCATTCTAGTAGGAATTAATTCATTCTTACTATTAGCCACAACGGTAATACCTCCTTTCTTAGGAACCACTTGAACGGGACTCACAAAGTTGCTATCCGAAATAGGATAAATAATACCATAATCAAGGAGTTTGAGAACCTCCTCCTTGACTACCTCCTTCATGTTGGGATTCAATCTTCTTTGATGTTCAATGGTGGGTTTATGATTTTCCTCCATGAGGATTCGGTGCATGCAAAGAGAAGGGCTAATGCCCTTGATGACCGCCAAGGACCAAGCAATAGAAGACTTGTGAGCTCTTAAAATTCTCAATAATTTTTCTTCTTGCAAAGAGGTGAGTGTAGAAGAAATTACCACCGGATAAGTAGAATCATCTCCAAGAAATGCATATTTGAGATGGGCCGGAAGAGGTTTGAGAGTAGGCTTTGGAGCAACTTCACATGAGGATTTTTGGCTAGGCTTCCTAGCACCAAGCTCTTCAAATTTAGGCCGGAATTTGGTGTAGGAACCCCCGGCTTGAAGGTACATTACTTCCTCAAAAAGTGCAGGAATTTCTTCATTTTCGGTGCATCCTAGAAAAATGCATCCCTCAAGAGGGTCTTCATGTATCTCCCTCTCAAAAACTTCTTGTGTCAAAGTATCAAAAATATTGATACTAAAACATGTAGAATCATCATGGTGCTTCTTCAAGGAATCCCAAACATGGAATTCTTGCTCTTCTTCGCCAACACGGAATTTCACAACACCATTCTTTACATCAATAAGGGCAGTCGCCGTGGCCAAGAAAGACCTTCCAAGAATCACCGGAATTTCCATCTCCTCCATTTCTAGCACAAGAAAGTCCACCGGAAAATAAAATTTTCCAACCTTCACAAGAACATCCTCCATTACTCCAATAGGATAACGAATGGTTCTATCCGCCAATTGTAGAGCTATAGTTGTGGGTTGAAGCTCCCCCACACCTAGTTTCTTGAATAGAGAATGTGGCATAAGATTAATGCTAGCTCCAAGATCACATAGGGATTTTACCTCTCCTAGACTTCCAATAGAACAAGGAACGGTGAAGCTCCCGGGATCCTTCAATTTTGGAGGTAATTTATTTTGGAGAATAGCACTACACTCCTCCGTGAGTGCTACGGTTGCAAAATCTGCCAACTTCTTCTTGTTGCTAAGAATATTCTTTAGAAATTTTGCATAAGAGGGAATTTCCGCAATAGCCTCAATAAAGGGAATATTTATGCTCAACTTGGTGAAGATGTCTAGGAACTTTTTGTATTGCTTGCTATCATCTTTCTTCTTCAACCTTTGTGGGTAAGGAATTGGGGGAACATAAGCCGCCATGGATGGTGGTGGTGAGACGTGCTCCACTAGCTCTTCATCTCCTTGTTTCTCCATGGGCTCTTTTTGAATCGTTGGCCCCTCCATTTGTTTACCACTACGTAAAGTGATAGCCATAACATTCTCCCTTGGGTTGATTTCCGTTGTAGTAGGAAATCTACCATGCTCCCTAGTAGTTCTTTCTTGAGCTAGTTGACCAATTTGAACTTCCAAGTTATGAATAGAGGACTTGGTATATTGCTCAATGGTATCCATGCGTTGATTTAGCTTCCGGTTTTGATCTTCAAACCGCATGTCAAGTTTGGTGAATTGATTGTGGAGATTCCCAATGGATGCCTCCATTCTACTATGATTTTCTTCATTTTGGGTTTTGATGCTAGCCACATTTTTGGTGAGAAGTTTCATCATCTCCTCCATAGTAGATTCTTGTGATTGCCCAAATTTGGGAGCTCCGGGTTGAGGGTTTGAAGAACTCCCTTGTGGCTTCCAATTGTTTCCTTGGTTGTACCGTTGTTGATTGTTGTTGGAAAAATTATTTCCTCCTTGATTTGCCCGGTTACCATAGGAATTCATGTAACTAACATCCTCAAGATGTTGAGAGGAGTTACCTTCCACATTGGGGATGCTCTCCACATTTGCCACTTGTTTGACCCCTCCAATAACGGCTTGTAAAGCCGTATGAATTGATGCTTGTAGATTTTGCTGAATTTTGGTTTGAAATTCTTCAAACCTCTTATCAAGTTCATGAGTGATAGAAATTTCATTCACTCCCGCCACCTTGATGTCTCCTCCTTGAAGTTGAGGATTTGAAGCAATGGACTCAAGAATTCTCAAAGCTTCCGTCTCGGTTTTGTTGCCAATGTATCCCTCCGCTCGGTTGTCCACAATAGCTTGACAAGATGAGTTCAAGCCATTGTAAAAAGTGTCAATTTGGAGGTCAAGAGGAATGCGGTGATGGGGGCATTCCTTCAACAAAGACTTGAAACGCCTCCATGCGTCTTGAAAGAGTTCTCCAACTTGTTGTTTGAAGTTGAAGATTCGTTGTCGTAGCTCTTGCGTCATTGTTGGGGTGTAGTACTTGGAGATGAATACATTGTATATTTCATCCCAAGTAGTATAGGATGCCGGTGCTTGCTCTAGAAACCACCCTCTTGCCGCTCCCTTCAAGGTGTAGGGGAAGCATTTGAGCCTAAGATCACCTTCATTTAGGCCATTCCTTGGGACACCTTGAATGAACCCATAAAATTCAGTGGTGAAATTTAATGGATTCTCCCCCGGTTGTCCATAAAAGTGCGGCATAGCGTTGAAGTAGCTATTCCGCAACTCATAGTCTCGTGCCGCCTCGCTGAGCACGATGCAAGAAGGAGTTGTTGCAATGACGGGTCTCTTCCTTTCATTGAGTGTAGGAAGCATTGTTGGTGCTTTTGCTTCCTTCTTTCGATTCCTTCTACAAGCTCTCTCGATTTCAAGATTGATAGGTTCAAGGTTTGTAGAGCCTTGACTTCTCAATAGCATGCACTAAGAGCTTGTCTACACAACAAAATTTAAAACAATACCAAGTGAAATGTAATGGGAAAATTCAGGAGTTTTTGTTGAATCGTATAAAACAAAACCGTTTCCTCGGCAACGGCGCCAAAAACTTGATCGGCTGAAACTTGCAAGTGTACAAGTGCCAATGTAGTAATAAATTCCGGTAAAAATACCGGGTCGAACACAAGGAAACGTTGTTTATATGATTCAAAAGTGAAAGCGGTTTAGTAAAAGAATTAAGAAAAGGGGTAAAGCTTTTTTATTTTTGTAAGAGATAATAAAAGCAACCAAGGGTTCGGGATTACTCCTAAACAACTCCTAGTGATGAATATATGTTCTTTCGCCAATTCTTATGAGTGGAATGTCACTAAAGTATTCTAACTCCTGTTACGGTAGCGAGATTGTGATTAATTCTACGTGTGAATCCCGTCACGGTTCACATTCATCTAAAATTAACCCCATTGAAGATTAGGACATTATAAAAACCACCATACTCAATTGAGGTATATTTCTATCCACAATTAGAATATGTCTAACCTTTAAGTGCACGGTTTATAACTCAACGTTAATTGCTCAAATAAACCCAACGATATAATCATACGTTGTACACCGTAGTCATACACATTAAAATATAAAGGAAAGATCATAATAATTTGGTTGAGAACATACATCAAACACCTAGAGTGCGTAAAGTTTCATCCCTAACCTTGGCTATAGAAAATTAACTAGAACAATTCATAATAAAATTACAAGTATTGAAATGATAAAATACAATGAAATACATAAAAAAATGATACCACAACTCCAAAGCTATGGTGGATAAAGCTTTCCCCAAGTGTAGAACTTCTCCCAAGACCAAGGGGTTGCTCTTGGGATGCCAAAGTAGAAGTAAAGTGTGTAGAATATGGGATTATCTCTTGAGAGGGCTTCAATCCTCTTAAATATTGAGTTCTCAACGGCCATTTTCGGACAAGGAAGCAAGCTCCTTAATGGGATTTGGTGTTTTGCACGAATGATTGTGATGACCGTTGCTTGTTTTAATCAGCTCCAGGCAAAAGGCGGGCGACTTTCGAAAAAGCTGGGCGGCTTTTGCGAGTTTAAAACAGGCTTCTCCGCTCCAGGGACCGAAAGCCGGGCGGCTTTCGCCAAAAGCCGGGCGGCTTTTGGTTCGGTTTGCTGAATATTTTCCACGGCGCCCAAAGCCGGGCGCCTTTCATGAAAGCCGGGCGGCTTTGGTCTGTTTTTGCTCCGGGTGCTTTTCCTTCATCTTCGGACCGCAACTGGATGGCTGGTTGGTGAAAACCGGCCGGTTTTGGTGAAAGTCGGGCGGCTTTCACCCCTTTGGTGTATTTTCCCCTTTTTTCTTTTGTTTTCGGGATGCGTTTGGTTGACCTTTACTTGTCGGGATTCTTCGTGTGTCTTTTCATCCTCGTATTTGATCCAATTGTCGGTTATAGTATTTCTTGCAAAACGAGACATATGTGTGAGAGTTTTATTCTTTTAAGTATAAAAGCGTTTATAAATTGTTGTATAAATTACGTTAATAAAACGCTTATCAGTGCCCCTTTGGAATTCTTCCAAGTACTTGGAAATTTTTCAAGTGTTGTGCAGCCATGATCCTTATCCTCGTCAGCCGCTCTGGATGCTTGTGTGATTGCTTCCTTTATGAGTGATTGCTTCCTTTATGAGTGGTTGACGACGGCTTCCCTTTTGGGTTGTCTGATGCCGGCCATGTGGTGCCCCTTTTCGGCCCCAGGAGTTTACCTTAGTAATTTTTTCTAAGTTTTTTTTGAACGCTTTCGTCGGTAATACGCAATGTTCGCCTAATATGTACTTGGACAATTTTGGGGATTTTATTTTTATTGCTTGAGGCCGGTGAGTGCGCGGCTCATCGGCTTCCCTCTTTTATTTTTTGGGGATATCGCTTCAGGCCGGCGAGTGTGCGGCTCATCGGCTTCCCTCTTTTATTTTTTTTGGGGAATTCGCTTCAGGCTGGCAAGTGCGCGGTCCTTCGGCAGTCCCTCTTTTATTTTTTGGGGATATCGCTTCAGGCCGGCAAGTGCGCGGTCCTTCGGCTGTCCCTCTTTTCTTTTTTGGGGATATCGCTTGAGGCCGGCAAGTGCGCGGTCCTTCGGCTGTCCCTCTTTTATTTTTTGGGGATATCGCTTCAGGCCGGCAAGTGCGTGGTCCTTCGGCTGTCCCTTTTTTATTTTCTTCCTCTTTACTCATTTGAGCGAGGAGTGGGTGTCCTTCTTTCAGGCTTCGGCCAAGGGGGTCGATAGTCCCTCGGCCGGTAAGGAGTCCTACTGGATCGTCCTAGCATCTCAAGGAGGTCATGTTGCCTATTTATAACGCGGGCTAAGGCTTTTGGTCGGTCACCGACGGCTGCCGTTTCTCATCCTTAAGTTTTGGGATTTTTGTCACCTCAGCCATGATTTCAGACCTGTCGTCCTGCTGATTTCGTGGATAGACGACGCGGTGAGCTTCCCATTTCAAGACGTGGGCTCTTTGCGGGGCCTTCGTCCTGGGGACACCGTCGGCCTTTCCTAAGCATTTTTCGCTTTGAGGGGCTGGAATGATGTGCTCTGTTGACCTTTCCTGAGCATCTTCGCTCTGAGGGGTCAGTGTAGTATAGTACTTTTCTGATCTTTTTAGAAAAGTAACAACTTTTATTGATAAGTGGTTCGAGCCCGAGGGCGGCGTTCGACCAACAATCCGTGGGAAGGTGAGGGCTTTGCCGGCTGCACCGTCCCCGGATTATTGATAGAATTTCACCAAGTGATGTACATTCCACGTTCGTGGTACATTAGACCCATTTGGGTGTTTTAGTTTGTAGGTGTCGGGCTTGATTACGGCACTGATGATGTAGGGGCCCTCATACTTGAGTGCCAATTTGCCACCTTCTTTCGGCTTGCTCGCCTCTTTTCGGCGAAGGACATAGTCCCCCATCTGGAATTCTCGGGAACGTACCTTGGCGTCATAGTATGATTTTACTTGACGCCGGTAGTTCTCTGCCCGGATGAAGGCCTGCTCTCGTCTTTCTTCGATCAGGTGGTGGTCAATCTTCATGTTCTCTTCATTGGCCTCAGGCTCGTAGTGCTCCACCCGTCGGCTAGGTTTGGTGACCTATGCGGGGGCCTTTACTTCAAAGCCATAGCAAAGGGCAAATGGTGTCTCGCCCGTTGCCCTCCTCGGCGTAGTACGGTAGCACCAAAGGATATTGGGGAGCACATCGGCCCAACTGCCCCCTGCGTCCTGGAGCTTCTTCGTTAGGCCCTCCAGGATGGTTCTGTTGGCGTTCCCGACCTGCCCGTTGCCTTGAGGATAGGCAACGGAGGAGAAACGATGCTTGATTCCGCACTCCTGGAGGAGCTCTTGAAAGGGCACGGCCTCGAAGTGAGTACCGTTGTCGGATATGATCTCCTGAGGGATGTCGAAGCGGGTGAGGATGTTTTTGTGGACGAATCTCTGACACCTGGCTCCTATGATGCTGGCCAAAGGTTCCGCCTCAACCCATTTAGTGAAGTAGTCTACAACAACAATGATATAGCGGTTGTTGCCAGCGGCTCTGGGCAGGGGGCCGACCAGGTCAATACCCCATCTTGAGAATGGGATCGATGTGCTGACCGAAGCATAGTTGACGGCTGGCCGACCGGGGGCCTTCTGAAGGACCTGGTATGCGGTACACTTTCTTGCGAGGTTGGCACAATCTCGTGCCATCGTCGGCCAGAAATAGCCCTGGACGACGAGACGCCGGGACATGCTGAAGGGGCCTTGGTGAGAGAAGCATACGCCGCAGTGGACTTCCTCCATGGCCACCTCGGCCTCATCCGGGTGCAGGCATCGGAGGAGAGTGCCGTTGTAAGATCTTTTATAAAGTTTCCCATCCTCAATGGTGTAGCTCGGGGCCCTGAATTTGGCTAGCTTGGCTCTCTCCTCGTCCTGGGGCAATTCTCCCGAGGTGATAAAGGTCACGATGTCGGTAATCCAGTCCTCCGGCCGCTGTTGGATGCACGTGACCGGGATGGCATGGATGCTGGACATGTTCAGCTCTTCGACCTTGGCTATCTTGGAGATGTGTTCTGGAGTGTCTGTGCTGAGTTTGGAGAGGATGTCAGCCTCAGCATTCTCTTCCTTTGGGATCTGGGTGATCTCATGGGTTTCGAATGCCTTGAGCAACTCCTCGGCGGCCTGTTTGTATTGTCTCATCCTCCCTTCTTTAGCCTCGTATGAGGCCTCGATCTGGCCCACCACTAGCTTGGAGTCGCACCTGATTCTGATGTGTCGTGCTTTGAGGCCGGCGGCGAGTCTGAGGCCGCTGAGAAGGGCCTCATACTCGGCTTCATTGTTGGATACCCTGACGTTGAAGTGGATGTCATAGTAGGCTCTGAACCCTTCAGGGGAAATGAGGACGACGCCGCCACCACAAGCTTTGGTGGCTGATGAACCATCAATAAAGAGAGTCCATGCTTCGTCTGGCTCTAGCCCTGGCGTGGTAGCGGCCGTCTCCCTGGCTGTGCATTCGCTGACGAAGTCAGCCAAGGCCTGCCCCTTGATGGATGGCCTCGGCTTAATCTCTATCTGGAACTGGCTAAGGAAGATCGCCCATTTCACCATCCGTGAGGAACTGGTGGGGCTCCGCATGAGTGCACCGAGGGGTTGCTGAGTTAAGACGTGGACGGCGTGGGCCTGGAAGTAATGCCCTAATTTCTTCATTGTATGGACGATGGCCAGTACCGTCTTCTCAATGGGAGAGTACCTGAGCTCGGCCTCCCGTAACGTCTTGCTTATGTAGAAGATTGCCTTCTGTACCCCCTCATCCTCGCGGATGAGCACGGAGCTGACGGCCGGTGTGCTCACCCCTAAGTATAGGAAGAGGGTTTCACCGGCTTTAGGTTTGGAAAGCACGGGCGGGGACGATGAGTACTGCTTCAGTTCCTCAAACGCTTGCTCGCACTTCGTCGTCCATCTGAAGCCATTTGCCTTGCGCATGATCTGAAAGAAAGGGAGAGACCTTTCAGCCGATTTTGAGAGGAAACGGTTTAGGGCCGCAAGGCATCCCGTCAGCCGTTGTACCTCCTTCACATTTCGCGGTGGCTCCATGTTGACAATAGCCTGTATCTTCTCTGGGTTGATCTCAATGCCCCTTCGGCTGACCATGTAACCGAGGAACTTGCCCCCTGGACGCCGAAGGTGCACTTCTTCGGATTTAGGCGGAGCTGGAACTTCTTCATTATCTCAAAAATTTCCTGGAGGTCGTCGGCGTGGCTAACGGATTGCCTGCTCTTGACGATCATGTCGTCGACATATGCCTCCATCGTCCGGCTGAGGACTGCTCTGAAGACCTTGGCTACCATTCTGGTGTATGTCACGCCTGAGTTCTTGAGCCCAAAGGCCATGACGAGGTAGCAGAAAATTCCCTCCGGGGTCATGAAGGTCGTCTTCTCGGCATCATCCTCATGCATGAATATCTGGTGGTACCCCTGAAGGAGTCAAGGAACGACATCAACTCGCATCCCGCCGTCTCGTCCACCAATTTATCAATGTTGGGGAGAGGGAACGGGTCCATAGGGCACGCTTTGTTCAGGTCAGTGTAATCAACGCACATTCTGAACGTCGGCGGCTTTTGGGAGAGGACAATGTTGGCCAACCAGGTCGGGTACTTCACCTCTTTAATGTGGTTGATTGAGAGGAGCATGGTAACCTCCCCCTTGACGAAATCACGCCTGTCGGCTGAGAGGTAGCGCCGCTTCTGTTTGATCGGCGTGGAGGCGGGGTCGACTGACAGTCGGTGAGTGATCACTCTTCGGCTGATGCTCGGCATGTCGTCCGGCCCCCACGAAAAAATGACCGCATATGTCCGCAGGACGTCAAGGATGCCTTTGCGTTGGTCCTGTGGGAGCTGTTTCCCGATTTTCAGGACCCGCTCCGACCGGGAGGCATCCAGGGGGACCTCCTCGACTTCTTCGACTGGCTCGGCGTGCGGCCTTTCTTCGTCTTTGGAGACGGCGGCGGTGTCTATTCTCTGCCCGGCGCTGGCTGCCGGCTTTGTCAGTTTCAGATAGCATGTCCGGGCTATCTTCTGGTTCTCTCGGGCGTAGCCGATACCGTCGCTAGTAGGGAACTTCAGGCATAGATGTTTCATGGAGATGATGGCTTCCGAATCCTCTAGTGCTGGCCGCCCCCATATCAAGTTGTGGGCGCACTTGAGGTTGACCACCATGAATTCCATGTCGATCTTGATGCGATGGGAGCCGTCGCCGACTTCCACGGGGAGGACTATCGTGCCCTCGGCGTCGATAGAGTCCCCGGTGAAGCCAGACAACAGTGTCCGTATCGGCTTGAGCAACGCTCTATCCAGCTTTAGCTGCCTGAAGGTGTCAAGGTACATGATGTTGACGGAGCTCCCTGTGTCGATGTAGGTGCGGTGGATGATAGAGTCACCTATTTCGCACCGGACGACGAGGGCGTCCCTGTGTGACGCGGGCCTCGGGGCAGATCCTTGTCGGTGAAGGTGATCACCTCCGTCCGCTGCTTCTTCGGCTGGGGGGAGCGTGGGACACCTCCCCAATGTAAAGGGATTGGGCCCATTTCTTCCTCTAGGTAGCCGAGTCCCCCTAGTGTTGCCCCCCACAATGAGGTGGATGTGATTCTTCTTCGGAGGGGACTCCTCAAAGTCTTCGTCGTCGTCGCTGATCCTACCAATCTCCCGCTTCTTCGCAGAGGGTTCGCCCCCATGCTTGCCGGTGTTTACCCACGTATTTTTGCGTGGGCCACCTTTAACAAACTGGGAGAGTTCCCCCTGACGAATCAGCTTCTCGATGTGCCTCTTCAGAGTGACACAATCGTCTGTGTTGTGGGAGGTGTTCCGGTGATAACGGCAGTAGGTGCAGCCCTGATGGACGGCATAGATCTCCTTTTCCGGGAGAGGATCTCGCTCAATGAGTTCATGCTCCTCGGCGTAATCGAGGATGGTGCTGACCGAATGGGTAAGTGTAGGGCTGGTTCGGTATGGCATACCGAAAAATTTCTGCCATACCGTATACCATACCGAAATACGGGTATATGAAAATATCATACCGTTACCGTACTGAAACTTCGGTATACCGACACTCAAGCACAATATCAATATACCGACCGAATCTTCGGTATTTTCGGTATACCGAAACTCAAGCACAATATCAATATACCGAAAGTGTGATGACATGTCAAAGTAAAATCTCACATAAATTCAAAAATTATTAACAAAAACCTGCAATAGATATTAATAGTAACTCATGTAAAAATATTGACTAGCTGAATGCTCGATTTTAAACACAAAATATGATAAACTTAAAATCATGTTCAACCCCATTCGAGAATCAAGGGCTTCAACAGAATCAAGGCTATGCACATTTAAAATGTCAAAGCACATTAATTCCAACAAAAATTTAGTTCAAGTACATATTTAAAGCAATTTTAGCATAGAATTCCTTAAAGCAATAAAGATGAAGCGGCCCGAAATCTGAATCCCACATGATCATCACTGAACTCATGGACCTCTACGCCTCATGGCTATCGTTTCATCATTCCTTGAGCTCTGAAAAGAGAAATAAAAAGGGTGAAAAACAATTCATGGCGATGATTCCGATGAACAAAGAGTCACGTAAAGCTCACAATCAGAACACAATTATAAGTCAGTAATCAAGCACCACCGATTAACATCAATTCATTATTACACAGGCTTAAAATAGTGGCAGAATCTATGGCAACATTTTGTTAGCAGTGGGCTGCTTGTTGGGAAATAAATGGCAACTAGAAATGAAAACAAGTTTGTTAGCTATTATATGGACTCTTATGGCAGATGTAATCGCAGAATGGAAGCACCGAAAAAATGTATGCTTCCATTTAGTTAAAAAAACTAGATAATCAGTTTGGAGAAATGGAAAAGTTATTTTGTGGATGTCAAAGTTACTGAAGGGCATATTTGGGCTTTAAAGTTGTCTTTGACAGTTATTTGAGTCAAAATATAGATAAGGGTGTATGGGTTCTTCACTCTATGGTGTATTGTCGAGGGATATATATTTTTGTTCTTTATCCCTAGGTAAAAACATAAAGGACTCCCCTAAATTCGAGCTCTATTCAGATCCCTTAATCAACTACCACCACTGATTCACCACCACCGATTCTCTTATTGCATTTTGTTGCAGGATTTTTGGTTCTAAAAGTGGTTTGGGTTGTCACTCAAAAGAAAAGGAAAGTGCTGGAAAGTACATTTGAACCCACCAACTAACATCAGTATTTATAGGAAGTCAAAGAGTTTTCTTTGTTCATGTGGTTATAATCTTTTGGTATGTTTTAGTTGGTGGTTTAGTATGCTTTGGTTCCATCAACTCTCTTGGTTAGTTGTAAGTTTCTTAATTTAGTAGGGAATCTTTTATACGAGCATTAAGTTTTGTTATATTTTTGTTGTGCTTTGGTGGAGCAACTTGGTTCATTTGTCACTTATTTTTTTATTTATTGAAACATTGAGAATGAGAAAGCCACAATTAGAGCAAAGTGAATCTTGCGCACCATTAACCATAATAAAGGAGAGTTTGACGTATTTTTAAATTAAATTAGGTAAATGCGTCGAATTTATATTTCCCAAGAGGGTGTGATGCATTAAATGCTCCATAAGTCATATACTCATGGTATTTATCCTAACTTCTTAACTTAGATAGATTGACACTAAATGTATGTTTATTGTATAGCTATTCTTACCCTAATGATATATGAAGTTAAAAAGGTCAAAGATTACATTATTTTTCATTTCATTTTCATTTACCTGAGTGCCGCAAAGGCTTCCACCTACGGTGGGGTAAGGGGGAGTCGGATGTACACAATCTTACCCCTGTACTAAAGCACGGAGAGACTGTTTCCGGATGACGCATAGTGAAATCGTGTCCAAAATTGCATGGACTGACTGCTGCTCCATAACAAAGAAGCGCAGACAATTTAGTGAGCAATTTTGCTTTATTCCATCATAATCTCAAGCCAAAAAATAATGAATCTCGATTACATGTTTCACATAAATTCAGAAGTTAAAGACTCAGCTAAATCTGGATTCAAATTATTTATCTAGCTGAGATAGTGACCTCTTACATGAGACACATGCTCTTGGATTTCTTAAAAGCATATAATGTCCCAATTTTCAGGCCATGAGCGGAAGCTGAAAGTGAGGGTGTCTGCGATTCTTATAAGAAATATAGATCGTACGATTGTATAGGAATTTTGGTAACTAAACTTGGAGCTCATGACAACTCATTTCAACTTTTATTTAATGTTCTTAATTAGTTAGATCATTATCAAGTTTATTTTAATTTTCATAGAATTGCATCTAAACTCTAAACTATTATTTAAGCATTTCACTCCCGTGCAGCGCACGAGTGGAGTAACTAGTTATTTTTAAAGTGTTACAAATAAAAATATTACAGCACTTCAAAAACAGATGTGTTAAAGTGTTAATTTTTTATATACTCAATATTGGTGTCATATGAAATATAATGAAAAGTTATGAATTTTAATATATTTTTTGTAACTATTAGAGTACAGATAAAAAAGTTATACTTCCTCCATCCCACTAAAGGTGTCCCATTTTTTTTCAAGAAAACTTACTGAGACTGTCTCATACCAAATTTGGTAAAATTTGTGTTGTTCTAATTCTTTTTTACTTTATTTTTACTATATTAATTAGAGGTCAATCACATAAATTCATTTTTCTTAATAACCGTGTCACCCCTCATGTCCCAATGTTAGTGGGACGGAGGTAGTATCACATTAAAATAAACATGGAAAATTATTTTGGCGGGGCCGTTATGGATTTTAATTGAACACGACAAACTTTCCATGATTTATAATTATTATTTTTTTATCATTGATTTATAATTATATTTTTAAAATTTTGAAAGTAATATTTTGAGTAATTATTGTAATACACATAAGGTGTGATATATAATGAGTAATAAAAAGGTACTACGTATTATAAATTAACTTTAGGTACATATTTTCCAAATGTAAAACAAGTATAACAATTTTTCAAATGTTATTTTTAATACCCTATTCCAATAATATTAAAAATACAATTAAGAGTTATGGAAGTTTTGTCGTGTTCGACTAGAATTCAACAAAATTATATACATTATCTATGTAAAATTTTCTCAATATCTAAACGGACTCATAGATTAGGGTTATGATCGTTACTTCAAAATGTAAGTGGATGCTAATGTCAGAATTAAAAGCTATTGTCTGAACTTGACACTATTGTCTAGAGCTAAATTTTGATAGTTGCATCAGAACTGTTAGTATGATGAGGTAAATCTGTTTGACAAAAAGAACTAAAAAATATCTCATATAATATGATTTGACCATATCAGATCATACAAGTCAGACCATATTTGATCATAACAAATAAATCAAACAGAAACAGTCCAATTAAAAACGTTTTTAATGGAGTCCTTCCTAAAATTTAGAACGTCATATATATTAGATTAGAACTCAATAAATCTACTTAGGCTAAGGGGGTCAAATAGGTCCTCGAACTAACTTAAAAAGTGCAAATTACTCCTTATATAGGAGGCTCTGTCTGACCGTCGCCATTTAGGGAGGTTCCCGATGGAATTGTTTGATGAAATATTTTGAGTATCTTCTTCATTAAGTCTAGTTTACCAATATCAAGTTTCAGATAAATATGCAACCGGGAAGATAGTCAAATAATTTTCTGAAATGTACTGCGTCGTTTAACTACGCACTTATCTTCAAAAATTCATTTGGCTGCCTTCCCGGATGAATTTTTAGCTGAAATTTGGTATGAGTAAATTAGACTTAATGAAGAAGATGTTTAAAAAAATTTAATCATAAAATTCCACCGGGAACCACCCTAAATGGCGACGGCCGGACAGAGTCTCCTATATAAGGGGTGATTTGCACTTTTTAAGTTAGTTCGAGGGCCTATTTGACTCTTTAGCCATCTACTTAAAGTATTCACGAGTAAAAGTTGGAATTAATTAGCTTATTATGGAGTTAATCATTCCTATTTTAAAAGTATTCATGAGTAAATTTTTGTTTGTCGCAAAAAAATTGAGATGATAACACATGATTTGATACTAAAATGCAAAAAGGGATTTGAAAAAATATACAAGAAACCATAAAAATTAATTCCTTGATAACGATCTAATTGAAAAAAAAATGAATCTTAAAAACATTTAAACATGAATATAAATTTTATTCATGTACAAAGTTATAAATGAGTTCATTTAACGTGTTATAAGTGAATGTTTCAAAATAAAGGTAAAATGTGTTTAATAGCAAGATTGCATGTGTTAAAATTTGCTAAATACAAATTTAATTTGTTATCTCAAATTTATGCAACGAAAATTAAAAAACAAACCAATTTGCCCCTCATTTTGAAAATGAAAAATCATCACAATGCTCATGATACATCGAAGTAAAAATTACGGAGTAACTTTTACTCTCACATGATGTAAATAAATCTCGGTAAAATAAAAACTCAAACATGCAATGACACGAGTAAAATGTTAACCTTTCTAATTAAGGATATTTTCAATTGGAACCAAAGTTTTGATCTCATCTGTGAAAGTTAAAGTTACTTCTATTGTAGTGTATATATTAATATAATCTTGATATATTTTGGCCGAGAGTTTCAGCTCTCAGAAAGTTGTATTAATTACATATATAACAATCATATTGTGAAACTAAAAGTGGTATTTAAGAGCTAGATAAATAAGATGGACTTTGTATAAAAGGTGCGGGGTAATTCTTTTACTCGTGGATGGATGTAACTTTTGTATAATACTATTTGATCATGAAAATTGAGATCATTTTTCTTTTTTATTTTTCATTGCGTAATTTCACATGTTTATGTTTCGATTATAGCTACTCCCTCCGTTCCAATTTGTAAGACACTTTACGATTTATGATGTTTGACCGATGATAAAGCAAATTGGTCCATGTCAACACTCAAATTAGTTTTAGAAAATAAAATTTACATATTCATAAACTACATTAAAATCGCTACAAAGCCTCCAAAAAAAATCAAATTTCATAAACTTTTGATATATAAAGTAAAAGGGAGTATCTTACAAATTGGGACTCATGGAGTATCTATCTCTTAATGTGATGGGAATCTTTTTATAGGCAGGTTTTATTCGTCTGGCCTTCTAGGTTAAAATTGTCTATTAATAGTTGAAAGCATGCAACTTATCTTCGTCCAATAACACTTATTTTACTTAATAAGATCATCGTATATACATTCAATAACTCAACCTAATGAAAAATAAATCGATCGCTTTCAATTACAATATGCAGCCTATTGTCGCCGCCATCGCTTTCATTGAAATCGGAATGCCACAAAATTATATATTCTAAAAAAAATCTTAAATAAAGAGATCAAAAGACTAATTTGAAAATTTCTATAACCTAAAAGGGCTAATAGCTTAAAAAATGATTACACCCATTTTTAGATAATTAAATTTCAAAAATGTGTAGTTAATTTTGAAAAAACAGTAAGCCACACATGAAATTTAATGGATAAAAATAGGTATTGAATATTTTCTTTTTGCTTAGGTAAAAATAGATTAATTTCAATTCGATGCCACTGAGAGTTATAAAAACATATGCTCTTTTCATTAGAAAATATAGATTGAAAACATGTTTAGATAATTAGTTCAAAAATAAAGCATACTCAATAAATTAGAATATGCATTTAAACCAAAGTTATAATCAACTAAATAAGTGATTTTCCGTTAATAATAATAATACTAAAAAAAATCATTTTATCCCGTGCACGGCACGGGTAAAGATACAAGTCATTTATATATTGAAAGTAATTGGTGTGAGAGAAGTTATTTTTTCTTAATTGGTGACCAACAATGATGAATGAGACACCGAAGTCGTGGAATTAATAATCAATATTGATTCTAGTAATATACTTCATCCGTCCTTTAAAATTTTACCAACTTTCCTTTTTTGGTTGTTCTATTAACTTTGTCACTTTCCATTTTAAGTATGTTTTATCAATTCAGGACCCGGAAGATAGATGAATTATCAATCCGGGACCTAAAAGACGAAATGTATCGATATATGACCCGAATGATGAAAAACTATCAATCTAGGACCTAACGTTTCATAGGTTTTGATTTATTTAATTTTTTATTAATTCCATTGCTAGTTTTTTTATAAACTTGTCTTTACAAAAGTTTATTAGTTTAATAAAACTAAATGATATTTAAAATTTTCAAAATAAAAAATAATAATAAAATTCATTACAACGTATGGCCTAGATCGATAATTTTAAACCATTCAGGTCCTATAATGATAGTTTTTCATTATTCAGGTCCTATATCGATACATTTCATCTTTTGAGGTCCCAGATTGATAATTCATCTATCTTTCGGGTCCTGAATTGATAAAATTCCAATGATGTGTGGTGGAGATGATGCCAACATACCCTGTGTGACTTCATAAGATAGTCACATATGGTTCCATAAAAAAATTTCTCTTTTACACTATGACACTACTAATCTATAGATCTGTTTACGAGCTAGAATACATTTATGCAAATAGTCAAATGCTATTGCTCTTAGAAGTTAGAATGAAATGATATAGAGAAAAATTCTTATGGAATCATATGTGACTCTCTTATAGAGTCACATAGGGTATGTTGGCATCATCTCCACCACACATCATTTTAGTATAGACCTCCACTAAAATGATGTGTGGTGGAGACCTCCACTAAAATGATGTGTGGTGGAGATGATTTGATGCCAACATACCCTATGTGACTCCATAACAGAGTAACATATGGTCTATCAATCTACTCGTGAAAGAGTGAGGAGAGTGTTTTTCACAAGTGTTGGATGAGTGGATCTCTAGCTAGATAGTGCAATGTGAAGTGTGTGGTGTGGAGTGTTGTGAAATGCAAAGGCATGGGACCCGTTTCATATGTAACATTTACTTTGCATGTTTTAATGAAAGATCAAATTGTGACTTAAATATACAAGTACTCTCTTCGTCCCTAAATTAAAGTCCTTGTTTGACTTTTGTGGACTTCTATGCAAACATTTGATCGTAATTATATATAAATATATACCTATAAAATCTATAATAAATTGACATTTGAATAATTCATATTACAATGAAGCACATTAAATAATTTTTTTGGGAGAGAGTATTATTAATTTTGAGTAATTAGTTGTCAAAGTTTAACAAATTTGACTAAAAAAAAAGACTCAAAAAGTCACACAGAGACTTTAATTTAGAGATGGAGGTAGTATATTCTAATGGGCGACTAAACAAATTCAATTCATACATTATACCGATAAAACTCAAACCGGCGAATGCGAACTGACGAACACCCCTAGTATGCATAAACATTTAGGTCATTCGTGTTGAAAAAAATAATATATTGCAATTTTTTGTTCATGTTGAAACCATTGGAAGAGACGGTTATAAATAGAGGACACATGGTTTACTTCTTCTGTATAATCTCATATGTATGTGAAGTATGTGTATATTAGTATATATATTATTGAATACATATATATACACAATGACAAATTGATGAATTTGTGCATATCTAAAGCTGTAAACTCATCAGGGATAAACCCATTAGTAGTGATCCGACCACTAAGCCTACAATTACTAAAATATTTTGATATTTTCCCTATTTTCCAAAACGGGCCAAAACTTAAAAATCCATATCTGACCCATTTTTCTATCTCATGTAATGGATTCAAATCTGGATCTGATAAACGGTTCTAAATTTAGACACATACCCTCAAATAAAGTTCCTTATTCAGATCGGTCCCGGGTGTAGACTCGACCCATTGACAAGCCTAAGACCATTATCAATGCTCTGATATCAGATGATGAAAAATTAAAGATATTTATAACCGAGATTAAATAACATCACACAACAAATCACAATTATAAATTCATAAGAACTTATTTGGAAACTATCAAATGTTCATTTGAAAGAGATCTGAATAAGATGATGTCATTGTATCTCTAAAAAAATGAATGTATAACCCCTTTTCGGATAATGATATACAAAAACAATGTGTAATTTTAGAGAATTTTCCTTTTCTCTTCTCTTGTGGTGTTTCATACGTGTTTCTTAAAGTTGTGAGAGGGAGTATTTAAAATGGATAATAGGAACCCAAAAGTCACAACTCTTAATATTTTATCCTAAAGGGCCGGTGTTATCACAATGATACCCTTTAATTAAATAACTTTTCTATCAAATAATACATGTATACAATATACATAAGTAAATATAATACCTTAGTACGCAAATATATATTGAACTCTATCAAGAGTAATGCACTGGACTGCTTTGCTTCAGCTTTTGGGCCTATCTTGTATCTTTATTGGGCCTTTAGTTATTTTTTGTTGTCTTTTATGTAATAGGTATAAATACCTAAAATTGATTGTAATTAGGTTAAGAATTATTCATTTCAATCTTTCTTCTTCCGCATTCTTCTTCCGAAAACATTCTGATAGAGTATATCTAGAGAGAAGTGAGAACTAGAGAGAGAAGTGCAGTAATATGCTTCAATAGAATGAATTTGTAACCCTGATAACTACCTCCAGAGGAAGTATTTATAGGGAAAATACGGGCTGGGCTCCCAAGCCTTGGGCTTGGGAGGCCCATTTACAACTGGACCGCTACTGGGCCGAATACAAAGCCACTAATGGGCTATACAAATGAGTAAGTGTAAAATCCGGTTCTGTGAGGTCTTCGTGGCCGACGAGGGCGTGGCCGACGCGGGCACAGCCGACGAGAGCGCGGCCGACGAGGGCACCCGGGTTCCTTGGACTCAGGACCATATTCTGAGTTGGCACCTTTTCGGCCGACGGGGGTCCCTTGGCCGACGAGGGCGCCACTCAGTGTCTTGTGCTTTCTGTTCTTCTGAGTATGTGGGTCCGGGGGCTCAGACCCATATACTCCATCAGGAGTCCCCCACTCTCTAAGCTGAGGTGTAGACGAAGTGAAGGAGAGTAGATTCTCGTGCTTTGGTGCTTCTGGCCGATGCGGGCACTCCCAGGCCGTTGGCTGTTGCGGCGTTGGCGCTGTTTCCATTTTGGTGATCTTGTTCTGTGCTTAGCCGTTACCTGTTCCCCGCTGTGGACGGGGAGGCCGTTGTTTCCTTGGTGTGTTCGTTTGGGGATGATGGGTGTCCTGCTTCGATGGTGGCCGTTGAAGGCGCGTTTTCCCTTTCTTGGACGTTGATGGTTGAGATTTACATTTGGGCCAATGAGGCCGTTGAGGTTGAACCTTGCTTCGAGGACGATGAGCGTCCTTTCACTTGGGTGGCCGATGAGGGTGCTTGCGCACTCCTTTTGGCCGTCGCTGATTGGCTTTCGTGTTCCTGGCCGAAGAGCCCATTATGATTAACTGTTGGCGGAGGACGATGAATGTCCTTGCCTTAGGTGGCCTGTTGGCCGACGAGGCACTGTTTTGTCCAAAGTACCTAGCCGGAGATGGAGTCACGAAAACCTTGGCGCCGTTGTGATACATGGACGATGTGACCATGCTTTGTGGTTACCTTTGTGTTTGCATTTTTCCTTTGTCTGTATTATTGAGGCCGATGTAGTCCCCCAGTCCCCCACTGCTTCAGGCCGAAGAGAGTGAGGGGTGAAGGAGTTGCTTGAGTCCCTGGCCGAAGCGGCCTCTCCGTAGTGCCCCTGAATCCAACCCTTATGGCGATTTTCTGGCCAAGGTAACCCTGTGGGAGAACCCTTGTGCGCAGATCGCTTGTAAAGAGTTATCATCAAGGGTCGTTACGGAAAGCCGATGGCTGCGGGTTCTTTGTTCCTTTGGTTCTGTGGCCGTCACGGGCGTTCATGACATTCCTGGCCGTTGTCATCTCCTTATTGTTGGCATTTGTGAACTTGGCAGGCATATAGGCCGTTGTGGGCGCTTGCTGGCACTTGTGAAGCCGGCAAGCATATAGGCCGTTGTGGGCGCTCATTGTCCGTGTGATCCGTAGGCTTTTACTCCGCCGATAAGTTGGTTCACGAGCCCGGCCCATTTCTGAAGGGGTGGCACCTCATCGGCTGCTGGGAAGATGACCGCTGAGGTGGCCATTGATATGGTGCCACATGTAGTGACCGTTGGAGATTATCTATAAATACCCCCCCTCCTCCGAAGCGGTTCCTTACTTGCATTCTTGAGATATCGAAGTGCTGCCCGAATTTCTAGAGAGAGAGAGTCTTCAAGGTGTTCTTCGAGTTCTTCATACCTTCAAGGTTAGTTCCTTGACTTGTTCTTCAATTCCTTTGCATACTTTGCTTCCCTGAGCCTTGATCTAGTGTTAGTGGACAAAACGCCTTAGATCCGAAGTAATTCCCCTTAGGCGCGTAATAGTTGTTATGATGAAGAGCTTAGACGAAGAATACTATCCGTACGACGACCAGCCCTCCACTAGGTCCCTCGACTATGAGGTGCTTGAGGAGTTCGGGGAAGAGATAGAGCGTTTAAGTCCTTACAAGTCCGGAGAGCCGGTGGACGACGAAGGTGAGGACGAGGAGTCCGCCTCGTCTTCAAAAGGTGAGGACGCAGGTGCGTCCCGAGTGGTGGACGGGGCGTCCACTTCCGCTGTTATTCCGTGCCCGAGACCGGTGTCTGCCGTGAAGGGAGCAGATAAGCCGAAGAGAGTAAGGAGGCCGAAGAGTGGGCCAGGCGTCTCCTACCTGGATCTCACAAATATTTACCTGATCAAGCCGGAGAGCAGCGCGGCTGATTACTTGGTTGCCCAGATGTACGTGGGGCCGTTCGGGAGGGTTAGGGCACCCAGGCCGACGGACCATGTACTCCATCCGCCACCGGGGTACTTCGGAGTATACCGGATGAGTTTCGCCAAGGGGCTGAGGTTTCCCCTTCATCCCTTCATCACTGAATATCTGGACATGGTGGGACTCCCTCCGGCCTTGCTGACCCCGAACAGCTACTCGTTGTGTCACGCCCCGGACCTAGCCGGACACGTCAACAACCCGCCGTACAGTACGAATAGTCAACCGCAGTCCAACTCATCCATACTATACAAGGCGTCATGAATACCATTCACACATAGTACATCCATAAACAAACATAATGTAAAACATGCATTTAAAACAGCGGAAGCATTTAATAAAGATGTCTTATCCACACTTTGGCAAACATGGGCATACAAGCCCCCAAATGATTATTCAAAAATAATATCCATGAGCATTGTTATAATTGTTTTGAAAACAGGAAACAGAAGAAGCACAAACCACGTCTTCTCCCTTGAAAATCCCCGAAGCAACGGGCGCCGGTAGCAACCTTCAAGTTCTACCTGAAACTGTGAGGTGGCCTCCCCCGTGAAGGGGAGGTCAGTACTTGGAAATATTTGACAAGTACAATAGCAACTATACTAAGTATAATCAACGTTTTAATTTCCAAGACCCCCAACTTATGGTACTATTATATTATAGGCCATAACCCTCGGTTAACCTTTTTACCTTTAACTGTACTTACTTTACATAAAGTCAAGTAGTCGGCTCGTAGGCCCATATTCATTTAGAATTCATCGTTTCCATTCCCCCGTGACCGCAAGTCACGATAACTCCGTGGGGTCCCATCGAGCCCCAATTGTATAGCATGGGCTCGGCCCAACTACATCTCTATACAATCCTCTAACTCGATATATCATATCAAAATTTGTATGGCAAGGGCTCGGCCCAACTACGTTTCCATACCAACCATAACTTCGTGGCAAGGGCTCGGCCCAACTACGTTTCCACGGAGGTCACATATACATGGCAAGGGCTCGGCCCAACTACGTTTCCATGCTAATCATATTACATGGCATGGGCTCGTCCCAACTACATCTCCATGTCATCCTAGAGTCCAACTCTAATTATTTCCATAATCAAACTCTCAAGCAAGTCCTACGCCTAGAATCAATTTCCGGAGGTGGCCTTTAGGCCTACCCCTATCACACCTTAGTGTTCATACCGTTCATCCTTAAGTATCTCTTGAGACTACTTAAGGCTTATCTATTCACAATCCTACCTCTTAGGATTTGTTTCATCATTTATTTATATTAATTCCCCGACTAGTATTTTGATACTAATTGGATAATCTTAGAACATGCCAAGTTCCTATTTCCCAATTTGCATTTCATTTCCATTGATTTCTCAACCCAAGTATAGTTTGATCTCAATATCAAAAATATCACTTTAATCCATTCATGGATTTCATACATGAAGTGAAGTATATTTTATCACAATGTCATCATAGTAATTCCATTAACATGCCGTTCCATTCATTTCACAAAATCATACACAATTATTCTAAATTTGTATATCATGCTTGACTTACTCATATCCATATTATTTTCATTTAGGCATTATTAATCATTAATAATCCATGAAAATCCCATCTAATTACTTTAGGCATTCTTATGAAATTAACTCACTAATTATAAGCAATATAGTCAGCCATCCTCACCTCGTGATGTGCTACAATAGTTGCCTTTGTTACTCCCCTCGATCAATCCTCGTTCTAGGCCGATTGAAAGGCAAAACTGGACTGCCTGGGCAAAAGCCGGGCGGCTTTCATGAAAGTCGGGCGGCTTTCGTGGTCTGCAACTACGACTAGCTCCTTTGAAGTGGCGGTTTCCGGCGGTTTCGACTCCTATCGATTGGCCAACCCTCCTAAGTTAATTACCACCACTTTATATCAATATTCTACACTTTTAAACGTGTAGAACTCATGATTTAATCCATCATATGATTTCTTAAAAATCACGCACAATAAAACTAGTTAAAGAGCCATTTGGTGTTCTTACCTCAAGCCTAGCTCTTCTCCTTGGATTCTCTAGCTTCTTCTTCCTCAATGAGGCTTTGGGAATTTGGTTTCCTGTAGGTCCTCACCTCTTGTGTCGGTCATATGAGTGTAGGGGTGGAGAGAGGGTGCCTTCTCAATCAACACAATTGATTTGTGTGAGATAGGACCCTTGGCATAAGTTTTTGTCTCAAGGAGACTTCCTCCCTCCCCCTTGTGCGTACCAGCACGTCTTGCTGCTCCCCTCCCCCATTATTTGATCAATCAGCACCCATAAAAACGTGGGGTGGCCCCCACTTATGTGGGAGGTCATCCCATTACGTCCCGGTGTGTACAATCGGCCCCGAAAGTTGTATTTCTCGGCCCGTTTTAATCATATTTTATTTTATCGGACCAAATAAAATATATCACGTGTTCCCAATAATTATGGGCCTTTAGAATAGATGTACATTCCCCAACATTAATTTTGGAGCCTCCGAAACTCATTTCGGGCTGTTATCCGTTAAATCGCCAATACCGTAATTGGGCCCCGTTTGACCGACCGGTCAACTCCATGCCCTTCTTATGGCCCAAATAAAATATACACCACCATATAGATGTCATCTAGACCAAGATGAATATAACATGTGGTTCGGGAATTATCGGGCGGTCCTCGTTCCCATTGTGGGCCCCACATGCAATTTACTATTTACGTAAAAGAAAAATGAAAATTTACAATTACGTAAATTTATAAATCATCTTTCAAGGTTTATTACATAATTTACTAAAAGTAAATATGCTCGGGGTCGGTGTTACACGTTGATGGTGGGGTTCTTGCTCCGCTGTGAGGAGTTGGGCTACAGGCCGACGACAGCTCTGTTTATGAACCTTTATCAGATCGGCCGAGGAAGCCACAAGAACTGTGCAGCCTATGCTACTCTCCAACAGCTGCCGAAGAAGAGGAGCTTCACGGACTTGCCTTCGTCCATCCATGGGTGGAAGAGCAAGTTCGTTTTTGTATCCCTTGGTGAGAACGGCACTGAATTTCCCTCTCTCGGCCACACCAGGAGGTTCAATCTGCACGACCCGCCGAGGAGTTTGATCTTGGACGCTCAGGTGGAGGCGTTCTTGGAAGGGGGGCCGAGGAGCGTGAAAGACTACCTCACCAAATATAAGATGACCTCCCTCGGCTTCTTTAGGTACTATGTGTATGGCGATAAGGAAGACGATGTCCAACTTTGGCCGAGGATGACCACTACCTTCGAAGAGGCCGACGGCCCAGATTTGAGCATTCCTGCTGAGGCCGATGGTAATATTTTCTCTGGCTTCCTTCCTTTGTTTTTTGTTCTTTTGCCTTGCTAATGTGTTCATTTTCCTTTGTGTAGGCTTTGTTATGGATCGTCGTTCAATCATGGCTATAGCCAAGGCCAAGGCGGCCGAGGAGTTGGCTGCAAAGGCGGCCGAGGCGGCCAGGCGTGCCGCGGCCGAGGAGTTGGCTGCAAAGGCGGCCGAGGCGGCCAGGCGTGCCGCGGCCGAGGGGGGCAGGGCTACTGCTGGTGCGGCCCCGAAGCCTGCCCAGTCCAAGAAGAAGAGGCCTCCCACTGACGGCCAGAAGAAATTGACCGAGGCTGGCCTGAATCTTGCAAAGAAGACGAAGAGGGCACCGTCTCCTTCCCATGCCGATGAGGTCAGCACTCTGACCGTCCCAATTGTGGACGATGGTGGTCCCGTTGTGGATCTTACCGCTGCTCCAAGCGACGCTGCCCAATCACTCCCTCTCGTCCAGGAGCCACGGACGAAGAGGGCCAGCAAGGAGATTGCCGCTGCCACCTACCAGAAAATGGTGGAGTACCCCGTCGGCGGGGGTATCTTTGACGATGGCGTCCTCGGCCATGATGTGCTGGCCCAGGCCATGCCGGCCAAAGATCGGGCCTACCTCAAGAGGCTCGGGGACGTCAAGGTGTACGAAGGCGGGATGGACCTCATCGTCCAAGTAAGTTCACTTCCCTTTTATTTGTTGTTTTTCTCGTCGTCCGGGTGAAGTCATTGCCTGTGTCTTTGTTTGCCTTTGTTGTGCAGGGTGCCTTCATGCTCATGGAGAGCCACAAGAGGCAGCAACGAGAGATTGCTCGTCTGAAAGAGCTCGAGCAAAAGGCTGCCTCGGCCGATGAGGCGGTGGCCTGCTTGGATCGGCTCCGGGAGGATGCTAAGGCTCTGCAAAAAGGGCCGATGAGGCAGCTGCAGCCAGGGACGATGCCCTGGCAAAACTTGAGGAGAGCCAGAGGGCGCTTGAGGCCGAACGGCGCAAAAATGATGAAGCCGTGAAGGCCAAAATTGAGGCCGAGGCTGCTGCTGTGAGAGCCGCTGATGAGGCCGTTCAAAAGTTCCTGGTCGAGGGATGGAAGGTCGACGAGCGGCTCCCCTGGTGCTACGAAGTGGTGGCTGCCAAGCTCGGAGATTGGAGAATGAACTCCCCTGCCGGCCAAGAGTACTTTGGAAGGGAGATGGCCGTGTACTACAACATGGGCCAGGAACAGATGCAGAGGCTCCTGTGCCGGCGGCTGGCGCGTGCCCTTAAAGCAATGAATTATACCTCCGGGTGGGCGAGGCGGAACCTGAGGCTGCCCAAGCTGATGAAGGATCCCGGGGAGCAGGCCAAGCTTCCGCTTTCGGAGAGGGAGGCCCCAATCGAGAGTTCCGACCTCAGCGAGCCGGACTATGACGAGTTTGATTTCCTGGATGATGCCACCAGTTCTGCAGCTGCCGCCGACCAGGAGACTGAGGCCGAGGAGGGAACCGAAGATGCCGGAGAGCAAACCCAGGTTGGGCATGATGGAGGCGCCCAAGAGACTTGATCGGCTACTCCCCGTTCCCTATCTTGTAATTAATTATCTTCTATTTCTGCCCATGTGATGTAATGGCCGAAGCGCCCACCAATGTACTTTAACTGTTTATGAATGAACATTTTGCTGTCCTGCTCGGCTTTGAATGTCTTGTATGTTTATTCCCTTTTGCTATTTCAATTTTGAAATTTGTCTAAGTGTTAAGTCACAACTTAGGTCACCCGCGAGTGTTTGCTACGTCCGTGAGGTAGTCCATTCAGTCTGGTGGCCTGGTCGGCCTGTCCGGTGTTTCTTCGCTGTCGTAACACTTGGGATTTATTCAAAAATTTTCCAAGTGTTTTAGATCCACTTAGGTGCTTTTCTTTCCGTCCTGACTGAGGCGGGCAAGCTGAGGTGTCCGCTGCGTCTTGGCATTGTCCCATTCTTCTTTTTTGTTAGAATTTTTCTAAGCGTCTAACTTCAAGTAGATGGGTGTTCTCATCGTCCTGGTATTGAATCTCTCCTCAGTGTTGACAAATGATTTGGGAAATTCCCTAAGTGTTGAACCAATGTCGTTGTAGTCGGCCCAGTGTTTTTCGTGGTCGTCGTGTTCCCTTGTTCCTGATCTGATCAGGAAGGTCGGCCTGGATCCTTGTGTTGTGGCCGATAAGGGTACCTTGAACGTAGTTTTTTGAACATAGAAATTTTTCTAAGTACACATGCAAGACACAGGTAGCTAACGGCCTGCGAGTATAAAGGTGCCCGCTTCGTCTAGAGTTTCTCCATTTAAATACTTAGAGATTTTTCCAAGTATAAATGCAAGACAGTTCCTTCTTTGTGGTACCGTTGTCGGCTAAGAGGTGGCCCTACCTTCATCGGCCAAGGTCTGGCTTTGTGGCCGATGAGGCTGCCTTTTGCTTTCCCCAAGGGTTTCTCTAAGTGTCGGAATTCTCTTAAGGAACCTTTTCCCCAGAATTTTCTCTAAGTGTTTGGTAAACACTTGGACAAATCCCCAAAGATCTTTCGCTTGGCCAACAGCATGGGTTTCAGTGCCTGTAACGGCCATCCGGAATGCTGTGGCCGGTAGGGATTGTTGCTTGAATGCTTGATTCTTCCGTGGGTGTGATACTGCCCGCTTCGTCCTGGTCATCCTCAGGATTGATACTGCCCGCTTCGTCCTGGTCATCTTTCAGGATTGTAATTCTTTATTTCATACCAAGTGTTAGTGCTTCAAAGAGCTGTGGCCGATGAAGGTTACCATTGGTTAGGGTTTTATAGGCATATGCTTCGTCCTTGACGATTCCCTTGTCTGTGATGGACGTGCGGCCATATCGTCCATGTCACCTGTTAGTGGTACTACACATGTGTTCAACTGATATGTACTTAGCCAAGTTTGGCCTGAGTTGTGGGGATTTTTTTTATTGCTCGAGGCCGGCAAGTGCGCGCGGTCATCGGCTTCCCTCTTTTCTTTCTTTTTTTTTGTTTTTTTTTCGTTCCCTATTTTAGGGGAGTATCCCTCTTTCAGGCTTCGGCCGAAGGGTGTGCTCGTCCTTTGGTCGGTTCGGACTTCGTTCATAACGTCCGTGATCTCAGGGCGGGTCCCGTTGCCTATTTATGACGCGGGCTAGACTTTTGGTCGGTTTCCAACGGCTGTCGTTGCCCATCCCTGAGTTTTGGGATTTTTTCACCTCGGCCATGATTTCAGGCCTGTCGTCCTGCAGTCCGGCGCGTGGACGACGCGGTGAGCTTCCCGTTTCAAGACGTGGGCCGTTTGCGGGCCCCTCGTCCTGGGGACATCGTCGTCCATACCTGAGCGTTTCACTTCTAGGCTTACGGGGCCGGGACGATGTGCTCTCTCAGCTAGGCCTGAGCCCTTCGCTGATACAAAATGCAATGGAGTGCCTGAGCTTGTCGCTCGTTAGGCTGCAAATGCAAGGTGCCATGTCGGCCATACCTGAGTCTTTCGCTCTAAGGTGGCCAATGAAGGCACCTGCCAATATTTTTACTTTAAATTCCAAAGAAAAAATCAAGAGCATGATTTTATTCATAAGTGGCTCGAGGCCGAGGGTGGCGTTCAATCAGTAACCCGTTAAGGGGTGAGGGCTTCGTCGTCTGCACCTCCTTCGGATTACTGATAAAACTTCACCAGATGGTGTACATTCCACGTTCGTGGTACATTGGACCCATTTGGGCGTTTAAGCTTGTAGGTGCCGGGTTTGACCACGGCACTGACGATGTAGGGCCCTTCGTACTTCAATGCTAGCTTGCCACCCTCTGTCGGCTGGCTTGCTTCCCTTCGACGGAGGACGTAGTCCCCCACTTGAAATTCCCGGGAACGTACCTTGGCGTCATAGTATGATTTTACTTGACGCCGGTAGTTCTCTGCTCGGACGTAAGCTTGCTCACGCCTCTCGTCGACCAGGTGTAGGTCAATTTTCATGTTTTCCTCGTTGGCGTCAGGCTCGTATTGTTCCACCCGTCGGCTGGGGATGGCGACTTCCGTGGGTGCCTTTGCCTCACAATCGTAGCACAGGGCGAAAGGCGTTTCACCTGTCGCCCTCCTCGGCGTAGTTCTTTAGCACCACAGGATGTTGGGGAGCTTGTCGACCCAACTACCCCCTGCGGCCTGGAGTTTCTTCTTTAGCCCCTCTATAATTGTCCTGTTGGCGTTCTCGACCTGCCTGTTGCCCTTAGGGTAGGCGACGGAGGAGAAACGATGATTCACCCCAAACTCCCGGAGGAGCTCCTGAAAAGGGGCTGCCTCGAATTGGGTGCCGTTGTCTGATATAATCTTTTGGGGGATGCCGAAGCGTGTGATGATGTTCTTGTAAACAAATTTTTGGCACCTGGCCCCCGTGATGCTGGCCAGGGGTTCCGCCTCGACCCACTTGGTGAAGTAGTCGACGGCGACGATAATGTAGCGGTTGTTCCCGGTGGCTCTGGGCAGGGGGCCGACCAGGTCAATCCCCCATCTAGAGAATGGAATTGCGGTGCTGACGGGGGCGTAGTTGACGACTGGCCGACCAGGGGCCTTCTGGAGCACCTGGCACGTGGTACACTTCCTGGCCAGGTCCGCACAGTCTCGCGCCATCGTCGGCCAGAAGAAGCCCTGGACGACTAGACGTCGGGACATGCTGAAAGGGCCCTGGTGCGAGGAGCAGACGCCACAATGAACTTCTTCCATGGCCACGTCGGCCTCATCCTGGTGCAGGCATCAGAGGAGAGTGCCATTATAGGATCGTTTGTAGAGTTTGCCATCTTCAATGGTGTAGCTTGGGGCCCTGAGTTTGGCAAGTTTGGCCCTCTCCTCGTCCGGGGGCAGCTCCCCCGTTGTGATGAAGGTGACGATGTCGAAGATCCAGTCCTCTTGTCGCTGTTGGATGCATAAGACGGGGCTGGTATGAATGCTAGACATGCTCAGCTCTTCGATGTTGGCTATCCTGGAGATGTGCTCTGGAGTGTCTGAGCTGAGCTTGGAGAGGGTGTCGGCTTCGGCGTTCTCGGCCCTTGGGATCTGAGTGATGTCGTGGGTTTCAAACGCTTTCAGTAACTCCTCTGCTGCCTGTTTGTACTGTCGCATCCGTCCCTCCTTTGCTTCGTACGATCCCTCCACCTGGCCCACTACCAGTTTGGAGTCGCACTTGATTTTGAGGTGCTTGGCCTTGAGGCCGGCGGCGAGTCTGAGACCGCTGAGGAGGGCCTCATACTCGGCTTCGTTGTTGGATACCCTGAAGTTGAAGCGAATGGCATAGTAAGCTCTGAATCCTTCAGGGGATATGAGGACGACGCCGCCACCGCATGATTTCGTGGCCGACGAGCCGTCAGTGAATAGGATCCATGTATCGTCCGGCTCCGGCCCGGGGTTGGCAACGGCCGTCTCCCTCGCTGTGCATTCAGTGAAGAAGTCGGCCAAGGCTTGCCCTTTGATAGATGGCCTTGGCTTGATCTCAATTTGAAATTGGCTGAGGAAGATCGCCCATTTCACCATCCTTGAGGAGCTGGTGGGGCTCCTCATGAGTGCGCCGAGAGGCTGCTGGGTTAGCACATGGACGGCGTGGGCTTGGAAGTAGTGCCCCAGCTTCTTCACCGTGTGGACGATGGCTAGCACCGTCTTCTCAATGGGGGAATACCTGAGCTCGGCCTCCCTGAGCGTCTTGCTGATGTAGAAGATGGCCTTCTGCACCCCTTCGTCCTCACGGATGAGCACGAAGCTGATGGCCGACGTGCTCACCCCTAAGTACAAGAAGAGGGTTTCGCCGGCTTTGGGCTTGGAGAGCACGGGAGGGGACGATAGGTACCTCTTCAACTCTTTGAACGCTTCCTGGCACTCCGTCGTCCACTTGAAGCTGTTGGCTTTACGCATGATCTGAAAGAAGGGGAGTGCCCTCTCGGCTGACCTAGAGAGGAAACGGTTCAGGGCCGCCAGGCGCCCCGTCAGGCGCTGTACTTCCTTGACGTTGCGGGGCGGCTCCATGTTGATGATAGCCTGTGTCTTCTCCGAGTTTATCTCGATGCCTCTCCGGCTTACCATGTAGCCGAGGAACTTGCCGCCTTGGACGCCGAAGGCGCACTTCTTGGGGTTGAGGCGGAGCCTGAACTCCTTCATGATTTCAAAGATTTCCCGGAGGTCGTCGGCATGGGTGGAGGCCTGCCTGCTCTTGACGATCATGTCGTCGACGTATGCCTCCATCGTCCGGCCGAGGACTACTCTGAAGATCTTGGCTACCATCCTAGTATAGGTGGCGCCGGAGTTTTTGAGTCCGAAGGCCATGACGAGGTAACAAAAGATTCCCTCTGGGGTCATGAATGCCGTCTTCTCAGCGTCATCTTTATGCATGGAGATTTGGTGGTACCCTCTGAAAGCGTCAAGGAACGACATCAGCTCGCACCCCGCCGTCTCGTCCACCAACTGATCAATGTTGGGGAGAGGGAACGGGTCCATGGGGCACGCCTTGTTCAGGTCAGTGTAATCAACACACATCCTGAATGTTGGCGGTTTCTGGGCGAGGACGACGTTGGCCAGCCATGTCGGGTACTTCACCTCTTTAATGTGTTTGATTGAGAGGAGCATGGCGACCTCTCTTTTGACGAAGTCCCGCCTGTCGGCGGATAAGTAGCGCCGCTTCTGCTTGACGGACGTGGAGGCTGGATCGACGGTCAGCCGGTGAGTAATCACCCGGCGGCTGATGCCTGGCATGTCGTCCGGGCCCCACGCGAAGACAACGGCGTATGACCGCAAGACGAGGAGGATGGTGTCTCGTTGGTCCTGAGGGAGCTGCTTCCCGATTCTGAGGACCCGCTCCGGCCGGGAGGTATTCAGAGGGACTTCCTTGACCTCCTCGGCCGGTTCGGCATGCGGCCTCTCCTCGTCCTTGGCAACGGTTGCCGTGATGGTGTCTATCCTCTGTCCTTCCCTTTCGGCCGGCCTTGTTAGCTTGAGGTAGCATGCTCTGGCTATCCTCTGGTTTCCTCTGGCGTAGCCGATGCCGTCATTGGTGGGGAACTTTAGGCACAAGTGCTTCATGGAGATGATGGCCTCCAAGTCCTCCAGCGCTGGCCGTCCCAAGATCAGGTTGTGGGCGCACTGGAGGTTGACCACCATGAACTCCATGTCAATCCTGGCGTGGTGGGGGCCGTCACCGACCTCCACGGGGAGGACTATCGTGCCCTCGGCGTCGATAGAGTCCCCGGTGAAGCCGGATAACGGTGTCTTGATCGGCTTCAGCAGAGCTCTGTCCAGCTTCAGCTGCCGGAAGGTATCCAGGTACATCACGTTGACGGAGCTCCCCGTATCGATGTAAGTGCGGTGGATGATGGAGTCACCGATCTCACACCGGATGACGAGGGCGTCCCTGTGTGATTCCATACCCGGAGGCAAATCCTTGTCGGTGAAGGTGATCGCCTCCGTTCGCTGCTTCTTCGGCTGGGGGGGAACGTGGGACACCTCCCCAATGTAGAGGGATTGGGCCCATTTCTTTCTCTGGGTGGCGGAGTCCCCCCCAGTGTTCCCACCCACAATGAGGTGAATGTGATTCTTCTTTGGCGGGGGCTCTTCGAAGTCCTCGTCGTCGCTGAGCCTACCAATCTCCCGCTTCTTCGTAGAGGGTTCGCCCCCTTGTTTGCCGGTGTTTACCCATGTGTTTTTGCGTGGGCCACCTTTAACAAACTGGGAGAGTTCCCCCTGACGAGTAAGACGCTCGATGCCCTTCTTCAGCGTGATGCAGTCGTCGGTGTTGTGCGAGGAGTTCTTGTGGAACTGGCAGTATGTGTCGCCCTGCTGGATGGCAAGGACCTCCTAGGCCGGCCGAGGAGCCTGCTCGATGAGGCCATGCTTCTCGGCATAGTCGAGGATGATGCCGACCGGGTGAGTGAGGGCAACCCCCGTCCGTTCCAACCTCAGCCGCCAGTGGCGATCTTTCTTACTCTGTCCACCAGAGCCGTGACGGCCCTGGGCACCCTAGCCGGCCGGGGACGGACCCGAGGCCGGCGAAGGATTTGTCTTCTTGGAGGGATGGCCCCCCTCTTTCTTGTGATTGTGGAGCTCGTCGGCGTACAAGCCCCCGCGCTGGAGCGCCTTGGTGTACGACCTCGGAGGGTCGGTGATGAGGCTCCTAGCGTACGGGGAGCTGCGGAGGGCTCCCTGGTATAGGGCGAGGAGGGTGCGCTCATCGGCCCCTCGACTTCTTCGGTCTCCCTCGTCCACCGATCAATGAATGACCGGAGGGACTCATCATGTTGTTGCTTGACGGAGAGGAGGTGGGTGAAATACTTCTTCGCACGCTTCCTCCCGGCAAAGTGGGTGAGGAAGCGTTGGGCAAGATCCTGCCATGAGTCGTGCTCCCTTCGGGAAGCGCGTTGAACCACTCGTACGCCGGCCCCTCGAGAGTAGAGAGGAACCAACGGCAGAGGTATTCGTCTGACGCGTTCACCATCAGCATGTTGTTCTGATAACGACTGAAGTGTTCCTGGGGGTCTGATCGGCCGTCGTAGGACTTGATGGCGTATCCCCTGTACTTCTCCGGGATGGGGGCCGAGAGGACCCTGTTGGTGAAAGGGGTCCTGGTCCTGACCTGGATGATGGGGTCACCTCGCCCCTCGGCCAACTCCCTCTCCAGGGCGCTGACTTTGTTCATGAGCGCGTTGAGGCCGGGGTCGTTGGAGGCGCCGGCCGTAGGGATGTTGGCCGACTGTTTGGCCTCCATCTGAGCCAGCCTCCTTTCCAGCTGGGCGATGACCTCGTCCTGGGGGTCCCTAGCGGCCGCAACGGCGTCCGGCTGGTTCCTCATGCGCTTGTCGTGAGCCGCATTGATCTGGTGGCGCACGTCGTCCTTGTGCAACTTCCCCTTGCCCTTGTCCGGGCGGGGCTGGTCCGCTGTCCGGGACACAGACCCCAAGCTTTCCCTCGGCGAGCCAGACCGACGCTCACCAATCCGTCCTGCCATCCTCTCCGAAACTGGTCGACGGCGCGTGTCACCTAGCCTGTTGAAGGCAGAGGCTTTCCCACGCACTGGGGTCTGCCCAGGCCGAAGAGGGGAAGCGGGGTGGGAGTGGGACGACGCCGTGTCCTGGGCCATCACCCCCTCATCGTTGCCTATCTGGACGGCCAACGGTTGGGGCGGAGGAGGTGGAGTGACGTTCCCCCCGGTCCTTGGCAAGAGTGCGCTGAGGACGGTGGGGTTCTGGGCCAGGCTGGCGATGATGACCGACAGCGCGGCCTGGACCTAGGGATCCATGGACGGAGAGGCCGCGGCCATAGGCTGGGCCGGGGCGTGGTCCGTCTTCTCAGCTCGCTTCTTGTCCAAGCCGATGCGGGCATCAGGGGCTCCACCGTTGAGTTGGTTGCGGAGGTCCGTCGTGAGGTTGAAGGCCTCCTGGAAGACGTCCCCTCCGCCGACCTGGTCGGCCGTGGCATCCTCCTCGTGCTCCCTGGCCCCTTGGTCCTCAGGGATGGCCTTGCTGACGAGGTTGCGGTTTGATTTAGTTCTTCCCATGATCAGTGGTTAGCTGAGCTTGGTAGCGACGAAGGGTGCTAACTTGATTGTTCTAGCTCTCAACGAGAGCACCAAATGATAGAGTATATCTAGAGAGAAGTGAGAGCTAGAGAGAGAAGTGCAGTAATATGCTTCAATAGAATGAATTTGTAACCCTGATAACTACCTCCAGAGGAAGTATTTATAGGGAAAATACGGGCTGGGCTCCCAAGCCTTGGGCTTGGGAGGCCCATTTACAACTGGACCGCTACTGGGCCGAATACAAAGCCACTAATGGGCTGTAGAAATGAGTAAGTGTAAAATCCGGTTCTGTGAGGTCTTCGTGGCCGACGAGGGCGTGGCCGACGCGGGCACGGCCGACGAGGGCGCGGCTGACGAGGGCACCCGGGTTCCTTGGACTCAGGACCATATTCTGAGTTGGCACCTTTTCGGCCGACGGGGGTCCCTTGGCCGACGAGGGCGCCACTCAGTGTCTTGTGCTTTCTGTTCTTCCGAGTATGTGGGTCCGGGGGCTCAGACCCATATACTCCATCACACTCTGAACATACGAATTCATCTTCTTCAGTTTTGATTCTTGAGCTCAAACTTTCACATGGTATCAGATTAGGATTCAATCCTTCATCGTCCTACTGATATTACTCATCTTTTTTGATTTCTATAATCGAATTTCATATTCTCGTCTGAATTCTATCGATTCCAAAACCCTAATCGCAATTGTTTTGCGATGAGACAGTCAACCTTTCCCTTAAATCCTACTGAGGATCCTTCGTCTCCATATTACTTACATCCTAGTGATCATGCCGGGCTGCGTATCATCTCTGAAACACTCACTGGCGATAACTACAACGCTTGGAAGAAATCTGTCACTATGGCTTTCAGTGTGAAGAACAAGATGGTCTTCATTGATGGCTCTATCACTCAACCAAAATCTGATGATTCTGCGACCTACTCGGTTTGGTATCGTATTAATGCCCTTCTACTCTCTTGGTTAATTTATTCTATTTCTCCTGATATCCGCTCAACTTTTCTATACTTTACTTCTGCTAAAGATCTTTGGGACGAAATTAAGCTTAGGTATTGTAAAAGTGATGGACCTAGGGTTTTCTATCTTGTAAAATCCTTAGGAAATATCTCTCAAGGAACTCAGACTGTTACTGCCTATTACAACATGTTCAAAGGCCTTTGGGAAAAAATATGTTGATTTTAAAACTCTTCCTCTTTGTTCTTGTGGTCTTTGTACCTGTAAACTCAATGAAAAATTTCAATTGTTGCTTGAGAAAGAATCTGTTCAGAAATTTCTTGTTGGTTTGAATGAGTCCTACTCTAGTTTGAGAAGTCAAATTCTTCTTCAAACACCTTTTCCTACACTCTCTGCTGTTTACTCTTTCTTTCTTCAAGAAGAGTCTCAAAGAACACTTCAACATCCCCTTCATTCTGTTCCTTTTCATTCTGATCCTCCTAATACCTATGATTCTTCCACTGACTCTACTGCCTTTCTAGTCAAAAATCCAAACTACAAAAAGAAATCTATCACTTGCACTCATTGTGGTTATCAAGGGCATTATGCCGACAAATGCTTTCAAGTTATTGGTTACCCCCCAACTGGAAAGGACCTAAAGGATCAAGAATTGCTCCTGGCTTCAAACTGCCATCCATTACTAAGAATACTCAAGCTCATTTAGCTAACACAACTACTGATTCTCCTTCTGATGAAATGGAGCTTTGTGATCCTACACTCTACAATAAGTTTCTTGAGTTTATGAAAACTCAGAATGCTAATTCTGCTACTGCTCATGTTGCTATGGTTGTTCCACATCATGATCAACCTTCTAATGATTCTCTTTTTCTAGGTACTCATTCTGCTTTTCTATCTAGTGTCACCACTTCTATTTGGATTCTTGACACTGGAGCAGTGGAGCCTCTGATCATATGACTCACAACTTTAGTTTATATACAACATCACCTAAACTTACTTCTATTAATGTTCAATTACCTACTGGTTCTTTTATAACTGCTACTCATATTGGTGACATTAAAGTAAATGATAATCTTACTCTTCACAATGTCTTATATGTTCCACAGTTTAATTTTAATCTTATTTCTATCAGTAGTTTAGTTTTACATGAAAATATTTCTGTTCACTTCTCTTCTAATCATGCTACTTTGCAGGATCTGCTCACCAACCAAATGATTGGCTATGCTGATCTTCAAAATGGACTTTATCTTTACAATTCTTCTAAATCTGTTCTCATACCTACTAAGTCTTCTGCTGTTAATACTGTTGATACTCAAACTGTAACAAATAATTCTGATATCTGGCAATCTGGCATTATAGACTTGGTCATTTTCCTTTTAATAAACTCAGTTCTCTTGTTGACTGTAATATTCAACATCATATCAGTAAAAATACTTCTTGTGATATTTGTCACTTTGCTAAACAAAAAAGATTACCTTTTCCAAATAGTACTTCTAATGCTTTACATGCTTTTGATCTTGTGCATATGGATGTTTGGGGTCCTTTTAAAGTAGAATCTTATTCTGGTTTCAAATACTTTCTAACCATCGTTGATGATCATACTAGATGCACTTGGATTTTTATGATGAAAACCAAATCTGAAGTCAAATTCTATATGTTAAAGTTTTACAATCTGATTCTCACTCAATTTCATAATAAAATTAAAATTATTAGGACAGACAATGGTACTGAATTTATTTTTCCTTCTTTCTATACTGATAATGGCATCATTCATCAATTATCTTGTGTTGAAACCCCCCAGCAAAATGTTAGGGTTGAAAGAAAACATCAACATATTCTTCAAGTTGCTAGGTCTCTTTTATTTCAATCCTGTCTACCTCTCATTTTTTGGTCTGATTGCATTCTAACTGTTGTTCATATTATAAATAGAATTCCCACTGCTGTTCTAAATAATAAATCTTCATATGAATTATTATATGGTAAAACACCTGATTATTCTCACCTAAGAGTTTTTGGCTCTCTTGTTTATGCTTCTACCTTATCTTCTAATAGATCAAAATTTGATAAAAGGGCTGTTAAATGTGTTTTTATTAGATATCCTCTTGGATCTAAAGGATATAAGCTACATGATATTTCTAATCACAAATTTTTTATATCCAGAAATGTTAAATTCTATGAAATGATTTTTCCTTATAAAAGTAATGCTGATCCTTCTGATGATAGTTCTATTCATTCTGACTCTGTATTAGATTCTTCTAATACTAATGATTACACTTATGAATATCACACACCTTCTAATCACTATTTAGAAGATCAGGTCAATGAAGAATTCAATACTATGAATACACATGACTTTACTACTAACAATGAAACTGTTTCAGAAGACCAGTCACAAAGAAAATCCACCAGAGTAAGATCTCTTCCTATACATCTTCAAGATTACAGTTACGAATTACCTAACTCCATTATTACAGGTACCTCTTCTTCTAATTCTTGTAATCTTGTCAGATATCCTATTCAAAATCATATAACCTATAATAGACTAGGACATTCCCATTCTTGTTTTACTGCTGCTCTTTCCAGAATAACTGAACCTAAAACTTATAAACATGCTGCTAAGTTTTCTGAATGGCAGAATGCCATGACTAATGAGATTCAAGCTTTAGAAAATAATAAAACTTGGATATTAGTTCCTCCTCCTACTAATCACAATATTATTGGATGTAAATGGGTTTTTAAAACAAAACTTAAACCTGATGGATCTTTAGAAAGATATAAATCCGGACTAGTGGCAAAAGGCTATACTCAAGAAGAAGGGTTTGATTATTTTGACACTTTCTCCCCTGTTGTTAAACTGACCACTGTCAGAATCATTTTGGTTATTGCTAGTGCTAAAAAATGGTTTTTACACCAGCTTGATGTAAACAATGCTTTTTTACATGGTGATTTAAATGAAGAAATTTATATGCAGCCTCCTCCAGGTTATTTACCTCCAAGAGATATCAGGATTTGCAAGCTTGTTAAAAGTCTCTATGGTCTTAAACAAGCTTCTAGGCAATGGTTTTGTAAGCTTTCTGATTCTTTAAAATCTTTTGGTTATAAACAGTTTCAGGCTGATTTCTCTTTGTTCACCAAGATTACTAGAAATTCTTTTACTGTCCTTTTAATATATGTTGATGATATCATCCTTGCTGGAAACAGTATGGAAGACATCAATGATGTCAATTTTTTTTAATCAACAATTTTACTATTAAAGATATTGGTGAGTTAAAATACATTTTAGGAATTGAAATTGCTAGATCTGATAAAGGTATAAATTTGTGTCAAAGAAAATACACTTTAGACATTCTAACTGAATATGGCTATCTTCATTCTAAACCCTATACTACTCCCATGGACTCAAAAATTAAACTATCTAAAAATGATGGAAGTGTTTTAGAAAATCCTAAAATTTATAGAACTCTAATTGGTAAGTTGCTCTATTTAACTGTAACTATGCTTGATATTGCCTATAGTATACAAGTTCTTAGTCAATTTTTTGCTGCTCCCACTAATGTTCATTTGAGTGCAGCTCATAGAGTTTTGAGATACCTTAAGAATTCACCAGGTAAAGGTTTACTTTACCCATGCATTTCTGATTTTTCTATTCAAGGATACACTGACCTTGACTGGGTTGCTTGTATAGATAGTAGGAGAAGTGCTTCAGGTTATGCTTTTTACCTTGGTAACTCTTTGATTTCCTGGAAATCTAAAAAGCAACAGGTTGTCAGTAGATCATCTACTGAAGCTGAGTACAGGGCTGCTGCTAATGCAGTCTGTGAGGTTCAATGGTTATCTTACATTTTTACTGATTTACATATACCTATTTCTTTACCTAAAATTATTTATACTGACAACAAATCTACTTATCATCTTGCTCATAATCCAATACAACATCAAAGAACAAAACATATAGAATTGGATTGTCATTTAGTTAGAGAAAAGATTAATTCTGGATTAATTACTCTGCTTCATATTAAAAATAATTTTCAACTTGCAGATATCTACACTAAACCACTTGGAAATCCCTTGTTTAGTCAATTTGCAGTCAAGATGAACATGCAAGACATTCATGCTCATCTTGAGGGGGGGCATATCAAGAGTAATGCACTGGACTGCTTGGCTTGCACTGGACTGCTTTGCTTCAGCTTTTGGGCCTATCTTGTATCTTTATTGGACCTTTAGTTATTTGTTGTTGCCTTTTATGTAATAGGTATAAATACCTAAAATTGATTGTAATTAGGTTAAGAATTATTCATTTCAATCTTTCTTCTTCCGCATTCTTCTTCCGAAAACACTCTGAACATACGAATTCATCTTCTTCAGTTTTGATTCTTGAGCTCAAACTTTCACAAACTCATTAATATTTGTCCATAGACCATATTAATTGAAAATAACCCAAACTTGTTACATATGATAGCAGTTAGTACCTCTCGTGGACATATCATTTTCCTCAAATCCACACTTGGCAGGACCACGAAGGGTGGACGTACTATTATTCGTGAGTATTTGGCTGAAATGACCTCCATATCTGAAGCCATATGTTAAATTTTGAATGAATTTTTTCATTAGATCGGTAAAATGTGGCATTTTGGGCTTAATAAAGCACAAGTGTGAGACAATTTTCTAATTGTGGTTAAATGAACTATTCTAAGAAGTGTTCATAAATATGACATGATGGTCATTATTTATAAGAGTTATTTTCAAAGATATTTGTAAAATTTATTTACAAAATATTACTATGTTACTAGTGTCAGAATCACTTAAATGTAAAATTGAACATAAATTATTAAATCATCATGACTAAGTTACTATTTTAGCCACTCCACTTGAATGGTAATAACTTTCTCAACATTTTTTAGTCATAAATTTGTGATTATTTCTACTTATAATTATAATTGTTTGATGGTAGGTATGATTTCTAACCCTTATCTAAATTCTATCAAAGAAAACAATGTAAGCAAAAAATAGTTAAACAATTAGGTGGTAGTATGGCAGTAAAAAATACTCTGTATACAAAACCCTCCGCTGGTCGAGTGCTCGTAGTTGTTCTAAATTCTTAAGAAGTGTTTGCAATAACTTCTTTGAAGTGCTTTTCAACTTTTTCAAAGATAAAAACTAAAAGGAAAAATTGACAAAAATAATCCCACCTTTCGCTGGTCTTCTCGTAATAATCCCACATTTAGGTAATCTCAGAATAATCCCATCTTTGCACACTATCTTTTTTCATTGGACCCTGACCATGTTTTTTACTCTTTTTTTGAAAATCATATAAATAATCTTACCTTTCACATTTCTATTATATCTTTATAAATGTGAGATTATTTATATAAGATTTTCAAAGAAAGGTAAAAAACTTGGTCAGCTTATGTAAAGGTAGGATTATTATGAGAAGATCAGTGAAAGGTGAGATTATTCTTGTCAATTTTTCCAAACTAAAAATGTTGTTTGTAAACAGTAACTTCTACTTAATTTTTAGCACTTTTAATCCACAAGCTCAAATCACCCTTGGAGATGCTTTTATTAGCTTTTAGGTTTATCTGTAATTAATTAAAACTTTAAGGACAATTATAAGGGTAACATCTTTATTTTTTGGCCCTGTTTGGTAAATGGCATTTTAGCCTAATACTAGCGGGTTTGACAGAATTCGGCGGTTTTAATCAGCCAACACGCTGAAATTAAGTGTTTGGCAAATGGCCTATTACTACGGCGTCTTCATCCGAACCGCCGAAAATGAAATCGCTGCAACTTGGAGCGTTTAGAGTAGCGGATTCCAAATACTTAATTGATTGTCAAGGTTGCCCTTCCTATTCTTCACTTCCGCAAACGCATATTATATATATGCAATGAGGTAAATATATACCCCATAGATTCTACGAAGCACATTTTTACATATTACGTTGTACTCGTATATTTTTATTCTGTTAATTTTTAAATAATTAATTAACTCACAAATATATTAGTGTATGCTCATGCCCTTTTTTGTCTTTTTAGTTATTAACCGCTAAAAGTAAACAGCTAAGTTACCAAACATCTTTTTGTTACCCGCCAAACTAATCCGCCGGTCAAACCCGCTGATTCAATCCGCTGTTTAAAACCCGCTAACTCAATCCGCTATCCGCTAACCGCTAACCGCTGATTGCCAAACAAGCCCTTTATCTACATAGGAGAGAGAAATTTTTGCAGCCTATTCTTCTCTTAGAAAATAGGCGAAGTCTCTTCCCACTCGATCCTATTGAAAGCTTACGCACCACCACAAGAAACAAATACTTCTCCATCAAATCTTAACTATGAGGATACTATTTCTGGATATTAGGTGATGAGGTTTTTCTAATGTCTTATCCTCTTTCAGATATTAGGCTATGAGGATTTTCTAATGCATAGTTAGTCAAATTTTTTCGGCATTCAAGTTTACTTGAAAGTGGGTTGATACTGAGTGAAGAATGGGATTAACAGCTGCACCTTGGAAATTGGGTCTGAAGATGTTATTTCTTCCAAACCTCATTTCTCCCTCAAGCATCACTCAGGTACACAAGGCTATGATGTGTTTTTAGTGATTAAGGTTGCGATCTGTTTTTAGTGATGTAAGAGTTATAATTAAGAGACTAATGTCTATTACAATAGCATACATGAATATAGTAATTTGAGTGGGATGGTTGTGATTAACATGATCTAAGAGGGTGGTGTGTGTGTGGGGGGGGGGTTAAAATTTAGGTTCCTCAAAGTGAATGAATTGATATGAAGGGGTAATTGATGAATTGCCACAAATTCTTCCAAGTGTTTTATTTGTTTCCAATTGAAACCCATTGCACTTTCTTTTGTTAGATTATTGGACTTATACTACATGTAATATTCACAATATATTATTTATCGGGTTTAATTGTATGTTATATGCTATCTTATATTTAGGCCCAAAATTAGTGGTCCTATGGATATTAATTTAAGTGGGCTAATAAGTTATCTAATAAGGTATATGGCCCAAATGTGTAGAGACCCATGGGCTTGACCTAATCAATGATGGGCTGATTAGGGTTAAGCACTCTCTATAAATAAGGGGTTATGGTCCCTAGTTGTACACGTCATTCCGTCTTTCTGCATCCCATCGCTAGAGAGATAATTCCCGAGGGCGTGTATCAGCTAGAAGACGCAAACCCTAGCCTCCGTCTCCCGGATCTCCAAAGGTGATCTCCCGTGGAGTCAGGTACGCTTCCGCTCAGTTAATTCTCTAGATAATTTCAATATGAAGATTAAAGTATTTATGGATTTATTCCAACAATTGGTATCAGAACCTCCTTCATATTGAATTATTTGGAGTATTCATAGTTTTGTTTCAATCTTAAACGATTGAATTTTTTTGGGATTTCTTTTGTCATATGATCTGCCGATTAAATGGAATAAGGGTAAAGCGATTTTGCGTTTATGCAATTCGTTCCTGATGTTAAATTGGCAGATAGTGACTAAATTGAAATCGGATGTTTCGACGATCTCAATCGTAACTTATATGGATTCTTGAATAAATAGAAATCGGTAGATACTGAATTGAAGTTTTGAGATGGTATTCTGACATATAGTATGCCAACTGATCTGCCCATTGATATTGCTATATAGAATCCATTCTGACTTTCGGATTTTACATTTTTGTATGTATTCCTTTTGTGAGTCAGAATCATTTAAGTGGCAATTGCATAAATTTTGGATTTGTGTGTTTATTTTTTTGGATGAAGTCTGGCAATTTGGTTTAATTTGCTCATGCGATCAAGTGGAATAAAATTTCTCGTTTCACTTCTCTGTCGATCGATCAATTACAGTTCAAGTGCCATAAGTATAATTATTTTTTTGTTTTAATAGGCACCATCCAATAAATTTTAATGGATTGAATTTAACATTCAATTTAATTTGGTGGATTCATAAGTCTGGTCGAGATTTTGTATTGAGATTCCCTTACAGACTTATTTTTGTTTTGATTTGAGAATCAGTCTAAATTTAATTTGTAAAAAGGATGATTCCAGCGGATTAATTTATTTTACTTTATTTTGAATCATTCGTATTTTTGGGAAATTTTTAAGATATTGGAGATTCTCTTGTATTTGATAATAATAAGTGTATCACTTTAGATCTTGATTTGTTTCCAATTTTTGGCTGATTCGATTTTGGAAATTTCTATGGTTTTGGTAATTAAATATTTATATGTGATTACGGGCAATATCAGTTCTATTAGAATTGCATATTTGGAAATAGATTACTTTTGTTGGTGATCATGATTTACGGCTTGAAAAATATGTATTGTGTGTTATGGGATGTATAAACCCTATTTTGCAATCGCAAATCGATTGGGTACGAGTTTTACAAATTATCGTTATACATAACACATTTGCATGTGATTCAAAAAAAAAAAATCAGCCGAATTTTATTTTCGGATTTTTCAAATTAATATTAGCATGTCTGATATTTGAGTTAGTTAATTGATACAACATGCTGCCAAAGTAGCCTCTCTTGTTGAAATTAATTAACTCATATATTAAGATGATTGTGTATTTTCTTATTTCATGCGGATAATAATCGGCCCAAAGGAAGGTTATTATTTGGCCGAAATTTAAGTACATTTGTGATAATAAAATTTGTGATGATTATGAAGTTTTTCGTGTGAATATTAAGTCGGTCCAAAGAAAGGCTTTGTATTTGACATGATTTTATTATCAAAATTTTATTATTACACCAAGAGTACCACTTGCAAGTCTAATTTATGTCCAAAGACAAGATTAGATGTTGCGCTAGGTATCTTGTGATGGGGATTGCTAATATTTAAATTTAAAATTAATTATAAAATTAATTTCAATTCCTAGAGCATATCATTTATATTATTTTTGTTCTCTTTCAGTCATCAATTCTGCTGCTACAATATCTGCTAATATTAATAGCATCCCAGTGCTTAACGGCACGAATTTTAAGGAATGGAAAGAGAATGTTATGATCGTTCTCGGTTGCATGGATCTAGACCTTGCACTTCGGACTGAGAAACCCGCCGCTCTTAAGGACACATCTACCCTCGATGAAAAGAGGGAGATGGAGAGGTGGGAACGCTCAAATCGCATGAGTCTAATGATCATGAAACGTGCAATTCCAGAATCATTCAGGGGCACAATGTCTGATGAGGCTGATGCCAAATCGTTCCTTGCCGAACTTGAAAAGCGTTTTGCTAAAAACGAAAAGGCGGAAACTAGTACTCTTTTGAGCACTCTTGTTTCCATGAAGTACAAGGGCAAAGGGAACATAAGGGAGTACATTTTGGAAATGTCTCACATTGCTTCAAAACTAAGTGCACTAAAGCTTATTTTACCTGAGGAATTGCTTGTGTATTTAGTTTTGATCTCTCTTCCTTCTCAATTTAATCAATTTAAAGTCAGTTACAACTGCATTAAGGAGAAATGGTCTCTCAATGAGCTCATTTCTCATTGTGTTCAAGAGGAAGAGAGAATAAAGCAAGATAAGACAGAAAGTGCTCATTTGGCATCTACCTCTAAGGGCAGCAATAAAAGGAAAATTAAGGAAGCTGCAAATTCGGGGCCTCCCAGGAAGCATCACAAGGAAACTAAGGAAGAAACTAAGGAATCTGGATGCTTCTTTTGCAAAGGGACTAATCACAAGAAAAAGAACTGCACTAAGTACCATGTTTGGCGTGCGAAAAAGGGTATGTCTCTTTCTCTTGTTTGTTCTGAGGTTAATTTAATTTCAGTACCAAAAGACACTTGGTGGGTAGATTCCGGTGCTACTACTCACATAAGTGTATCTATGCAGGGTTGCCTGAGCTGCCGAAAACCAATTGATGGTGAAAGATACATCTATGTCGGTGATGGCAAGCGGGTTGAAGTTGAGGCTATCGGTGTTTTTAGATTATTATTAAAGACTGGTTTTTATTTGGATTTGAAAGAGACATTTGTTGTGCCGTCATTTAGGCGGAATTTAATTTCTATTTCTGCATTGGACAAATTTGGTTATTCTTGTTCATTTGGAAATAGCCAGTTCAGTCTATTTCAAGATTCAAAACTTATTGGCACTGGTCTTTTATCAGTTTATGATAATCTATATTCACTTGATATAAATACCTCATATAATGAAACCTTGCATGTAAGTACTCGTGGTACTAAAAGAAAATTAACCAATGAGGATTCGTTTTCACTTTGGCACAAACGTCTAGGACATATTTCTAAAGAAAGAATTCAGAGACTTGTGTCAGATGGAATTCTTGATTCTCTTGACTCCTCAAATTCTGATATTTGTGTTGAGTGCGTTAAGGGAAAACAAACGAACAAACGGAGATTAGGTGCCGAGAGAGCTTCAGATCTATTAGAATTGATATATACGGACATTTGTGGACCATTCCCTACACCATGTAGAAATGGCCAAACATATTTTATCACATTCATAGATGATTACTCTCGTTATGGTTACCTTTATCTCATTCATGAAAAGTCCCAATCAATAGACGTGTTCAAATCTTATAAGGCCGAAGTTGAAAATCACATAGGCAAAAGACTAAAAACCGTTAGATCTGACCGTGGTGGTGAATACTATGGTAGATATGATGGTTCCGGTGAACAACGTCCAGGGCCCTTTGCTAAATTCCTAGAGGAGTGTGGAATTGTTCCTCAGTACACCATGCCAGGAACTCCTAGCATGAATGGTGTTGCTGAGAGACGAAACCGTACATTGAAGGACATGGTTAGGAGTATGATTTGTCATACTACTTTACCCGATTCACTCTGGGGAGAGGCACTGAAAACTGCAGCTTACATACTTAACAGAGTTCCCACTAAAGCTACAACTAAAACCCCTTATGAAATTTGGACTGGAAAGAAACCCAGTATAAATCATTTCCATGTTTGGGGTTGTCCAGCTGAGGCAAGGCCTTATAGGCCAAATGAAAAGAAACTGGACTCAAGAACAGTTAGTAGCTATTTTGTAGGATACTCTGAGAGGTCAAGGGGGTATAAATTTTATGATCCCACTACCAGGACTATTTTTGAGACGGGTAATGCCCGGTTCTTTGAGGATATTGAGTTTGGGGGGTGGGGAGATAAGGTTAGAGATTTTGTCTTTGAGGAAGAACATGTTACTCTTCCTTCAGTTGTCATTGAACATGATCAAGATATGTTTATTCCTAATGATGTTCAAGAAACAACTCCAGTTCATGACAATCTCGAAAACATCCCCAATCAAGTACCTGAATTTGTTAATGAGGATCAAACTCAACAACCTCAAGAACCTGAGGTGCCATTAAGGAGATCCACTCGAGAGAGGAGAAGCGCAATTCCGGATGATTATATTGTATTTCTCCTAGAACATGAGGAAAATTGGGAATTGGTGGAAGAAATAATTGTCTTCCTCCAAGAACAAGAATCGGATGTTGGTTTTGCGGAAGATTATCCAATCAACTTCCGTCAAGCCATGGAAAGTTCTAACTCTCAAGAATGGATTAATGCCATGAAAGATGAGATGAAGTCTATGAGTGACAATGACGTTTGGGAGATAGTCTCATTGCCTGAAGGTATTAAACCCATTGGTTGTAAATGGATATTTAAAATTAAGAGGGATTCAAAGGGCAATGTTACAAGGTTTAAAGCTCGTCTTGTTGCAAAAGGCTACACTCAAAAGAAAGGAATTGACTATAAAGAGACTTTCTCTCCGGTATCCTCGAAAGATTCTTTTAGAATAATAATGGCATTAGTGGCACATTTTGATCTTGAGCTTCATCAGATGGATGTAAAAACTGCATTTCTCAATGGTGACATTGAGGAATCAATCTATATGGAGCAACCAGAAAACTTTGTTTCGGGAGATTCAAAGAAAATGGTTTGCAAATTAAAGAAATCCATCTATGGGCTCAAACAGGCTTCTCGTCAGTGGTATCACAAGTTTCATAAAGTCATTATATCTTTTGGTTTTCAACCAAACGTCAGTGATGATTGTATATACCACAAGTTCAGTGGGAGTAAGCATATTTTCCTGGTCTTGTATGTTGATGACATACTGCTTGCTACTAACGATATAGGCTTATTACACGAAACTAAGAGATTTCTTTCAAAGAATTTTGAAATGAAAGATCTTGGTGAGGCTTCTTTTGTATTAGGAATTCAAATTCACCGAGATCGCTCCAAAGGCGTTCTTGGACTCTCACAAAAGAGCTATATCGATAAGGTTCTCAAAAGGTTTGGTATGCAAGACTCCAAACCAGGAGATACCCCAGTTTCTAAGGGAGACAAGTTTAGTCTCATGCAGTGCCCTAAGAATGGTTTTGAATCTAAAGAAATGAGGAACATTCCTTATGCTTCGGCTGTAGGAAGTTTGATGTATGCCCAGGTTTGTACAAGACCTGATTTGGCATACATTGTTGGGATGTTAGGCAGATATTTGAGCAATCCGGGAATGGACCATTGGAAAGCAGCCAAAAGGGTCATGCGGTATTTACAGAGAACAAAGGAATATATGCTCACATATCGGAGATCGGATCAGCTTGAGATTATTGGGTATACCGACTCTGATTTTGCTGGATGTCAAGATAGCTTGAGATCCACTTCAGGCTACATCTATATTCTAGCTGGAGGAGCTATCTCCTGGAGGAGTATCAAGCAGACTCTTACAGCTACTTCCACCATGGAAGCAGAGTTTATAGCATGTTATGAGGCATCCAATCAGGCATTATGGCTGCGAGATTTTGTTAGTGGACTACGCATAGTGGACAGCATTGAAAGACCACTTAAGTTATTGTGTGACAATAGATCAGCAGCCCTCTATGCTAAGAACAACAGTAGTTTGACCCAGGCAAAACACATTGGGGTCAAATTTAAGGCTGTTAAGGAACGAGTACAAGAAGGAAAGTTATCTATAGAGCACATTAGCACGAACTCCATGATTGCGGATCCGCTCACTAAAGGACTACCACCCAAAGTGTTTCATGAGCATGTTGCTCAAATGGGTGTCAAATCAGTTGAGGATTATGAGTTTTAGTGGGAGTTTGTAATGTTTCTATATTTGGTTAATTGACTGGATTCGAGTTTTTAAGGTTATTTTCTGCAGAAATAAAGTTTAAAGTTTTATGTACTCTTACAGTTATATTATTGATCTCAAGGTGGACCAGTTGGAAATAGACATTCTATTCCAGACCACACTTTATGTTATTTCCACGCTACACACCTATACTTGATCCATGTCGTTTATTATATTAATATACGTGATCATTGATGAGTCTAGTTATTCAAATATAACAAAGACTTCTTTGGTCCTATGTTGATATAATTAATGGACCAGATTGATTAAAGATGACTACAGTTTGATAGCAAAATTTTGGAGCTCCTAAAGTAAACATACAATTCTAAGGATTGTGTATACATGTGTATGTCGTCCAAGTGGGAGATTGTTAGATTATTGGACTTATACTACATGTAATATTCACAATATATTATTTATCGGGTTTAATTGTATGTTATATGCTATCTTATATTTAGGCCCAAAATTAGTGGTCCTATGGATATTAATTTAAGTGGGCTAATAAGTTATCTAATAAGGTATATGGCCCAAATGTGTAGAGACCCATGGGCTTGACCTAATCAATGATGGGCTGATTAGGGTTAAGCACTCTCTATAAATAAGGGGTTATGGTCCCTAGTTGTACACGTCATTCCGTCTTTCTGCATCCCATCGCTAGAGAGATAATTCCCGAGGGCGTGTATCAGCTAGAAGACGCAAACCCTAGCCTCCGTCTCCCGGATCTCCAAAGGTGATCTCCCGTGGAGTCAGGTACGCTTCCGCTCAGTTAATTCTCTAGATAATTTCAATATGAAGATTAAAGTATTTATGGATTTATTCCAACAATTGGTATCAGAGCCTCCTTCATATTGAATTATTTGGAGTATTCATAGTTTTGTTTCAATCTTAAACGATTGAATTTTTTTGGGATTTCTTTTGTCATATGATCTGCCGATTAAATGGAATAAGGGTAAAGCGATTTTGCGTTTATGCAATTCGTTCCTGATGTTAAATTGGCAGATAGTGACTAAATTGAAATCGGATGTTTCGACGATCTCAATCGTAACTTATATGGATTCTTGAATAAATAGAAATCGGTAGATACTGAATTGAAGTTTTGAGATGGTATTCTGACATATAGTATGCCAACTGATCTGCCCATTGATATTGCTATATAGAATCCATTCTGACTTTCGGATTTTACATTTTTGTATGTATTCCTTTTGTGAGTCAGAATCATTTAAGTGGCAATTGCATAAATTTTGGATTTGTGTGTTTATTTTTTTGGATGAAGTCTGGCAATTTGGTTTAATTTGCTCATGCGATCAAGTGGAATAAAATTTCTCGTTTCACTTCTCTGTCGATCGATCAATTACAGTTCAAGTGCCATAAGTATAATTATTTTTTTGTTTTAATAGGCACCATCCAATAAATTTTAATGGATTGAATTTAACATTCAATTTAATTTGGTGGATTCATAAGTCTGGTCGAGATTTTGTATTGAGATTCCCTTACAGACTTATTTTTGTTTTGATTTGAGAATCAGTCTAAATTTAATTTGTAAAAAGGATGATTCCAGCGGATTAATTTATTTTACTTTATTTTGAATCATTCGTATTTTTGGGAAATTTTTAAGATATTGGAGATTCTCTTGTATTTGATAATAATAAGTGTATCACTTTAGATCTTGATTTGTTTCCAATTTTTGGCTGATTCGATTTTGGAAATTTCTATGGTTTTGGTAATTAAATATTTATATGTGATTACGGGCAATATCAGTTCTATTAGAATTGCATATTTGGAAATAGATTACTTTTGTTGGTGATCATGATTTACGGCTTGAAAAATATGTATTGTGTGTTATGGGATGTATAAACCCTATTTTGCAATCGCAAATCGATTGGGTACGAGTTTTACAAATTATCGTTATACATAACACATTTGCATGTGATTCAAAAAAAAAAAATCAGCCGAATTTTATTTTCGGATTTTTCAAATTAATATTAGCATGTCTGATATTTGAGTTAGTTAATTGATACAACATGCTGCCAAAGTAGCCTCTCTTGTTGAAATTAATTAACTCATATATTAAGATGATTGTGTATTTTCTTATTTCATGCGGATAATAATCGGCCCAAAGGAAGGTTATTATTTGGCCGAAATTTAAGTACATTTGTGATAATAAAATTTGTGATGATTATGAAGTTTTTCGTGTGAATATTAAGTCGGTCCAAAGAAAGGCTTTGTATTTGACATGATTTTATTATCAAAATTTTATTATTACACCAAGAGTACCACTTGCAAGTCTAATTTATATCAATTTCTTGATATTGTCTCTATGAAATTAGTTATGAAATTTTTCGAACTTGATTTATATCCTGTAAATTCTCAACTTAAATCATATTTGTTGCTTCTGTGAATTCACTCTATTGAACTATGAATCTGCTATGAAAGTGTGTATGCATAATTCATTTTCATAATCTCTGAAATCACTCTTTAGTTATGAACTATTTTAAACTTAGTTTGTAAGCTGTAAATTCTTAGGTAAATTCATATTTGTTGTTTCTGTGAATTCACTCTATTGAACTATGAAGCTGCTATTGATGTGTGTGTACAATTCATTTTCATAATCTGTGAATTCTTCAGTTTGCCTTGAACAAAAAGAATCTGCATCAATAAAAAACCACTTTTTCTTCTGGTGAGATAATGAACTAATCACACTTTAAAGTTTTTTATGCACAACTACAATGCAGAGAAAAATTGACATTGAATTTTATTGTATACGTAGTATAATATTCATACGAGAACCAGCCTATACTATAGTACACATGCGGAAGAATAATTTTACATTATAGTTTATATAGTTTGATTAATTATAATGGATTTGAAAACCATTTCACCTTGGAGCTAATAAGTTTTCTTTTGAAATCCATTTCATTGTGTACCTAATAAGTTTTAGTATCTTTATATTGCCTCTATAAATTAGTTATGAAGTTATTTAAACCCTATTTGTAAAGTGTAAGGGTCTGTTTACTAACAGAGATATTTTCCAGTTTTCCAGAAAACTGGAAAATTAGAAAATAGAAAACAAGAAACGTGTTTACCAAAATAATTGCTGGAAGACTGGAGAAAGGAAAACAGAAAAACGCGTTTACCAAACCGTTTTCCAAAACAAAAAAATGAGACATGTCTCTCTTTTCCTTAATGATTTGGAGAAGTGACTTTTACTAGTTTTCTAAATTTGGAAAACGCAGATGCTACAAGCCACTGCAATGAATTTGCATACTTACACCTAGTGGTAGGTCCGGTCCCGCTCCGATGTCCATTCCATTCTAGTACCTCCATCCTCGTACCTTACCCCTTACCCCTTACCCCTTACCCCTACCCTACCCAACCCCCAACCCGCATACCCTTTTTCCCTACAATGACCCTACCCCCACCCCTACCACATGGCCCTACCTCGGTCCCACCCCGATCCACCCTACCCTACCCTACCGCCACCCCCCTACCACCTCAACCCCACCCCGATCCATCCTACCCTACCCCCACCTCATATATTACCCCTTACCCCTGCCTTACCCCTTCCCACAGGCCCCCTACCTCGGTCCCACCCTTCCGCCATCCTATCCCCCACCACCATCCTACCCCCACCCTACCCCTTCCCCTACCTCGACCCCACCCTACCGACATCCTATCCCAACTCCCTACCTACCCCTACCTTACCCCAACCCCAACCCTACTCACTAGCCCCACCCCTTACCCCTAACCACCACCCTAACCCACCCACTACCGCACCCAACCCCGTAACCCTAGACCTTATCACCCCAACCCCCGACCATACTCCATAACCCACCCCACCCACCCCCACCTATACCTTCCTTCCCTACCCTGACCCCTACGAGTAGGTATGGGTGGGTATGAAGGGTTTTAGGGGAGTATGGGTAGAGTGTAAGATCGTGGTAAGGGTAGGGGTAGGGATTAAGGGTGTGGAATTGGGTGTATGGTGTAGGGTGTAGGGTGTAGGGTGGGGTACGAGGTATATGGGCAGGGTAGGGGTTAGGAGTATGGGTACACGTACGAGGTGATCGACCTCACATATTATGTTATATATTTATGTTCATGGATGTTTGTGTGTCTATATATGTATAGGGTTATTTTGGACATTTTAATGTTACACGGTGTTTTAAACCTGTTGAAGTAAACATGATCTTATAACATTGTTTATTTTATGTGTCACTTATTAACGCGAGTCTTAATAAGCACCATTTAGTAACCCGTGAAGTAAACGTGTCAGTCTTCTGGATGATCACAGAACTGGGTGAAAAAATTGATGAACTTGTTTTCAGATTTGAAAATGGAAAACTAGAAAATAGAAACAGAAAATTGGAGATAGAAAAACTGAAAAATAAAAATAGAAAATTAGAGAACGAAAAACAGAAGTAGAAAACAGGAAAATATCTTTGTTACTACCTCCGTCCCATTGGAAGGTTCACATAGCAAAACGGCACGGTTATTTAGGCAATAATTAAATAAAGTAGTTTTAGTATATTTTGGGAAATAATTTTAATAGGTATATATTATAATGTAGTTAGTATTGATAACTGTGATGTTATAAATGTATTATTTTTAATATTTAATGATTAATATAATTTGTCACTTAAAATTGTTAATTGTTTCATAAAATGGAAATGAGAACCTTCTAACGGGATGTCCAAAAAAGGAAAGTAGGAACCTTTAATGGGACGGAGGGAGTAGTAAACAGGCCCTAAATTTCTAAATGAATTATATGTGTTGCTTCTGTGGATTCACTCTACCTAATAAGTTTAAAGTCGTTGATATTGCATTCATAAAGTTAGAATGATGAATTTATTTAAAACTATTTATAAACTATGCAGATTTGCCTAATTGTGTTACATGTTGTTGGAGAAAGATGGTGAATGTGAAACAAATCTCCTCTTGGTCAAAATAGTCTGGGTTTCATTTCAGTTTTCCTTCAAAAGTTTTGGTTTCTTCTAACAATTGAGTGTCGTTGTTTAATTTCTTAGAATGATTAGCTTTTCCATACATGAGCACTTATAGTTCAACACTTAATTTCATTTCACAGTTTTGCAAAAGAGATGGTAGATGAAGGGTTGGACTTTATGCAACTTTTGCTTTATTCACCAAAGGATGAAGGCTTATACTGACAGTGATATGAAAGTTTATAAAGTGACCAAGTATTTTGCAATTCCCCTAAGGGCATCCTCATTGAGAGGATTATTACAAGATTAAATTGGTGACATGACAGTTTTTTTAGAGAATTATCAATGAGTGACATAAATTATTTAATAGGATTATTTGCTACAATAATCTAAGATCAAAATATGAATCCGGATTATTTTAAGATTATTTGAAAAGTATATGTAATAGAGATAAATGCGGGACAGAGAAAAAATAGATTATTTGAAGATGATGATTGAGAGACATAAACGAATTTTGATATTAATTTATAATTAATTACATAACAATATTTAAATGGTAAGAATCATATAAAAATTGATTATTAGAGATCATGAATGGAGATGCTTGATATTTGGTCTATTAGAGACTTGATATAGCAAGGATTAAAGAACTTGTGAGTGATTTCTCATTTATTATTAGCACTATTTTAATTTATAACTACTCTTAAATTGTTCCATTTTCGGCTTTCATACTTTTGAAATTCATAGAAACTATAATTTACATATAGGGATGGCAACTGCGGATCGGGGACGATTTTACATATAATCGTACCCGTCCTGTTGGGTATAATCCCCGCCCCGTAACCGCCCCATTACCCAACGGGTAATTTTTACTCATATCATAACCGCCCCAACGGGTAACGGGTATAATCACGGATAACCGCATGTAACCGCTTTATTAAATGAGTCATTGATATTTTAATATAAATATTATATTTTAAAAGGCAAAAAAATTGCACCGCCCCAACTAAATAATATTTTAGTTGGGTTGAACATTTATAAAAAAATTGTAGTTGAATGAAATATGCATGCACCCCATACTCCCAAGTCACATGTCAAATAATGTACTCATATATTTGTGTTTTGAATTGAAATGTACTTTTTCGTAGCATTGAATCTATAAGAAGCTTATACCCTAAGTGATTATATATAGGCTTTTCAAATTATTTATAAAATTAAACCAAATGATGATCTATGTGTAAATCCTTTTATTCATTTGCAATAATAGTAAAAGAAAAAACCATATTATGTATGATGAAAAGCATGATTTTCTTGATAGTCAGATGTTAAGTCATCTAACTTACGTTGATTTACATATTGACAACAAAGGACTATTTTATTTGCCCTATAATTACCTTTTATTATGTATGATATGATTTGTTTTTTTTTTGTTCAGCTCAAACATCTTTATATAATATAAAGTAACAATGTCTGCACAATTATTGGAGGAAAAATTCCCGCCCATTTTATGGCATAAGCGGAAAGTAATACTGCATAATTGTGCCTTAAAATGGAATTGGATTTGGAATGGAAAATTGGAATACTGCATATGTGGAATTGGACAAATGCATAGTTATCTCACATGCCACATGTGTACCGTCCACATTGTAGCATCAGAGATGCTCTAAGATTTAGTATAGAATTGGACGTCAATAGCGTAATCAATAACTTATAAATAGATTCTACATATATTTGGAAATTAATACTATCGTATATGTCAATAAAAGAGAGTCTACAAATGGTAATTAATATATACGCAATAATGCATGTCATTAAGAGTGGATATACATTTGCGTTTTAATATTAATATAATATTAAAAGTGGGTATGTCGATTGTGTGATACTACTCCACATATATACACTGGATTGTATTTTTGCTTCATTTCATTTTTTTAATAACTCAAATATATATCACTTAGTTTGAATAAATGATTGTCTTTTTTGTTGAAATAAAATTTGTGGCCAATTGTTTGTTCTGAGCAAGTTAAGAAATGTAGTCAATTGACATAATTTTGAGCAAGTCAATTCAATTTATAATTTTTAGCTTTTTATAATCATTTTAAGTTTAATAAGATGGTTGCTTTTATGTTGAACTATCAATAATAAGGAACTTAAATAATAGGAAAATATCTCTTTATTTAAAAATAAAGAACAATAAGCAACACGATACAACAAAATGCAACATAATGATACAAAAATCAACAAGATGCAATAAAATGCAACACGATGCAACAAAAAATAAGACATGCAGTGCAACATAGAGCAACAAAAACAACACTCCATATACAATTTACACAAAATACATTGTCAAGGAATAGTCCTCAATTAAACCTTCTATTGCAGTTATGCCATGTCCTGCTTGAGCCTCAATTCCCACCTCCCTCATTTATAGAAGTTACTGGGTTGGCAGTAGCATTTGTTATGTTGTCAACAGTGTTTCCAACTCTTGCAAGGGCAGTCGGTTCAGTAAAAGCATCTGATTTGTCCGGCTCGGTATAAGATTTGTGCGGCCCTAAAGGTGACATAGCGGTAGCATTTGGAGTTCCCGGCCGTGCAGGTTTCAACTTCGCAACGAATAATACTGGAAAATTCGTCATCGAGATTGTCTAAAACCTCAAACCTGGAAGCAGTTGACCTAGTGATTCGCACCTCTGAAGGTTGTCCGTAACCTTGGTTCTTCTTCGCCATTGTTGCAGTTCTTAGATCGAAAAAATAGGACCATGGCTTGGGAGATTAAGTGTGGATCGTTGCGCTTACCGCTACACCAAAAGCAATTGCTGATAGTGTAGCATGCTCCTTTCCCTTTATAGCACAAACAAAGCGCCACGTTTCTTTACCCCTTTACACCGGTAGGCTGACAGATTGCTGGCACCGCTTACCCGCGGCATACGGCCCAACAATCTCCCCCCAGCACCTGCCAGCCTTTTAACTGCGCAGCATGCTGTCGCCGGGGGTCGAACCCGTGACCTTGGCTCTGATACCACTAGTGGATCGTTGCGCTTACCGCTACACCAAAAGCAATTGCTGATAGTGTAGCACGCTCCTTTCCCTTTATAGCACAAGCAAAGCGCCACGTTTATTTACCCCTTTACACCGGCAGGCTGGCAGATTGCTGGCACCGCCTACCCGCGGCCTACGGCCCAACATTAAAAAATATGTTCGACGATGAACAGTAAACTGGCCATATGTCGTTGGTGGTTTCCGGTAAAAATATAGCCTTACTCGTGGCCAAGTAGTCGAGGGGTTGCATCGTGAGACGGAGAGCCTCAAACCACTCTTAGATTCAAGGTTAATCGTCTCGATAGAATACCTAAAACGAGTGAGACGATAAACAGTGCTGGTTGCGATTCACATCCTGGAGATTGGATCTGACCGCTTCTAGTTTCCAGTACAATCCAAGTTCAGTAACAAATTCAGAGTAAAACTAAGTGACTTGGCTAACTGACAGACACTGGGAAAGGAATTCAAGCTCAACTCCATTGACGATTAGACACGAGAAACTCGTTGCGTCTCTATGTGTTCTGAGGAGCCGGTTCGCTAAACATATCTATAAGTGAAATTAAAAATAAAAAGTGAAAATAGAAAAGTTAAAAGTGAAAAGAAAAAATAGTTGAGACATAAAAGATATGTTGTGCATAAAGTGGATTGCACGGGTAATTTGCACTATTTTTATGGAAAAAGGGTCGAGTAGACCTTCTACTATTTGACCCATTATTCAAAGTGAATTGTTTGAGTTTCCTATTATGCTAATGAAAAACTTTGACTAATCTACTTCATTTTTTGAGTGGTTTGGATGCAATATCTTATTGGCATTTTGTTTTTGATGTATGAATGAACTATATCCATCTCAGCAATAAAAGTAAATATTTACTTCTGTATTTTTTATAAACTTTTAAATATATTGGTCCTTGCACTTTCTTTGATGTCAAAAATTTCATGCCCCATTGGTCCCTTCATCTAAAAGTGTTGGTCAAAAGTTTTTGAATTTCTATCACAAAATCTAATTATCGTTTCATTTGTCATAATGATAAATAAAAGTCAAAGACAATCTCTACATCCAATGGGTAATATATCTTTCAAAATATGTTTTGACACATGATCAATTCTATGTTATCATGTCATGGGTCACTTCAAAAAAATGGCTTAAAGATTTTTATGTGATGATGAGGGTCGTGCTATCAACACCACTAATAATGTGGCCTACAAAGAAGTTTTTGAAAATTTTACGATACTTTTTGTAAAGTATGAACATTTATGATTTTTTTGTTTTATAGTTTTATGAGGCCCTTACTAATTCTACTATTATTAAATCCATTATCACATAGAGTTTATTGTTATACCTTATCGTTTGTTTAAAATTTTACTTGCAATTTTTCATATGAACCAATTTTTTATTTTCTTATAGCTACTATTATATATGGAGTAAAACTCAAAGCTGCGACATATAAACTAGCTTGAAAATATATATTTTTGTTTGATAAAAATACACATTACCTATCATCATATAAAATATACTTCATATTTTAAATAAACTATTATTTTATTCTATATACACCACGTGCATCGCACGGGTACTTTGTCTAGTTTACTTTAATAGTTAGTATATGCACTCACAATTAATAAAATCCAAGGGAAATTGATGGAAAATCAATGTTGACATCTTTATCCTTCACCTCATTTTCACATGCGGGCAAGTATATACGGGGTAATTATATATGGCAGTCTACAGAATAACATGTTCATCATGTTTAAAGTTTGATTATGTGATGGTATGGATAACTTAAGCATGCATGTCTTGAATGTTGTATGTAAATAAGTTTATAATAATTTGTAATCAATTTTTTGGACTTACAAGCGTGTTTTTTTACCATATGGTATCTTACATTAATTTTAACCATTTATGTAGTATTTCTTATAATTCTATTACAATGAAATTTGGGTCTTTGTATAATATTTTCAATTATCTGAATCACTATAAAGTTTCTTTTATTTTTTTTTATGATTGCATCTAAATTATCATGTAAGTTCTTCGTCTCGTGAACGCGTGGGTGGAGTATTTAGGGCAATTTAATATTATATACTACGTACTGACCATATTTATCCCGACTTCTTAAGTCAAAGTAACCCGGTCATGTATGTTTATTCGGAAGCTATTGTTACCCTAATTAATAGATGAAGTCAATAATGTCAATGCTTACATGTTGGTTCACATAGATTTAGAGTTAAGAACTTATATAGGTTCGGATTAAGCTTTTTCATCTAGCTCAAATAGTGACCACTTACATGAGAGACATACTCTTGAATTTCTTAAAGGCATTCAATGTTTCAATTTGCCAAATCACGAGTTAGAGCTAAAAGTGACGGTGCATGTGATGCTTACGAGAAATGTAGATATTTCATCTCGATTGTGCGATTGTACACAAACTTGAAACTCATATCACCGAGGATCAAACGTTACATGGTGAAAATGTCAGTTTTTTTTATTCCTACTTTAAAATCACCACGCGTTAGACTCTCATTCACTTTTCAATGCAGATAGTTTCTATTAATGAATAGGAATGCAATGGCCGTTAGGAAGAGCATGGACAATTATTGAAAGCGGATTGCTAGGCGCACCTTTATTTCTACTAAATGTAACCCTCGTAAGACTTATTTGCCCTTTACACTCCGTAGATAGAAGCATCACTCGTGTAGTCGTGTAGTGATGCTGGTTGGATTTTAATCTAAATTTCAAATTTTGACTATATATCAATAGTTTTTTATAAAACGTCAAAATCTCTTCTTTTCAAAAAAAATCATCACCAATATAAAAAATATACTCCGTATCATATTACATAACTTTTTTTGATGATGATGTTTTTACTTGAATTATAATATGTTGTTCTGGTCTGGTCTGATTTGGTTTCTTTGTATTTTTACAATTATCCAAGTCTGAACTCGTCTGGTTTGGGAGGAATTACAGTCTAAGTAAAAACATCCTAATATAAAAAATTTCAATTTGCACATTAGGATAATATTTATTATAATCATTAATATTTAGAGAGCTATTTTTATTTGTAGTACTCTAATTTTATTATAATTAGTTTCGATTAATATTTTTAAAAATATCATAAACAACTTCAATCTCGTTCAAATTGAAAAAAACCGTGTTTTTACTGAAATTGTGATTGTTCATAATGAAAAAAAACCCGTATGGGATATCATCTCGGTTCCAATTTTTCAGCTCTGATCTGATTATCTTTCAATTTGAACCGGTTTGTGCACACCCTTATTTTACACTACCATGTTGTTTATCTTTTTGCCATAATATTTTTTTGAATATACTATTTTGTCAATAAATTTTGAACACTTCTGCCATTGTATACTTCTATTTACTTTATTTCGGGTTTTATTCAACCGAATATCAGATATTTAAATGGTTTTATAGAATCTTATCTCGAACCGAAACCGTACCGTTTCAACCGGGTACGGGACCGGTCCGAACCGTTCAAAAATAATGCCTTTGAGATTTTTATATTTTTCCATATCAATAAATATCTTTTATAGACCAACATTTTTATAGGCTAAGTATGTAATCATGCATCCTTAAAATAGTTACGGGTGTGTTATATAAATATTGTTATTTTTTCTTTTTAGATACAGGTAATAATTTTTGTAGATTTGTAGTGATAGTTGACACAAATTTTGGGATTTAATCAAACAAAAAATCAAATAAGAAATTTGGGGCATACAAATGTTTTGGATTTAATCAAACAAGAAGTACGGGGTCTCGTGTCTTGGACTGCATGGTTTCACTCTATAAAAACTGTTGGAAAAATGTGTTAAAATTGCATTAAATGGTCCTTTTGGGGCAATTATTTGAGTGGGGTCCACTTCCGATTTGGATCGGGTCAAAGTGGTTTCGGATTGTCCTTATTAAGGGCTACAATTCGATATATGGTACACTCAAAACGGATAACGGGTGAATGAGAAATTGATTCTCGAAGTTCACTCGTTGAAATGGAAAGACTGAGAAAATGGTGAGTTTCTAGTGTGTTTTATCCCACACCGAAAAACTCAAGGGATTTTCATCCCCTTATAAAGGGAAGCCTCTTTTAAGGAGTTAAGATTCCTAAAGGGAAAGACTCTCTCTTACGTGCAGGGGGGGGGTGCCGATCAAATCCCGAAACGGAGAAGAAAAATCGTGACTCGTGTGCGCGGGCGACCTGTGGACACGAATGTCATCCAAAAACCTATCATTCAAAGATATGGTCTAATTTTTGTTTCTTCCCGTAACGTTTTATTTTTTTCCCAGGATCAGAGTTGCTCGAACTCTGGTGGCTTCGGACCAGAGTTGCTCAAACTCTGGTGGCTTCGCATCAGAGTTGCTCCAACTCTGGTGGAGGTATTCTGATCGCGCACCAGAACTGCTCCAACTCTGATGGGGGTATTCTGATCGCGCACCAGAACTGCTCCAAGCCGTTACAACCATTAAATGCCCAACGTTCTTGTCTTTTAATGCAACGTTAAATGGACAGTTTATGGATGATTCAATGCCCAACGGACTATTCATTGAAGTCCAACGTTCAGGTCCATTAACACCCCGTTTAACACACAACAAATCCTTATATAAATAGCTGGCAGGTGCTTTGCAACAAACACACGGTTTGACACAACGCACAATACATTCCTCACGAATTTCTTGAGCTAAAAACACCTACAGCTACTCTGAAATTTCCTTCTGTGTTCTTACTTGGTTCTCGTTTGCTGGAACTCTTGTTTGTGTGCTCAAACATTAGTTCGTAGTCATCGTATCCTGGGAAACGATTGTTGCAACGCTCCTAGCACCGTGGGAGGCAACAAATACGTTTTAAGAAAATCGTGCGTAGCACGAGCTTTGACTAATTCTGCTTCATCTCCTTTCTTGTTTTTCTCTAGTCATTTTATTTAATTAATTTATTTTAATTAATTTTCTTTATTTTCCGAAACACACCCTACAATCTTAAAACGTATTTGTTGATTGTTCTACTCCGGTAAACAATCTTAAAACGTAATTGTTGAGCTTGTATCATACGGATACAATCTTAAAACGTATTTTCCTTGGTTGTTGTACTGCGGTAAACAATCTAAAAACGTAGTTTGTCACTTTGGTGAACGAACTTAATTTTTGTGTTTTCGGAAAAACGTTAAAGAACGAAAATGACTTCTCAAGAAAACGAGATTGGTGTTGGGCAGAATGTTCTGAACGACAATCACTCTGAAAGCGGAGCACCGGTGAACAATAGTTCACAACGCGGTGCATCTGCTTTGGCCAACCAAAGGGCTATCCCTATGGTGACCGTGCCAAGCAACTATGTGGAGAAACCCGAGAAATTCAACGGGTTAAACTTCAAGAGGTGGCAGCAAAAGATGCTATTCTATCTCACTACTCTCGGTCTTGCAAGGTTCTTGACCGAAGATGCGCCGGTAGCAACCGGGGGTGAGGTGGATGCGCAATCTTTCAACGCGGTTGAAGCTTGGAAGCATTCTGACTTCCTTTGCCGAAACTATGTGTTGAACGGGCTGCATGATGCTTTGTACGACGTGTATAGCAAACTAGCTACGGCTAAGGAGCTATGGAATGCTTTGGACCACAAATATAAAAGCGAGGATGCCGGCGCAAAGAAATTTGTTGTTGGTCGATTCCTTGATTTTAAAATGGTGGATTCGAAGACGGTCTTGAGTCAAGTTGAGGAAATGCAAATGATCTTCAACGAAATTCGAGATGAAGGAATGACGGTTAGTGAGTCATTCCAAGTGGCGTCAATTATTCATTTATTGCCGCCGGCTTGGAAGGATTTCAAGAACTACCTTAAGCACAAGCGAAAGGAAATGAACTTGGAGCAATTGATCCTCCGTCTGCGGATTGAAGAGGATAACCGGAAGAACGATGGGAAACTCCCAATTGTTCATGGCGCCAAGGCAAACATGGTGGAGCATGCAAAAGGCTCCAAAACCAAGAATAATGGGAAGAGCAAGCTCGGTCCCAAGGGAGGCGTTTCCAAGACAAAGTTCAACGGAAAATGCTTCAATTGCAATAAAAACGGACACAAGTCCACGGATTGCAAGGCACCCAAGAAGAAGAGGGACTCTCAAGTCAACTTGGTGCAAGGTGGGCAAAAGGATGAAGACATCATCCTAGCGGCTGTGGTTACGGAAGTCAACCTCGTTGGATCCAATTCCAAGGAGTGGTTTGTGGACACCGGTGCAACCCGACACATTTGCTCAAACCGGGAGTTATTCACAACTTTTGAGCCATCAAATGGTGAGAAAGTGTGGATGGGTAACTCGGCTCATTCCGCGGTTGAAGGCGTGGGCAAGGTGGTCCTGAAGATGACTTCGGGCAAGGAGCTGACTCTAAACCAAGTTTTGTTCGTTCCGGAAATACGCAAAAACCTGATTTCCGGTTCGTTGTTGAACAAACATGGCTTTCGCATGGTTTTTGAGTCGGACAAATTAGTTTTGTCTAAGTCGGGAATGTATGTGGGAAAGGGGTATGCATGTGACGGGCTGTTTAAGCTCAATGTAACGACTATTATTATTAATAATAATAAAATCCCTTCTGCTTACTTGCTTGAGTCTTCCAATGTGTGGCATGGTAGACTAGGACATGTTAATTTTAATTCTATACGTATATTAATTAACATGGAGCACATTCCTAAATTCACAATTGATGTGAAGCACAAATGTGGAGTTTGTGTAGAGGCAAAACTAGCGAAAACGTCTTTCAAATTAGTTGAAAGAAAAACGGAACCACTTGAATTAATTCATAGTGACGTTTGTGATTTTAAATCAATACAAACACGTGGCGGTAATAAATATTTTATTACCTTTATCGATGATAGCACTCGCTATTGCTACGTTTATTTATTAAAAAATAAACACGAAGCAATCGATAAATTCATTCTTTATAAGAATGAAGTGGAAAACCAACTTAATCGACGGATTAAGACGGTTAGGAGTGATCGAGGTGGTGAGTATGGAGCACCAATTGGTGACTTTTGCGCTAGTGTGGGTATAGTACACGAACGTACCGCACCCTATTCACTTCAATCAAACGGTGTTGCCGAACGAAAGAATCGCACATTGAAAGATATGATGAATGCGATGCTAGTAAGTTCGGGCTTGCCACAAAATATGTGGGGCGAAGCAATCTTGACAAGCAATTACCTTTTAAATAAGGTTCCCCGGAAAAAATATGATAAAACTCCGTACGAGTTGTGGAAAGGCAGACGGCCTTCCTATCAATATTTAAAAGTGTGGGGGTGTCTTGCTAAGGTGCTTGTACCAACACCTAAGAAAATAAAAATAGATCCAAAACGGTGGACTGCATTTTTATTGGATATGCACAAAATAGTAGTGCTTATCGGTTTTTAGTGTACGATTCGAATAATCCGGATGTACATAAAAACACAATAATTGAATCAAGGAATGCTTCATTCTTTGAAGATGTATTTCCATGCAAGTCCAACGAAGGGCCTAGCACGTCAAAACGAACATTTGACGTAGCTATGGAAAATACTAGCGAGGGATCCGGAGAAGAACCCGAACCCAGACGTAGCAAACGTGCTAGAGTCGAAAAATCCTTCGGACCGGATTTTCTCACCTACCTGGTAGAATTTGAATCGGATATTCTAACATGTATGGTAGAAAATGAACCGGATTTTCTAACATGTTTGGTAGAAAATGAGCCACGGACTTATACGGAAGCCGTGACGTCTACTGAAGGTCCTATGTGGAAAGAAGCCATCAAAAGTGAGGTGGACTCTATCCTAAAAAATCACACGTGGGAATTGGTTGATCTCCCTCCGGGATGTAAACCTTTGGGATCCAAGTGGATTTTTAAACGTAAAATGAAACCAGACGGTTCCATTGATAAGTATAAGGCCAGACTTGTAATCAAGGGATACAAGCAACGCGAGGGCCATGATTACTTTGACACGTATTCTCCCGTGACGAGAATAAATTCCATTAGGATGATACTAGCGATTGCCGCTTTGCGGAATTTGGAAGTTCATCAAATGGACGTAAAAACCGCTTTTCTAAATGGCGATATAGACGAAGAAATCTATATGGAACAACCCGAGGGTTTTCGTGTTCCAAGCCAAGAAAAGAAGGTTTGTAAATTAATTAAATCATTATATGGATTGAAACAAGCCCCTAAACAGTGGCACGAAAAGTTCGATCATGCAATGTTAATTAATGGGTTTAAGATAAACGAAAGTGACAAATGCGTCTATGTGAAAAGCACGGTAGACGGCTATGTCATTTTATGTTTATACGTGGATGATATACTCATCGTGGGTAGCAATAATCTAATGATTAATTCTACCAAAAGCATGTTAAATTCTAAATTTGACATGAAGGATATGGGGCTGGCCGATTTAATCCTTGGGATTAAAATAATTAGAGGACGTGACGGTCTAACGCTAAGTCAATCCCATTACGTTGATAAAATCCTTACTAAATTTAATAAGGATGATTATCAAGAGGCAAGGACGCCATTAGATAAAAACACTCATCTTACCAAAAATCGTGGAGAGTGTATTTCTCAAGTAGAATACGCTAGGATTATTGGAAGTTTGATGTATCTAATGAGTTGTACCAGGCCTGATATTGCCTTTGTGGTTAGTAAGCTAAGTAGATATACTAGCAACCCCGGTGCTGAACACTGGAAGGCAATAGTAAGGGTTTTGAGGTATTTACGTAAAACCCAAAACCTTGGACTGCACTATGGAAGATATCCAGCTGTACTTGAAGGGTATAGCGACGCTAGTTGGATATCCGACATAAAGGACTCTAAGTCCACAAGTGGATATGTTTTCACTTTGGGAGCTGCAGCCGTGTCATGGAAATCCTCAAAACAAACGTTAATAGCTAGATCCACGATGAAGTCTGAGCTAATAGCCTTGGATAAGTGCACTGAAGAGGCTGAATGGCTACGCCATTTTCTCGAGGATATTCCAAGTTGGGAGAAGCTTGTCCCTCCAATATGCATACATTGCGATTGTCAAGCGGCAATTGGAAGGGCACAGAGCAATCTCTACAATGGCAAGTCTAGACACGTTCGTCGTAGACATAACACCATTAAACAACTCCTCACAACGGGTGTTATCACTGTTGACTACATGAAGTCAAAGGATAACATAGCGGATCCGCTAACCAAGGCATTGGATAGAGAATTGTTGGAGAAGTTGTCACGAGGAATGGGACTAAAGCCCGTGAATTGAAAAGTTCTATAGTGGATACCCAACCTAGTTGGTCTTAGGTTCAAAAGGGACAACTAAATTATAGAGCGAAGGATGGTCACTGTGGGGGTCCCGGACTCCTACCCACTCCTCGTTAAAACAGTGACTCCCGCACGAGGTTAGCAAAAATGTTTGCTTTAATGATTCTAAAATGTTGATCTACTCGATAACATTGGAAGAGTATGCGGGATACTCGTGAAAGAATCACATATGTGAGAGAGAAGAGGGCCGCTTCAAAGGAGAACTGTAAAGGCTCAATTCTTTAGAAACTCTTGCAGAACCAGGACGGTGACCCATGGCCAAAACGGGCACACCCATGAGAACGGAACAAAGTTGGAAGGTTCTTGTGTAAAGATAAGTCAATGTTTACACGACGGCAGTATAGTTCAAGGACATCGAGTCTATTAGACAGCCAGTAAATAAACGTGTCTTTACAACGGAAGGTTCAAAGGATAAAACCTACCTCTCCGTATGCAAGGATCATCCGGTGAACACAGCGTGTCCTCCTATCTTCGTGACTTTTTAAGTCTCAAAAATCAATTTTCATTCATGTGGGGGATTGTTGGAAAAATGTGTTAAAATTGCATTAAATGGTCCTTTTGGGGCAATTATTTGAGTGGGGTCCACTTCCGATTTGGGTCGGGTCAAAGTGGTTTCGGATTGTCCTTGTTAAGGGCTATAATTCGATATATGGTACACTCAAAAAGGATAACGGGTGAATGAGAAATTGATTCTCGAAGTTCACTCGTTGAAATGGAAAAACTGGGAAAATGGTGAGTTTCTAGTGTGTTTTATCCCACACCGAAAAACTCAAGGGATTTTCACCCCCTTATAAAGGGAAGCCTCTTTTAAGGAGTTAAGATTCCTAAAGGGAAAGGCTCTCTCTTACGTGCAGGGGGGGTGCCGATCAAATCTCGAAACGGAGAAGAAAAACCGCGACTCGTGTGCGCGGGCGACCTGCGGACACGAATGTCGTCCGAAAACCTATCATTCAAAGATACGGTCTAATTTTTGTTTCTTCCCGTAACGTTTTATTTTTTCCCAGGATCAGAGTTGCTCGAACTCTGGTGGCTTCGGACCAGAGTTGCTCAAACTCTGGTGGCTTCGCATCAGAGTTGCTCCAACTCTGGTGGAGGTATTCTGATCGCGCACCAGAACTGCTCCAACTCTGATGGGGGTATTCTGATCGCGCACCAGAACTGCTCCAAGCCGTTACAACCATTAAATGCCCAACGTTCTTGTCTTTTAATGCAACGTTAAATGGACAGTTTATGGATGATTCAATGCCCAACGGACTGGTCATTGAAGTCCAACGTTCAGGTCCATTAACACCTGTTGGGAATATTTTATGGTGTTCAATCTAGTTAGTTATCTTTGTATTTGTGTAGTTATTAATTAAACGTGTAATACGGGCCACAAATGTGTATTAGCCCGTGGGCTTCCTTGTAACCCATAAGTTAGCCAACTTCTCCTATAAAAGGAGGCTAACTTACGGGAACCCTAAACGATTGACAGAGGCTTAGAGTTCAGAGGCGTAAAGATAGAGAGAGATAAGGGTTGCCGCTGCTCTCCTTCTCCAGGGAGAGCAGCGGCCGGTTTTCATACGGTATACCAGATTCGCGTATAATATCTACATATCTTTCTATCTGCTTCTTCTATAACTGCTATGGTTGTATGATTGTATGTATTCTGGGATTATCATTTGGTATCAGAGCCGAGGCGTGAAACGGGTCGAATGTATCTGCGATTTTCTTGGATCTAACGAAGAATGCTCTGCTTTTCTTCTCTTTTTCTTCATATAGAGTTTTGCTCCTGTAATCTTGTTTGTGAACGAAAATCTGTAAAAATTATACTGTTGGAATCGCCTCTCAAAACCGATTCTACAGCATATCTTCTTTTTTGTTTTCTGCAAATTTTCATTTTCGAAAAACTCTCATTGAAAACTCGAGTTTATGCTTTTAACACTGCTGTAGAAACGATTTTGACTTGAAACAGATACAGGAGGGATCGCGACCTTCAGGACTATTCAGAACAGTTTTCAGATTCTCAAAATTCGACAGTTTTTAAAACCGAGAGTTTGTAAAATCGCGGTCATGAACTCGAGTTTGTAAACTCGCGGTCATGAACGAGAGTTTGTAAACTCGCGGTCATGAACTCGAGTTTGTAAACTCAAGGTCATGAACTCGAGTTTGTAAACTCGCGGTCATGAACTCGAGTTTGTAAACTCGCGGTCATGAACTCGAGTTTTAAACCTCGAGTTTTTAAAAATTTGAGAGTTTTGGAATTGCGAGTTTTGGAATTTATTTCGAGTTTTAGGAACTCGATGTTTTGGATTTCGACATTCTAAAAAAAATTCTGAATTTCCGGAATTTCTCGATGTTTTGAATCTTTCAAAGTTTGCAGTTTCTTGGAACTCATAATTTGAATCTTGACATCCTTTGCAGTTCATCGAAGCTTTACATTTTAGATATCTGATTGATTCCCTGTTTTTCAAAGTTTTAGAAGTCTTCGATGTTCTGATGTTTTTCAAACAGCAAGCTTTCGATATTATTAGATTCTTCGAAACTCCAAAGTTTTCGAGGTTCCAAACATTTTGAAATTCTGAAGATTTCGTCATTCTGAGGTCTGTTTTGCAGGAGGATTTCGTCATTACTCTTCAAGGCACACTTGAAATTAAAATCTCCTGATTTGGATTTCGAGTTTTTTTCCTTAGAATTTTGTTTAAATTCACCTGCTCTCGAAATTCAACATCGAGAACCTCAACCTCGAAGATTTTCCTCAAAAACTTAAAATTAGAGATTTTCTGCGACACCGCACTGTTTTGGCCATAACTTTTGACTCGGTGATCCGATTTGAGCAAACTTTTTTTGTTGGAAAGCTAACGAAAAGATCTACATTTATTCTGGGGCTACGCCCCAGAACCCATTCTCACGCGCCCTCACTCGCAGTCTTTGAGGGTCAAAACGTGAGTTTTCCGACAAACATTGTAAATCACCGATGTCCAGGTCAAAACTTAGGCAAATCTGTTCAAATTCTTTCAAAGTCAACCCTGAGGTCAAACATTTTCTAAACCTAACTGTAAAGGTCCGAAAATCGTAGATAATTCAATCAACCTCGCGTCAACGTTCATCTTACAAACAATCAACAATCAACTGCTGAAGCCTCCCCTGACTCATCAACATTATGTAATCTTCAATATGCTGAAATTCTACATGGTGAGATCAGGGAAACCGTCATGTGTGGTACATGTTCAGATTGCTCCACACACATGGCGGGTATGACAAGCTGTGAGCACTCAATCCTTGCACATTCTGAGGGGGAGTTTCAGTTTTCTCCTCCTGGCGCCTTACACCGACAAAGCAAGGAATCTCTCAAAGGATGCAACATTTTAGGGGGAGTGTTCAATGTTATCCTTCCCGGTGCCTAAAAATGACAAGGCATACCGAGTACTCCAGTTGAGGGGGAGTACAGAGAGAAAATGAAGAAAGTAATGAGAGAACATGTCCCTATGGCTTAGTAAACCCAACTAAGCCTACCCAAGGGACAAAACCGAGCGTAAGTGCGTGAGTGAGCGAGTGAGTGAGTGAACATTATGAGCATTAGGAAGCAGAAGGCTCGAGTGAGAATGAAACAATTATCAATGATGAGTCTGCTACCTCAATTGCCTGCTATGAATTGACCATTTGCTCCTAGCCACTAAAATACTCTGGACTATCCCCATAGGTTCAGGACTGAATTTTTTCAGATCCCGGGTAGAAGTCGCTGCATTTTGTCCAAACGGCGCATGCACAACCCTACCCTAGACCACTCACTTGTCTCCCAACAGACAGGTGTTTAATCATAGTTCACGGGGACCGCATCTCTCATTACTGTCTCCTTCCGAGGCAAGTAATACTGACTACAGTGGCCTCAGCCCCATGCCACTGAACTTTCATTGATCACGTCGTGTCTAGTTACTCACTCCCAAATGTTTTGAAATTTTCTGGGACACACACGCACTTTTAAAGTCAGTTGCAGGTCTTCATGACCCGCGAGAACTTCCATAGGGCTCATCTATTACAGATGTAAACCAATAATTGGAAGGAAGTCCTGCTGTTGCAACATAAGAATCACCAACATTTTCAGGCCATTGCTAAAGAGTTTATCTCTATAGTAATGATAACGGGCGTCTTCACGACCCCGGGGGGCTACGTTATCTTCTTTAGATTCTGCTTGTTTTTTCCTGTTTTTATTTCCGCAGAATAAAAGAATAAAAGCATGGCGTCCCGATTCATCGGATCGTCATGAGGGGGAGAGTGGTCCACATGCTGTTAACACTGAACAAATCATTCTTGGACACTTCACTCCTCCATCACAAAAATCAACACCTTCTCTGCTATCTCTACAACTCAAATCAAATGGTCAGCTACACTCACAAATCAACAATCATTATGTTCCGCTGTGCCACCGACAAGTTCTCCTCAAATGCATTCATTCCAAATAGTCAAAAAGACTACATTGTGGAGGAGACAGAGGTCAAATACTCGTGTCCTGAAGATAAATTCCATGGACGTCTCCTATTCTCCAAAGAATATTCATTCTAGAGGCGTCACCGGACTTCATCCAAGCTGATCAAGAGCAACTTCTGGAAGGCAAGGACTACATGCAAGATACTGAAGGTCCCTCAACCCCCGGCATCAAAGATCAAATTGACAAGAAGACATCAAAGGGGAGATTGCAAGGAATTCTTCAGATAGCCTTCCTCAGAAGTCAAGTTCAAAGACAAAGGAAGCTCAATAACAACAAAGACAAAGATATATGCGCTGCAATGCTGATTCAACACGATTGATCACCAAGGGGGAGATTGTTGGGAATATTTTATGGTGTTCAATCTAGTTAGTTATCTTTGTATTTGTGTAGTTATTAATTAAACGTGTAATACGGGCCACAAATGTGTATGAGCCCGTGGGCTTCCTTGTAACCCATAAGTTAGCCAACTTCTCCTATAAAAGGAGGCTAACTTACGGGAACCCTAAACGATTGACAGAGGCTTAGAGTTCAGAGGCATAAAGATAGAGAGAGATAAGGGTTGCCGCTGCTCTCCTTCTCCAGGGAGAGCAGCGACCGATTTTCATACGGTATACCAGATTCGCGTATAATATCTATATATCTTTCTATCTGCTTCTTCTATAACTGCTATGGTTGTATGATTGTATGTATTCTGGGATTATCAACACCCCGTTTAACACACAACAAATCCTCCTATAAATAGCTGACAGGTGCTTTGCAACAAACACACGGTTTGACACAACGCACAATACATTCCTCACGAATTTCTTGAGCTAAAAACACCAACAACTACTCTGAAATTTCCTTCTGTGTTCTTACTTGGTTCTCGTTCGCTGGAACTCTTGTTTGTGTGCTCAAACATTAGTTCGTAGTCATCGTATCCTGGGAAACGATTGTTGCAACGCTCCTAGCACCGTGAGAGGCAACAAATACGTTTTAAGGAAATCGTGCGTAGCACGAGCTTTGACTAATTCTGCTTCATCTCCTTTCTTGTTTTTCTCTAGTCATTTTATTTAATTAATTTATTTTAATTAATTTTCTTTATTTTCCGAAACACACCCTACAAAAACTCCGAGTATTGAAATTTGACATCGACTTAATCCAAATTTGAAATCCTATAAAAAGATACGAAGTAAATCAAGGCTTCATTGCTTCAAGGACAAACATGTCCGTTTAAGTGGAAATATGGGCACGCGTAGTACTTCACGCGGTGCGCTGAGAAGCCCCTTTATTGAAAAGAGTTATCATCTTCCTCCATTGCCCTGTCCAAAGTGTGCGTGAAACCTTGAATGTTGTATACAAAGAATTTTAATAATTTGCAGGTTTCCTTGACAACTTCGTGGACTTACAAATACATCTATTTCATGACATGATGCTCTACTTTTGATTAGTACATATACTTCTTAGTTTGTTATAACAATGATATCTTATTTCATTTTTTATTTAATTGTTTCAATTAATTGGCCATTATCAATTTTTTTCCTTCATAGAATTGCATCTAAATTATACGGAGTAGCTACTTTACTCTGGAGTAACTAGTATTAACCAATATCCCAAATAGGGGTGGGCATAACGGTTCGGTTAGACCGAACCATACCAAACCGAATTAAACCGAACCGAAATCGAACCATTTGTAATTTGGTTTGAGTTTGGTAGTATTCCTCCCAACCCGTATTAAACCGAATCAAACCGAATCGAAATCATAAAACCGAATAAAACCGAATAAAACCGAACTAATCTAAAAATGAAATAATTTCTTATTTTTTAAAAATAACAAATCAAAACCAACTTACACCAAACTAAACCAAACCAAAATATAAGATTTCTCTCATTAATTTGATTGATGTTAATCTTTTTGAAACTTTAATTCTTTAATTTTAGTGTCCAGGACTAGAGTTACTACAAGAGTTACATTCACAACTACAACAATCATTGTGGTTTAAGTAGATAGTATTTAACTATAATTTATTATCTACTACTGCTATATATTTGGTTCATTAATTACAAACACCAGTTTTGTTTTTGTTTCAGCTTTATATATAATTTGATTAATTCCCGTTGTTGTTGTTGCTTACAAATGTGTCATGCTTATATATATTTGGTTCATATGTGTTTTGTTACTGTTTGCAAATTTATATCTAACATTATATTTGGTTCATTACTATCGCTTCTTGGTTCATTATTTTGAGTTATTTTTTTTTTCAATCCAAACCTTAATACTTTGGTAAACCGAACTCCAAACCGAACCGAATCATATCAAACCGAAACCAAACCGAAACATAATCGGTTTGTATTTGGTACATTTTCTATCAAACTGATTAAACCGAAACCGAACCGAAACCTAAGAAAACCGAACCGAAAACCGAAATACCCACCCCTAATCCCAAAGGCCAAAGCACTCTTAATTCTCTCTCAAATAAGACGTTCTTGTAACAAAAAAAAAAGATCTTCCTCCGGGGACGGATCACTGTGATGGTTGAGGAGGGCTCCAACCTAATCCAATTTTTTCAAGGGTAATTCTATCTACAGTCATATAATTACTAACTAATTACTAACTACAGCCCCCCAAAATAATAATTATAATTAAAACTAGTTTAAATGTCTAATTTCTCCTTACTATAATAATAGAATCATAGTTCCGAACGTTGGAATACTCTACACAAGAACATCTACCCAGACGAGCAGTCTCTGTATCCTTTCAAGCCTGCTGACTTGAACTGGCTTCACGGCCAAAAAATATATTTATGCACCACACAAACACAAGAACGACTTTGGGATTGATTATTCTGGTGCTTTCATTTTCGTTTCAGTTCTGCTAAATTGACTTTAAGCAATCCATACTCCTGCATTTTGTCAAGAATCATCTCAACATCTCCATCAAACCCATCTCTTCTTTGAGATGGTTATTCTACTCAAACCCATCTCTTCTTTGAGGCGGCAAAGATAACCTTTCGGAATTCTAGTCTTCATATTTTCTTTGTAAGACCGATGAAAGAAAGGAGGGTAGTCCTAACCCCAAAAAAATGAAGGGTAGTATAGGTAATTAAAAATATTGTGGCTGTGAATAGTAAAAAGTGGCTGCAAATAGAATTCCTCTTTTTTAAAATTAGTTAAGTATAAACTTAATTATCAGCCCAACCCAAATTTAATTCTCAGACTTCCCCAAAATTAATTTCCAGCCCAGCCCAAACTTCACCTTACCTGCGCCTCCTTTATGCGAACTGGCAGAAGTGCTAAGGACTGAAGAAGGAAAGTCGAAGAACGAAGACGGAGCTTCAGAGCTTGCGACGAAGAAGCTGTGAGCTGCGACCCTGCGACGAAGACGCGAACACCAGACCACCAACCGCGCCGTCTGCTGCCGTCCACGCGTCCAGTGACCTGCGTCGACCGTCCTTCCTCTCCCCCTCTCCGGACTTCGGCTCTGCCTGCGGCTCTGTCTCCAGGTCCACTGCTCCAGGTATATTCTAATTCTAATTCTAATTCTCTTTTAGTTTTTTAATCTATTGTCTTTTGACTTTGTGTTATTGTGTATTACTACATTGTCCCATTTTACCTTATTACTCTGTTCCACTAAGATTGTACCATATCAAATTTGTTAGAAATTTGTGTGGCTCTAAATCATTCGTACTTCAATATCAACCACATAAAACACTTTTTATTAATTTGCTTGTCACTCCCTTTTGTCCCACGTTAGCCGGAGGGAGTATTATTTTTAGCCTTTTAGAGTTTTATGGTTAGGGAATCAATTGATTATTAATTGAATTTTGCAGTACATTATGAAATAGTGTTTAATTCATTATAAATTATAATTATCAAAGATAGAATTAAAGATTAGAGAATGATTTATTTATTACACAATTGAAGATTAGAGAATGATTTATTTATTGTGAGGACATGTAAGAAAGAATTGAAAATTTCAATTGAATTTTGAAATCGAGAATACTTATTAGTTTTATGTACAACGTTTTTTCTTTATGAGTTTTATAATTGCATAAAAGTATTTTAATATATACCAATATTGAAAATACTTTTTGGAATGTATAATGAACATATTGCCAAGAAAGGAAAGAAGTTGATTTTATCATTCTTTCCGAAAGTGAATCGTCAAAGTGGTGAAGGGAGTTCCGAACCTATACCTTCAATAGTGCAAGATCTACTCAATGAGGTTCCTCCACAAGCCCAAGTTCCCGAAATCCAAATTATCTCAAATTTGGAGTTGCCTCCATCTTTTTCCATTGAGAGAGATCCTGGAAAATGAAAGCAAATTCATGAATATTTTGTCAATGTATGAGATGAAGTGAGACATGCATATCTAAATATTGGGCTTTATCAACCAAAAATGGGTTACCTGACACTGTCAGTCACGCACAGCTGAAGAAAAAATATCTTTCTTCCATTCCGGGTGTATTCAGTTTGGCTCAATAGAGGGAGAGGTGAGGTATGAGTGAATTGATAAAAATAACGGCTATTTATTACGGAGTACATGGAATGGAATAGAGATGAAGTAGAACTTAAGCTACTTAGGAAAAGAATAAGACTGAATTTGAATTCCAGTGTATTGTAGTTAGGAAGAAGTCATTAAGAATATTTATTCTGATGCTTCACAAACCATGACTCCATGAGATAATGAAGAAATGCTGACATTAAATGTAAATATGCAATCAAAAGGTATTTCGATCCATCCATGCTTTTTATCTACCTAAAAGGAACAAGAAACAAATACTAGAGATGGAAGAAGTTTTGCTCAACAACAACAAAAACAACAACATTCAAGCCTTATCCTCAAAAGATTTTGGGTTTAGCTAACATGAATCGGTCCATGACATCGGAGCCAAAAAGAGAAGAAAGATAGGAAGAATAAAATGATAAAGTAAGATAAATGGATAAGATAAAGATGAATACAAGATAAAAATAACATAAGATAATAAGAAGATAATAGATAAAAAGATACCAGACATTGAGAAATATAAAAATAACATAAAAACATAGAAAGATAAAGAAGATAAAAGAAAGAAAAAAAAGAAAAAAAGAAAATTGGACTGGGATTATCAATGAATAAGAGTTATAAATTGAGTTTGAACTCCATTTTTACTTCGATATTGGACTTTGCATCCCAATCTTTAAACCATCTGACTTTGCAAACGAAATCCCCGAAAGTGGGTTGTTTATAGATTAAACATTTGCTCCCCCAAACTTTGCACCCAAATTTTGGGGCTTTGGATGCAAAATTAGAGGTTTTAAACAATGGGTGAGGAGTCCAATATCGATGTTAACATGTTTAATTTTTATGAATATATGATATATCTAATATATCGTAATTATGCATCTAAGAATATGAGGTTATGTGTATACAGTCACAATAAATCAATCTTAGAATTTTAGCTATGTGAAGGACTTATAAGATTTTACATAATACATCTTTCAGTAGTTTTCCAATGGAATATGGTATAGGCTTGTTTCCAAAAGCTCGTGCCAAAATCTTCTGAGTCTCCAAAGCAAAGCTGCAGACAAAAAGTAGAAGTTGCTGATGAACCTTCCCCCTGAAAGCATAAGAATTGCCCAGAAAGTGTCTCTCCTTGCCCCTCTTCTCCTGCCTTCTCTAGGTTCTTCACAATCTCTCATATCATGCATATTTGCAGATCACTAAATCTTTTTTTTCTCTCTCTGTTTTTACTCAACAATTATAGGGCCTTTAGTAAAAAGCATTTGACTGAAATGGAAGAATAAATCCCGTAGATTTTCTGAAAGGAAAAGCGCTTGGTGACATTAATTCTGGCCAAATCAATAAGTCAAAAGTTTTTATTCTGCTGAATAAGCCTGATGAAGATACATAACAGAACCAATAGTATCTTGGTGTAAATGCTTCTTTTTTGGTGTTCAAGATTTTTTATTTGTCTTTGGGCCTTCAGTGTTGAGCAGGAAAATTGGTATTTTGAGATCAGGGCAGCTCCAAAGGGGATTGGTTGGGGTTTGTTTGAACAATAGGATGGATTTTGGAGTGGTGAGACCAGCAATAGAAGGTTATGCTGATGCTGCAATTGAAGCTATAAAGTGTGGCCATGTTATTGCTGTCCCCACTGATACACTTTATGGCTTTGCTTGTGATGCTTGGTAAGTCCCATCCATTATTTCCCTTAAAGTTGACCCTTTTTTACTATTTCAATATAGCCTGTTAAATGGAATACTTGTCCTCCAGCATTGTCTTTCGTAAGTGTTGTTTCTTTGTGGGGAAAAATAATTAAAATATCCCAAACTTTGAAGGGGTGTGAGATGAACACCCCAAACTTTCATATGTAATTTAAATATCCCAAACTTTATCTAAAAAGTTATTTTAGCACCATAGGCAAATATTATTTCATTCAAAAATGTAAATTTATGGTGTTTATTGCATAATTAAAATATTTTAAAATTCATGAAGACACAATTAACATTCTAAACTTCATTGCGAAATAAATAATGTTACCCCCAATCTATATAATTGCAACACTTTTAATTTGCTATTTTAAATTTTAAATTATGCAATTAACCCCATAAATTTACATTTTTGAAAGAAATAATACATGACAATGGTGCAAAAATAACTTTTTATATAAAGTTTGGGGTATTTAAATTACATATACAAGTTTAGGGTGTTTACCTCACACCCCTTCAAAGTTTGGGGTATTTTTATTATTTTTCCCTTCTTTGTGCAATCTGAACTGTGATTCTGTGCTGGAGTTTCCATTGAGTTAACTTCACCTCTATCATTCACAGTGTGTCATATTTTATGTTTAATGTTAGGTGAAACTGTGCAAGAAAGAAATTGTCTATTATTGAGAGGGTATGGTTTGAAGTCAATGGTGTAGGAATAGGGACACCCATTGTACGTCTATATGTAAATTTATTTACTCCGTACATTAAACAGTAATGCTAAAATAGATAATTTAGTATTGTTTCTCTTTAAGTTTAATACTGAATCCCAAAGCATATCTACTTCGCAGATTTCTATACACTTGCATGATTTCTTTCAACATTGTATGTTGTTATCGCAGTTCTGCCAAGGCAGTTAATCATATATATGAGATTAAAGGGCGTAAGTATACAAATCCACTTGCAATTTGTGTTGGGGATGTTCATGACATTCACAAGTATGCATTCACTGATCATTTACCCAACGGCTTGCTTCACTCTCTCCTTCCTGGTCCTGTTACTCTTGTGTTAAGTCGAGGTTTGTGTCTTTTTCTGTTTAGGCTCTGTTCATTTCCAGTACAATTTATTTCCTCGAAAACACATTTTGGTGTCCCTGTGTTAGTGACATGGAAAGCTTTTCTTGGAAGGATTTTTCTTTGATAACGCTGAAAAAATTCGTGCTTTTGTGAAGGTTTTGGAAAAATAACTTCCCTTATTCTTAAAACAGTTTTTACGTTTCTATTTTTATGTGCAAAACATACATAGAAGTATAGAACAACATATTTTCCAAGAAAGCATATCCAGAATCCCAGGGAAACATTTTCCATGAAAAGATATTTTCCTGTAAACAAGCGGATCCTTAGCTTAGGCATTGTAGCTGAAGGCATGGTACATGTACCCAAATATCAATTTTCTGAATATATTTGCAGGTGAGTCAAGTATCCTTGAGGAATCTTTAAACCCTGGAGTTGAGAGCATAGGAGTTAGAGTACCAGATAATAACTTTATTAGGGTAATTGCCCGTTGTTCTGGAAGTGCACTTGCACTTACAAGCGCAAATCTTAGTGGTCAAGCTAGCAGCATCAAGATCAGAGACTTTGAGAACCTCTGGGGGCACTGTGCGTATATCTTTGATGGTGGTGTTCTTCCAGCTAGGCGTGCAGGTTCCACCGTGGTGGATCTCACTAAACAAGGAAAGTATAAGATATTACGATCTGGAAGGTAAGCATGCAATCCTGGCTTCGTTCAAAGCTCCGTTTGCTTCCAGCCTTCCACAAAAATATATTTAGGGGGAATGACCAAAATAGCTTTTCAAGAAAATATGACAACCTTCAAATGTTTCTTAAAAAACAGACTAAATAATCTTAAACCATAAATCTATTCAAATAGCTTTTCTCTTATCAACTTCCCAGCCTCCGTTCTGATTGTTTCCGTAAACTTCCCAAGAAAATCGATGGGAAAAGCCATCACAAATAGTTGCTAGAAAAAGGTTGTTGCAAGGACACCAGAAACTGCAGGTCATAGTGACATACTGACATGTGAGGCGGTATCACCACAATATAATCACCTTTTTAATTTTTTTGAAAAGCAATCAAATTTCTGTCTATTCTTTTCCGTCCAACCCCCACATATTTATCTTGAAAAGCTTTTCTCGACTTTCATGGGTTTGGTACAGAAAACATTTTCCTTGAGGAAAATATTTGAATGGTTTTTCTTAACTTCTATGGGAAGAGGGCTTCATGTTCCTCAAACATTATGATTTTTTTTCTTGTTTTTGTGCGTTAAATGTTATATTTGTACATGATCTTTCCTGAAAAACATTTTGTACTATTTAGGGAAAACAATTCTCCACGAGAATTGATTTTCTTGAAATCAAATGGAGCTAAAAATATTAAAAGTCAAAGTATGTACTAGTCTAAGTTCATATCATACTGTTCACGGCGGCAAGTTGAGTCGCGGCGCCAGCTGACCACTATAATCGCCCAGTCGATAAGGCGCCCGCCTAAGCAACGAGTCGCACATTGTATAATACATTATATATAATTGTATATATAATTATATATATAATTATATATTATGTATAATATATTACTAATTAAATATTTAAATAGTATAGCCTCCATCCCTAAAACTTTTGCCATCTTTACTTTTCAAGTCAATGGTGGTAATGTTTGGACCATGATTATGATTAGTATAATATTATGAAAGTGATATGTTTTATACTTTTATGAAAATACTTTCAACAAAAGAACATTTTGATATAATTTTTTATATTATAAATAATTTCATATAAAAATATATAATTGGTCAAAGTTGAACATAGTTGACTAAAAAATTCAAAGATGACAAAGTTTTAAGGGACATATGAAATATATAACTAAGAATTGAAATCCACAATTAATTATTGAAAACAAGGTTTATATTAATGGGAATTAAGATTAAAAATGTTTGTCTCAAATAAAAATTGTGAAGATAAAACTACTAGGTTCTCAAAAATCATCCAAGATTAAATAATATTTATGACCTTAATTGCCTTGATCATCATCACAAGTATGAGTATGTGGTGTTTGGTCATAGTCATCTTCAATATCTTCATCATCATTTGAAAATCGTCTTCTTCATTGTTCTTATCTTCGTCAATCAACCCTAATGAAGAATTCGAACCATGGTGTCTATAAGAAACCTGTTCTCCATGATAGTTACAAGTTCTAGGAAGATTATGACCTTCAAGATTGCTTGATGCACATGTAGCTCTATCAACTTGGCTCCATAAAAAATCATTATCGGGATGAACAACATTGTTGTTGACCCATTCATTGTCCCATTGGTCATTGGAACTCTTCAAATATTAACGCGTTAAAGCTTATTCCTGTTCACGCCGCTTCGGAAATCTAGTTGTTGTCCTCTGATTATACTGAATAAAAATCAAGTCATTTAATCACTTATGCTCCAACGTGCTTCTTCTTTTTGTATGAATTGGAAAAAATTAAAAAATATATTTGAATAGTATTTTGATTTAATTATTCAAATTCTTATATAATTTGTAATTGTAGCTAGTACTCAAATACTATTATTCACAAAATCAAAAGTGCTCCAATTACGCTCACAGTCAGAAGTGGTACAACATATACTAACTATGCGATTTGCGAATAATTGCGGTTCAATTAATATGTTAGTCATAAGTAAAATATTAGTTGCTTTTTAATATATATATATATACATATATATATTAAATATAATAAAAAGTATCACTTATGAGGACTTTTATTTTTTTGTTGCTTGATCGAGAGTTGCTTTGCAAAACTTCCTTGCAATTTGTCATAATTTGTCATTTGGTCACTTATTTTGGCCTGCAGTATTTCATTCGTGACCATCTTTTCAAGCATGTCGTTAAACATCATTTGTTACCTTGATGGCAGATGTTGAATGTCTATTTGAGATCAAAATATTTAGAACGATTTAAAAATAAAGCAGCTCCATATCATTTGACCTCCATTTGGACTTCTCATCGTGACTCAATGATCCCAACCAGACTTCCCAAAACTCTAGTTTTCAAATGACTCCAATTTTTTTTTTCTTGACATTATACATGAGCATTGAAACCTCTGATATTGTCAGTTTTTCATGATCTTCAACTATCCTCAAGACAACTACAAGTAATTGTGAAGCTCTCATGCAATCTTTTATTACACTCCAGAATCTAGTAGACAATACAATATCGCTTACCTTTTTTCCTGCTTCTATGGCAGTGAGTTTAGATGTACTCCAACTTCGATTTTTCTCTCAAGCAAACCTACTAGCAATCTTGCATCTTGAGATTCACTTGTGCATCAACTGAGTTTAGAAAAAAAATCCTCTGGAACTATTGACAAGGAAATTAATCATGTGTTACTTCCTTCGGTCAGATCATCCATCAGACATAAGTGTGAACCCGTATTCCTTCCAAGCAACCTCATGTTTCTCTCACCTTCTCTGACTCTTTCTTTGCTTTCTCAAGATGTGGTACACGTAACTCATGATAACTATGAAGTTTAAGTCCTGGTCCAAACTCCAAACATTCCAATTGACTCTACCATGATTTCATAGCTCATGGGGGTTTGCTGCATTGCAAGGAATGCCATTATCACAAAAAAAATCAGCAATGTGCGTGAAGACCCTCTCTTCCTCCTCCTTGCTTTTTGTACATTGTTCTTGTGTACTTTGCGTGGGGCCTTTCGCATGTCATTTATCAACCACCTCCTCAAAAGTTTTGCGAATGACGGAATTGACTTTTTTTGTTTTGACATTTTTTGTGAAACACAAAGGAAGTTGATGTCCCAGAACTTGGTTTAGAAGTTGATGTCTTAGACAAATCTATTTGGATGGTCTGATTGAAGGTAGAGAAGGTACTTTTTTCTAGACTCAGTTTATGCTTCATGTGATTCTAAAGATGCAACATTGCTAGCAGGTTTGCTTGAGAGAAAAATCGAAGAAGTTGGCTCTAATTATAAGCTATGTTGCATGGAAACGTGAAAATCATAGGGAAATGGGAAACGGGAAACGTTAACTTTTGCTCAAAAAACGCTTATTTGGAGAGTTTCCAAAGAGTTTCCGAGAGTTTCCGAAACGGGAAACGTACTCTTTCCCAAGAGTTTCCGTGCTACATAGATTATGAGGTTGCGAGAATCCTCCATTGAGTAAGACAAAAGACCAGTGTGAAGGATCTTGTAAAACTGGAGCTACTAGATTTGCATAAGTGTTTCTTACTTTGCAAGCTCTATATAAACACAAAGAAGCACCATTTCATCAATTGCGGTCTGGATTGGGTAGATTTAAATTGGTTGCCTCATAAGCGGGAAATAAGGTAAGCAATATTGTATTGTCTATTAGATTCTGGAGTGCAGCGAAAGATTGTTTAAGAGCTTCACAACCACTTCTAGTTGTCTTGAGGATAGTTGATACTGATGAAAAACTGGCTATGCCAAAGCTTTGAAAGTCCGTGGATTATGCCAAAAAAATCAGTGAGTTTTGAAAAGTCTGGTTGGGATCATGAGACATGATTGGAAGTCCAAATTGATAGAGTAGTTGTTTAGAGAGAAGTGAGAGCTAGAGAGAGAAGTGCGATAATATGCTTCAATAGAATGATTTTGTCACCCTGATAACTACCTCCAGAGGAAGTATTTATAGGGAAAATACGGGCTGGGCTCCCAAGCCTTGGGCTTGGGAGACCCATTTACAACTGGACCGCTATTGGGTCGAATACAAAGCCATTAATGGGCTATACAAATGAATAAGTATAAGATCCGGTTCTGAGAGACTTCCGTGGCCGACGAGGGCGCGGCCGACGAGGGCGTGGCCGACGAGGACACCCTGGTCCCTTGGCCTCGAGACCATATTCTGGATTGGCCCTCTTCGGCCGACGAGGGTCTTCTGGCCGACGAGGGCACCTCGTGGTGGCTGTGCTTTCTGTCCTTCTGAGTATGTGGGTCCTGGGGCCTAGACCCATATACTACATCACAAATGTAGGTCAAATTTTATGTAGTTGCTTTGTTTTTAAATCCATCCATTGTTGTCAATGGCGAGATATGGCTCTAGCCATATGCGTCATTCGTATATGCACAATCGCCATGTGCCATGAAAAATATCTTTGCACCATGGCGATCACCATGCGCCATGACAAGCTTGAATCCTTCTAAATATTTTGATCACAAACAGACTTTTCAGCATTTGCATCATAAAAGATGGTCACCGATAAAACATTGTAGGGCAAGATAAGTGATCAAACGACAGATTACAACAAATTGCAACAAATTGCGAGAAAGTTTTGCAAAGTAGCTCGTGATCAAGCAACAAAAAACTAAGAGTCCTCACAAGTACTACTTTTTATTATATTTAAAAATTATTTTAAATATACTAAAAAGTACTTCCTCCGTCCCTAAAAGGATTGCCAAGTTTGACTGGCACGTAAATAATAAAGTAAAAATTGTGTGGTAGAGATTTGTGCAGAGGAGAGAAATAACAGGAGCCACAAATTGATTGATTAAAAGGGAAAGTGGCCAAGTTTTTGGGACAACCAAAAAAGGAAAGTTGACAAAGTTATAAGGGACGGAGGGATTAATTAATATTTTATTTGTGACTAATTTATAGTTGATCAAACGCATGGTTGGCCTCTGTTGTACCTCTTTTAGTTGTAAGCGTTATTGGAACACTTTGAGTTTGTAAGTAGTAGTACTTAGAGTATAAACTACATTTACAAATTACATAAAATTTTGACAAATTAAATTAAAATACTAATCAAATATATTTTTTAATTTAATTTAGATTCATACAAAAAAAGAAGCAGGTTGGAGCATAAAAGGTTGAATGACTTGGTTTTCATTTTGTATAATTGGAGGATATCAACTAGATTTCAAAAGCGTTGTGAACGAGAAATGAGCTTCAATCTATTAATATTTGAAGAGTTCCAATGGAACAATGAATGGGTTAGCGACGATGTTGTTAATCCCAATAATGATTTTTTATGGAGTCAAGTCGATGAACTTGCAGGTGCACCAAGCAAACTTGAGCGTTGTAATCTTCCTAGACTTAGTAGCTCTTGTGGAGAACCGATTTATTATCGACTCCGTGGTTCGAATTCTTCATTAAGGTTAATTGACGAAGACATGAACAATGAAGAAGACAATTTTCCAAATGATAATGTAGATGGCTATGGCCAAACACCTCCTGCCCTTGATGATGATGATCAGGGCAATGAAGGCCATAGAGATGATTTAGTCCGTGATTATTTTTTAGAACTTAGTAGTTTAATCTTTACAATGTTTATTTGAGACAGATTTTTTAATCTTAATTCCCATTAATAAACCTTGTTTTCATTAATTAATTGTGGGTCGCAATTCTAAATTATATACTACGTACAATTTAGTTGGTACTATCTCCGTCCCACTAACATTGGGACATGATGATGTGACACGGTTATTAAAAAAAATAGGATTATGTGGTTGATATTGAATTAATAAAGTAAAAATTATTTAGAGCCACACAAACTTTAATAAATTTAGTATGAGACAATTTTAGTGGGACAGACAAAAAAATGAGACAATCTTAGCAAGATGGAAGGAGTAATATATTATACGGAGTACATAATAGTATAAGGAAACGGAAGCTTCTCAGAAGCAATGTCTCTAAGTTAGACATAAATCTTTGGGAGGTCTGAAGATTCAATTGCCTGAACTTTTCTGGGCCGTGAGGGATTATTCACACATGTGCTTCATTGCATATGAAAGATTGAGACTCCTAGTGGAATCACAGAACAACAATCCAATTCAGGAGAGTCCTTAGGATTGTCTGACTTAGGGGTAGACCCGGGCCGGGTCCGGGTGGGCTTTTTTTCGGAATGTTGGGCCCGGAACCGACCCGGGTTGATACCGGGTCCGGGTCAAACCGGGCCGGGCCTGGTTCTATGTATTTTTTTTGGCTTTCTAATTAACCCCTGACCCCCCTCCCTCACCCCCACCCCCAACCCCCAACCCCCCAAAACACCCAGCCCGGGCCGGTTCATGAAAATCATGGCCCGGAACCGGCCCGCCAGAACCGCACAAACCGAGCTAAAGCCCGGAACCGGCCATCCGGGCCCGCACAGTAGCGGGCCGGTCCGGTTCCGCGCCGGTTCAGCCCGGTTGGGTCCATGCCTAGTCTGACTGTTAATTTTAATCTTTCCAGGTAACTGCTTTTCGATGTGGATGACATTTTCCATTGGGTTGCAGTATTTTTCAATAGAACTTAGTATGAAAAAGAAGAATATAATATACGTACATAGTATTATACAATGTGTGACTACTCGCCTAGGCGGGCGCCTTATCGCCTAGGTGGCTGGCACCGCGACTCGATTTACCGCCATGACAAGTATGCTTAGGATTGCTCGGCCATATATTAATGTGTTATTAATATAGAGAAAACCACATGTTTTAGGCTAGTTACTCGAAAAAGGAGCAGTGCAAGTCAGAGTTAATCGGCAAGGCCCTACCCTGAATTAGGGATGAACTGAGATGGGACTGGGTCGGGCTTCGGGATGGGACTGGGCGGGCTTAAGGATTTCATGCCCTTGTTTAAGAACTGGGCGACTACTCGGTGATTAAATAACATAGTTCTTATATATGGATGGTATATCAGAAGGCTTTCTTGGTCTTTTAGTGCATGTAGTGCATTCATTGTGTTATTTACCAAATATGGAGTACTATAACTGTTTCCATTTAAAAAATGTATGTGTTTTTAATACTGAAGAACTTAACGACACATGTAATTTCTACTACTATTATGTCAGCGGCCTGGAAGAAACTGTAGCGATCCTTCAAAAGTTCTCATTAATAGCAGCAGCAGCAGCAGATGGAAGTTGAGTGATGTGAATTTTGTGTTCACTGATGCACAAAGGGGTAAAATACCCCAAGTGATCATATGTGAAGCTCACAAATATAGTTGCTGAGTTTTTATGGTCGTATTTCTTGTACACGAAGCACTTCAGCACTTGGAGATCATTCTGTATCGGCATACCTATGAAAGAAGGTTGTAGACTTTTGGAGTAGTTGAAGATCCAGAATGGTGGTGGACTGGTTGCCAATGGTCAGTATGCACGAGATAAACATTTCATAATTTTATTGAAAGACGAAGGGCTGAATTAGGGGCAATTAAAATTTTGTGGCTAAATGTTCAATTTTCTTGGTGATAATGATGCAATGAAATATGTGTCCAAAGCATCTCTTTTGTAGATGAGATACAATCATACAATTGCCATGCCATAGCTAATATGAAGTAACAATATCAAGCTATGGATTAAAGTTTGAAATAATACATAATTTAAATGACCAAAGTAAAATATTGGGCAAAAAGGTTATATATGGCAACTGTTGGTGATTATAATTATGATTAAATTTTGCACTATGGTGACTAAAAATATACTTCGTACTTGTACTCATTTTAGTCACTTTTTTGTGTAGGCGAGGAAAAGCCTTATAAAACAGCAAGTTCACATCTGATATCTGAATAGGCGAGGATGAATCTATCCTAGAAAAATAATTTGTTAAGAATTTATTTATTTTGTGATTCTCCGGTAGTAGCCTACTACTAGTAGGCATGGGCTGGTTCGTGGCCGTGTCATTCCAAGGAAGTTTGGGTAGGGGAACTAGGACATGGACCTATATCTCCGGTTGCAAATCTGTCTGTTTTATACTCCTTCGATCCCGGAATTATCTTCATACTTTCCTTTTCGGTCTGTTTCAAATTTATCTCCTTTTTCCCTTTTTGGTAAAGAATATGTGATTCACAATCATTCTTACACATTTCTCTCTCCTCTGCATAACTCTCCACCACACGAATCTCACTATCTTAAAACCCGTGACCGATCAAAATCGGAGTTAAATATGGGACGAATGGAGTACAATTTTATACAATTTCAATTTCAACACATTTTTAAATCCCAACACCCAGTCCCAATCTGTTTTTAGTTTTTAAATAGATTTACAATTCTTTTGAAATGTTTCAATGCTTAAAATACAAAAAAGGGATACATCGGGACTGGATTGGTACGTGTGATCCCCGAGACAGTCTCCTAACTGAACCACTCAAATTGGTCCTTGCTCGGTGGTCACGTACTGGTGAACTGGTCCACCCTAGGCCCTACCCAAGAGTCAATTTATATGTGCATCCAAGAGTGAAAGGAGTATTTTAGACCTGCACAATTCCGGGCCGGCCCGCCCATATAAATGGGCGGGTTTGGAAACATGCTTTAGCCCACCGGGCCGGGCTCGGCCCGGCCTGTTTAAAATATGGGCGGGCTTGGGTTGTAATATAGGCTCGATCGGGCCTAAAAGCCTGGCCCGTAAACATATTATATTATATATATTATTCTATATATAATTATACATTATATGACTATACGTATAAAACTTAAAATAGTTGGAAGTATAATTTCATTAGCATGTCATTATTCACAAGTGTCATTATTTTCCATTATTTTCATTATCTCAATGTTTTTACTTGGTTTATAAATAATATTTGGTTTTCATTATTTGATATTTATTGGCATTTGGCAGAGCAGTCTGGGAGATCAATTACTTTCTGGTGAAATGAAGGAGTGTCGAGAAGTTCTTGGAATCTTGGGATACCAATTACTTTTTGTGTTCTACTATTTAAATTTGAACTGTAATGATATACATTTGTTAAGTCTTTTTGGAGATACTCTTGACTATTTCCGTTGCACATTGTGAATCTGTGATTGCGCTTTTAATTACGGAATATGAATGCTTATTTGGAATTTGGATGCTTTTTATTTTCCAGAATCGTTTTGTGTTTCGCATTTAAACGTATTCTTGTGTTCAAAATGTGTTGTGAGTACATTAATTATTTAATTGCATTTAAAATGTTGTGATGTTATTTTATAAATATTTTCATTTTTTTAACAAAGTTGACAAAAGGATATTTTCCGGGCCCAAAAGCCCGGTGGGCAGCCCGGCCCGCTCTCATGGGCGGGCTTGGACATATGAGGAGGCCCGTTTTACCGGGCCGGGCCGGGCCCGCCCACTACAAGTGGGCAGATTTTTTAGAATAAGCCCGGCCCGAGCCCGTGTTTGTGCAGGTCTAGAGTATTTCAATCCGTCATCATTTTCATTTACCTACTGTTGAAAAGGCTCCCACTTGTGGTGGGGTAAGGGGGTCAGATGTACGTAGTCTTACCCCCTGTACTAAAGCACAGAGAGACTGTTTCTTGATTATCCATAGTGAAAATCTCGTTCAAAATTGAATGGACTGACTGCTGCTTCTTGACAAAGAAGTGCAAATAGTTTAGTGAACCATTTTGCTTTATTCGATCATAATCTCAAGTCAAAAAATAATGAATCTTTGGTTTCATTGTAAATGGTGGAAAAAAGAAGTATTTCAATCCGTATCTAACAAAATTTAGGATGACGAAGAATTAAAAATAGTTCCTTTGTTCTTTTTATTTGTAACACTTTCATTTCACGTTTGTCAATACACAATTTTGATCATTAATATATTTAGTTCTCTATCAGTAACAAGATAAAAAATCAGATTTTGAAACTTTAAATGAGGTGAACTAAACAATATTGTAATTCATTAATAAAGCAGATCACGCGAATAGTCCAAAATTTGACATGTTATAATTAGTTAAGATTGAATGTAGTATTCTTTTAATCACTAGTAATCTGCCATTGAAGAATAGGAATGCTTTTTTTTATTCTTGTGATCTGGAATGAATTTGGGTGATTAGAAAGAAATATCACGTGTTAAGAACACGCCAAGTTCCAAAGGGCAATGAAAGTCAGCGACTCAGCGGTACATCAATAGGGAGTATGTTTTTAAAATCAAATTATCTGGTCTGATCTAGTTTGTAAGGCTGGTTCGATATGGTCTGAATTGGTTTGATTTGGTGTGATAAATGTTTAGAGTAGCTGTTAAACTATGGTATGTTTAAATTTGATCTATTTAAGTCTGATCCGGTCTATTACGGGATTGAAATAAATCCAAGTAAAAACATTTCAAATCATGACAAAATAAAATACTCTCTCCGTTTCTGAAACAAGTTCCACATTTGACTTCACACATATTAAGAAAATAAATTTGACTTTACTGTGGAGTGCACTGTTTGGCACTGTTTGAACATTGTTTGGCACTGTTTGACACTGTTTTGATGTAGATAATTTGCCAAATAAGGAAATATTTGAAAGTGGAACTTAATTTTGAATCTGCCCGAAAAGGAAAGGTGGAATTTGTTTCAGAAACGGAGGGAGTAGAAACACTTCATTATAAAACAAGGCATATATGATGGTTTGAGAATCTTTTACACATGCATATGTTGATGTTACATTGCATATATGTCTTGATGCTGCAAATGCACGGCCTCACGGAGGACAAGATCTATTGTCATCAAGGATTCTTAGCACCCAGATTTGCAATTGTATTTTCTGCTTAAAAATGTACTTGATTGAGCTTAGAATGGGATTTTTAATAAGGTTAAGTTTAAAGAGACTCATTTGTATTTACTAGGGAGAACTATCAAATAAGCCCTCGAACTTTCATAAAAAGTGTAAATAAGCCCTTTTATAGGAGGCTCTGTCCGGCCGTCGCCATTTGGGCGGTTTCCGGTGGAATTATTTTGATGAACTTTTTTGAGTATCTTCTTCATTAAGTCTAGTTTATTCATACCAAATTTAAGCTAAAAATTCAATTGGGAAGACAGTCAAATGAATTTTTGAAGATAACTGCGCAATTAGACAACGAAATATATTTCAGAAAATCATTTGACTGCCTTCTAGATTGAATTTTTAGTTGCAATTTAGTATAGGTAAAGTAGACTTAATGAAGAAGATGCTCAAAAAAATTAATCAAAAAAATCCACCGGAAACCACTCCAAATGGAGACAGCCGGACAAAGCCTCCTGTAAAAAGGCTTATTTGCACTTTTTACGAAAGTTCTATAGGTTATTTGATAGGTCTCCCTATCTACTATTATTGCAGTACTACCACAAACAAGTCTTATTTGATACATGTACCACTATTATTTTTGGTGAGGTACCTCAATTGTAGATCTTGATTCATACCTACTCCGGAGTATGATTTGGAAAATGTATTCCTCGATTAAATTGAATTTATTGCTGCAAACTATTTTTTGACAAATTACATGAAAAATTAGTCTTGTTTAGGGAAAGTCTTCTTTTGCTGTCTATGGATCTGTCTTCTCTACGTCTTTTCTCACTCAAGTAGGGCTGTTAGCCATTGGATGTTAGGGTCTTTTAAGAAAAGAGAAAAATTGAACCGCGACTCTTGTTTTGGGACAGAGAGTGATATTTGAGGGATTCTAATATCTTGTAAGTAGTACATAACTCATGAATAATATATCCTCCATATCACATTAGTTGCAACATTTAAATATATGCACTATTCATGACTCTACTTTAACTACATTTTATTTATTAATGTATGTGATTTATTTTTTTTTGAAAAATATTGTTAAATTCATCTCATTACTAAGTTTTATAATTTTATTTTTATTTTATTTTTACTAATACAGAATTAAATATAATGACGATCAAAGTTGTGCGTTGGAAAACGTGAAAAAGGAATATTGCAACTAAAAAGAGACTGAGGAAGTAGGTGCTAACGGTTAACAAATTTCTCATTTCTTATTTATTGATGAGGTTGGTGTATCCTCTATTTACTAGTTACGCTTATACAATTTGACAAAAATTATTATACGAGTTATGATATTTAAAATCTAGTGAGAGACAACGGTAGTTAACCAATAATGTCAAAACTATTGAAAGATATACTCGGTATCCATCAAAGTACTAAAAATGTAATCAAAATTTCACTTTTTATTAATGTTCTTTATCAATTCATAATAAAATAATTACTAATCTAAATAAAATAAGTATATTGCATTTCATATTCACACACTATTTTTATTTCTATAATATTTTTTATATTCATACAATTTTTTGTTATTATTTTTTGTATTCATACACTTTTTTCTATAACATTGTATATTTTTTCTCTTTTACATGTTTTCAAAGGTTTTTTATGAAATTTAGTTTGTTTATTTCGATTCCTAAAGTTACATTTGATAGTATATGAAGTTAAATCTTCTTATACACGAGTTATATTTTTTTATGCGTGACTTACATCTTCTTATGCGCGAGTTACATCTTCTTATACGTGAATTACATATTTTTATGCGCAAGTTAAATCTTTTGATTGGCAAGTTAAATTTTGATTTGCCTCGACAAGTTACATTTTTCGAGTTACATTTTCCATAACGTGAGTTAAATCACAAAATAAACCATTGTTATTGAAATTAAAAAATGATTTTTTAAATCATTTTTTATATTCTTGATATAAAATACAAAACACATTCACTATTTACATAAAATAATCAAGCAATTAGACTCTTTTTTTATTGTTTACATTAAAATTAATGTTTTATTTCCTACTCTTTATTAGACAATTTACATTTCAACTTCTATCCAGTTACATTTCTCATCAACGTGAGTTATATTTCTTACATGCAGTTTACATCACCTTACTTCTAGAAAGAAAACTGTTTACGTGTGTTACCGTTTATACGTGGTTTAGAATATGTAACAATTGGCAATCCCTAAGGGTGTGATTGTGAGTTGAATTTTGAGGGGGAAGGGATGGAATGTGAGGGTCAATGACCCCCCATTTTGTGTTTGGGAGTTTTTTAAAATGGAAGGAAAGTGTTTGGAGTATTTTATAATCCTCATAAACCCCCCTTTTTGAGTTCCCCCGAATCGGGAGTTTTTGATACGGCATGCGTTTATACCATCTGAAATAGCAACTCAGAAGGGAATACTCTACAAAAATAAAGCAAACAGCATTATGTTAGTTAAAATAAAGCATCATGCATGGTTCATTGCACTCCTTTACTTTTTAAAAATTAGTTAAATTACAAACACCGTATATAATATTTTCGTAATTTATTACTCTGATATTCTGATTAGATATTCTGATATTCGTAGCCTTGATTTTCATATGCTTTTGACATTTCCATTTTAATTATTTTATAATAAATTAATTAAATAGTGTCCTATTTCAAGATTTCCAGCTCCTCTACGAGCCTTAAATTATACGAAGTATTATTTCAATGTTTACCATTTCGTTTATAATAATGACGATGCATCATGCATGGTTGATCTTAAAATACCTTTTTATTATTTACTCATTATATATATCTAGTCATTTTAATTTTATGTCCTCCAAAACCCTTCTCTTTTGAAATTTGTAACTCCCAAACAAGAGGAGAGAATCCCTTCTCATCTCCCTCCCCTTCCCTTCCCTCTACTCTCCTTCAAAGCCTTTCCCTTCCCTCACCCTCAAACTCCCTAAAGGTTTAAAACTAGTAAGTACAAGTTGGTACTACGTATTATACTTCGTATACTTCAAGTAATTCAAATTTAAAATTACTCTATGCAATACACTCGTTGTAATTTTACGCCGTAATAATTAGATCTGGACAAAATCGGACCGGCCCGCTCAGTCCGCCCGCACAAATGGGCGAGCTTGGGCATATATATTTACCCATCGTGCCGGTCCGAGCCCGGCCCGCAATAAGATATGGGCGGGCTTGGGTTAGGATGTAGGCCCGTTCGGACCAATAAGCCCAGCCCGCTACATTTAGTATATATAAATATATAAATATTTATATATATACTAATTTATTTATTTATTTACATATACACATGTATATTATATTTACTAATTTTTCTTTATACATATTTATAGTTTATTATATTTAAATTTAAATTTTTAGTTCTTAACAAGTAGCCCAATCAATATAATATCTATTTTTGTACTTAAAGATAATACTTTGTGCTTAAATTTTAAATTTTTGATATAGTTTCTCATTATTATTTTTGTGTAAGTATTTTTTTGTATGTGGTGAAAGACGTATAAACATTATAAGCGTATTAATTATTTTCTAAATGTTGTAATATTATTTTTATAGTATTTAAAAACATATAATTTTGAAAAAATTAAAGTACTCCCGGACCGGGCGGCCCAGTGGACTACCCGGTGGACTACCCGGGTCGCTCTTATGGACGGGTATGGACATAGGGTTAGGCCCGTTTTTGCGGGCCACGCCGAGCCTGCCCACACATGATGGCAAAAAATTTATAAAAAGTCCGGCCCGAGCCTGACCCGAATCCCTTTTTGTACAGGTCGAGTAATAATACATAACACCACAATTTCAACCGATTTAGGTAATCTAGACTTAAATACAAAGAAAATCAAAGTATTAGTTTGCATGAATACTTGTAAATTGTGATACACACGTTGTCTTTACACCAAATTCCCATAATAAGCATATACGCATATACATGATTCTTGGTATCTAGCTGGAGATTTCATTGTGTATATGATTTTATGCATCCGTCCGAAAAAGGTTTATCATATTGACTTTTCTTGATTTATGATGATAAACTTTGGACAATAATTTGAACTATCATATTTATATGAATAAATTCCATTTTTAGTCATACGATTTGACGTCAATTTCACATTTAATTCACGTCTTTCAGTTTGTTCACTTTTGGTACTCAACAAATATTTTTTAACCATTTGTGGTCCTTCTCCGACGATTTTAATCACCAGAAACATTGTCGTAAGGATCATATAATGAACATTTTCATATTCAAATTAATTCCGTATTACAAATATCATTGATCAAAGTTGATTGTCATTAATCAAGAAATTGACAAACCTTTTGGGGATGAGGGAAGTACTTCCTCCGTTCCATAAAAATTGCAATATTGGAATTTCTACACTATTCACACACCTTACTTTGACTACGATTTTCTAATAATATACATAATAAAAATATTATGTATAAAATATTAATAAATTTGTATTAATGTAAATTTCCAATATATTAACTTTTTTAATGTTTACTAATACGTAAATATATATAATTACAATCAAAGTTGCGCGTTGTCAAGCGTGAAAGTCAAATTGTTGCAACTTTTATGGAAGAGATGATAGTATATTCTTATTACTTTGGATTCCGGTATGTTAATTGCATGACATTAGTCAAAGTCAAACTAAATCAAAACAAATCGAACTAAAACCAAATAAATATTGTTTTTTCACCTGCAAATGGAGGTTTTAATACATATTTATCGAAACGATCTTAATTAAGGGTATATGGTTATGAACTCTGATGGGTCCCTATTTATCGTTCATGTGAAAAATGGAATTGGGGCAACAGAATTTTCTAAATAGGAGTAAAAAAATTTAAAATCCTAAAATAGCACAATCATGTTTTTTATTCTCTGAATAAGAGTAAATTTCTACTAAATTTAACATTACTAGGCTTTAAAGATGATATTTTTTTCAAACTTGGAAGAATCACTCCTATTTAGGGAAAAAATACATGAAAGTTCTATTTTAAAATTTTAAAACGTTTTTACTCCTATTTAGAGCAATTTCTAAATTCTCCATATAAAAATACATCACAGTTTCTAACCATTATATAATTACTACGTATATTATAATAATATAATAATAATAGTATTAATAATTCTCCATATAATAATAAATCACAGTTTCTAACCAGAAATAAGTCGAACCAATCATATGCAAACCCGATATCCTACCAAAAATATCAATACCGAAGATTATGTATAATAGATTTCTTATTATAGCAGCACCGTTACCGTGTGTCCTTCTCCCGATATTTACGCGAATTAGCGAAATGAATCGCGGCCGTCGCTTCGATACTGAGATCGCCGGATATTCTCCCGACGTTTCTTATAAACCACGGCTCCAAATCCCACGACGCATACGCCGGCGATGACCCCAAAAGCAATGCCCACCTTCCTTCCCCTGCCGGTTGATTTCTCCGCGTTTATACTCATGTCCTGATCATGTCTGTCTGCTGCGTCTTGTGAATTCGGATCAGGAGACATAGACGATGACGGTGCGGACGATTTCGCATTCACATGTGACGGTGACGGCGACGGAGATCCGAGATCTGATGGAGGAGGAGCCGGAGGAGAAACAGAACCAGATGGAGGAGCGGGAGAGGAAGAATCATCGGCGGCGGGTTCTGGTACTGGAGCAATCGCCGGAGCATCTTCGGCGAGGGACTGGTACAGAGCGAGTAGAGTAAATAGAAGAACCGCACAGATTTTCCGAGACGTCTCCATTCCGTAATTCAAGTTCGATCCGGTTCCAAATTCCAAGCTTCTTCGCCTTCCTTTTTACTACAACTCTGCGAAAAATCAAAACCAAACCGTAAACGGAAATTCCAAAATCAAAATCAAAATTCCAACACTTTAGATATATTCATAACTTGAAAACGGAAATTGTTGTAGAAAAAGGAGAGTAAACCAGGAATTGAAGGGAAAACTATCGTAGACGAGTGATGAACAGAGTGTCAGCGGGGATATAGAATGGAAGGGAAAAGGCGTGATGGAGAAAGAGACGGGGGAAGATCGAAGCGCGAAGAGAAGTGACAAGTTTTGCGCTTAAAACAAGAGGTGGTCGTGGGCTCGTGGGTGGATTTCGTTCAATTCATCAATGGCCCATTACGGTTGTGTTTCTCAAAGTTTATTTGTTTGAGTGACATCTACTACTCAGTTATTTTCAAATTAACTGCTTTTATTTTTAAATTTGAAAAAATTTCATTTTTTGTCTCATTACTATTATGTCACTTTGACGTTACTCTCTTTATTTTCAATTTAACCACATCTAGTCCGTGACCTTTTCCCCTTCACCACCTGTGGTCTTTCCGACCACTACTCCGCCAATTTTTATCCGGAAACTCATTTATGAAGAAATATTGGGGGCATTTTAGTAATTGTGTGTTGTTAAAACGGCTACCTACAAAAGGCGATAGAGGACACATGTTGTTTATGGGACGAACATCCCCATAACCCGTTGTTTACGGGACGAACGGCCTCATAGCCCGTTGTTTATGGGACGAACGTCCCCATTTATGTAGCCGTTATGGGCGTCCTCTGTCGACTATTGTATGTAGCCGTTTTAACAATATACAATTACTAAAATGCCCCCAAAGTTTCTACATATATGAGTTTCCGGTTAAAAATTGTCGGAGTTGTGGTCGAAAGGACCACATGTGGGGAAGGGGAAAATGTCACGAACTAGATTTGGTTAAATTGAAAGTCAAGAGAGTAATGTGGAAGTGACATAATAGTCATGGGACCAAAAGTGAATTTTTTTCATTTTTGATCTCTTCATTCCATTCTTAACAAAAAAGTTTAGGACATTTGACTTCCTATACCATTTTTCTAGTCATATTGAATTTTGCACCTTACTTTTAAAATCTTTAGATCTTTAGAGATATTCATTAAGGAAAATAGAGACGTATCTCATTTTTTGATTTTGAAAAACAATTTAGTAAACACATTTTTCTGTTTTTCTTTCTCTAGTTTTCCAGCAATTTTTTTTGGTAAACACGTGTTTTGTTTTCCTTTTTCTAGTTTTCAATTTTTTAAAAAAACTGGAAAATATCTCTTTTAGTAAACACACCGTTAATGTTCTTTGTGCACCTAATCAGCCCGAGAAAGATTTAGGAGTGAAGTCTAAGGTGAAATTCTTTTATAATGAAATTAGATGTACATATTAATGATTTTAAAAATATAGTACAAAATCAAATACTCGTATTATGTATCACCTAAAATTGGAATGTAATAGGGAATATCAAATTCCCCAAAATATATTGTCGAATATCTTTTGCTTACTCAAAAAAGTTTTATGGAACTATTTTGTTATGCTTTAAAAGTGGCACTTGAAAGCCATCCAATCAAGTGATCTAGCTACATTAAGTTTACTTTTTTTCTCATTAAGTTCTGAATGGATTAAGACGTCTGCCTACATTAAGATGTTCGTCTAGATTAAGTTACACTGAAATAATATGATGTTTACTAAGTGTGCTGAATGAGAAGTCTAAATCATGTCTAATGACCAAATAATCTTCATTTTTGTAACAAATGCTGAATGTATATTGTCTATTTACTTTCTTTGTTGTGAAAGATAAAATTTATATACCAGAAAATAATAATACTATGAATTACTTAAATAAAAGAGTCATATTGCATGATAAAACATAGTCAAGAGTTTTATGAGAATGAAATTTTAAATTTTAATATTTCATACTAGTCTATTAGCAATTTCATCCCGTAAATTCGCCATTTTAAATTTAAACATTTCGCAAATTCTGATCATATGGAGAGGAAAACCACACAAGCAGAATATGATTCAAATTCTTCACAATGGGGCTGAGCCATTTCGACGAGAGAGGACGTCCAAAGTTTTTGAAAATTTGATGGAAGAGAGTTTGAGATCAATCTCTCTCTGATAAGAAAAGCTCACCAAAAAGTTTAGCGATTCCCAGATATCTTCCTTCCAGGCCAGGGGTAATTACATAGAGCAATACGAGTGACATCGAGAGCAATAGAGTGACGTCAATTGGGTTAAAAAGGAGAAATATGGTCTGTTCCATAGGTTATGTTTGACTGGCATAAGTCCATGTCTTTTAGCTTTTTTATTATTCAAAAAGTCTCTAAAATTTTATAGTTGTATGTTGGGCATGACAAATTTTAAGTGCTTTTGAAAAATTAAAAGATCTTTTTTGATATTCTACAAGGAATATCATCTGAGAAAAGCCCGTGACTTTTAGTATTAATTAGGCTTAACAGTTTGTATACCAAATCGAACTAAATCAAATAGTCCGCTTTTTACCAAACAGCTACCACCTTTTGTTTTTAAGATCTTTTCAGTCACTAAAAGCTAACATTTATTAAAAAGCCTACAAAACTATCTTTTAAGCTAGTTGTGCCAAACATACTCATAGTCTGAAGCAGAAGGAGTCCTATTTTTGCGTTGAACCATTAAGTCCATTTTGGACTGAGGAAATAAGTGATGCTTTTCATTAAGTCCTAAATAAACACAACTTAATGGTTGAATGATTAAGTCACCAATCTCATTAAATCCATTAAGTCCTAAATAAACAGGTCCTAAGATCAATATTAATAAAGATATACTCGGTATAATTATGATACAGAGTACTCACTGCCTATATCATACATTCGGGTGTATGTACACCCGGCCCAACTTAGGAAGACAGTTCAATAATAAATACAGGCCATTTTCTTCGATGGCATTTTTGTAATCTATGTGAAAAATCACGCCTTTTGCTAAATGAGTAATATTGTACTTTTAATGAGCAATTGATCTATTTTTTTAGTATTAGGAGGCTAACAATGAGTATCAGCTGGATCTATGTTTCATATCTTCTAATTCAATTTTTTTTTATTTTTTCTTTTTTAAAAACTTAATTACTAAATTATATCTATAATACACTTCTATGAATTTTAATATGCGAATTTAATGTAATATAATACTTTTGAAATATGCATTGATATAAAATTTTAAAATGAGCATACACAACTTACAAAATGTTCATTGATATGAAAATCGTAAGATTTGTTAGTTTTACATAACGACATTTTTATTGATCATCAAACCTCCTCTATAGGGATGAAAATCACGATTTCTGCTAAATGAACATTAATGAACTTTTAATGTGCATCAGATCTATTATGAGCAATAAAACACTTGTAATTAGCATCCGACTTATTCTGTTGAGTATTAGGAACCTAATAATGAGCATTGTGATCTCTGTTTCATATCTTGTAATTCACTTTTTTCTTTTATAAAAACTTACTAAGTAATATCCATCTATAAAATCTAGTTCTATAAACAGTTGTACTAGTATTACAAAATTAAACTTTTAAAATTTGCATGGATATGACATTTTAAAAATGAGCATAATATGAGTACCAATTGAGCATACGTAATTTACAAAATGAGTATTGATATGAAAATCATAAGTTGTTAAATTGAACTTCAAGACATTTTTATTGAGCATCAAACTTCCTTTATTGAGTATCAAAAACATGCAATTGAGTATCATGGTTTATGTTCATACACACACACACACACACACACACACACACACACACACACATATATATATATATATATATATATATATATATATATATATATATATATATATATATATATATATATATATATATATATATATATGATGGAGTATATGTGTCCAGACCCCATGACCCACATACTCAGAAGACTAAGAGGAAGCGCAGCTGTCACCCAGTGGGTCCTCCTTCGGCCAGGTGGCCCTCCACCAGCCGTAGAAGAGTCGATCCAGAATACGGTCCAGAAGCCAAGGAGAAGAATTGTCCTCCGTCGGCCGGTGCCCCCGTCGGCCAGTGCCTCCATCGGCCGGTGCCCCCCGTCGGCCAGTGCCTCCGTCGGCCGGCGCCCCCCGTCGGCCAAGCAACAGTCAGCCCAGAATATGGCCCAAACAGCAATTAGCTCGGATGGTCCTCCGTCGGCCGTGTCTCCATCGGCCAGGCGCCTCCTTCGGCCGAACCTCCTTCGGCCACAGAGAACTCCCACAACCGGATTTCATACTTAGTTGTTTTTACACTCTTTGTACTCGGCCCAGTAGTGGCCCGATTGTAAATGGGCCTCCCAAGCCCAAGATTTGGGAGCCCGGTCCTAATTTCCTCTATAAATACTACCTCTGGGAGTAGTTATAGGGGTTCACAAAATCATGTATTGAAGCATTTACTTGCACTTCTCTCTCTAGCTCTCACTTCTCTCTAGAATATAATCCATCATTTGGTGCTCTCGTTGAGAGGTAGAACAATCAAGTTAGCATCCTTCGTCGCTACCAAGCACAGCTAACCACTGATCATGGGAAGAACTAAGTCAAACCGCAACCTCGTCAGCAAGGCCATCCCTGAGGGTCAGGAGAATAGGGAGCGTGAGGAGGACGCCACGACCGACCAGGTCGGAGGAGGGGACGTCTTCCAGGAGGCCATCAACCTCACGACGGACCTGCGCAACCAGCTTAACAGCGGCGCCCCTGATGCCCGCATCGGCCTGGATAAGAAGCGCGCAGAGAAGGTAGACAACGCCCCGGCCCAACCATTGGCCACGGCCTCTCCGTGTGTTGACCCACTGGTTCAGGCCGCACTATCGGTCATCATCGCCAGCTAGGCTCAGAACCCCACCGTCCTAAGCGCACTCATGCCAAGGACTGGGGGGAACATCACTCCACCTCCTCAGCCCCAACCGTTGGCCATCAAGCTAGGCAACGATGAGGGGGTGATGGCCCAGGACACGGCGTCGTCCCACTCCCACCCTGCTTCCCCTCTTCAACCCAGACCGACCCCAGCGCGTGGAAAAGACTCTGCCTTCAATAGGCTGGGTGACGTGCGCCGTCGTCCGGTTTCGGAGAGGATGGAGGGACGGATCGGTGAGCGCCGGCCTGGCTCGCCAAGGGAAAGCTTGGGGTCCGTATCCCGGACAGCGGATCGGCCCCGCTTGGACAAAGGCAAGGGTAAGCTGCACGAGGGTGACGCACGCCACCAAATCAACACGGCTCACGCAGCCCACCAACAGACGCAAGGCGCCACCATGGCCGTCAAAGACCCCCGGGACGAGGTGATCGCCCATCTGGAGCGAAGACTCGCCCAGATGGAGGCCAAACAGCTGGCCGCCACCCCCACGGGCAACTCATCCAGGGATCCCAACTTCAATGCCCTCCTACACAAGGTCAGCATCCTTGAGAGGGAGTTGGCCGAAGGACGAGGAGACCCCATCGTCCAAATGAGGACGAGGACTCCCTTCACTGCCAGGGTACTCTCGGCCTCTATCCCCAAGAAGTACAGGGGAAACGCCATCAAGCCCTATGACGGCCGCTCCGACCCCCAGGAACATTTCAGCCGCTATTAGAACAACATGCTGATGGTGAACGCGTCAGATGAATACCTCTATCGTTGGTTCCTTTCCACTCTTGAAGGACCAGCGTACGAGTGGTTCAACGCGCTCCTCGAAGGAAGCATACACTCGTGGCAGGATCTTGCCCAACGCTTCCTCACTCACTTCGCCGGAAGGAAGCGCATGAAGAAACATTTCTCCCATCTCCTCTCCATTAAACAACAACATGATGAATCACTTCGGTCTTTCATCGACCGATGGACGAAGGAGACAGACGAGGTCGAAGGTGCCGATGAGCGCACCCTCCTCGTCCTCTTCCAAGGCGTTCTCTACAGCAGCCCCTACGCGAGGAGCCTCATCACTGACCCGCCGAGGTCATACACCAAGGCACTCAAGTGAGGGAGCTTGTACGTTGACGCCGATGAGCTCCACTCCCGCAAGAAGGATGGAGGCCAGCCATCAAAGAAGACGAACAATGCGTCGGCTCCAAGCGCATCCTCAGCTGGAGGCCATGTCCGCCAGAACCGGAAAAAGCGCCCATGGCAGCCAAGGATGGACGTCCCAAGGACTCCACTCACGCACTCGGTGGATACCATCCTCGACTATGCGGAGGAGCAAGGTCTCATCTCCAGAGATCCCCGGTCGGCCACAGAAGTCTACGCCATCCACCAGGGCGACACTTATTTCCGTTACCACAAGATTACCTCCCACAATACAAACGACTGCGTCGCACTGAAGAAAGCCATTGAGCGCTTGATTCAACGGGGTGAACTCCACCAATTTGTCAAAGGTGCCCCTAGGAACTCCACCAGCAATCAGGAAGGGGACACCTCGACAAAGAAGCATGAAATTGGGAGGCTCAGCGACGATGAGGATTTCGAGGAGCCCCAGCCGAAGAAGCGCCACATCCGCTTACTGTCCTTCTTCGGAGGGTTGCACGGCCGACGGCTGGGTCGCCATGGTGAGGTTCTAACAGCAAGCCGATGGACGGTTGAGCCAGCAAGCAAATAGACGCCTCATCCCTTAAAATATGAAGGGCCCTACGTCTCGGTGAAGTTCTATCAACAATCCGAGGAGGGTGCAGACGGCAGAGCCCCCACCCCAAGGTCAAAAGCTCATTAAGAAGCTGACTCCTGTACGGATTGTTAAGAAGTTACCACCCTCATCCTCGAGCCACTAACCTTAATAAAAGTCGTTGCCATGAACAACGCACCTGTTGTATTCCGTTTATTTCTTGTAAAGTTTAAGTAAAGGATGCCACAAAACAAAGCACGTCGCATCGGCTCCTCCGAGCGAAATGCTCAGGTATGGCCGACGATGCCACACAACAAAGAACATCGTTCCGGCCCCTTCGAGCGAAACGCTCAGGTATGGCCGACGACGTCCCAGGACGAGGGGCCCGCAAACGGCCCACGTCTTGAAACGGGAAGCTCACCGCGTTGTCCTCGCGCTAAATCGCATTATGACAGGCTTGAAAGAATGGCTGAGGTGACACAATCTCCACACTTGGGGTTGGGAAACGGCAGCCTTCGGTAACCGACCAAAAGCCTAGCCCGCGCTGTAAATAGATGACGAGACCGCCAGAGATCAAGGGATGATCCAGCGCTAGAGGCCGGACAGTTGCCCTCCTGGACTCCCTATCGGCCAAGGGAATAGCAACCCCATCGGTCGAGCCTGAAAGAAGGATCCCCACTCCTCTCTCAAAGCAGTAGAGGAACAAATAATGAAGGGATAGCCGAAGGACCGCGCACTCGTCGGCCTCGGTGAAATCCCCACAAATAAAAGAGGGACAACTGAAGGATCGCGCACTCGCTGGCCTCGACGAAATCCCCACAAATAAAAGAGGGACAGCCGAAGGACCGAGCACTCGCCAGTCTCGAGCAATAAAAATGAAATCCCCACAAATCAAGCCACATATTTGGCTAAGTACATATCAGGCAAATACTATGCATTATGGATGAAGCAAGATCATATATGCGGATCAGACGAGCGCCCAACGTCGTCCTACATCATAGGTACGGCTTCGCCGTCCTCATCATAGGACCGGCTCTGTCGCCCTTCATCTTCAGACGACTGGCTTTATCAGCGCCGTCGTCCTCAAATCACGGCAGACCCCCCGGTCTCAACGTGATCCTTCATCTCAAGACCGGCTTCCTGAACTCTGAGAGTCTTGAGCTTGTATGACGATCGGATTCATCATCGTCGTCGTCCTCAGATCACGAACGGCTCCTCAGCCTTGGCTTGATCCTTTATCTCAAGGTCGGCATCCTCAGCACCGAGAGCCTTGAGCTTACATGACGAACGGCTTCATCAAATACCTCGTCATCATTTATTTAGACCGGCTTCATCATCGCCGTCATCCTCAAACCACGCCCGGTCCCTCGGCCTCGGCGTGATTATTTATCTCAAGGCCGGACTCCTCAGCGCCGAGAGCCTTGAGTTTACACGGTGAAGTGCTTCATCAACGCCTTCGTCATCAAGGGACGTGCGTCCAGCGCCGCCCTTCATCTTCAAGCCAGGGTGAGAACCTGGTCCTTCATATGACGAACGACTTCATCAACGCCGTCGTCATCAAAGGACGCGCATCCAGTATCGTCTCTCATATGACGAACGGCTTCACCAGCGCCGTTGTCATAAGGGGACGGGCGTTCATCATCCTCAAAAGGAACGGCCCCTTGGCCTCAGCATGATCATCTATCTCAAGACTGGCATCCTCAGCGCCGATAGCCTTGAGCTTACATGACGAATGACTTCATCAATGCCTCGTCATCTTTTATTTAGACCAGCTTCATGATCGCCGTCATCCTCAAACCACGCTCGGTCCCTCGGCCTCGACGTGATTATTTATCTCAAGGTCGGCCTCCTCAGCGCCGAGAGCCTTGAATTTACACGGCGAAGTGCTTCATCAACGCCTTCACCATCAAGGGACGTGCGTCCAACACCGTCCTCATCCTCAGATGGCATCAAAGCCTGGTCCTTCATATGACGTACGGCTTCATCAACGCCGTCGTCATCAAAGGGCGTGCGTCCAGCGTCATCTTCCATGTGACGAACGGGTTCACCAGCGCCGTCGTCATAAGGGGACGGGCGTCCAACGTTGTCCTTCATCTTCAGGCATCCAACGCCATCCTTCATCAAATGACGGGCTTCATCAACGCCATCCTTCATCTTCAGACCGACGTCAAAGCCTAGTCCTTCATATGACGAACGGCTTCATCGACGCCATCGTCATCAAGGGACGTGCGTCCAGCGCCGCCCTTCATCTTCAAGCCAGGGTCAGAGCCTGGTCCTTCATATGATGGGCGGCTTCATCAACGCCGTCGTCATCAAAGGACGTGCGTCCAACGTCGTCTTTCATATGACGAACGGCTTCACCAGCACCATCGTCATCAGGGGACGAGCGCCCAACGCCGTCCCTCATCTTCAGGCGAGCGCCCAGCGTCGTCCCTCATCTTGAGACGAGCGCCTAGCGCCGTCCCTCATCTTCAGGCGAGCGCCCAGCGCCGTCCCTCATCTTCAGACGAGCACCCAGCACCGTCCCTCACATTCAGACGAGCGCCCAGCGCCGTCCCTCATCGTCAGAACGGCTTTGCCAACGTCATGTTCAGTCTGGCGTCAACTCCTTTCCCTTCACCACATCACGACCAGCCCCTCGGACAAGGCGTGATTATCTATCTCAAGACCGGCCTCCTCAGCGCCGAGGGTCTTGAGCTAGCAAGCGGGCTCGTCATTCTCTTCCTGGATGGCGACCCTCACCTTCATGCGATGAGCGGCTTCATCAACACCCTCTTCCTCAGTTCACGGCAGACCCCTCGGTCTCAACGTGATCCTTCATCTCAAGGTCGGCCTCCTCAGCGCCGAGTGTCTTGAGTCAAACGATCGGGCTCTCCATCCCTTCCAGGATGGGGACCGTCGTCTCTACCTGACGAACAGTTTCTTTACCGGATGGCGACCGTTGCATGGATTTCGGACCGGCCCCTCAGTGCCGTCGTCCTCATATCTCGAGACCGGCTCCTAACACCGAGGTACTGACATAGAGACCGGGCTCTCCATTCCCTTTTTGGATAGCGACCGTCGCCTTCATATGACGCACGGCTCATTACCACCGTCGTCCTCATATTCAGACAGGCATCTATCACCTCGTCCTCATATTCGGACCGGCTCATCAACATCGTCGTCCTCACCACTAGGCGGGCGTCCCCTTAGCAGACGGACACCGCTGCAGCTCCACACCTAGGCCGAAGGGTTCACCCCTTGGAGTTCATTTTGGGGGATCCGGTGTGTTCTTTTTCCCTCATTAGGATTTTTTCTCACAGGGTTTTTCGTAATGAGGTTTTTAACGAGGCATCGCCCCATTGTGGATCAAAAGGTGTCGACACTCGGCCCCCTATTGAAGACGTGTATTGCTCTACTCCTCTTCACCTCACTACATGAACCTCGAGGAGTGGGGGACTGGGGGACTACATCGGCCTCCACATACATGAAATCATCCAGAAAGCAACAAAAAGCAAGGATTACCAAGTGGTACCTCCGTCGTCCATGTCTCCATTGGCCAGAAGAAGGCCTGGGGGACTACATCGGCCTCCAGCACAAAGATAAACAATTTCAAAATCCAACGAACACAAGCCCATGAAAATGGTACCTCAACGTCCAACTACCATGTGTTCACCCTTCGGCCATGCTGAAGCGCAAAGCAGGACGCACATCGTCCTCAATGTCAAGGACACACATCGTCCTAAAGATCAAGGGCACGTATCGTCCTCGAATCCAAGGACACTCCTCGTCCTCAAGGTCAATGGCACGCATCGTCTCCGGGACTATGACATTCATCGTCCATATCACGAACAAAACGAACGCGCCACGAACGTCCGCAAGCGTAAGATCCATCAACTAAAGTCAAAAGCACAAAGGCAGAACATTCTTCGTCCACAGAGCCAAGGGCACACAACGTCCTCTAGTCCAGGACCCTCATCGTCCTCAAAACGAAGGACATTCATCGTCCTCAAAACGAATGACATTCATCGTCCTCAAGATGAAGGACACCCATCGTCCTCAAAATGAAGGACATTCATCATCCTAAAAATGAAGGACATTCATCGTCCTCAAAATGAAGGACATTCATCGTCCTCGAAATGAAGGGCATTCATCATCCTCGGAATGAAGAACATTCACCGTCCTCAAAATGAAGGACAAGGCAGCCAACAATTATGGCACCGCCTCGGCCAGGAACACTACAATTCCCAGGTAATCCTCCGTCGACCAAAGCGTCAGAACAACAAGGATCTACTCTCTTTCACTTCGTCTACACCTCAGCTCAGGGAGTGGGGGACTCCTGATGGAGTATATGGGTCCAGACCCCATGACCCACATACTCAGAAGACTAAGAGGAAGCGCAGCTGTCACCCAGTGGGTCCTCCTTCGGCCAGGTGGCCCTCCATCAGCCGTAGAAGAGTCGATCCAGAATACGGTCCAGAAGCCAAGGAGAAGAATTGTCCTCCGTCGGTCGGTGCCCCCGTCGGCCAGTGCCTCCATCGGCCGGTGCCCCCGTCGGCCAGTGCCTCCATCGGCCAGGCGCCTCCGTCGGCCGGCGCCCCCATCGGCCAAGCAACAGTCAGCCCAGAATATGGCCCAGACAGCAATCAGCTCGGATGGTCCTCCGTCGGCCGTGTCTCCATCGGCCAGGCGCCTCCTTCGGTCGAACCTCCTTCGGCCACAGAGAACTCCCACAACCGGATTTCATACTTAGTTGTTTTTACACTCTTTGTACTCGGCCCAGTAGTGGCCCAATTGTAAATGGGCCTCCCAAGCCCAAGATTTGGGAGCCCGACCCTAATTTCCTCTATAAATACTACCTCTCGGAGTAGTTGTAGGGGTTCACAAAATCATTTATTGAAGCATTTACTTGCACTTCTCTCTCTAACTCTCACTTCTCTCTAGAATATAATCCATCAATATATATATATATATATATATATATATATATATATATATATATATATATATATATATATATATATATATATATATATATATATATATATATATACTCCCTCCGCCTCTTATAACTTTGCCAATTTCCATTTTAATCAATCAAATTGTGGCTCCTATTATTTCTCTCTCATCTGCACAAATATCTACTACACAGTTTTTACTTTATTATTCTACGTTCTGGTCAAACTTGGCAAACCTTTAGGGTATGTTTGGGAGTGTGGAGGGAAGGGGAGGGGAAGACTTTGGAGGTATGTTGTTGGAGGGGAAAGGAAGGGGAGGGTGATGAAGCCCTTCTTTGTATTTGGGAGTAATAAAATTGGAAGGAGAGAGTTTTTGAAGGAATTATAATTAAAATCACTTTGAGATATGACGAATTCAAATCATTGAGTTGATATTCGTTTCTAATAGCTTAAATTATCATCTTGTTAATTATCCTCCAAAACCCTCCAAATTGGGGGAACTTAAAAATTAAGCATTTGGAGGATTTTGAAGGGTTACAAAAGCTCTCTAAAACCACCCCCTCCAATTTTTTAAACTCCCAAAAATGAAAAGAAGAGTCATAAACCCCCATCAACCTTCCCCTCCCCTCCAAAACTCAACTCCCAAACACACCCTTAAGGGACGGAGGGAGTATATATATGTATATATATATATGTATATATATATGTATATATGCATATATATATATACATATATATACATACATACATATACATACATATATACATATATATATATACATATATATATATACATATATATTTAACTTGTCTAGACTATTTAAATCAAGTCTCATATATGCTGGTCTAGTCTCAGACTCAACTAGTCTGAATAATAGTCCTATATGTGATTTTTGTTTATCTCATATAAAAACGTGTGTATTTATACCACACCAATGAAGTATAAGGACATTTTTATTCAGTGCAATTTCTATTTTTGTATTTGGTTAAACGGAACAATTCAACTATTTTGTTTTAATAAATGATTGGTTGATATTTTAGCCGTATTTGTCAATTTGTTTGTTCACTATATTTCCATTTTATTTCCTAAAAAAGTGCTTGATGGTTTGACATATAACAATATTTCTGTAATGAGTTGGAATTCTTAAAAGCATAGCAAGATGTCTTCTCTTCATCCGATTTGATGTCGTTTTCCCCACACTATTGAGGTTGTATGGGTATAGGAGAAAGTGGAATTAAATAAGCAACTATTTCCTAATAAATCTATATAAGCAACTATTTCCTAATAAATCTATATAAGCAACTATTTCCAAATAAGCCAGTATTTCCTAGCAAATCTTATGAACAGATGCATGCTCAAAAAGAAAGTGGAATTAACAACACTTATTATGGTCAATTGGAATGGTTCAATCTATTTTAGAAGATAATTAAATTGTAAATTTAGTTCTATGTTGGCATCGGACTCATTTACAAATTGTAGATTTAGGAGAAAATTGTGCAAAATAGAACCAAATCATACAAAGTTTACATTATTAGGATCTACTTAGTATTTTTTTCCATCAGTATGCTCTATTTAGTTCTAGTTTTAGGAACCTTAATTTTTTTTCTCGTTTCTACCCTCCACCCTTACATTGACTTCCTCCCCAAACGCAGCTTCTCTCCCTGCGTTGGAACGCAGGCCTCCACCTTCGACCGCAGATGCCCTCCCGCTCGATGCCTCGCCTCTCCTCCAGATCTCCGCCTCGCCTCACCTCGCCTCGCCGTCCAGATATTCGCCTCGCCTCGCCATCCAGATCTTCGCCTCGACTCGCCGTCCAGATCTCCGCCTTGCCTCACCATCCAAGTCGCGGTTCAACTCCGCCGTCGCAGTCGTACTCGAGCAGATCACACTTGGATTTATATAGATTATTTTATCAGAATTTATTATTTATTTATTGTCTATTTATTGTCTATTTATTGTCTATTTAATGTCTGATATTTCCTAAAGGTAAGAATATTGTGGTCAATGCAGGTGTAGTTGAGTCTTACACGAATCTTCGGTCTTAGTTTTGGAAAATTCGTACGTTTTGCTCCTATTTGTTGAAATCTCCCTAGATTTAGTACTTTAATCCTGTAATTTTATGTACTCACTTGAAAATTTAAATTGATCTGGTAAGCAATAAATTTATTTGTATTTTTCCACTATAAAATACATGTATTCCATTGGAAATTAAATTTGATGTTGGTTGAATCTTATCGAGTATATTTTTGTCGAAAGGTGTAGTTTTCGAACAAAAAGTCCCTGGAATCGATATACTACGTATTTATTATTTGCGTGATTAAATCTATAAGTTACATTCAAAAGTTAAGAGACTAACATTACAAATCTCCAATATTTAAAAAGGTGAGTGATATGGTACTTTTAACTTGTAGGGATAAGTATCAAATCAGCCCTCAAACTAACACCGATAGTCAAATTGTCCCTTAAATTAGAAAAACCTCCAACCAAACCCTCCAAGTTGGCAATAAAGTGCAAATCACTCTTTCAATTAAAAAAATTGCCATCAAGGTCCCTAACTCGACGATGTGGCACAAATGGTTTTCCTAAGTTATATTTTACCGGTTAAAGCTTATGTATTGTTTTTATTACTTAAAAAAACTCAAGGTCCCTAAAGATTCATTTGTCCACTTCATTTTAAATTACTTAAAAAAATTATATTAATACAAATAACAAACTATACACATTAAAAATGAAATGTAAATTTATTTGAAAATTAAATTGACTTGTACAATTACAAAAATATTTAAATAATAGAGAAAGGTTACACAAAATATTTTCAGTGAACTGGCGGGTCGGTGCTATGTTTAGTTCTTGAGTGTGTCGATGAGTCTTCAGCCAATCATGGAAACACTTGAGTATCTCAAGAGATTGTGTGCTTAACCTTGTTCTATAAGCAGTTAGTAAAAGGTTTAAGTGAGATATATTGGGGTGGATAAATGAATTTTATGTGGCATAATTTATTAAATAAATTGTGTACATCAGGTTTAATCGGTAAATTACAAATTACAACTTAGGAAGGCATATGCGCTATATCGCCAAGTTGGAGAATTCGATTGCAGTTTTTTTAATTGAAGGGGTAATTTGCACTTTATTGCCGACTTGAAGGGTTTGGTTGAAGGGTTTTTTAGTTTAGCGGTGATTTGCACTATCAGTGTTAGTTTGAGGACTGATTCGATACTTTTTGCTAGCTAACTTGTATTTAAATAGTTCAATTGTAATATTCTAATTGGTCCGCTTAAAAAAGGTATGGTACTTAGAGAGGAGTACCATAGAGCAAAGTGCTTGGTAAACTTCATTTTAAAGATAGATATCTTGTTTATTTCAAGTATGAACTACTTCATACTTGTAACTAGTACTACGCATTAGTTATTCTGTTTGTAAGTAGAACCAATACATATGCAATAAAGCAAATCAAGGTTATCAAGCTGGCACACTAAAATGGATTAAACTCTTATAATCAAGGTTATCAAGCTGGCACATTCAGATTTTCTATCCAATAAACAAAAAAATTAATATTCAAGGACAAACTTAACATTTTTTTTTGAAAAATAAATAACTGATTTATTACTCCGTATTAGACAACCTTAACATTTTAAAAACAATCCCTCAAAGTAAAACAAAATTAGCAATGCAGGTTGCTCTAAGCCATAAGTGCTTTGTTGAAAAATATACTTTAAACAAGAGTGTTACGACTCTTTTCCTTAAATTTGAGTAAGTACTGCTATTTAGAAATCATATTGTTGAGATCATATCATCATTTTTTAATGTCTAATAACATCAAAATACACTGATATGATTTGAAGTTTTAAACACGTTGCTACTTTATTCAAATAAAAAAAGTAAAATATTTTACTCATTTTAAAAATGTCATCTTTTAACTTTCTTCTCCTATTTTGAGAAATTTCCAATTTCTCTATAGTATTACTCCATAAATAACTTATAAACTTCTTATCATTACCAATATGGGACATGTCCCTCAAAACAACGAGTTGTGCTAGATGTACACATTTTTGTGTATACTTTTTGTACATTTATCTGTCTCACGCACAAAAAGTTGTCTGTGCCCAAACAATACTTTATGCGTGAGATAGAAGGATATACAAAATGTGTGGCTTACACCATTTTTCTCTTCAAACTCTTATTTGTTGACCGCCATTTCCTTCTGGACTCTGCTTCCGTGTCGTCAGAAATAACAAGTAAACCCCCAACGCTACAACCACAACAAACAGAAACCCGATAAGTATTCCTGCTACTCCATCATCTCCGGCGTTTCGCGCCACCACCGGCATTGATTGCTCCGCCGGAAAGTGTCCGGACGCAGAGGCAGAAGCGACATTAGCAGAGGCAGCAGTCTTGGGACGGCGCCCATCTCCGGGGTTGAAAAAGGCGTATGCTTCAGGCGACATGGCGGCGGCGTCGGGGATGTGGTATGCAAGGCCGTGGGGAGCCCGGAGATCTTGAGCTCTGACAATGGCGGCGAATGATAAAACAAGTGCCAGCAAGAATAAAAAGGAAGCGCTCATTTTGATTGATCATATACGGATAGTGGGAAATGGGGATGTGGGGTGGTGGTTTTTATAAGCACTTGACAGAAATTGAAGAGTAAAAAGGTTGTCCAAAAAGTTATTCCGTTTTAATATAGCACTGTGTTCGATTCAAACTTTTTCGGTGTGAAATTCTAACAAACACTTTATTACTTTCCAATTTTTCGTTGTGGAACTGTAATACCGACATGGCGACATATACTGAGAAAAGGCAATACTTTCGGGACGGTCAACCGTCGACATTTCACGTTTAACAACGTACAAGTTTGATCATTAATATCTTTCATTCTCTACTAGTAAAAAGTTTAAAAACTTCATATTTTGAAATTTAGAATAAGAAGAATTTAACAATATTTTTTAAAAATTTAAGTTATAATACATTAATTAATAAAATATAGTCAAAGTAAAATATGTGAATATTGAAAAAAGTCCAATGTTGCGATTAAAAGAGAAAGGGGGTAGTATAATGAGTGACGGTGGTGGTGGGGGTTGGTCGGAGTTGAATATAGATGGAGGAGGCCAGGGCCAGGGAACCCATAAAAATCATATGAATGTTAGTTACGGATTGATCATCAGTTCATGCCTCCTCCAATCCATTTATATGTCACGTAGAGAAGATGACCATATCATAAATGCTCTTTATGTGACACTGTGTGAAGTGGAGTTTTGTTAAGCTTAAGGAAGGAGCTTATACCGAGAGGGTTACCTTAGGGAAGGAGCAAGTATGTCCTACCTACTTCATCAATAACTTAGGGTTTTTTATTGGTTTGGGATATGTTAACATGAGGGTCTTGAGATGGAGCTGCCGGCTAATAAGTGAAAATGTTGTTTAGTAATAAGTTGTTGGATCATAGCGTCTTTGAATGCAATGGCTGAAACGGAACCGCGGTAAATAGCAACAATTCAATTCGGCGTTTTGAAATATGTCATTCCCTAATAATTGCTACGACCAAACAGTTAAATTACGAAATGTTTTTTTGCAACTCACTAACTTATTTTGCTAGTCAACCCTGCTGACTAAATCTACTATTAATATTCCGCTAACATAATCAGCTATCTACTAACCACTAATTGCAAACATATCCAAAATTGTTATTTTACCATTCTAACCTTCAAACTTTATTCCGTGAAGAACAATGGGGCGAAATGATGGAAATATTGGAAATGTTTCGGTCATTACCTTTGAGATTTGACAAAGAACGAGCCTTTGGGATTGATTCATCGAGTTAGTTTTGAAGAAATGGACCGGTTTAAGCATTTTGGCTAGGCTGGTTTGCTGGGTGACTCGGTCATTGCCCATTGGTTTGTTGGTCCATTTTCGTACTCCTTCAACACGACAACCAAAATAACTTGTCTTAACATTTTCTTTCTTTCTTTACCAGTTTCAGTTATCCAAAGTTAAGTGATAACCCCTAAATACTTCTTTGGTTTGGTTTTCTTAATTTCTTCTATGTCTAACATTTTAGTGAGAGTAACATCTGTTTGGATGGAGTGTCGGGAAGAGTTAATAATGGAAGTGTTAGTAAGTGTTACCAGAAACTCGGAAGGGAAGGTAGCTATAAGTGTTACACATAATCTTACCTTATTTGAGAGAATTAAAAATGAAGTGTTAATCAACATATCTAATACTCCGTAGCATCATCAACATATCTAATACTCCGTAGCATTCAACTCAATTATATTAGAGAAGAATCAATATACAGCTTTTCCATAATCAAATATAACACTCCGTAGCATCAGCAAATTTAATACTCCATCTGGAAGAAGAGCCGCAAGAGGTATAGAAGAGGAAGGTCTTTGGTTGCGGAAGAAGATTAAAAGAAGACCGGTCTTTGACTGAGAAGGAGGAAGACTGGTCTTTGGCTGAGGAGGAGGAAGACCAGTCTTTGGCTGAGGAAGAAGATTAAAAGAAGACCGGTCTTTGACTGAGGAGGAAGAAGACCGGTCTTTGGTTGAGGAAGAAGAAGATTGGTCTTGGTTGTGGACGAAGAATGTCTTGGTTGTGAATGAAGAATTGGATATAGAGAACATTGGGAATAAGAGGTGTAAAGGTTGTCCAACACTTTATTACACCCGAAATTGGGGTGTTAAAAAAGTGATAAATATAGGTGTTAGGAAGGTTTTGATCAACACCCGCAAACACTTATTAACACTTCTAATTTTTTTTTCATTTTCCCTCAAACAAGTGTTAAGCAAAACACCCATTAACACTTTGATTGCTAACGCCTTCAAGCACCCCATTCAAACAGGCCATAAGTTTTACTTCAAATCACATTGTTTAGACACATTATTATAATCATTATTACTCGTGACTATTAGGGTACATTAATAAGAATGCCTTTATCAGATAAGGAAATAAACTTCACGAGTAATTATACGAAGTATATTATATGGAGTATATATTATACCAAGTATATTATACGGAGTATATATTATTATAGTATTATACCAAATATATTCTCCAAAAAACATAGTTTTTGATACTAGTATATTATACGAAGTACATTATACGGAATTACGGAGTAATAGACAAACTCTTATCATCAGTTCATCACTAACCTCTCGTCATTACCTTTAGCCGTTACTTTAAACTCGGACAGAAAAGACCGTGTCCAGTGGCTCCATTGGCTTATTGGGGGTTTCCCAAAATGGAGGTAAAAAGGATGAATGGACAGGAAATTGAAGGGGCATAAAAATATTGTGCTTTTTTTTAATTCCATTAAGAATTGAAAGTTTGAAACCCGTTTATAAACACGTTTAGCAACACGTTTATCAACCAGGGATGGACCAGTACCGGCCGGGCTGGGACTAGGACTAAAACTTTCAGGCCCAGAATTGGATCAGGTTTGTACCAGGACCGGACCAGGCTGGCCTAGAGTACCAGGTTGGGACCAGGCCAGGACGAGCCTAGGCAATAAATTAAAAAAAAATAGTGCAATCGAGTCGGGGACTAGCCCAGCCAGGTCGGTCCTAAAAACGAGCCCGAAGCACACCCTTATAGCCACCGGGACGGGCTCCGAACCTAAAGAGGACCAGGCCAGGTTGGGACTAAACAGTGCCGGGACTGGGACGGGATCGGGTCGGGCCGACCCGTCCCAATACATACCTACTATCAACATATGTAACAGCAATCATCGATAGAGAACAACCTTGATTGAAAAAAGTGTAAAGTGGTAATGTGGTATGAAGAAAAATTGTTCCTATGTCTAAAGGGTTTGGATATTGTTCAAGCTTGGAGACTTTCAACTGATAATTGTTGCACATTTCGGTTGAAACTTCAACAATGCTTGCCATCTCCCCTTCAGTGCCACAGCCGTTCCCACTCCCGCTCACCCACATAACAACACTGCTCATCAGAACATTCACTTGAATGGAATCCAAAGGGTGACAAGCGTTAAATAATTTATCATTCAGTATTTTATAACTGCCAGTCTTCTTATTGTCTTCCTCTACTATACACTATATGTCTATATGCATGGTTTGTTACTATTGTAGTATTGTCTGTAGTCCTAAGTCCTTGTGACCTTGTTAGTTTATCAGGAGGATACACAACATCACCTTAGAGGCCATGTATGTATTTCAGACTACAGTTATGCACAATGAAGAAAGTGCCTCTCCTTAAATAACACTCTTCTCATGGTTATAATGCACTCTAAGCATGGCACACAGTCTGAAACAGACATCCAAAGCAAACACCACATTACTAAATCTGGTGGGGGGATTCTCAAGAGCAGTGACATCTCAAATACATATATTTAGGGACCTTACAACTATAAGTTCAGGGACACATGATGTTAAGGTCTAAATTTACAATTGGATACCTCACATTACGTTCATTTAGTTGACATGCACAACCAAAACTTATTACACAAAAATTGAATCCCAAACTTGGATTCCAATATTCACAACAATCTAAAACATCGATCACAACTTTTCCTTAAAACTAAACACTCCCAGCACACACTAGATACAAAAAGAGAAATGATATGCATTCTAACATTTGACCTATCAATGCAAGCCTTTAATGCTATTTAAGGCCTTTAATCTCAGGCAGATATTGTCTCAGAGATATAAATGATTGATGAATAACTTTAAAAGGCTGTTGAAGAAATTCATTTATTACACATTCAAACTAATTGCGGACTTATCACAATAGTGTATAGGCTAACAATCATGCGTAGGCAGTAGTCAGGCACACTTCATTTGATAGACTAGCATGATTTGTTTATTTTGCATCTACAACAGTGTGGACATAATCCATTGCAGACAAAATCTAATTGATCGGACTTAACAATGAAACTGTTCTAAATAAGAGATCGAAAGAAAAAATTGAAACAGGAAATACTTGAACAGTAATAAATAAAAACATACAAAAACAGATCATGATGAAGAGCACATTCATCCAAAAGAAATACCCTGAATCGTCTACTCAAGCATTCATTGTAAATCAAAATTATCCTTGGATGAAGAAACTAAAATCCTCAAAACATAATGGCAAAGATTAAAAAGGCACAACATAATTACTAGTAAGGAAGAAAATTTAGAGTTCAAAAACTCCTGAAATCGAGTCCTCATTTCCTTACCCTACACTCTCAGGCTTCAGGAATCTCCACATCACCGTCATCGATCTCCTGCTGCAGATCCTTTGGGTCCTTGCCGTCGACTGTGCAACCGACTGAAACACATGTTCCTAAAATCTCCTTCACAGTGCCGCTCAATTCCTTAGCCATGGAGCGCGGGCGCATGATTTTAGCGATCTCGATCACGTCATCGAGTGAAATGTTGCCGCTATGTTTGATGTTCTTGACCTTTTTCCGGTCGCGCTCAGGCTCCTTGAGCGCCTTAATAACTAAGGCGGCGGCGGATGGGACAACTGAAACCTTCGCCTGACGATTCTGGACTGTCAATTTGACGGTCACACGCAGGCCCTTCCAGTCCTTGGAGGTCTCCTTGGCGATGTCCTCACCGATCTTCTTAGGGGAAAGTCCGAGCGGACCAATCTTGGGGGCGAGAGAACTCGCCGCCCCAACTTCACCGCCGGTGACTCGGACGAAAACCTCGACGACCTGAGAAGGATCGAACTTCGGCGGCATTTTGACGGAATGATGCAGAGGGCAGAGATCGTCACTTGGGCCTTCGTCTGCTTTCTATATAGGAAGCGAAATGAGGCTACGATTTAAGAGCTAGGGTTTTGAAGATTTTTGCCGAAATTGTCCTCTTTACCCTTAAATGGGCTCTGATTCCCGGTCCAGTTATACTTGGATATGAGAAGCCCATTATCTATGACAGACCATGAGTGGTTCAGTATATTATCAGTTCCATAGTGGGGCAGCCCGTATGAAGCCCATCATACTACAGCTTCTAATTTTAAGGAATACGGAGTAATTAATGTTTTATAGATTATTATAAAAGTGGTTAATACAAAAAATTGGTAATTCTTGGAATAAATGAAAAAGTACATCGTCTATTTGCGTTTTAAGCTTAATTTAAACTGAATCACTTGATTGAAAACATTAGAAATAATGGCAGGAATAATACATATGACTTTCTAATTGACAAATTAAGACTTATCCCAATATGGACAATAAAGAGATGGGATTTTTCCTTAAATATTACATAATTGAAGTTAATTTTAAAAAATGTGACCACTTTTCCATAAGGACAAAAATGTGACTAACAAGGTCATATATTTAGAAATCATGATGTTACTGTAAGATTTTCATGTCACTAATGGATAATCCTGTCACATTTTCATGTCACTTACGGATATCACTGCCACCACTGATCATGTCACTGCCGCCCCGGTCATGTCACTGTCATCGTCGGTCGTGTCACTGAAGCCACCTCCGATGCTACTTTCGTCCCCGGAAATAATTCCAGCAAGTTTTTTTGTGAATTTGAGATAAAAACGCAAAGAATAGCAAAACAATCATAGCGATATGGATGGAGTTGATCAAGGACTATGACTTGATCATCGACTATCATCCCGGTAAGGTCAACGTTGTGGCCGATGCACTGAGCAGGAAGAGTACGTCGGGGATGTTACTCACATGCCTACAAGCGTTACGGGCACACATGGAGGTGTCCTCGAGCGGGGCACTCATAGCGAGATTTGAGGTTAGACCTACGTTGCTGAGTGAGATCGGTAGAGGTCAAGGCATTGATGAGGAATGTCAGAAGGTCCGCGAACGGATCCTTGAAGGACCCGTTGCGGATTTTCGGGTACGTGATGATGGTCTTTTATTGTTCAAGGATCGCGTATGCGTACCACATAATGAGGAGCTCCGGAAATCCATACTCGAGGAAGCCCATTCTTCATCCTATGCTATGCATCCAGGAGGTACAAAGATGTACAGGGACCTGAAGGAAAGTTATTGGTGGTCTGGTGTGAAGAGAGACATCGCGGAGTATGTGAGCCGATGCCTTACTTGTCAACAAGTTAAGGCGGAGCATCAGCACCCGGCGGGACTTTTGCAGCCACTTACCATTCCAGAATGGAAGTGGGAACATGTCACCATGGACTTTGTGGTAAGGTTACCACGGACGGTGAACAATTACGATGCAATGTGGGTGGTGGTTGATAGGCTTACCAAAAGTGCACACTTCTCTCCTATCAACATCACTTATCCTCTTGAACGTTTGGCCAAGTTATACACGGAGGAGATTGTGAGGTTACACGGAGTTCCAATATCCATCGTCTCGGATAGGGACCCAAGATTCACATCTAGGTTTTGGCCAAAGTTCCAAGCATCCTTGGGGACTAAACTGAAGTTTAGCACGGCGTTTCACCCTCAGACGGATGGACAATCCGAGTGGGTGATACAGATTTTGGAAAACATGCTTAGGGCGTGTGCCTTGGAGTTCCAGGGGAGTTGGGACAAACATTTGGCACTAGTGGAGTTTGCGTATAACAACAGTTATCAGGCGAGTATTGGCATGCCTCCATACGAGGCATTGTATGGGAGGAAATGCAGGACGTCGTTGTGTTGGGACGAGGTTGGCGAGGCCAAGCTCGAAGGGATAGAACTAGTCGAGATCACCAAGGCTAAGGTGAAGGTTATTCGAGATAGACTTTAGGCTGCCCAAGATCGGCAGAAGAGCTATGCCGATAAACGACGTAGACCGTTAGAATTTGCAGTTGGTGATTAGGTGTTTCTAAGGATTTCTCCTTGGAAAGGTATCATCCGATTCATATCGAGGGGTAAGCTTAACCCCCGATACATTGGTCCGTTTGAAATCCTTGAACGGATTGGGGTCGTGGCTTACCGTCTCAAGTTATCACCTGAACTTGACAAGATTCATGATGTTTTCCATGTATCGATGCTCAAGAAGTATGTACGAGATCCGTCACATATTCTTGAGAGACCATCGATAGAGATTCGAGAGGACCTACAATATGCAGTGGAACCGGTGAAGATAGTGGGCCAGCAGGTAAAGAAGCTTAGGAACAAGGAGATTCCTATGGTAAAGGTTCTGTGGAGAAGTGATCGAATCGAAGAAGAAACATGGGAGACCGAGGTCTCAATGAGGGAGCAATACCCGTTTCTTTTCGATTAGACATGTGGATTTCGGGGACGAAATCCCAAATAAGGGGGGTGAACTTGTAACACCGTCCCCTAATAATATTTACTTCTTAGTAAATAATGTATTAAACCTTATGTAATGATCAATGAATTTATGAAGTTGTAAATTTTTATTAATTCTTTCACGTGAATAGTAAATTGCACGTGGGGCCCGCATCGAGAGCGGGGACCATCCGATAATCCCGGGACCACACATTATATTCATCTTGGTCTAGATGATATTTATATGGTGATGGACATTTTAGTTGGGCCATAGGAAGGGCATAGGGTTGACCCGTCGGTCAAACGAGACTCAATTACCGGTATTGGTAATTTATTAGATAACAGCCCGAAACGGAATTCGGAGGCTCCTAAATTACAAAGGAGGAATTTATATTCATTCTAAGAGTCCATAATGATGGAAAACACATAATATATCTTATTTGACCAAATAAAATGAAATATAATTAAAATAGTCCGAAAAATACAACTTTCGGGACCGATTGTACACTTCAGGACAAAAAGGGTTGACCTCCCACATGTGTGGGGGCCAACCCACGAATTTAGCCACTCAATTAAGAGGGTTGGCCGGCTGGGGTGATGGGAGTGCATGGGAGGGGAGTGTGAAAGGAGAGGAATGACATCAAAGGTACAATAGGGGACCCATCCCCACATTATTTTGAGAGAAAAGCCAAAGAGGCTATCTCCTCACTCACTCACTCCATTATTTTCGGCCAAGCTACCAAAAGAGGAGGAAAAGGAAGCTCTCAAGCCTTCCTCCATTGCTTCAACTCGAGCTCAAACAAAGGTGGCCCAAGGAAGAAGATTATAGGAGGAAAAAGCTAGGAAAAAGTGTGAAAATTAAGGTAATAACCTTATCATAACTTTTCCCTTATTTTTCTTCTATCATATGAGATAAATATCATATGGAGGCCCTTAGGATTGTTCTACATGGTATGAGTGTGGAATAAGGGGTTGGAAGGTAGTTCTAAGTCCAAGAACGGACTTAGAAGCGAAAACGACCGGTTCGCCGGAAAATAACCTTTTAAGGGTTATTTGTATTGATATGAGTTTTGTGATGATAAAACCATGTTAGGAGCTTGACTAAGGTGTTTCTAGAGTTCGTCGGAGTTCGTCGGAGTTTCGCCGGAGTTTCGCCGGAGTTCAACCGAAGAGCGTAGAACACGCTATAACTCATTTAAGGTGAGTGGACGGCTTAATATCTTGTAACTTTTGGGTTAATTATGAGATTACCTAAATAAAAGTTATATGTGTTCATAATTATGTTTAAAAGATATTTAAACATGGGATTAGCCAACATGGTTAAGTTTGTATGAAAGGAAATAATTGAGGTGTAAGAGAAGCACAAAGGAATATTATGAACTTAATTATATGATGATTAAGCTGATACGTACAAGGCTTGAAATGGCGGTCAACGAAACGTTGACCGATGGATAATGGATTAATTAATACCGGTTAGTATTAATTAATTATAAATTTATATAAATGCATGGTTTTGCATGTATTGTGATACATAAGCTTTATGTATTGATTTAGTTATGAATGAATAAATATGATATAGACTCTATCTAGGTTGATAGGAGCTTGATCATAGGACTATATATTGGTGGAGGACCCTAGGACTTAAAGTCCTTAACACTGAAATTATATATTGGTGGAGGACCCTAGAACTTGAAGTTCTTAACACTCGGATTATATATTGGTGGAGGACCCTAGGACTTAAAGTCCTTATTACTCAAATTATATATTGGTGGAGGACCCTAGAACTTGAAGTTCTTAACACTCAGATTATATATTGGTGGAGGACCCTAGGACTTAAAGTCCTTAACACTCAAATTATAAATTGGTGGAGGACCCTAGGACTTAAATGTCCTTAACACTCGGATTGTAAATTGGTGGAGGACCCTAGGACGAAAAGTCCTTAACACTCGGATTATAAATTGGTGGAGTACCCAAGGATTATGATCCTCAAAACTCATAGGTTATGGTATATAAATATGGACAAGGAGGAGTCCTATACACTTATAGGCATATGGGTGGGTTGGGGTTTTTAGTCAAGAATATTGACTATTACTATTTTCCCAAATAAAACGGTGATCTACGGATCGGGTATTTTCCAAGTGTATATGTACTATGAAGTATTTCTTAACTTGGGGGGGGGGGGGAGATTATTTATATAAATATCACCCTATGTTTGGGTCTTATACTTGAAACGCTGGTTATTCTATATTTAGCCTGCTACTCGCTCGTTACTTGTACTGACCCCTTCGGGGGGCCCCCACCATTTTCAGGTTGAAGCTAGGGCTTGCTACCTGCACCTTCTTACGGGTGAACTCAAATCAAGGAAGACGTGGTTCGTGCTTCCTTATTTCCTTTCAAACTACCAAACACTTGCTCATGGATATTTGTTTTACTATAAACTATTTTGGGCCTGTGAGCCCATGTTTTGGCCGGTTGTGGCCCATGATTTACCGTTGAATATTTCCGCTATTCATTGGGTTGAATGTGATGTTGTTATGTATGTTTACTACTGAGTATGGATGGATTATGTTCATAGACGCCTTGTATGATTAAGTCACGTTGACTTGCGGGTGACGTCACTTGGTCATACGGCGGTTGTACACGCGCTTAGATGTGGTCTGGGCGTGACAATTAAGTGGTATCAGAGCCATCTCAGTTCTAAACTATGTAATCAACCTCTCACGAGAGATTTTGCAAAAAGGAATTTTTACCGAAAACCATGAGCATTGTATTTTGACGTTCATAGAAATATTGTTACCTAGGTTGCAAGGTCTCTAATTGTTAAGATGGTACCCTTAACAAATTGGTATGGTAGTGACTCGGGCCAATACGTGTCTATAACGTTCTTCCGTCAATTGACATTGATAGGAGTCTAACGACTCGTCCAAATCTTATTTCAGAAATGGAGGGTAGGCAAATGGCAACGAGGAACAATCCAAGGGGGCAGGCACCGGTAACATCCATGAGGGGTAGTCGGGCTGCATCTCGGGGGAGAAGAGGAGGCCGAGTAGGACGTGGGGGGCCACCCGGCCCAAACAGTGAGCGATGACCACATAAGCTCGGTGTTTGAAACTAACACTGAGGACTATGACTCGACTTTTGTTCCCGGCACGGAGCATGAGGAGACCCCGTATGACGGGGGTGACTTCCACACTGATGAGGAAGACAACGATGAGAGTGATGCCCGATTCGCTCAAACGGGCGAATTGCTTGACTGGTATCAAAAAGAGAAAGTAAGGAGAGACCTTAGGCGCCAAGCAATGCACGGCTCTCATGGTGGTTCGGTTCAAGGAAGCCGGGGGGCTTCAAGGGCCACTCCAGCGGCGTCACATGGTGGGAGTGAAGGAGGGTTTTATGTGAGAATCTCCAAGTACCTCAAGGAGGCTAGGGCCTTGGGGTGTAAATCCTTCGACGGCACCGGTGACATTACCGTTACCGCCGATTGGATCAAGAAAGTGAAGGATGCATCAAGGGATATGCAGGTCACACCCGACGTAAAGTTGATTGTTGCTTCACGTTTGCTTGAAGGAATCGCTTCTACATGGTGGGAGAGTGTAGAAGGAAAGTACCGGGGGGCCATCACATGGGCGAACTTCGAGCAGGAGTTCTACGCCCAATACTACTCCTATTACGAGGTTAATGTCAAGCGTAGGGAGTACACCAACCTTAAACAGAAGGAGGGTGATTCTGTCAAGCAATTGGAGCAAGATTTTAGAACCTTGGCTAGGTTCTTACCGGAATACGTGGTCGATGAGGACCGCATGTCGGAACACTTTTGGGACGCCTTACTCCTAGACATCTGTGACCGAGCTACGTACTCTCGTCATATGACCTTTAGCGAGGTGGTGGAACAGGGCCTACTTGGGGAGGCTCAGTGGAATGAGAGGAAAGAAAGAGACGCTGAAGAGGCAAAAAAGAGAAAGTGGCATAGTTCAGGGCTGCCCGAGCAATCACGAAAGAATAACCACAGTGTAGGTAGTTGTTCGTTCAAGGTGCCGGCACCACCGGCAAAGAAGAACAGGGATGCACGGTGGCACTCATCCTCCTCTCGAAATATGGGACCTCCTAGGTTTGCCAACTGTTCGAAGAATCACTTCGGGAAGTGCCATGCACCCCCAAGGTGTTATCAGTGTGGGAACACAGGCCACATGAAGGCTAATTGCCCACAATTGGGGGGAGGAGGAGCTCCCAGGTCCGGAGGAGGAGCTTTGACGAGTAGAAACCGTGCAGGGCCGTCAAACAGCAGCATGGGAAGAGGCAGTGCATCAACGAGCCATGCCGCATCCGTTAACCAAGGCGGGGCCCAAGCAAGGGTCTACGCGATGACCGAGGCCGATGCTCGGGCCAACCCCGACTCCGTTGCAGGTAATCCCTTGCTAATGCTTGATAAAATACGTGTATTAATGTGTTAGAAGTGATAGCGGGGTTGTACGGGCCGACCGGTGACTTTGCCGGTCGCTTTCTAAGTAAAAGGAGCAAGAAAAAGGGGAAGGGGCTGCCCAGGGCCCAACCGGCGCCGGTCGTAGCATCCAAAACACTACTGGCACCCACGCACGCGTGCGTGCGAAGAGACGCACGCGTGCGTCCCCCGTTTTTGGGCCAACCGGCGCCGTTCGTTGCGTTAAAACACTCTGTTACCCTACTGCCACCCACGCACGCACGCGTGGGAAGGGACGCACGTGTGCGTACCCCATTTCTGACAAAACAAACGGCCCAAACTGGCGCCGGTTAGGCCCAGAACCGGCACCGGTCCAGTACAACTTCAAAAAAATTATTAGCTCGTTTTTATTCGGTACTTCGGGTAGGGTGTCTTACATCATTTGTAAATGTAGGAATAATCTTGATCAATGGAAGAAACGCAAGAATTCTCATTGATACCGGGGCACAACGTTCTTTTGTGAGCGAAGCGTTTGCCGAAGGTCTTGACGTGCCATTGACGCCGATGACGCAGACCTTGCCGAGGGACCACTATTACGAATCGTGTGAGGTAGAAGTGACGGGTCAACCTTTGACTTGTGATTTCGTACCTCTAAGTATGTTGGAGTTTGATGCGATCCTAGGGATGGATTGGCTCGAAAAGCATCATGCTAGAGTTGATTGCTACACCAAGGTCTTAGAGCTTGAGGATGATGAGGAAAACACCATACGTTTCGAGGGAGATCGAGAGAGATCTCAAAGTTGTATCATATCCGTGATGAGAGCACGGAAGATGATGAAGAAAGGTTGCCATGCGTACCTTGCTTACGTGGTAGATGGGACCAAGAAGGAGGTCGACATCAACGATGTACGTGTTGTGTGTAAGTACCCGGACGTCTTCCCCAAAGACTTACCGGGGCTTCCCCCCGATAGAGAGATCGAGTTCGTGATTGAAGTTGAGCCAGGAACTAAACCCATTTCGATTCCTCCTTATCGAATGGCACCGGCGGAACTTCAAGAGTTGAAAGTCCAATTACAGGAGTTATTGGATAACGGGTTCATTAGACCTAGTCATTCACCGTGGGGAGCACCGGTACTCTTCGTGAAGAAGAAAGATGGTTCACTAAGAATGTGTATTGACTACCGAGAATTGAATAAGGTCACAATCAAGAATAGGTATCCCTTACCGAGGATTGATGACTTGTTTGATCAACTTCGGGGCGCGATAGTGTTCTCAATGATTGATTTGAGGTCGGGCTACCATCAATTGAAGATAAAGGAGAGTGACATACCGAAGAGTGCATTTCGCACTAGATATGGTCACTACGAATTCCTTGTGATGTCGTTTGGTTTAACCAATGCACCAGCGGCATTCATGGATTTGATGAACCGTGTGTTTAGTGAGTACTTAGACCAGTTTGTGATTGTATTCATTGATGACATCTTGATATATTCGAAGAACGACGAAGAGCATGAGCATCACCTGAGACTGATGCTTGAAAGGCTAAGAGAGAAACAACTCTTTGCCAAGTTCTCTAAATGTGAATTTTGGCTTAAAGAGATTGACTTTCTCGGTCATGTCATATCTGGATCAGGAGTTGCGGTGGACAATGAAAAGATAGAAGCCATTATGAATTGGGAATAACCCAAGAATGTGAAGGAGATACGTAGTTTCCTCGGCTTAGCGGGTTACTACCGTAAATTTGTTGAGAAATTCTCCGTGTTGGCGTCACCACTAACGAAGCTCACGAAGAAGGGGGCTAAGTTCGTATGGGACGACAAATGTGAGAAAGGGTTTCTTGAGCTAAAGAAACGACTTACCGAGGCACCAGTTCTTGCCCTACCAATACAAGGTATTGGGTATGATATTTATAGTGATGCTAGCATCCAAGGGCTTGGATGTGTACTAATGCAGAAGGGTAAGGTGATTGCCTATGCTTCTAGGCAATTGAGAAAACACGAGGTGAACTACCCTACCCATGACCTAGAGTTGGGAGCGGTAGTGTTTACACTAAAGATTTGGAGGCATTATCTCTACGGGGAGACATGTCACATCTACACCGATCATAAGAGCTTGAAGTATGTATTCACTCAGAAAGAGTTGAATATGAGGCAAAGAAGATGGATGGAGTTGATCAAGAACTATGACTTGATCATCGACTATCATCCCGGTAAGGCCAACGTTGTGGCCGATGCACTGAGCAGGAAGAGTACGTCGGGGATTTTACTCACATGCCTACAAGCGTTACGGGCACACGTGGAGGTGTCCTCGAGCGGAGCACTCATAGCGAGATTTGATGTTAGACCTACGTTGCTGAGTGAGATCAGTAGAGGTCAAGGCATTGATGAGGAATGTCAGAAGGTCCGCGAACGGATCCTTGCGGGACCCGTTGAGGATTTTCGGGTACGTGATGATGGCCTTTTATTGTTCAAGGATCGCGTATGCGTACCACATAATGAGGAGCTCCGGAAATCCATACTCGAGGAAGCTCATTCTTCAGCCTATGCTATGCATCCAGGAGGTACAAAGATGTACCGGGACCTAAAGGAAAGTTAATGGTGATCTGGTATGAAGAGAGACATCACGGAGTATGTGTGCCGATGCCTTACTTGTCAACAAGTTAAGGCGGAGCATCAGCACCCGGCGGGACTTTTGCAGCCACTTACCATTCCAGAATGGAAGTGGGAACATGTCACCATGGACTTTGTGGTAGGGTTACCACGGACGGTGAACAATTACGATGCAGTGTGGGTGGTGGTTGATAGGCTTACCAAAAGTGCACACTTCTTGCCTATCAACATCACTTATCCTCTTGAACGTTTGGCCAAGTTATACACGGAGGAGATTGTGAGGTTACACGGAGTTCCAATATCCATCGTCTCAGATAGGGACCCAAGATTCACATTTAGGTTTTGGCCAAAGTTCCAAGCATCATTGGGGACTAAACTGAAGTTTAGCACGGCGTTTCACCCTCAGACGGATGGACAATCCGAGCGGGTGATACAGATTTTGGAAGACATGCTTAGGGCGTGTGTCTTGGAGTTCCAGGGGAGTTGGAACAAACATTTAGCACAAGTGGAGTTTGCCTATAACAACAGTTATGAGGCGAGTATTGGCATGCCTCCATACGAGGCATTGTATGGGAGGAAATGCAGGACGCCGTTGTGTTGGGACGAGGTTGGCGAGGCCAAGCTCAAAGGGATAGAACTTGTCGAGATCACCAAGGCTAAGGTGAATGTTATTCGAGATAGACTTAAGGTTGCCCAAGATCGGCAGAAGAGCTATGCCGATAAACGGCGTAGACCGTTAGAATTTGCAGTTTGTGATGAGGTGTTTCTAAGGATTTCTCCTTGGAAAGGTATCATCTGATTCATATCGAGGGGTAAGCTTAACCCCCGATACATTGATCCGTTTGAAATCCTTGAAAGAATTGGGGCCGTGGCTTACCGTCTCAAGTTATCACCTGAACTTGAGAAGATTCATGATGTTTTCCATGTATCGATGCTCAAGAAGTATGTACGAGATCCGTCACATATTCTTGAGAGACCACCGATAGAGATTCGAGAGGACTTACAATATGTAGTGGAACCGGTGAAGATAGTGGGCCAGCAGGTAAAGAAGCTTAGAAACAAGGAGATTCCTATGGTAAAGGTTCTGTGGAGAAGTGATCGAATCGAAGAAGAAACATGGGAGACCGAGGTCTCAATGAGGGAGCAATACCCGTTTCTTTTCGATTAGATATGTGGATTTCGGGGACGAAATCCCAAATAAAGGGGGGGTGAACTTGTAACACCGTCCCCAAATAATATTTACTTCTTAGTAAATAATGTATTAAACCTTATGTAATGATCAATGAATTTATGAAGTTGTAAATTTTTATTAATTCTTTCGCGTGAATAGTAAATTGCACATGGGGCCCGCATCGAGAGCGGGGACAATCCGATAATCCCGGGACCACACATTATATTCATCTTGATGTAGATGATATTTATATGGTGGTGGACATTTTAGTTGGGCCATAGGAAGGGCATAGGGTTGACCCGTCGGTCAAACGAGGCTCAATTACCGGTATTGGTAATTTATGAGATAACAGCCCGAAACGGAATTCGGAGGCTCCTAAATTACAAAGGAGGAATGTATATTCATTCTAAGAGTCCATAATGATGGAAAACACATAATATATCTTATTTGACCCGATAAAATGAAATATAATTAAAACAGTCCGAAAAATACAACTTTCGGGACCGATTGTACACTTCGGGACAAAAAGGGTTGACCTCCCACATGTGTGGGGGCCAACCCACGAATTTAGCCGCTCAATTAAGAGGGTTTGCCGGCTGGGGTGATGGGAGTGCATGGGAGGGGAGTTTGAAAGGAGAGGAATGGCATCAAAGGTACAATAGGGGACCCATCCCCACATTATTTTGAGAGAAAAGCCAAAGAGGCTATCTCCTCACTCACCCACTCCATTATTTTCGGCCAAGCTATCAAAAGAGGAGGAAAAGGAAGCTCTAAAGCCTTCCTCCATTGCTGCAACTCGAGCTCAAACAAAGGTGGTCCAAGGAAGAAGATTATAGGAGGAAAAAGCTAGGAAAAAGTGTGAAAATTAAGGTAATAACCTTATCATAACTTTTCCCTTATTTTTCTTCTATCATATGAGATAAATATCATATGGAGGACCCTTAGGAATGTTCTACATGGTATGAGTGTGGAATAAGGGGTTGGAAGGTAGTTCTAAGTCCAAGAACGGACTTAGAAGCGAAAACGACCGGTTCGCCGGAAAATAACCTTTTAAGGGTTATTTGTATTGATATGAGTTTTGTGATGATAAAACCATGTTAGGAGCTTAACTAAGATGTTTCTAGAGTTCGCCGGAGTTCGCCGGAGTTTCGCCGGAGAATCGCCGGAGTTCAACCGAAGAGCGTAGAACACGCTATAACTCATTTAAGGTGAGTGGACGGCTTAATATCTTATAACTTTTGGGTTAATTATGAGATTACCTAAATAAAAGTTACATGTGTTCATAATTATGTTTAAAAGGTATTTAAACATGGAATTAGCCAACATGGTTAAGTTTGTATGAAAGGAAATAATTGTTTATGCATGAAATATGATATGAGGAATTATATAAAAATGCATTTTTGCTTGAGGTGTAAGAGAAGCACAAAGGAATATTATTAACTTAATTATATGATGATTAAGTTGATACGTACAAGGCTTGAAATGGCGGTCAACGAAACGTTGACCGATGAATAATGGATTAATTAATACCGGTTAGTATTAATTAATTATAAATATATATAAATGCATGGCTTTGCATGGATTGTGATACATAAGCTTTATGTAATTATTTAGTTATGAATGAATAAATATGATATAGACTCTATCTAGGTTGATAGGAGCTTTATAATAGGACTATATATTGGTGGAGGACCCTAGGACTTAAAGTCCTTAACACTCAAATTATATATTGGTGGAGGACCCTAGAACTTGAAGTTCTTAACACTCGGATTATATATTGGTGGAGGACCCTAGGACTTAAAGTCCTTAACATTCAAATTATATATTGGTGGAGGACCCTAGAACTTGAAGTTCTTAACACTCAGATTATATATTGGTGGAGGACCCTAGGACTTAAAGTCCTCAACACTCAAATTATAAATTGGTGGAGGACCCTAGGACTTAAATGTCCTTAACACTCGGATTGTAAATTGGTGGAGGACCCTAGGACGAAAAGTCCTTAACACTCGGATTATAAATTGGTGGAGTACCCAAGGATTATGATCCTCAAAACTCATAGGTTATGGTATATAAATATGGACAAGGAGGAGTCCTATACACTCATAGGCATATGGATGGGTTGGGGTTTTTAGTCAAGAATATTGACTATTACTATTTTCCCAAATAAAACGGTGATCTACGGATCGGGTATTTTCCAAGTGTATATGTACTATTAAGTATTTCTTAACTTGGGGGGGGGGGGGGGGAGATTATTTATATAAATATCACCATATGTTTGGGTCTTATACTTGAAATGCTACTTATTCTATATTTAGCCTGCTACTCGCTCGGTACTTGTACTGACCCCTTCGGGCCCCCCCACCATTTTCAGGTTGAAGCTAGGGCTTGCTACCTGCACCTTCTTACGGGTGAACTCAAATCAAGGAAGACGCGGTTCGTGCTTCCTTATTTCCTTTCAAACTACCAAACACTTGCTCATGGATATTTGTTTTACTATAAACTATTTTGGGCCTGTGAGCCCATGTTTTGGCCGGTTGTGGCCCATGCTTTACCGTTGAATATTTCCGCTATTCATTGGGTTGAATGTGATGTTGTTATGTATGTTTACTACTGAGTATGGATGGATTATGTTCATAGACGCCTTGTATGATTAAGTCACGTTGACTTGCGGGTGACATCACTTGGTCATACGGCGGTTGTACACGCGCTTAGATGTGGTCTGGGACGTGACAAAAAAAGAGTCATACTTTTGTCTTTCTGAAGTGTATACGTAATATTTGTGTCATTCTTTCACATTGATTCATTATTAACCACCGGAATAAATTACCACATCTTAATTTACATCTATACGGTCCGCATTGGCTACATCCAGAGAATTGCACAACCACGCATCGTCCTAGGCGCGCAACATCACCTCAGCCTCACAAATCTTCTCCCTGAGTTTCTGCACAACGATGCCTTCCGTTCGACCTCCGTCATATGTCACCACAAGCCATTCTGATCACTTCCTTGTCTCAGTTTTTCCTTCTTTTTCTGTTGTATGTTGCCTAATTTTTCCAGGACAAGGTTTCACATCGACCTGAGATTTCATATTAAGGTGATGCGATTGATTTGGGCGGCAGTGCAGTTGATTTGGGCAGCGGCTATGTCTGTGGGGTGGCTGCGGGGATTGGGGATGTTGGACAGGGGGCTAGGGATTGGGACGGGGCTGGTCCGCTACAAGGTTCTTGGGAGGCGGCAGTCACCGTTGGGAAGACGACGATCAGGAGGGCTGGGCCACTAGAGAGGGGGGTAGGGCTATGGAAGCCAGGGGCTGGAGGTGTGAAGGAGCGTTGGGGGCTGGGGAGGGTAGGTTGTGGGTTAGGGGAGGGTCACTATCGGGCAGCAACTCCCGTGGTGGCCGGTTGTGGTGGCCCGCAGTGGCGGTCTGCGGTGGTGGCTACCCGTGGTCACTATCGAATTGAGTAACTGTAAATGGTCGGTTCGGGTAACTGTAATTGGTATGTCCGAGTAATCGTAACTAATCAGTTCAGATAATTGTAATTGGTAGATTTGGGTAATTGTAACTGGTCAATCCGAGTAACTATAACTGGCCAGTTTGGGCAAATGTAGCTGGTAGGTTCGGGTAACTTTAACTGATCGAGTTGGATAAATGTAATTGATTTGTTTGGTTAATTGTATCTGGTCGAGTCAGGTAACCGTAATTGGTTGGCTGAGTAACTGTAATTGGTCAAGCAGGTAATTGTAACTTCTTGAGCGGTGTAACTATAACTAATTAAATCAAATAACCATAAATCGTTATTGGGTCATTATAAATCGGGAGAGCTATACAAGTCAAACATGTCTTTTATTTATAGGAAGAATAAAAGTCAAGCATCTTGGAAATTGCTAGGAGGAATGATATGCGGGTATTACGTTTTTTTTCTCGCAAGGTTATATATGACACTTCAATCCCATTTTTTAAAAGAGAAAATTGCTCTTGATGAGACTAAATCATAGAAATTTTACAAAAGTTAGACACGGTCAAGTTTTTTCCTTGCGTGTGATTTATTTGGTTTTATTTTAGGAAACCTTATGATTATTTTTCAATTTTACCCTTATGATCTACTTCATTTTATTAAAAACTTCCCCAACTTCCCCATCTCTCCAACGTCATGGATAACACTGCGACATTCACTATTACTAAAACACTGCGCAATGCCGTCGACAACTTAAAATCGACATGGGCTCGTCGAAGGTTTGCAGCTCCACCGCTGATTTCACGATTCAGATCGATCTAATAGAATTATTAGAGGCTTAGTATTGTACTTTACATTAAACTCTCTTTAATATAAATATATCTGTCAGGGCTCCTTAGGGAGTAACCTTTCCCATTATTCTCACATGGTATCAGATTCAGTTAAATTTCTCTCTCTCTCTCTCTCTCTCTCTCTCTCTACCCGATCAGGCGCCGCGAGCTAACCTAGAGCCGCCGCCCACACCGCCGCGCAAACCCTAGCGCCATAGATATTTCTTCCTCCTCTTCTTCTTCTTCTTCTTCTTTTCTGAGTTTGGACATTGATTTTACCAATTTCGAACTTCTATTTCATATTTTAGATTTTGATTTCCAAGTTCTTAAACAAATTCCGATTCTCCAATTTTTTGGAGGATGGCTTAGATTCTGCCAAGTTAATGGCAAAATCATGTACAAGCTCAATCGCAATGTGGCAAAATTGCTTTTGTTTAAACTGGTATTGAATATGACAAAAACGCAATATGGCAAGATTCCAGCGACTCCTTCCCTATTCCCCCTATTCCCCTGAAATTGAGTTCAATATCCTCCCAGTGTTACGTTACCTGCTCTGCTATTGGGCTATTATCAGAACTTATTATCTGTGTAATGACTACTTATTGTCTATGTATTGATTGCTATTGAGCTATTATCAGAACTTATTGTCTATTTAATGACTACTTACTGTCTATGTATTGTCTAGTGTTTGCAAGTTTCCAATGTATTGTCTATTATGATTTGTGATTAATACTATCTATTAAATATTACTCCAATATGATCGCATAGCTATCATCTTGTTGTGGAAAGTTATGTAACATATTGATATGATTTTTCTTATTTTCAATTTTTTCTTCGAACACTTTTCATAAGCACATGAATTATCCACCTCTTTTCATAGTGAGGAATATTCCAGTAAAAAGGAAGAAGATCAGAACGAGTAATACTTAGCAGTATTGCTCCGTTCTCAATTAACGAGACTTTTCTGCAGCTAGTAAGCTTCATAGCCGTTATCAATCGCCTGATCTGCCAATTATCGGTATAGATCCAACTAATTCAAGTAAATCTTTTTTCGTAGTCGCCTACTTGCGTTTTCTTTAAATTCTGTCAGAGGCTTACGGCTATCATCTTAATGGAAAAGTGTTCTACTATGTAATTGAAATTTAAGGGCATTGGTCAAAACAAGTGCACTTAAGTCTTACGCTAAGATGTAATCCTAATTTAAGAAAGTTGGTATGTTTAGGTCTTATTTGTAAAAATTTTCCTTTTTAAAAAGATGCTACCAAATGACCCCAGGGGCGGATGCAGTATACTAGCAATGGGGGCACATGCCCCCAATAAACTCCAAAAATATCGTAAGAATTCAAAAAGAAAACCAATTGTCCAAATTGGAAATAAACGTATGCCCCCAATAAATTTTTGTATTGCCCCCAACAATACTCTGCATTACTTTTTTACAAGATGAAAATTTAAACGTTGAATTTCATAACTTGCTATTTTATTTATAAAGAAATCTTCTCCACTAATTTCTGGAGTATTTTTTAAGAAAAATTATTTTAAAAATTTCTAAGAGTTAAATACTAAATCCACCAAACATTATAACTCAAAGTTTGTAATATAATACGTTCCATTTAGAGATCTAGGCAATCGGTGATGAATATTTGAGTATTTTTATTACACTTTAATATCTAAAGTTGGTTTAAAAATACATTATGATTAGTTTTTTTTGTTTTAAATGCTGAAAGCTGGATTTATCATCTAAAAATACATTATGATTAGTTTTTTTTATAAATGCTGAAAGCTGGATTTATCATCTTTGTAGAGGTGAATGCTATTGTACCCACAAAAATGAGTGTGCCATACCTATTATGCATTTGATTGATCCAATCCATTATTCATCATTTGTTTATATTTAGAATTTTCGATTGCAATATTTCAATTGGTCCAAGTCCAGTACGTTGAGGGTGCCGTAGAATTAGTCTTTTGTAAATTTATATGGTTATTTTAAAAGAACAATTATTCTAGTTAAGTAATTTAAATTCATTTTCACCAACAAAACATAATTATTAATATTAAATTTTTGTTATACACGATTAATAAGTTCAAATTCGATTACGTATGAGTCATGCAATGAGTTTTAGGCCATGTTTGATAACTCTTGTTTTTGGTTTATCAATGGGCTTATTTTTCGAACATGTAACTTTAATTTGATTTTGTGCGGTGAATTGTGAAATAATTAAGATAACTAAGATTAAAATTACTTTCCCATTGAATTTGTTATTAATTAAGCAGATTAATCCAATCCGACCTCTTTAATTTGAATTTTATAAATTTGTGCGGATTTAATAGATTGAGCCAATTCTAGTGTTGTTAAAAGTGACTCATAATTTCATCATATTTTGCCCCCAATAGATTTTTATCCTGGATCCGCCACTGAATGACCCCTTTTGTGGAAATCAATAAAAGAAGTCTTATATTCCCTCCGTTCTTTATTATGAGTCCTCTTAAGCTTTGGCACGGGTTTTAGGAGGAAAATAATAGGGGTAGTGTAAAAAGTATAGTGTGTTGTGAGTAAATGTAAATGTAGTAAAGGGAAAGGGGTAATGGTAATAAAAGTGAGGATATAAAGGTATTTTGATTGAAAAAACTTACCAAAAAGGGAAAGAGAGACAAATAATTAAAAACGTCACAAAAGGGAATACGAAACAGTTAATAAAGAACGGAAGGAGTATTTGTCCAAATGCTTTTAATTAGTAATATTCATGACCTAACCCCAAAATATTATTTTTAACTTTTTTCAAAGAAGATGAAAACATCCTTCTGGACACACACACACATATAATCCCTCTGATCCTAAATAAACTTCACACTTTTCTTTTTGGGTAAGTCCAAAATAAACTTCCCACTTCTATTTTTGGCAAGTTTTTAATATAAAGTTACCATTATACCCTTACTTTATTACCTACTTTGCACCCACTTTCTCTCTCTAACTACACTTTATCTAATTTTTGTAGGGGTATGGTGGGAAAGTCAAAACAAAAAATTTCATTTTCTTAAAAACCGTAAAGTTAAACCATGAAGATTATTTAGGACCGGAGGGAGTATATAGAATCAAGATCAAATGAGAACAGTGCTTAACGTGAGAACACCACATTTACCCCAACATGTTGTACAATATTTACCAAAATGTCACCATGTTTATTTAATGGAGGCTTAATTCTAGCAAATTGAAAATGTGCAACAGAAGAGCTCATTTGTGCACCACATTGATTTAAACGTGAGTCTTCTCACGTTCTCAAGTTAAGTGTGTGTGCGCTACATATATATATATATATATATATATATATGTATGTATATATATATATATATATGTATGTGTATATATATATATATATATATATGGGTGGGATCAATACAAATTAGTCCTCCTATGCTAACCTACAAACTGTGCATCTTTACATTATTTGTATTGCATATTAAAATTCAAAGTGTTGCGTATCATTCAAGCCATAAAAATAGTAGTTTCATGAAAGTTTGAGGAGCTTCCGGATGAAATTGTTTGATGAAAGTTTGTGAGCATGTTTTTCGTTAAGTGTAGATTAGGTCAACAAAATTTCAACTTAAAATTCAGTGCGCTTTATGTATGTTAAATAAATAAATTGTTTGATGAAATCTGTTAAATAAATTATTGAAAAACAGTGCGCTTTATGTATGTTTAAAAAGCGCAATGTTGCTTAATAATTTGAGAAAATTGCAGCTAGTGCCTAGTAGGACCAAATCATAGCTCCTTTCCAAAATTGGGACCTCCTTGTTTTATTTCGAGTCGTGAGCTTTATTTGGTTCTGCATTAGGAAGCTTGTTTTTAACTTTCCCTTTTTACCCTTAATTATTTTTCCGCAATTGAAAAAAGATGGAGAAGAAGGGCTTCCATGCCTAGCGATCGCTGCCATGTCTCCATCGCATTGCAAGCGAGTAGCCTAGCCGTACAACCAGGGTCTTCCACCATCGCCTCCACATCGGCGACGAGTAGACCTACAACCAGCGCCTTCCTCCGCCACCGCCACATCGCCACTGTCACTACCGCGACACAGTATACTCTGTTTGACCACAGGAAAGAAGAAAAGCGTTGATGAGAACTTCGGAGCATTTAAAATAAAAGATGAGGATAAGATCCATCTTGAACCAGAGATTTGCAATCTATGAGAGGTCTTCCTCTATTTTTGTTTGTTTCCGAAATCAAAATCTCATCTTAATCGATTGCAATCTGATGGATAGTCTACCCGGGGGGTATCTATCCGAGGGGTTACTACGGGGAGTAACTAGAGAGAAGTCAGAGCAAGTGAGAGAGAGAAAGTGTATTGAATATATGAGTTCAAAGTGTACTCCGAATCTGGTTCACAAAGGGGGAATGGGGTGCTATTTATAGTAGTAATAAATGCGAGACGGGGACACGTGTCAAGCATCCAACGGCCGAGGGGTTACATCAACCGGGTGTCACTGGCATTCGCATGTGGCCGCATTTAATGCGGCGGTTGGATGTGACGTTGTACTTGGTACGAAGACCCAGGCACATGTGGAGAGGATATTCTTGTCGAGGAAGGTACCCTCGACTGTAGATGATTACCCGGGGGCTCTTCATGTCGGGGCCTCCAAGTGCCGAGGGCTACTGGTTTTCACCGTTTTCTCCCAGTGTCTTCGTATGCTTTAAAAAGCCGTTCTGTGAGTGTCTGGAGCCTTCGGCCCAGGGGCCGAAGGCACCTCCAGTGTGCATTATCGGTTGCTTGGTACTCGGGGTGCTGTGATTTGGGCCTGTTGTGCTTCCTGGGCCTATTGGGCCTCGATTTGAGTAGTAGGAGTCTATGGGCCGGTGGTCCCCGTGTCACGCTCCGGACCTATCCGGACACGTCAACAATCCGCCGTACAATACGAATAGTCAACCACAGTCCAACTCATCCATATTGTACAAGGCGTCTCGAATATCATTCACGCATAAGTCATCCATAAACATATATAATAAGTAATTGAATACGCAACGGAAATCATAGTTTTGATACAAGTGCCACACGGGGCAAACACGAGCACGCAGGCTCCATAATGAAAAACAATATCCATGAGCATGTTTTAAAATGTTTAAAATCAGAATGGAGGAAGCACGAACCAAGTCTTCCCCTCCGAGATGATCGCCCGATCAAAAAGCACAGGTAGCAAGCTCTAGCCTCAACCTGAAATGGTGGTGGGACGCCCCCCGAAAGGGGGTCAGTACTCTATACGGCTATAAAGTACTGGTGTGGATGACATCTAATAGATATACAACAAGTATTTCAAACACAAGACCCTCAAATAGGGTGATAATATAATTCTAGGCCGTAACCCCAAGTTACCCCTTTTTAAAATATACTTACTATATATATAAAGTCAAGTAGTCGGCCCATGCCCCAAACTTCGTTTTCAAAACATAGACCAAACCCCGTGACCCGCAGTCACGACAATACATAGGCTTCAACCCTAACACACATGTTTGCATTTCTCGAGTCCAACTCGACTACATCACCATGCATATCAATCACAAGTCAATTACTCCACCAATCTCCAACGTCATGTTCACCCATGCAATTCTAGAGCTCGGTTCAAGTACATCTCCTTACATGGGCTGAACCTAATCCTTATGTCTACCCAATGCAATTCTAGAGCATCGGGCTCAAGTACATCTCCTTGCATTGGCATAGACCCCAATTCCTAAGCACTCGCTATGCCTAGAATTGTAATATCAATAGTCTATTCCGGGACATCCTTACGGACTGCCTTATCATGATCTTAGCATTACATTACAACAATTACTCACTTGAACCACAATCAAGTATATCACTTACAATCAAATCCTTAGATTCAATTTCTTAACAATTACAAACAATCATTAACTAGTATTCCAATACTATTGAGATTATTCCCATCAATCATATGTTTCATTTTTAAATCCCTACATATTTAGAAATATATAGCAGCAACTTAGTCATCCAATGTAATACACAAATAATCATTTATGTATCTACACAATTCACATATGAGTAGAAATGCCTATTTCACACAATAGTTCATTTAACTCCATTTTTATCAATATGATTTCCAAATCATTTGCAATTTCATTACTTATCTAATATATCAATATTTAATCAATAATCAGTCATTATAATCCATGAAAAACATGATTTAGGCATTTAGGTAATCTCATGCTTAACCTACAAGTTGTAAGCAACTAGATGTGGGTCCTCACCTCAAATGAGCTTTAAACCTTTCCTTTTTAATCCAATGCTCAAAGCTTCGGCCAAGGAAGTTTGAGAACTGATTCCTTGCTTAGAATTGATGTTTAGACAGCCTCATCAAGGTGCTAGTTCAACACTTATCCAATGATACAAAAACAGCCCCTAGAATGGGTGTTTTCCGGCGAAAACGTTTCCTAACCTTTCAAGGTTTGTTCTAGGTTAGTATCTAACTTTTACAAAAAATAAAATAACTTTATAACAACACTTTATACACATCAACCAGTGTACAATAGCTCCTCAATCATTTATACGATTTAGACAATAGAAAAGAAGATTTTGGATTCAAACTTACTTTGAATACAAAATCGTATTCTACGATGTTGCATTTCGTTTGGACGATTTGAAAGCCTTAAACTGCTCCGTTTTCTTCAAACTGCACGCCTATGGATTCCTCCTTTCTAGAGGTTTCAGTGGGAACCTCACACGCCCCTTTTGGATGAGCAGAACGCGAGATATGAGTCGCACAAGAAGGCCAGCGCACTGGAAGTTCTCCCTGCGGCCAGAATCTCCTCCCTCTCTTGCTTTCTCTCTCTTGTGCGACTTTTCTCTTCCCCTTATCTCTTGAGTTCGAATGAGGGGTGAGGGGAAGATATCTGGATGCTCTCAAAACGTTATCTAAACGTGTGACTCCAAAAAATAAAAGGTTGGGTGTTTGATTCCAATCAAACATGGGATGGTCATCCTCTTTTATTTCTCTTTTGTAATGTTTGAGCTCTCAACTCAATAGGTCCGCCCCATTTATGTGTTCCAACTTATCCTACCTGTTTTTCAGGTGCTAGGAAGGTGTGGGGCGTACTTTCGTGTCCCCTAATTAATTTGGTAGCAAAATATCTACCAATACATCCAAGAGTGGAAAGATGGGTCCTATCATTTTTGTCCTTTGTCATAAGATGTACTTTTGTACTCTCCCCAATTTATTCAGATTAAGTCAACCTCCTAATTCATATTATTGGTCTCTAATACGTGTAGGATGGTCCCAATAATTTATTTGATGTACAATTACAAAAGAAAACCCTACTCCCATTATTTAGCCTAATAATGCCAAAGATGGGACCATAGACATTTGTATTCTTCTCCAATCATTCCATCATTCATTTGTGATGTTAATATGTATATATATATATATATATATATATATATATATATATATATATATATATATATATGGGCTACCAACCGTGTGGGTCACCCTCCAATGGGTCTAGGATGTCATTCTTGAATAATTACTATTTTTAACAGGTTAGGCCCAAAATAACATTTTGGGCTGCCCGACCGCTCTTACATTGTACCGATGGGCTGTATATCTTTATTTAAGGATGTTGGGCCCCAATATCAATGATATGGCCCAATTAATTATTTAGAAGCCCGTTACCATTGTATGAGTCCAAATAGTAATGATAAATCATACGTTCCGTAAAACTTTAATCGTTTTACAATTGTTCGAAAATAGGAGAATTCAATACATAAGCTTTGAAATTAAATATGAATTTCCAGGACGTTCGGGTGCGGTGTCACAAGTTCACCCCCCCTTAACAGGAATTTCGTCCCCGAAATTCACGGTGCTACTCAAATAGGAAGGCGTATTGCTCCCTCATCAAAGCTTCCGTTTCCCAAGTCTCCTCTTCAACACGGTCACTTTTCCAAAGGACTTTAACCATTGGAACTTCCTTGCTCCTCAATTTCTTTACCCTTCTGTCGGTGATCTTGACTGGTTGTACGGCGTAGTTCAAGTCCTCCCGTATTTCCACCGGCGGCCTTTCCAATACCTGAGAATGATCATGTACATACTTCTTCAACATAGATACATGAAACACATTGTGTATCTTCTCTAACTCTGGAGTCAACTATAGGCGATATGCTACGGCCCCAATTCTCTCACGAATTCTGAACGGCCCGATGTAGCGTGGATTAAGCTTCCCTCGGCTTTGGAATCGGATGATTCATTTCCAAGGAGAAACCTTCAGGAATACCTCGTCGCCAACCTTAAACTCCTAGGTTCTCTGTAGCTTATCTGCATAACTCTTCTGTCTATCCTGAGCTGCCTTGAGTCTCTCTCGAATCAACTTCACCTTTGACTTGGTGATCTCAACCAACTCAGTACCCTCGAGTTTGGCCATGCCAACCTCATCTCAGCATAACGGTGTACGACACCTCCTCCCATACAATGCTTCGTATGGAGGCGTGCTGATACTTGCCTGATAACTGTTGTTATTGGCAAACTCCACAAGTGCTAAGTGATTGTCCCAACTCCCTCGGAACTCCAATGCACAAGCCCTCAACATATCTTCTAAGATCTGAATAACTCTCTCAGACTGCCCATCCGTCTAAGGATGGAACGCAGTACTGAACTTCAACCTTGTTCCCATAGACTCTTGAAATTTTGGCCAAAAACGTGACGTGAATCGTGGGTCTCTATCGGATACGATGGTCACCGGAACACCATGTAACCTCACGATCTCATCCGTATACAATTTGGCTAACCTCTCGAGTGGGTAAGTGGTGTTGATAGGTAAAAAGTGTGCACTCTTAGTGAGCCTATCAACAACAACCCAAACTGCATCATAGTTCCTGCTCGTCCGTGGTAAGCCTACCACGAAATCCATAGTCACATGTTCCCACTTCCATTCAGGGATGGAAAGTGGCTGCAATAAGCCCACTGGATGCTGATGTTCCGCCTTAACTTGCTGACAAGTAAGGCATCGATTGATGTATTCTGCTATCTCCCTCTTCATACCAGACCATCAGTAGCTTTCTTTCAGATCCCTGTACATCTTCGTGCCTCCCGGGTGCATAGCATACGCCGAGGAATGATCCTCCTCTAGAATGGACTTTCGGAGCTCATCATTCGACGATACACACACTCGATCACGGAATAACAAGAGACCATCGTCTCTTTCACGAAAATCCTCTATCGGCCCCGCTAGCATGCGTTCTCGGACCTTCTTAAGCTCATCATCAAGCTCCTGACCCCTCTTGATCTCATCAAGTAAGGTAGGTCTCACCTCAAATCTCGCCACCAAGGCGCCATTAGTTGATACTTCCAATTGGGCTCTCAATGCCCTCAAATTGGTTATCAATGCCCCCGATGAACTCTTCCGACTAAGGGCATCGGCCACAACATTTTCTTTCCCCGGAGGTAATCAATCACTATGTGGTAGCCCTTTATCAATTCCATCCACCGTCGTTGTTTCATGTTTAGCTCTTTCTGAGTAAACACATACTTCAAACTCTTGTGGTCAGTGTATATATGACATGTCTCTCCGTAGAGATAATGCCTCCATATCTTTAGTGCAAAGACCACTGCTCCCAATTCTAAGTCATGAGTAGGATAATTCACCTCATGCTTCTTCAACTGTCGTGAAGCGTAGGCAATCACCCTCCCATTCTGCATCAATACACATCCAAGCCCTTGGATGCTCGCATCGCTGTAGACATCGTACCCCATACCTTGTTTCGGTAAGGTGAGTACTGGTGCCTCAGTTAACCTTTTCTTCAGTTCTAAGAATCCTTTCTCACATCGGTCATCCCACACGAAATTTGCTCCTTTTTGAGTGATCTTCGTCAATGGTGATGCCAAAACTGAGAATTGCTCCACGAACTTTCTATAGTGGCCCGCTAGTCCAAGGAAACTACGAATCTCCTTCACGTTCTTAGGTCTTTCCCATTCTGTGATGGCTCAATCTTCTTGTTGTCCACAGAAATGCCTGATTCAGAAACCACGTGCCCGAGAAAGCCGATCTCCTTAAGCCAAAACTCACACTTAGAGAATTTGGCATAGAGTTGCTTCTCTCGTAGTGTTTCAAGGACCAGAACCAAATGTTTCTCGTTGTCCTCCTCATTTCTTGAGTAAATTAGGATGTCATCTATGAACAAGATTACAAACTGATCCAAGTACTTATGAAAAACTCGGTTCATCAAGTCCATGAATGTCGCTGGGGTGTTAGTTAACCCAAACGACATAACCAAGAACTCAAAGTGGCCATACCTTGTGCGGAAAGCACTCTTCGGTATGTCGCTCTCTTTGATCTTCAATCGGTGATACCCTGACCTCAAGTCAATCTTTGAAAATACCGTTGCCCCCTGGAGCTGGTCAAACAAGTCATCGATCCTAGGTAAAGGGTACCTATTCTTGATGGTGACCTTGTTCAATTGTCGGTAGTCAATGCACATACGTAGAGTCCCATCCTTCTTTTTCACAAAAAGGACTCGTGCTCCCCACGGTGAATAGCTCGGTCTAATGAAACCGTTATCCAATAGCTCTTGCAATTGGGTTTTCAACTCGTTCAGTTCTGCAGGCGCCATTCGGTACGGTGGTATAGAGATTGGTTTGGTGCCGGGCTCAACCTCGATCACAAATTCAATCTCTCTATCGGGTGGAAGCCCCGGTAGGTCTTTAGGGAAGACATCCGGGTACTTACAAACCACCCTTACATCGTCGAGGTTCGGTTCCTCCTTAGTGTTGTCCACCACGTATGCTAGATATGCGTGGCATCCCTTTCTCATCACACTCCTCGCTCTCACGGCGGATATGATGCAACTATTTGACTTGCCTTGATCACCCTCGAAGCGTAGGGCCTTCCCATCATTGCCTTCGAGTTCTAGAACCTTTGTGTAGCAATCTACCCTAGCATGATGCTTTTCTAGCCAATCCATCCCTAAGATCGCATCAAAATCAATCATGCTCAGCCGTACGAAATCACACCTCAAGGTTTGGCCACCGACTTCCACCTCACAAGATGGATAATAACAAGTTCTCTCAACGTCATCCCCTAGTGGTGTTCATACCACTAGAGTTTGTATCATTGGTATCGAATGTATCGCTAAGCCTTTGGCGAACGCCTCACTCACGAATGAACGTTGCGCCCCGGTATCGATAAGGATTCGCGCATCCTTCCCATTAATCTTTAGTGTTCCTACATTTATAAGCCATGTAAGATGCCTTCCTACCATCTATATACATCTGTAGTGGTTTATTATGCTCATACACATGTTTGGGATCAAGGAGAGGCCTTAACGTCGCAATTCGGTGCGAAAAAATCAACATCGGGCAGTCTGGGTGCCACGCACGGCGTGCGTGGCTTAAAATACTCCCAGGTAGCTACTGCCACCCAGGCACGGCGTGCTTGAAGGTTAGGCACGGCGTGCCTGAGACAAAATCAGTCCGATTTTGCCCGGAATCGCACGGTTTGGTCCTAAGGTTGTTTGCAATTGACCCCTAGGATTTGTAACCTCATTTTATGGATAAAACACGGATAAAACACGAGTAATTAAGTGTTTATACCTGCAACGGAATCCGGGTTAGCCTGAGCATCCGCCTCCGTCATCGCATAGACTCTAGCTTGAGTTCTTCCTTGATTCACGGACGGCGCATTGCTCGCGCTTGCTCCTCCTTGCCCCCTGGACGCTTGTGAGGCCCCATCTTGATTCTGTGTCCCGGTAGTACCACTACTTGGTCCTGATGCCCTCCTTCCACCCAGTTGTGGGCAACTCATCTTCATGTGCCCGGTGCTCCCGCATTGGTAGCATCTAGGAGGGTCACGACATTTTCCCGGGTGGTTCCTCTTGCAATTTTTGCAACGAGTTGCCCCCGAGGCTTGTGATTGCCCGTCCGGGCCTTGGCTTCCCCTAGATGGCAGTGTGTTGGTCCCGTTTGTAATGGGAACAGTCTAGAGGGGGGGGGGTGAATAGACTGTTCAGGAATTTAAACTTTTCTCCAAGTCAAGTCTGACTTATCAGAAATGGTCGAAATCAGGTGACAGAGATGGTCAAGTTCTGATGGCAGAACTAGACCAGGCAGCGGATAAGTTTCTGTCCGGGTAGCCTCTAGAAGAAAGCTAAGGCAAAGTGCCTTTCTGATAACTCTGAAGGAAGATCTGCTGGACACAGAGTCCAACCTTAAGAGTTAGTCAATAGAATCTTAAGTGCAGGAATTAAAAGCTTAAAGTAAATGACACCGGGTTTTTATAGTGGTTCAAGGAACAACTTGTTCCTCTAGTCCACTGTTCCACTAAGCTTGCAAAAATAACAGTTTACAACGCCTTAGTCCCTAGAGCTTAAGAAGCACTCCTCGTCTTCTTCAAGTCTAGTTGCCACCCGGGATGCAGTCTTGCTTCCTGATGGCTGGTCTCGTTTCACTGAGTCTCTTGAAGTATCCCCACTTCACTTACTCCAGCTAGTTTGAGACGTCCCTTCTTTTTCAAGAAGTGTTTGATATAGAATCAGTTTTCTCCAACGTTGCTTCTTCACAAAAGATGAGTATATGAAGCTCTCGAAGTGTTGAAGAACTGAGTAACTTTGCCTTTTGCTAGTTGGATGAAGGATAGGAAAGTTTATCTTCCAACTGTGGCCTTTTCTTGTTAGGAATGGAGTTTGAATCTCAAGAAGGCTTTTAGTAAGTTCGTTCGGCAGATATTGTGGCAAAGTTGTTTTTCTTAGTTCTTCAGAGTGTATCTTTTATACTGGGAGCAGTCTTCCCGTTGGAGTGTAGAAGACAGCTTCATTAAATGCATGTACTGTTGACTTGACCGTTTGGTCCTCCGACTTGCTATTTTGGGGGCGTAAAGATACTCGCATGGTCAATCATCAGCTTTAAATATCTCTTCGTACGTACAACATTAAATGTGCATTTAATGCGTGTACAGTGCCATGCTTCCGTTGAAAGGTTTGTAACCGTTAGGGGATTTCCCGTTAGTTTAACGACCGTTGGAAGGGCTTCCGGAATCTGGTGGATTCAGCAGAGTCTGAAGAGGTTCTCTGGTCCAATCTCTGAAGTCCGTCTCTGTTGCCAACTCTGGTATCTTTCTGATAACCAGTTTCTGATGGCTTCTCTGGTGAGCAACTCTGGGAGCAACTCTGGTAGAGGCAAGATGGAACTCTGGCAGGCAGACTAAGCTAAAACTTACAAAAGAAATTCTAATACACAATTTCTAATGGGGTACTCTCAAATTCTAATAAACCTAGCATCATCAAAATCTAAAAACATTTATTCCTTACAATTTCCCCCTTTTTGATGATGCCAAAACCCTTTAACTATTTCCAGAGAAGTGCCTTTCACCATAAAAAAAATAAAGTTAGAAACTTTTCATTAAAATCTTGGTGGGCAACTTAGCATAGGAAGATAGTAAGAGTACGCGGTACACTCAGATAGCAAAAAAACAAGTACGATAACAGAATATACACAAGAAAGTAAATAAGAACAGATATATGAAAAGAGCCAAGCAAAAAGAGAGGCAGAGTTGGTATCTTATTAAGCTGTTAGAGAAAGTAAAGCATTACAGAGTCAGAGGTAGAGAATTTAGAGATCTTCTTCATCTACCTGTGGTCCTGCTCTGTCAATCCTTTCTAGTTCAGCATTTACCTTTGCTCTGATTGAGGCTAGATCCCTCGGATTCTGATAGTCAGCCCAATGGGGTGCAAGTTTGCAATCCAAATAGTTTCTGACAGCTTCTGCAGAATTCTTGCCATTCAGAATCTTCATTCCGTACCACATCTCAGCTTCTTGGATCGAACCACCATGGTTGATCTGGACAAGTCCATCACTGTCCATGAACAGATTCTCTCTTTGAAGAGGAGTCATCAGTTTCCTCATCTATTCAAATTGAACTCTATCTGGCCTTGACAGACCACTCTTCATCCAATCAGTGAATGAAAAGGATGAAGGCTTTTTCTTTGAGCTTCTAGGAGGAGGAGGTGGAGGTCTGGTGCCTGTAGCAGCTAGCCTTTTCTTTCTAGTTGCATCAAAGTAAGGAGTAGGATCAACAGAGGAGGGTTCTCTGATAGAAAGAGCTCTGGTGCTGGGTCCTTCTTCTTCTCTGGTCTCTTCCCCCTTTTTGGCATCACAAAGATCACCAAGGAGAAGTTCAATTTTTGAGAACTCAGAGGCTTGAGCATCTCTGATTTCATCCAGTGTCTCTGGCAGAGTCTGGGTGACAGAGGCAAGTCCTTCAATCAAACTCTGTTGCTTGTCTACTGCAGATTGAAGATCCCTGGTGCTGACCTCTAGGAGCACCATCTTCTGGTATCTTTCCTTGTCAGATTTGAGAAGAGCTAGGCCTTGCTCTTGATGTTCCTTGCAGAGGGAGTGTAAGATGTTGAGTTTCTGGGAGGAACTATCAGCAGATTTCTGAAGAATGTGAACAGATTCTGAGATCTTGTTGATTGTCTGGTTCTGGGCAAGCAGAGCTTGAGAGTGAGAGTGGAGAACAGAGTTGAGACCACTAACATCTCTGGAGACAGAATCAATCCTCGAGGTAGACGAATGCATGAAGTTGTGCAGATTCTCTGTTAGTGCAGTAACTTTATCTGACAGATGTTGAAATCCTATAGTGATTTGCAGATCGGTATGGGTGAGTTCTTCATGTTGTTTGTCATTTAATTCAATAATCTTGCTCAGATCTTGAACCAGTATTCCACCAAAAGCTTCAGCAGATTTCACAAACTGGTTGAAAGGTATTTGGGGTTCTTCAGGTGTAAATCCAAGCATTTCCAATACTCTGCCTTTTGGTAATGGAGGAACTCTGTTGGATGGAGGAGGGGAAGGAACTCTGGGAGGTGTCTTTCTCCTTTTGGAGGTTTCATCAGCAGCAATGGAGGATGTAAGAAATCCATCATTGTCACTGGAAGAAGAGGGGACCCTGAAGATAGGTTTCTTCTTATGTGTGGAGGCTACAGAGTGCTGAGGGGATCTCTGAGGTGAGGCAGATTTGGATGGAGATAAGGGTTTTTGAGGAGGTGAGTTCTGGGGAAAAGGAATTATGGGTTGAGGAGTAGGTTGGTGTGAGGGAGATGGAGGGGGTGAAGGTGATCGATTTCTGGTAAATGAGGGTTGTTTGCAGGGTGAAGAGGGTCTGGAGTTGGGTTTCTGGTGAGATGGTGTTCTGGTGGAGGGTGAGGTTTTCTGTTCTGGTGAAGGGGTTTTCTGGTGAGGTGGGGATAAAGGTTTAGATGAAGATTTGGAGGGTGAGGGTAGAGTAATAGGAGATTGGGGAGGGGAAGGAGGAGGTGTATGAATTACCTCAAGTACAATCTCAGAGAACACAGATTCTCTCCACTCCTTGATCAGATTTTCCATAGTCAGAGCAATGTCATTCGCAGTGGATGGTTCTCCTTCCTCAAGAGCACTATGGCGAAATTTGATCATTGATTCTTTTCTCTTCTTCTCCATCAGCCAGGTATCAAATGCTTCCATTTCTTCTTCTTCCAAGGCTTTGACATGCCTTTCTGGAGAAAGGTCAGATGTTGGAGCTTTACCTTGATATCTGTCTTTCTTCTTTTGTAGGACAGAAATCAGAAAGGTAAGATTGAAGCATTTTGACACATCATCTGTGCCTACCCAGTGAAGAACAGCAGCTTCTTCTTCTTCATAGGCATCAAAGTATTGGATGATTTGTTGAAGAGGTCCCATTCTCCATCTTCTCCAAGCTAGGACTCTGTCAAACTGCTTTTGCAGAATGATGTTGAAGTCGGTTTCTTGGTCCATCTCTGGTGAGGCTTCACGCTCTGGTGAGAGAGCAGAGTTTGGCAACTCTTGTGCAGATTCAGGGTAAGTCTCTGGTAGAGTGCCAGATTCTGGTGCAAGTTCCCCCTGAAGTGTTGAGTCCTTGGCAGGTGAGATGACCTTAGTCTTCCTCTTCTTCTGCCTAGGTTGAGTGCTTGAGTTGTCAGAGTCCCCACTCTGCACAACCAACTTTCTTCTTCTTTTCTGCTTCTGTTTTCTGGCAGCAGATTTCCTGGTTGCCTTTGGGGAGGGCAACTCTGGTGCAACCTCTTCTGCTGTTTCCTCCTCTGGTAGTGACAGATTGTCACTTTTCTTCTTCTGTCTGACTTCCCCTACAACCTGTGACTGCTCAGGTTGTTTGGGCTTTTTGGTAACTTTCTTGGCAGCAGGTTTGGCCTTAGCAGCCTGTTCTTCCCTTTTCTTCTCCAGCCTTTCCTCTCTCTTAAGCTCAGAAGAGATGGCAATATTGAATTTTGGTGAGGCTGTAAGAAAGATAGTCTTGGAGTGATCAACTGGGATGGGATCCCTGAGTTGAACTCCTTTGGCAGCGAGAATGGCAGAGATGAGAAGGCCATGTCCCATCTTGGTTGAGAAAAGACCTGTTTCAGAGTCTTTCTTCTTGATGAACTCAGTTAGGGAGCCAAAGATTACCTCTCCCCAATTGATGTTCATGCCATGGTGAACTGCAAAGATTGCCTTTGCATTGTTCTTGTTCATCTCATCAGTTGAGGCTGTTTTGCACCACAAGCATCGGTGCAGAATGGTGACAAGCTTCTCAAAGTCCTTCTTCAACAGGAACTTCTTCATGTACAGCTTGTCCAGTTCGGCAGCCTCCGGACGGCAGTATGTCTGAACAAATCCTTCAGTGGAGACTTCCACTGAGTCAAGAGCAATGAGGTTGATGGCTTCTGGGTCTTGGGAGTCAAGTTGAACTCCAAAGAATAATTGAGTGCATCTGCATTCAGAAAAATGCGTTGACCTTGCACGGAGGAGTGAACTCCGGTCTTGGAGATGGTGGCGTTGAGGTAGAACTCAGCCACATCCTTGATGCTGAAGTGCTCATAAGGATGAGCAACAACTTTTGAAAGTTGGGAGTCAGTCATTCCTTGGATGATCTTGGTCATCCTTTTCTGGTTTTCTGCCAGTAGAGGTAGGGACGACATGTCAACCTTCATGCCGGATACAACGTTGGCAATAAGGGTCTTAGCTTCTTCCTTAGACAGATCATTGATGTTGAGGAAGTTCATTCTGAGTGACGGTTAAGAAAAAGTTCTGGGGATTGAAAGGTTTGGGATCTGAGAGCTTTGAATGCAAAAGCAGTTTTGAGAGAGGTGAAGATGCAGTAGGGATTTGGGTCGAAGACGGTGGATATAAAGGGGTTAGGAATAGTGGACGTTTGGTATATTGGCAGTTTCGAGGCAGCATTTAATGAAATGCGGGCGGAAAACGTTTCCGTTAGAAGAGTAACGATCAGGGGTATTTTGGTAAAAGACCGTTTCAGTTAATTAGGTCTTGCCCGTACCTAGAAATATTGCTAAGTCCACATCCGTATCTGTTGTCTTTCGGTTGAGGAACTCTGGTCAGAGAAGGGGAGGTTCTCTGATGTGAGATTCTGATGATCAGAGATAGAGGTTCTCTGATCCGAGTTTCTGATGCAGAAGTAAGCAGTTCTGGTTCAGTGAATCTCTGGTTTAGGCATCTCTGGGAAGGTCATCCATCATTCCCAGTTCTTCCCTTAGCTTGTTAAACCTTGCCTCAGGTAAAGGCTTGGTTAGAATGTCTGCAAGTTGATCCTCTGTAGGTACATGCTCCATACACATATGCTTCTTCTCAACATGATCTCTGATGAAGTGATGTCTGATCTCAATGTGCTTTGTCCTGGAGTGAAGAACTGGATTCTGAGTGATAGCAATGGCACTAGTGTTGTCACACAACAGCTTGATCTCCTTAGCTTGAATTCCATAGTCCTTCAGTTGCTGCTTCATCCAGAGTAGCTGAGCACAGCAACTCCCAGCTGCAATGTACTCAGCCTCAGCTGTACTTGTTGAGATGGAGTTCTGCTTCTTGCTAAACCAGGAAACAAGCCTTCCTCCTAGCAATTGGCAGTGACCAGAGGTGCTCTTTCTGTCTAGTCTGCAACCTGCAAAATCTGAGTCAGAATAACCAATTAGTTCAAAGTTACCTCCTTTGGGATACCATAAGCCTGCATTTGGATTTCCTTTGATGTATCTGATGATTCTCTTTGCAGCACTTAGATGGCTTTCCTTGGGCTTTGATTGGTATCTGGCACAGATTCCAACAGAGAATGAGATGTCTGGTCTGCTTGCAGTTAGATACAACAGGGATCCTATGATTCCTCTATATGTTGTTGCATCTACATCCTTTCCTTCATCATCTGGACCAATCCCTTGTGAAGTGTTCATGGGAATCTTCACTGATGATTTGCCTTCCACTCCAAACTTCTTGATCAGATCTCTGGTGTACTTCCCTTGATTGATAAAGATCCCTTCTGGAACTTGTTTGACTTGGAGTCCTAGGAAGTAACTGAGTTCTCCCATCATACTCATTTCAAATTGACTCTGCATCACTTGAGAAAATTTCTTGCACAATTCTGAATTAGTACTACCAAAAATAATGTCATCAACATATATTTGTACTAACAGAATATGATTAGCAACAGAGATTTGAAATAGAGTTTTGTCAACCTTTCCTTTAGTAAACCCATGGTTCACCAGGAAAAGGGACAATGTGTCATACCAGGCTCTGGGAGCTTGCTTAAGACCATAGAGGGCCTTTTTAAGCTTGTAGACACAAGAAGATTGAGTAGGAATGACAAAACCTGGTGGTTGTTCCACATAAACTTCCTCTTCAAGATCTCCATTCAAAAATGCACTTTTGACATCCATCTGGTAGACCTTGATGTTGTTGAAGGCAGCATAGGCTAGGAAGATTCTGATGGCTTCAAGTCTGGCAACTGGTGCAAAGGTCTCATCAAAATCTATTCCTTCTTCTTGGCAGTATCCCTTGGCTACCAGCCTAGCTTTATTCCTTACAATGTTACCGTCTTCATCTGCTTTGTTCTTGAATACCCATTTGGTTCCAATGACATTCTGGTGCTTTGGCCTAGGAACAAGTTCCCATACTTTGTTCCTTTCAAACTTAGTGAGCTCTTCTTTCATAGCATTGATCCAATCTGAGTCTGCAAGAGCTTCTTCAACTTTCATAGGTTCCATCTGAGATATATAGCAGGCAAGCATTGTTTCTCTTCTAGCTGTGGATCTGGTTTGAACTCCACTTCTGATTTGACCAATTACTTGATTAGGAGGATGATCTCTTAACCAAGTTAGATCAGGTTCAGATAGGGGTTGTCTTGGATTCTCTTGATCTTCTTCTGATTCTTCATCACTCTCTTTGCCTTGTAGAATGGGATTCTGATGGTGAATTGGTATGGCAGAGTTAGTTAGCAACTCTGGTGTGTCCGTCTCTGGTGGATCCAGTTCAGGTGATTCTTCTAGATTTGCTTTCTCCAAGTTTTCAGTTATGCTTTCAACTGAGTTGAGGTCATCAAACTTGACATGAATAGATTCTTCAACAAGTAGAGTTCTTTTGTTGAGTATTCTATAGGCTTTACTGGTACTAGAGTAGCCTAAGAATGTTCCTTCATCAGCTTTTTCTTGAAACACCTTGAGGTGATCCTTCCCATTGTTGAGTATATAGCATTTGCATCCAAATGCATGAAAGTAGCTGATGTTAGGTTTTCGTCCTTTCCATAATTCATAAGGAGTTTTCTGATGAGTCTTGTGAATCATGCTCCTGTTCTGGGTGTAGCATGCAGTATTGATTGCTTCAGCCCAGTATCTGTAGGGTAGACCTGATTCAGCAATCATGGTCCTTGCAGCTTCCTTTAATGTTCTATTTCTTCTTTCTGCAACTCCATTTTGTTGAGGGGTTCTGGCTGCAGAGAGTTGATGCATTGTACCATTCTGGTCACAGAATTCCTGTATGACCTTGTTGACGAACTCTGTTCCTCTGTCTGATCTAATGGCTTTGACTTTCTGATTCTGCTCATTCTGTAGTAGCTTTAGCAGAGATGGCAGTTTCCGCAGAGTTTCATTTTTCTTGGTCAGAAAGATAGTCCATGTGAATCTGGAGTAGTCATCCACCATGACTAAGGTGTATCTCTTGCCACCAACACTTGGAGTTTCCACTGGTCCAAATAAATCCATGTGAATTAGATTCAAGGGACCAGTAGAGAGGTTTCCAGCAATGGGTTTGAAGGAATTCTTCACTTGTTTTCCTTTCTGACATGCACTGCATAGATTCTCCTTTTTGTATACAAGGTTGGGTAGACCTTCAACAATTTTATCCCTTGCTAGCTTGTTGATTGTTTTGAAATTCAAATGACTCAGTTTCTTGTGCCATTCCCAACTGAGTTTTGAATCTCCTTTGGCTATCAGGCAAATTCCATCTTTTGCGGTTGACCAATCAACTACATAGATGTTTTTCTTCCTTGTTGCTGTTAGAACCACTTCTTTAGTTGTCTCATGCTTGACAGAGCATCCTTCTTTGGAGAATTCAACTGTGTAGCCTTTGTCACAGAATTGGCTAGCACTCAGCAAGTTGAATTTCAGTCCTTTGACATAGGAGACATCATCTATGATTATCTGGTTCTTTATCAGCTTCCCTCTTCCTTTTGTCTGGCCATCTTTATCATTACCTCCAAAGGTAACTCTAGGCCCTTTGACTTTCTGGAACTCTGTTAGGCAACCCTTGTCACCTGTCATGTGCCTGGAACATCCACTATCAATGTACCAATCTTGCTCAGAGATGGCTCCAGCACACAGTTCCTACAAAATTAAAAGGAAGATTTAGGTACCCAAGCAATGTTGGGTCCTAGGGGGTCATGCAGTCTTGGCAGCCGGTACCACTTTGGTCTCATCAAGTGAAACCTTGGTGGGTGGTACCCATTGTCCACCTGGTAGGTATAGTAAACGGAAGTGTGATTCACTTTGGGCAGATGCTTGTGAGGATCATGCTTCCGGTTTACATACTTCTGCATAGCCTTTTTAGTTGGGTAGAAGTCCCATATACTATCAAGAACAGAGGGGCGATTAACTTTGGGCTTCTTAAGTTGACCAGCCAACCTTTTCTGCCTAAAGTTAACTTTCTATTGATATCTGCCTTTCTGGTGATCATTTCTGACATGATTATCATGAGTTTGTCTGTTATGGTTTTGTCTTTGATTTTTGGTATTCTGAAAATCTTTCCTGTTGTTAGGTCTTCTGCCTGGTTCATTAACTTTTAAAATGGGTTTCTGTTGAACCTTTATCTTTTCCTTTTCTGGTCTGACATTCTCATGAATAACCTTGGTGCCAGATACACCAGCCTGACAAATGGGGCTAGAAATCAGTGGCACTATGACCTTGTCTGCCTTAGCAACTCTGGTGCTAGGCATTACAGAAGGCTCACCTGATTCTGTTGAGCCATAACCAAGACCAAAACCAGTGCCAATTTGTTGGTCAAGTACAATCTTTTCCATGGAAGACTGGGCCTTCTGGTAAGCTTTGTACTTAATCTCAAGAGGCTCTATCTCTCTTATTCTCTTTAGAAGAGAAACATTTTCAGCTTCCAGCTGATCTCTTTCCTTAATTAGAAGATTGATTTTGATCTCAACCTCCTTTCTTAAGTCAAGGATTTCAACCTTAAGCTTACTGTTTTCTTCTTTAACAGAAGAATAAGTGGTTTGAATGGCTTGAAACTCTTCCCAAAATTCTGACATTGAATCAGAATCAAAGGCTCTGCCTACCAAAGAAAAACTAGAGTTGGAAGTAGAGGATACCTCATCATCAGATTGACCCATAAGGCATATGTCTTCAGTTTCTGTGTCCAGGCAACAGAATGCTTCATCAGATTCTGATTCCGAGATGGACTCTGTCTCAGAGAGGGGGTCCTTCTCTGGTTGTTCAGTGATGAGTGCTTTCCTTCTTCGGTGCTCGTATTTCTTTTCTCCTTCCTGGCCTTGCCTTTTGGAGACTATGGGATGTGGACAATTGACTTTGAAGTGCCCTGGTTGTCTGCAGTTGTAGCAGAGAAGCTCTCCACTACTTTCTGATGGTTTGGACTTCTGGTGTGGCTTTCTGCTAGAGTGTGGACTTCTGATATCCTTCGGCTTTAAGAATTTCCTGAACTTCCTAGCAAAATCCGCCATATACTCGTCAGTTAAAAGAATAGAAGGGTCAAAATTATTTACCTGAGAGGTGCTGGCAGTGAGGGCAGTAGTTGTTCTGTCCTCAACTTCTTCTTTCTCCTCTTCATTCATCTCAAACTCATAGGATTTGAGATCAGAGATGAGTTTCTCAGTGCTGTAGGTTCTGAGATCCTTGCTATCTCTCATGGCAGTGACCTTCATCTTCCATGGTGAAGGTAGACCTCTGAGAACCTTCAAGTTGATCTCTTTGGGAGTAAGTTCCTTCCCAAGTTCTGATATCTCAGCAGTGAGGGTGAGCAAGCGTGCATACATCTCAGTTATGCATTCTTTAGGTAGAAGTTTGAAGTCTTCAAACTTCTTCATGGCAATAGTGAGTTTGTTGTCCTTTTCTTGCTCATCTCCAGCTCCTATCAGGGTGAGAGTATCCCAGATTTCCTTGGCAGATTTGCACTTCTTGATCCTTGTGAAGTACTTGTCATCAATGGCCTTGTAGAGGATATCCTTGGCAATGTTGTCAAGGTTGTACTTTCTCCTTTCTTCATTAGACCATTCATGGCGCAGTTTGGTGATCATCTGGGGTTGACCACTACCAGTGATGTATTCAGGGTTGACCTTGGTGAACTCTGTGAAAGGTCCTGCATCAAGAACTTCCCACATTTCGTCATGGAGTGCGCAAAGGTGAGCTTTCATGCGGATCCTCCAGTCATCAAACTTTGTTACTGAGAACATAAGATTCTTTGAAAGAGTGTTATCCATAATATGAGATTAAAGAGGCTAAAACAAGTGGATCTCTTGTTTAGTAAGTAACCTAAAAGATTACAAGAACAAGGAGGCTCTGATACCACTTGTTGGTCCCGATTGTAATGGGAACAGTCTAGAGGGGGGGTGAATAGACTGTTCAGGAATTTAAACTTTTCTCCAAGTCAAGTCTGACTTATCAGAAATGGTCGAAATCTGGTGACAGAGATGGTCAAGTTCTGATGGCAGAACAAGACCAGGCAGCGGATAAGTTTCTGTCCGGGTAGCCTCTAGAAGAAAGCTAAGGCAAAGTGCCTTTCTGATAACTCTGAAGGAAGATCTGCTGGACACAGAGTCCAACCTTAAGAGTTAGTCAATAGAATCTTAAGTGCAGGAATTAAAAGCTTAAAGTAAATGACACCGGGTTTTTATAGTGGTTCAAGGAACAACTTGTTCCTCTAGTCCACTGTTCCACTAAGCTTGCAAAAACAACAGTTTACAACGCCTTAGTCCCTAGAGCTTAAGAAGCACTCCTCGTCTTCTTCAAGTCTAGTTGCCACCCGGGATGCAGTCTTGCTTCCTGATGGCTGGTCTCGTTTCACTGAGTCTCTTGAAGTATCCCCACTTCACTTACTCCAGCTAGTTTGAGACGTCCCTTCTTTTTCAAGAAGTGTTTGATATAGAATCAGTTTTCTCCAACGTTGCTTCTTCACAAAAGATGAGTATATGAAGCTCTCGAAGTGTTGAAGAACTGAGTAACTTTGCCTTTTGCTAGTTGGATGAAGGATAGGAAAGTTTATCTTCCAACTGTGGCCTTTTCTTGTTAGGAATGGAGTTTGAATCTCAAGAAGGCTTTTAGTAAGTTCGTTCGGCAGATATTGTGGCAAAGTTGTTTTTCTTAGTTCTTCAGAGTGTATCTTTTATACTGGGAGCAGTCTTCCCGTTGGAGTGTAGAAGACAGCTTCATTAAATGCATGTACTGTTGACTTGACCGTTTGGTCCTCCGACTTGCTATTTTGGGGGCGTAAAGATACTCGCATGGTCAATCATCAGCTTTAAATATCTCTTCGTACGTACAACATTAAATGTGCATTTAATGCGTGTACAGTGCCATGCTTCCGTTGAAAGGTTTGTAACCCTTAGGGGATTTCCCGTTAGTTTAACGACCGTTGGAAGGGCTTCCGGAATCTGGTGGATTCAGCAGAGTCTGAAGAGGTTCTCTGGTCCAATCTCTGAAGTCCGTCTCTGTTGCCAACTCTGGTATCTTTCTGATAACCAGTTTCTGATGGCTTCTCTGGTGAGCAACTCTGGGAGCAACTCTGGTAGAGGCAAGATGGAACTCTGGCAGGCAGACTAAGCTAAAACTTACAAAAGAAATTCTAATACACAATTTCTAATGGGGTACTCTCAAATTCTAATAAACCTAGCATCATCAAAATCTAAAAACATTTATTCCTTACACAGTGGGGGTGCCCGAAAGGATCCTCCTCCTCCATGATTCCCCTTTTTGTTAGGACCTTGAGGTCCATGGCTCTCCCACTTTCTCTTCTTCGCCTCTTCAGCGTTTTTCATCTTTCTTTCTTCCCATTCCTTCCCTTCAACCCTTGTTCAACTACTTGGCTGAAGGTTATGTTGGGCAATTGTGTTGCCCTCTCACGTATTTCCAAATCTAGGGCATCCCAGAAATGGTTAACCATTCGGTTCTCATCACAGACATACTCCGGTATGAACTCCGCGAGCTCCCTGAATTTGTGTTCAAGTTGCCTCACCGTCATTTTGCCACCCTGGGTCAGGAGGGTATACTCTCTCCTCTTAGCGTTCACCTCAAAATTGGAGTAGTATTGGGCAAAGAACTCCTGTCAAAAATTCTCCCAAGTCACGGTCCTGCCATACTTGCCCTTGGCCCCGTCCCACCATGTGGACGCCATCCCTTCAAGCAATCTCACCGCCACCCTGAGTTTAAACTCGGGGGTGAGCTGCATATCAAGGGCTGCTTCGTTCAGCCTCTTGATCCATTCCGCGGCGACCGAGATGTCACCCGTTCCATTGAAGGGTTTGCACCCCACGTCCCTCGCCTCCTTGAGAAATTTTGAGATCCTTATGATTGGACCTCCATCACTCCGGCCCCCATGTGGTTCAATGTGGGCCCTAGAGTCACCATGGCTTCTCCCTCTTGAAGCCCTACCCGAAGTTTGCCCTCCTCGGCGCCTTCGGCGTTTTCTCATCTCTTCACGCTCCCGCTGGTATTGCTGGAGCAGTGCCTCAATTCTTGCTAGGGAGTCATTCTCCCCATCTTCATCACTCATATCATCGTCATCCCCTTCGTAAGGGGTCTCAACCGGCTCGGTCTCCGGTTGGTAAGTCGAGTCCTCATAGGACCAGTAGGTTTCATCCTCGGCGTCAACATGGCCGTCGCTCACAGAGTGCGATCCGCCTCCACGGCTCGCCCCTCTAGGCACTCTAGAGGTCCCACGACTCCCCTGCCCGGTCCCCACCGGTGCACGACCCGTCGGGTTCCTTCTCGTAACCTTGCCACCACCGTCCATTTCTGAAAGAAATTTTTGGAAAGAGTCATTAGACTCGTATCAAATGTCAATTGACGGATAGGTACTTAAGACACTACTTGGCTCGAATTGATGTCATACCAATTGCTAAGGGTAACATCTTAACAATTAGAGGCCTTGCAGCTCAAGTACCAAAAGTTCTATAAGTACTAAACATTTATGCTCATGGTTTTCAAAATCATTTGGAAAAGAGAATTTTTGAGTCTTCATTATGAAGTTTATGGACTAAGGCTCTTATACCAATTAAATTGTCACGCCCCGGACCTATCCGGACACGTCAACAATCCGCCGTACAATATGAATAGTCAACCGCAGTCCAACTCATCCATATTATACAAGGCCTCTCGAATATCATTCACGCATAAGTCATCCATAAACATACATAATAAGTAATTGAATACGCAGCGGAAATCATAGTTTTGATACAAGTGCCACACGAGGCAAACACGAGCACGCAAGCTCCATAATGAAAAAAAATATCCATGAGCATGTTTTAAAATGTTTAAAATCAGAATGGAGGAAGCACGAACCAAGTCTTCCCCTCCGAGATGATCGCCCGATCAACAAGCACAGGTAGCAAGCTCTAGTCTCAACCTGAAATGGTGGTGGGACGCCCCCGAAAGGGGGTCAGTACTCTATACGGCTATAAAGTACTGGTGTGGATGTCATCTAATAGATATACAAGTATTTCAAACACAAGACCCTCAAATAGGGTGATAATATAATTCTAGGTCGTAACCCCAAGTTACCCCTTTTTAAAATATACTTACTATATATATAAAGTCAAGTAGTCGGCCCATGCCCCAAAGTTCGTTTTCAAAACATAGACCAAACCCCGTGACCCCTAGTCACGACAATACATAGGGTTCAACCCTAACACACATGTTTGCATTTCTCGAGTCCAACTCGACTACATCACAATGCATATCAATCACAAGTCAATTACTCCACCAATCTCCAACGTCATGTTCACCCATGCAATTCTAGAGCTCGGCTCAAGTACATCTCCTTACATGGGCTGAACCTAATCCTTATGTCTACCCAATGCAATTCTAGAGCATCGGGCTCAAGTACATCTCCTTGCATTGACATAGACCCCAATTCCTAAGCACTCGCTATGCCTAGAATTGTAATATCAATAGTCTATTCCAGGACATCCTTACGGACTGCCTTATCATGATCTTAGCATCACATTACAACAATTTACTCACTTGAACCACAATCAAGTATATCACTTACAATCAAATCCTTAGATTCAATTTCTTAACAATTACAAACAATCATTAACTAGTATTCCAATACTATTAAGATTATTCCCATCAATCATATGTTTCATTTTTAAATCCCTACATATTTAGAAATATGTAGCAGCAACTTAGTCATCCAATGTAATACACAAATAATCATTTATGTATCTACACAATTCACACGTGAGTAAAAATGCCTATTTCACACAATAACTCATTTAACTCCATTTTTATCAATATGATTTCCAAATCATTTGCAATTTCATTACTTATCTAATATATCAATATTTTATCAATAATCAGTCATTATAATCCATGAAAAACATGATTTAGGCATTTAGGTAATCTCATGCTTAACTTACAAGTTGTAAGCAACTAGATGTGGGTCCTCACCTCAAATGAGCTTTAAACCTTTCATTTTTAATCCAATGCTCAAAGCGTCGGCCAAGGAAGTTTGAGAACTGATTCCTTGCTTAGAATTGATGTTTAGACAGCCTCCTCAAGGTGCTAGTTCAACACTTATCCAATGATACAAAAACAGCCCCTAGAATGGGTGTTTTCCGGCGAAAACGTTTCCTAACCTTTCATGGTTTGTTCTAGGTTAGTATCTAACTTTTCCAAAAAATAAAATAACTTTATAACAACACTTTATACACCTCAACCAGTGTACAATAGCTCCTCAATCATTTATACGATTTAGACAATAGAAAAGAAGGTTTTGGATTCAAACTTACTTTGAATACAAAATCGTATTCTACGATGTTGCATTTCGTTCGGACGAGTTGGAAGCCTTAAACTGCTCCGTTTTCTTCAAACTGCACGCCTATGGATTCCTCCTTTCTAGAGGTTTCAGTGGGAACCTCACACGCCCCTTTTGGATGATCAGAACTCGAGATATGAGTCGCACAAGAAGGCCAGCGCACTGGAAGTTCTCCCTGCGGCCAGAATCTCGTCCCTCTCTTGCTTTCTCTCTCTTGTGCGACTTTTCTCTTCCCCTTATCTCTTGAGTTCGAATGAGGGGTGAGGGGAAGATATCTGGATGCTCTCAAAACGTTATCTAAACGTGTGACTCCAAAAAATAAAAGGTTGGGTGTTTGATTCTAATCAAACATGGGATGGTCATCCTCTTTTATTTCTCTTTTGTAATGTTTGAGCTCTCAACTCAATAGGTCCGCCCCATTTATGTGTTCCAACTTATCCTACCTATTTTTCAGGTGCTAGGAAGGTGTGGGGCGTACTCTCGTGTCCCCTAATTAATTTGGGAGCAAAATATCTACCAATACATCTAAGAGTGGAAAGATGGGTCCTATCATTTTTGTCCTTTGTCATAAGATGTACTTTTGTACTCTCCCCAATTTATTCAGATCAAGTCAACCTCCTACTTCATATTATTGGTCTCTAATACGTGTAGGATGGTCCCAATAATTTATTTGATGTACAATTACAAAAGAAAACCCTACTCCCATTATTTAGCCTAATAATGCCAAAGATGGGACCATAGGCATTTGTATTCTTCTCCCATCATCCCATCATTCATTTATGATGTTAATATATATATATGGGCTACCAACCGTGTGGGTCACCCTCCAATGGGTCTAGGATGTCATTCTTGAATAATTACTATTTTTAGCAGGTTAGGCCCAAAATAACATTTGGGCTGCCCGACCGCTCTTACATTGTACCGATGGGCTGTATATCTTTATTTAAGGATGTTGGGCCCCAATATCAATGATATGGCCCTATTAATTATTTAGAAGCCCGTTACCATTGTATGAGTCCAAATAGTAATATGATAAATCATACGTTCCATAAAACTTTAATCGTTTTACAATTGTTCGAAAATAGGAGAATTCAATACATAAGCTTTGAAATTAAATATGAATTTCCAGGACGTTCGGGTGCGGTGTCACACCCTGGGCCATATACTCCATCACAATCATTTTCACCGAAAACATCGAACTATCTGTTTCCTGCTCTGCAATCAAATTATTTTTATCAGAATTTATCGTTTATTTATTGTCTACTTATTGTCTATTTATTATCTATTTAATGTCTGTTATTTTCTAAAAGTAAGGGTATTGTGGTCAATACAGGTGTAGTTGAGTCTTACGCTAATCTTCGGTCTTAGTTTTGGAAAATTAGTATGATTTGCTCCTATTTGTAAAATTTTCCCTAATAATTTTGTGTAAATGTGTGATTATTATGAGAAGACCGGTAAAATGTGGGATTATTCTTGTCAATTTTTCCTAAATTATTTAACTAACTTCCTAATTGAATTCGAAACTGAAATTTTGCGTGAATAATCTAATATTTATAAAGAACATGCTTACAAACTTTTATCAAAAAATTCGACAAGATCATTTTGTCAGGCACGCCTGAGTCCTGACCGAATCATTTCCTTATACTTCAATACTTCGTAAAAGATACCCCTCAACCTTCATACCCGTAGACTGAGCCACAACGGCAGAACTACACCCGAAACACAACTAGATGACTTTCTACCTTACTCATAGAGGCCGAGAACTAAAAATTAACACTACCTCCGTCCCGCTATGATTGTCCAATTTTACTTTATCGGTCCGTCCTACTAAGATTGTCTCATACCAAATTTGGTAAAGTTTGTGTGGCTCTAAATAATTCTTACTTTATTCTTAGTTTATCAATTCAATATCAACCACATAAATCACTTTTTATTAGATTACGTGACATTTCCTCTTGTCCTATTGTTAGCGGGACGGAGGGAGTAGTACTATTTACAATTTTTCTTTTAAGCTAAGAATGCCTAAAAATGGTTTTGTATGGCTAGTTTATGATACCGAGTAGTTTTAGGAAAAAAACATTTACTCCATACTTGTGTAACAATTTTATTTATGACAATGAAGCTTTTGTAATGCATTTTTACAACATATAATTAGGGGCCTATTTTTGTCTTTGGTCTCGGGCCTATAAATTGTCAGGACCAACCCTGATTACGTTCATCCTTTGACAAATTACCAAGGATGAAACGCAAATAAATATCGGGTAACAAAATATAAAAAAGGCAAAGAAGAAACAATGAAACACAAGAACCCGTTTGATAAATTGAAATTGGTTGAATGAGGTGATTCTGCTGAAATTTATAAAGTTCTGACTAAAGTAGCTGGATTGGCTGATTTAAATTATATGTAAAATATTTTTTATTAATAAAATAAAGAAACAATTATATGAAAACAACTAAAATTATCCTTAATGATCCTTAAATTCAGCGAATACAGTCACAAAATTAATTTCACCTTTACTAATTCTTATTATTACACAACTCAGCGAAAAAATCAAAAGTTACATATTTAGTGAAAAAGTTGGTCGATAAATCTAATAAACTGAACAAAAAAATCACCAAACTAGCTCTAATTAAACAACTTAAGTTTATAAAATATTTTCCTCGTAGAACATTATATTCTAAATCCATTGGAGACTAGACGACTAGTAGTTCCCACCCTACGAAAACATGAATGCATTTGGACAATGCGTAGAATGAAATAAGTCTTCCAGAATCGAATCACTGTTTGACCGGTTTGGTACGCACGCCAAAATATCAAAGGCTATCTTTGAAAAAAAACGGACTAAAATTGGAGTCTGCTGCCGATTGAAAGATTATTGTTCGGAACCAATAATTTTTTTGAAATTGAAATTTTAATTTAATGAATTAGACATATTTGCCGATATAAGAAAACAACAACCGCAAGCTGTAAAGTTACCATTAAAACAAATATATTGTAATAAAAATAAATCCTTTCAGAATCAACTTTTCATCAAAACAAAACTACATATCAATGAGTTGTCAAGATCTATCAAATTTCAAGCTCAAATGATCATCCAAATTTAGCCAAAATAGGGTGCATTCTTTTTGTTATTCCTCATCCGTTTCAAAGGCCTATTTGATATATTGTAATTAGATTTTTTCAATAAGAGTAAAGGAGTTATGACATGAACATTACTAATAAGTAAGATATAGACAATATTTGATAATATTGTAATTAGATTTTTTCAAAAATTACTAATAAGTAAGGAGTTATGAAAATAATTGCTAACAAACGGGCTCAAAGTGTGATATCCAATTATAATACTACGTATAAATGAACAATGTCATAGTCATAGGAATAATCTAATGTCGTATGATTAATTATTCACTAGTTTTATATCATGTTATTACTTGTATTTATTTATTTGACAACAAATTAACCAATTTGTTCACTAACTAGTGGCACCTATGTTTGGGCTATAGTTATTGTGTATCTTTGCAATTTCCATGCTGCTAGACGTTAGACAGCAGCCACATTTAAATTTTGAAGTTGAGGTACAAAGAATTACTTCATCCGTCTCAAAAAACACTTCTCACTTTCATTTTTGGATCGTTCCAAAAAATATTTCTCACTTTTCTTTTTTGGACAATTTGTGTGGCTCACATTCATTTTATCTTTTTCTTACATAACTACAACTATACATTTCGATTTTATTCCACTTTCTTAATAAGCGTGACAAGTCAAATCGGGAAGTATTTTTTGGGAGGAGGTAGAATTTACTAAATATCTACAGAGTATTATTTAGGACTTTTGTTTTTTTTTGTGCTTTCTCTAACGGGTTGGTCTCAATCTAACCGCACACAACTGTCACGCAGCTGAGTGCAGTGCTGCCAGTTTTTTCTTCCCTTAACTTTGCATGAATGATAGTGAGCCCGTTTGGTGAGTTGGTGACCCCTTTATTCGGCTTATCGGGCTTATCAGCCAGTTTTTTCATCAAACACGTAGAGCCCGTTTGGTAGCACGAAAATCGGTTGATTTGGTTGATTTTGCTGAAATTTATGAAGTTCTGGCTGAAGTGGCTGCATTGGTTGATTCTGCTGATATAAGAAAAATTATTTTTAAAATATATTTTCTTGATAAAATAAAGAAAAAGTTATATGTAAAAATAGCTAAAATGGTCATCTACAGTAACTTCAGCCAATACAGCCAGAAAAGTAACTCCAACCTTACTTTTTCTGCTTATTACACAAATCAGCGCGTGAAAGCAAAAGTTACGTGTTTGGTGAAAAAAATGGCTGATAAGCCTGATAAGCCCAAAACGAGTGTTGCCAAACGGCCTCGTAACTTTTGATTCCGCGCGCTAAATTTTGTAATAAGTAGAAAATGTAAAGTTGGAGTTACTTTTCTGACTGTATCGGCTGAAGTTACTGTAGAAGACCATTTTAGCTATTTTTACATATAATTTTTTCTTTATTTTATTAATAAAATATATTTTGAATTTATTTTTTTTCATGAATCAGCAAAATCAGCCAATACAGCCACTTCAGCCAGAACTTCATAAATTTCTGCAGAATCAGCCGATTCAGCCGATTTCAGTGTTACCAAATGGGCTCAGTATTTGGCAATTGGCATGGGGGCAAAAAATTACTGACAATTAAGCTAGTGACACCGGTACATACAATTAAGCTAGTGAAACTGCAACAAATTATAACAAAATCACATACTCTGCCCGTCATTGGCCCACCGCTTCCCTCCGCACATCCCCGCCACCAGTGGGGGACCAAAAGTTTTCTATTTTAGAACTTTACTCATGCTTTATTCTTATTTTGAACAAATTCTTCAAATTATGGTCGCAATTGCAACGAGTGTATCGGCTAATGAATTTTGCAACAACCTCAGAAAATTTAACCTCACAAAATTTATTTAATCTTACCAGAGAGCCTCAGGTCAATCTGTGAATCTGCACAAGAGCTCTTTCCTTTGTGGGAAGCATACTGGACCTAGAATTCATACTATCCAGAATCTTTTGGGTATGAAGGCTGCCAATCTTCCCGTTCAATATATTGGGGTCAACCTGCATAAAGATATAAACAGAGCAGATTATTGTATGAACATTGTTCATAAATTTAATTCTAAACTTTCAACATGGAAGCAGAGGCATCTTTCTCAAGGTGGTCGTTTAATTTTAATTAAACATGTTCTAAATACTATCCCTCCTCATGTGCTGGCTGTGGACACATTTCCTAGAAAGATCATTAAAATCGTGGAAACTAAAATGACAAAATATTTATGGGGTGTCTCAAATGCTAAACCTAACTTCCATTGGATTAAATGGTCACACCTTTGTTTTCCCACAACTGAAGGTGGTCTAGGTATTCGATCACTCACTGACATTGAGAAAGCTTTCACCATTAAGCGTTGGTGGAAATGGAAGACTGAGGATTCACTATGGACTAATTTTTTCAAAGCTAGGTATCTTAGGCTGGGTAATATGGTACCTAAAGTATATGATTCCCCTATTTGGAGAAGAATTTGCTCCATAAATGACCTAGTTAGCCCTTTATGTGGGTTCAATAGTGATGGCAGCTTGTTTTGGGAACCAGAAAATGATGGCAGATTCTCCTCCTGTTCTGCTTATGGTGTTGCTAGAGAGGAAAACTATACTTCTTTCTCCTACAAATACCTTTGGCATCCTAAGCTCCCTCTCAACATCAAGATTTTTCAGTGGAAATTCTTCAGGCATATCCTACATGTTCCTGACAATCTTGGCAGATTCAAGATGGTTTTACAACCTACAATCTGCCCTTTTTGCAGGTCTCAGTCTGATACTACCAATCATCTTTTCCTTACTTGTACTAAGGTTAGACCTATTTGGGAATATTTTATGAAACTTTTTAGTCTTCCTTTTCATCAACACATAGACAATGTAAGGAAGGTCTACATGACTTGGTGGCTTAAAGCTGGCTCTAAAAAATTTACAGATCTTTTAAAGCACATACTCCCTGGGGTAATCTTCTGGACTATATGGAAGGTCTATGCATCAATTATTTGGGGCTCGGACTGTCCTAATGTTACTACCAATGGTTTAATTTCACAAATTAAACTCTACACTCGTAATTGGATCTCTAGTATCACTGTCAGTTAGTTGGGTAAGGTGGATGATTTCCTTTATGAGGAAGGTATTGTTCCTCACAATTATAATCCCCCTCGTCCAGTAGTTTTGGCAGTCAGATGGAATAAACCGAAAGATAAGCTCAAATTGAATACGTATGCTTGTTTCTTACCTCATCAGTCGGCAGGAGGTGCTATACTCAGAAACACTGACGGCGAGATGCTTATTGCTACTTCATTTCCAATCCAAGCTTCTTCAGATCTTGAGGCGGAATTGCAGGTGGCGATTCGTGCTACTTTATGGGTTTTGAACGCAGGCTACTCCAACTTTGAGGTTGAAATGGATTCCACGGAAGCCCTGTGGTACCTTCGCAATGCTGGTGAGGGAAGATGGAAGGTCGAGATAAAGGAAATGCTGCTAAGATCGTTAAACAGGGGGTTTCCTTTTCCTATTCTATGAGTGAAACAAATTGGACAGCGCATTATCTGGCAGATCATTTGTCGGCCCAGCCCATGTTTTATAAAAATGTTACCGAGTTACCGGCCCAAGCTAAAAATGCTTATTACATGGACTTATTTGGGGTTCCTTCTCTTAGATTTTCTCATTAATTCTTCATTTTATTATGTATTTTGTGCTTGTTGAGAGGCTTTGGTCTAGTCCTCCTCTCGTGTAATCACCCTCTCATCTAATAAAATTCTGGTAAATGACATCCGACATTTACCCCACTGATTTTGGTGGTTGGCCTTCCGGATTAAAAAAAAAAGAATTTCGCAACAACCAAAATTAGAAAATATAAAGCTACATTATTTTGCTTGATGAATTGGTTGAACTTACTAAATAAGAATATGTCGATTTATTCATACAATTTTTCTTTATTTTCTTAAATAAATATTTTTATAAATGATTTTTTTGTAACTCGTCAAAAGAAGTCAATTCAATCACTTCAATTAGAATTTTAACTATTTCAACAAGCCTAATCAATTCAATCAATTTTAGCATTACCAAATAGGCAATTAATGTTTGAAAAAGTGACCCAAATATGACTAGCTCACTTTATATGGATGAATACTCCCTTCGTATTTAAAAGTTTGATACACTTTCCTATTTGGGATGTATTTAAAAGTTTGCTACAATTTCTCTTGTTGTTAAGTTTTTCCTTAAAAAGAAATACTCAATTGTCCTTATTTTTTTACTTTTTATCTTCTCTTTCCTACTTTATCACATTCTTTCATAGTTTTTGTATACTATTTCATTACCCATACTTTTTCTCCTTAAATATTATGTCAACACCTAATGTAGCGATCTTTTAAATATGGAGAGAGTATAACACCAACTTTTGTTTTGGCCGAAAATAGAACACAAGATGATGGGCCACCCTAAGTCTCTTAGGGAGTGTTTGCAAATACGTTTAATTTTAAAAAACCGCTTTTGAAAGTGATTTTGGAAAAAGTGATTCATAGTTTAACTTGGTAGTGTTTGAGAAAAAATTGATTTTAAAAAGTAAAAGTTGATGGAGTTTGGTAAAATATGTTCTTTTTGTGTAATAGAAAAGTAAAAAGCATATTCTAGCTTTTAGCTTTTAAGAGTTTGATTTAAGTAGAAGTTGTCACTTAAAAACATCATTTTCAGCTTTGTTAAGCCAAAAGCTAAAAATCTATCTTTTTTAATTTTTTGCAAACATACCCTTAATCATCTAGTGCCGATCTCGATTTTTAATCGCAACCATAAGGACTCCTGAACTAATGACAAGGAGATCCAATTAGCATGGAAGAGTAGCTCACTGATGAAAACGGCCTATGAGCAGCGACAATGAATCAACTAGTGACTCCTCTGTTCTTCTCCCAATCCACGACCCTCCACCTCCCTTCTTTTCTCATCTCCTCCATACAGATCGATATGGCGGCATCAACGTCGAAAGTTAAGCTTTGAAATGGTGCGAAGGGTTTTGGACGTCTAGGGTGGTGAAGCGGACGGGGTGAGGCAGGGGAATGTGTTATGACTCAAGTGAGGTCGTCTGGAGGGTGCGATACTGGGGCGGTGGGGCACTAACGAACTCAAGTATTTGACAACGACGACAGTCAGGGGCTAGGGAGGCGACAATAACAATCGAGGCAACGACATGCGGAGCTGGGCCACTGGAGAGGGGGATGGGGTTGGGGAAGACGGGGAGGGGGTTGGTGGTTGGGCGCTAGAGATTGAGACTGGTGGTTGGAGCTGAGGGCTGATTTGGTGACCGGTGGTGATGCGTCACATTAGCCGGAGTCACTTTGTCACTGTGGGCGGTGTCACTTTGTGGTTGCGGCCCGTGCACTTTGTCACCGTGGCCAAAGTCATTGTGCCACTAAGGCCAGTGGCGGTCACCCGCTGATAGTGTTTACTACGACGAAGGTCACCGTGTCACTGATCACTGTGGCGGGTCATATCACTATTAGATAAAATTACAGAAAACTAGGGGAAATTATGTTAGTTTAATGTATATTAGTCATATTTTTTGAAATGAAGGAAAAAACTCAATCTTCCATCGATTATTCACTTTTTAGTACGGAGTAAAACCCCTTTGATGTTTATAACGTATCTTATTTGATTTATGATATGCAAATAAAACCTACATTGATACAAGGGGTGGACCCGGTCCGATCCAGATCCCGACCGGCTGCTCCCGGTTTCCAAAACTTGAGACCAGAACCAACCTGGAGTAGAACTGGAGTACCTGGTCGGTTCAGGGCTGATTCAGACTCAGTTTCCCACCCTGGAATTCAAAAAAATGCTCGTTGGACCGGAACTGGGACCACCTGGTCGGTCTCCAAAACCCCTACACGGTTGGGTACCTGATCCAAGCGCCCAGGACTGGAAAACCGCACAATGGCAGGTCGAGTTCCAGTCGGGGTCCGGGATCGCCGACCAGGTCCATCCTTAATTGATACAAAGAGAGCATTATGGTAACTTACTTATCATTTCTTTAGGAAATAATGTCCCAAATAGGGCTTTTAGACTTCTATTATTCAAAAATATGACCCGTATAATGTTAGAACAAAAAGTGACCCTTCAATCTCCTTCGAATATCGTCATTCTCGCGCATCGCCATAGACCAGAAGCTTTCATCCGTGAACTCTGCTACCCCTCATCTTGTCGCCTCAACCTCCGCCACCTCAACCTTGCTCTTGCACATCTCCTCACCACCACTGCCACCGAAGAACCATCTATCACCTGCTCTGATCACCATCGTCGCCTCTCTGTGTTTCATTTGCTACACTGCCGCTGCAACTCATCTCTTCTCTTTTCTTCTCGACCAAATACCTATCAGTTCCCTTATAAGGGTGTCGCCCCTAGACTTTTCAGATCTAGTCCTAGCTAGATCTGGTTAGGGTTGACAATGGTTGAGCGGTGGACAAGTAGCAGTTGGCCGATGGAAAGTGGTGTGGTCGGGAACTGGTCGGGGTGGGGGTGGATTAGTGACAGAGGCAAGGATAGGACCGGTGGGAGAGTGACTGAGGCTGTGTGTGGACTAAGGTGGGGGAGAGGAGACGGCGGTCACCAGCTAGACCGGCAGTGGTCACCGGCCATACCGGCGGTGGTCACGGTCGCACGAAGGTGGTCACTAATTGTACGACAATGTTCACGACCTATTGGCTATCACTATGACGACATGGTCACTGACCATATGATGGTTGAGGCATTTCAGGGGGCGGGCTTAAAGGGGGCTATGGGCTATGGGCTATGGAGGGGGTTTGCGACGACAGTGGTAATCCAAGTGGGCCAGATGGCGGCGGCCGAAAAGTGGCGTCGGTGGCCGGGTAGTGATAAGTACATATTACAACATGCATTTGATGCGTGTTGGGGTTGCATTTTGATAGTTTTCCTAGCTTTAAGGTGTTGCAAGTCTCAATTTTAGCTCAAGTTATGTTTACCAGGCGTTGGTTCGAGTTTTGTGTCATTTGGAGTCAAAATCAGGATTTTAGACACCAACACCGGCGCTTAAGAAGCAATCGGGATGATTTGAGAAACATTAGAGATTGATTTGAGAGCTTTGGAGGTCACCGGGAGGTTTACGATGAAGAGTTGAAGACAAAAGAGCTCTAGGATTGGCTACGGGATCAAAAGAAGACAAATAGAGCTTGAAAATGACGATCAGGATGACCTTCTGTTAATCATTCAAGCATATCTCCTTGTAGAGACATCCAATGTACACGTTTCAAGTTCCATATGAAAGCCAACTTCAAGGGCTACAAATCATGCGAAGACACCTTTCCGAGAATCTGATAGAAAGAATGTGAAAACAGATGACGACGTCAGATGATCCCTGTTGCGATTTCAGAATGAGACATTCCACCATTTTATTCATATCTCTTGATTTAATGATTCAAATCCAATTCGGAAAATTGGGGTGGATAGAGGACTTCATTATCTACAACTTTCGTGAAGGAAGTAAAGTCAAATTCGGACGTTTTACCCAAGCCGTGCGTGCCCCGTTTTTGTTTCCTAATTTAAGTGCGAATTTCCTTGTTTCCTAATTCAACCCGAATTGCTTTGTTTCCTATGAATAACACCTCTCTAACCCTAATTAAAGGGGAGAGCTTAGAGAGAGCCCTAGGGACGAAATTTCTTCTACTTTTCCATCTTGTTCTTCAATTCCCTTGGATTATTTGTAAGTTCCATCTTTTTAATTAATGACAATTAATTCTATTCTTCGCAATTCTATTGATTCTTCAATTACGAGTTGTGAGTAGTTTTAATTAGGGATTTGGGGTTGATGAAGGGGTTAATCATGATGTATGGTTAGATTCTTGATGGTGTAAATTGCATGAATGCCATTTAATTTGTGTTTGAATAATTTAATTGATATCTTTTGTAACCTAGAATGACCACTAGAATTACAATTGCTTATAGAATAAATTAAGAGAGATCTAATTTGTTCTAGGACACATTCACACACACTTAATCGTTCGCTAAAAGATTAGTAGCGATTAAGGGGCCGTAAGCTCGTTCGTCTTGGCAATAATTTAGGATCCTGTCGCATGAGAGATCAGCCTGGTCCCCTAAATTATTGTACTCTACGCCGCGAGAGCGGTAAGAACTTAGTATTGATTAGCTAGGCTCAATTAAATTAAATTCATGTAATTAAGCCTGATCTGCCAGAAATCTGATTACCCCGAAATCAATCCCTGTTCCCTTCGTTGTTAATTAAGAAGAACCCAATCATTTACTTTTAATCGTTTATTTGCAATTTTAGTTTTCTCAAGCAACCAATTAAATCTCGCACGACCGCATTTATTTTATTTATTCTTTATCGCTGATTTTTAGTTAATTCTTAATTCCCTTTTACCATCCCTGTGGAGACGATACTCGTACTTTCACTGCTATATTACAATCTTTTTAAGTGCGAGAAAACTCACATCAGTTTTTGGCGCCGTTGCCGGGGACGGTGTCGGTTTTAAAGGTTAATTAATTTCAGCGAGATTTTTTTTTAGTTAGATTTTTTTTTCCGTAGGATTTTTCTGTACTAACCTTTCAGGTATTTTTCTAAAATGCATGAGATGAACCCATTCACCTCCATGGAATATTTACCATATACGTCATACCCTCCTTACACTCCTCCTCCTCCTCCTCCTCCTCCTCAATTCTACACAACTCGCCAATATTACTCTTCAACACCACAAAAATTTCCATCTTCCTATTCCTACCCTCTTCCAAATATGCAATACTCCCAATCTCATTCTCCTAATCATTATCCTTATCCACAATATCCTAGGGCACAACGTGGCTCCATTCTAGAATTTCTCATTCGAACTAAAAGTCCTGAGGAATTGGTTGATTGCTTTCCTAAAAATAGCATTTGTAACTTCTGTGGAGGTGGTCACCATTCATGTCTTTGCCCCATTCCTCCATACGACCATCCTTACTGGACAACTGCATACCCAACTTCGTCCTCCCCACAACTTACAAATACAAATGTTTCAATCACTCCCACGTCTTTGCTGAGCTATGAGCCGCAGGATTCAGACGACGAATTGGAAGAGATAATTTCAGAGAAGCTATCTGACCTGGAAGAAACACTCAAGCAATTCATACAAGCTTCTGAGGTAAATAATCAACAAGCAAATGCAAGGATGCAGAACATGGAAAATCACTTGGATCAGCTGTTTAATGCCCTATCTGAGGAGCCCGTGAGATCTCATCCTAACGACACAGGAGCCCAACCTGAGGAGACCAATAAGGATGATCATGGCATTGAGTCAGACAGCGAAGGTGTGAGTGTGATGGACGATATACTTCCTGATGCATTTGAAGACCCACCTATGTTTGAAGATGATGAAGAAGAAGATTATAGTGTCAAATTATTTTTCCAAGAATACAGGAAAAGGTTCGAAACTGTACAAGCTGTAAGTGATGAAATCACAAATCACTGTGATCTTCATACAGAAACTCCCCAGCCGTTTGATTTATCATTAGTCTCAACACCTGAGGAGGGCCAGGAGAAGATCAGTCATGATGATGGTGCTACTGAGGTAGGTTTGGGTATTGAAGATGAGTTGGGAAAAGATGATTACACGTTTCAAGAGAGTGGGGGTGAGGTAGATGGTGTTCATAATGAAGAAGTCCCACTCCACAAGCAAGATTACCCCTCTTGTACACATGCACCGATTCAATCTTACGTGGGTTCAGATTTGGATTTCTTTGATTCACTCCTTGATGATGATATTCATTTTTGTGTGGAGAGTGACAACATCATCCGAGAATACATTAATAAGAACAGTGACAAAACGAATTGGGATGCCTTCATGGAGAGTGACAGCGAGTCAAGAGGAGGTACTCAATATTTTCATGGTACATTCGAGATAGTAAAGGAGGCGTTTGTGATGCACTTCGAATATGAGGGTTATGAAGATCATATGCTGCCTACGAGGACTCGAGAATTTAGAGGTTTGCGCCACTTAATTGCATTTGTGGAGCGAAAGTTAGAAGCTTTGAAAATTAGTGCCCCACTACAGTCTGTGCTATTTGAAAGCTTACGAGGTATCGTCGGGCAAACGACGTTAAAAATAGCGCTTCTTGGGAGGCAACCCAAGCTTATTTCTGCACTTTTGTTTTCTGCATGTTTTTTGTTTTTGTTTTGTGTGTTTTTTGTGTTTCTGTGTTTGTTTTGTAGCTCAGGTCTTTTCTGGATGATGCGCCACAGTTTACATTGACTCAGTTTAATTCTGCACCAACCAGCGCCTTAGGGAAGTTCCTATTACTCTTACTCGCATGTGTTAATTGTTGACTTGAGTTGAAGTTGAGCACGCGTGACCCTTTCCTCTTTACCCCTTTGTGCATAGTGCATTTTTGGTCATCGAGGGCGATGCCAAAGTTTAAGTGTGGGGGAGTGAATTAGGCATTCAGGCAGTAGTTGTTACATGGGATTTTTAGAGTTAGCATGCGCAGGTGTTAGTTGTATATTCATAGAAAAGTCATGTCAAAATTTTTGAAATTTTTTCTTTAAACTGTGTCTTTGTGAGTTGGCTAGCATCTTGACTATGCTTGTAGAACATCTTTGAAGTGTTTAGGCTTAAATTGCTTGCACTATAATCTAGTTATTGAGAGGATGAAGGCATTAGTCACCCGTTGAATTAATTCATAATCATCCATCCCACTTGAAAAAGTCCTTTAGGAGAAGCCATTTTGAGCCTGACCATTCCTTGTTTACCCAATTAATTGAGCTCCATAGCCATATGGCCTTTGTTTCATTACCCGTGAATATTTCTGATATAGTCTTGGTGTTTAGGGAATTAGGGGATTGATTTGCTAAGTTTAGGGAATTTTTGTAGGAGCCATTTTTGGCACTGTTCCTATGCCCCAAATGGGGTAAGAGCAGTCACTTTTTAGAAATTTGATATTTCCGAGGATTGCATTGTAGGCATGGATTCATTTCTAAATTAAATGAACTCTAATTGCTATTTTTCCTTGGTGAGGCCGAGATTAGAATGGGGTAATATCTAGTGAGAATCCGAAAGGTGAAAAATTAATATAGCTAGACCTCTTACCTTGCGAAAAAGAGAATGGGAGCCCGGGTCAAAAAGCGTAAGTGTTTTACACAATAAGATGAGACTTGGGTATCTTTCGAAAGAAATGGCGTTCTCGTGCCAACATGACAAGGAAAACTAAACATAATTAATAAACTTGGAGGCTATTGAAAATTAGCTTTAGTTCTCCGCGTACTTCAAGTATACGTCAAAGCACCAACGTGCCGCGGCGGTTTAGCTTAGTTGTACACAATGTCTACTCTTTGCATAGGTTTAGGTGATTGTTCCTAAATTGTGGCCTACTGAGTTCCTTGATCCTAAGAATAGTCCTGAAATTCCTGAATGCATTAAGTCTTTGTTAGAATATTTTCCAATCTCTCAAAAGAAAGGGACTATTTATTACCATCCACCATTCACCATCACCTTCACAAGTCCTTCTGATCAATAGCTAGGTTATTTGTGTATGCTGTCATTACTTTAAGGATGTTGTGAATAATTTTGTCAAATAGTTAGCTTGAGTACAAAGATGTAGTTTAGGGAAGAATTTTCTAGGTTTAGATTGTCTGTTCTGTGAATATTCCTTTAGCTACGTGTGCCTGCTAACTGTTTTGATTCTGTGTGGTGATTATCGTAAGTCCCGTTGTTCTGTTTGCTTGAGGACAAGCAAAAGCTTAAGTGTGGGGGAATCTGATAAGTACATATTACAACATGCATTTGATGCGTGTTGGGGTTGCATTTTGATAGTTTTCCTAGCTTTAAGGTGTTGCAAGTCTCAATTTTAGCTCAAGTTATGTTTACCAGGCGTTGGTTCGAGTTTTGTGTCATTTGGAGTCAAAATCAGGATTCTAGACACCAACACCGACGCTTGAGAAGCAATCGGGATGAGTTGAGAAACATTAGAGATTTATTTGAGAGCTTTGGAGGTCACCGGGAGGTTTACGATGAAGAGTTGAAGACAAAAGAGCTCTAGGATTGGCTACGGGATCAAAAGAAGACAAATAGAGCTTGAAAATGACGATCAGGATGACCTTCTGTTAATCATTCAAGCATATCTCCTTGTAGAGACATCCAATGTACACGTTTCAAGTTCCATATGAAAGCCAACTTCAAGGGCTACAAATCATGCGAAGACACCTTTCCGAGAACCTGATAGGAAGAATGTGAAAACAGATGACAAAGTCAGATGATCCCTGTTGCGATTTCAGAATGAGACATTCCACCATTTTATTCATATCTCTTGATTGGATGATTCAAATCCAATTCGGAAAATTGGGGTGGATAGAGGACTGCATTATCTACAACTTTTGTGAAGGAAGTAAAGTCAAATTCGGACGTTTTACCCAAGCCGTGCGTGCCCCGTTTTTGTTTTCTAATTTAAGTGCGAATTTCCTTGTTTCCTAATTCAACCCGAATTGCTTTGTTTCCTATAAATAACACCTCTCTAAACCTAATTAAAGGGGGGAGCTTAGAGAGAGTCCTAGGGACGAAATTTCTTCTACTTTTCCATCTTGTTCTTCAATTCCCTTGGATTATTTGTAAGTTCCATCTTTTTAATTAATGACAATTAATTCTATTCTTCGCAATTCTATTGATTCTTCAATTACGAGTTGCGAGTAGTTTTAATTAGGGATTTGGGGTTGATGAAGGGGTTAATCATGATGTATGGTTAGGTTCTTGATGGTGTAAATTGCATGAATGCCATTTAATTTGTGTTTGAATAATTTAATTGATATCTTTTGTAACCTAGAATGGCCACTAGAATTACAATTGCTTATAGAATAAATTAAGAGAGATCTAATTTGTTCTAGGACACATTCACACACACTTAATCGTTCGCTAAGAGATTAGTAGCGATTAAGGGGCCGTAAGCTCGTTCGTCTTGGCAATAATTTAGGATCCTGTCGCATGAGAGATCAGCCTGGTCCCCTAAATTATTGTACTCTACGCCGCGAGAGCTGTAAGAACTTAGTATTGATTAGCTAGGCTCAATTAAATTAAATTCATGTAATTAAGCCTGATCTGCCAGAAATCTGATTACCCCGGAATCAATCCCTGTTCCCTTCGTTGTTAATTAAGAAGAACCCAATCATTTACTTTTAATCGTTTATTTGCAATTTTAGTTTTCTCAAGCAACCAAATCTCGCACGACCGCATTTATTTTATTTATTCTTTATCGCTGATTTTTAGTTAACTCTTAATTCCCTTTTACCGTCCCTGTGGAGACGATACTCGTACTTTCACTACTATATTACAATCTTTTTAAGTGCGAGAAAACTCACATCAGGTAGTCACTGTTGGGAATATTTTATGGTGTTCAATCTAGTTAGTTATCTTTGTATTTGTGTAGTTATTAATTAATCGTGTAATACGGGCCACAAATGTGTATCAGCCCGTGGGCTTCCTTGTAACCCGTAAGTTAGCCAACTTCTCCTATAAAAGGAGGCTAACTTACGGGAACCCTAACTTAGCGTAAGAGGCTGAGAGTTCAGAGGCGTAAAGATAGAGAGAGTTTAGGTTTGCCGCTGCTCTCCTTCTCCAGGGAGAGCAGCGGCCGGTTTTCATACGGTATACCAGATTCGCGTTCAATCTTGTCGATTTCTTCCTATCTGCTTCTTATTCTTCTTGTTATGATTGTTGTTTGTTAAATTATGGGACTATCAATTGGTATCAGAGCCGAGGCGTGAAACAGGTTGAATGTATCTGCGATTTTCTTGGATCTAACGAAGAATGCTCTGCTTTTCTTCTCGTTTTCTTCATATAGAGTTTTGCTCCTGTAATCTTGTTTGTGAACGAAAATCTGTAAAAATTATACTGTTGGAATCGCCTCTCAAAACCGATTCTACAGCATATCTTCTTTTTCGTTTTCTGCAAATTTTCATTTTCGAAAAACTCTCATTGAAAACTCGAGTTTATGCTTTTATATGCCTGCAGAAACGATTTTGACTTGAAACAGATACAGGAGGGATCGCGACCTTCAGGGCTATTCAAAACAGTTTTCAGATTCTCAAAATTCGACAGTTTTTAAAACCGAGAGTTTGTAAACTCACGGTCATGGACTCGAGTTTTAAACTCGCGGTCATGGACTCGAGTTTGTAAACTCGCGGTCATGAACTCGAGTTTGTAAACTCGCGGTCATGAACTCGAGTTTGTAAACTCGCGGTCATGAACTCGAGTTTGTAAACTCGCGGTCATGAACTCGAGTTTGTAAACTCGCGGTCATGAACTCGAGTTTGTAAACTCGCGGTCATGAACTCGAGTTTTAAACCTCGAGTTCTGACTTTGAGTTTTTAAACCTCGAGTTCTAACCTCGAGTTTTAAACCTCGAGTTTTTAAAATTTGAGAGTTTTGGAATTGCGAGTTTTGGAATTTATTTCGAGTTTTAGGAACTCGATGTTTTGGATTTCGACATTCAAAAAATTTCAGAATTTTTGGAATTTCTCGATGTTTTTAATCTTTCAAAGTTTGCAGTTTCTTGGAACTCATAATTCGAATCTTGACATCCTTTGCAGTTCATCGAAGCTTTACATTTTAGATATCTGAATGATTCCCTGTTTATCAAAGTTTTAGATGTTTTCGATGTTCTGATGTTTTTCAAACAGCAAGTTTTCGATATTATGAGGTTTTTCGAAACTCCAAAGTTTTCGAGGTTCCAAACATTTTGAAATTCTGAAGATTTCGTTATTCTGAGGTCTGTTTTGCAGGTGGATTTCGTCATTACTCTTCAAGGCAAACTCGAAATTAAAACCTCGAGATTAGGATTTCGAGTTTTTGCCTTAGAATTTTGTTTAAATTCACCTGCTCTCGAAATTCAACATCGAGAACCTCAACCTCGAAGATTTTCCTCAAAAACTCAAAATTTGAGATTTTCTGCGACACCGCACTGTTTTGGCCATAACTTTTGACTCGGTGATCCGATTTGAGCAAACGTTTTTTTGTTGGAAAGCTAACGAAAAGATCGACATTTATTCTCGGGATACGCCCCAGAACCCACTCTCACGCGCCCTCACTCGCAGTCCTTGAGGGTCAAAACGTTAGTTTTCCGACAAACATTGTAAATCACCGATGTCCAGGTCAAAACTTAGGCAAATCTGTTCAAATTCTTTCAATGTCAACCCTGAGGTCAAAGCTTTTCTAAACTTCAATGTAAAGGTCTGAAAATCGTAGATAATTCAATCAACCTCGCGTCAACGATCACCTTACAATAATCAACAATCAACTGCTTAAGCCTCCCCTGACTCGTCAACATTATGTGATCATCAATATGCTGAAATTCTACATGATGAGCTCAGGGAAACCGTCATGTGTGGTACATGTTCAGATTGCTCCACACACATGGCGGGTATGACAAGCTGTGAGCAATCAAACCTTGCACATTCTGAGGGGGAGTTTCAGTTTTCTCCTCCTGGCGCCTTACACCGACAAAGCAAGGAATCTCTCAAAGGATGCAACATTCTAGGGGGAGTGTTCAAAGTAATCCTCCCCGGTGCCTATCAATGACAAAGCATACCGAGTGCTCCAGTTGAGGGGGAGTACAGAGAGAAAATGAAGAAAGTAATGAGAGAACATGTCCCTATGGCTTAGTAAACCCAACTAAGCCTACCCAAGGGACAAAGCCGAGCGTAAGTGCGTAAGTGAGCGAGTGAGTGAGTGAACATTATGAGCATTAGGAAGCAGAAGGCTCGAGTGAGAAGGAAACAATTATCAATGATGAGTCTGCTACCTCAATTGCCTGCTATGAATTGACCATTTGCTCCTAGCCACTAAAATACTCTGGACTATCCCCATAGGTTCAGGACTGAATTTATTCAGATCCCGGGTAGAAGTCGCTGCATTTTGTCCAAACGGCGCATGCACAACCCTACCCTAGACCACTCACTTGTCTCCCAACAGACAGGTGTTTAATCATATTTCACGGGGAACCGCATCTCTCATTACTACCTCCTTACGAGGCAAGTAATACTGACTACAGTGGCCTCAGCCCCATGCCACTGAACTTTCATTGATCACGTCGTGTCTAGTTACTCACTCCCAAATGTTTTGAAATTTTCTAGGACACAGACGCACTTTTAGAGTCAGTTGCAGGTCTTCATGACCCGCGAGAACTTCCATAGGGCTCATCTATTACAGATGTAGACCAATAATTGGAAGGAAGTCCTGCTGTTGCAACATAAGAATCACCAACATTTTCAGGCCATTGCTTTAGAGTTTATCTCTATAGTGATGATAACGGGCGTCTCCACGACCCCGGGGGGCTACGTTATCTTCTTTACATTATGCTTGTTTTTCCTGTTTTTATTTCCACAGAATAAAAGAATAACAGCATGACGTCCCGATTCATCGGATCGTCATGAGGGGGAGAGCGGTCCACATGCTGTTAACACTGAACAAATCATTCTGGGACACCTCACTCCTCCATCACAAAATTCAACACCCTCTCTACTATCTCCGCAACTCAAATCAAATGGTCAGCTACACTCACAAATCAACCATCATTATGTTCCGCTGTGCCACCGACAAGTTCTCCTCAAATGCATTCATTCCAAATAGTCAAAAAGACTACATTGTGGAGGAGACAGAGGTCAAATACTCCTGTCCTGAAGATGAATTCCATGGGCGTCTCCTATTCTCCAAAGAACATTCATTCTAGAGGCGTCACCGGACTTCATCCAAGCTGATCAAGAGCAACTTCTGGAAGGCAAGGACTACATGCAAGATACTGAAGGTCCCTCAACCCCAGGAATCAAAGATCAAATTGTCAAGAAGACATCAAAGGGGAGATTGCAAGGATTTCTTCAGATAGCCTTCCTCAGAAGTCAAGTTCAAAGACAAAGGAAGCTCAATAACAACAAAGACAAAGATATCTGCGCTGCAATGCTGATTCAACACGATTGATCACCAAGGGGGAGATTGTTGGGAATATTTTATGGTGTTCAATCTAGTTAGTTATCTTTGTATTTGTGTAGTTATTAATTAATCGTGTAATACGGGCCACAAATGTGTATCAGCCCGTGGGCTTCCTTGTAACCCGTAAGTTAGCCAACTTCTCCTATAAAAGGAGGCTAACTTACGGGAACCCTAACTTATCGTAAGAGGCTGAGAGTTCAGAGGCGTAAAGATAGAGAGAGTTTAGGTTTGCCGCTGCTCTCCTTCTCCAGGGAGAGCAGCGACCGGTTTTCATACGGTATACCAGATTCGCGTTCAATCTTGTCGATTTCTTCCTATCTGCTTCTTATTCTTCTTGTTATGATTGTTGTTTGTTAAATTATGGGACTATCAGTCACTATGGCCGGTAAGCGGGTAGTCACTATGGCTGGAGTCACTGTGACTTCTGGACGGGCAGTCATTGTAACCGATAGACGAGAGTCACTGTGGTCGGAGTCACTGTGGATGTAGTCACTTTGGTCACATTTTGGAAATATAAAAAAGATGTCACATTTTTTCCTTTTATCCTCATTTTTGTAATATTGAGGACAGAAGGTCATTCTTTAGCGAGTTCGTATACGATACACCCGATGGTACGAGTGAGAACCGTACAAACAGGTATTTTTGTAATTTCCTATAACTTTCCATTCAATTTAATTATTCTCTTCGTCACCCTTATTTAGTCCAGTTCCTATACCATGGCACCGGCCCACCCTGGGCATCCTACTCCCGCGGCGAAACGACGTAGTATCACATTAAAAAAAGCGCGGACCCACGCGAACCAACGGCAACTCCTTCTCTCTCTCCCTCTCTCCCACCTTTTTCCTCAAGGCTTTATTTTCAGCTGCACGAAGTTCGTCTTTACAAATTCCAAAAAACCAAAGACATTTTTCTTCTCTGAAAACGTTCTCACAACTCTTCTGAAATAAAATTCACGAACCATCTCTGCGAACCAGCACTTGCCGAGTTCCATATCTCTTCGAACAAAAAACCAGAAACTAAGTAAGGCAGTAACACCATCCAAAGCAAATTTTGAAAATAAAAGCCTGATTCGAGATGGCTAGGGTTAACAGGAAATCAGTTGACAAGTATCAACTATAACACCGGATTGATGATTAAACAGTGCGATTGATTATCAAAATATGTTTATTTTGGTGCTAAATATGTTATTGTTCTGTAAATATCAAAATGCATGTAACTTAGAATGTATGAATAATGTAATCTTAGTTTCATATTGTGCATCTGCGGAATCTGAGAATATTATAAACGTTATGTGGAATCTGAGAATATTATAATGTATTCCTATATGTATTACTGTTGGGAATATTTTATGGTGTTCAATCTAGTTAGTTATCTTTGTATTTGTGTAGTTATTAATTAATCGTGTAATACGGGCCACAAATGTGTATCAGCCCGTGGGCTTCCTTGTAACCCGTAAGTTAGCCAACTTCTCCTATAAAAGGAGGCTACTTTACGGGAACCCTAACTTATCGTAAGAGGCTGAGAGTTCAGAGGCGTAAAGATAGAGAGAGTTTAGGTTTGCCGCTGCTCTCCTTCTCCAGGGAGAGCAGCGACCGGTTTTCATACGGTATACCAGATTCGCGTTCAATCTTGTCGATTTCTTCCTATCTGCTTCTTATTCTTCTTGTTATGATTGTTGTTTGTTAAATTATGAGACTATCAGTCACTATGGCCGGTAAGCGGGTAGTCACTATGGCTGGAGTCACTGTGACTTGTGGACGGGCAGTCATTGTAACCGATAGACGAGAGTCACTGTGGTCGGAGTCACTGTGGATGTAGTCACTTTGGTCACATTTTGGAAATATAAAAAAGATGTCACATTTTTTCCTTTTATCCTCATTTTTGTAATATTGAGGACAGAAGGTCATTCTTTAGCGAGTTCGTATACGATACACCCGATGGTACGAGTGAGAACCGTACAAACAGGTATTTTTGTAATTTCCTATAACTTTCCATTCAATTTAATTATTCTCTTCGTCACCCTTATTTAGTCCAGTTCCTATACCATGGCACCGGCCCACCCTGGGCATCCTACTCCCGCGGCGAAACGACGTAGTATCACATTAAAAAAAGCGCGGACCCACGCGAACCAACGGCAACTCCTTCTCTCTCTCCCTCTCTCCCACCTTTTTCCTCAAGGCTTTATTTTCAGCTGCACGAAGTTCGTCTTTACGAATTCCAAAAAACCAAAGACATTTTTCTTCTCTGAAAACGTTCTCACAACTCTTCTGAAATAAAATTCACGAACCATCTCTGCGAACCAGCACTTGCCGAGTTCCATATCTCTTCGAACAAAAAACCAGAAACTAAGTAAGGCAGTAACACCATCCAAAGCAAATTTTGAAAATAAAAGCCTGATTCGAGATGGCTAGGGTTAACAGGAAATCAGTTGACAAGTATCAACTATAACACCGGATTGATGATTAAACAGTGCGATTGATTATCAAAATATGTTTATTTTGGTGCTAAATATGTTATTGTTCTGTAAATATCAAAATGCATGTAACTTAGAATGTATGAATAATGTAATCTTAGTTTCATATTGTGCATCTGCGGAATCTGAGAATATTATAAACGTTATGTGGAATCTGAGAATATTATAATGTATTCCTATATGTATTACTGTTGGGAATATTTTATGGTGTTCAATCTAGTTAGTTATCTTTGTATTTGTGTAGTTATTAATTAATCGTGTAATACGGGCCACAAATGTGTATCAGCCTGTGGGCTTCCTTGTAACCCGTAAGTTAGCCAACTTCTCCTATAAAAGGAGGCTAACTTACGGGAACCCTAACTTATCGTAAGAGGCTGAGAGTTCAGAGGCGTAAAGATAGAGAGAGTTTAGGTTTGCCGCTGCTCTCCTTCTCCAGGGAGAGCAGCGGCCGGTTTTCATACGGTATACCAGATTCGCGTTCAATCTTGTCGATTTCTTCCTATCTGCTTCTTATTCTTCTTGTTATGGTTGTTGTTTGTTAAATTATGGGACTATCAATTATGGGGGAGAGTGGTCCATGTGCTGTTAACACTGAACAAATCATTCTGGGACACTTCACTCCTCCATCACAAAATTCAACACCCTCTCTACTATCTCCGCAACTCAAATCAAATGGTCAGCTACACTCACAAATCAACCATCATTATGTTCCGTTGTGCCACCGACAAGTTCTCCTCAAATGCATTCATTCCAAATAGTCAAAAAGACTACATTGTGGAGGAGACAGAGGTCAAATACTCGTGTCCTGAAGATGAATTCCATGGGCGTCTTCTATTCTCCAAAAGAATATTCATTCTAGAGGCGTCACCGGACTTCATCCAAGCTGATCAAGAGCAACTTCTGGAAGGCAAGGACTACATGCAAGATACAGAAGGTCCCTCAACCCCCGGCATCAAAGATCAAATTGTCAAGAAGACATCAAAGGGGAGATTGCAAGGATTTCTTCAAATAGCCTTCCTCAGAAGTCAAGTTCAAAGACAAAGGAAGCTCAATAACAACAAAGACAAAGATATCTGCGCTGCAATGCTGATTCAACACGATTGATCACCAAGGGGGAGATTGTTGGGAATATTTTATGGTGTTCAATCTAGTTAGTTATATTTGTATTTGTGTAGTTATTAATTAATCGTGTAATACGGGCCACAAATGTGTATCAGCCCGTGGGCTTCCTTGTAACCCGTAAGTTAGCCAACTTCTCCTATAAAAGGAGGCTAACTTACGGGAACCCTAACTTATCGTAAGAGGCTGAGAGTTCAGAGGCGTAAAGATAGAGAGAGTTTAGGTTTGCCGCTGCTCTCCTTCTCCAGGGAGAGCAGTGGTCGGTTTTCATACGGTATACCAGATTCGCGTTCAATCTTTTCGATTTCTTCCTATCTGCTTCTTATTCTTCTTGTTATGATTGTTGTTTGTTAAATTATGGGACTATCAATTACACAATACGAATAATGTAAATCTATGTTATCATTTGTAACTTCATGTGGCTTTAGTGTGCAAAATGTATGTTATCAGTTGTTATCAATATCTGAAATGTATGTTATTAGGAGTAATATATTTGGGAAAATAGTGTTGAAAATATATTACTTTTGAGTAATGTAACTTCAATGCATAGCTATGTAACATGTGTATAATAGTGTGTAAGTCGTGTGCATTAGTATGACTGCAACCAAGTCCAGTGCAAATTGATTAACTTCTTGTGAGTAATGTAACTTCAATGTATAGTTATGTAACTTGTGTATAATAGTGTGTAAGTCGTGTGCATTAGTATGACTGCAACAAAGTCCAGTGTAAATTGATTAACTTCTTGTGAGTAATGTAACTTCAATGTATAGTTATATAACATGTGTATAATAGTGTGTAAGTCATGTGGATTAGTATGACTGCAACCAAGTTTAGTGTAAATTGATTAACTTCTTGTGAGTAATGTAACTTCAATGTATAGTTATGTGACACGTGTATAACAGTGTGTAAGTCATGTGCATTAGTATGACTGCAACCAAGTCCAATGTAAATTGATTAACTTCTTGTGAGTTATGTAACTTCAATGTATAGTTATGTAACTTGTGTATAATAGTGTGTAAGTCATGTGCATTAGTATGACTGCAACCAAGTCCAATGTAAATTGATTAACTTCTTGTGAGTAATGTAACTTCAATGTATAATTATGTAATGTGTGTATAATAGTGTGTAAGTCGTGTGCATTAGTATGCCTTCAACCAAGTCTAGTGTACATTGATTAACTGCTTGCGAGTAATGTTACTTCAGTTAGTAGTTATGTAATATTCATATAATAATATGCAACTCGTGTTAGAACTTATGTAAACTTTTTATCGTAAAACATCCACAGTGTTAGAATGTTCAAATGTATTTGTGTGATGTAAACTTTTCTTAACAACTATGTAAACTGCGTAGAATAACGTGTCACTCAACTATAATTCTTAATGTTATTTTGCATGACACTGGGAATACAAGGAGTGCTACAGCTGCTCAAAATGAGAATCCTCAAACAGAAAACCAAGATGAAGTTATTCGAACAGGACAGAGAGAAGAACCAATCCTATTCTTGGAGTATCATAAGCCAGAAACAAGCAAGCCAGAAACAAGCAAAAAAAGAAAAATACCTCCAAAAAAGAAAAAGGGAAGTACCTGAAGAATCAAGTGATGAAAATGAAGAGGAAGAGAGAAGCAACAGGTCCAATTTTATCAACCTAAGAACAAGAGTAGGATCAGCTCCTTTCCTAAAGTTGATTAAACAGCTAGATAATAAAAAAGCAGCATTGCAGAGGATTGGCTTTGGAGGCTTACTCCATCTAAATTTTGATAGATTCTATGGCGACTTTGTTCAGTTTCTCCTTGAAAATTTCAGACCAATTTCAGGACAACTACAACTCATGAACGGTGAGTTGTTAGATATAGAAGATCAAGATGTCAGAGCAGTATTTGGGTTGCCAATGGGAACTATTGATGTTCAAGAAGCCAATGGCAAAAATGAAAGTGAAGAATACAATGAATTGCTGAAGCCGTGGAGAGCAGAATGGGGAATTGTTAAAGGAAGCCCTGAAACAACAAAGATGATTCAGAAAATGCTTGAGGATGAAGACTCTGGAGATCGCTTCATCAGAAATTTTGTTGTCTTTACAGTGTCATGCCTCATCAGAGGCAACCAGAGTATCAGGAGCAATTTCAAAATATTGATTTCTTTAGTCAATGTTGAAAATATTAAGAATTTGAACTGGTGCAAGTACACTAAAAGATCACTGATGGATGCTGGTGAAGAATGGCAGGCTCATCCATCAAGGATGTTTTCTAGACCGTTGCTATTCCTTATGATTTGTTACTTTGACAGAGTACAATTCAAAGGACAAGTCTTGGATACAGTTTACCCAACTCTAAGAATCTGGGACAAGAAGAAAATTGATAAAAGAGTCAAAGATGAGAGGAAGTTAGGATTTGGTCTGGGCAAGGTGATGCCAAGAATAATGCCAGTGGAAGAAGCAGAAGAAAAAGAAGATAGCGAAGAAGAAAAAAAGAAGAAAAAGAAGATGATGGAATGATGACAAAGGAGGTAATGTTTCATTTAACACTATTTGTGATTGAAGAATAAACATGATGTAACAGTGTGTGTAAAACAATATAACTTGTATGATTCAGTATGTAACCTTACATAGTGTGAATTGTGCACCATACACTTATAATTCCAATACGATGTAAACTACAACTCTAAAAATGTAACTTGTTGAATTAAAAATATAACCTCAACCAGTTCAAAATATAAACTGAAATAATTGTTTATATAATAAATTTTACTGAATGTGATACAATGTTTTCTAATATATCTAAATCATTATAGGACTGTGTGAATGAGATTGTTGCAGTGGCACAGAAATTCAGTGATGCTTTCATCGAATTCTCAAAGCTGCCATCAACAATATAAAAAAACTCCCAAATTCTGATATCCTGAAAAAGATATATCCCGCAACAGCAGATTACTTCATCCGCCAAGCTAATGGAAAAGAAAAGGAACTTGAGAAAGAACGATTGGCAGAGATGTGCACTTGAGGAAGATGACGATTTCTTCAATGAACCCGGGTCATGGAAGCCCTATAAAAACTTGAAAAAGCAGCATTTCTGAAATTCTCAATGCCAACATTCGATCTTGACATTGAGTTTAGCATGTCTCAACCTGAAAAAGATGCTGAGATGGCTACTGAGACAGAAAAAGATGTGAATTAAGAAGAAGAAGTGTTGGTACAGGCTGATGGACATGTAGCAGAGGATGTTGCACATGTAGCTCAAGAAGTTAAAGAAGATGAAGAAGATAATCAACCTTTGGCAAAGAGGCTGAAGGTAAAAACAACAACTGAGAAGCAATGGAATTTCAGATCACCGTATCTGAACCGGAACAGAAGATTATGCAAGGAGATGAGCAAGGAACAGAAGATTGTCATAGACTATGGCTTCTCAAAGGAAGTTGGAAAGTAAGAAATGCTTTTGTTATTCATGTGAATAAAATGTAACTACAGTAGTAGAAAATGTTTCTTTACATTATATCAGATGTAAATAGTAGTCATGAGATTCCAATCTCATGTATAATAATATGTGTTTTTTTCTTAGTGAGTTGCTTTATCAAGATGGTGAAGGAGTGTTTGTCTACCATGAGGAGTTCCAAACCCCGCCAGACGACATGGTGGATAACTCAATAATAGATGCTTGGGTGAAGCTGCTGAATGACAGAGAACCAAAGAACAATGCTCCAAAAAGTGCACTCATTTGTTCTACCATGGTCTATGTATGTATAATATTTCCAGAAATTTCATAAAATAAAATAAGAAAAAATATTCTCATGTGTTTGAATAAATGTGAAAATGCAGGTACAGTTCCTGCTGGGGTATAGTGACCTAAAAGAAAAAATGGTAGAATGGTTTGAAGCTGAAATCAAGCAAGCAGGAGGGAACCTCAGAACCTTTGATATGGTAAAATGTCATTATTACTCACAAAAAAACATTGAATAACAAATAATAAACACACGAATGCTTTTTGTGAATTGCAGGTCTTGTTTCCAATTCATAAACATGAACATTACTATGTGTACTGCTTCTATTTGACAAAAAACATAGTTGATGTCATAGACAACATGATCCTTGAAGAAGGAGTCCAATTTGAAGACAAATATGGAGAGAGTTTTAAACAAATGGTAAATACCTATTTATGTTGTAATGTGAGTAATGTGTTTTTAGTCTATTAATGTATCTTTTGAAATAGGTGGAAGGCTTTACTTCATATTGCAAAAAAATCAGACACAATGTTGGAAAGATGTCAAATTGGAACCCAAGAGTGCTGACTATGCCGTGGAGATACAATGGTAACCATGTCGACTGTGGCATATTTGTAATGCACCATCTGGAAACATATCGAGGCCAGGGAGACAATTGGGATTCTGGTTTTCCCAGTGATGCTACAGATGATGAAGTCAAAGCACAAAATGAAATTCTGCAAAAGCTCAGAGTTATGTATGCAGTAGAGTTCCTATTGTCAAAATTCAACTCAGAAAGGAGAAATGTTATTGAAAATGCACAAAAATTCATCAAAATGTAAAATGTTGTTGTTGTTGTTGTTATGAAGTACTTCTATGGAGGAATTTGTAAACATTTGATGGTTTTATATGAGGGGATGGGTGATCGGTGATGTTATGAAAACATCTATTGAAGTTTATTAGTCCTTACTAGTTTATCATTGAAGTCTATTATGAAAACATATTATGTGATGTAAACTGGTCAACAACTTCTTATAAATGGTATTTTGTCTTTCATAGCAAATTTATGTAGTTTTGGATTGCAACAGTTGGAGTAAATAATGTAACTACAGGCTAAACATGATGTATCTCATGTTGATAAAAGATGTTACTCGGTGAAAAAACGAGGTACAATTAGTGGACTTACATTTGATAATAATGAAATTACATCTTTTTGTACATAAGTTACATCTTGTTATGAGTGAGTTGCAAAAATAAAATATTTTTTTGGAAAAAAATGGCCTCAAATATATAAAACAAAGTATATTCACTATTTACGTAAACTTATAAGTATTTAGTTTGGGCTTCTTGTTATCATTGTTTACATTTAATAGTATATTAAGTAACATCGTGTAATGAAAGATTTACACATATTTATGCGCGAGTTACATCTTCTTGTTCACGAGTTACATAATATGACTCAGTATTTACAAACCAAATGTAACTTATAGAAACAAACACAGCAGTGTTCAATCACATTGCCTCATGGCTTAAACAGAAAATAACTTGGGAACATTTCTCAACAAAATGAAAAAATATAAAAACTACTTCAACTAAATGTGATGTTGATTCACAACATTTGATTGCATAAAGTACGACGCGAAAACTTGTGGAGATCCACAAAAGGCATCAAAGAAGTCATTCCCCTAACTGGATGAGCAAGATAGCCATGTGGAACCATCAAATTAACACTATCGTGAAATTAGAATAAGATAAAAACACTAGTATGAGAAAACATAGATCAAATATAAAAAACATAAAAGAAATAGCAAATTTACTTGTACAACAGATTGGGCAACTACTTTAGAATTACTGGCAACATTTTGGGATTTGGACCTGCGAGCTTTGACTATTTTACACTGTTTTTCAACAGTTCTTTTCTTTCGTGTATTTCGCTGACCTTTAGGACGAGAGCGTGGAGGATCCAAAATGCTCCTTGGTTCTGAAGCAGTTTCATCTCCGACAGAAACGCGTTTCTGAATGTCTAAGAAGTTTTTGATAGAGTCATAACCTTGTTCACATAATACCCTAGCTTCCGGTATACCAGCACTTCCAGCCAATACTGTGTTGAATTTCCTAATCATTTGGACTGTCCAAACAGAATCTTCCAATACTTTACCAACCATAGTATCTGTAGCTTGTGTAAGAAAAGAGCTGACTATTGGCAAAATAGAAGCCTTTGTCCATCTAGGCATTATATAAGCTTGGGGAATAAATTTCACACAATGGATGTTATATATTCGCAAAATGTGTCTACACAAAATACCAATTTCCGAAAACATCTTACAAGTACAAGTCACTATGTAGTCATGCTCATTAAAAGTAACTGTGTGTCTAATCATATCAATATCATTCAACCAAACATGATAAATACGATAATGAGAACTCTGATTCAAAAACTGATGAAAATGTGACATACCCTTCAAATATTGTTCCTGGAAAAGTTTGAATATCTCAACCGTATATACATCCCTGGCATGAGACAAAACACTGTCCTGCAGAAGTACCATCTCAACAGTACCTTCCAAACATCTGAAATCAAGACCATTTTCCTCTGACCTCCACTCATCAACCACATCACAAAACATCCGATTAAAATCACACAATGTTGCTGTTTTTGAAAGTCTTCTTGATATTGATCTGTTTGTAGATTCACTCTGTGAAGATATTATGCCACCAGAAAAATAATCCTTTGAAAAGGTAGGGCATCACTTCTCTTTATGTCTGTACAACCTCTTCAACCAATCGTTGTCATTGCAGTCATAAAGTTTGTTCAATCTGACATGTAATGGAAAAACAAAGACCAGTTACATATAACAATAACACAAGTTACACAAGTTAACAAAGAATCTACATAAGCATAAACAACTTACTCAGTCCGGTAGAAATCAAACTTCGCAATGGTGTCGCATCGTTTCACAACATGATCAAACAAAGGTACAAAATTCAACTTCTTTCTTAGAAACATGATATGTTTCTTTGAATTTTCATCACTATGCCAAGTGCACAGTCTATGTCTTGAAGTAGGGAAAACAAGTTTTATAGCAGCTGACATCGAAAAAGACTGGTCTGTCATGAAAGTGATGGGATGTTTACCTCCCATAGATTTCAGAAATGTTTGAAATAGCCAAATAAAGGACTCCACCTTTTCATTAAGAATAAACTCACAGCCAAACATAATATTTTTGCAATGGTGATTCATACCAACAAAAGGAGCACATATCATATCATATTTGTTAGTCCTGTATGTTGTATCATGCACACCTAGATCTCCAAATTGCTCATAATCAGATTTCATTTGTCCATCCCTCCAAAAAAAGGAACACATCGTACCATCTTCCAGATCAAAATAAAAAAAAGTCCGATTCAGAATCAGCCCTTTTCTTGAATATACCAATTAAACTATTTGAATCAGAAGCATCAAATGTTCTACGCCTTTCAGATTCTAGTCTGTTATAAGCATCACGCTTCATGAACCCAAGAGTCCTAACACCACCTGCCTGTTTTTGAAGCATACGATGAATATCAGAAACCTTTGTCCCACTTTCCTTCATCACCATAATCAATTCTAGATACTCTTCATCAACAGCACGATGTGATTTCAGGAGGTGTCTCTGACCAATTGGACAAAAAGAATGGTTATGATCAATGATATGCTTAGAAACCGTCCATTCACCATCACTACTAATGGGAAAATGCAACTTTGCTTTACAACCTGAACGGTAATCTAATTTGGTATATGCTTTGTTTTCTGTTCCCTTTTGTAGTTTCTTCCCTTCTTTCCAACGACAGTAAGATTTCATAGACAAACTCAAATTCCCACTCCTAAATCTCTGTTTGTATCTTCGAATGCCAAATCCATTTTCAAAAGCATGATTGTTATAAAGAGTGTAAGCTTCCAGTTCAAACTTGACAATCAATCCAATAGGTGATTTACTCTCAATTGACTTGTTAACGGTTTCTGATGTATCTGAAATTATAACAACAAGACATATGAAAACAAACAACAACTAAAACACTTTAATCAACCAAAGTTACATATCCATGACCTCATATAACATACTACCTCCGTCCCAAAATGATGGTCCTGTATTTCCTTTTTGGGATGTCCCAAAATGATAGTCTTGTTTCCCTTTTTGGAAAGAAAGATGTGGTCCATATCATTTCACTTTATTATACTCAAATCTCAACCACAACTTTTACCTTTTCAACCACTTTATTAAAAATTGTGCCCAAAAGAAATGAGACCATCAAATTGGGACGGAGGGAGTAATAGTTAACGACATGTACAAAAACACATAACCAAAGTTCAGCAATAGTCCAAAGTAAAAGAACTACCACGAATTACATATCTACGAATGCCTATTACATAAACTTTCACTGTAGTTACACAACACATAACCAAAAGTTACACGAAGCTTCACAATGAAAAGTGTACCTCTACTGAGCAGATATAACAATTTAGAAGCGCTTGCAGCAGTATCTTCTTCTCTTGAATAAAAAACTCAGAAAATATCAATAGAAAAATACAAATTCTCAAACAATGCCAAAAATTCTAAAATAGAGAACAAAAGTACAAAACACAAAACAAAAGTATAAAACGCAGAACGAAGAGAAAACATTAACGCTCACCGATCAATTCAACATCAACAACTTGATCATCATCAATATTAGTTCTGCCGGATGAATCAATCACGCAACTATCCTGTATATTACACGGAACAACATCGCCGAATTCAATATTTGAATTCAAAATAACTGAATCACCACAAGAAAACTTCATTGAAATCGTAATCGTAGACAAGAAGCAAGAGAACGAAGAGAACGAAGAGAAAAGTAAGAGAAGGAAGAAAACGAATAGAAGCAGAGTAGCAGCAGCCATAGAATAACGAATAGAAGCGGCCAGAGAATAATGAATAACGAACCTAAACTAAACAAAAACGACACCATTTGGGATCGGCACACCATGCGGAAGGTGGCCCGATCCCACGGTATAATTTCTCTATTTAGTCTCCTTGTGGCGTGTCTGCTAAGTTGCCTACGTGGCTACGTAATTCACTAGACATTGCCCATGTTCTTTTGACTTCACCATGCTTCACTTCGATTCACCATCCTTCTCATTCTCTTTATCATTTCGTTTAACTTCACCAAGCTTTCTCTTCATGTTTTTTTTTTTGCTTTTTTTATATTTATAATTCTTAATTTGAACTCCCTCCGTATTTAAAAGTTACCTACACTTTTTTTGGGTTGTATTTAAAAGTTCCATAAACTTTCATTTTTGGTAAGTTTACCCTTTATAAAATACCCAACTACCATTATTTTAGATTTTTATCTACTTTTTATCTTCTCTTTCATACTTTTACACACACTCTCTCCTACCTTTTCAACATTATTCACTACCTCTACTACTTTACTCCTTAAATAATGTGTCCAATCTAATGTAGTGAACCTTAAAATACAGAGGGAGTATCAAATTGACTCTTAAAATTTCGAATAAATTATTTAATAAATTATCAATTAATATATCTATAAGAATTATAACAATTTTATAATAAGTTTCGTAATGTTACATCAATGCACATTTATGTTAAACATTGTGCTCATATTAATTAGTACTCCCTCAGTTCTTTTTTAGTTGCAACGGTCAACATTTCACATTTGACAACTCAAATCTTTGGCCGTAATTATATCTTAATTCTATTAGTAAAAAAATTAAAAATCTGATTTTGAAAATTTGTAATGAGATGAATTGAACAATATTTTTAAAAAATAATTTTAGTAAAATAATAGCGTAAAATATAGTCAAAGTAGAGCATGTGAATAGTGTAAAATTCAACATGTTGCGATTAAAATGGAACGGAGGATATAGTATATAAAAAACTCATTTCATTCAATCGTGACCTCTGCTTCATATTTTCTAATTCACTTTTTTTTATTTAAAAAAAAACTTATTAAATTACATCTATAATCATTTTCTATGAACTTCAATATGCGAATCTAATGTAATATTGCACTTCTGAAATACACATTAATATGACATTTTAAAAATGAGCATAACATGACTACCAATTTAGCTTACATAACTTACAAAATGAGCATTGATATAAAAATCATAAGTGTTTTTTTAGTTGAGCATCAAGACATTTCCATTGAGCATCAAACCTCCTCTATCGAGTATTAGAACATGCAATGACTATCATGGTTTGTGCTCCTGTATCTATAATCAACTTTCATGTGAATCTAATGTAATATGATACTTTAGAAATATGCACTGATATGACATTTTAAAATGAGCACAAAATCAGTATCAAATGAGCATACATAACTTACAAAATGAGCATTGATATGAAAATCACAAAATTGGTTAGTTGTACATCGATACATTTTCATTGAGCATCAAACTTTCTCTATTAAGTATTAGAAGCATGCATATGAATATCATGATCTTTGCCCTCGTGCATGTAATCAACTCTTATGCGATTGTAATGTAATATGATATTTTTTTAAATATGCATTGATTTGACATTTTAAAATGAACATAAAAGCGTTACCAGATGAGCATACATAACTGATAGAGTATATCTAGAGAGAAGTGAGAGCTAGAGAGAGAAGTGCAATAATATGCTTCAATAGAATGATTTTGTAACCCCTATAACTACTCCCAAGGGGAGTATTTATAGAGAAAATACGGGCTGGGCTCCCAAGCCTTGGGCTTGGGAGGCCCACTTACAACTGGACCGCTATTGGGCCGAATACAAAGCCACTAATGGGCTGTACAAATGAATAAGTATAAAATCCGGTTCTGTGAGGTCTTCGGGGCCGACGAGGGCGTGGCCGACGAGGGCACGGCCGACGAGGGCACGGCCGACGAGGGCACGGCCGACGAGGGCACCCGGGTTCCTTGGGCTCAGGACCATAATCCGAGTTGGCCCCTTTTCGGCCGACGGGGGCGTCTTGGCCGACGAGGGCGCCACCCTGTGTCTTGTGCTTTCTATTCTTCCGAGTATGTGGGTCCGGGGGCTCAGACCCATATACTCCATCAGGAGTCCCCCACTCTCTAAGCTGAGACGTAGACGAAGTGAAGGAGAGTAGATTCCCGTGCTTTAGTGCTTTTGGCCGATGCGGGCATCCCCGGGCCGTTAGCCGTTGCGGCGTTGGCGTTGTTTCCTCTTTGGTGATCCTGTTCTGTGCTTTGGCCGTTACCTGTCCCTCGCTGTGGGCGGGGAGGCCGTTGTTTCCTTAATGTGTTCATTTGAGGATGATGAGTGTCTTGTTTCAATGGCGGCCGTTGAAGGCACGCTTTCCCTTTTCTGGACGTTGGTGGTTGAAGTTTATGTTTGGGCCGATGAGGCCGTTGAGGTTGTTCCTTGCTTTGAGGACAATGGCGTCCTTTCCTTTGGGTGGCCGATGAGGGTGCTCGCGCACTCCTTTTGGCCGTTGTTGATGATGTCATGTGCCTCTGGCCGATGTGTCCATTGTGATGCGTGGACGGTGTGGCCATGCTTTGTGGTTACATTCATGTTCTTTGCATTGTTCCTCTTTGTTTTGTTGAGGCCGATGTAGTCCCCCAGTCCCCCACTGCTTCAGGCCGAAGAGTGTGAGGGGTGAAGGAGTTGCTTGAGTCCCTGGCCGAAGCGGTCTCTCCGTAGTCCCCCTGAATTCAACCCTCATGGCGATTTTCTGGCCAAGGTAACCCTGTGGGAGAACCCTTGTGCGCAGATCGCTTGTAGAGAGTTATCATCAAGGGTCATTACGAGGAGCCGATGGCTGTGGGCTCTTTGTTCCTTTTGTTCTGTGGCCGCTATGGGTGTTTGTTACGTTCCAGGCCGTTGTCGTCTCCTTATTGTTGGCGTTCGTGAACCTGGCAAACAAGATGGGACGTTGTGGGCGCCTGCCGGCAAGTAGGACGATGTGGGCGCTTGTTGGCACTCGTGAAGCCGGCACGTGTATGGGCCGTAGAGTCCGGCTTGCCAGTGGGCTGTTGTTATTGAGTTTGGCCCGTTGGTGACGTGGTGGCCTCCCATTGGTGACCGCCGATGTGGCCATTGGGAGGGTGCCACGTGTAGTGACCGTTGGATGGGGGGGTTCTATAAATACCCCTCCCCCTCCGACGAGAAACCACATTTGCATTCTGAATTGTCGAAGTGCTGGCCATTTTTCTAGAGAGATAAACTCCCAAGCCTGTTCTTCGTGTTCTTCGTTGTTCAAGGTTAGTGTTCATCGCCATCTTCTGTACTTTGTGCATACTTTGCTTCCTAGGCTAGTGATCTAGTGTTAGGCGTTTGAACACCCTTAGATCCTAAGTTCCTTCCCTTAGGCTCGTAGTAGTTTGTTGTGATGAAGAGCTTGAACAAAGACTACTACCCGTACGACGACCAGCCCTCCACCAGGTCACTCGACTATGAGGTGCTCGAGGAGTTCGAGGAGGAGATAGAACATTTGAGTCCTTACAAATCCGAAGAGCTGGTGGACGATGAAGTCGAGGACGAGGAGTCCGCCTCTTCTTCCAGAGGTGAGGACGCAGGTGCGTCCCGAGTGGTGGACGGGGCATCCACTTCCGCTGTCATTCCCTGCCCGAGGCCGGTGTCTGCCGTGAAGGGAGCAGATAAGCCGAAGAGGGTGAGGAGGCCGAAGAGTGGGCCGGGCCTCTCCTACCTGGATCTCACCAGCATCTTTTTTATTAAGCCAGAGAGCAGCGCGGCCGACTATCTTGTTGCCCAGATGTATGTGGGGCCGTTTGGGCGGGTTAGGGCACCCAGGCCGACGGACCATGTTCTTCTTCCGCCACCGGGATACTTTGGAGTATACCCGATGAGTTTTGCTAAGGGGTTGAGGTTCCCCCTTCACCCTTTCATCACCGAGTACCTGGACATGGTAGGGCTTCCTCCGGCCTTGCTGACGCCGAACAGTTATTCCTTGATGGTGGGCTTTTTACTCCGGTGTGAGGAGCTGGGCTACAGGCCGACAACGGCCCTATTCATGAATTTGTACCAGATCGGCCGAGGAAGCCACAAGAACTGTGCGGCCTATGCTACTCTTCAACAACTGCCGAAGAAGAGGAGCTTCACGGACTTGCCTTCGTCCATTCATGAGTGGAAGAGCAAGTTCGTTTTTGTATCCCTGGGTGAGAGTGGCACCGAGTTTCCCTCCCTCGGCCATACCGGGAGGTTCAATCTCCATGACCCGCCGAAGAGCTCTATCTTGGACGCTCAGGTGGAGGCTTTCCTGGAAGGGGGGCCGAGGAGCGTAAAGGACTACATTACTGAATACAAGATGACCGCCCTCGGCTTCTTTAGATACCATGTGTATGGTGATAAGGAGGATGACCTCCAACACTGGCCGAGGATGACCACCACCTTTGAAGACGCCGACGGCCCGGACTTGGGCATTCCTGCTGAGGCCGATGGTAATTATTTCTTTGGCTTCGTGTCTTTATGTTTTGTTCCTTTGCCTTACTAATCTGTTGTGTTTTTCCTTTGTAGATTTTGCGATGGATCGTCGTTCCATAATGGCTATTGCCAAGGCCAAAGCGGCCGAGGAGTTGGCTGCTAAGGCGGCCGAGGCGGCCAGACGTGCCGCGGCCGATGGGAGCGGGGCTACTACTGGTGCGGCCCCAAAGCCTGCCCCATCGAAGAAGAAAAGGCCGGCCACTGACGGCCAGAAAAAATTAACTGAAGTCGGCCTGAACGTCTCCAAGAAGACGAAGAGGGCACCTTCCCCTTCTCCGGCTACCGAGGCCGGTATTCTGGCTGTCCCCAGCGTGGACGATGGTGGTCCCGTTGTGGACCTTACTGCTGCTGCCGATGCTGCCCCATCGCTTCCTCTCGTCCAGGAACCACGGACGAAGAGGGCCGGCAAGGAGATTGCCGGTGCCACCTACCAGAAGATGGTAGAATACCCCGTCGGCGGGGGTGTGTTTGATGATGTCGTCCTTGGCCACGACGTCCTGGCCCAGGCCATGCCGGCCAAAGATCGGGCTTACTTGAAGAAGCTCGGGGACGTAAAGATTTACGAGGGCGGCATGGACCTCCTCGTCCAAGTAAGTTACCTTCCTTCGTATGTGTCGTTTTTTTCCGTCGTCCGTGTAGATTCATTTCCCTGACTTTTGTTTCCCTTGTTCTGCAGAGTGCCTTTATGCTCATGGAGAGCCATAAAAGGCAGTACCGGGAGATAGCTCGCTTGAAGGAGCTGGAGCAGAAGGCTGCCTCGGCCGACGAGGCGGTAGCTTGCCTGGATCGGCTCCGGGATGATGCCAGGGCTTTGCAGGCGAGGGCCGATGAAGCCGCTGCAGCCAGGGACGATGCCCTGGCCAAGCTCGAGGAGAGCAAAAGGGAGCTCGAGGAGTCCCAAAGGGCGCTGGAGGCCGAGCGGCGCAAGAACGAGGAGGCCGTGATGGCGAAGGCTGAGGCCGAGGCCGCCGTTGTGAGGGCTGCTGATGAGGCCGTTGAGAAGTTCCTGGACGAGGGGTGGAAGGCCGATGAGAGGCTCCCCTGGTGCTACGAGGTGGTGGCCGCCAGGCTTGAGAGTTGGGGGATGAACTCCCCCGCCGGCCAGGAGTATTTCAGCAGAGAGATGGCCGTGTATTATAACATGGGCCAGGAGCGGATGCAAAGGCTCCTGTGTCGGCGGCTATCTCGTGCTTTGAAGGCTATGAATTACACGTCTGGGTGGGCTAGACGGAACCTGAAGCTTCCGAAGCTGATGAAGGATCCTGAAGAGCAGGCCAAGCTTCCGCTGTCGGAGCGCGAGTCCCCCATTGAAAGCTCCGGCCTTGGCGAGCCGGATTATACTGAATTTGATTTCTTGGACGATGCCACCAGCGCTGCAGCCGCTGCCGGCCAGGAGACTGAGGCCGACGAGGGAGCTGATGAGGCCGAAGAGCAGCCGCAGATGGAGGTGCCCCAGAGGCTTGATCGGCTACTCATTTGTAGTTAGTTTTTATTTTTGCCAAATGATGTAACGGCCGAAGAGCCCACCTTTGTATTGAATTGAATATAAATGAAAATTTTTTTTGTCCAGATCGGCTTTGAATTCCTTGTATGCTTATTTGCCATTTGTCATTTCAATTCTAAAATTTGTCCAAGTGTCAAGGTCATAACTTGGGTCACCCGCGAGTGTCCGCTACGTCCGTGAGGTCGGCCTCCCTGTCCGGTGGCCTGGTCGGCCTATTCATCTTTGCTTTACTATCATAACACTAAGGAATTTTTTCAAAAATTTCCTAAGTGTTTTGGGTCCACGTAGTTGCTGTCTTTCCGGCCTAGTGGCTTGATCGGCGTGGCCGTCGTTTCTCTACTATCATAACACTTAGGATTTTTTCCAAAATTTCCTATGTGTTTTGGATCCTTTTAAGTGCCTTCTCTTCAGCCTGGTGGCTTTGTCGGCCTGTTCGGTGTTGATGTAGTATCATAACACAGGATTTTTTTTCAAAAATTTCCTAAGTGTTTTTGGATTCTTGTAGTTGCTTTCCTTCCGGCCTAGTGGCTTGGTCGGCCTGTCCGGTGCTTCCTTACTATCACAACACTTAGGATCTATTCATAATTTTCCTAAGTGTTTTTGGATTCACTTAGGTGCTTTCCCTTCGGCCTTGACCGTGGTGTCCGCTCCGTCCAGGCGTTGGCTTTCTTATCTTTTGTTAGAATTTTCCCAAGTTTCTAACTTCAAGTGGCTGAGCGTTCACATCGTCCTAAGTGTTTGAGCCAGTGTCGTTGTCGGCCTGTATCCTTTGTGTTGTGGCCGATAAGGGCACCTTCACCTTGATCTTTTGAACTTAGAATTCTTCTAAGTACACATGCAGAGGTGTAGGTAGCTAACGGCCTTGGAGTATACTGGTACCCGCTTCGGCTAGAGTTCCTTCATTTGAGTACTTAAATAATTTTCTAAGTATAAATGTTGGGCGTTTACTTCTTTGCGGTACCGCTGCCGGCCAAGGTCTGGCTTGTGGCCGATGAGGGTGCTGGATAAGGAATGGCTTTTCCAAGGAGATGGTCCTACCTTCGTCGGCTAGCCATGGTACCTTGTTGAGGAACCCTCGCTTTTCTCAGGATTTTTTCTAAGTTTTTGGTAAACACTTGAACAAATTCCCAAAGAACTTTCGCTTGACCAACAGCCTTGGTTCCAGTGCCTGCGTCGGCCATCCGAGATGCCGTGATGAGTAGAGGTTGTTTCTTGATTGCTTGATCCTTCCGCGGGTGTGATAAGTGCCCGCTTCGTCCTGGTCATCCTCAGGATTGTGATTCTTTGTTTCATACCAAGCGTTGGTGCCTCAAAGGACTATGGCCGATGAAGGTCACCTCTCGCGTGTCACCCAACCGATGCGGTTAGGGTTTTATAGGCGTGTGTTTCGGCCTTGATTATTCCCTTGTAGTGTGTGGACGTGTCGTCCATGTTACCTGTCAGTGGTACTACACTTGTGTTCAACTGATATGTACTTGGCCTAGTTGGGCCTGAGTTGTGGGGATTTTATTTTTTCATTGCTCGAGGCCGGCTAGTGTGCGCGGCCATCGGCCTCCCTCTTTTTCCCTTGTATATATATATATATATTTTTTATTTCCGGGGAGTATCCTTCTTTCAGGCTTCGGCCGAAGGGTGTGCTCGTCCTTCGGCCGGTTCGGACTTCGTTTATAACGTCCGTGATCTCAGGGCGGGTCCCGTCGCCTATTTATGACGCGGGCTAGACTTTTGGTCGGTTTCCAACGGCTGTCGTTGCCCATCCCTGAGTTTTGGGATTTTGTCACCTCGGCCATGATTTCAGGCCTGTCGTGCTGCGTTCTGGCGCATGGACGACGCGGTGAGCTTCCCGTTTCAAGACGTGGGCCGTTTGCGGGCCCCTCGTCCTGGGGACATCGTCGGCCATACCTGAGCGTTTCACTTCTAGGCTTACGAGGCCAGGACGATGTGCTCTCTCAGCTAGGCTTGAGCCCTTCGCTGATACAAAATACAATGGAGTGCCTGAGCTTGTCGCTCGTAGGCTGCAAATGCAAGGGGCCATGTCGGCCATGCCTGAGCCTTTCGCTCTAAGGTGGCTGACGGGGGCACCTGCTAATGTTTCACTTTAAATTCCAGAGAAAAATCAGAACATGATTTTATTCATAAGTGGCTCGAGGCCGAGGGTGGCGTTCAATCAGTAACCCGTTAGGGGGTGAGGGCTTCGCCGTCTGCACCTCATTCGGATTACTGATAAAACTTCACCAGATGGTGTACATTCCACGTTCGTGGTACATTGGACCCATTCGGGCGTTTAAGCTTGTAGGTGCCGGGTTTGACCACGGCACTGACGATGTAGGGCCCTTCGTACTTCAATGCTAGCTTGCCACCCTCTGTCGGATGGCTTGCTTCCCTTCGGCGGAGGACGTAGTCCCCCACTTGAAATTCCCGGGAACGTACCTTGGCGTCATAGTATGATTTTACTTGACGCCGGTAGTTCTCTGCTCGGACGTAAGCTTGCTCACGCCTCTCATCAACCAGGTGTAGGTCGATCTTCATGTTCTCTTCGTTGGTGTCAGGCTCATATTGTTCCACCCGCCGGCTGGAGATGGCAACTTCCGTGGGCGCCTTTGCTTCAAAGCCGTAGCACAGGGCGAAAGGCGTTTCGCCTGTCGCCCTCCTCGGCGTGGTTCTGTAGCACCACAGGATGTTGGGGAGCTCGTCGACCCAACTACCTCCTGCGTTCTGGAGTTTCTTCTTCAGCCCTTCCATGATTGTTCTGTTGGCGTTCTCAACCTGCCCGTTGCCCTGAGGATAGGCAACGGAGGAGAAACGATGCCTCACCCCAAACTCCCGGAGGAGCTCCTGGAAAGGGGCTGCCTCGAATTGGGTGCCGTTGTCTGATTTAATCTCCTGGGGGACGCCAAAGCATGTGATGATGTTCTTGTAAACAAATTTTTGGCATCTGGCCCCCGTGATGCTGGCCAAGGGCTCCGCCTCGACCCACTTGGTGAAGTAGTCGACGGCGACGATGATGTAGCGGTTATTCCCGGCGGCTCTGGGCAGGGGGCCGACCAGGTCAATCCCCCATCTGGAGAATGGAATTGCGGTGCTGACGGGGGCGTAGTTGACAGCTGGCCGACCAGGGGCCTTCGGGAGTACCTGGCATGTGGTGCACTTCCTGGCCAGGTCAGCGCAGTCGCGTGCCATCGTCGGCCAGAAGAAGCCCTGGACGACGAGACGCCGGGACATGCTGAAAGGGCCCTGGTGTGAGGAGCAGACGCCACAATGAACTTCTTGCATGGCTGTGTCGGCCTCGTCCTGGTGCAGGCATCGGAGGAGAGTGCCATTATAGGATCGTTTTTAGAGTTTGCCATCCTCGATGGTGTAGCTTGGGGCCCTGAGTTTGGCAAGTTTGGCCCTCTCCTCGTCCGGGGCAGCTCCCCCGTTGTGATGAAGGTGGCGATGTCGGAAATCCAGTCCTCTGGTCGCTGTTGGACGCACAAGACGGGGCTGGCATGGATGTTGGACATGCTCAACTCCTCGATCTTGGCCAACTGGGAGATGTGCTCCGGGGTGTCCGAGCTGAGTTTGGAGAGGATGTCGGCTTCGGCGTTCTCGGCCCTGGGGATCTGAGTGATCTCGTGGGTTTCAAACGCTTTCAGCAACTCCTCCGCCGCTTGTTTGTACTGCTTCATCCGGCCTTCCTTAACTTCGTACGATCCCTCCACCTGGCCCACTACCAGTTTGGAGTCGCACTTGATTTTGAGGTGCTTGGCCTTGAGGCCGGCGGCGAGTCTGAGACCGCTGAGGAGGGCCTCATGCTCGGCTTCGTTGTTGGATACCCTGAAGTTGAAGCAGATGGCATAGTAAGCTCTGAATCCTTCAGGGGATATGAGGACGACGCCGCCGCCGCATGATTTTGCGGCCGACGAGCCGTCAGTGAACAGGGTCCATGTATCGTCCTGCTCCGGCCCGGGGTTGGCGACGGCCGTCTCCCTTGCTGTGCATTCGATGACGAAGTCGGCCAAGGCTTGCCCTTTGATGGATGGCCTTGGCTTGATCTCAATTTGGAACTGGCTGAGGAAGATCGCCCATTTCACCATCCTTGAGGAGCTGGTGGGGCTCCTCATGAGTGCGCCGAGAGGCTGCTGGGTCAGCACATGGACGGTGTGGGCCTGGAAATAGTGCCCCAGCTTCTTCACCGTGTGGACGATGGGCAGCACCGTCTTCTCAATGGGGAGTACCTGAGCTCAGCCTCCCTGAGTGTCTTGCTGATGTAGAAGATGGCCTTCTGCACCCCTTCGTCCTCACGGATGAGCACGGAGCTGATGGCCGACGTGCTCACCCCTAAGTACAAGAAGAGGGTTTCGCCGGCTCTGGGCTTGGAGAGCACGGGTGGGGACGACAGGTACCTTTTCAACTCGTCGAACGCCTCCTGGCACTCCGTCGTCCACTTGAAGCTGCTGGCTTTCCGCATGATCTGAAAGAAGGGGAGTGCCCTCTCGGCTGACCTGGAGAGGAACCGGTTTAAGGCCGCCAGGCGCCCCGTCAGTCGCTGTACCTCCTTGACGTTGCGGGGCGGCTCCATGTTGATGATAGCCTGCGTCTTCTCCGGGTTTATCTCGATGCCTCTCCGGCTGACCATGTAGCCGAGGAACTTGCCGCCCTGGACGCCGAAGGCGCACTTCTTGGGGTTGAGACGGAGCCTGAACTCCTTCATTATTTCAAAGATTTCCCGGAGGTCGTCGGCGTGGGAGGTGGCTTGCCTGCCCTTGACGATCATGTCGTCGACGTACGCCTCCATCGTCCGGCCAAGGACCGCTCTGAAGATCTTGGCCACCATCCTAGTATAGGTGGCGCCGGAGTTTTTGAGTCCGAAGGCCATGACGAGGTAGCAAAAGATTCCCTCTGGGGTCATGAACGCCGTCTTCTCGGCGTCATCTTCATGCATGGAGATCTGGTGGTACCCTCTGAAAGCGTCGAGGAACGACATCAACTCGCACCCCGCCGTCTCGTCCACCAGCTGATCAATGTTGGGGAGAGGGAACGTGTCCATGGGGCATGCCTTGTTCAGGTCAGTGTAGTCAACACACATTCTAAACGTCGGCGGTTTCTGAGTGAGGACGACGTTGGCCAACCATGTCGGGTACTTCACCTCTTTGATGTGTTTGATTGAGAGGAGCATGGCGACCTCCCCTTTGACGAAGTCCCGCCTGTCGGCGGACAAGTAGCGCCGCTTCTGTTTGACAGGCGCGGAGGCCGGATCGACGGTCAGCCGGTGAGTGATCACCTGGCGGCTGATGCCTGGCATATCGTCCGGGCCCCACGCGAAGACAATGGTGTATGATCGTAGGACGAGGAGGATAGCGTCTCGTTGGTCCTGGGGGAGTTGCTTTCCGACTCTGAGAACCCGCTCCGGCCGGGAGGTATCCAGAGGGATTTCCTCGACCTCCTCGGCCGGCTCAGCATGTGGCCTTTCCTCGTCCATGGCGACGGCGGCCGTGATGGTGTCTATCCTCTGGCCCTCCCTCTCGGCCGGCCTCGTCAGTTTGAGGTAGCATGCCCTGGCTATTCTCTGGTTTCCTCTGGCGTAGCCGATGCCGTCGTTGGTGGGGAACTTCAGGCACAAGTGCTTCATGGAGATGATGGCCTCCAAGTCCTCCAGCGCTGGCCGGCCCAAGATCAGGTTGTGGGCGCACTGGAGGTTGACCACCATGAACTCCATGTCAATTCTGGCGTGGTGGGGGCCGTCACCGACCTCCACGGGGAGGACTATCGTGCCCTCGGCGTCGATAGAGTCCCCGGTGAAGCCGGATAACGGTGTCTTGATCGGCTTTAGCAGAGCTCTGTCCAGCTTCAGCTGCTTGAAGGTGTCCAGGTACATCACGTTGACGGAGCTCCCCGTATCGATGTAAGTACGGTGGATGATGGAGTCACCGATCTCACACCGGATGACGAGGGCGTCCCTGTGTGATTCCGTACCCGGAGGCAGATCCTTGTCGGTGAAGGTGATCGCCTCCGTTCGCTGCTTCTTCGGCTGGGGGGGAACGTGGGACACCTCCCCAATGTAAAGGGATTGGGCCCATTTCTTTCTCTGAGTGGCGGAGTCCCCCCCAGTGTTCCCACCTACGATGAGGTGGATGTGATTCTTCTTCGGCGGGGGCTCTTCGAAGTCCTCGTCGTCGCTGAGCCTACCAATCTCCCGCTTTTTCGCAGAGGGTTCGCCCCCATGTTTGCCGGTGTTTACCCAAGTGTTCTTGCGTGGGCCACCTTTGACAAACTGGGAGAGTTCCCCCTGTCGAATAAGGCGCTCGATGGCCTTCTTCAGTGTGATGCAATCGTCGGTGTTGTGCGACGAGTTCTTGTGGAACCGGCAGTATGTGCCGCCCTGCTGGATGGCAAGGACCTCCTCGGCCGGCTGAGGAGCCTGCTCGATGAGGCCGTGCTTCTCGGCATAATCGAGGATGGTGCCGACCGGGTGGGTGAGGGTTACCCCCGGCCGTTCCAGCCTCGGCCGCCAGTGGCGATCATTCTTACTCTGTCCACTAGAGCCGTGACGGCCCTGGGCACCCTGGCCGGCCGGGGACGGACCCGGGGCCGGCGAAGGATTTGTCTTCTTGGAGGGATGCCCCCCCCCCCCCTCTCTTGTGATTGTGGAGCTCGTCGGCGTCGGCATACAAGCCTCCGCGCTGGAGCGCCTTGGTGTACGACCTGGGGGGGTCGGTGATGAGGCTCCTAGCGTACGGGGAGCTGCGGAGGGCTCCCTGATACAGGGCGAGGAGGGTGCGCTCATCGGCCCCCTCGACCTCCTCGGTTTCCCTCGTCCATCGGTCAATGAAGGACCGGAGGGACTCCTCGTTCTGCTGCTTGACGGAAAGGAGGTGGGTGAAATACTTCTTCGCGCGCTTCCTCCCGGCAAAGTGAGTGAGGAAGCGCTGGGCGAGATCCTACCATGAGTCGATGCTCCCTTCGGGGAGCCCGTTGAACCACTCGTACACTGGCCCCTCGAGAGTAGAGAGGAACCAACGGCAGAGGTATTCGTCGGACGCATTCACCATCAGCATGTTGTTCTGGTAACGGCTGAAGTGCTCCTGGGGGTCTGATCGGCCATCGTAGGACTTGATGGCGTTCCCCCTGTACTTCTCTGGGATGGGGGCCGAGAGGACCCTGTTGGTGAAAGGGGTCCTAGTCCTGACCTGGATGATGGGGTCACCTCGCCCTTCGGCCAGCTCCCTCTCCAGGGCGCTGACCTTGTTCATGAGCGCGTTGAGGCCGGGGTCGTTGGAGGCGTCGGCCGTAGGGATGTTGGCCGACTGCTTGGCCTCCATCTGAGCCAGCCTCCTTTCCAGCTTGGCGATGACCTCGTCCCGGGGGTCCCTCTCGGCCGCGGCGGCGCCCGGCTTGTTTCTCAGGCGCTCGTTGTGAGCCGCGTTGATCTGGTGACGCACGTCATCCTCGTGCAACTTCCCCTTGCCCTTGTCCGGGCGGGGCTGGTCCGCTGTCCGGGACACAGACCCCAAGCTTTCCCTTGGCGAGCCAGGACGAGGATCACCAATCCGTCCCGCCATCCTCTCCGAAACCGGACGACGGCGCGTGTCACCTAGCCTATTGAAGGCAGAGGCTTTTCCACGCGCTGGGGTCTGCCCGGGCCGAAGAGGGGATGCAGGGTGGGAGTGGGACGACGCCGTGTCCTGGGCCATTACCCCCTCATCGTTGCCTATCCGGACGGCCAACGGTTGGGGATGAGGAGGTGGAGTGACGTTTCCCCCGGTCCTTGGCAAGAGTGCGCTAAGGACGGTGGGGTTCTGAGCCAGGCTGGCGATGATGACCGACACCGCGGCCTGGACCTGTGGATCCACGGACGGAGAGGCCGCGGCCTTAGGCTGGGCCGGGGCGTGGTCCGTCTTCTCAGCTCGTTTCTTGTCCAGGCCGAGGCGGGCGTCGGGGACTCCGCCGTTGAGTTGGTTGCGGAGATCCGTCGTGAGGTTGAAGGCCTCCTGGAAGAGGTCCCCTCCGCCGGCCTGGTCGGCCGTGGCGTCCTCCTCGTGCTCCCTGGGCTCTTGGTCCTCAGGGATGACTTTGCTGACGAGGTTGCGGTTTGACTTAGTTCTCCCCATGATCAGTGGTTAGCTGTGCTTGGTAGCGACGAAGGGTGCTAACTTGATTGTTCTAGCTCTCAACGAGAGCACCAAATGATAGAGTATATCTAGAGAGAAGTGAGAGCTAGAGAGAGAAGTGCAATAATATGCTTCAATAGAATGATTTTGTAACCCCTATAACTACTCCCAAGGGGAGTATTTATAGAGAAAATACGGGCTGGGCTCCCAAGCCTTGGGCTTGGGAGGCCCACTTACAACTGGACCGCTATTGGGCCGAATACAAAGCCACTAATGGGCTGTACAAATGAATAAGTATAAAATCTGGTTCTGTGAGGTCTTCGGGGCCGACGAGGGCGTGGCCGACGAGGGCACGGCCGACGAGGGCACGGCCGACGAGGGCACCCGGGTTCCTTGGGCTCAGGACCATAATCCGAGTTGGCCCCTTTTCGGCCGACGGGGGCGTCTTGGCCGACGAGGGCGCCACCCTGTGTCTTGTGCTTTCTATTCTTCCGAGTATGTGGGTCCGGGGGCTCAGACCCATATACTCCATCAGTAACTTATAAAATGAGCTTCGAAAAATTAAAGAGCTCATTTGAACTCTCTAATGTGTGCTCAAATATTCATTATATTGTGTGTGTTCGTTTCTTTTAATTGTTATACTCATTCTAATACTACGTCCGTCCCTTAAAACTTTGTCAAGTTTGACCGGCACAGGGATTAATAAAGTAAAAATTGTGTGGTTGAGGTTTGTGCAGAGGAGAGAGAATTAACTGGAATCACAAATTATTTACTTAAAAGGGAAAGTGGCAAAGTTAGTGGAACATACAAAAAAGGAAAGTTGGCAAAATTTTAAGGGACGGAGGGAGTATAACAAATATAGTAATGACAAATATAGTAATTTTAGTAAAAATATGACTCACAACTATCCGCCATCCACTTTGTTCTCTCAAAAGTCGTACTTTCATCCAACTTTAGAAGAAGCATATCACTTTGGACTCCTCTAATCCACGCTATTTTGGATCTTTCTCTTCCTCTCCTCATTGCCTCTTCTCTACACATCTACACTTTTTAACATATGCATTACTCAGTCTTCTAAGCACATTGCTAAATCACCATAATTGATTATCTTGCATCTTATCTTCAAACAATCTTTTATAGTATATCCGCACATCCAGCACATATGCTAACTCTCTACGCAATATAGTAATGCATGTCTAATTTCTCTGAGATAAAATTCATCCTTCGATGTAGTTCATCACTCAAAACTTTGCCAAATTTGATCGACATGAGGATTAATAAAGTAAAAACTGTGTTGTTGAGGTTTGTGCAAATGAGAGAGAATTAATGAGAATCACAAATTCTTTACTTAAAGAAGAAAGTGAGAAAGTTAATGAGACATACTGTACATAATAACTTGACAAAGTTAAGGAAGAGAGAGTGAATAAGTGGAGACTTTTTATGGAAGATACTTCATATATACTCCCTCTGTCCCGAAATAATTGTCCTGCTTTCCTTGTCGGTCCGTCCCGAAATAATTGTCTCATTTCCTTATTTGGTAAAAAAATCTATACAAAACAGTGTCAAACAGTGCAAAACACTGCCAAACAGTGTCGCCACAATGCCAAACAGTGTCGCTACAGTGCCAAACAGTGCCAAATAGTGTCGCTACAGTGTGAAGTAAACTTTGTTTTCTTAATCTGTGTGAAGGTCAAAACAGAACGATTATTTCGGGATAGAGGGAAGGAGTACGAATTACGAAGTAATTGGGGACTAGGAATGATGAGACATCACATTTTTACAAACTTGTAGGACCACAATAATGTCATGTACTCACCAATAAAACATGGTCGGTGACTAACTTCCCCACAATTATTACTCTTTGCCGTAGGTTTTCTCTTTTGGTTTCAGACTTCTTTAATGTTGTATTTATCGTACACCGTAGCCAAGGTTTATTTTAAATTTGATGCATTTTAATCAGATTAGTGAAATTTACTGTCATAGTAATATGATCCATGTCAGTGTACGCTATTAACTTTTTTATTTTATACTCCATCCGATTCTCAAACAACTTCCCACTTTCCTTTTTGGGAAGTCTCGAAATTAACTTCACACTTCTTCTTATTTTCTTGTTTGGCAAATTTTCTACACCAAAACAGTGCAAAACAGTGTCAAACAGTGCCAAACAGTGCCAAATAATGTCCAAACAATGCCAAACAATGCACTCCACAGTAAAATCAAATTTATTTTCTTAATCTGTGTGAAGTCAAACTGCGAAGCTATTTGAGAACCGGAGGGAGTATCATCTAACTTATAAGATTGTTTGTATGTATTTTTCATCAGAATGATCAATTTCAGCAAAAGACACACCAACCCATTATTTTATATCATCCAACTTATAAGATTGTTTGTATACTTAGGATGTTATTGTAGTCGACATTCTGCAAGACATGAAAGTTAAACACTTAATAATTGAGATAAACGTACGTGGGATAGACACTAAATCCATTTTTGTACAAATTATATATACTTTTATTTATACTAGTATAGTACCCGTACATACGCACGGGAAAAAACAGTTGGTGCATACATTTTTACTCATAATCTAATTAAATATTAAAATAAAAATAATTTTTTAGGAATTTACATTTTCGAAAAATAAGAGTGCAATAATCAAATATCATAAAGAACATATTAGGAAAAATTAAGGGGAATTTTGAGTTTGCACCCCACTTTTGGGTGATATTGGACTTTGTACCCCATTTTCAAATCTTTTAGACATTGCACTCTATCTACAACATTTTGTGAAGAAAAATTCCTGAATGAGGTGCAGAGGCAAAGACTTTTAGGGAAAATATGGTGCAAAGTCTAAGAGTTTTAAAAATGAGGTGCAAACTCTAATATCACTCAAAAAGTGGGGTGCAAAGTCAAAATATCCCATTATTAATTAGAATTGGCAACCTATTTATTTTCATGATTAAATTAATTTAAAATAAAATAATATTCTAAAAAAGTGAATACAATAAGTGAATGACATAAATTTTAAGTGAATAATATTAAAATTAATGAATATCACTTGAATGTAATTATATAACACCCTAGAGGAAAGCTTGTGCTTTGTAAATGGTTCCCAGCAATCCAGGTGAACTAATCTGAATATCAAAGATAATAGAGCAAAAGAAACGTCAAAATAAAAGCAACTTTCTTACAATGTCTAGAGCAAATTTGTAATCTTTGGGACTATTCATAGAACTCATGTCAGGCTTTCAAGTTCTCAGATAATGAAGGTGTTTGGATGGCAGCGTTTTATTCCAAAATGCCAACTTTTTATAATTACAAACGCGGCAAAATGTAGCATTTTTGCACCCACCTGACGAAAAACAAACACGACCAATGTTTAGAAAGTACTCTGTATAACTAAATTAGCTTAAAGAAAACTCAAACTATTAAGACATTTTAATTTGTTAATGGCGCCTACATCACAACATGAATACATCCATACAATATCAGTATAGCATTCTATAAATTACTATCATATTTTAAAAAATGAAAGAGAATTCCTGCTCAATTGTTGTTGTAGGCTTATTTTATCTTATATACTAAATAGAACAACATATGAAATATAAATTTATCCCGCTCAATTGTTAGCAAGCCTATCTTCTAATACCTAAAAACACTACATATGAGAGAGAAAATTCTCCCACTTAGTTATTAGCAAGCTTATCTTCTTATATCTAAAATCACTACATATGAGAGAGAAATTTATCTCATTGAATTGTTAGTCGACTTAACTTATAACGAAAAACATTACATATTGCATAGAGAGAGTTCTCCCGTTCAATTGTTAGGTGCCTTATCTTGTACCTAATAGCATTATATTGTCCTCCGTTCTTTTTTAGTTGCAACCTTTCCTTTTTCACGCTACCTAATGCACAACTTTGACCATCATTATATTTAAAAATAAATAAAAATCAAATTATGAAACTTTGTAATGAGATGAATTCAACAATATTTTTCAAAAAATAATAATTCACATACCATAATAAATAAAAGGTAGTCAAAGTAGTGTACATGAATAGTGTGTAAATTCCAATGTGACAACTAATATGATACAGAGGGAGTATATGATAGAGGAAATTATCTCGCGCAATTATTAGCCTTGTTAATTATGACCTAATCTTCTTAAATCTAAAATTTTATTTTATACACAAAAGCATTATATATGTGATAGAAATTTATCTCACTCAATTGTGAGATGACTGATCATATAGCTCAAAGCATTACATATAAGAGAGAAAATTTGGTCGCTCAATTGTAAACCGACTTATTTTATACTTCAAAGCACTCCATATGAGAGAAAAATAGCTTACTCAATTGTTAGCCGGCTTATCTTCTATCTAAAAATACTATATATGAGAGAGAAAATTATATTACATCTTTCACAAATGTGTAATGATTCACCCAATAACAATTTTATTTCCTCGTCTTCTACATCTTCATTACTTAATTACATAATTACCTTTTAATTTACTTTCTCCCATTAGATTGTTAGCGTTTTAAGTATTTTTTTCATACCGAGTATATCTCTTCAATTGCAAGAGCTTATGTTATGAAGGTTTATTATTATGAATAGTGTGAGCTTTTGATTCACAAGATAATTTTTTCATTTTTCTAAATTCAGTTTGATTATTTGACTACTAATTCTAGTTGGTAGTCTAATATAGTGCCTCTTTCATGTAAATTCGCTTAGTAAAGCAAATAACAAAAAAGTAAAAGATAAAAAAGAAGTAAATAGACCAACTCGAATTTTTATTTTATGAGAACTAATTAGATTTTCATTTTCTAATTTGTTATAAAGCAAACCAGTGCACTTCAAATCATAAAATAGTTTAAGAAAGTTTTCTCAAATAAATTTATTATTTTTAGATTTTCTTCTTTCATGGCCTGATTTTGATTTTAAAGACTGTTTAGTAGCCGTAAAATTAGTTGAATCTGTTCAAATGGATAAAGTTTTGAGAGAAGTGGTTAAATTAGTTGAATCTATTGACTTATGGATAAATTTAATTATTTAAAATATATTGTATTAATGAAATAAAGAAAAAAATTATATGAAAAGTAGTTTAAAATGTTTAAAACAAACCAAAAATCTTTAATCATTTTTTTCATATTTGTCCCGTCTCTTAAAAAGAAAGAATACCATACTATTAAATTGAATTAAATTTAGAATTTTTATTTATTAGCGGTTTAGCAGTCGATGTGGTTATCATTTTCATTTGCTAATTTTTGAATTTCTAATGACATTATAATGAGGAAGGGATAAGGTTTATAACACTTTGATAATGGGAGTATACTGTTATATTTTTATTAAAAGTAAGACTATATTATTAGGAATCATCTGAAACTCTTGCGTTAGTCTATCTCGTTTGTATGTACATAATTGGAAGTACTGCTATAAAAAATGGATCATAATTAAAAATTTATTTATTAGTAGTGAAAGAAACTAATATTTATCCATTTAAATCAGATGTAACGTATTCAACTAATTTTTTTTGGAAGACATTGTTCTAATATATGTCCAAAATAGGGATAGTGGATAAACGTATTTTTTCATTGCTAATTTCTGTTCAAATGGATCCACAATAATAACCAAATTCAAGTATATTTATATTTTTGAGTCACTTACATATTATAAAAAAATTATTTCAACATGTTGATTTTTTTATTAGATGTAATATTTTTTTAATGAGCATAATTGTATTTTAATGAGCTATTTCTTTTCTTATATATAAATAGATTAGAATTTGGAATTGAAGAGAGAGTTATATAAGTTGCCACTTGGCTAAAATATAGAAAGGGAGTAGAATATGGAGAGATAGCCACATGTCAATTTTTGAGGACAAAATGGTAATTGGAAGAACTATCTCTTTTCTTATATATAAATAGATTTTTGAATTTCTAATGACATTATAATGAGGAAGGGATAAGCTAAGGTTTATAACACTTTAATAATGAGAGTATACTGTTATATTTTTATTAAAAGTAAGACTATATTATTAGGAATCATCTGAAACTCTTGCGTTAGTCTATCTCGTTTGTATGTACATAATTGGAAGTACTGCTATAAAAAATGGATCATAATTAAAAATTTATTTATTAGTAGTGAAAGAAACTAATATTTTTCCATTTAAATCAGATGTAACGTATTCAACTAATTTTTTTGGAAGACATTGTTCTAATATATGACCAAGATAGGGATAGTGGATAAACGTATATTTTCACTGCTAATATCTGTTCAAATGGATCCACAATAATAACCAAATTCAAGTATATTTATATTTTTG